>JAYESD010000007.1:109800468-111059023 GCA_036927565.1 Tuctoria greenei | reverse complement strand
CCACCATCGCTATGAATTTCTGTTATTCCTGCACATTAAATACAAGAAAACGTAAATTTTGTCCTCTTGTCTATAAATCATTTGTGACTTATTGTTCTTACTTGAGTTATTATTCCGAAGTAACTCGATATGGTAACAAGTATATTGATGTAACCTTTCCGGACCGTATGTTTTTTAGTACTCACCCTACTGAGGCCTGCTAGCGTGTAGGTAGAGTGGCGTACTTAGGGTGCAGGACCAGGCTAAGTCGATAGCACACTCCGGACCTATGTTGGCTTGGCGTTCAGTCAAGTAGACTACAACATGTTAAGACCCATAGAGATCAAGATTATAACTTGCAACGCATATGAATAACTTGGTTAAAAACTAAAAAAGAATTGCACAAATTCATTATAGAAAAGAAGGTTAAAAACAATAATTTGATAAATCGAGCCTTGTACAAAAATAAATGCACGTGGAGTCTGTTTTCACACAACAATGTCTTTCATTATAGGTCCATATTACAGGGGAGACAAAGGACACACTTAGGGTGTAGGACCAAGCTAAGTGCGCTATACATCTTGTACTAACCCAGGGTAGGTAGTTACACATTTAGTGCAGTGACTATATGAAGTGTACTTGAACTTCCCAGACCCTTTAACGGGGGTCAGGATGTTCTCCCGGAGGACCTACCCATGCCTGTTTAGCGACTCTATAACATACAACATGTGTAATAACAGACTCACCTCCGTGATTCTAAGCATAAAACTTACGCAGGTGCTCGATGTTCCAAGGATTAGGAAGCGGAGTCCCATCCTCAGTTGCCAAGCGAATGCATCCGGGTCGGGATACTTTTATCACTCGGAAAGGACCTTCCCAGCCGGAGGAAAGTTTGTTCATTCCTTCACGAGTTAGTATCTTTTGAAGCACCAGATCGCCTTCCTCGAGTTGTCGGTTGCGCACATGCCTTTGATGATAGTGTCGGAGCGCTTGGCGATAATGTGCATTCTGAACAGCTGCTTGGAACCTTCCCTCATCGATGAGGTCAAGGTATTCACGCCAGAGCTGGTCCTACATGGCTTCATCGAAGGTCCGGACCCGGAGGGACCCCAAGGTGATCTCCGGAGGAAGGACTTCTTCAGCTACATACAGCAGAAAGAAGGGTGTTTCTCCAGTTGACTGGTTAGGTGTTATCCTGTTTGCTCACAACGTGGATGGAAGCTCTTCAATCTAGTTGGCTCTGTGCTTTTTCAGACGCTCATATGTGTGCGTCTTGAGTCCTTTTAAGATTTCTGCATTTGTTCTCTCGGCTTAGCCATTACTTGCTGGGTGAGCTTCTGAGGCGTAGCTGAGTTGAATGTCGAGGTCTTCGCAATATTCTTGAAATGCAACACTTCTGAATTGGGTTCCATTTTCAGTTATGACTTTATTTGGAACTCCAAATCTGCATATATTGGACTTCAAGAACCTTATTGCTGATTGCTTGTTGATTGTCACAACTGGAGTTGTTCCGGCCACTTGGTGACCTTGTCGATGGTGACATACAGGAACCTATAACCTCCAACGGCTTTTGGGAAAGGTCCCAAGATGTCCATGCCCCACACAGTGAATGACCATGTAGGAGGTATAATTTGTAGTGACTGAGCCGGTGTGTGAATCTGTTTTGCATGGAACTGGCATGCTTCACATATTTTCACTAGCTTAACCGCATCCTGGGGTGCTGTAGGCATGTAAAAGCTATGCCGGAAGGCTTTATCGACCAGCATGCAAGAAGAAGCATGGTTCCCACACTCACCTCCATGGATTTCTGCGAGGATCTCGCGGCCTTCTTCCCTTGTAATGCACCGCATTAGGATGCCATTGGCACCGCGCCGTTAGAGACCCCCTTCTACCAACGTGTATCTTTTAGCCAATCTGACAATTCGGTCAGCAGATACACTATCTTCAGGAAGGATATTGTCTTTCAAGTAGCTCCGGATCTCTGAGATTTATGCATCGGGGCTAACTTGAGCTTCTGAGCCTTGCGTGCTGGGTTGCTCGGAGCTTCCGATAGCACCTACGACCCTTGGTGGATGCCATGGTAACAGGGCCATCGGCACTGCCAGCTTCGTGGTGCTGGTCCCGCCCCCTTCGCTCAATTTGGCAGGCTGAGCTGTTGATCTTGACAACCTCCGGACGAAAATTCCGTCAGGAGCCGGACCTCTAGTTCAGGCTTTCGTCGAGAGTTCGTCAGCTTCAGCGTTGTGAAGACACTGAACATGGTGGAGATCCAAGACTTCGAAGTCCTTCTGGAGCCTCTGGACTTTAGTTCAGGGAGATAAGCAGCTAGTTGAGGATCGTTATAGGATCATTCACCTTTAACTTGTTTGATGATGAGTTGTGAATCTCCCTTCACCAACAGCTATTTGACACCATAAGATAGTGCCACCTTGAGTCCGTAAATGAGAGCTTCATACTCCGCCACGTTGTTGGTCGCCTTGAAATCAAGGTGAACCATGTACTTGACCTTCTCCCCAGTCGGATCCAATAGAAGGATTCGAGCTCTGGCCCCAAGCTTCTGCACAAATCCATCAAAGTATAGAGTCCAGTGAGGCTCAGTGAATATCGGAACCTTGGGTTCTTGTTTCTGCTCACTGTGGCCACCAGAGTTTGATAGAGAGGGAGTTCATTCTGCTACAAAGTCATCCAAGGCTTGACTATCAATTGCTTGTCGTGACACGAATCCTAGATCCAACTCGGCCAGTTCTGTTGCCCACTTCGCAATGTTCCCAGTAGAGTTAGGGTTGTGTAAAATAGCACACATTGGAAAAGAAGTTACCTCTGATATTTTGTGGGCTTGGAAGTAGTGTCGAAGCTTTCTTAAGGCAATAAGAACTAAGTAAAGCAGATTATGCCCTCAATGTATCTTGTCTTGGTATCGTAGAGCACTTCACTGATGAAGTACACAGGGCATTGGACGGTCTGGACCCTTTCGGAAGGACCCAAAGCTTCTTCTCCATCGACTCAGACCCTCCTGGAGGGGTTCAAAACTCCTTCTTGTTCGACCCAGACCTTGCTAGAAGGGTCCAGATAGTCTTGGTCGGCCAGGTGAACCCCCTCAGGTGAATGAGGTTGATCTCCTAGCATTTGGTCTTGAGGTTTCGTGTCTAGGGGCTGGGACCCAGACAGGCCTTCAGGTGACTCCAGACCCTCCCAGAAGGGTCAGGGCTCCTGGATTGGATGTGGCTCACGTCTTTCTGCAACCAGGACCAAAATGACAACTTCGGTGTTTGCCAAAATGTAAAGCAGTAAAGGCTCACAAGGATCCGAAGCTACCAACATCGGTAGTGTGGTGAGGAGCTTTTTTAGCTCTTAAAACGCATTTTCTTCTTCTACAAACCAATGAAATGGTCTGGTCTTCCTCAATAGTTTGAAGAAGGGTAGCGCCCGTTCTGCCAGTCTTGAGATAAACCGGCTGAGCGTAGCTAGACATCCAGTTAACTTTTGGACATCCTTGATGCGGGCTGGGGACTGCATATCATCTATAGTGTTGATCTTCGCTGGATTTGCCTCGATTCCTCAGTGAGTTACCAAGAAACCTAGAAGATTCCCGGATCTAACCCCGAAGACACATTTATCCGGGTTCAGCTTGGTGCGCGTGGTGCGCAGCTTATCGAAGACAGCTTGTAAATTGTCAAGGAGTGACTCCTTGTTTTTTATCTTCACGACAATGTCATCGATGTACACCTCCACCAAGTCTCTAATTAACTCTCAAAATGTTTTGTACATAGCTCGCACAAATGTTGAAGCAGCATTTTTAGGACCAAATGGCATGACAATATAACAGTACAATCCATCTACTGTTATGAAGGTAATATGATCTTCATCTTTCTTAGACATTTGGATTTGATGATATCCAGAATATGCATCTAAGAAACACAATAGCTCACACCCGGAGGTGGAGTCCAATATCTGATCTATTCTGGTTAGTGTAAATGGATCCTTTGGACATGCCTTATTTAAGGTGGTGTAGTCAATACACATCCGAAGCTTCCCGCCAGCCTTGGGTACAACAACTGGGTTTACCAGCCATTTTTGGATGGAAGACTTCCCAGATGAATCCAGCTTCGAGCAACTTCTTGATTTCTTGTCAGATGAAGTTTCGTCGCTCGATTGATTGCTTCTGTGGCTTCTGGTGTACAGGTCGTGCGTCAGGGTAAATCTTCAGATTGTGCTCAATCACCTCCCTGGGGATCCCAAGCATTTATGATGGTTGCCAGGCAAACACATCGACATTAGCTCGGAGGAAAGTGATGAGCGCGAGTTCCTATTTGTTGTTCAGACCTTCCGATATACGGGTAGTCGGAGCAGCATTAGAACCAATTTGGACGACCTTGACGGGAACGTTGGCGTCGCCGCTTGGATGCACACGAGGTGCAGAGGTAGAGCCTTTATGACGAATGCTCGAGGGGTTCGGAGCTGGCTCCTTACCGGATGCTTCCTCTTGCATTGTGGTAAGTGCATAGAGTTCTTCTAAAGCAGTAACTCCTACAGTGCGATCTTCGCGGGTCTGGAGAACGCCTGTGGGTGTTGGAATCTTCAACACTAAGTAAACATAATGAGTGGTGGCCATGAACATGTACAAGGTTGGCCTGCCTAGAATGGCGTTGAATGGCAGACTGATCTGCACGACGTCAAAGACCAACTTCTCAGTTCTGTAGTTCCCCCGAGTCCCGAAGGTCACCCAGAGTGTGGTGGAAATGAGAGGAGTAATGGTCCCCGGACCTACCCCAGAAAAAGGTCGGGATGGGCGAAGATCCGAAGGCCAGAGTTGAAGCTTAACAAAATCTTCAAAGCTTATGAGGTTCAGCCCTGAACCTCCGTCCACCATTACATGGAGGAGTTGAATATTGTTAATGGTGGGTGACACCATCAACGGGAGTTGGCTAGCTCCAATCATGTCTCGGGGCCAGTCCGAAGCATCGAAAATGATGGCAGTATCCATCCACTTTTGACAAGGCTCTGCCCTAGCAGTGGGAGCTGCCACAGCCATGTCCCGCCGCATTTTCTTAAGGATGCGGCGAGAGGTGATGTCCCAAGAACCACCATAGATGGTGTTTAGGGTCTTCCGGCGCTCATTGTCAAAAACGTCGGAATTGTCGTCGACGGTGTTGTAGACAGCTTTTAGGACCTTCTTGGGATCCTGATAACCTAGCTCCTCCTCAGCCGGAGCTTCATCGACTTTTTGTTTTCCTTCCCGCTGACGGAAAGGAGCTTCTTCGCGGCGCTTGTTATAGCGCTCGGCAAGGTTCTACACCTCTCGACATTCTTCCAGGCTGTGTCTGTCCGTCTTGTGGATTGGAAACCATGCTTTGGAACTGTTGCCGTCTTCTGATGAAGGACGAGGTCGTTTCTCGGGGCATGGCCCCCGACCACCCGGAGCTGCAACAGCTGCAACTGCTAGTGCACCGGCCGACGGCTTCTTCTTCTATTTTCCACTACCGGAGGTAGTGGCTTCAGTTTTCGAGGACTTCTTGTTGGCCTCTGGAGCTGGCCTGGAGTGCATTTCACGACCCTCTGCAGCTCTAGCACATTTGTCTGCTAGGTTGAAGAGTTCCATGACGCTGGTGACTTCTTTGATGGCCAGCTTTTCCAACATCTTTTTATCTTGAACACCATGTCTAAATGCAACAAAAATAGAAGAGCTCGAGATCAAAGGAATAGTATTCTGTACTTGAGAAAACCGCTGGATGAAGGATTGCAGTCATTCCCCCGATGTTTGCTTTATAGCAAACAAATCCAATTCAATGTCAGGCCGGGTGTAAGAACTCTCGATGTTAGCAGTGAATTGTTTGCATAGCTCCGCCCAACTATTAATGGGGTCGGGTGGAAGACTCATGAACCAGGACCTTGCAGTCGCAGTTAGAGCCACCGGAAAGTAGTTGGCCATCACAACCTCATCACCCCCCGCTGCCAGTATAGTAGTGGAGTATATTTGTAGGAACTCGGCGGGGTTGACAATCCTGTCAAATTTTTACGGTAAGTGAGGCCGGAACTTCTATGGCCATCTGACCATGCGTAAATGCATGGCCAAGGCCGAACAGCCTCCTCCTACTCCTTGTGGAGCAGGGTTGTTTCGAGCCTCTCGCCTCTCGTGAGCATGCTCAATATGGACGTGGTCGTCCTGCTACCGGTAACGACGATCCAGTTCTAACCGAAGGTCATGAGTCGGAATCCTGGTAATGGTGTGGGTACATCGTGCCCCGGGAGGCAACGAAGTCACCTGATAAGATGCAGCATGTCTCCTCTGCTGGGAGATTTGTGGACCATGTCGGCCCGACAAAGTCCGACATTGTGATGTTGCTCGCCCCGAGGGGGGAGGACCTTGATTGCTGATGCCAGTGGTTGCAGCTGCAACCAGATGGTCAACATCACCTCTCCACTATTCCATAGCACCTTGGGGTGCCCCTGGAGGCGGTGGATGTTGTAGGAGAGCTCGCGAGGCAATGAGCGCGTGCTCAGGGTTGTTGTTCGTTGATGCAGTGATCGACGCAGATGCCCCATCTTGTCGACCAACATTGTTTGCCAGAACAGATGGCGACTGAGGTGCCATAGTGCCTGCTGGAACAACAACACCTGCTGGCTGCTGCACATTGGAGGGATTGCCTCCAGCAGGTTGTTCAACACGATTGCCCATGGAAGATCTTGCGGCGGAATTCACCATCTTAAGATCTTGGGTCTCTACCCCCTTACCTGCTGCGCCTAACGTCAAAGTGTAGCAACAACACTTCCCCTGGTACTACTAAAGTGTAGCCCGCGGAGGTTCTTGTTTCAGTTGGGGCACGTAGAGATCAAGAGTAAGATGGTGACATGGGATATTTACGTGGTTCGTCCCGCCTGAGCGTAATACCCTACTCCACGGTGTGTGTGTTGTCTTATTGTGAATCGCTAGAAAGCCTAGTCTCTGGCTCGGCTTGGAGTTGTCCTCATTTTGTGCGGCTCGGTCCTTTTATAGTCCAAGGACTGACCGTTACATCATTTGCCTAGCCCGACATGTGGCCCTGACGTATTTAATAGCCTAATACACTGTCTATGAGTATTAAGCATGGTTAATAGTGTGATAACGTGTCTTAATGGCTGCGTTACCTCTATTAACAGTGCTCTAATCACGTGTCATTAATAGAGCGTTAACGAAACATAATCAAGTCTTGTAACGGGAGATGTCCCGTGAATGTCTGTGCTGAGGGAGATGTGTCAATGTATTCATTGATGATAAAGGTCCGGAGGCTCCACACGTGGCAGCTTCGGAGCTTCCTCTTGCTGGGAGGTAGCTCCAGAACCGATGTACATGTGTCAACATTAGAGCTTCCCTCTGCTGGGGGTTAGATCCGGGGTCATTATACACATGTTGATCACGGAGCTTCCCTGTCTTGGGAGTTTAGCTCCGGATTTACATTACACACGTCAATATCCGTAGCTACCCATATGAGGGATGCGGGTCCGGTGTAATATGACATGTGGGGACTGAGGAGACCATCAACTTTGACAGGTAGAACTCTTTTGCACTTTTCAATGTATCATGGGGTACATGGTAGCAGGGTACCGACAACGGCGGAATCCCGGACGAACTGGTAAGAAGTAAACATAGACATGTCAGAACATACACGAACATTAGCACCCGTATCAAACCACTAAGACGGTGTTTGAGAAACAGAAAGAACAGTAAAAGAATTACCATACCAATCTGCATTGCTAGACATCACGATGTTGACATTCTTTTTCCCTCTGCAGTCTGCCCTCACAGGATTGTCCTTGGAAATATGTCCCTGCTCCCCATAGGTGTAGCAGCAGCCATCATTGTCTTTGTTTGACTTCTTCTTCTTCTTCTTCTTCTTAAAAGCAGTAGTTTTGTTTGGCTTGAATTGAGACTTGTTGTTCCCTTTGTTCTTGACATTGGGTTGCCGATTTGTAATACTGGCAGACAAGCGGGACAAGCGGGACGAGTAATATTGCATACCAATTTGTAGTTGGACGAACCGCTGTATATTTGATAGCGAACATGCGTTGCAGATGTTGGTAACAACATTGGGCCGCAGTGCTAGATCTCCTCGTTAGATGACCCGTGGTGAAGAATGCAAGTAGTCACGCGGAGCGCTTCACAAAACCTTATTCGCCCTCTCCCAATGCAGGATTGCAAGGGCGAGCGGTTCTGGAGACCTGCTCTCCCGATCGTCGATGCACGCTGACGCTCGGGATGGAGTATACTAAAAGACGACATAAGGAACGCGAACATGGGAAACAATCTGATCGTGGATGATCTGCCCTACCGCGGACGTCCGTATTTATAGAGTCCCGAGGAGGCAGTTCGATTGCGATATGGAGGATCCGCATCTGATACAACTCTGCAGTCGTAGACGTGCCCGTCTCCAATGACTTGGACTCGGTCTCGAAATCCCCAAAATTCGGAAGCCTAAAAGCCCAAAGCACAATTTAATTTTCTTCAAAAATATAAAATGTGGGCTCGACTCTAGGCTTGAATTCACAGGAACAAACGCGTGCGCACGCGTGTGCGGTGTGTGGCGTGCCGTGGCGAGGCAAGCGAGCGAGGAGGAGGGGGGGATGAGGGGGAGCGCACGTGGGCCACCCCTCTCTTCCTCTCTTCTCTCTCACTCAAGGAGTGGAAGAACAACCTTCCTTATATGTAGGGGTTGCTCCCCTTCCACTTCCCATGTGGGACTAAATGTTTAGCACCACCCTCTCTTGTCCTAATGGGCCTTTGAGATTTTCTAAGATTTATCTCAGAATTAATGTTGGGCCAAGCCCGTTGATTCCAACACTTCGGACAGTTCAAGATGTTCCTACATTTCCATATTTTTTTAGGGCTGTATCGATTCCAAGGAACTGAAAAATGAGCCCCTCTGGATCATACTCATATAAAAAAGCCAATGAGAATCGTCATGACTTGATCAACCACGATCCCTCTCCCCCGACGGTTGACGACATTGCTTCTCGGCAAGCTCAAGCAATCGTCATCCTCAATATCAAGTCAATGATCCCTGTGATCCTCAAAAACCTTTCACCGCACTATAATCGGTGGAAGAGTCTCTTCTTTTACACCCTCGGGAAGTACGAGCGATCATGTCCTCACCGACATTGATCCCTCTGTCGTCAACTCTCATTGGCGACACATGGACTGCACCGTCATCTCCGAGCTTCACAACATCTCTCCTGATCTTATTGAGATCACCTTGGCGGGCATACCCACAGCTCGCTCCATCTAGCATTGGCTTCAGGAGTAGTTCATCGGCAACCGGGAGACCCGTGCTATGATTCTGGACGTTGTTCCGCATGTTCCTCTAGGGTGACCTCACCATCACCGACTATTATCTTCATATCAAGTCGATGGCCGATGCACTCAGTGACTTGGGCGAGGTCGTCCCCGACCACACTCTCGTTCTCACAACACTTCGTGGGATGAACGAGCGGTTCTCTCACATGGCATCCTGATGAGGACATCACAACAGCGGAGATGCACATTGAACTGCAAGGACCAATCACAAGAGCACGAGCACGGATAATAAATTAGCAGGTGAACTCGCTCCTAACTTCCTTTGCATGTGAGTTTGAGAATAGATTGCTATGTGATGATTTAATTTTTGCTAGAAACAATGGAGAAGATCAACAAGTGAAGGAAAGAGGCCTTGGGAATATGGAGAACCAGCTGGGGTGTCCACAAGTTGATGGAATCAGTTTACAACTCGGATACGAGTTCAACTCGGAGTCTAGAGCAGTCCACCTTAAAATGGACGCCCAAGATGCATACGAACTCTGTTTTTGACGTTCCACATATGCACGGAAAGAGCAGAAGATAAAATTTCCAATAGATCTGGTACCAACTCAAAACGTATCTGGAGTCATAGGGAATCGTCGAAACAAGTGGAGTACAGATTTCTTTCCGGTGCTGCGCCACCGAATCGGACCTTTGGGCCTTGTATCCCATATGAGTCCATTATGGACGCGTCTAAGCGTGTTTTAGCCGAACCCTAGTCTTTAAATACTGCAGCCGCCGATCATATTCAGTGGGTTTTGCTTAGATCAATAATATTGCTGTTCTATGGTTTGTGAGACCCCAACTTCGCGATTTCAGATCGTGTCTTCGACGTTCTTGCTTGTGTTCTCGATTGCACATGCAGGGATTAGCCTTCTTGGCGAGGTCAAGCATGTGCAGCATGGTTGATAACCAACTGAGCAGTGGTGTAGTGATTGCAGGGATATTCGAACTGCTCAAGTGCCGCGGATCATCAACATCGATTTCTCCATCCCAATCGACTTACCTTTCGGAAGATCGGGCCTAAACTACTCATCAATTGGTATCAAATTTCCAGGCTGCCCGTGAGGTATCTTTGTTTTCTTTCCATTAGATCGGTTTTATTTCGTACCTAGAGTCCACAGAAAAGCCACAAAAAAATTAAATCATTTTTACCGCTTCCTAGACTATAGTGCCTGCAGTTTCGTTTTTAAGTTTGCATTGTTGAGTTTGTATTTGTGTGGTCGAGTCTTGTTGCTGGTTTAACTTTGTGTTTTTGGTCCTAGTTATTGTGTGTACTCCTTGTTTTCTTGCTGTTCGGCACCTATTCCATAATCCCTAAACAACAAACCTATCCACCACGTTCATCGGTTTGCCCAAGCTAGCCGCCTTGCGTGAACTCCCGCATCGCCAGCCCTAGATTAGGTGACAAACCTTGGTGCCACTCATTATTGGATCATCACACACCACCCCATTAGTTGCTGTGCAAATTCCCGATTGTCTTTATATCCGATTGCGAGTTCTGTTCTCAAACCGAGTTGGAATCAACATCCAAAAACCGTAACTCGGACAACCTACCTTAAAACAGCCATAACTTTCGCATACGAACTCGAAATTGGGCAATTTTTTTTCAAATTAATCTACACAAAATTTTGCATCTTATTTTCCGCCGTGTAGCCGCGTTCCACGAAATTATATTGCCCAAATTCCTCTTGAAAGATAGGCTATCCGATCTCTGAAGTTTCAGCACGAATTTTAAAGAATTTCTTGATTTTCTATAGGCCGCATATTACATCCAATTGAGCTGCAAATTTGTGTGCTTCCTATTTCCGTGCTCCTGAGTAATGAAAAAATATCAAAAAGTATTACAAAAAAGAAAAAAATAGTGAAGAGCAAGCATATTAAAGCAATTGGCCTATACCACTTGGTGTTGTTTTGTTGGTTATATCATTATGTCTTTCTTTTGCCTTGCTACTTCCTTGTGTTGTTCTAGGCCCTAGAGCACTTGGTTGACCACAAATAGTTTCTTACATTGCATACTTGTTCAACTTTGTTTACCTGTTAACGATTTTCTGCTTATTAGCCACCTTATTGTGCCATCCAAGCTCCACCTTTCTCTTGAGCATAACAGCTACCTTTGCAATCACCCCATGCTTCATTGGTTCACCTCACCATCCACACCACCTGCTGTGCTGATAAGAACACTTCTGAGAGTGTGGTAAGACGCTTGACTGAGAGAGATTGTTTTCTTCCACCTTTCACATTGTCACTGTAGTTGATAGGGATAACATATTTTTCTTGTCTTCTGTTTCCTACTAACAATGGCAGGAGAAAACAATGATGACAAATGTGTTCAACATGCTGAGTTACATGATATGATGAAGGCCATGACATATATGTTTGCCAAATACAATGCATCAACGGAGGAGTCATTGGCGAACTTGACTCGCCAACTTGATGACCTTGCTCTTCGGATGAATACACTTGAGGCTCAGTTGCCTCTCGCTAGAAGACATGAAGACAATGCTTATGATGATATGGAAGATCACAACAATCATCCAAGACTGCCACTTTATCATCGAGGTATGGGAGGTAATAATCGTCATAACAATTATAATCGTCCTATTGATGATCCTTTTGCTAAAGTGAAATTTACTATACCCTCCTTTTCTGGTGCGTATGATACTAAGGCTTATCTTGATTGGGAGATGACAGTAGAGCAAAAATTTAATGCCCATCTTGTTCCTGAACAACATAGAGTTCGTAAAGCCACTAGTGAGTTTAAGGACTTTGCTATCATATGGTGGAATGAACTTGTTAAACTAGAACTAATCCCCCAACATGGGATAAATGAAAAGAAGCTATGCATGTTCAATTTGTTCCTCCATCTTTTCAGCGGGACCTTCGGAAAAAATTGCAGCGCTTAGACCAAGATAACATGTCCGTAGATGAGTATTATCAAGAGTTACAAAAGGGTATGATGCGTTGTGGGGTAGTAGAGGACATGGATAATAAAATAGCTCGTTTTTATGGGGGGTTGAGGCATGAAATTCAGGACATTGTTGATTACAAGAAATATGATACTGTTAACAGATTGTTTCAGCTTGCTATGTTAGCAGAAAAAAATTGCAGGGCCGACAACAACAGCAACAATGCACGAGGAGCAACTTCACGCTGCGTTTGACCTATACAACCATTCAAAACAGCACCATCTTCAACCCCCCATGCAGCGACTACACCATCTAATGGCGGCCAACGAACTACAACCGCTGCTCCAACTTCTCGCGTGCCAGAGGGAAGCAAGGCGACATCGTTCAAGCCTTCATCGTCCACTCCTTCTATGAGTCATACTTCCGACATTAAGTTTCACCGCTGTCAGGGACTTGGTCATATGATGAGAGATTGCCCGAGCAAACGAGCTTACATAGCACGCGACGATGGCGGGTATGATAGTACTTCGGATGTTGAAGATCAATATTCTCTTGCTACGAACTTTACAGATCCAAATGATTAACACATCAAAGAAGAGGTATTTGTTACAGCGACAACGGAGAACTATACGAGCATCATTGTGCAGCGTGCCTTGAGCTCGTAAGTGGAGGCCGACGACAAGCTACAACGACACAACCGCTTCCACGTGTTTCTCGTTGTCAAGGACCGCCGTGTACACACTATAATTGATGGAGGTAGATGCAATAACTTGGTGAACACGGACGTCGTCAACAAACTTGGTTTCACAACAACAGCACACCCTCATCCATACCACATTCAATGGTTCAACAACAGCGGTAAGGATCAAGTAACACAAATAGCAAGAATACATTTTTCAATTGGTTCTTACCATGATTTTTTCTGATTTTGATGTCGTGCCTATGGATTCTTGTTCTCTTTTATTGGGTCGTCCTTGGGAATTTGATACAGATGCTATTCATCATGGTAGAACTAATAAATATACTCTCATGCATAAAGGAAAGAAAATCACTTTGCTTCCCATGACTCCAGCTGAAATTATGCATTTTGAGAAGAGTAAAATTCGTGATGGCAAAACAACAAAACTAGAATCTGAAAAACAACAAGTCATTAAGTTAAAATCACCATCGTTGCTCGCAACTAAATCTGACCTTGCTGATTTATTCGATGCTAAGGGGATGTGCTATGCTTTAGTATGCAAAGAAGCCATGTTTTCACTTCATGAATTGTCTATTGCATTGCCCCCTGCTGTTTCTAAACTTTTGCAGGAGTTTGAGGATGTGTTTCCCTCCGAGATACCCCCTGGTTTACGACCCATGAGAGGCATTGAACACAAGATCGATTTGATTCCAGGAGCAAGTTTGCCAAATCGTGCAGCATATAGGGCGAATCCAAAGGAAACTAAGGAAATTCAGCGACAAGTCCAAGATCTTTTGAACCGCGGGTACATTCGTGAAAGCCTTAGCCCTTGTTCCGTTCCTGTTCTTTTGGTTCCTAAGAAAGATGGTAGTTGGCGCATGTGTGTTGATTGTCGAGCGATAAATAAAATCACCATTCGATGTCGTTATCCTATTTCTTGCTTAGATGACATGCTTGATGAATTAAGTGGTGTTATCATCTTCAGAAAAATTGACTTGCGTAGTGGTTACCACCAAATTAGAATGACACTAGGAGATGAATTGAAAATTGCATTTAAAACCAAGTTTGGACATTATAAGTTGTTAGTCATGTCTTTTGGTTTAACTAATGCACCCAACACCTTTATGCGATTAATGAACGAGGTTTTACGTGCCTTTATTGGACAATTTGTGGTGGTTTACTTTGATGATATCCTCATTTATAGCAAGTCATATGATGAACATCTTGATCATTTACGTGTTGTTTTTACTGTTTTGAGAGATGCACGTTTGTTTGGTAACATCGAAAAGTGCATCTTTTGCACCAATCGAGTCTCGTTTGTTGGCTATGTTGTTTCCTCGCGGAGAATTAAGATGGATGAGGCAAAAATTGAAGCGATCACTAGCTGGCCAGCCCGAACAACTGACACGCAGGTTCTTAGTTTTCTTGGTCTTGCAGGTTTTTATCGTCGTTTTGTGCGGGATTTTAGCACCAATGCAGCACCTCTACATGAGCTAACGAAGAAGGGAGTGTTGTTTTGATGAGGCGAACAGCAGCAACAAGCTTTTGATGCTCTGGAATCGAAGCTTACACAAGCACCATTCCTACAACTTCCTGATTTTGACAAGACCTTTGAGCTAGAATGTGATGCAACCGGCATTAGTTTTGGAGGCGTTCTAATACAAGGAGGTAAACCTGTTGCTTTCTTTAGTGAAAAACTTCATGGTCCTTCTCTGAATTTTTCTACTTATGATAAGGAATTGTATGCCTTAGTGCGAGTATTACAATCATGGCAACATTATCATAGAGTCATAGAGTCATTTCCATATATCATTAAGCATAAGAAAGGGAAGGAAAATGTCATTGCCGATGCAATATCTAGACATTATACAATGCTGTCCCAACTTGATCATAAAATCTTTGGTTTGGAAACAATAAAAGTATTATATCCTACTGACTTGGACTTCAAAAATGCTTTTGAAAATTGTAGAGAAGGAATAACTTGGAATAAATATGTGATGCGAGAGGGTCTCCTCTATTGTGCTAACAAGCTATACGTTCCAGCTAGCTCTGTTTGTCTACTACTTTTGCAGGAAGCACATGGAGGAGGTTTGATGGGACATTTTGGAGTGAACAAAACTGAAGACGTGCTGTCCACACACTTCTTTTGGCCCAAGATGAGGCGTGATGTCGAGCACTATGTGTTATGATGCACTACTTGCAATAAAACTAAGTCTCTCCTTAAACCACATGGTCTTTATTATATGCCTCTTCCTGTTCTTAGTTCACCTTGGGAGGATATTTATATGGACTTTGTTTTGGGATTGCCTAGGACCAAGAGGGGGAGGGATTGTATTTTTGTAGTTGTTGATCATTTCTCCAAAATGGCGCACTTTATACCTTGTCATAAGAATGATAATGCCTCACACATTGCTGATTTATTTATGACGGAAATTGTTCATCTACATGGTGCGCCAAAAACCATTGTTTCTGATCGTGATGCAAAAATTTTAAGTCATTTTTGGAGGACTTTGTGGCATAAATTGGGAACCAAGTTGCTGCTTTGAACTACATGTCACCCACAAACGGATGGACAAACCAAGATAGTTAATCGTACTTTATCCACTATGTTGTGGGCTATCTTGGAAACAAATTTGAAGTTGTGGGAGGAGTGTTTACCACATATAGAATTCACTTACAACAGATATGTTCACTCCATGACAAAGGTAAGTCCATTCCATATAGTGTATGGTTTCAATCTTCGTACTCCTATTGATTTACTACCTTTGCCTCCTTCTGAAACTATAAATTTGGATGCTACGCAACGATCTGAATTCATTCTTAAGATGCATGAAACTACAAAGAAAATTATTGAAAAGCTGAATGAGAAGTATAGGATTGCAGGTAGTAGAGGTAGAAAAGAAGTAAAACTTGAATCGGCTGATTTGGTGTGGTTACATTTGAGAAAAGAGCGATTCCCAGACCTGAGAAAATCTAAACTTATGCCACGAGCTGCTGGTCCTTTTAAGATTGTTGAAAAGATTAATGATAATGCATATAAGCTTGAGTTTCCTCCCGATTTTGGGGTTTGTCCTACATTTAACATTTCAGATTTGCGACCGTACATGGGAGAAGATGATGAACTTGAGTCGAGGACAACTCCAATTCAAGAGGGGGAGGATGATGAGGACATCACAACAGCGGAGACGCACATTGAACTGCAAGGACCAATCACAAGAGCACGATCACAGTTAATAAATCAGCGGGTGAACTCGCTCGTAACTTCCTTTGCATGTGAGTTTGAGAATAGATTGCTATTTGATGATTTATTTGTTATTAGGAACAATGGAGATGATCAACAAGTGAAGAGAAGAGGCTTTGGGAACATGGAGAACCAGCTGGGACGTCCACAAGTTGATGGAATCAGTTTACAACTCGGACTCAAGTTCAACTCGGAGTCCAGGAGCAGTCCACCTTAAAACGGACGCCCAGGATGCATACGGACTTCGTTTTTGACGTTCCACATATGCACGGACAGAGGAGAAAATAAAATTTCTAATGGCTCTGGTCCCACATGAAAATTCCTACGGGTCATTGGGAATCATCAAAGCAAGTCGAGTCCATATTTCTGTTCGTTGCTGCGCCAATTAATCGGGCCTTTGGGCCTTGTATCCCATATGAGTCCATTAGGGACGCATCTAAGCATGTTTTTGCCGAACCCTAGCCTTTAAATATTGCAGCCACAGGTTATATTCGGTGGGTTTTGCTTAGATCAATAATATCGCCGTTCTATAGTTTGTGAGACCCCAACTTCGCGATTTCAGATCGTGTCTTCGACATTCTTGCTTGTGTTCTCGGTTGCACTTGCAGGAATTAGCCTTCTTGGCAAGGTCAAGCGTGTGCAGCATGGTTGATGATCAACTAAGCAGTAGTGTAGTGATTGTAGGGGTATTCGAACTGCTCGAGTGCCGCGGATCATCAACATCGAGTTCCCCACCCCAATCGACATACCTTTCGGAAGATCGGGCCTAAACAACTCATCACATCCCTTCTCAAGCGACAGCACCCCTTTCCCACATACGTCGAGTTCCACAACAACCTCCAACTTGAGGAGATCAAGATGAAGTTCAAGTCGGGAAACACCAATGCATTGGCGGCCACCTTCGTAGGTGCGGAACGCACCGCGTCTTCTGCATCATTTGGTGGCGCTCCTCCACGTGCTCCCACTCCTGGTGGCCTTGCATCAAGCACTCCTACCTCCGACACTGCTGTCTCTGGCCTCTCGTCCTCCAACCGAGGTCGAAACCGGCATAATTGGATCAAGCGTAATGACAACAGTAACAGCGGTGGATTTCCCACTCTGGGGAATCCATGGAATGGGACCCTACAGCTTTGGGGTGGTGTTGGGCCCTGTCTCGGTCCTCCTCCAGGCTTACCAGCACGTCCGCGCGCACCTGCCTCTCCTAAACAGGCTTTTCTGGCGCACAGAGGATCCTACAACACATCTGCTTATCAACCACTAGACTTCTGGACACCTGGCAGATTGACCATGCCTTTCTACTACAACCCAACTACACCTGGCAGTAGTCAGACCACCTCCTTCAACAGAGGCCAGACTGCGGCTTCCGTTGATCTAGGTATCCCCGCTGGTTTTGGATGATTGATGACGACAATTAAGAGAATAATGAGCTGAGTTGATATTAAGCACGGGTGTGATGGTTGAAATGAGACGAAAACCCTCAAAAGGAAAAGGTCGAAACGGGCATCAAAGACTCAAGCGTAGAAATTAGGGTTTCTACGGTGCTGAGCTTAGATGAGCCATATCTTGTGTGAGGGTGGTTGTATCATGTGCATTGAGATCGTTCTAGAGGGATCAAAGTGGTGGTTGAGAGAAAAACCTAAGTGAGAAGCCAAAATGAGGAAAAACCATGGGAGGGCGGACTAGTCCGGCCAGGTAGAGTAGTCCGTTCTGAGTCGGACTAAAGGTCTCTGGAGGAGATCGGACTTGTATGTATGGGTACGGACTAGTACGTTCATCCCTTAGTGGAGTTGGAGCTAAGTCCCCGAAGATCGAACTTGTCCATTTTCGAACAGACCAAAGCTCTCTGGAAAAGTTCGGCCTTGTCCGTGGTGGTACGGACTAGTCCGTTTGAGACTTAGTGTGAGAGAAACCGAGCAAACCCTAGAGGGCCAGACTAGTCCGCCCCCTGTGGCCAAACTAGTCCAAGACAACCTAATTGAGTCCGTTTTGGGACGACCAAACCTTTTTGTCCTACTTCGAACTAGTCCGTTGTGAACCGGCTAGTCCGTGTTGTCAGTTGTCCTTTGAAATTCAAACGTTGGCGCGCACATCATCTGTTTTGTCAATCAATGACATGAAATTGTCACAGGTCCCAGAAGGTCGGACTCGTCCGTGGCACAGGGACGAGCTAGTCTAGTGTTGTCCTGGTGGCAACGATTAGTTGCCAGAACCCCTATAAAAAGGAGACCCCCGGCCCCTATTTGATTACTCTTGAACCCTAGCACCGCCACAAGTGACCTAGAGCCAACCTTCTACTCATCCTACGAGCCCTCTAAGACCAAATCTTGAAGATATTAGGGTTTGGGAAGGAGAGTGAAGAAAGATCATCGTGCTTTGGCTCTCAGTTTTATCTCTTGCACATTGTATTGTGTTTTGTGGCTT
Organism: Tuctoria greenei; assembly: GCA_036927565.1. Taxonomy (NCBI): domain Eukaryota; kingdom Viridiplantae; phylum Streptophyta; class Magnoliopsida; order Poales; family Poaceae; genus Tuctoria; species Tuctoria greenei. Next base: position 111,040,487 of record JAYESD010000007.1, on the reverse strand, counting down.
GTGTGAGTTTAGCTTCGAGTGCTCCTCAGCGTATTGATTTGTAGAAGCTTCAACTTGTGAGCATCCCCAATCAAACTTAGTGATTACCCATTGATATAGTGGAAACAGGCCATTGTGGTGGCCTGGTGAGAGTAGGGTCAAGTGAGACCCGGTCCTTGTGTGGACTTCTCAACGTGAATGTAGGCTTCTTCGTGGAGCTGAACCACGGAATAAATCATGTCTCTCTTGTCGCTTTACATTTGAAAATCTCTAGAATTGCTTCTAAGGTTCATATTGCTCTTCACTTTGATATTGTTGAAATCTTTTAACCTATTTGCTCACAATTGTCAATCTAAGTTGTACTAGGTTACTATACATTGTATTCATCTTTAGTGAACTTAAATTTCGCAAATAACTTGTAGAAATCAAGTTTTTAGGTTTTTCCCTTGTGCTGAGCAGACTAGTCCGGCCCTGTCCAGATAAGTCTGGCCTTAGTGTTTTAATCTCGTTTGATTAACCCATTTCAGGTCTTATCGCCTATTCACCCCCCTCTAGGCGACTTTCAATTGGTATCAGAGCAGGCTTCTCCACCAAGAGTGTAACAAATCGGAGAAGAAATGGTCGGAAGGGGTCACAACGAGATTCCGATGATTATTGATGACACCAAGACAAAGAAAGTCGATGTTCTTCAAGATGATCCAAATGATGACAAAGAAGTTCATATGCTCAAGGCACGGCTTCGTGAGAAGCTCAATGTGCCCAAGAAGGAGATCAAGCCAATTGCTCCAATCAACGTCGACAATGGGAGTAGTTCACAAGACTACTCCCGATATCCTTACAACTATGAGCAACTAACCGCAAGCAATCATTATTTATCTATCCCTATTGGCAAACCTCCTCAATTTGATTGAAATGATTACTCTATGTGTAAGCATAATATGAAGATGCATCTCACTTACTTAAACCCTAGTTTGTGGAAAATTGTTATGACAGGTGTACATCTTCCCAAGAATGAGGAAGACATCACTCCGAAGCAAGCCGTCCTCCTCCATCGCAATGCTCAATCTGTTGGAGTGATTACCTCCTCATTGACTTGAAAAGAGTTCAACCGCATTGAAGGGTTGGAGGTTGCCAAGGAGATATGGGACACCCTCAAGATGGCACATGAGGGCAACTGTGTCATTAGGGAGGCCAAGATCGAGTTGATCGAAGAAGAACTTGGGAGGTTCACTATCATGGATAGTGAATCTCCCCAAGACATGTACGACCATCTCAAGACTCTCGTCAACAAGAGTCAGTCTTATGGAAGCACCCGGTAGACCGACCATGAGGTGGTAAAGAGGATGATTCAAGCATTCATACCTCAAAACATCGCTCTTTGCTCACTAATTCGTGAGAGTCCGGGCTTTCACAAGATGACTCCCGAAGAAGTGCTAGGGAGGATGATCAACCATGAGATGATGGAGCAAGAAGATATGTTATACAACGATCTACATAAGCTCTCCTCCTCCAAGAAAAGGGATATTGAATTCAAGGCAACATCCTCAAGATCACAAGAAAAGAAAGAGAGTGATGAAGAGAGCCCCGACACCGATGAGGAAGAGGCACTCTTCATCAACAACTTCAAGAGGATGTTTAGAAGAAGGAGGGGGAGCTACCATCATGAAAGCAAGATCAAATACAAGCCCAAGACAAGATCAAAGAGGGCTTGATACAATTGTGGGGAGTATGGCCACTTCATTGTGGATTGCCCACCTGAGAAAAATATGAAGAAGAAGGAGGGCAAGTCCAAGGAGAAGAAGTACTTCAAGAAGAAGAAGCAATCGGGGCATGCCCACCTTGGAAAGGAGTGGGATTCTAATGAGGAATCCTCCTCCTTTTAAGAGGAGAAGATAGCAACCATTGCTATGAAGAAGACAACCGCGGAGAACAAGATCTTTCCCAACTTGGAGAAATCAAGGCCAACTTGCCTCCCGGACAAGTAGGGAAGAAAGAAGGTTAAATCTAAATCCTCCTCTTCAATTTATTCGCATGATGATTTTGATAGTAGTAGTGAAAATGAACATATGCTTGAGGATATGAGTAAAAGTACCTTGAAGAGATTGAGGTTATTGACGGACGAGATTTTTGACAAGGAAGAGCTCATCAACCGTCAAGAGGATGCTCATCCAACAAAAGGAGAGATGTCAAGATGTTGAGGAGCTCTTGGAGCTTGAAAGAGAAAGAAGCAAGGCACATGAGCGTGAACTCGCTTTTAGCAAGGAAACTTGCTCAAACCTTGAGAACACTACAATTGTGCTTAAGGATGAACTTGTTAGTTTGACACAAGCTAACAAGATCCTTTAAACACATTTGAAGTCTCTCAAGGTCAATACCCCTTCTTCCTCTACAAGCTCACCTTCTACAAATGTCAAATCCGAAGCGCCTCAACCTTGCAAATGCTCAAACTTGATTATGAAACTTCAAGATGACCATAAGTTGGCACAAACCAATCAAGCACCAAAGGGTGACATCTTTGACAAGGAGAAGATGGCATATGCACGTAGTGCATACGCTAACACAAGACATCCCCTTGTCAAGGATGGTCTTGGTTATTCTAGGGAGATGAGGCGAAACACCAAAACTCCCAAGAATGGCAAAGACTTGATTGTTTTTGTCAAACGAGGCTCATACAACAATAAGGGAAAGAACATCGCTACATCACCCAAAATGCCTAAGAGGGAACCTCATCCATTGTTCCATAATTTTGTAGTTTCATATGTGTTATTAAGGAACAAGTTTGGTAAAGCTTATTCTAGATATGTTGGGCCACACCGCAAGAGTCCTAAACCTTGTGTGTGGGTGCCCAAGTGCCTATTGACTAACATCAAAGGACCCAACACCGCTTGGGTACCTAAAGCCAAGGCTTAAATATTTCTTGTAGGCATACTCCTCCGGTGGAACCAAATGGGTTCTTGATAGCGGGTGCACTAATCATATGACCGGAGAGAGGAAGATGTTTGCGGAGTATGACAATAGCCAAGGAGAAATACTTGGCACTGGTAAAATTGCTATATCCCTACTCACACTCTTTCTAATGTTTTGCATGTTGACTCCCTTGATTAAAACCTCTTGTCCATATCACAATTATGGGAAAAAGGTTATAATTGTTTATTCACTAATGAGGGTGTGACCGTCACAAGGAGAAGCAATGACTCAATTGCTTTCAATGGTGTACTCAAGGGAAAGCTCTATCTTGTGTATTTCTCCGCAGATAAAGCCCAACTTGATACGCGCTTAATTGCGAAAACTAACATGGGATGGCTTTGGCATAGAAGGCTAGCCCATAACGGGATGAGGAATTTGCAAAAACTCTTTAAAGGCGACCACATCCGTGGTTTGAAGAATGTTGTGTTTGAAAAGGATAGGCCATGTAACGCATTCCAAGCCGGAAAGCAAGTTGGAGCACCACATCCATCCAAGAACATTATGATGACAACAAGACCATTGTAGCTTCTACACATGGATCTCCTTGGTCCAATCGCCTGCATAAGTATTGGCGGTAACAAATACGATCTTATTAATGTTGATGATTTTTCACGTTTCACTTGGATATTCTTTTTGCATGATAAGAGTGACACTCAAGGTGTCCTCAAGAAATACTTGAAGAAAGCTCAAAATGAGTTCTCCTTAAATATCAAGACCATAAGGAGTGACAACGACACCAAATTCAAGAATACTCAAGTTGAAGAACTTTTGGATGAAGCATCAATCATGAGTTTTCGGCCCCCTACTCGCCTCAACAAAATGGGGTGGCCGAAAGGAAGAATAGAACTATAATAGAGATGTCAAGAATAATGCTTGATGAGTACAACACATCGGACCGGTTTTGGGCGGAAGCGGTTAACACCGCTTGCCATGCCATAAACCGGTTGTATCTTCACTACATACTCCAGAAGACGTCTTATGAGCTCCTAACTGGTAACAAGCCGAACATTTCTTACTTTCGTGTTTTGGGGAGCAAATGCTACATTCTCAACAAGAAGCCTAGGACTTTGAAGTTCGCTTCTAAGTTCGATGAGGGTTTCTTACTTGGTTATGACTCAAACACTTACGCCTATAGTGTCTTCAACAAATCCTTCGGAATTGTTGAAGTAGCATAGGACATAGTGTTTGATGAGACTAATGGCTTTCAAGTGGAGCAAGTTGATCGTCATGTGCTATATCAAGAAGAAGCTCCACAAGTGGTAATAGGAAGGATGGCGCTTGGAGATATACGACCACAAGAACAACCTCAAGATTCAAGTGACCATCTTACACATCAAGCAAGCTCTTCCTCAAATGATCAAGCAAGTCCCCCAAGATGCGCTCCAAAAAGATGAAAATGGAGGCATCAACCAAGGGGGAGATAACAAAAATGAGGGAGACGAAGATGAAGATTCAAGACCTCAAGCGCCTCACCCAAGAGTGCACCAAAGCATTCAACAGGACCACCCCGTTGACAATATCCTTGGAGACATCTCTAAGGGGGTAACTACTCAATCTTGTGTTGCAAACTTTTGTGAACATTAATCTTTTGTTTCTTCTTTGGAGCCTCACAAGGTTGAAGAAGTGCTATGAGATTAGGATTGGGTGATGGCCATGCAAGAAGAGCTCAACAACTTTGAAAGAAATCAAGTATGGGAGCTTGTGAAGAGGCTTAATGCGATTGTTGTATGCACCAAGTGGTTGTTCCGCAACAAACAAGATGAGCACGGGGTGGTTACAAGGAACAAGGCATGACTTTTGGCCAAGGGGTATTTACAAGTCGAAGTTTTGGATTTGGAAGAAACCTTTGCTCCCGTAGCTAGGCTTGAATAAATTCGTATATTACTTGCCTTTGCTACTCACCATGATTTTAAGCTATATCAAATGGATGTCAAGAGTGCATTCCTCAATGGTCCAATCAAGGAAGAGGTGTATGTGGATCAACCCCCCGGTTTTGAACATGAAGAATTCCCAAACCATGTGTACAAATTGTGTAAGGCTATCTATGGCCTCAAACAAGCTCCTAGAGCTTGGTATGAGTGCCTTAGAGACTTTCTAACTCAAAATGGTTTTAAAATTGGGAAGGCGGATTACACTCTATTCACTAAGCACTTTAATGATGATTTGTTTGTTTGCCAAATATATTTCGATGACATTATATTTGGTTCTACTAAAAAAGCTTTTTATGATGAGTTTTCCAAGATAATGATTGAAAGATTTGAGATGTCCATGATGGAGGAGTTGGATTTCTTCCTAGGTTTATAGTGAAGCAACTCAAGGAAGGCACATTCATTAGTCAAACTAAGTACACACAAGACATACTCAAGAAGTTTGACATGGACAAGGCCAAACCCATCAAGACTCCTATGGCAACCAATGGGCATCTCGATCTTAACGAAGATGGTCCAAGTGTGGACCAAAATGTATATCGTTCAATGATAGGTTCATTGCTTTACTTATGTGCATCTAGGCCCGATATCATGCTTAGTGTGTGTGTGCTACATTTCAAGCTGATCCTAAGGTGTGTCATTTGACCGCCGTTGAGAGAATTCTTAGATATTTGGTTCACACCCCAAGCCTAGTACTTTGGTACCCCAAAAGCTCTAAGTTTAACCTCATTGGATATTCTGACGCGGACTATGCGGGGTGCAAAGTTGATAGGAAGAGCACCTACGGAACTTTAAAATTCATTGGTAGATCTCTAGTGTCTTGGTCCTTAAAGAAACTCCATTGATCTTTCCACAGCTGAAGCGGAGTATGTCTCCACCAGAAGTTGGTGTGCACAACTTCTTTGGATGCGACAAACTCTTAGGGATTTTGGCATAAACTTGCACCATATCCCCCTCCTATTCGACAATGAGAGTTCCATCAAAATAGCCCACAATCTAGTTGAGCATTCAATGACCAAACACATCGATATTTGCCACCACTTCTTGAGAGATCACTCCATCGAATAAGACATTGCAATATCCCATCTGAGAACCGAAAAAAAATTGTCCGATATTTTTACCAAACCCCTAGTTGAGAAAATATTTTGCGAACTTTAGGAGTGAGCTAAATATCTTAGATTCTCGAAATGTGGCTTGAGTCTTGCACATCTGATTGTTATCTTCAAAATTCACACATGCTTGCAAAAAACTCATCCTCCTCAATTTTCTACAAATTATTTTAAAATTATTGTATATTTCTGAATTATGGTCATAATTTGATTGTTGATTGCTTTCTTGATAAGAAGGATGAGTCCCGATCTTCTGAAAGGTAATGATAAATCGATTGAGGTGGAGAACTAGACGTTGATGATCCGAGGCTCTCGAGTAGAACACGAACAACCTCTGCAATCACTACAACACCGCTCCATTGGTTATCAACTGTGCTGCACACAATTTACCTCGCCAAGAAGGCTAATCTCTACAAGTGCAACCGAGAACACAAGCAAGAACGTAGATGATACGATCTGAAATCATGAAGTTGGGGTTTCACAAGCTGTAGAACCGCAATATTATTAATCTAAGCAAAACCCAATTGTTTATGATGGCTACTATAGAGTATATATAGGTTGGAGGACGTCCAAGGGGTTGTTGGGGTCGTGACCTAACCCTAAGACACGAAAATAATGGACTTAGACTTGATACAAGGGCCAATGGCCTAATACGGTGGTGCAGTACCCTCACAGATTCTGTACTCTATTTTCTTTTGACGACTCCTGTCGACTCCGAATGAATTTTGACATGGGACCAGCGCCATTGTAAAGGTTATCCTCTCCCCTTTCCGTGCATATGTATAATGTCCAAAACGGAGTTCGTATGCGTCCTGGTCGTCCGTTTTAGTGCGCACTGCTCCTGGACTCCGAGTTGGACACGATTTTGAGTCTGTCTCGGTTTCCATCTTCTTTGAACGTATTCTCTGGTCCTCCACGTCCCTAATACTTCCTCCAAGTACTCCTTGAACCTCTCTATGGATTCTAGTCACAATTAAATCATTAGATAGCAATCTATTCTCAAAAACATATAAGAAAACATATAAGAACGAGCTCACCTCTGAAATTAATCGTCGTGTGTGAACTCTATTGATCGCATCTTGTATGTTCAATGGAGTGTTGTTTGTATCCATAGAAGTGATGTCCTCATCATCCTCTCCTTCTTGAATTGGAGTCGTCCTCGACTCAAGTTCATCTTCTCTCAGGTGTGGGTCCATATGTGCAACACCATCAAATCCTCTTGTGTGCATCAAAGGAGGAGGCCAAGGTGGTGGACGACATAGTGCACCATCTCGATCTTGTCCATCAAATAAGAGCATACATTCACTTGAGCCAGGATCTCAAATAAATAAATATTGTGCCATGTTTGTAGGTGCAATGATAACATGCATGATCTCCTCATTCTCCCCTTCTTTATGACAAGCCGTCCTCGATTTGCTCGTATGTCCAGGAAAGAGGCTTTTGGGGATAGCATGAGCGCTGTCCATATTGCATGACCGCAGCGAACAATGCTTCTCTTTTATTTGTTGTCCCCGCTGCAAGAAAAAAATACTAGAAAAACTTGACAAGACATTATTAGCATTAGTGCATTTTTTTTACTTTACCATGTTGTTGTAGCACAAAAGGAGCTTGCACATTGGAACATATGTAAACTTTATGCACCATAAATTCACCACTATCTTCATAGTTGCCTATAGCATGAAAAATATTTCTACTTAATAGTGGCAATTCGGATTGGGAAAATATTCCCCTCTCTACAATATCTAGATCACAAAGAGTGTCAAATTCAATATATCTCAAGGTATTTAGAGAAGACAACAATTTCAGTTCATTATTTTCACAAGTAATTGGAATGAAATTCTTAATTTCAGCACAAGTGGATAATAGAGTATCAAATTCATTGACTTTTCTAGCATTGGTACAATATAATTATTAGCATACAACTTATTTTTACCGTAAGAGCCAGTAGAAAATCAACTAGGTATAATGGTGTTTTCAGAAAAGGCTTCTTGAGTTGTTGTTGTCCAATAGAATGATTCAGAGAAAAATTTGAAACATTCAAAAACTTCTCAACATCGATAAGTGTAGTATCAGGTGCATTACCTTCATTCTCATTTTCAGCAGTAATAGTTGGTGAAATATGAATGGATCAATCTGAAAGTTCACAAAAATTGTGTATTACCTTATTTTCTTTTGCACCAGCTGCATTCCTTTGTACATTGTCCTACAAAAGATTAGCCACAGGAGGACGTACAACAAGGACCTGCTCCTCAAATTGCTGAATTTCTTCTTTGCACATAGATACATTAGCCAAAGTTTCTCGCATAAGAATTTTTGTTTCTTTCCATGTTCGAGGTTTTTCTAATTCATTTAAATTGTTCGACCAAGTTAATGCACAATCTACTAATGCACTTACAACATTTCTAATCTTTCTCCTCTCACACATATGACATTGTCCAAAAACTTTATTCAACTCTATTTCCCAAGTAATATATTCATCGTAACCAAAACTATCATAAGAAGGAAGAGATGGGAGAATGTAATTACTTTTTGTGGAAAGATATGTAAAGATGGTCGGGATGTCATGTAAAACCTTGGTTGATATTTGATTCTTAGCGAGCAACTCCATCGCCGTCTTCATCATGTGAATCATCTCAGCATATAATGCATGATTCTTGCTTTTACCTGACATTGTTAGTAGCAAACAGAAGACAACAAAAAATATATTGTCCCTATCAACTACAAAGAATAATGGCAATGTGGAAGTGGAAACGCACACTCTCAAGCATCTTACCACGCTCTTACAAGTGTTCTTACCGACACTGCAGGTGGCAAACGGTGGCCAGTATGAAGAAACCAATGAAGCGTAGAATGATTGCAAAGGTGTATCGATTCTGCTCAAGAGTAAAGTGTAGTGTGGATGGCACTTTATATGTAGGAAGGATTAGCAATAATGCAATCGGATAGTAAAGTTGAATAAGTGTCCAAAGTACATGTCAAAGTTGCTGGCCTAAATGTCTTCCTAGTAGTTCAAGCTAGCAAGAGATGTAACAAAATTAGAGGACACAAAGGATGCAAGCACTTCTGTTTTTCTTTATTGTTTTTTTCTCCTTTTTTTGTTCTTGTGCGGCTTTTGTATCTTGATTTCCACTTGCCTTTTTTTTTATTTTTTTTAGAACGTGCTACAAAAGAAGAACACAATGCAAAGCAATCAAAGATATCTTGTTCATCTGTCATAGACTTTCTGCTCAATTCTCCAAAGACAAATAGGCACACTTAGAGGCTCAAAATAGAAAAACATACAACAGCAAGATTGTAGATATATCTCTCCTATTTAATAAATATATGGAAGACTTATTTTGGACAAGGACAATAGGAGATATTGCCCCCGAAATACAGACTGTTCAGAATTTCTAGTTTAATAACTGATTTGGATCTAATGCTATTTCGACATTGATAACTATATTTTCTAGGAAACTGATGAATACAAAAGTTATAGAGAACTTCTTTTGATTTCCAGAAAGTACAAGAACACCAAAATCCGAGTTTGTATGAGTGAGATATGATTAAAATACTGAACTGGACAGAGATGAATATAATCTGTACATGATGACACGATTCAAAAAGATGTATCGACACAATGCAAAACTCAAACTAATACCAAAAACACTTCATGAACCAGCAATGTGACTCAACAAAGGACACAAACTCAACAAAACCAAACTGAAAACGAAAGTTGCAAGGGCTCAATGGTGGTTTGGACAAAGGAATGAACAGATCTACTCAACTGCAAGTTTTTTTGTGACTTTTCTAGGTATGAAAAACAAAACTAATACAATAGATAGATGAATTACCTAACGGGCAACCTGGAAATCTGATACCAATTGATAAGAAAGTTTAGGCCCGATCTTCCGAAAGGTAATGGATAAGTCGATTGATGGAGATCTCGATGTTGATGATCCGAGGCTATCGAGGAGAACACGAAAAACCTCTACAATCACTACACCACCTCTCCGTTGGTTATCAACAGTGCTGCACACGATTGACCTCACCAAGAAGGCTAATCCCTGCAAGTGCAACCAAGAACATTGTTAGGAAATCAGCGGTACGCTACTCTAGCAACTCTACCGCATCACCCAGGAAACATGCGAGTACAGAGGTCATGGATCGTTACCACTAGACGGTAGCACAGCAGAACGTAGACGCACGTCGGTGTAGGGAAGTTGACGATCCCGTTCGTCTCCTCCTCGCCCTCTTCTCAGCAGCAGTAGACGAACACGTTCGTCGTAGCCGATTAGCGCAACAGTAGCAGCAGCGCCTCCACGGAGTCCACACGTACGGAGAGGAACGCCGTGCGTCGGTGTGCTAGCACCGCGCGCGCGACAAGGGTCTCGGCTTGAGGCCTTCGAGGTGTGGCGGCTAGGTCTGTCACGTGGTGGAGTAATTAGCCCTTAACCCTACCCCTCATATTTATAGGCGTACTAATAGGCTTTTAAGGCGCAGGCCCATTAGTATGCTAATTGCTTATGCATCAAATATCCAACAGGCCTTACTTGAATTGTTATGATTGCCTCTTGGGCATATCACCAACAATCGCCCACTTACACTAGAGACAATCATCTAGCCAAGCTTTTCAATATTCCAACCCCTTAAGTGTGTGACCCATTAGGTTCATGTGCAGTCGGTTGTGGATGGAAACTGTTTCCAACCACAAGTCAGTAGAGGTACCTAGCAGGACATACTGACCCGCGAATGTACATAAGGATCGTATCGGCCGAACCTAGATACATTCAACATGCTAATCTCTTTGCCTCATGACACCAGTCAAGCTCAAGGCGAGATGCGTGCCATCCTTGTGATAGCTCGACCATTCACTCGATCAAATAGTTGATTCATTCCATGACTAACTTTTAGTCACTGTGATTAACCATTAATCACTTTGGCATGGCCATGCACTTTTAAATCCAACTATCTCGACGGGCCCACAGATATCTCTCCTGTTATTAAGGAGGGGCAAATACCATCTTGATCCGCGCACATCCCATTCTATGTTTCATTATGTATCCGAAGACTACTTTTATGACTACCCTGTTACAGAGTAGCGTTTGGTAGTCTCAAACTACATAACTATACACAGTGAGAAACAATGTCGATCTCAGGTCTAAGGATCTAGCAGGTGTATCACTCAAGACCAACTGATGGCACATATGGAAATAACAATCCCAGCAGTGTCTTGGAGTGGGTCAATCCAACACCATGTTCACTAACATTTGTTCACATTATTAATTTGATATCTCCATATCTATGATCCGTGAATCGTGATCATCAATTAATACATGTGCTAGTTTGTGTGACATCATTATCTCATATAATGATATAGACTAGGGATCATTTAGAGTAACATTACTATTAACAAAGAGTTCCACGAACAAGTCACATACTTGATGATCAATGTAAATAATGATTACTCATATAACAATTTATTTAATAGTACATAAACATAGCTGTGACATAAGTCTCCCGCTACACACTATGATCACTGATGTAAGTATCTAATACCTATATATCTTGTGCGTGCCTCATTCTTTGATTGTGGAAGAGGCTTTGTCAACGGATCTACAACATTCAAACCCGTGTGCACCTTGCATATCTTCACATCACCCCGGTCGATGATCTGTCGAATGAGGTGATAGCGTCATAGTATGTATTTAGATCGTTTGTGTGATCTAGGCTCCTTTTCCTGTGCGATGGCTCCACTATTGTCACAGTAGAGATCCACAAGACTGGACGCGCTAGGAACAACACCCAACTCAGAAACAAATTTTCTGATCCAAACAGCTTCCTTTGCTGCTTCAAAAGCTGCAATATACTTCGCCTCTGTGGTTGAATCTGCTACTGTATCTTGCTTGGAACTTTTCCAGCTCACTGCCCCTCCATTGAGGCAGAACACAAATCCAGATTGCGATCTAGAATCATCCTTGTATGTTTGGAAGCTGACATCAGTGTAACCTTTTACAACGAGCTCTTCTTCACCTCCAAACCCTAAGAATGCATCCTTAGTTCTTCTCAAGTACTTAAGGATGTTTATGACAATGGTCCAATGAGCCTCACCAGAATTTGATTGATACCTGCTCGTGATACTTAGAGCATACGATACATCTGAGCGTGTACATAGCATGGCATACATGATGGGTCCAATAGCCGAAGCATAAGGAATCACTCTCATCCTCTTTTGCTCATCAGGTGTCGAAGGACACTGACTCTTGATTAGAGTAACCATGTGACATTGGCAAGAAACCTTTCTTGGAATCTTGCATATTTAACCGATTCAATATCTTGTCAATATATGTATCTTGGCTTAATCCAATTATCCTTTTAGATCTATCTCTATAGATCTTTATGCCCAAAATATACGCTACCTCTCCTAAATCCTTCATTGAGAAACTTTTTTTTAAATGAGTGTCGGTACCCTGGGTACCGTATACCCCTTGAGATTGCAAAGATCTCAAGGAAATGTCATCTACTTGATTTGAAGACCTTCGGAGGCCCACATGTCAGACATAACCGGATCCGCTTCCCCAATATGGTTAGTCTCAGGGTCGCCACGTGTACCATCAAACCGGAGCTACCGCCCACAAGGCGGAAGCTCCGGGCTATGTACCATAACGGCACCCCCGGACGTAACCCCAGATCGAGGGAAGCTCCGAAACTGACATGTGTCTAGTGGCACCGGACCTATCTGTTCCTCACAGCATGCTCTGGAGCTGCCACGTGTCCTACCGTCGGATCTTCAGCCTCAAACCTCCGGTAGACTCCACAACGGCTCCGGATCTTCAAAGGGGAATCAAGGACTTCAAGACCAGATTAAGTGTCATTAATACTATGTTAATGACACACGATCAGACGACTTTAATTACCAGTAACAGTGCTGTCAAAGCCTGTAACTTGGTCATTAAGGGTAATTAAGCGCATCAAATGTGTATCAATATTAGTAACCGCCGGGGCCACATGTCGGGCCAGGCCGACTTGTTACGGCATGTCCTTGTACTATAAAAGGACAGGCCGACGATACATAGGGGAACTCTCTCGGCCCTGCTCAGATCTGATCTTCTCTGATCTGATCTGGTCTAATCTGCTCACACACGCACTCAACTCACGTCATCTGAGTTGAGTTCATACATCCAATACAACACCAACACACCCCGTGGAGTAGGGTATAACGCTCAGGCGGACCGAACCACGTAAATCTTCGTGTCTCCTGTGTCATTTTACATTTCACCTTCTTGAATCTCCGCGTGCCCACACCAAACTTCAAACTCCGCAAACACTTTAGTAGTGTCGGGAGATCTGCCGGATCAAAACCACCGACAGTTGGCACGCCAGGTAGGAGCGCTTGAAATTTCAAGAATGGTGAACTCAGCTGCTGAATCATCCAATGGTCATCCCGCTGTTCAAGCTGTTGGGGGCAATCCCTCCAATATGCAGCCACCAGCAGGAACCTCAGTCCCAGCAGGAGTCACACTTCCACCACCACCGCCTCCACCAGCAAATCAAGCTGGGCAACGCGATGGTGCACCGGCGTCAATCACTGCGTCAGCGAATCATGACAACCCAGAACACGCGCTCCATGCAGCACGTGCTCTTTTTCAGCGCCCACCACCTCCGGATGCATCCCGGGATGCAATGGAGCAGTGGAGGGCCGATGTGGAACACTTGGTTGCAACAGCCGACCGCATCAGTAACCAGGGTCCTCCTCCTTCAGGACGGGCCCCGTCGTAGCGACGGACCTTGTCTGGCAGACTTGGTCCGCACGTTTCCAACAAGAGGAGACGTGCTGTGTCACAGCAAGTGACGTCGTTGCCCTCCGGGGTGCGACACACTCACACGGTATCAAGGGTTTCAACTCATGACCTTCGGGCGGAGCTTGATCGCCGATATCGTCAACAAGACAGCCGAGTCCATATCGAGTGTGCTCGTGAAAGACGAGAAGCTCAGGACATTCCTGCTCTTGAAGGAGTAGGAGGAGGCTGTTCAGCCCTGGCCATGCATCTGCGTATGGTCAAGTGGCCACAGAAATTCCGGCCTCACCTGCCGGAGAAGTTTGACGGGACCGTTAATCCAGTCGAATTTCTTCAGATTTACTCCACTGCTATCCTGGCAGCTGGAGGAAATGAGGTCGTAATGGCCAACTATTTTCCAGTGGCTTTAACTGGGACCGCCCGGTCCTGGTTTATGAGCCTTCCACCCAACTCCATCAATAGTTGGGAGGAGTTGTGCCGACAGTTCACCGCCAACTTTGGGAGTTCATACACCCGACCAGGCACCGAACTGGACCTTTTTGGAGTCGTGCAAAAAGGGGGAGAATCCCTACGATCATTCATCCAGAGATTCTCTCAGGTACGAAACACTATCCCTTCTATCTCTAGCGCTTCTGTCATTGTGGCATTTAGACAGGGCGTACGGGATAAGAAGATTTTGGAGAAACTGGCGATCATGGAGATCACCAGTGTCATAGAACTCTTCAGCTTGGCTGACAAATGTGCCAGAGCAGCGGAGGGCCGTGAAATGCACTCCAAACCACCTTCGGAGGATCACAAGAAATCCTCCAAAGGAGAAGCCACTACCTCCGGGAGTGGCAAAAAGAAGAAAAAGACCAACGACAAGAAGAAGCCGTCGGTCGGCGCATCTAATGCTGCAACTGCTGCAGCTCCGGGTGGCCGGGGGCCACGCCCCGAGAAGCAACCTCGATCGTCTTTGAAGACGGTGGCAAACCCAAGGTGTGGTTTCCAATTCATAAGACGGACAGCCACAGTTTGGAAGACTGCCGGGAGGTCCAAAACCTTGCCGATCGCTACAAGAAGCGCCGGGAAGAAGTTCCTTTCCGACAGAGGGAAGGAAAACAAAAAGTTGACGAAGCTCCGGCTGAAGAGGAGTTAGGTTTTTAGGATCCTAAAAAGGTCCTGAAGGCCGTCTACACCTCCGTCGACGACGATTCTGACGTCTCTGACAACGAGCATCGGAAGACCATGAACACCATTTTTGGCGGATCATGGGACATCACTTCCCGCCGCGTCCTCAAGACAATGCGTCGGGACATGACCATTGTAGCTCCTACAGCCAGGGCAGAGCCTCATCGGATGTGGATGGACACATCCATCACTTTTGATGCTTCGGACTGCCCTCGAAGCATGGTTGGAGCAGGCCAGTTACTTTTGATGGTATCTCCTACCATCAATAACATTTAGCTCCACCATGTTATGGTAGACGGAGGTTCGGGGCTGAACCTCATAAGCTTCGAAGCTTTTACCAAGCTTCAGCTCCGACCTTCAGATCTTCATCCCTCCCGACCTTTCTCCGGAGTAGGTCCGGGAGCCATTACCCCACTCGGTGCTATTACCCTCCCCATTACCTTCGGGACCCGGGAGAAGTATCGCACTGAGAAGTTGGTCTTTGACGTTGCTCAGATCAACTTACCTTTAAATGCCATCTTGGGTAGGCCTGCCTTGTACAAATTCATGGCAGCTGCTCATTATGGCTACCTGGTGTTAAAGATGCCAACACCAGTAGACGTTCTCCGGATCCTCGGAGATCGCACCGTCGGAGTAACCGCTCTGTAAGAACTTCATGCGCTTACTACGGCGCAAGAGGAGGACCCCAGAAAGGAGCAAGCTCCAAAACCCCCGAGCATTCGTCAGCGAGGCTCGACTTCTGCACCTCGTGTGCAGCCAAGCGGCGACACCAACATTCCCGTCAAAGTTGTCCAAATCGATTCTGATGCCGCTCAGACCACCCGTATATCGGGGGGACTGAATGACAAATAGGAACTCGCGCTCGTCGCTTTCCTCCGGGCTAATGTCGACGTGTTTGCCTGGCAACCGTCACAAATGCCTGGGATCCCCAGGGAAGTGATTGAGCACAATATGAAGATCTACCCTGACGCCCGGCCCGTGCATCAGAAGCCTCGGAAGCAATTCGTGGAGCGACAGAACTTCATTCGACAAGAAGTGAAGAAGTTGCTCGAAGCTAGATTCATCCGAGAAGTCTTCCATCCAAAATGGCTGGCAAACCCAGCCGTTGTATCCAAGGCCGGTGGGAAGCTTCGGATGTGTATTGACTACACAATACTAAATAAGGCATGTCCAAAAGATCGATTCCCACTACCTAGAATAAATCCGATAGTGGATTCCACCTCCGGTTGTGAATTACTGTGTTTCCTAGACGCATATTCTAGGTATCATGAAATGAGAATGTCTAGGGAAGATGAAGAGCATACCTCTTTCATCACAGTAGATGGATTGTACTGTTATACAGCCATGCCATTTGGTCTCAAGAATGTAGCTTCAACCTTTGTACGAGCTATGTACAAAACTTTTGAAGAACTCATTAGAGACATAGTGGAAGTGTACGTCGATGACATCGTGGTCAAGATCAAGAACAAGGAGTCACTCCTTGACACCTTACAGGCTGTCTTCGACAAGCTGCGGGTCACCCGCACAAAGCTAAACCCAGACAAGTGTGTCTTCGGGGTTAGCTCCGGAAAACTTCTTGGTTTCTTGGTAAATCACCGAGGCATACAGGCTAATCCGGCAAAGATCAAAGCCATTGAAGACATGCGGCCACCAGCCCGCATTAAGGATGTCCAAAAGCTGACTGGATGTCTAGTAGCCCTCAGCCGGTTCATTTCAAGACTGGCGGAATGGGCACTTCCCTTCTTCAAGTTATTGAGGAAGTACGGACCATTCCAATGGTCTGAAGAAGCAGAAAAGGCGTTCTAGGAGCTAAAACAGTTCCTCACCACCCTACCAACTCTGGTAGCTCCAAACCCTGGTGAGGCTTTGCTACTTTACATTTCAGCAACTGACAAAGTCGTCAGTATGGTCCTGGTTGCGAAGAGACCAGAACTGTCCCATACCCAGGAATCCAGACCCCTCCAGGAGGGTCTGAAGGTTCCTGAAAGCGAGTCTGGGTCCCAGTTCCCAGACTTGAGTCCACATGAAGTTACTTCAGAAGACCCAAACCCCTCCGGGAGGGTCCAGGTCGCTTCTGAAGAAGCTCCGGGTCCCTCCAGCAAGGACCCAGAGGTCCCCGAAGAAGCTCCGGATCCCTCCGGGAGGATCCGGGTCAATGAAGAGGAAGCTCTGGGCCCCTCCGGGAGGGTCCGGACCATCAAGCGCGCAGTATACTTCATCAGTGAAGTACTTCATGACGCCAAGACTCGATACCTAGAGGTGCATAAGCTGCTCTATGCAGTTCTTATCGCTTCCAGGAAGCTTCGCCATTACTTCCAAGCTCACAAGATTTCAGTGGTGACTTCTTACCCACTTTGAGCAATCTTGCATAATCCCAATTCAACTGGGAATATTGCAAAGTGGGCAGCGGAATTGGCCAAATTCGATCTCGAATTAATTCCAAGGCAAGCAACCAAGAGTCAAGCATTGGCAGATTTTGTGATGGAATGGACTCCCTCTCCATCAAACCCTGGGGGCCCCAGTGAGCAGAAGTCGGAACACAAGGCTCCGGTCTTCATCGAGCCTCACTGGACCCTCTACTTCGACGGCTCCATGCAAAAGCAGGGGGCTGGAGCTGGAATCCTTCTCCTCGCACCAACCGGGGAGAAGGTAAGATACATGGTACACCTTGATTTCAAGGCGACCACCAACATGGCAGAGTACGAAGCACTCATCTACGGACTAAAGGTGGCACTGTCATATGGTGTCAAGCAACTGCTGGTCAAGGGAGATTCACAACTCATCATTAAATAAGTGAAGGGTGAATGCTCCTACAACAATCTACAGCTAACTGCTTACCTCCTCAAAGTCCAGAGGCTTCAGAAGGACTTTGAAGTCCTAGACGTCCACCACGCCCAGCGTGTCCACAATGCTGAAGTCGACGAACTCTCGATGAAAGCGTCAACCGGAGCTCCAGCTCCTGACGGAACTTTTGTCCGGAGGTTGTCAAAACCCACAGCTCAGCTTGCCGAACTGAGCGAAGGGGGCGAGATCAGCATCCCAAAGCTGACGGTCCCGATGGCCCTGTTACCATGGCAGCCATCAAGGGTCGTAGGTGCTATCGGAAGCTCCGAGCAATTCAGCACGCAAGACTCAAATGCTCAAGTTAGCTCCGATGCATGGATCTCGGAGATCCGGAGCTACTTGAAAGACAACATCCTTCCTGACGATGACGTATCGGCTGACCGGATAGACAGATTGGCTAAAAGATACACGTTGGTAGAAGGGGATCTCTACCGGTGCGGTGTCAACGGCGTCCTAATGCGGTGCATCACAAGGGAAGAAGGCTGCGAGCTCCTCGCAGAAATCCATGGAGGCGAGTGTGGGAACCACGCGTCTTCCCGCACACTGGTCAGTAAAGCCTTCCGGCATGGCTTCTACTGGCCTACAGCACTCCAGGATGCAACTGAGCTGGTAAAGAAATGCGAAGCATGCCAATTTCATGCAAAGCAAATTCACACACCGACTCAGCCTCTACAAATGATAACTCCTACATGGCCCTTCGCCGTGTGGGGGATGGACATCTTGGGACCTTTTCCAAGAGCCGTCGGAGGTTACATGTTCCTATATGTTGTCATTGACAAGTTCACCAAGTGGCCGGAAGCAACTCCAGTTGTGACAATAAACAAGCAATCTGCTATCAACTTTTTGCAGTCCATTGTATGCAGATTTGGAGTCCCAAACAAAATCATTACTGATAACGGGACCCAATTCACAAGCTCTGCATTTCAAGGATATTGCGAAGACCTCGGCATTCAAGTTTGCTATGCCTCTGTAGCTCACCCGGCAAGCAATGGCCAGGTCGAGAGAGCAAATGCTGAAATCCTGAAAGGACTCAAAACGCGCACCTATGAGCGCTTGAAAAAACATGGAGCCAACTGGATTGAAGAGCTTCCGCCCACTCTATGGGCCAACAGGAAAACTCCAAACCGGTCAATTGGAGAGACACCCTTCTTCCTGGTGTACGGAGCTGAAGCAATCCTTCCTTCGAAAATCACCTTGGGGTCACTCCGGGTCCGGACCTTCGACGAAGCCACGCAGGACCAGCTCCGGCGTGAAGACCTAGACCTCCTTGAGGAGGGAAGGTGCCAAGATGTTGTTCGGAATGCCCGATACGGCCAAGCCCTTCGGCGCTATCATCAGTGGCATGTACACAACCGACAGCTCGAGGAAGGCGATCTGGTGCTATGGAGAATACAATCCGGAGAAGGGTTAAACAAACTCTCCCCCAGCTGGGAGGGAACCTTCCGAGTGATTAAAGTATCCTGTCCCGGAAGCGTTCGCTTGGCTACCGAGGATGGGACACCTCTCCCAAATCCTTGGAATATTGAGCACCTCCGTAAGTCCTACACTTAATATGACGGAGGTGAGTCTATAGTAACTTGAGGTGTATGTTATAGAGTCATTGTATAGAGTCGGGTAGTTCCTCCGGGAGAACAGCTGGACCTTTCCCGGAAGGTACACAAAGTTCATGCAACACTTGTCACAGTCTCAGAACTAAAAGTGTGGCTAGCTACCCTGGGTCAAACGAGAAATGAAACACGCTTAGCCTGGTTCTGTACCCTAAGAGTGTACTTGTTTCCCCTGTACCCCGAACCTATAATGAAAGACATCTTCATGTGAAACAGACTCCACGTGCATTTATTTTGTACAGACTCAACATTTTTTATTTTTATCTTTCTTGTCTATAACAAAGTTGTGCAATTCTTAAGAAATTTTAGTTTGACCAGTTCATATACGATTTGAGCCGTATTGTCAATTCTTTTGGATTCAAATATTGTTCATGGCCCACTCGCCTGAATGCCGCCAAGCCAATCTAGGGCCGGAGTGTGCTATCGACTTAGCCTGGTCAAGCACCCTAAGTACGCCATTCTACCTACACCCCGGCAGGCCGAAGTAAGGCGGGTCCAAGTACAATTGGATCTGGAAGAAAGAAGGCAATGCATTCAGTTGTATTCAGAATTGTGTTTGACCTAAAACTTTCTTGGGAATCATAAGCCGTGACGAAGTTATAGGCAAGGCGCAAATTTTACTATTTTTCTTGGCTTCAGTGTGCAGGAAAAATAAAAGAATCCACGTTGATGGAGAAAAGCCGGAGCTAACAAAGCTCCGACTCCCCCTAGGTGGCTTGGGATCGATGTTAAACATTGAAAACGAGCATTACCAGAGCAACCAAGCTTCGGCAAAGCTAGGGGGGCCAGTCGTCGACGCAGAATAAAAGATGGTGAGAAGACCCCACAAGCGGAGTCTGCTGTCGACAAGCTACGCGTTGGCAAAGGTCCCTGCTAGAGCTACTAAGCCCCGACACCCCGGAGGGCTAACTATCGATGCTCTACGCATTGATAGGGACTATTCTCGGAGCTACTAAGCTCCGACGGTAGTCAATGCCGGAGCTTCTAAGCTCCGACAACCTCAGGGGGCCTTCACTATCGAAAACTTCGGACCTACACTCTACAAGTTCGAAGCAAACGAGTCTTCAACAAAATACAATATCCTCTTGGTACATGTTCACAATCAAATTGTGTACATCTACCAGGGGCAAAGTGAATACAGAAGTGTTGAAGAAAAAAATGAAATTCAATAACAAAATGTGGATTTCATTTCTGGAGACAAGAGATTACAAAATTAGGGAAGAAAAATAGAGAATACAAGTGGGAGCTACAGAGATGGTCCTAAATCCTATGCAAGAAATGGGCGACCTTCTGAGCAACCTCTGACACGTTGGCTCGGGTGGCTTCACCTTCTCCTTCGACGAGACCTTCAAGCACCGGGTCCAGAGGGAATTGGGGATCCCGGCTGGTGTAGCACCTTAGCACATACTCTGCGACGTTCTTCGCCAGGGACTGCCCCTCAACCTCCAACTGGTCTGCGATGACGTCACCCACCTTGGAGAGTTTGCCACCCGCCGAGCTCAACGCTTGCAACGCCAAGTCCGGCTCCGGCTCCTGATCATCCGGACGCACGGGACTGAAGCCCATTGGTGTTAGCGCATCGTTGGCTTTGCTCAGGAACTCCCAAACCTGTAGGGAGTCCGCAACCCTCAAGCCCTGCAGTTCCTCCAAGGATCCTTTGGCCGCCACCAGTTCAGAATTCTCACGAGCAAGACGCTCAACCTCTTTGGCATTTTGCTAAATCTTTTCAGCAACCTGCTTCTCGAGTTTTCCGAGCTCCTCCTCCCGGAGGTGGATCTTGTTCCGGCGGTCGACCAGGTCCTTCTCCCGGCCCCTAACTTTCTTCTCCCTAGTAGCGATGGCACACTCTTGCTTCCTGCCCTCGCACCCAGGCCTTCTCCCCCCCCTCAACCCCGCTCCTCCAATTTCTTGGCGCGTTCCTCGAGGCCCTTGTCAGCCAGAGCCACCTTTTCGGCGAGCTCCTCCTCCCTCTTCAAGACATCATCCTGCAGCTCTAGGAGTTTTTGCTCTTCGTCTTCGAGCCTCTTATCCCTCTCCTCAAGTGCCTCCCGGCGCTTGATGAGAGTAGTGTTAATGGCTTCAAGCCTTTCTTGGTGATCATCAGCCGCACTATTAGCTGCCTTGGTCTGCTCATAAATGGCCCGGGATTGAGCGTCGAGGGCACGAGTCAAGCTCTCCCTATCATCCAATAATTTGCCCCAGTATTCCAGGCGGACCTTCTCCTGTTTGATCCACTCCTTGTTGTCTGCCAGCCTCGACTGTGCCAGCTTGGTCTCGAAGTAGAGCCGTTTATGCCACCGCCTAAGGGTTTGGCACTCCTCTTCAAGAGCCTTGCTGTCGTGGTAGAACGCCAGCTGGACTTGACGCAGACTGGAGCAAGCGTTGTCAATGGACAACGACAGGGGAATAGGGTAATAGGGGACCTGGCTCTGCAGTAGGCACCTCTACCGTCATCACTTCCAGAGCAGAGGTGTAAGACCTATGTGTGCTGAATACATTGGCTTGTAGTGAATACACTTGGCTTTGATGATAAAAGTTTTGAATATCACCAAAACACCTTTTTATCAAGGTCCGACTCTAGCTCCGAGCTACAGCAAGGTCCGACGGTAGGTCCGGCTTGTTTTGGGTAGCTCCGGTTATGTTCGTAGCTAGGTCCGACTTCTTGGTAAGGTCCGACTAGCTTTGGTTAGCTCCGGTGAGTTTTTTCTTTAGCTCCGACATGTCTTTGTTAGCTCTGGCATGTCTTTGATAGCTCCGCCATATATTTGATAGCTCCGGCATGCTTTTGCTAAGCTCCGACGTACTTTGTCTAGCTCCGGTTTTGGGTTGACTAGTTTTGACTAGTTTTTGGTAAGCTCCGGCGGGTGCTTTACTCTACTAGTTTTTGGTAAGCTCTGACGGGTGCTTTACTCTACTAGTTTTGTTAGCTCCGGCTCAAGGTCCGGGTTGCTCTGGCAAGGTCTGGAACTTGACCGCAGTGCTTATTCTTTTCATTTGTAATGTTTCGTACTTTCTTTACATTGTTGGAAAGATTGCTTAGTATTCATTTGCTAAGTTTTTTGGTGCGTTTTGGTTGATATGGATAATATTGTGTTACCGTGGTTTTGCAACATGCTTATGTGAGGTGCTCACGTAAGGTGTTGTGTTCGGAACTAACTTGAGTCAAGTCGAGGACTTGGGCTCGTATGGATTGGTTGTTTGTTCATGTGCAGGTGTTGCTTGAGTTCAAGACATGGCTGGTGACGAGATCCATTGGACTAGTCTCAGGGAGGAGATGAGGTTCCAACAACCAAATTCAGGAGAAATTGTGGTTGAGCTGATCAGGAGGTTGCGCAACATGATTGAATCAAGAACAATGCATATGAAGGTATTGTGGATGTCGTTGGAAGATGTTTGCACGTGTGCAAGGAGTGCATGGACGTGGCTACATGGTTCTGAGGCGTGATGAAGAGATGTGGACGTAAAGAATTGGTCGGAAAGGTCCAACTGACTAGGTTATGGACTCAAGCTGCGGGTGAGTCGGGTTTGACTCAAATATGGAAAGATTTGAGTTGGTTATGATAGGATTTCGTGTGGGTCACTAATTTGAGTTGTTTAGGAATGTGGGATATGTTCCTAAGGTATTTGGAAGTCTTAAGATTGCTTCTATCTGCGTATAGAAGAATCTTGAGCAGTTATGGAAAGTTACGATTCGTGATCTGAGTAGGATTGGAATCCTAGTTGAGATTGGGTTGGCCTAAGGGCTGGTTATATAAGAAAGGGAGCCCAGAGCTCGTGGTGCACGACTTTTGGGCTGTTCCTCTTGTGTTCTATTTAATAAAATTCGTAGTTTGAAGGAACTTTTGTGCCTTGTTCATCCGACTTGTTCCAGACAAGTTTTACTCGTCGAGTTTCTGGACAGCACTACCTTTCATCGGTGGTTTTATCATAACTCGAGTTTTACTGATCCAATTGACGTTATTCTTTTTGTTTTGTCTTCACAACTTGATTGTCTATCATCTGTCAAAATTTCACGGTCATTGGATTTGTGGTCTATGATCTACACGAGTTTCTTTGCAGCGTTCCAGAACTGTTTTTTTCTCGGGTAGGGCAGATTGACCATTGTTTGATCTTTCGATCATAACTTGAGTTTTTCTCGACGGAATTGAGTAATTCTTTTTGTGTTGTCTTCGTGACTTGATTCTCTCTGGTATCTATCACTTTTGTCACGGTGAAACACGTTTAGATTAGTCTCACACACGATTTATTTAACAAATCGTTTTTCTGCCGAAGGGTTTGGGGTTTAATCGTTTCCGCTGCGTAAGATTTTTGAATCTACCATTCACCCCCCCCCCCCTCTGGTAGCTTTTCACGTGCTCTTCGATCCTACAAGAGGCTACTTCTGGCTCCGTCCTGGGCTCCTCCTCCGCTAATGGCTCAGGCGTTGGCACCTCGACCATCATAGGTTCGAGTGGTGATGCCTTCGCAACAACCGGCTCGGGCGCCGGAATGTCAACAACAACCGGCCCTGAGGCCGGAGCTTCAACCTCAACCGGCTCAGGCGCCGGAAGGTCTTCAACCGCAACTGGCTCTACAGCCGGAGCTTCAGTGGCAACCGACTCTGAGGCCGAAGCTTCGGAGGTAGCCGGCTCAACCGCCGGGACTTCCTCAACATCCGGCTCGCTCGCCGGGACTTCAATAAACTCCGGCTCAACCGCTGTGGCTTTGACAATTTCCGGCTCTGGGGCCGAAATCACTGCTTCCTCCGGCTCAACAGTCGAAGCTTCCAACATCTCAGCATCAGGACCTGGGGCTTCAACCTCCGGGGAAGGTGCCGCTGGCGCATCTTCTCTCCCATGGTCCGGTGCTACCACGGGAGTCTCGGGGGATGAGTCGAGGTCCATGACCATGACAGCTGACGCCGGAGCTGCTGCAGCTTCAGCCACCACTTGGGGCGGCACCGGGACAGGAGCAGAAGCCTCCACCCTCACAACTTGACCTGTTGTGGCTGAGGGTGGAGCCTCACTCCTCTTCTTGGGGATGCTGCAGATGATGGATGAAGAAACATAAAAAACAGTTACTACAACAAAACAACTGTCTGAGGTAAAGATTAAAAATTACCTCAAAAGGCTTCCGCACCAGCTTGCACGAAATCTCTTTCCCGGGCGTTCTGGACTGACCATAGCCGTCGCTGGCATGGTAGCTCCAGAAGGCCCCCCCCCCCCCCCCAGAACTTGTTGCAGCCACGGGCATTTCCTTAGTCGAGGCCCCCCTCGACCGGGAAGAACCTCCGGATCCAGAGGCCTCAACTGGCCCTGGTGCTGGAGTCACATGCCCGGAGCTAGCACCCCAGGAAGACACTGCTGCAGGTACAGTCGCCGCAGTTGTAGAAGACCTCCCCCTCCGGGGAGAAGGAGCTGCTGCAGAGGATGTTGGCCTAACGGACCTTCCGTCGGCATGCTTCAGTTTCCTCTTTCAGCTCGAGGGTTCGGCCGCCGACTCCTTGCCCTTGCCGACGACTTCGGTCCTTGGCTTCGGGGCAGGGTCGGAGCCACCTTCAGAAGCCCCAGGGATCACCACCCTGGAAGTCGATCTTCTCTTGACGACACCAAGGTCGTCAAGCACCGACATCGTCCACCGGAGCTCCCTGCTGAACTCTACTTCCACGTTCAGAGGGAGGAAAGCTGGTGGCGGGGTCAAGTCATCACCCGCGACATTGATGCCGTGCTGGAACTTCTTGGGATGAAACTCCAAGGTCGCCCCCTCCATGTTGGACTTCAGCCCGATCTCGACCCGGTTGTCGTCCATCACACTGTTGAGGGACCAAGCGAGTTTTTCTCTCCTCTTCAGCGGTGCCCACCTGTTGACCAGGAAATTGCAAAATACCGCCTGAGGAGTTAATCCTCCCTCCACACAATGGCGGATCCTAGTTAGAGCAGGGTTGAAGGCATCCGACAGCACCGGAGCTTCACTCCAGACTGCAGTGTTGATGTTGGGGAGGCCTTCGGGCAGCTCCGTCTTCTCATGCTCCTCCACCCGGATGACTATCCAGTCTTTCTTCCAATCGTCCCACTTTCCAGAGGGAAATGACCGGAGGTACTTCAATGGGCACTTCTTGCGCTTCACAATGTAGTAGAAGCCAAGGTACTCATCACCCCTCCCGGTGGTATGGACGGTGAAGAAGGTCCGGAAAAGCTCAATGCAAGGGGGAATGCCCACCCACATTTCACAGAAGTAGACGAAGACAGACACTAGAAGAATGGAGTGGGGGCCAAGGTGATACAACTGCAGACCATAGAAGTCTAGCAGCATCAAGAAAAAGGAGGAAAAAGGTAGGATCAACCCCACCATGGCGTACACAGAGAAGTACACCATCTCGCCGGTGTGCTCCTTCTCGAACGGGAGCTCCCCACCGGCGCGGACCAGGTGGTTGAAGAAGTCTGAGGACCATCCCATGAGGGCCCGAACCTTCTTCAGGCCACCTTCAGTCTTCAAGCGGCCCTTGCGGAGACCCAACTCCATCGCAGCACAGCGAGGCAAGGGAGGAAAAGCAAGCGCAAGTTTGGGAGTTCGAGCGCAAGTTCAGATGAGAGGCGTAAAGAGCCCCAAACGGTTCGCGCTTTCCTTCTTAAGTAAGCCCCCGCAACACTTGGATGGAAACCGCAGGGAAACCGAAGATACTATTCAAAAATTTCACCCTGCCGATGACAAGAGGGACCGGGACCACCCCTACGATCAAGTCGAGGTTCTTACCCAGGCGAACGGTTGTCATCATGAAAGGCGGGAAGCCCGAAGGCGGCGGCCTGACAAGTCACGCGGAACCGATACGATTTTCGTATCGGGAACCGGTGACCTTCAATTGCGTGAGATCTGCACGCCAAAGATCTCATTTGCCGCACCCGGGATGTGCCACGCGGCGAGGATTTAACTCCAAAACTATCACCAGCAGCACATCTGAAGGCCTTTGAAGACTCGGCTCAAAAGTCAAAGGATGGACCCACCTCCGGCCGAATGACTTCACCCAAGGGGTCTTCCCCAGAGGTGGGCCCAGGGGGCCACTGTCGGTACCCTGGGTACCGTATACCCCTTGAGATTGCAAAGATCTCAAGGAAATGTCATCTACTTGATTTGAAGACCTTCGGAGGCCCACATGTCAGACATAACCGGACCCGCTTCCCCAGTATGGTTAGTCTCCGGGTCGCCACGTGTACCATCAAACCGGAGCTACCGCCCACAAGGGGGAAGCTCCGGGCTATGTACCATAACGGCACCCCCGAACCTAACCCCAGACTGAGGGAAGCTCCAGAACTGACACGTGTCTGGTGGCACCGGACCTATCTGTTCCTCACAGCATGCTCCAGAGCTGCCACATGTCCTACAGTCGGATCTTCAGCCTCAAACCTCCGGTAGACTCCACAACGGCTCCGGATATTCAAAGGGGAATCAAGGACTTCAAGACCCGATTAAGTGTCATTAATACTATGTTAATGACACACGATCAGACGACCTTAATTACCAGTAACGATACTGTCAAAGCCCGTAACTCGGTCATTAAGGGTAATTAAGCGCATCAAATGTGTACCAATATTAGTAACCGTCGGGGCCACATGTCGGGCCAGGCCGACTTGTAACGGCCTATCCTTGTACTATAAAAGGACAGGCCGACGATACATAGGGGAACTCTCTCGGCCCTGCTCAGATCTGACCTGCTCTGATCTGATCTGGTCTAATCGGCTCACACATGCACTCAACTCACGTCATCTGAGTTGAGTTCATACATCCAATACAACACCAACACACCCCGTGGAGTAGGGTATTACGCTCAGGCGGCCCAAACCACGTAAATCTTCGTGTCTCCTGTGTCATTTTACATTTCACCTTCTTGAATCTCCGCACGCCCACACCGAACTTCAAACTCCGCAAACACTTTAGTAATGTCGGGAGATCTGCCGGATCAAAACCACCGACAATGAGGATTTAACATCATTAAGCATTGGAATGTCATTTCCGATCAATAATATGTCATCTACATATAGGACCAGAAATACATGTGCGCTCCCACTAAACTTCTCGTAAATAAAAGGCTCTTCTACATTCTTGATTAAACCAAACCCTTTGATCACTTCATCAAAACGTAGATTCCAACTACGAGATGCTTGCTTCAACCCACAGATGGACTTTTGAAGCTTACATATTTTACTAGCATTTTTAGGATCGACAAAACCCTTAGGTTGTGTCATGTACACATCCTCAGTCAGACTTCCATTAAGAAAGGCTGTTTTGACATCCATCTACCATATTTCATAATCAAAATATGCAGAAATTGCTAGGAGAATCCGAACAGACTAAAGCATTGTGATGGGTGAGAAAGTTTCATCATAATCAACACCTTGAATTTGTTTGAAACCTTTTGCCACCAATCACGCTTTATACATATGAACATTTCCATCCATATCGGTCTTTTTATTGAAAATCCATTTACAATCGATAGGTCTCACACCTTCGATTGGATTAACCAAGTTCCAAACTTGATTTTCATGCATGGATTCAATTTCGGATTCCATGGGTCCAAGCCACTTCTCAGAGTCGGGTCCCGTCATTGCTTCGGTATAGGTCGTGGGCTCATTATTGTCCAAGAATACCATGTCATGCTGCTCCGTGGTTAGAAGCGTTAACTTTTGAGTCGCACGATGTACCCTCATAGACCTTCGTGGGGCTGGTGTTTCATCAACCGGTTGCACAACATCTTGTACATCCTGTATAAGATCAATGGATGTCGAAACATTTTCAGGTGTTTCTTGAACTTCTTCATGATGCACCTTGCTCCCACTAACTCTTTTTGAGAGAAACTCTTTCTTCAGGAAGACACCATTGCGAGCGGTAAACACTTTACCCTCTGTTTTATTATAAAAATAATATCCTTTGGTTTCCCTATGATATCCCATAAAGAAGCATTGGTCTGATTTGGGAGTGAGTTTGTCTGACGTCAAACGTTTGACATAAGCACCACACCCCTAAACTTTGAGAAAAGAAAATCTGGGACGTTTCCCGGTCCACATCTCATATGTTCTCTTCTCAACAGACTTAGTTGGGACCCTGTTTAGTGTAAATGCAGCAGTTTCAAGAGCATAACCAAAAAGGATAGTGGAAGATATGCTTGGCTTATCATTGACCTAACCATGTCTAACAAGGTTTTGTTCCTCCGTTCGGACACCCCACTCCATTAAGGCGTTCCAGGTGGAGTCAACTGTGGAACGATTCCACATTGTTTTAAATGATCACAAAATTCATGGCTCAAATATTCACCTCCACGATCAGATCATAGAAGTTAGTTGTCTTGCCAAATTGATTTTGTACTTCATTCTGAAATTCTTTGAACTTTTCAAAGGATTTAGACTTGTGCCTCATTAGGTAGACATAACCACATCTACTAAAGTCATCGATAAATGTGATGAAGTACTGAAAACCACCTTTGGCAATTGAACTCATTGGTCCACATACATCTGTATGTATAAGTCCCAACAAGTCAATCGCCCTCTCACTTTGACCAGTGAAGGGTGCTTTTGTCATCTCCCCAAGCAAACAAGATTCGCATGTGTCAAGTGATTCAAAATCAAATGATCTTAGTAATCCATCTTCATGGAGTTTTTCAATGCGTTTCTCATTTATATGACCTAAGTGACAATGACAAATAAAAGTGGGATTTAGATCATTTCGCCGAGCCCTTTTGGTATTAATGTTACAGATAGTTTTATCCTCAAGATCAAGAACATATAATCCAATCACCAATGGACATTGAGCATAGAAAATATTACTAAAATAAATAGAACAACATTTGTTCTTTATTACAATCTTATAACCATCAACTTCTTCTAAACACGAAGAAGAGATAATGTTCTTGCTAAAAGTAGGAATGCAATACCAATTATTCAATTCCAAAACTAATCCTGAGGGTAATGACAAGTGGTAGGTTCCGACATCTATGACTGCAACCTTTGCTCCATTGCCGACATGAACATCCAACTCGCCTTTTGTAAATCTTCTAGTCTCACTTAGACCCTTCAATGCTTTGAAAGTGTGAATCATCGGTCCGATATCAAATACCCTTGATTCACTAGAATATAATGCAATGTTAATTTCTATAACATTTATACTTGAAGCGGAAGTCTCACTTGCCTTCTTATTCTTCATATCCTCCAAGTACTTCTTGCAGTTCCTAGACCACTGCCCCTTACCATGACAGTGAAAGCATTCATCATCAGGAGAAGGGCCAGATTTGCCCTTTGGCTTAGACTTTGAGCTTGAAGGCTCATCGGGAACCTTTCCCTTGCCTTTACCTTTAGGATGCGTCACACACTTCCTCTTTTTATTCTCCTTTTGTACCATCATCACATGAGTGGCGTTTTTCTTAATGCTTTCTTCGACTGTTTTAAGCATCCCATGCAATTCAACCAAAGTGTTCTCCATGCCGTTCATTTGAAAATTCAATATGAATGGCTCGTAGCTCGGTGGGAGCGACTGGAGAGCAACGTCAATAGACAGATCATCCTTGAGTTCAGAACCAAGTTTGCCCAAAATTTCAATGTAACCAATCATCTTGATTACATGAGGGCTGTCCGGGCTACCCTCCGCCAGCTTGCATGAGAACAAGGACTTTGAGATGTTGTATCTTTCAGCCCTTGCTTGATTCTCAAACATTCCACGCAGTTCCTCAATCATAGAATAAGCATTTGTATGCTCATACTGTTTTTGCAGATATGGCGAGCATGAGGCAGCTTACATTAAGCGCATCATCGCAATTCTTTGTATAAGCTCTACGTGTTGCATTAGTTGTATCAGTTGGGAGGTCATCAGGGTAAGGCTGCAAAAGAACGTACTCGGTTTTCTCCTGCCTAAGAACGATTCTCAGGTTGCGGTACCAGTCGATAAAGTTAGCTCCATTGAGCTTTTCCTTTTCAAGCACAGATCGCAAATTGAAACCGGAATTGTTACTAGCAGGCATTATCTACAATAGAAAATAAATATGCAAGATTTAGTACTATGTTATGTACCAATCTTCTATTAATAGTTTAATAAAATATATCACCACTATATGATCATCGTCTTCCCTCTAATGACATATAGTGGTTCAAGATCCATATTCACTAATTCCTAGTGAGCTTTGGCTTCACTGCTAGGAAATTAGTGACATAGGTAAACGACCATTGTTAATCATATCCCTATATGACTCTTGTTTGTTGGGTGACATCCAATGTCCTGGCTCCCAACTATATGCCATAAAGCCCAAAACCATTTTGATAGATTTGTTGAGTAAACCAACACTATGCATGTGAATGTCCAACATTCACCATATGAATAATGATAGATGATGGTACTTTGCTTTGGCAAACCTACCACACAACGATCAAAATATCATAGGTCTAGCTATTGGTAAATGGCATCAAATGCTCAACTTTTGTTAGGGAAGCTATTCTATCCTGACAAAAAATCCATCATATGAAAAGCATGAAAAGAATAGTAATAAGCATCACAGACAAATGATCATATCCCATTGTGAATAGTATGGCCTTTAGAATCATAATGGTCTCCATCGCTATGGTTCCATCAAGATCTGAGCTACCGTGCCTCCCTTCTTGTGGTAATCTCCATCTCCACCATGGTTGAAGACATCTCAATGATAATAAAAGAAGCTAATACAACTAATAGCTACCAAATAAATTACATGAGAGATCAAGCATCACAGGTCGACACACAGGTCGTTATACGCTTATGTGACAACTTCAACCCGGTTGAGTTAAATTTGCAACACTCAGGCTGCAATAATTTACACACAGATAATCACATCACATTAAGGGCCATACCATTCACATTATTCCCTGCAAAAATGAGTTAAGCGTAGAATGATTTCTAGCACGAAAATATATTATGTAATCGCGATAACAGACACCAAACGGAATTACATAGATCGCATCTATAAAATCACTATGAAAATCTCATCGGGTTGATAAAATCAACCCGAATCTGAGCCATTCAGAATGCCTCAATTTTCAATGTGGCCAGTTATTCATGAGTAGATCGCGACTCATGACCTTGGTCTGTTGGCTCAATCTGTTAGCTATGTACGCGATTAGTCCCGATAGTGATTCTAGCCGATAGGGACAGGTTGCGCACACAGCAGAGAAGGAACACAAACTGACCCTTTAGTCATATATGATCACAATCTACTCTAACCAATTCGAAACCCCAAAAACCGTGCAATAAAATTCATCATATGAATATATCTGCAGTAGATCCCATCTAATAACAAGATCTAGACCAAAGACTACGCAAGTCGGCTCTGATACCACTGTTAGGAAATTAGCAGTACGCTACCTAGCAACTCTACCGCATAACCCAGGAAACATGCGAGTACAGAGGTCATGGATCATTACCACTAGACGTGCAGCGCAGCAGAATGTAGACGCGTGTCGGTGTAGGGGAATTAGATGATCTCGTTTGTCTCCTCTTCGCCCTCTCTCAGCAGCAGTATACGGACACGTTCGTCATGGTTGATCAGCGTAGTAGTAGCAGCAGCGCTTCCACAGAGTCCACACTTACAGAGAGGAACGTCGGGCGCCGGTGTGCTAGCACCGCGCACGCGGCAAGGGTCTCGGCGTGAGGCCTTCGAGGGGTGGCGGCTAGGGCTGTCACGTGGTGGAGTAATTAGCCCTAACCCTACCCCTCGTATTTATAGGTGTACTAATGGGCTTTTAGGTCGTAGGCCCATTAGTACGCTAATTTCTTATGGATCAAATATCCAACAGGCCTTACCCGAATTGTTATGATTGCCTCATGGGCATATCACCAACAAACACAAGCAAGAACAAGGTAGAAGCAATCTGAATTGCTAAATTGGGGTCTCACAAACCGATGAACGGCGAAACTGTGTATAACAGATTAATCTAAGCAAAACCCAATTATTTATGACGGCTACAATGAAATATATATGGGTGGGATGACGTCCAAGGGGATGTTGGGGTGGTGACCTAACCCTAAGACACAAAAATAATGTACTTAGACTTGATACAAGGCCCAATGGCCCAATACGGTGGTGCAGCATCCTGACAGATTCTCTACTCGATTTTGTTTCGACGACTCCTGTCGACTCCAAACGAATTTTGACATGGTACTAGCGCCATTGGAAAGCTTATCCTCTCCCCTTTCTGTGCACATGTAGAATGTCCAAAACGGAGTTTGTATGCGTCCTGGGTGTCCATTTTAGTGCGCACTGCTCTTGGACTCCGAGTTGGACACGATTTTGAGTTGGGCTCGATTTTCATCTTCTTTGAACGTATTCTCTGGTCCTCCACGTCCCTAAGACTTCCTCCAAGTACTCCTTGAACCTCTCCATTGATTCTAATAACAATTAAATCATTATATAGCAATCTATTCTCAAAAACATATAAGGAAACATATAAGAACGAGCTCACCTCTGAAATTAATTGTTGTGTGTGAACTCTATTGATTGCTTCTTGTATGTTCAATGGAGTGTTGTTTGTATCCATAGAAATGATGTCCTCATCTTTACTAACCATGTTTACAAAGATATTTTGTGAAAATATAGTCCAAAAAGATCAAATCTCCACTAAAAACTCAATATATAGAAGTTATCAGTCTTAGGACCGGACTATTCCGGTGGATCAAAATAGTCCGGACCTAGTCCGCTGGCCGGACAAGTCCGGGTCTCCAACCGGACTAGTCTGTACCTTGGGGACTTAACTTTCCCATGGAGCCCTCGACCTCCTCACTCTTACCTACACAGTCTCTCTCTTCAAAATGCACGAAAACCGCTCCCAAATCGGCGATTTTCAATTCCAACCACATAATCCTGATTCCAATCTGTGGATTGAAGCCCTGGGGTGCGTGGGAACTCTTCCCCAAGCATCGGAGGCCGATTCCTCACCCACATTTCGTCGAATCGAAGATTTGAAGAGGTATTCTTGACCTAACCCCAAAACTCTCAAATTCAATTCTTTTAGGTCTATTGATAGAAACTTCTTCACAAATGTTGTTTTCACATCATTGTGATCATGTACCTCAATTTTGGTGGTAGGATCTGTAGATTTTGCAAAATATTTCTAGATTAGGGTTCTTACTGTGTGAACCAGACTAGTTCGGCCACAGAGCAGACAAGTCCGGCTTGGTACGGACTAGTGCGACCCTTGGGCGGACAAGTCCAGGTTACATAGTGAAAACCCTAGCCTTGAACGTTTTTGTGAATTCTAATGCCATGTCTCTACTTCCTTGGACTCATACACATTATGTGAGACCTATGTGTGCTGAATACATTGGCTTGTAGTGAATACATTGGCTTTGATGGTAAAAGTTCTGAAATACTACCAAACACCTTTATCATCAAGGTCCGACTCTAGGTCTGAGCTCCGACAAGGTCCGACGTAAGGTCCGACTTTTTTTGACTAGGTCCGACTTCTTTGTCTAGATCCGACATGTTTTTGGGTAGCTCCGGTGAGCTTTGTCTTTAGCTCTGGCATTCCTTTGATAGCTCCGGCATGTCTTTGATAGCTCTGGCATGTCTTTGTTAAGCTCCGATATGTTTTGCTAGGTCCGAATTATGTTTGTTAGCTCTGACATGTTTTTCTAGCTCCGACTTTTGGGATGACTAGTTCCGACTGGTTTTGGTTAGCTCCGATGCTAGGTCCAACTAGCATTGGTAAGCTCTGGCGCTAGGTTGTACTAGCTTTGGTAAGCTCTGGCGCTAGGTTCTACTAGCTTTGGTAAGCTCCGGCTCAAGCTGCGGTAAGCTTTGGTAAGGTTCGGAGTTTGATCGCAATGTTCATGCTTTTACTGTGAAATGTTTCGAACTTGCTTTACATTGTTGGAAAGTTTTCTTAGTATTCTTTTACTATGTTTTTGGTGTGTTTTGGTTGATATGGCTGATATCGTTTTGCTATGCTTTGCAACATGCTTATGTGAGGTGCTCACGTAAGGTGTTGTGTTTGGAACTGACTTGAGTCAAGTCGCGAACTTGGGCTCGTACGGACTGGTTGTTTATTCATGTGCAGGTGTTGCTTGAGTTCAAGTCATGGCTAGTGACAGGATCCTTTGGACTAGTCTCAGGGAAGAGATGAGGTTCGAACAACCAAATTCAAGAGGAATTGTGGTTGAGCGGGTCAGGTGGTTGTGCAGGATGATTGAATCAAGGGCAGTGCATATGAAGGTTACTGGACGTCGAAGGTGTTTGCACGTATGCATGCTGTGCATGACTTGGCAACATGGTTCTGAAGATGTTTTATAGATGGGAAGATCTGGTTGGAAGGATCGGATCGTATCGGTTGATGACTTTGGCTGCGGCAGAGTCGGTTATGGCTTGGTATGGAAAGTATCGAGTTGGTTATGATAGTATTTCGTATGGGTCACGAATTTGAGTTGTTTTAGGAATGTGGGATACGTTCCTAAGGTATTTGGAAGTCTTAAGGTTGCTTCTATCTGCGTATAGAAGACTCCTAAGCAGTTATGGAAAGTTTCGATTCGTGAACGGAGTAGGATTAGGATCCTGATTTGAGTTGAGTTGGCTTTCGAGCTGGTTATATAAGCAAAGGAGGTCAGAGATTGTGGTGCACGACTTTGGGGCTGTTCTTCTTGTGTTCTATTGAATAAAATTCGTAGTTTGAAGGAACTTTTGTGCCTTGTTCGTCCGACTTGTTCCAGACAAGCTTTACTCGTCGAGTTTCTGGACAGCACTACCCTTTGTCGGTAGTTTTATCATAACTCGAGTTTTACAGATCAAATTGATGTGATTCTTTTTGGTTTGTCTTCACAACTTGATTATATATCATCTTACAAAATTTCACAGTCATTGGATTTTTGGTTTCTGATCTACAAGAGTTTCTTTGCGGCATTCCAGAACTGTTTTTCTCGGGTAGGACAGATTGACCTTTGTTTGATCTTTTGATCATAACTTGAGTTTCTCTCGATGGATTTGAGTGATTCTTCTTGAGTTTTCTTCGTGACTTGATTCTCTCTGATATCTATTACTTTTGTCATGGTGAAACACGTTTAGATTAGTCTCATACACGATTTCTTTAACAGATCGTTTTCTACCGAAGGGGTTGGGATTTAATTATTTCAGCTGCGTAAGATTTTTTTTTAAATCTACCATTCACCCCCCCCTCTGTTAGCTTTTCACGTGCTCTTCGATCCTACAATTGGTATCATAGCCACAATGCTCTAATCATTGTGATTTGCACGTGTTTTTGACTAATCATCATGGAGAAATACTCTGCCACACCTTGTGTGTTTGCTGTTATTGATTTTCAGGTTTCGAAGGCTTGGATGGAGGCTTTCATCCAGGCGCAAGGCGTTGCAATAAAGTACACCAATGCATCCAAAGGGATCACCCAATCGACAACATTATTGGTGACATCCAAAAGGGAGTAACTACTCGATCTTGCATGGCTAATTTTTGTGAGCAATATTCGTTTGTATCCTTTTTGGAACCACACAGGGTTGAGGATGCGTTGAAGGATCCGGATTGGGTAGTGGCCATGTAAGAAGAACTCAACAGCTTCAAACGGAATGAAATGTGGGGGAACTAGTCAAAAGACCCAAGTCCAACGTCGTCGGCACCAAATGGGTCTTTCGCAACAAACAAGACGAACACGGGGTGGTGACAAGGAACAAGGCACGACTTGTGGCCAAAGGGTATTCACAAGTCAAAGGTTTGGATTTCAATGAAACCTTTGCTCCCGTAGCTAGATTTGAGTCTATTAGAATATTACTTGCATATGCTACTAACCATGATTTCAAGTGCTATCAAATGGATGTGAAACGCGCCTTCCTCAATGGACCAATGAAGGAGGAGGTGTATGTGGAGAAACCCCCTGGGTTTGAATATGAAGAGTTCCCCGACGACGTATTTAAATTGCGTAAGGCTCTCTACGGCCTCAAACAAGCTCCTAGAGTTTGGTATGAGTGTCTTAGAGATTTCTTAATGGAGAATGCTTTTAAAAGTGGTAAAGTAGATTATACATTGTTTACAAAGAACTTAGACAATGATCTCTTT
The DNA here is from genome assembly GCA_036927565.1 of Tuctoria greenei. Classification (NCBI taxonomy): domain Eukaryota; kingdom Viridiplantae; phylum Streptophyta; class Magnoliopsida; order Poales; family Poaceae; genus Tuctoria; species Tuctoria greenei. The sequence goes on along the minus strand of JAYESD010000007.1, from coordinate 111,004,064 downwards.
ATTCGTCAGATTTATGTTGATGATATTATCTTTGGTTCAACTAACAAATCTTTTTGTGAAGAATTTAGTAAGATTATGATCAATAGATTTGAGATTTCTATGATGGGAGAGCTAAAGTACTTCTTGGGATTCCAAGTGAGGCAACAAAAGGAAGGGACGTTCATAAGCCAAACTATGTACAATCAAGACATACTCAAGAAGTTTGGAATGGACAAGGCGAAGCCTATAAAGACTCCCATGGCAACGAATCTCAATGAAGATGGACCAAACGTCGATCAAAAGGTAGATTGCTCCATGATTGGATCTCTACTCTACTTATGTGCATCTAGGCCAGACATTATATTGAGTGTATGCTTGTGTGCAAGGTTTCAAGCCAACCCAAAAGAGTTTCATTTGACACCCGTTAAGAGAAACTTGCGGTATTTAGATCATACACCCAACCTAGGCCTTTGGTACCCCAAAGGTTCCAAATTCAATCTCATTTGATACTCCAATGCAGATTATGCTAGATGCAAAGTAGATAGAAAAAGTACCTCCGGTACATGCCAATTCCTAGGAAGATCCCTAGTTTCTTGGTACTCCAAGAAAAAAACTCCATTGCCTTATCCACGGCTGAAGCGGAGTATGTTGCTGCCGGGAGTTGTTGTGCACAACTCCTTTGGATGCGACAAACTCTAAGGGACACTGCAAGGATTCCGGTTTATCGCAACGAAAAAATTCGTCGCAATAGGTTGTTTTTTGTCGCAATAGGTCTCTGTTGCAACGAAAAAGAGCGTGGCGATAGTTTTTACGAATCGTCTTAATAATTCCCATGGCGATTGGTTATTTGCGATGCCTTGGCATCAGTGGCAAATAGTATGGTATTGCAACGATTTTACATCGGTGGCAAATAGGATGCTATTGCAACGTTTTCATGTATTGCGACGATTTAACGTATCGCAACGAATTGTACGGTATTGCAACGGGTTCACGATCGTGGCAAATAGTATGGTATTGCAACGATTTCATATTTGTGGCAAATAGTATGTTGTTACAATGATTTAGCGTATTACGACGATTTAACGTATTGCAACAAACATCATGGTATTGCAACGATTTCACATTCGTGATAATTGTATGTGGTTGCAACGATTTCACAGGCGTGGCAATAGTGTACAATATTGTATTGATTTCATATTCATGGCAAATAGTATGTTATTGCAACGGTTTAGCGTATTGTGACGACTTAACGTATTGCAATGAATAGCATTGTATTGCAACGATTTCGCAGGCGTGGCAATAGTACGGTATTGTAACGATTTCACATTTGTGGCAAATAGTATGTTATTGCAACGGTTTACAGTATTACGACGATTTAACGTATTGCAACGAATAGCATTGTATTGCAACGATTTTGCGTTCGTGGTAATAGTATGTGATTGCAACGATTTTCACATTCGTGGCAAATACTACAATATTGCAATGATTTTCACAACCGTGGCAAATAGTAACATATTGCAACGAGTTATGGTGTAGCAACAATTTACCATATTGCAACGAATATCACAGTATTGCAACAATTTCACATTCGTGGCAAATAGTATGGTACTGCAACGATGTCACAGTCGTGGCAAATAGTATGATACTACGACGGTTTAACGTACGTGGCAAATAGTAGGTTAGTGCAACGAGTCAACAAACGTGGCGAATAATACCGTATTGCAATGATTTCAGATCCGTGGGAATTAGTCTGGTACTGCAACGATTTCGTATCCGTGGCAAATAGTTGGGTATTGCAACGAGCACAAACGTGGCGAATAGTACTGTATTGCAACAATTTCAGATCCGTTGGAATTAGTATGGTACCACAACGATTTCGCATCCGTGGCCAATAGTTTGGTATTGCAACGATTTCTTATCTGTGGCAATAGTGTTTTAATGCAACGTTTTTTGAGTCGTTGCCAAATGTTTATACTGCAACGTTTTTTCATTCTATTGCCACGTTTTATCATCCATATTGGCAATAGCTTCCTATTGCAATAATTTATCATTCGTGACATAAATTCGTAATGCCACGTTTTATAATTAGAGGCAGTAGATCCCGAATGCACCATGTTTGAAAATTAGTGACAGCAGAATCACGAGTTTAACAATAAACTTCCATCAATTGATATTACAACATGCATAACAACACTCAACGATTACTAAAGCGACGTGTTTGCATGCTAAGAGTTTTCCTAAGCTGACCGGGACTAATTGTTGGAGCAGGTGGCTTTTGGCGGTTCCATTGTTGGACCTTCTGCGGAGTGGTCGGCATCATCATTTTGTGCATTTCAGCAACTGAGGCGTGCATGTCCTGCATTTCCTTAGCTGTCTATTCATGATCAGCTGCTATCTGACCCTGTAAGTTCTGGACTTGAACGATTAACTCTTCATTCTTTTGGTTTATGCAGTCCATCTGGGTGTTTAAGCTATCATTTCTTCCTTCCAACTCCTGCACTATCTCATTGAGGCCTGCATTTCTATCTTCTAAGTTTCGAACTTGGCCATTGAGGTGTTCAGACATTATGCATACGTTCACGTTCGGGACCAGTTGGGTTAGCCATATAACCATGCCCCTGAACTTGTGATCCTACACAACTGATTGAGGATCTATAACAACGCTGGAAGATGTGGTTTCTCTCCTCATTTGGAATTAGGCCTCCCTGCTCAGCTTCCATGTCATCCACTTGGGCACGTGCCTGGATCTATATACGAAAAGAAAAGTCACAGGTAATTTGCAAATATTTATTTAATTGGGGATTGTTTGAATTGTTAGTCACGTGTACAGTTTCTGCCAGCTTGTTTGTCCAGTTACCGTTCTCCAACAAATGGCTTGCCTCCCACAGTTGTATGTCATCGGGTTCTTCTCCGGTCTCTAGATCTCGCTACATAAAATACAAGTAAACTTCAACATGTCAGTATACATTTTGTTTGCAGCGCAAAGTAAAAGCATGTTTTATTTTTCATACCTTCTCGTAACTAAGTTGGGCGTAGGATTTGGAGCCAAGCAAGTGACACGCTTTTTGTCTTCTTCGATTTTGAGAATTGGTCCCACTTATTGACTGCAATAATTTTAAGAATTAATTCCATGAATGAAAGTAAATAAAATATTTTTTGTATGATGCGAAGCTATTAAGAAGTTAGCTGACCTTGAATCGCTCAGACCCAAAATATTCTATTAGGTGCAAGCACTCGGGCGCCGTTACGTCAGCAGGCTGGTTTCGTATACGTTCTTCATCGGTAGAATAACTCTTATCGGTGGCATGCAAAGTCGAGTGCCACCCCTTGTAGCGCTCACCAGTAATTTTCAAAATTTTTCTTGCGCTCTCTGGTGTGTTCTCCATGTCCCAGGAATCCTGTACATTGTATAACAAGTTGCTATAAATGTACAGGATGGAGATTGCAAGAAAAAATACTTGTGTGGGGGTGTGACAACACTAACCAGAATGTCTCGTACTATATCTCTCTTGTTACTATGGCCATCCTCTGCCCACTTCCTTGCACCGCGGAGGGATGCATGTCTTTTTGTAAGTATAACCACATCATCGATAAAGTGCCGCTGATTAATACCAACCGCAACACCCAACCTAGCGGAGAACTGAATTGGTAGCTTCACATGCTCCATTCTACTAACTTGGGATGCATAGCGTATTCTGGCAACCTTAAGTCCTTTAGCCACACTTCTTCCTAGCTTCCTTCCTTTTGTTACATTGATTCAAACGGTAAACGATTAAAGCAAATTACCGCCTGAACAAGTTTAGTATCATGTACAAATAGTGTGAAAAGAAGAAAAGTTTGATGTTCATACCATCTTCAGGACGAGTGCGGCAAATACGAGCGTGGGACGACCGCGTCCTTCCAGCACCATTTTGTTCTGTGGTACTCCCTCCTGGTTTATATAATTATCGATCAGACCAACTAATGAATTAAAAATGAACTACTACAGTAGTTAGGACTGCCTAACGACAACTATTTTGATGGGGGGGGGGGGCTACATTATTGACTTCTTTGTTGTTGTTCATACCCTAAAATGTGCCATTAGGTACACATGTCAGTGGTGGTACGCACTCGTAGTACTGCATAGGATTTTCAGTCCATGACGAAGCAGGCAAGACTGTGAGGGGGCATGCAGCTGGCAATGCTAGACTAGACAAAGATAGGGTTCACCGGTTCGGTCTGACTGACATCAGCCGGAGCACGTCTCAAAGAGAATTATTAGTTGCGGGGCAAGTAATGAACGACAGTGGTAGCAGGTGGCGAATGCAAGACAGATAAGGCAGGTAGCTTGTGGGATTGAAATCCTCTGCGGTATTGCACCTGCATTAGCGGCCACTGACATGTGGGGCCATGAGACATCGGGTCTACTTGTCAGTGGCGGCTACTGCAGGTGCAGTACTGCATAGTGCCAGCTTGCAACACTCAACAAAGCGAGGGTTCGATCTTGCCAAAACTCTCGAGGAGGATTGGTGGCAGGGCGAGTAATGACCAGGGATTTGCGGGCGGCAGGGTAATCATGGTACACGAAGGATGGGACATGGGGATGGGCGAGGGAGACATGTCGGGGAGGACACTTAAGTGACCAGCAGCAGGGCATGGGCGCCGTTGCCGGCCGGAGTGGCCGGCGGCGTGAGAGCACAGCGTGGAGGCATAAAAAAATCACGCCAACACACAGGCTGATGAACTGTTAACTATAAAGACTAAGTACTAATAAGAAAGTAGAATCGCAAGGCATGCTAAAACAATTAGTAGAGCCTAGGAATGAATGCAAATGACCATGATACACCCATCATCAATACATCTAAAGGACAAAACGTAGTCTCTCAAAATGCTCCAAATTCAATGCTAAAGGAGTAGAGTAAAAAACTAACACGCTCCGCCAAAACAAATGGCACGATAGAGAGGCAGGTAGTAATGTGATGTGATATGGGTAGTTTGAAGCTACTACCGAAGATAGAGTTGGAGTGGGACATTTTTTAAGCTCCAAAAGTAAAATTATGCTGGGGTGGAAGGACTATTTCTGGTTTGTATATCTATACCTGCTATTGGTTCATGCATCATAGTAGTTACCAGGGAGTGAAGAACCTCGGGGTTCCTGAACATCATGTGCTGCAATATTCTCTGCGTACCATGCAAACGATTTAATGTTGTCTAAATATGTTTAATTTTGATAGTAAACACATTTATAGTTATACCAGGTGCTTGTTGGTCACCATGAATGCTTGTAGACGACATCACGGTTTGATGTCTTGTTCCTAATGTAAAGAGCATTGTAAGTAGTCATTCCAAATAACAGTGATAACGTTAGATTACATGACCGACGTAGATTTTGGATCGGATTGTGTGCTTTCTATAAGATGTAGTGTTTGTTACTAACGGAGGAAGTAGAAAAGAAAGAATAGAAAAAACGTACAATCTGAGAAAGCCACAAGAAAGAATAAAGTGAAAACCATGGGAACTAAAAATCTTAGGAATACAAATTTGTAAAACAGGAATGAGAGTACAACATTTGCAGTGGTTGATCAGATAACCCGTGCGTCATTTACTTCTAAATCCAGAAATTACATACTACTATCTCTGGTTTTTAGTATTTGTCATTCCTGGCCAGGAATTGAACTAGAAATACACTACCGTAATAAGCTGTCGGAGCAACATTTATTTAGGGACAAATGTAGTATATATATATATATATATATATATATTTGTGAAACAGAAGACCATATTTCTTCTTTGTTAATTTATTTAATCTTCGTATATTAGGATGGATCGTGTATAACTTAACTAGGCCAAAACTGCATGGATCGTGTAGAACCAAGCCAGTATAGCTCTATGAAAATACTACATGGATCGTGTAGTTTACCTAGCACAAAACTGGAGTCCGGGATGCGATGTCGCAGGGAGGTGTCGGTGACGAAGAGGTTCGGTAGAGCCCGTCAAACTTGGTCGCCTGACGTTGTACCCTGGAGTCAACACCACCTAGAGCTTCGATGCGTCACTTCGAGATCCATGGGGGAAAAATTGTAAAAACCGTGGGAAATGAAAACAAGGGAATTTCTTTGGAATACAAGTATGGAACACAGGACAGAGAGACAACACATTTGGAGTACTGCGAGGTCACCGAAAGGGCGGGGCAGCGGTGTGTCGGGAACGGAGGCCAGTGTTTCCATTTATACTCATCGTGGCTGAAATAGGGTTAAAATAATAGGCGGGACTGAAATTGGAGGCGCATGTAGTGAAAATTGAATTGTCAAAATCTCCAATGTGGCGCGCCAAGTAGAACGATAAAATTTTCGCTGGAGTGGAGAACTTGACGCAAGCCGTGCCCTTGTGCACGCATCCAATCATGATTAATTACATCTCATATCGCGTCGATTCTTGCACATGGTGCGTGTAGCTAGAGGGTTAGACTTCGTCTTAGGACAACTTGCTCGATTCTTAATTCATCTTTGTCGCCATGCATGGAGATCAAAATCTAAAAGCAGTCATCTGCTAGCTAGTGGGACATTCCAAAAAAAATACGAAAAAAATATATGAATCGCCAAATGTATATGTGATAATGCAAACGATATGCAAATACAGCCAAGTCCACAAAAGGACGATGGTAAAGAATCAGCATTTTGTAATATTAATCACAATGAAATGATAACATATAGTATATACTATGACATACTAAAAATACATTTTCCTATGTGCCTACAAATGAAAAAATTGAGTGAAAGAACACAAAAGAGGAGAAACGCTGCCTCAAGCACGATCCCAATGGAGTTTCAACCAAGAGTCGTCGATTGTCGCAACACAACGAATTCTTGGCTAGACATTAATAGTTATCTCGCCCCTTTTTCAGAAAGGAGTTGTTTTTTGATACTACATAGGATGCATTGTTCATGAACAGAAACAACATTTATCATTAAAATAGAAACAACACATATATTACAAACAAGAACTACGAAAGCACATAGAAAACAAGAAAAAGAAAAACTACAAATACTATTCTACTCGGAGTCGGAGGAGATCTCCTCCACCTCCTTCTCCACCGCCACCAGCTCCTCCTCTGCCGCTGCCATTGTCGCCTCCTCCGCTGCTGCCGCCGCTGCTGCCGCCTCCTCCGGCAATTGAGTCCGAAGCTTCCAGGCGACGGTCCGCAGAAGATGATGGCGGCCCTTCACCCCAGCCACCTCCTCGATTGTCTTGTAGAGGACGTTGAGACGACCGGCCACAAACACTAACCCGAAGCAGTAGTGGCCAGCGGTGTCCATGCTGGTGCAAACGGGAAGTTTCTCAAGACTCAAACATTCAAACGAGCGAGATGTATCAGAAAATACATCCCGCGCCAATTTGTCAAGCTTTTTTGCTCGCCCGTCGGTGGCGGAAAGGTGCTCGGTGGCCTCCTTCAGGCGCTGATCGAGTTCATTGAAGCGATGTTCAACGAGACGGACAGTCTCCTGAACCCAAACGGAATGAGGAGGTGCCGGCACTGCGGGAGGAGAAGGGGACAGAGGAGGTGCGGGCGCCGCCTCCAGTTTCACCGGCATTGGCTGCGACAGAAACAAAGAAGGAGGTTCGGAGACGTCGACGGCTTGGAGTGCTTCGTTGCGGGGCTACCCATTTGTGCGGCAACGAAGTTGCAGAGAATGAGCGAGAGGTGGTCGGCGATGGTGCGGCGGTTAAGGAAGAGAAGTTTGGATGCTATGATCGATGGAGATGGAGTGGTGCGGCGGAGATGCAATAGGACGGGTGTGCCTTTATAGCAGGTCCTCTTCTTAGACCATCTGCACCAGCGTACTCTAAAGCTTACTCTATACACTATTCTCCTTCAGCTTTTACACTACGTACTCTAAATTACACTGCGAGACAGTGTATCCAGTATGCTTTACAGTACGCCACTGCGGATGGTCCATGCGAGTGGAGATGATCGGACGCTTCAAAAACTGCGCTTTTGAATTAATCTGAACCGCGGTTAGCTTCCATCTCCGCTTCACAGGCAGTTTTTTAATTTGACATGCAAAGGGTCCAGGGTATGCAGTGGCCCACCTGGCATACTTTGCAGTTTTTGATTTTGACACGCAAAGGGCCCACCAGCCCAAGGTATATGCAATGTTCCAGTTTTTTTCAGTTTGTCACGCAAAAGACCTCGATCATGTTTCATGACATTACGTGTTTTCTCTTATGTTTCAAAAGATTGTCATGTATATATATATATATATATATATATATATATATATATACATATATATATATATATATATATATATATATATATAGTTGAAAGATCGTTAGAAAACACAAGAAAAAAGTACAAGACGATGAACACACCACACATTCATGCATTCATTAACAGACACACACATACACACTACAAGAAAAGCGATCATTTACGACAGCTGAGTTTATTTGCCCCTGCGCCCCTGGCCCTGCCGCCGGCCCGCCCCAGCGGTGCCCCGGCCCCAGCCCCGGCCAACTGCACCCCCACCGCACCCCCGCCGCCCCTGGCCCCCGACGCCCCCGGCCCCTGGCAGACTCTACCGCGACGATGGAGTTAGGGCCGGGTTCGGGAACATGGACTCAAGAATGGGTCGAGGTGAAGGGTCATCGCCCATAGGGGCCGTGTAGCTTCCGTCTCCCCGATCCATTGCAATGGGCCGCGTCAAGTCGGAATACGATTTTATTTACGTTCCATTTGACTTCAAGTACCATCGCTATCCTGTGAAATATATTATTATACTAATCAAGCTCCGGTCTTTTACTAGTTGATACTTAACCTCATTTGCTGCATTTGCCAAGGTCCGAGGCCAACAAGGGTTATTGCTTTGTCAACGTCACATCGCCAGATGCGGCGTTCTGGCTGTGGAAGCACCTGCATGGCTTCCGTTGGAAGGTAAATGACTCGCGGAAGATGTGTGAGGTCGACTACGCCAACATCCAGGTACGTAGCCGTCTGCTGCCACCGTTTTCCATTGCGCCGCCACTGCATGGTGTTCACCTGCCGCTGCTCGTCATCCTTTCGCAAGGTCGGGATGCGTTGGTGGCCCATTTCTCCAAGTCATGCTTCAACTGTGAAACCGAGTAGTTTCTACCAGTGCGGTTTAGCTCGCCGCGGAAGGTGAACGACTCACGAAAGATGTGCGAGGTCGACTACGCCAACATCCAGGTACGTCGCCGTCCGCTGCCACCGTTTTCCATTGCGCCAACACTGCAACATGTTCACTTGCAGCTGCTCGTCATCGTTTCGCAGGGTCGGGATGCGTTGGTGGATGCGGCTAGGTAGTTGCTCTTGCAGGTGTATGGTAATTACATGAGTGTTTGGTCTGGTCATGTGGTTAGTCCATGATGCACCCTACACCCGGTGTTGGGGCCGTGTATTTGTCATTTGTGCGTACACTCTAGTGACATGTGACAAAGTGCTCAGTCATCAATTGCGTTTGGTTTGACGTCGAAGTTTGATTGGAGATAGATCATCCATTTCGTTATGTCTTGGATCATCCAAATTATCATTTGGTTGGATGGACTGGACGATCCAATTTTTTGTTGGTAGGTTGGATGAAACTTGATTGGATTATTGAATCATCAAAGTTGATAATTTCATAATATTAATTTTTTATATACTAATTATCATATTACTAGCAAATATTAATGTTAATATCATAATTGCAATTATTGATCAGCAATAAACAAGGTAATTATCACTAATTACATTTCTAAGAAGCATAATTAGATAAGGTGGATGAACTCACATCCAACCAAATATCCTGGACCATCTCACCCAGCATCTGCGAGGAATATTTTATATTCCTCAAACCTGGATCACCTGTCTGACAGCGAAACAAATAACACATGACTGGACCATCCAATTAATCCAAGTCAATTCAATCCAAGACAAGCAACCAAACACAGATCTTTTTGGCCGCGTCGTATGTGCTCGTGCACATGATGATGGATCGTGCACACCGAGCATCGAGTATTCGGATCGCTAAGCAAAGTTCGAACGTTGAGTTCGTGTGCCCGTGCGCGGTGCAAGATTAGGTTCGCTCGCGTACATTGCAATCATCAGGGTAGGGTGGTACAGTCGCGGGAACCGTGCAGTGCGCCCTTGGTTGCAAGATTTGGAGCGTGAATGTACGTGGCAAGCATCTGGGCAGGGTCGCACAGAGAAGGCTGTGCAGAAGGGCCGCAGAGAATTCGGTTTCCGCCAAGGGGTTAAGAGATAAGACCATCTGATTCACAGGCCAGTAATGGTCATTGGGAACACGGTATTTTTGGAGTTTTAGATCAATTAGCAATACCGTGGTATTTGAGATTACTATGGTATTTTTTACAGAATGATGTTTGTGAACCAAACAGTCCTATGTATTGCAAAATCGTGGTATTACAAAACTGTGTTATTGAAATACTTTGGTATTGCCGTGTCATTTTAAAAACTGTGGTTTCCAAAACTTTAGTATTGAAAAACCGTGTTCCCAAAAACAGCCTAAAGCTTTAACGTGAACCACTGCGGATGGTCTTAAAGGCAGGCCCGACTCTGGACCTAGGCGGGTGGAAATAAATTTTCTGCGGCCCTGCCGCACAACGTCCCGCATGCGCCCTAGCCCCGCGCGCCGTCCCATGGAAATCCTGCTGAGGTCCTTTGCCTCGCGCTGGGTTTGTTGTCTGGACACCAAAGGATGGAAATCCTGCATGTCCTGCTCCCACGATTATGTGATTTTGATCGGACGGCGTGCGAGGCGGGGGCGCACGCGCGATGCTGTGCTGCAGAGTCGCAGAAAATTTGAGGGCTACTGCCTAGGGCCAGGCCGGTAGGTGGGGGTGGTGGGGCGGGCACGATGATAGCAAGTAAAGAGAAAAGAAATAAAATTAATTAAGTGTGTAGCTTTTTATTTTTGTAATTTTTTGAAATATAATTCTACTACGTACGTCCTACTAATGTTAGTTCAATGCTTTGTCCAAAACGTCAAATAAAAGAATAAGGAGGGAGTATTTATTAGATACAGTATAATATTACTAATGTGTTAATTTTCTATATGCGTTGTGTTTTGATAAAAGGAGTTTTTCGTTAGTGCATGTACTGTAGGACACATTGTTCATGAACATAAAATTTAAGACATTTTTCATTAACATAAAAACAACACATATATTAAAAACAAAAAAAAACACATAGAAAACAAAAGAAAAAACTACTACTCATCCTACTCTACTCGGAGGAGGACTTGTCCACCTCCGCCGCTGCCTCCGCATCCGCCAGCAGCGCCCCCGCCTCTGCATCGGCCACCGGCGCCTCTGCCTCCTCCGCATCCGCCAGTGGAGCATCCTCCAACACCAGATCAAACTTCTTCCGGCTGATGGCGCTCACAATTTGCTCGCGAAACTCCACCCCGGCCACCTCACCGATCGTCTCGTAGAGGCAGTCGAGACAAGCGGCAACAAAGCCTAACCCGAAGATGTAGTAGCCAGCGGAGTCCATGCTGGTGTGGTGGGGAAGGACACCAGGTCCCAATCGGCGACAGGAGTGAGATGTATTGTGAAATACATCCTGCGCCATTTTGTCGATCACTTTTGCTTGCAGGTCGGCGGCGAACAGGCTGTTGATGACCTCCTTAAGCTTGCCGTCGAATTTGTCGATGCTTTCCTCGATGAGGTGCACAGTCTCATCATAGTCGGATGGAATAGGTGCGGACGCTGCGGGCGGAGACAGGAGTGGAGGAGGTGCGGGTGCCGCCTCCAGTTCCACTGGCCTTGGCGGCGACGAAAACGGAGGAGGTTCGGAGGACGTCGATGACCTAGAGCGCTTCGGTGCAGGGCTACCCAATTGTGCTGCAACAGAGGTGCGAACAGAGAGAGAGAGAGGTGGTCGATGGTGGTGCGACGGAGAAGCAAGAGGAGAAGTTTGGAGGAGAAAATCGACCGAGAGGTGCGTCGAAGAAGAAGAGGACAGTGTGCCTTTATAGCGGGTCGTCGTCTAAGCGCGTGAGTGGAGATGATTGGACGCTTCAAAAATTTTGCTTTTGAATCGACGGTCAGAGTTAATCCAAACCGCGGTTCGCCCCCTCTCGGTTATCGTAACGGCTCAACACATCCCATCAGCCAGTTTTTTAATTTGGCACACAAAGGTGGGGAGATTGACATGAACGCGCGTGGCAATCGACTGAGAGTCCATATCTTTTTTTTAAGGATCCGACTGTCACCGACCGAGAGTCCATATCGAACTGATAATTGTCGTGATCATGGATGATGGTGGACATGAATGTAATGCATGTGAAAGAGACTCGCGATCAAGCATGTTTGGTCACGTGTTGAGGATTTTTGTGCCCCCTTGTTGAGGAACATGTTAATTGGATGACGTTGAGGATCAGATGTGGCATACGTGTTTTCACAAGTGTGTTCATTTGTTCCTAAAATCAGAACACATAGTGGCTAGCGCCTACGCCTGTTGTTTCTTCAAAAGACGAGTACAGCAATACATAATGGCAGCATACGATCGATTAATTTGATGAACCACGTACGTACGTAGTGAGAGCTGTGTGCTTATTAGATGATGGTAGTCCACATTCTACCCTCTTACCATCGAGGGAACATCCTAGTGTCAAATTTGTTATCTCTATTGATGACAGGATAATATTCTTCATTAGTGTGGTAGTTAAACTGCCATATACTGTAGGTTGAGAGCATACACACATGCATGGCAGAGAATATGATAAATATAGAAATATATATACATGGTAGGAAATATTATTCTATTCATGGAATACATGTTTGGGACATAGCATGCATATGAACGTCTAACATGCACGTGAAAGACCTCGATCATGTTTGCTGACGTTACATGTTCTCTTTTTTGTTGAGAGATCGTCATGTTTGAGGCTCGTTGATCATGTTTGGGGTGTAGCATGCATGGACAACTAACATGCATGTGAAAGACCTCGATGCATGTAAAATAACATGCATGTTTTTAAAAGCAAGATATAGTGTTTCCTCAAGAAAAAATAATTTTATGAGAGATTGGGCACACATGCACAAAAGCTAGAATTGAGCGATGCACCTATGAATTACATATGCCGGGATGATCGACGGCAGCCGATTTGCAAACTCGGTGGTAAGATCAGTAGTCGTCGGAGAGCAGCTTGCGGCCGACCTCGAAGGAGACGAAGGCGTCGATGCACGCATAGCTGATCCGCTCACCGGAGAGATTGTACGCGTCCCAGTTGCTCGTCCTCACCCCGTAAGGCTTCTCCATGTTGGCGTCCATCACGGCGCTCGCGATGTCCTTCAGCCCCACCCGGCGGAGGCTCGGGCGATCCATCTCCTTCGCCGCGAGCTCGGCCAGGTCCACCGTTTTGGCCACCATAAGCTGCCAGTCCTTCCAAGGTTTGTCAGCGTCACCCTCCACGCCAACGCCGACGAAGCGATAGTCGGAATCACCGAGGAAATCTTCCAGCTCGTCGGGGAAGTAGTCAGCGTGGATGACCTGGATGATGAGGTAGCGGCGGTCGACGCAGAGCTGCCGAACGGCAACGGGGTTCTGGTCGGCGGAGTAGCTGCGGTGCCACTCGACGTCGAGCCCGACGACGAGCTTGTGAAGGCGCCGACAGTGGACGGAGAGGACCTCATCAAGCCAGTCCTCCATGGCCTTGCCGGAGGACGTCACGGTGGTGGTGATCACATCTTCCTCGAACGTCACATTGTATATCTGAGTCCCCGCCATTGGGTCTCTCTCTTTGTCGTCCCTACGGTTTCTGTCTGCGGCGGCGCGGCGCAACTTCTCTCTTGTGCAAATCCTTCGTCTACACCTTTGGTTTGGATTTTAATTGGAAACGGGCCTGGATATATAACTGAAGCAGTTATGATATGAGCGGAGGAGTTTCTGAATTTGACAGGCCCGAGCCCGGAGTAAAGAGAGTAATGAAGATTTATGAATCTTATATACTCTTTCTAATTTTTAATTCTTATCGTTATGAACACAAGTTGCATTGTCTCAACCTAACACCACGTAGAACAACAACAACATTTCTTAGGAGCCCACCCACTGGGTATGCCGGGTGGACCACGGGATACCCTGGGTCCAGTCACCAGAGAGTAGCTAGTGTGAATACATGCTAGAGAGATCAGTGGAATCGGGAACTGGCCAATGAAGATGGATGTCAGCAATGTCACAGTTCATGTATCAAAACGTGCGCCATCCTTTTTCTTCTTCTCCTTTTTCTTATAAGTTCGTATTATCTTCCACCAATCTTCTAAGAGCATCTCCAACCCGTTTCCTATTTTTAGTTTGCTATTCTTTAAAATAGCAAATATGCTATCCACATTTAGCATCTCATTCTATGAGCATCTCCAACCCATTTGCTATATGATGTGCTATATTAAAAAATTTCATATTTTATTAATATGTAATAATTATTTTAAAATTCAAATAACATTGTTGCAACGGCTATATTGTGACGTTTGTATTTCTAACAGCTATTTTTTAATGGTTATATTTCTAACGACTATTTTTCAACGGTTGTATTTCCAACGGTTAATTTTCAACAACTATTTTGCAAAAGAAACGACAATAATGTAGCAGAAATTGGGGATAGCAAACCGGATAGCATTTGCTACTAGTAGCACACCGAGAGCTCCATATAGCAAATGGCTAAAAGTTGCAATCCTAATAGCAAACCGGTTGGAGATGATTTTTGCTCGAAATTTGCTAAATAATAGGATAGCACACCATATAGCTAACGGGTTGGAGATGCTCTAACCCTCCTTTATTTGAAGTTGTACGGTTGGATCAGGATACGTGGCCGGCGTACACTTTATGACACACTAGTGAAAGTAAAACACCCGATTCATTTTATGACACACTTGTGAAATTAAAATACCTGATATATTTTATTATTATGGAAGTCTATAACTAAGACTCAATCCAAATCAGGCAGAAATTTCGATGACCCTAACTTCTAGTTTGTTTTTGCAAGCCATCCGAATCAAGTCTTTTTTATCTTCACCCTTTTGCAATGACGCCCACGAGCATCTAATATGGGCTAAAGTTGATACGTACTCCAGAAACTGTTGTTACGTTTTTTGTGATTTACTACGTGCTTTGCTGTTTGATTGCTCATTATGTTGGAACCGTGTTGGTTTTAAACAGAGAGTGGGCTTCTCCCTACTGGTCTTGTCAGATAAACTATAGGTGATAGTCACTTTCTGGATCTCCAGCTCAGTAGAGTTGGAAGTAGAAATATATTCCATTCTAAAAGATAAAAGAGATCAATAGTCCACTAGTTTATCGTTAGAACAGCAATATTAGAACTATTTTTGCGCACCAATGAACAGAAATATAAAGTTTATTACCTTAAGACGATACATTACAAACAAGCAAAAAGAAAAACACAAACTACAAACAAGAAAAGAAAAACAACACAAAGAACAAGAAAAAAAACTACTTCTCCTCCACCTCGCTCAACCTACTTCTCCTTCTCCTTGTCCTCCTCTTCCTTGGGAACCTGGCTGGGCGGGGGCACCTCCCGCGGCGGAGACGAGAAGCCCAGTTTCCTGGACATCGCCGCCACCAGGTTGTTGCGATCGGCAACACCGAGCTCGTCCGCCAGTGTCTCCCGGAGGACGTCAAGGCGACCGGCCAAGTGCGTCATGTCGAAGACGTAGTGGCCCGCGGTCCCCATTGCAGCATACCCTGGAAGGGGACCAAGCCCAAGGCAACGCATGGAGCGCGATGTATTGTCAAATACCTTGCGCGCCATCTTCCGGAGAGCCCACTCCTTGTTCGGGGGGGAGTTCGGTCGGGGACGCTTCCCCTTGGCGTCCTTCGGCGGGCTTGGCGGCGGCGTTTTCTTGTTAGCCATGGTGTTCTTGGTGCGGTTTTGGGAAGAGAGGAAGAGTGGTTGTGCGGAGAAGACGATGGCGTGCCCGGGTGATCTTATAGCGTAGTAGCAGCCTGGCTGCGGTGCTCATCCTCTGTAGTGCTGCAGGTGCAGTAGAGGTGGCTGACATGTGGGACCCACACCATGTAGGGCCCTCATGTCAGCCATCTCTACTGCACCTACTGTTCGTCTCTCGACGCGCGCAGTAGTGATGATGGGAAGCGGAGCAGTTCCAATTGAATTCAAAGATGCGCATGCGCTGCGCGCGTTTAAGGCGCCTCAGTGACTGGCGCGCACGTAAGCTCGGTCCGTCCGGTTGCATCAGCCGCCTGCACAAATGTCTATAGCTTGAACGAAGGACCAAACCTTATGCAGCAAACATCAACATATAATACTTCCTCCGCCCCAACTCAACTCTATTTTTTTTTGTCAAACTAATTACCTTTGACCAATGATTTATATGGAATTTATTAACTTCAATAACATGTAGTACTAGATTGTATATTATGGATATATTTTCATGGTGAATCTAAAAGTACAATTCTTGTATTCTTAAAACAGATCAAAATTGCGTAAATCTCAAAGATAGATTTGACGAAACCTAAGACTTCCTTTTGAAAAAGTTTTATATTTTACATTAGTTTTACATATGTAATATGGACATAGGATATATCACTAAATAGTTTTGCAAAAAAAAAACACGGAGGAGAAATATGTATATCCCATAGGCTACTACAACGTAAATTAGGGGTGGGCAAATAAACCGAGACCGAAAAACAGAAACCGATAAAACCGAGACCAGAACCGAAAAGACCAAAATATCGGATATCGAGTACTTTTCAGGTAGCAAATATAAATAACTGGAAAATAAATGTCGGGTTCGTGTACCACTCTCGGGTAACTGAAATAATCGAATAGTCGGTCCATCAAATAATAAGTTAAAATATGCGTGCTAAACTATGAACAATTCAAATTTAGATATTTTATTTTCAAGTTGTGATGTGAAGTTGTTGGATTTAAACGTTTATTTTTTATTTTTCATTTGTCAATTTATAATAAATTACCTCATGGGATTAAATTTATCAATCATATTAAATTTGTTCAAACATGACATGGATATAATGTATAATTCGGATATATCGGGTAGGACTGAAGACCGAACCGGAATTTTGATACCCAAAATGTTTGGGTATCCAATATTATTACAACAATTCGGGTAGTGATTTCAAGAAACCGAATTTTGAGGAAGACCGAAATACCCGAACAAAAAAATATCGGGTAGACCGAATGCACACCCCTAACGTAAATCCATCCGAAATAATTAGCCAGTTTGAGGATGAATAAAGTTGAGCTTGCGAGCTTGATGAGCACCGTCATTGTTTTGAGCAGCGATTAATTTATGGAATCATCAAATCTGGAGTAATTTTTTAGATCATTTGGGGCCGGAAAATTAGTTAACACGCTATATATGACGAGAAAGATTAGGATATGCTACCTATTGCTTGTGTTGAATAACCCTGCAACGTGGACAACATATATCCGACACTTCATTCTGGTCGCCAGGATCATTCTGCCCTAGGGATGAAAACGGTACGGTAAATTCCCGAACCGTCCGACGCCGTTTTTGAAAATTTTCGATGCGATTACCATTTTCGACAATTTTCGAAATTTTCGATCCGATTTCCGTTTTTATCGGACATTAAAATGTTGTAAACGGAATGGAACGATTTAGACTGATTTCTGACCGAATTGTCGGAATACGGTATTTTAATGGAAAATTTCCGAACAATAACCGAATACTTTCCGAATAGTAGGTTGGGTCTAATGGAATGACATGTAATACTTAGGCCCTGTTTGGAACGTAGGAATCCAAATCACAGGAATTGGAAAAAACATAGGAATAGACAAAATGCAGGAACGAAGAGGAGGAATGGAGAATTCAAGATGTTTGGAATGCAGGAATGAAAACATAGGAAAAATGTTAGAGCAACTATAAACAAAATTCTTTAGAATCTTAACTATCATTATTTGTAATACATAAATCGAAGTCATAACTTCTTGCGAAAATGAACTACCAGTTTTCTTCATAAACAACTTCATTCCTATATTTCTAACATCAAAACTTCTATTGCATTGCAGTAGCTCAGAAATAATTATTCCCTTGTTTCAAAAAAAGAAATAACTATTCCATGCAAATCATTAGGTTAGCTAATTTGACTTTTAGCAACCTATATATTACCTCCATAGCCAACCAACAGACCACAAAGAACACGGACTGGATTATTTCATTCCTCCATTTTACATAGGAAGGGAAGTCTTTCTACAGGAAAGGAAGTATTATTCCAATGTTCCAAACACCTATGACATCAGCACAATGTAGGAATGAATTCCTTTGATTTCCTTTAAAAATCCTCTATTCCAAGCATGCCCTTATCGCTTTGTAGTTTATTTTTGAACTACAAAGCGACAAGTATTTAGAGATGGAGGGAGTAATAAGCTCAATTCTTTAAATTTTTTATTCAGACACCAGTTTGAATAAGGAGTTGTCAAAGGTAATAAGCTCAATTCCGACCGTTTTCATCCCTATTCTGCCCCAAGTCATCTGGGGCAGCAGGCAGAGGACCTTGATGATCCGGATAAGGACCAGGCAAGAAATCATTGGTCAAAGGTAAGTTTGACCAAAGCTGAAAATAGAGTTGAGTTGGGACGGAGGGAGGAGTACTTTTTACAGACCGCTTTGCAAGCCCAGCTGCGGGCGATCTCCTGCCTGCTGACAACTCCAGCGGCTAAAGTAGCGTACAACTGCACTTTAGAAGCCGTAACCCCAGTTTGCATCAAAGGAAACTCACGGGAAAGTTTAAAGGAATGGAATCCTCCGGAATGGAAAGACATTCATACGAGTTTCGCAAGTAGCATTCAGAACAGTGCACTTTAGAAGCCATAACCATCACTGCACGCGTCTCATCGTCTTCTCCGCGCGTACTAATAAAGACACACCATCCTCTTCTCTGCAACACACACATGCCATCCTCTTCTCCGTGCGTACTCTTCCTATTCGTCTCCGTTGTGCGTGCCCTCATTGGTTCCCTTTGAAGCCCATGGAGTTCCCCTTGCCGCACGATATTGCGGTCCTGATCGCGGGGTGGGTCGCCGCAACCTCCCCGCAGCCCATGGACGACCTCTCCAGTTTGTGCGCCACCTGCAAGGCCATGCACGCGGCATGCCGGGATCACTCCGTGGGCAGGCGCGTGGTGCTGGAGCGGGAGAGCATCTGGAAGTTTAATTGGAGCTACAACCGCCTCGTGGAGCGCCTGGCAATCGTCGGCAACCCTCATGCATGCTATGTCACCGGGTTCGACCTTGTCTTCCTACACGGTCGCGCGCAGCTGGGAACCCAGTTCCTTGTCCGGGTGGCCACAAACGGCCACATGGTGGCGGCCTACGTCCTCGCCATGCTCCGCTACGACGATGATTGTGGGGCCCGCGACGCCTTCGAGTATATCCAATAGGTCGAATGTGAGGCCCACGTCAGCTACAACACGGCCGGGTCCGTCTCCATGAAGTGGACCAACAAGGAGTGTTGCCGGTGTCGACATGAAGCCATGAATAGTATTGATGGTGTCGCCTGGAGGTTCCTGGGCAGGCCTCGTCCAGAAGCGCTGCCGGTGGCGGTGCCCAAGATTGAAGATCACGCTTGGGGCTGCTCAATAGGGGGGAACCAGGGAACTGCCCGCTGTGGAAGGCCTACATGGGAGGAGTGGAGAGTCTTCTGTACAGAGAACTGTAGGATTAAGCACGAGCATGACCTGTTCTGCCATCTGGCGTTGTACTCTATGGGTTATATTCCCTCCATTCCCATTTCGATGCACCCCTAGTTCTCCCAATGCCAATTAAAAGAGAACAAAGGGAGTATATAAAATAGACTTGTAGTATGTGTGTTTCCCCTATGCCCGCTCGTCTCTGATGAATGTTGCACTTGTTGTGTTTCCACTATGCGCGCTCGTCTTATGTTTAGCCCCGTTTGCATCAAAGGAAACTCACGGGACAATTTAAAAAAAATAGATTCTTCCAGAAATGAATACATTCAATCATACAGTTGTTTGGAACAAAGGAAATATGTGTTCCGTTTCTCCACTTTTCATTCCAGTAGTCGCTAATCGACAGAACTAGCTGTTACATAATCCCCAATAAACACAAAATAAACTAACCGGCACATCTAGCCTGCAGCACTTCCCATGAAGCAGTGGTAATAACTTCTGGTCGCGTATAGGAGTAGTGGTAATGATTACACCGTGTATAGGGGCATAGGGCCAGTGGTACGTTGGAGTTCTACCTATCTTTTTCTAACATTTTTCTCGTCCTTTCCTTTCTTTTCTCTCTGTTGATTGTCTCCACATTTCTTTCCACTCGTCGCTACCTGTTAGTATTGTATACTACTTTACAGACCGCTTTGCAGGCCCCGCTGCGGACGATCTCCTGGCACCTCTAGCGGCTAAAGTATCGTACATGCAACTTTACAAGCCACCGGTAGTGTGGAGGGCCATTCATTAACAGAGAATACAGATAGAACAGATAGTTCACTAAACAGTAGATTGAAAACAGAATAACAGATGGAACAGACGAACAACATTGAGTTTATTATCATAAAACATTACAGCCTCCTACCTATATTACTTGTCGTTAGAACAAGTTTTTTAGTTCATATTTGAACTACAAAACTTGTCCTAATTATTAATCACATGTACTAATATGGGAAGGAGGAAGTACAAAACATGAAAATCAGCATCACCAAACAAGAAAAAATAAAACATCACAAAAACAAGAAGAGAAAAACATCACGACTGGATTAATCAGTGTCAAAATATTTCTATTTTAAAGTTGGGTTGAACTAGAATGTAATAAGATGATTCGTGCAATTGTGTAATCAACCATCTTCAACCATTGGATCGATCTACATTACGGTTGTTGAATCTTTTTATTTAACCCCCTCCACCAGGTGGAGGGGTGGTGCTGGGGGTGGAAGGGGTTTAATGAACAGATGTAATAACCGTAGGATGTATAGATCCAAGAGATGAAAATCTTTGATTACACGATTGCACCAAAACTTTAATTGCATGTAGTGCTATCAACGAGTGGAACTCGAGCGAGTTTGTTTCTACCATATATAAAATTTTGTCCCATAGAACATTTTAATCGAGTTATATAGTTTAGTTAATCATATGTACATATCATAATGACAACAACAAATAAGCTTACTCGAACTTTTCGAGCTTGAGCTCATCAAGCTGGCAATACTCAACTTCATCCTCAAACTTTCAATCAAAACTATGTTTGGTCCTTGAACTTTCAAATGGGTCAATTATTTAGTCCATCAACTTCAAAAATTGTTTCACTTTCATCCTTACTCTGAGTTGAACATCCACACATTGGCATGCCACATAAGATAGTTAATGTGTTTTTAATCCTGTTAGTTTGTTATTGAAGTTTGTTTTATTTAAATGTTTGAAGTATGCATCATTATATGCATGTAAACTCTTTATCATGTTGAAGCAAGCAAGCAAGAGTTTAAGAAACGATTTGAATGGACCCCTTAGTTCGATATCTGGGAAGTACAACTGTCGGATCAAAACAAACGATGGATGCAGCCTTTACTGCACGCATGCAGCAAAACGTCAAGCGATCCTGGTCCAGGCAGGTATGCTCCGATTCCTGTCCTCCAACTCCATCTAGGCTTTCGATGATGCAGACGGTTCAGCACCAGACTTTAGAAAGGATAAGCACGCACACATGTAACAGTCATTGTTGACTGCGTTGGTCTAACGTCATTGTTTGACTGCGTAGGCCTACGTTTAGTCATTAACTCTAGCTTTTGAATCTGTGTAGTGTGAAAGGGTTTTGTTTTGGTTTCACACTACACTAGCTAGCCTATATAAAGTGTATATGTGTTCCCTTATGAATACACAACAAACATTCTCCATACAGAATGAAACTTGCATGCCGCTTTCTTCTGCCGGAGGTTCGAAGGAAACTACTAGTACACGGCTGGCCAGGTACACGTACGCTACGGGTGTGCCAGTGTACCTTAACCCCCCGTACGTCGTCCGTCCCCGGTGGTTGTTGGGAAGAGCCTTACAGGTATGCTCTGATTCCTGTCCTCTTACTCCATCTCTAGGTTTCGGATGACGCAGGCGGTTCACCACCAGACAAACCAAAAAAGTTTGAGCGGCATGCAAGTTTTTTGATGAAAAACTGACTGCTGCCCGCTAACTGCGGCCCGCTGACGCATCCATCTCTAGTTTTTTTATGACATTCCCGCTGACGTGGCATCATCTTATTTGGTGTGAAGGTATGGTAGTTAAACTAAGCATTAATAAAAGGACCAATAACATTTTGACACATCAGCGGGATGACGCATGGGAAGACAGAACGGGAGGGACACGGCTTGTATACTCCCATTCAGTGCCTCCATGTGTGCTCCTACTTAAGTGTCATGATTTTATTGGCCCTTTCATTTACCTAACATAATGCCTGATTTAACTTCAACCAATTAGATGATGACACATAAGCGGGAGTACGCATGGAAGCACAAATGGGAGCACCGAAGTTTCATCCGAACGAGAGGCCCCCGCAGCCAGTTTGTCATCAAGAAATTTGCATGCCACTCATCACTAAGGCTTTGCTGGTTTGTCTGGTGGTGAACCGCATGCGTCATCGGAAACCTAGATGTAGTTGGAGGATAGGAATTAGAACATACTTGAAGGGGTCTTCCAACCACCACCGAGGACTCACGATGGGGGTTAAGGTACACACCGGCATGCCCAGACCGTACATATGTGCCGGTGAAAATGGAACTCAACAGTCTCACGGTTATGGATAGAAAAAAGGAAGAAGAAAAAGGATGGCGCGCATTTCGATCTATGAACTGCGAGACTGCTAACTTCCATTTTAATTGGCCAGTTCCCGATTCCGCTGAGTCATTATTGTTGTACGTGGTGTTTGGTTGAGACAATGCAACTTGTGGTCATAACGATAAGAATTAAAAATAGGAGTATATCAGATTCAAAAATCTTCATTTCTCCAGGTCGTATGATGGTCGGACACTCTCCAATCCACTTAGATTGAAGTGGAACCACTCCTACCCAAACGAGGAAAAAAATTTATGGATACGGTATGCATATCCAAGGTTGTGCATACCGTTCCACATTTGTGACATGTGTCCACATAAACGGACGGATGAAGCAGTTGCTATTGTAGTCAGACATTCGATTGAAAAAAGATGTCGTACAAGACTTCTGCACGCCACGTTTGATTTCAACAGAGCTGGCCCAGTTGAAATCAAACGGCTCCGTTGAAGTTGAACGGGACGTGTATGAGGCATGTTTGGGGCGGATGTTTTTATATAAAACCCTGGGGCATTTCCGTGTCAAATTAAAAATCTGCCAGTGAAGCTGATGGGACATGTCGAGCCGTTGCGATAACCGAGAGGGATGCAAACCGCAGTTTTTATATGCATAATTTTTCCACGCATACACTGGGCCCTTTCCGTGTCATATTAAAAATTTATCCTTTTATCGAAAAACATCTCGTTTAACAATGCCAATTTTCGGTACATGGGCTCACGCGTACATGGGGACGAACACCAAGCGTTCCAGCGCAATTTTGACCCAGGAATACAAAGTGACTCAGCGCAGTTTCAGCTCTCGAATAACAAGCGGCCCAGCGCAGTGTTGGGCCTACTCTGATAGCTTCACATATGCTTTGTCCTGGCTGCCTCCCTGCCGAACCCTTCAATCCACAATGGCCCCCCTCTCCCGATTGCACGAAACGCGCCTGGAGGAGCATCCGCCGGCCGCAGCGCTCTTGGAGGAGCATTCGTCGGCCGCCACACTCTTGGAGGAGCATCCATCAGCCGCCATGCTCTTGGAAGAGCATCCGCTATCCACCGGCATGGAGGAGCATCCGCCGGCCACCGCACATGGAGGAGCAACAACGCTAGGTACAATTGCTCACGTAATGTTTTTGTAGTTCAATCCTCCTACGGATACGCTAATTGAATTGTAGGAAGCGATGTCAGAATATAAGACATGGATGGGAAAAGACAGGCGTACGAAGGAGTGGCATGATGGAATGAAGTCATTTTTAAATTTAGCATTCCAGTGCACTCGTGAAGAAGAAACCAAGCCTTGTCCTTGCACAAAATGTTGTAATATTTGCCACGGGAGACGCAAGTAAGTTCATCTTCACTTGCTTCGTAATGGGATGTCATTTGATTATACTTGTTGGGTACACCATGGAGAAAAACGAGTTGAGAAAAAAATTGTTGAGCAATCAGCAAATAATGAGGAGATAATTTCTGATGATGTTGCTATGGAAAATATGTTGTCCAGTCTTCTTAGAGGCACTGGTGATCATGGTGGTACTTTAGTAGGTGTTGATAATCCAGAAAATGCTGTAAACCAGCAGTAGCCAACTGGGTGTGCAAAGGCATTCTATGACTTACTAAATGATGCCAAAAAGGAGTTGTATCCAGGTTGTGAGAAGGTGACCCAATTATCCTTCATAGTCAAGTTGTACCAGATAAAGTGTTTAACTGGTTTGAGCAAAAAAGCGTGTGAGTTGATCCTTGAACTATTCTCACATGTGCTTCCAGAGGATCATTGCATTCCTAATACACTTGATAAAGTTCAGAAGGTTGTTCGTAACCTCGGGCGGAGCTATGAATAGATCGATGCATGTGTCAATGATTGTGTGTTATTCAGGGAGGACTATTCTCTGCTGGATCGATGCCCAAAATATGGTGAATTAAGATGGAAAAATAGTACTGGTGGGGATGCAAGAGAGGCTTTACCTTGTGGAAAAGCCAAGAAGCTTGTAGCACGCAAGATTCTACAATACTTCCCTCTTATTCCCCGTCTTCAAAGGTTTTATATGGCAGAATCAACGACATCAACCATGTGCTGGCACAAAGAAGAACGTATTGATGATGGAATATTACGCCATCCTGCAGATTCGAAAGCATGGAAGCATTTTGATAGCATTCACCCAAATTTCTCATCTGATCCTCACAACATAAGACATGGGCTAGCATCTGATGGTTTCAATCCTTTTGGAGTAATGAATGTTTCTTACAGTACATGGCTGTGATTTTAATCCCTTATAATCTACCACCTTGGTTGTGTATGAAGCAGCCTTATTGGTTGATGTCAATGAACATTCCTGGGCCAAAGTCACCTGGAAGCAACATTGATGTGTATCTACAGCATTTGATTGATGAGCTACTGAAATTATGGTATGATGGTGCTGAAACATACGACATTTCAAAGAAAGAGACATTTCTCAAGCGAGCTTCTATATTGTGGACAATAAATGATTTTCCAGCATATGCAATGCTATGTGGATGGAGCACAAAAGGTAGGCTAGCATGTCCATACTGCCATGTAAACACTGACGCCTTGTGGTTGAAACATGGACGAAAGTATTGCTACATGGGTCATCGTCGTTTCCTACCTCAAGATCACCGGTGGCATCGGGACAAAGCTTCTTTCAACAACAAAATAGAGAATAGAGAGGCTGCAACATCACTCTCGTCACGAAGTACTCCAACAATACGAGACTTTTGATCAAGTGAGTTTTGTACAGACGAATAATAAGAGAAAGTGCACTGAGGAAGATAGGTGGCATAGTTGGAAGAAGAAAAGTATATTTTTTCAGTTCCCGTATTGGAAGACATTGCTAATAAGGCATAACTTGGATGTCATGCATATTGAGAAAAACATTTGTGATAGCATATTGGGGACATTGCTTAATATGGATGGTAAAACAAAAGATAGTCTACATGCTCGTTTTGATATGCAGGAAATGGGTATATGGCCAAAGCAACATTCGTTGGGTATGAAAGGGAAGTATGATTGTCCATCAGCATCATATACTTTGCAAAAAGATCAGAAGACCACCTTGTGCAAGTTTTTGGCGGATGTGAAGATGCCCGATGGTTATGCCTCAAACATCAAAAGAAGTCTGGACATAACAGCACGTAAGGTATCAGGTCTAAAAATTCATGACTGCCATATTATATTTTAGAAGCTCCTTCCTATTGCAATACGTGACATATTGCCTGGAAAGGCTGTTGAACCTTTAATTGAGTTTAGCAGATTCTTTTCTGGAATTTGTTCTAAAGAATTGGCGGAATCAGATTTGGATAAGATAATTGAACAATTTCCTGAAACAATTTGTAAGCTTGAGATGTTGCTTTCTCCCGCTTTCTTTGATATCATGGTACATCTTCCAATCCATCTTGGCGAAGAAGCTCACTTGGGTGGACCTGTTTCTTACAGATGGATGTATCCAATTGAGAGGTACCTTGTTACATTGAAGAGGTATGTACGTAACAGAGCTCACCCGGAGGGTTCTATAGATGAGGGATATATTATGGAAGAGTGTATGACTTTTTGTAGCCAGTTTTTGGATAACATCAGCACCAAGCTTAATAGGCCAGAACGTCATGAATCTTCAGCTAGGAATGAACCTTCTCTCGGGTCTAATATATTTATAGAAGTTGATAATTCTAAAAAAGGGTTTAAATGGGGCGAACTTACTATGGTGGAACTACATAACATCAGGCATTATATTATTTCTAATGGTAAAGAGGCCGCTCAATGGATCAAGTACGTATAACACTCAGATGTTCTATACTATATTAATGGATCTTGCTTATTGTAGATGGCTAATTTAATTTTGTACCCTTTTCAGTGAGCATTTTGAAGAGCTGAAAAAGATTCATTCTCGTGATGTTGAAAAATGCCATAGAGATGAGTTTGTTTATTGGTTTCAGAAATGAGTTAGTGCATGCAAGTTTTTACTTTGATGAAACATTGAAGAAATATTTTTTCTGAAGTTGGTTTATCGATGACCCCTTTTATACTAATTACTGTGTACAGATTACGACATTACACAAAGAAGGCAAAGTAACTGATTATTTGTATGCATTATCTAGAGGACCTGATCGTTGGGCACGTTTTTTTAGTCGATCATTCATAATGGCTTCTTCTTTCGAACAACATAGGTGGAAAAAGATTTACGGGTACAAAACTGTGGTGTTGTGGTTCGGGATGGTGATCATGAGTCGTATGGAGTAATCAAGAAAATGATTTCTGTTGATTTCGAAAAAAATCAAGAGGTTTTGTTATTTTAATGTGAATGGTTTGATCGGCCTCATTCCGGTTAGACCCAAAGCAGAGACTACAGAATGGATCGATACGGAATGATATATATTGACACTACTATTTCACAGTTTAAGTATGAGCCTTACATTCTAGCCACCCAAGCAGAATAGGTTTTTCACGTTAGAAGTGTGAAGCAACATAAATGGGCTACAGTTGTTAAAACGAAGTCATGAAACCTTTTTGCCATGCCCCCTGGAGACAGTGAGAATAATGTCACTAAGACGATGGAGGCTGAGACATTATTTGATGATCAACGACTTACTGATATAAATGAGGATATGACCACATGGGATAGGAATGACATTGACGGAGCAACCGGTGATGCTTCCGCTGTTTCAAATGAAGATGATGACGACGACCACGACGATGATGATACATATATCAATGATGGTATTGTACCTCCAATATTGAAGGAGGACAGCGAAGATGATTTTTTCATATAGGTAATGTGTGAGCTAGTTGTACGTGAACTATGTAATGCAACAGTTGTGTTCCGTGGCGATAGATCTTAATGCCACCAACCGGTATTTCATGGCAACGGATCCTAATACAACAATTGTGTTTCGTGGCAACAGATCCTATCATCACGAACATGTAAATCGTGGCATAAGTTCCTAATGCAATGTTTGTGTTTCGAGGCGATAGATCCTAACACCACAAACTGGTGAATCGTGACAAAAGTTCCTAATGCAACGATTGTGTTCTACGGCGATAGATGCTAACGCCACAAACTATTGAATTGTGGCAACAGATCCTAATGCAATGAGAGCGTTCCGTGGCGATAGATGCTAATGCCACGAACTGGTGAATCGTGGCAACAGATTCTAATGCAATGATTGTGTCTCGCGGCGATAGATGCTAACATCACAAACTATTGAATTGTGGCAACAGATCCTAATGCAATGATCGCGTTCTGTGGCGATAGATGCTAATGCCACAAACTAGTAAATCGTGGCAACAAATTCTAATGCAACGATCGGGTTCCATGGCAATAGATGCTAATGCCACGAACTAGTGAATCATGGCAATAGATTCTAATGCAACGATCGGGTTCCATGGCGATAGATGCTAACGCCACGAACTATTGAATCGTAGCAATAGATCCTAATGCAACGATCAGGTTCTATGGTGAGAGATGCTAACGCCATGAACTAGTGAATAGTGGCAGTAGGTTCTAATGCAATGATCGGGTTCCGTGGCAATAGATGCTAATGCCACGAACTAGGGAATCATGGCAACAGATTCGTGGCGATAGATCCTAATGCCACGAAATAGTGAATCGTGGCAACAGATCCTAGTGAAACGATAATGTTCCATGGCGATAGATGCTAATTCCACGAACTAGTGAATCATGGCAACAGATTCGTGGCGATAGATGCTAACGCCACGAACTAGTGAATCGTGCCGACAGATTCTAATGCAACGATCAGGTTCCATGGCGATAGATGCTAATGCCACGAACTAGTGAATCGTGGCAACAGATTCGTGGCGCTAGATCCTAATGCCACGAACTAGTGAATCGTGGCAACAGATCCTAGTTCAACGATCGTGTTCCGTGGCGATAGATGCTAATGCCATGAACTATTGAATCATGGCAACAGATTCGTGGCGTAAGATCCTAATGTCATGAACTAGTGAATCATGGCAACAGATCCTAATGCAACGATCGTGTTTCATGGTGATAGATGCTAATGCCACGAACTAGTGAATCGTGGCAACAGATTCATGGCGATAGGTCCTAATGCCACGAACTAGTGAATCGTGGCAACAAATCCTAATGCAATGATCGTGTTCTGTGGCGATAGGTTCTAATACCACGAACTAGTGAATCGTGGCGAAAGACCAAGCTTACTGCAACAATTTAGTATTCATTACAGTACAATCGTTGCAACAGGGTGGAATCCTTATAGTGGGATTACAGTTACAATATGAGCCGTATTCCACTTCTTTGTGATAATGAGAGTGCCATTAAAATTGGCCATAATCCCGTTAAGCACTCTAGGACCAAACACATAGACATCCGACATCACTTTTTGAGAGACCATTCAATGGAGGGAGATATAGCCATTTCACATGTCAATACCAAAAAGCAACTAGCCGATATATTCACGAAGTCACTTGATGAAAAACGCTTTTGCGAGCTCCGAAATGAACTAAATATCCTTGATGCTCGGAATGTGGCTTGAAATCTTGTATACCTGAATGTTATCGTCAAAATTCATCGATTGTGTTTTGAAAATCATCTCTCTCAATTTCTCCGAAAACTATGTCAATTACTAAATCTTGGTGAGTTATGGTTATTGCTTGATTGTTGTATGCTTACTCATCATATTCATCAAGATTGTATGATTTGCTTTGCCTCCCTAGTTTCTTAATAAGTACCTTCGAATATATACGAATCGGCTAAAGCAGTTCTTCCCTGGTGACCACGGACTAGTATGTGGTTGCCCGGACTAGTCCGCCCGTGCAGACTAGTCCGTAGAGTGACGGTTAGGCCGGACTAGTCCGACAGACCACAGACTAGTCCAATATAGTCTCTGGAAAAGTTCCGACTAGTCCGATCATTTTCGGACAAGTCCAATTTTTCGTGTCCATAACCCTAGCCACCACCAAACCCTAATCTTCCTCACCCCACTCTTGCCTCAAGCTTTCTCTCTCCACGCTCGACCTCCCCAAGGCGATTTTTTTATCCCTCCATCAAAACTTCCCAAGTTTGGGTGGAAATTGACCTTCTTCACGTAGGGATTGAAGACCACGGACTTGTCCGCTACTTAAACCCCTACATCTCCGTGAATCAAGCAATTTCGGTAAAATCTCATCCCAAACCCTAGAAATTGCTATTTTCTTCAATGTTGATCAACTAGCTTACTTCCTATCACCATATAAATGCTTCCTTGATGTATTACATTGATGCTAAGCTAGTTGTGCATTAGGAATCACCACTTGTCTCATAGTTAGGGTTTTAGAGGTTGAACATCAGACTAGTCCGGTCCATGTACGGACAAGTCCGGTCAATCGGACTAGTCTGTGCTTGTACACCAGACTAGTCCGATTTTTCTGAACTCAACCCTAACTTCTTAACTCCTCAGTACAATTCCTTTTCATCTACTCTCATCAGTACCTTGTGAAATCCATTCTCAAGACAATGTTGAGCACCAACTACGAAATCTCTAATTTCAAGGCAGAGATGAACCACGAAGCCGTGCTTTGGTCCTCGACGGGCCTAAGCAAGAAGTGCGCAGAGTGCCCATCCGAGTTGGCTACTTCTCCTCCCGAGGCTCGACGAAAAGTGCTCGCAAAGAAGCCTGCCTCCAAGGCTTCTGCTGGAGGAGGCCCTAGCTCAGCAAGTGCCCGCCAAGCAAAAGACCAGGGCAAAGGGATTGCAACAAACCCGATTGGCCCTCTGAAGATGTCAGGTCCAAGGCAAGGGGACAGGGATCCCGCTGAGGAGAGATTCAATGGCAAGGGCAGCGACACGGCTGCCATGTTCAGGAATGTTGATTGTTACAACCGTCCCAAGCAAGCTGCTGATGGGTGGTTCTGGAGTACCTTCCATGCAGACTTTTACAAGTCTGTATATCTTCCGATGAAGACCCCCGTGGTGCGCAGCTAATGGATTGATTGGGCGCATATTGAGAAGAAGGACTGCTCACCTTTTGTTGAGGTGGTCGAGGCAGTCGAGAGGCATGGATTGAAGGACCTCTTCGCCTTCAAGAACAATTGGAAAGACAAGGTCATCGTGTAGTTCTATGCGACGTGCCACTTTGCCAGTGATGAGGAAGAAAGGGTGACATGGATGACTCATGGATCCAAGTACACCATTCCTTATGAAGATTTTGCAAGATTGCTACATCTTGACACCTTGAGCAATGACAATTTGATCATCCACAACATTGGTGTCATTGAGAAGGACAGGATGAAGTTTGGCAGAAGACCATTGCCCCGAAGGATGGGGATGCAAGAAGTGTGCAGGGATACCTCAGGACCTTGATGAAGGTCATTAACAAAGACAGGAAGTTCGATGTCTTTGACTATATTTGGAACGACATGGTGAACATCTCCTGCACGCCGAACAGGTCCTGTGGCTATGCACCTTACCTCATGTTTATGATTGAGAAGGTCACAGGAATAGAGTTCGTCAAGGATGTGGAGCACCTCCCCTTGAGGCCCCAGAAGCCTCAACATCCAAGTGTTCAAGTTGCTCCCTCTCCAGCTTCCAGTCCTAAGGCTCCAGTGAGAGTCAGTGGAGATGCTAGGGCTGCTCCCGCTCATAGGACCCCTCCTAAAAAGAGGTCCCCAAGTGGCATCTTGAAGTATCTGTCAGCCATCTTTGCCTCTTGCAAAAAGGCCGAAGTAAAAGCCCACATGCTGAACAAGAGAAGAAAGGCCGACATGAGATACGTCAAAGAGAATGTGAAGAAAATCTGCCAAAAGATGGTGATCGAGCCCATTGGGTCTCCACTCATTTCTGATGACTCAGATTCTGATTTCACCGAGCTCGGGCCCTTGACTCCCTCTGATCTTGCCTATTTTGGCATTGGGAACTCGAGTGGTTCCGTTCCTCCTCCTCCTCATCAGCTAGAGAATGAAGATGAAGACGATGAGAAGACCGACAGTGAGGCTTGAAGACCTTAGGTCCCTCCTCTCCTTCTATTTGGTGTCTTGATGCCAAAGGGGGAGAGATTGAGGGGGAGTCTTAGGAGTCTTAGGCTTTAGCTGTAGGCTGCGAGGAGAGCTCTCTTTTTGTGTATTTTGTCTATTCGTGGGTTGTAAGACTTATAATATGCTCTTTTGGTACTGTGATGCAATGTTTTGAACTACTTATGAAGATATTGATGAAATCTGTGATTTTGCTCTAAGAATGACATATATGCTTTTTGTTAACATGTTGATGTCAATTATGTCATTCTCATCATGATTATTATTTCTATACACTTAGTTCTCCATCCCACCATAAAGAGTGCACATATGGATCATGTTTTTCATTGCTTAATGTGTTTTAAACTCATATGTACACACCTTATGAAAATCTCAACCTTTTATCATATTTTGTGAAATCTCAATTGGTTGTCATCAATCACCAAAAATGGGGAGATTGAAAGTGAATCTAGGAATCCCTTGTGGGTTTTTGTTGATTAATGACAAGCAAATGAGATCGTAACCACTTTGTTGAGATGAGCACAGATTCTAATGAGAAAATGAGCAAGGTGCCAAAAAGAAAGGAGAAAGAGGAACAATGCGGAAAAGAGCTCAAGAAACAAGTGTAGTAGATCATTGTGTATGGAGTGTGTTAAGAAAACACACCCCAAGACTCAATCACAAATAATATGGCGCAGGGGTTCAAACACTCACTAGTTCTCCCCAGTGCGGACTAGTCCCCCAAACACTTCACAAGTTGCACAAAATCGGACAAGTCTGGTAACTCTATGGACTAGTCCGATATCTTTCTGATGTCAATCGGACAAGTCCGATATTAGCATGGACTAGTCCAAAAACTCTGTGACCTAAATCGTACAAGTCCTCCAAGTGCGGACTTGTTCCACAAATTCACTTAGGGTTCCACTTATCCGGACAAGTCCGATATCTATCGGACTAGTCGATATCGGACTTGTCCGAAGATTTCCAGAACCAAAGTTGGACAAGTCCGCTCTCAGCCGAAACAAGTCTTTTGGGACACCTAGGGTTTGATACACACAGCACACCGGACTAGTCCGGTGTCCACCACGGACTAGTCCGATCTTTCTAAACCCTAATGGTAACTTTTGGAAACCCCATATAAATAGGTGTGCACGGCTCATCTTTCACCTCTCTTGAACCCCGGCGCCGTCACACCTCCCAAGAGCCTAAAAAACACCTCTCTCCACGAATTCCAACACAAGAAAGATCAATCCCTTGAGGATACACTTTGGATCATTGGAGAGACATGGTTCATCACTCATTGAGCTCTTGGTTTGACTCCCTAACACACTCCCGTGGTTTTTATTGTGATCTTAAGAGTGTTCTTGGTGGTGTTCATATTGTAATCTTGGGGAGCCCTCAACGTGTGAGAAGGCACCTTAATTTGGTTATTTGTCCTTTGTGATTAGTGAAGAGGATTGGCCTCCGTGGCGATCCAACGAGGGTAGGGTTGGAGAAGACCCAGTCCTTTTGTGGATTCCTCAACGTGGATGTAGGTTGCCTCTATGGGAACTGAACCATGGGATAAAGTGCACGTGTTCTTTCTTTGCGCACATCATTCTTACTCTTCATATCAATCTAGGGTTTCAATCAATCTTGTTCACTTTACGTTGAAACATTGAATATAAGATTAACTTGTGGTACATCCTAGTTCATAGTTGTGTAACACTTCAATTACAAGTATATTTCTGCTGCATACATCATAGGATCAAGATAATCGATCAAATTTGATCAACCTAGTCGGTACACACCGGACTAGTCTGCACTTGCCCGGGCTAGTCCAATATCTCGATATTTGACTTGGTTGTTTAGTGTTGCAGGTTCCGACAGAAAATCAAAAAGACCTATTCACCCCCTCTAGGCCACATTCAGGTACCCCAAAAGCTCTAAGTTTAACCTCATTGAATATTCCGATGCGGACTATGCAGGGTGCAAAGTTGATAGGAAGAGTACATCGGGAACTTGCCAATTCCTTGGTAGAACTCTAGTGTCTTGGTCCTCAAAGAAACAAAACTCCATTGCTCTTTCCACAGCTGAAGCGGAGTATGTTGCCGCCAGAAGTTGTTGTGCACAACTTCTTTGGATGCGACAAACTCTTAGGGACTATGGCATAAACTTGCGTCATATTCCCCTCCTATGTGATAATGAGAGTGCCATCAAAATAGCCCATAATCCAGTTGAACACTCAAGGACCAAACACATTGATATTCGACACCATTTCTTGAGAGATAACTCCATCAAAGGAGACATTGCAATTTCACATGTGAGAACCGCTAAACAATTGACCGATATATTTACCAAACCGTTAGATGAGAAAAGATTTTGTGAACTTAGGAGTGAGCTTAATATCTTGGATTCTCAAAGTGTGGCTTGAATCTTGCACATCTGATTGTCATATTCAAAATTCACACATGCTTGCGAAAAATTCATCCTCCTCAATTTTCTACAAATTATTTTGAAATTATTGAATCCTTATGAACAATGATCACAGTTTGATTGTTGATTGCTTACTGACCATGTTCACAAAGATATTTTGTGAAATCTAGTCCAAAATGATAAAATCTCCACTGAAAACTCAATATATAGGAGTTTTCAGCCTTAGGACTGGACTAGTCCGCCCTCTGACCGGACTAGTCAGGTTGCTCAGAATAGTACGGACCCAGTCCGATGGCTGGACAAGTCTGGGTCTCTAACCGGACTAGTCCGACCCTTGGGGACATAACCTCCCCAGGGAGCCCTCAACCTCTCCACTTCCACTCAAACACTCTCTCTCCAAAAACCCTCGAAAACCGCCCCTCAAACGGCGATTTTCGATTCCCACCAATAAATCTCGACTCCAATCCATGGATTGAAGCCCTAAGGTTCTAGGGAACTCACCCCCAAGCATCAGAGGCCGATTCTTCATCCACATTTCATCGATTTGAAGAGCAACCATGTCGGATAACGAGTATGTTCCAGTTTCCAACTTCGAGGCTAAAGCGGAAAAGCAAGCTCTTTATCACCGGAGACGCGAGGATCAGGAAATTGATGCTGCCTACTTTGAATCAAAGAGAGCAAAGAAGACAGAGTGAGAAGCCCACAACTCTGCTGCCGCAGAGGTAGCCCCAAGGAAAAAGAGAATTGTGACATTGGGGGATCAAGCTAGAGCCCAGGAGGCGAGGACCTCCAAGGATAAGGGAAATGCCCCAGTCGATGCTGCACCCAAGAAGAGGGTGATTGTTGCCAAGAAGCCCGCAAGCAAGGCTAAGAAAGGAGCCTCTCAGCCCATAGGCCCCTTGAGGATGTCCTCTCCTACATGGAACCCAAACCATGCAGCAACCTTTGATGTCAACATCTTCAAGGACAAAGGGGCTGAGAAAGCAAGAAAGATAAGGAAGATCAATGTATATCAAAGGGACAGGAGCACAGTGGATCCCCGGTTTTGGTGTGACTTCCACTGTGACTACTACTAGACTGTCTATATGTCCAAGCAAACCCCAGTCACTGATGCTCAGTGGATTGGCTGGGACTATATGGCTCAGAAGGATCACGTGGCCTTCAATGTCGTGATTGAGGCCGTCGAGCGCCATGGTCTGAAGAAGTTCATGGCTTTTCAGTATGACTGGAATGTGGAAGTTATCACTCAATTCTATTCCACTATCTACTTCCACATCGATGGGGACAGGAGGATCACCTGGATGACACATGGAGAGCAATACTCCACCACCTACTAGGAGTTTGCTCAAATTCTAGAATTGGAGGATCAACTGGATAATGAAATCATTATCTCAAACTTGAGGCCAGTTGATCGCAATACCCTAGAGTACATATATCCTAGCCATGTACCCTTTGAGGCAGGGCACATAAGGAACATCAAGCCCTTCTACAGTGTCCTCAACAGGGTGCTCCGGAATATCATTGCCCCCAAGGATGGAGATGCGGGGATAATTCAAGGAAACTTAAGGCACTTGATTGTGCTTATTGACGGAGATGTCCGCTTCAATGTGGTTGACTACATCTTCGATGACATTTTCAACATCTCACATACACCCAACCGATCATGTGGTTATGCTCCTTACATCATGTACATGATCGAGAAGGTCTCCGAACTCAATTTCAAGAGAGACATCACTCACCGGAGGCTTCGACCCCAACTCCCTCCTTCGGAGCCTGCTGCACCTAAGAAGAAGAATGTGGATCCTCCCGCTTCTTCCTCTCGCTTTGTGCCATCTCCTCCTCCACCTCCGTAGACATCACAATGCGGGAGTGGATTTCTCAAGTGCTTCAAGGCCATTTTCTCTTCTTGCCGGAAGTTGAAAGTTCGGCAACGTCGCATGGAGCATCACCAAGAGAAGTATCTCAAGGCGTCGTGCGACAAGTTGGACATCCCCATGTCTCCTGCCCAGGAGAGTGATGGAGAGATCATTACATTCTCGGAGTTCATCACCAAGGAGCTCGCTCAATTTGGTCAAGATGGTACTTCCACCGCGGCCCCATCCGATGATGATGCTAATATTGATCCGGAGGCCACGGAGAGCGCTAGCGGGCACCAAGCCGGAGACGACGACGACAATGATGATGAGTAGACCTAGTGGCTCTTCCTTCCTTCTTTTCCTTTTTGGTGTCTTGATGCCAAAGGGGGGAGAGATTGGTGGATGAGGCACTTAGATAGGGGGAGAGATTGAGAGATTGACTTAGTTATATGAGGGAGATTGTTTGATCCAAGATTGGACATATGTTCTTATATTTAAAACTCTCGCTTAAATGTTGTAAGACTTAATTCATATCAATTGTGATATTATGCTTGAGTTACATGCTTATCTTGCATATTTGTTGCCTAATCACAATTTATGAGCACATCACATAGGCACCCCACCATAACGTGTATATGTATGAGAACTCTCTCAAATCTCTCTTACTCATGATGCATACATTGAGGGGGAGTCACTCATACAAATACAGGTTATGAAAACAAATTATTATCCTTTTTGTTGAAATCTTAATGTGTTGTCATCAATCACCAAAAAGGGGGAGATTGAAAGTGTATCTATGCAACCCCGCGAGTTTTTGATGATGATGACGACAATTAAGAGTGTAATGAGCTATGTTGATCTTAAGCATGTGAGACCTATGTGTGCTGAATACATTGGCTTTGACAATAAAAGTTTTGAATGCTTCCATAATATCTTTTTGCAAGGTCCAACTTTAGCTCCGGCATGTCTTTGATAGCTCTGACATGTCTTTGTTAAGTTCCGATATGTTTTTGCTAGGTCCAACTTATGTTGGTTAGCTCCGACATGTTTTTCTAGCACTAACGGGTTGTACTAGATTTGGCAAGCTCCGGCTCAAGCTCCGGTTAGTTTTGGCAAGATTCGGAGCTTGATCGCAATGTTCCTGCTTTTACGGTGAATTGTCTCGAACTTGCTTTACATTGTTGGAAAGAGTGCTTAGGATTCATTTGCTAAGTTTATGATGCATTTTGGTTGATATGGATGATATCGTTTTTGCTATGCTTTGCAACATGCTTATGTGAGGTGCTCACGTAAGATGTTGTAGTTTCAAAACTAACGTGAGTCAAGTCGAGGACTTGTGCTCGAAAGTATTGGCTTGTTTATTCACGTGCAGGTGTTGCTTGAGTTCAAGATATGGCTGGTGAAGGGATCCATTGAACTAGTCTTAGGGACAAGATGAGGTTCAACAACCAAGGTCGGGAGGAATTGTGGTTGAGTCAATCGGGAGGTCGCGCAACATGTTTGAATCAAGAACAATGCATATGAAGGTATCATGGACGTTGTTGGAAG
Organism: Tuctoria greenei; assembly: GCA_036927565.1. Lineage (NCBI taxonomy): Eukaryota > Viridiplantae > Streptophyta > Magnoliopsida > Poales > Poaceae > Tuctoria > Tuctoria greenei. Next base: position 110,966,519 of record JAYESD010000007.1, on the reverse strand, counting down.
ATGTTTGCACATATGCAAGGAGTGCATGGACGTGTCTGCATGGTTCCAAGGCGTGATGAAGATATGTGGACGTAAAAATTGGTCGGAAAGGTCCAACCAACTAGGTTATGGACTCAGGCTGTGGCTGAGTCGGGTTTGACTCAAATATGGAATGATTGGAGTTGGTTATGATAGGATCTCATGTGGGCCACGAATTTAAGTTGTTTTAGGAATGTGCGATACGTTCCTAAGGTGTTTGGAAGTTTTAAGATTGCTTCTATCTGTGTATAGAAGAGTCCTAAGTAGTTATGGAAAGTTTCGATTCTTGATTTGAGTAGGATTAGAGTCCTAGTTGAGATTGGGTTGGCCTAAGGGCTGGTTATATAAGCAAGGGAGGCCAGAGCTCGTGGTGCATGACTTTGGGGTTGTTCCTCTTGTGTTCTATTGAATGAAATTCGTAGTTGAAAGGAACTTTTTTTGCCTTGTTCGTCCGACTTGTTCCAGACAAGTTTTTCTCGTCGAGTTTCTGCACAACACTACCTTGTTTCGGTGGTTTTATCATAACTCGAGTTTTACAGATCCAATTGATGTGATTCTTTTTGGGTTGTCTTCACAACTTGATTTTCTATCATCTTTGAAAATTTCACGGTCATTGGATTTGTGGGTTCGTATCTAAACGAGTTTCTTTGCAGTGTTCCAGAACTGTTTTTCTCGGATATGACCAATTGACCTTTGTTCGATCTTTCAATCATAACTTGAGTTTCTCTTGACGGATTTGAGTGATTCTTATTGTGTCATCTTCTTGACTTGATTCTCTCTAATATCTATCACTTTTGTCATAGTGAAACACATTTAGATTAGTCTCACACACAATTACTTTAACGAATCATTTTTCTACCGAGGGGTTTTCATTGCTTCTGCTGAAAAAAATTTAATCTACCATTCACCCCCTGGTAGCTTTTTACGTGCTCTTCGATCCTAGGCTAGGTTGGTTGCTCAAGTTTTCACTCATGTTGAAGGTCTAGATTTTGATAAAACTTTTGCTCCCGTTGCTAGAGTAAAAGCCATAAGAATTTTGTTAGCTTTTGCTGCATCTAAAGGTTTTAAGCTATATCAAATGGATGTTAAAAGTGCTTTTCTTAATGGCTACATGGATGAGGAGGTTTATGTCAAACAACCATCGGGTTTTGAAAATCCACATTTCCCTAATCATGTTTACAAACTGTCCAAAGCCTTGTACGGTCTCAAACAAGCCTCTAGAACATGGTATGATACGTTAAAAGCATTCTTATTTGAAAAGGGGTTTACCATGGGCAAGGTTGATAAAACTCTTTTTGTGCTTAAGCATGGCAATGACTCATTATTCGTTCAAGTGTATGTGGATGATATTATCTTTGGTTGTGCTTCTCATGATCTTGTGTCCAAGTTTTCAGCTATGATGAGTTCAAAATTTGAGATGAGTATGATGGAAGAACTCACGTACTTTTTGGGACCGCAAATCAAGCAAACAAAGGAGGGTACCTTTGCACATCAAACGAAGTATACAAAAGACCTCCTAAGGCGCTTCAACATGGACAAAAGCAAGCCTCTTCGGACGCCAATGGGAACAACAACAACACTTGAACTTAATGAATATGGTGAACCCGTTGATCAAAAAGAATATAGAAGCATGATCAGATCACTTTTGTACCTCACGGCATCAAGACCGGACATACAATTCAGCGTATGTCTTTGTGCATGGTTTCAAGCTTCTCCACGTGCTTCACATCGTCAAGCCCTCAAAAGGATTCTCAGGTACTTACATGGAACTCAAGAGTTTGGTATTTTTCTTCCTTCTTCCCCAACCGTTACTTTGAAAGCTTTTTCGGATGCTAATTTTGGGGTTGTAGGATTGATAGGAAAAGTACTTCTGGTGCTTGTCATTTTCTTGGTGATTCACTTGTTGCTTGGTCCTCTAGAAAACAAAACTCTATTGCACAATCCACGGCTAAATCTGAATATGTAGCTGCTGCTAGTGCTTGCTCACTAATTCTTTGGATTGTTCAAACACTTAAGGACTATGGGGTTGATCTACATAGTGTTCTTCTGCTTTGTGATAACACTAGTGCCATTTGCATTGCTAATAACCCCGTGGAACATTCTAGAACTAAGTACATTGACATCAGGTATCACTTTCTCCGTGATAATGTTGAAAAGGAAAACATTGTGCTTCACCATGTAGATACCGAACAACAATTGGCTGACATTTTAACAAAAACTTTGGATTTCACTTGTTTTTGTTACATTCATAGTGAAATAGGGGTTATGCATCCTCATGGCTTAAATTAAGGGGGATTTTTCAAAATTGAGAAGTCTATGTGTGAATCTGAAATTAAAATAATATGAGTATAATATTTCATACATATATGACTTTGTGATTTCTTTTACATGCTGAAAGTTCTTACTACATTACTCGTGCTATACATTTTGTAGTTTTTGCAATGTCTAGTAATTGGAATAATTACTTACACCAAATCTGGTCATGGTCGAACTTTCTTGCTGTTTTGAACTTGTTGCATGCTCACAAGTGCTTTTAATCATAAAGAATTAATCAAGTAATCAACTCACATTTTGAGTTTTTATGAACAAATATAAGTTGAGAAAAGATCAAGAGAATATGCATGCATCACAATTCTTCTTTTGAGATGGCTTATCATTGCACTTAGATATGAACTTGGAAGAAGTTGTGTATGATTAAAACCATGTCCTTAAGCTTCTGATTGTCAAATGACATAGGCTTGGCTTGGTTGGTTAGAATAAGGCAGATGCGCATATAATCTCTTGCAAATATTATATGATCTAAATTTGTGCTTTGAAAAATAAGAAAATGCAGCAACAAGTGTCATGCTTTCAGGTGTTGAAATAGTTAAGTTTGTGAGATCATGATTTGCTAAATTGGAAATTACATTTGTTCTCTAGCATGGCTTACACTACTTTATGTATTTCATTGACATGATAGTGTAAGTTACTTGATAGTATGACTTGGAGGAGCTTTGTTTTATATGTATATGTGATAATATGCTCATAACAATTAAAATTTGTCTTATAAACCTCGCTGAATACATTGTCAAAGGGGGAGAGATAATATATGATTTTTTAAAGATAAGTATGCAAGGGGGAGAAATTGATTACACATTGCACATATTCACAATTGTTTTTGGCATGATTCTTCTCAGGGGGAGAATTTCTTTTTCTCATTATATTTCTGTTTTACAAAGGGGGAGAAATTGTTTTCAAAACATTTAATGTGAATAAGCCAATGTTAGGATCTTAAGTGGTGTTGCCAATGCATTCATCAAGAGAGAGATTGTGAGACCTATGTGTGCTGAATACATTGGCTTTGACAATAAAAGTTTTGAATACTACCATAACATCTTTTTAGCAAGGTCCGACTTTAGCTCCGGCATGTCTTTGATAGATCCGGCATGTCTTTGTTAAGCTCCGATATGTTTTTGCTAGGTCCGACTTATGTTGGTTAGCTCTGACATGTTTTTCTAGCTCCGGCGCTAGGACAAACTAGCTTTGGTAAGCTCCGCCTCAAGCTCTGGTTATTTTTGGCAAGATTCGGAGCTTGATCGCAATGTTCCTGCTTTTACTGTGAATTGTCTCGAACTTGCTTTATATTGTTAGAAAGTGTGCTTAGTATTCATCTGCTAAGTTTTTGATGCGTTTTGGTTGATATGGATGATATCGTTTTTGCTATGCTTTGCAACATGCTTATGTGAGGTGCTCACGTAAGATGTTGTAGTTTCGAAACTAACGTGAGTCAAGTCGAGGACTTGTGCTCGGAAGTATTGGTTGTTTATTCATGTGCAGGTGTTGCTTGAGTTCAAGATATGGCTGGTGATGGGATCCATTGAACTAGGCTTAGGGAGAAGATGAGTTTTAACAACCAAGTTCAGGAGGAATTGTGATTGAGTTGATCGGGAGGTCGCGCAGCATGTTTGAATCAAGAACAATGCATATGAAGGTATCGCGGACGTCGTTGGAAGATGTTTGCATGTGTGCAAGGAGTGCATGGACGTGTCTGCAAGGTTCCAAGGCGTGATTAAGAGATGTGGACGTAAAAATTAGTCGGAAAGGTCCAACCGACTAGGTTATGGACTCAGGCTCCGGCTGAGTCAGGTTTGACTAAAATATGAAAAGATTTGAGTTGGTTATGATAGGATCTCATGTGGGCCACGAATTTGAGTTGTTTTAGGAATGTGGGATACATTCCTAAGGTGTTTGGAAGTCTTAAGATTGCTTCTATCTGCGTATAAAAGGGTCTTAAGCAGTTATGGAAAGTTTCGATTCGTGATTTGAGTAGGATTAGAGTCGTAGTTGAGATTGGGTTGGCCTAAGTCTGATTATATAAGCAAGGGAGGCCAGAGCTCATAGTGCACAAATTTGGGGCTGTTCCTCTTGTGTTCTATTGAATAAAATTTGTAGTTTAAAGAAACTTTTTGTGCCTTGTTCGTCCGACTTGTTCCAGACAAGTTCTTCTCATTGAGTTTCTCCACAACACTACCTTGTTTTGGTGGTTTTATCATAACTCGAGTTTTATAGATTCAATTGATGTGATTCTTTTTGGGTGGTCTTCAAAACTTGATTTTCTATCATCTGTGAAAATTACATGGTCATTGGATTTGTGGGTTCTGATCTACACGAGTTTCTTTGCAGTGTTGCAGAACTATTTTTCTCGGGTAGGACAGATTGACCTTTGTTCGATTTTTTGATCATAACTTTAGTTTCTCTCGACGGATTTGAGTAATTCTTGTTGTGTCGGCTTCGTGACTTGATTCTCTATGATATATATCACTTTTGTCACGGTGAAACACTTTTATATTAGTCTCACACACGATTTCTTTAACGGATCGTTTTTCTGTCGAGGGGTTTTCATTGCTTCTGCTAAAAAAAAATTAATCTACCATTCACCCCCCTGGTAGCTTTTTATGTGCTCTTCGATCCTACAAAGCACAAGTACAATGATTGAAATGAGACGAAACCCTTCAAAAAGGAAAAGGACATAACAGGCGTCAAAGGCTCATGTGTAGAAATTAGGGTTTCTATGAAGATGAGCTTATATGAGTTGTGTCATGTGAAAGGGTGGATGTATCATGTGCATTGAGATCATTCTAAGGGGATCAAAGTGGTGATTGAGAGAAACACCTAAGTGAGAAGCCAAAATGAGGAAAAACCCTAGGAGGCCAGACTAGTCTAGCCAGGCAGACCAATCCGTTTTAGACGGACTAAACGTCTCTGGAGTGTTTCTTAGTGAATTTGGAGCTAAGTCCCAGAAGACCGGACTTGTCCATTTTTGGAAGGACCAAAGCTCTCTAGAAAAGTTCGGACTTGTTGGGCCAGACTTGTCCACCCCCTGTGGCCGGACTAGTCTGGGCCTACCCAGTTGAGTCCATTTTGGGATGGGATAAACCATTATGTCCTACTTCGGACTAGTCCGTTTTGGACCGGACTAGTCCGTTGTTTAATGATCGTTTGAATTTGGAAATTTGGCGGGTAGCGTGACGATCGTCGTGTAGTGTGGCAGTTTTCAGGACCTGATTAGAGGTCAGTGGTCCCATTGGGCCAGGCTAGTCTGGGGCCAGTGGCTTGACTAGTCTGCCCTTCTGCTGAGGTCAGTAGAAGGGGCTCGGGACCTCTATAAAAAGGGGAGTGCGTGCCTCATTTGAACAAGTCTTGAACCCTAGCGCCGTCACAAGTGACCAAGAGACTTCCAAAGCCTTCTACTCATCCTACTAGCCCTCTAAAACCAAATCTTGAAAAGATTAGGGTTTGAGGATGATAGTAAAGAAAGATCATCGCGCTTTAGCTCTCGGTTTGATCTCTTTGCATATTGTGATTGTGTTTTGTGGCTTGTGTGAGTTGAGCTTTGTGTGCTCCTCATTGTATTGATTTGTGGGAGCCTCAACTTGTGAGCAGCCCCATCAAACTTGGTGATTACCCATTGATATAGTGAAAACTTGGAAGCAGCCATCCTTTGAAGAAAGAAGCCGGCCATCGTGGTGGCCTGGTGAGAGAAGGGTCAAGTGAGACCTTGTCCTTGTGTGGACTTCTCAACGTGGATGTAGGCTTCTTCGTGGAGCTGAACCACGGGATAAATCTTGTCGCACTTGTCTTTTACCTTTTGTGATCACTAGTATTGCTATTAGGGTTCATATTGTTCATATTTCCTTTCACTTTTGATATTTGTTAAAATCTTGTTATCTAAGAGCTTAAATATTCAATCTTAGTTTCGCCAAGTTACCATACATTGTTTACATCTTGGTTGAACTTAAAATTCTGCAAATAACTTGTCGAAACAAAGTTTTTAGGTTTTCACTCAGTGCCGAGCGGACTAGTCTGGCCCTGTCAAGACAAGTCTGGCCTCAGGAATTTAATCTCGTTTGATTAAGTCGTTTCAAGTCTTATTGCCTATTCACCCCCTTCTAGGCGACTTTGAACCAAGCTAAGCAGTTTACACACCCTGGACCTCCATCTTAGCGTAGACCTTTCCTTGGAGGCCACGTGGCATCACTGGACCCCAAGGAAGGGGGCATCCGTGAGAACCCCTCACACATTGCAGGTACCTCAAGCAGACCCGCCTGCAGTAGGATTGCACAATTCCACAAAGGGTGAGACATAGAGCATATAACCGTGTATATGAGGACAATATATGAAAACGAGCCTAGCATGGTTTATCATAAAATTATCGAGTAATTAAATGAACATTTTAGATAAGCATGGAGTAAGGTAGTGATTCTTTTATATTGCCATTCATACAAGGAGGCAAGCTTTACAAAAGATGGAAACAACTCACTTCCAGACGACGAGGGAGGCAAGGTGCACAAGCTTAGGGTTCGGGACCAGACTAAGTTGACTGCACACTTTGGGCCTGAGCCTCCCGGAGCTTGGTTGTCCTAAGTACTGCTCCTAGACTCTATGGAACCTTTACACTGTCCCACTATTAAGCTAATGTAACTTACAGTGGTGCTGAAAGCTCCAATGATAACTGTGACAGTTGATGGGCAACTTGTCGACACTAGCTACCAGGGAGGTGATCAGTGGTTGTCCTTACTTTTTGCCTTAGCCCCCCCCCCCCCTTGCGGGTGGTCTGGGCAGAGCCAAAACTGATCTTGACAGCTTTGACGAGAACGTCAGTGCTGTCGAAAGGCTGGAGACGAGGTTCAGCGGATGAGTCGCACTGACGCGAGCTCGGCGGAGGCCGACTTGGTCCAGCATCCCCTGAGGTAGGTGCTAGGGCTACTGCGAGTGCTTGGAGCTTATCCATGGCTAACACTGCAACAGTGCAGTATTTGCGGATCTTGGGGATGCTGGAGGGGGTCGGCATCTTCAAGACGAGGTAACTGTAGTGGGCTATGGCCATGAATTGGCACAGGGCAGGCCTGCTGATGATGGCGCTTAAGGGGAGACTAACCTCCGCGACATCGAATAGGATGTTCTCTGTCCTAAAGTTTTAGGGTGTCCTGAAGGTCACCTGGAGGTGGATGTTGTCGTACGAGATGATGTTCCCTAGTCCTACACCCGAGAACGGGCTCGAGGGGGTGATCTTGGACATTGAGATCTGCAGCTGGTCAAAGGTCGCACGACTGATGAGGTTGAGGTCGGCCTCGCCATGTATCAAGACTCGGTGGAGCTTGATGTTGGCGATGGTGGGGGCGACTTGGAGAGGCAGGATCCCAGCTCCGGCCATGTTCTTGGGGCAGTCAGAGGCGTCGAAGCTGATCAGTGTCTCCTTCCACATGTGGTGCAGCGTTAGAGTGGGGGTAGGAGCTATCGAGGCCACCGCTCGGCGTAGGGTCTTGACCATGTTCTAGGACGCGGGATCCCAAGACACCCCCCCCCCAAAGATGAAATGGAGTGTCTTGTAATGCTCGTGGTCGCCGCTGGCGCTGAAGTCTTCGTCCTAGTGGACCACCTTGACAGTCCATTCATGCTTTTGGTACTCCATCAAATCATCATCATCGATCTTTGGGTCGACCTTCTGCTTGCCTCCTGCTGGCAGAGGAGTGCGCCTTCAGGGCGCTGTTGTGCCAGCTCTTGGTATCGCTCGTTGCACCTCTTGATCTCCGGCAGTCGCTCGTGCTGTGGTTGCTAGTCTTGTGCACCGAGCAGAGCTTGATGCCGTCGTCAGTAGCAGGTGGCTGACGCAGGCGTTTGTCGTGGCGTGGCCGTCCGGCGCCACTGGTCGCAACACCTACCACGACAGTTCCCCCTGCAGCAGCTTGTTCTTTTTTTGCTACTACCCTGGGTAGCGGCACCTTCGCCAATCTGGTCAGCCTTACCCGCCCCGGAGGCGGCTGTGAGTGCCAGTCAAGACCTTCTGCCGCCCTAGCGCACCGGTCGACAATGGAGAAGAGCTCAGAGACGTCATGCACATTGTGCGTGGCTAACTTCTCAAGCATCTTCCTATCCCGCACTCCCTGTAAGAATGCCACTGTGACAGGAGAATTCGAGATGTTGGGGATGGAGTTGCGTACCCAGGAGAACCGCTAGATGAACGAACATAGCATCTACTTGGGTTGCTGACGCACGGCATGGAGGTCAGCTCAGTGTTGGGGCACGTGTAGGAGCTGCCGATGTTCCCCATGAACTGCCAACAAAGCTCTTCCCAAGAGGTTATGAACCCCTCAGGCAGGTTCATGAGGCATGATCAGGCTGAGCCGGTCAAGGCGACAGGGAAGTAGTTCGCTAGGGTGAGCTCAAACGCTCCTGCAACAAGGAGTGTTGTTGTGTAGATCTGCAGGAATTCGGTCGGGTCAGCGCTCCCGTCAAACTTCTCCAACAGATGTGGTCGGAACTTGTGTGGCCACGTCGTCAGGTAGAGGTACAGAACCAAGGCTGTGCACCCTCCAATATCTTCGTCGGAAAAGCGTACGGTGCTGCATACCTTGTGGGGGTCTGCTGCGCACCATACAGTGAGTGCGGTGGTGCCACCTGCATGACGTGGGGCTACAGCAGAGCTTGCAGTAGAGCATTCTGCTGTTGCAGAACTTGTTGCAGAACCTGCTACACCGAGTACTGTAGCTATGGCACCTGCTGCGCAGAGTACTACAGGGGGCGGTCGACCCAACATTATCTTGATGAGGAGGCGGCGGAGGGTTTACCTGTGCTGCACCTTGGATGGAAGATGTCTCCTGCTCAAGCCCTTTAAGGTCGTACTTGGCCTCAAGGTTGCGCCGTCTCTCACGGTGCCGCTCGATGATAACACGGCTGTCTTCATGAGCTCCACGATAGTCAAGCTTGGCCCTCAGGTCGACTGTGGGGATCTTGCCAATGCTGTGAGCCTGGTGGAGCGGCAGTCGGCAGAATAATGGTCGTTGGACGACGTGAGCGACAGTGACACGTGACGTCTCCCTCTTACGGGAGAGTTGATTGTCGCAACGATGAGGTGGTCGATGTCATGGACCCACTATTGAGCCACATCCTGGGAAGCATTCAGGTATGGTGGGTGGTGGAGAAGGGCTCTCGCTACTGCCAGAGCGCTCTTCGGACTTGCAGTCGATGGCTCAAGGGGTGCCGACTGGGCTGGGATGTGTCCGGATGTGCCGTCCTGACCAGCTGCGTCTATGTGGGGGCGTGACGGACCAGACTACACTACCTGGGCGTGGCATCTGGTCATGGGACGACGGCCATAGATACCGCCGTCCATGGGCTTGATGTACACCATTGCGGTGAAAGTGCAACAACTTTTTTAATGGAAAAAGCCCCTACACAGCGCGCCAAATATTGAAATGTTCTTGCAACACTTCTCCCGGACCTGCTATGTGAGCAGCCTGCGGAGGTTTTGATCGGCAGGGATTATTCCTCAGGTGAGGTTGCTCTTATGAAAGATGGTGGGACGATGGTTTTATGTTGTTCGGCCCGTCGGAGCATAATACACTACTCCACGGTGTGAGTTGTATTGCTAGAGAGTGTGCTCTCTTGGGTGTGAATGCGTGTGTTCAGTTTGAATGAAGTTTTTCAGTCGTTGGCTGCCTGATCCTTTTATAGTCCAAGGCCAGACAGCTTACAAGTGGGGTACGGGACCCGATAGGTGGCCCCGGAACGATCTTATCGTAATGATCTAAAGCTTCTCGCATAAGCTTCCTCTGACCATGGCTTGAAGACACGTCGTCTTGCCGCCTCAGATGCTAGTGGCCCATGCATAGACGTTGATGATGGGAAGGGATATCCCGTCCAACTGTCCTGTCGCCATTTGCTACGCATTTGACGAAGTGTGGTAGGACTACGACGTCTTCACTGCGATGCGATTGAGCGTAGCGGTACCTGATAGTAGGTGTGCACCGCGTCATGCGCCTGGGGAAGGCGCGTGTCTTCAATGCCCGCTTTAGACAAGGCGCACCGCCCCTTAACTCCCGCAACCCATCGTCCGGGACAAGTTGTAGGACACATGGAAGCACGGGAGCTAGCCTTTGCGGGGGAGGATGGGTCTCGTACTTCGAGTCATGTGGCTGCTCCAGAACCCACCCCTGAGGAGAGCCGGGGATCCGAGACTGCGGGACACGTGGTAGAGCTGGAGCCCGCCGCCACGGGAGGTGGCTGACCTGGTACTTTGGACCACGTGGTAGCATTGGAGCCCACTCCTATGGAGGAGCGGGGTCCTGTCCCGCTGGACACATAGCTGCTTGAGAGCCCGTCTCTTTGGGGGAGCTAGATCCCGTCTTGAGGTCCATGTGGTAGCGACGGATCTTGTACCCGAGGTAGGTCGGGGTCTGAGCTTTCTGGACACATGGCGTCCTTGAACCCTGCCTCAACAGGGAGGCAGGGTACCTAGGTGTTTTGTGCGCGTGTGTATCTAGTATGCTAGGTACCGACAAACACATTCACTGAACGAATGTATGGCTTGATAATTAAATAAATTGTGATTCCAATATAGAGCACCTTCACTAAATGAATTAGTCCGATTTAAATCCAAAAAATAATCAAATCTCTGTTCCTTATTAATTGTCATTCCTGACAAACAAGATGAGAACACTGTTGACGGCTGTTATATACCAATTTCACTCGTCAGTATAACTCAATTATGTGATGGAAATGCTATTTTTGCACACATCACCATTCTATTTAACCAATTCTACTTGTCCTTGGAGAAATAGTGCATGCAAAGAATTTTTGCAGGAAATGAGGTAAAAGAGGGAGAGAAATCCTATAAGATACCATTCCAGCCAATCAAGCGCCGACATGTTGTACCACATAGATCAAATGGCCCACAAACAAAATTATTTGAGGCCCTCCAACGGTGTAGCACCCATATCAAGGGATGGGACCCACCTGGCAGTGAACTGGAGAAAGCACATGAGCAATGGTGCAGAGACCAGGTCGGCCGACCCCCCTAGTCGACCGACTTGGTCCTGACACCAAACTTGGTCAATTGCCACGTGTTGGCTCCTCGGCTTGAAGAAGTCAGTGGTGACTGATTCGCGTGCTTTTGGTGGTGGGAACCGACCCTTCTCCAGCTATAAATAGGACCCCCTACGCTCACTTCACAAACACACCAATTGAGTATTCATTCAATTGTATCCACTCTTCTCTATAGGTTTAAAGAAGTTTAGGATGTAGAGAGGAGAGCCTCTAGTCCATAGTCCAAGTAGGAGAGGAGTAGAAGGAGTCTCTTCCCAATTCTTAATTGGGAAAGGTATGGCTCCCAAATTCCTATTTGTATTTGTGACTTTGCTCTTAATAAAGATGTTATCTTTAGTCTTCTATTGTTCATATATTTGGATGAAGCGTTTCTTGTTTGATTGTGGATTCCATGGATGTGGTAGGAGTAGTATTTATTATTATGCCATACCATTCTCTTTATATCATCATAAATGCAATAAACCTCTACTATAGTCTAATTAGCTATGACATGATTATGTTAATATGAATCACTTATGCTATGTATTAACATTGGTTCAATGATGATTTAGTTCATTGCCTTAGGATAGCTTGTGCCAAGGCTCTTAAGGAATTACATAATATGCTAGCATGGTGCTAGGATAGATAAGTAGCGTTGAATGTCTCATAGACCCACGGATTGAAGAGGTAGACAATAGGTTGTGACAACCCTATCTGTCTTTTGTAATCCTCCACTTTCGTCTATGTCACAGGCTCTTGGCGGGAGTCATCTTAGTGTTGCTAGGGTTAAACCCGTGCTCCATGTGTTGATCGACTTAGCATGAGAATTCACAATTGATATGATCATTAGTAACAAACTTAGGCTATGTATATGTATATTAGAAGCAGAATAGGAGTATCTACCTAACTCTTAGCATAGTCCCTCTTTACCTCATTTACCCCCATAAGGATAGAATGCTATTGTGTATGTCGCACTACCTCTAATTATGATTTACCCATTCTTGCTAGAACCCTAACTAGACCAACCTATCCTCTCCATTTGATGATTACTTTGCTTCCACCTAGCCTTCCTTTGGGAGAATATAAATGACACCCTTGGGAATACTCTTAAAAGGGAAATTCTACATCGATAGCTTCCGTGGGCATTCAGATTTATAGTTGTGACATTAGTAGCGATCAACAAGCATTTCTGGCACCATTGCCAGGGATGATTTGTTAGTGTTACTTAAGAACTATCAACAAGCATTTTTGGCGCTGTTGTCGGGCAAGGCATACCAAGTATTGCATGATTGAGTGAATGGGACCGGAACCTGCATAGGTTTTAGTAGGATAACCCTTCTTGTTTGAAAATAACGAATGTGACTGACTCCGAATAGATATGGATATGAGGTCACATCTGTTTCAAAATAAACTTCGTAATCTTTCCAGGAAGTACTTGAACTCCCGGGTCGGAGTCCGTATGAAGTCATTGTGACCCTCACAAGTTGGTGTTGTTCTGCTATCCAAATCCAGTCTGCGTGAATTCCCTTCCCTTTGGCTCCTCTCCATTGTTCCAAAAATTGGTAGTTGAGTGGGTGTGGATGTATCGACGGTGTTGATGTCCTCATCATCCCCCCCTTCTTGTATTTGAGTCATCCGCGGCTCAAGCTCATATTCCTCTCCAAAATATGGCTTCAATCTGCAATGTTAAATGTGGGACTAACCCCAATATCCGTAGGCAACTCGAGTTTATATGCATTATCATTAATCCTTTTGAACACTTTGAATGGACCATCAGCTCGAGGTAACAATTTAGACTTTGTCAAATCAGGAAACCTATCCTTTCACAAATATAGCCAAACTAAATTACCAGGTTCAAAAGTGATAGGTTTCTTTTCCTTACTACCAGCAAGTTTGTACTTAGCATTAATGTACTCAATATTCTTCCTAGTGGTTTGCAATTTTAAGATCAATTCAGCATGATGTTTAGCATCAAAATTTACTCGCTCCATTGAGGGAATAGGTTTATAAATCAATAGGAGCACGGGGTACAAATCCATGAAAAATCTCAAAAGGGCATTTCTTAGTACTAGAATGTAAGGAGCGATTGTATGCAAACTCAACATGAGACAAAAACTCTTCCCATATTTTTTATATATTTTTTAAAACATCCCTAAGCATGGTAGATAAACTTCTATTGACAACCTCAGTTTGACCATCAGTTTGGGGATGACAAGTAGTTGAAAATAAAAGCTTAGTCCCCAATTTTGCCCATAAAGTTCTCCAAAAATGGCTAAGGAACTTAGCATCACGATCTGAAACTATTGTGTTTGGCAAACCATGCAACCTAACGATCTCTTGGAAAAATAAATCAGCAACATGTGTAGCATCATCACTTTTACGACAAGATATGAAGTGTGCCATTTTAGAAAATCTATCCACCACAACAAAGATGATATCACTCCCCTTCTTTGTTCTAGACAGTCCTAAAACAAAGTCCATAGAAATATCCTCCCAAGGGATGCTTGGAGCAGGAAGAGGCATGTACGAACCATGTGGATTAAGTTGTGACTTAGTTTTTTGACATGTCGTGCAGCGAGTGTAACACCCACTATTTTTTTAAAAGAAAAAAATTGTAAAATGAATTTTTCAAGAGATAAAAACATTTTCTTGGGAATAAAATTCATATAAGGCAAGTTGCACCATGTTTGAATGATTGTGTGAATTTTTGAAAATTCAAATTCGCTAGAAATTTGGTTTACAAATTCAAAACATAAAAGAGAAGAAAAAAAACAGAAAAGAAAAAGAAATGGGAAAAGAAAAAGGAAAATCGCTTCTGGGCTGAATTCCCCAATCCGACCCAACTCCCTCCTCTCTCCAGCGACGGCCCGCGCCTGCACCCCCTCTTCCCCCCTCGCTGACAGGCCGGCCCCACCTATCAAGACCTCTGTCCACCTCCCGATGCACCCGCGCGTAACGCTCGTGCGCCATCACCGCGCAGCCCACTCCCCCTATCAATGTCGACAGTTTCACCTCAATCAAGAGGCGCGTCGTGCCCATCATGACCGTCGGCCGTTTCCACACTGAAGCCCTATAAATAACGCCCGTCTTCCCCCTCAATTTCCTCACCCCGACACTCTCAAACCCTAGCCGCCGTCGAGGTCAGTGTTGGCGATCGCGTTCCCGTCGGTTCCTTCAATTTCCATCCACGACACCTTGTCTAACACCTTTGCCGTGTCCCCAGGAGCTTGCCGGACAACTTCGTCGGGGGATATTGCCTCTGCGTCACTGACTTCGTCGGGCGCCGAGGAGCACCGCCGCCAATCGCCGTCGCCGACCACCCTCCGCCTCTCCTCCTGCCGTGCAACAGCCTTCGGTGAGATCCCCTAGTCCCCCTCTTCATTTTGTGCTAGTTGTTTATGCCCTGAAGCCTCTGAGGCATGGTTTTTGGCCGCCTCCGGCGAGGTCGCCGCCCGCGCGCGCTCGGCTCTGCTGCGCACCGCCGCCCGAACCTAGCCGGTGCGACGTGGCTCAATGCTCGTCGTCTGTTTTTAATCTACGGCTAAGATTAAAACCCCGGATACCCCTTCGGTTATTTAAATCGGGGCCATCCATGTTAAATCCAACGGCCCATGTTCAAACCACTTCTCCCGCCGCCAGTTTTGCGCCCAAGCCCCTGAATCTTGCGAGCTACCCCCTGGGTTCCTCTGGAATTCAAGTCTAACCCCTAGAATTATTAAACTAGCTCCTTGACTTTCTGGAAATTAGGAAAATACTGGTTAATTTAATAAAAAGTGTTTTAAAGCCCCTGGAATATTATAAAATAGCAAATAAATTCTGGAAAATTGTAGAATAATCCCTGGACTTAATAAAAATTGTTTTTTAGCCACTGGAACAGTTCTATTTTTACAAAAAAGCCCCTATTATTCCTAGAAATTAAATAAAAGTCCTTAATTTGTATAAAATAATTATAAAAAAAATTAAAAATGTTTTATTTATTTTCGTTTTTGTATTATTTTTATTAATTCATTTAAATTGCTGAAATAGTCAGAAAAATACTTTTTAAGTATATTTAGTTCATAAAAATTGTTTTGCACATAGAAATAATTTATAAAAATAGTGTAAAAATTGTAAAATTTACATTATTGATTATAAATCTATTTTAAGCATATTTTGAAGGATAAAAATTTCTAAAAAAATAATAATAGGTTTCTGATAAATATAAAAATGGTATAAAAATTGTTAAAAATATGTTTTACTCAATATATTTCACTTAACTCTAAGTTCTCAATAATTGATATTATGCCTATAAATTAAATCAACCCTAAAGTCATTTTTGCGTAGGAATTTGCGTTTATTTGAATTGTTTGCATTTTATTGTGTTCTTATTGTATTTTATTTTTCTTGCTTCGTCGTAAATTAGAGTCGGGGCCAGAACCCACTTTTAACCTGCAAGAGCAACAATTTCCCGTCGACCCCAAGGCACATTTTGGAGGCAAGTTCCTTGACCATCTTGCACCCTTTATGTTAAGTTTTAGTTAGTTGCATGCTAAATTAAAATATGAATCCTATGTTATGTTTTCCTAGATTTTCCACAATATTCCTTGTCAACATGGTTTGTGTGTTTTACTATTAAATTAGTTTACACTTAGCCATGCTTAATTGAAATATGATCTATTTATCTACAATATTTCATTTGATGTATTATGGTACATGAATTGATGGCTATAATGGAATTTAGTAGATAGGAATCTGATAGGGGGTTTTGTATGGATTGGTGCATGCGTGCACAGGACCTTCGTTTGTGGCTTCACACCTATCGGATTCTAAGGACCGGTTTATGGAGGAAGTTGTTAAGCCTTTTAGTATCACCACAGAATTGTATATGGGACAACATGGTTTAGTAATTTGGTCTCTCCCGATGTAGCATAGGTAATTGAACGGGCGGGGAATGGGTTTTGCCTTGGGATCCGCATGGCTCAATAGGGGGCTTCTCCTTGCGGAGGGAAAATAGACTCTAGGTGCCGGAGCGGTGAAACCTTAGAGTACCCATTGCAAGTTGGGAGAACCATCAGAAACACCTTGTAGTGATCTCCTGGCCACACACCTACGGAAGTGTGTATTGTGGTTAGCTACCACGGGCATCAGGGAGGTTTACCTTAGTCCACCTGGCAACAGGGGATGAAATCACGAACTATAGGTAAAGGATACACACTCTGCAGAGTTTTGTCAAATTGTCTAGACAGCCATGCTCACGGACACGAGCGGCTTGGAAACCAAATTCATAATTAGCACACATAATGGATGGTTTGGGTTTGGTCTTACCTGGATTAATTTTGGGACATTGTTTGGGATTTCACCTAGATGTAGGTGCTTAATAACATTTAAGAGTAGGTTGTAACTGCTATAGTGCTTTACCTATTATTTGCCTTCCTTGTTCTGAACCACACATGTCATAACTTCCCAACTTGCGAGTACCATTAGTACTCAAACTTGTTTGTTGCATACCCCCCCCCCAGTCTACGAAGACGCCGAGGTGGAGAACCAGGACTTCTGCGAAGATCCCGAAGAGATGTTCTAGGTTGGCGCTCCCCCGTGCAACACATGTGTTTGGAGCCCCTTTGTTATGTTTTTCCGCTGCTTGTGTACTTTTATTTTAGACCTGGAAGGTCATTTATGTAATAAGATGATGTACTCAAACATGGTATTATATTTGGTATTTCACTTCCGTCTACACATGTATGAGTTGAACTGATCCTGGCATACATGTGGAAAGCATCTGGTTGTCTTCTTTTTACCAGGTGTGACAAAGTGGTATTAGAGCCGTGTTGTCTGTAGGACGCAAGCCTAAATAGAAAAGGACGAATTAAGGACTTTACTATTTTCAAATTTTATTAATTGTAAAATTTCTCTATATTCTTTACCTTGTACTTGTTTCACTTACTCCTTAATTTGTTTTATTACTGACACTCTCCTGTTTCAAAAAATTTTAGATGGCCAACGTCAGGAGAACCGTTCGCATGTCCACTGGAGGCTATGTTCCTAACCAAAGGATTGCTGCCCGCCGTACCCCGCTCAATGATCCTCGACGTGCGGTGGTGATTCGTACTGATGGGAGAGCTGCAGGACGACTCCGACGCCGACTTCAAGCCATAATGCATGATGCTGGCTATAGGCATGAGAGACTGGCACTCACCTACCACTCCATCGGGATGCAGTGCCCCTACCGGATAGAGTGATCATGCAAGCTGTTTGTCTACTATGGGGATGAACTACTCAAGGTGCACCGTACTCCTGCCGCGAGGAGCTACCGACGTCATGCTGAACAAGATGTCAGTTGGGAGGCCATCACCTTTTGGAGTCACACTTATTGCTACCAGCTGCGGAACTCGGTGCACGCCTACACTCCCCAGCGTCCAAGCGGTACTGGCAACTTCGTCACCAGGTACGTGGAGGGGCCCTTGACCCTTCCACAGACTCACCAGACAGTTGATGATGTGGAGCGCCTCAACATTCACCTCCACAAGGCTCAGCAAGAAATTCAGGATGTCCATGACCTTGCAGCACACTATGAAAGCCAAGTGAGGAGGTATCGTCGGATCATCGACGAGGACCTGGATGGGTATGCCTCTGACACCTCCACTTGGATCCCGGACTCTCCTGACCACCGTGTCGGCCGTGGCGACACTAACCCAATGGACCAGTCTTCAGATGAGGAGCCAAATTTAGAGGAGCCTTCTGTGCCACAGCAGCCTGCCAACTCTCCTCCGCATGGCAACGAGTCTCACGGAAGCAACTCGGGATATGATGGAGATGATGATGAAGACCCGGATGAGGAGGACGATCCCGAGGAGCGAGAGTAGACTCCGACCTGCCCTATGACTCAAGATTAAGACATTTACCCATGAGTTGTAATAAGAGCGATGTAGTGACAATCTATGTAATCTTGAGTTGTATGATTTTGCTTTGAGAACTTGATTATCCATGTTTGAGTTTGCTTAATGAAATGACCTTTATTTCTCATATTCCTTATTGATGCATATAGTGGGAAAGTCGTATAGAATAGTTTCTCTCTTATCTTCTTATTCTAAAGCAACACCCCAACCTCAGATGGCAGGAAGAGGAAGAGGACGTGGACGTGGTGTGCCACCCAATCAAGACAATGAAGTTCTGCTACCTCAATGGAATGGAAGAGGTGCCTGTGGAGCACCAGCTGCAAATCAAATGCAGCATATGATGACTATGCAACTACAAATGATGCAATATTTAACACAAATTGTGAACAACATGCAACAGGCTCAGCAAGCACCACAACCACCACCCCCACCTCCAATATTTTGCTTAAGAGACTTCATGAACACTCAACCTCCACGCTTTTCCAACGCCGTGGAACCTATGGATGCAGACGACTGGATCAATACAATTGAAAGTAAACTAAGGATTGTCCAATGTGAAGGAAGGGGAAGGGTACTATTGGCATCACACCAACTTCATGGACCTGCAGCTGATTGGTGGACCGCTTTCACTGCAGCCCATAACAACCCAAACAACATCACATGGGAGGAGTTCAGAGAAAACTTCCGCAATCATCACGTGCCGGAAGGAGAGATTCAAGCCAAACGTTTGGAGTTCCTACCACTGAAGCAAGGGAACATGAACATAATGGGGTATTTGAAAAAGTTTACACAACTATCTCGGTACACCCCTGGAGATGTTGATACTGATGCTAAAAACCAAATCTGTTTCAAGGAAGGATTGGACAAAGAGATACAGTTTATGACGTCTTCTAGTGACTATGCTAGTTTTCAACATCTGGTGGACAAAGCTTTTACGATGGAAAGAAAGAAGAAAGAATGCGAGGGAGAAGACCGCAAACGTAAGACGATGATGGGACAGTCTTCAAGCAACAATCGTCCTCGCTTCAACCCACAGCAATCGGGACACATGAGTTGTCCCATGGGCAATAATCAAGGTCAGTGGTACACAAACAACTCTTCATTCAGACCTCAAGATTAGTATGCTCGCCCACAGTACCAACAGATGCAACCGCAACGCCCTCAAATGTATCAACAGCGTCCTATGACTTCAAATCCTCGACCAACTGGGCAACCATAGCAGAATCAACAAAGAAACAAGGCTCAAGACACCAGTGCTCGGGGAGCATGCTATATATGTGGGGACAAGGGACACTACTCCAACAACTGCCCGAAGAAGCCTACGCAGCAGAACCAGTCTAGAGGAAGGGTCAATCATGTTATTTTGGAGGAAGCCCAAGACGCATCAGATGTGGTGATCAGTATGTTCCCTGCTGATTCCCATCCTTCTACAGTATTGTTTGACTCTGGTGCAACACATTCATTCATAGCAAAAGAATTCATAAGAAGACATGGAATGACTGTTACATTGATGACTCAAGTATTAGTAGTCAACTCTCCTAGAGGAGAGATGCTGACAAGGCAACTATGCCCTAATGTAAGCATAAGCATGAGGGGGGTAGCATTCTTAGCAAACCTTATAGTGCTGGAGTCACAAGGAATAGACATTATTCTCGGAATGGATTGGTTAACCAAGTACAAAGGAGTGATCCACTATGCCACCAGAACAGTATGCTTAACTCATACAGATGGCACAAACGTGGAGTTCCGTTCTGATCAAGCACCAGTTCAGAAAATACGACTCAATCAAGTTGAAGGAGTACAAGAGATCAAAGTTGTTCGTGACTTTCCGAATGTGTTTCATGAGGAACTACCGGGTATGCCCCCTGACAGAGAAATTGAATTCATCATTGAATTAGTGTCTGGAACAACACCAATTTACAAGCGGTCATATAGGATGGATGCTAAACAATTGGCAGAATTGAAGGATCATATCAATGAGTTGTTAGCAAAAGGACACATTCGTCCTAGTTCCTCACCCTGGGGAGCTCCAGTGATATTTGTGCCCAAGAAAGATGGCACACAGAGGTTGTGTGTGGATTACCACGCTCTCAACGCAGTAACTATCAAGAATATGTATCCTTTACCAAGGATTTAGGATTTGTTTGACCAATTGAGAGGTGCTTGTGTGTTCTCGAAGATTTATCTGCATTCAGGGTATCACCAATTGAAGATACGACCCTCGGACATACCCAAGACATCATTTGTTTCAAGATATGGATTATATGAGTATACAGTCATGTCTTTTGGCTTGACTAACGCCCCAACTTATTTCATGTACCTTATGAATAAGGTGTTTATTGAATATCTGGATAAGTATGTTGTGGTGTTTATTGACAACATTTTGATATTCTCCAAAAGTGAAGAGGAACATGAGGAGCACCTGAGATTGGCCTTACGAAAACTTCGTGAACATCAGTTGTATGCAAAGCTAAGTAAATGTGAGTTCTTGTTGAAGGAAGTGTCATTTATGGGACATGTTATATCACAAGGAGGGATAGCAGTAGACCCTAGTAAAGTGAAAAATGTTCTGAATTGGAAAACACCAGAAAATGTTGGGGAAATCAGGAGTTTCTTGGGTATGGCTGGCTATTATCGCCGGTTCATCGAAGGATTCTCAAAAATATCTCGTCCGTTAACCAAGTTACTTGAGAAGGGAGCTGTATACAAGTGGACATCGGAGTGTGAAGCTAGTTTTACAGAGCTAAAGAAAAGGTTGACTACTGCTCCAGTGTTGATTATGCCAGATATGCAGAAAGAATTTGCAGTCTACTGCGATGCATCAGGACAAGGATTAGGCTGTGTACTGATGCAAGATGGGCATGTAGTGGCTTATGCTTCACATCAACTCAGAAAGCATGCAAGAAATTAACCTACTCATGATTTGGAGTTAGCAGCTGTAGTGCATGCATTGAAATTATGGAGGCATTATCTGATAGGAAAAAGAACTGAAATTTATATGGACCACAAGAGTTTGAAGTATATCTTCACCCAACCAGATCTAAATCTCAGACAATGTCAATGGTTGGAATTTATCAATGACTTTGATGTCGGAATCAACTATCATCCTGGGAAAGCTAATATGGTCGCAGATGCATTAAGCAGGTCACCTCAATGCAATAGCCTGGCACTGCAAGGTCAACAACCACAGTTATGTGAGGAATTCGCAAGGCTAAACCGTAGTATTGTGACTAATACTGAGGTAGTATCTATGGAAGTAGATTCTACTTTGGAGAAAGATATTCGTGAAGGGCAAAAGAATGATAAGTGGATCTAGAAGATTAAGCAACTAATGAAAGAAGGAAAAGCACCAGACTTTAAAGAAGATGAACAGGGAACTTTATGGCTAGGGAAGAAAATATGTGTACCTGATATCAAGGAGATTCGGGAGTTGATACTGAGAGAAGCCCATGATTTGTCATATTCTATTCATCCAGGAAGCACAAAGATGTATCAGGATCTAAAGCATCGATATTGGTGGCATGGAATGAAACGCAACGTGGCGGAGTATGTAGCACTGTGTGACACGTGTCAGAAGGTCAAAGCAGAACATCAAAGACCAGCAGGGTTACTTCAACCAATTAAAATTCCTGAATGGAAATGGGAGGAAATAAGTATGGACTTTATTGTGGGATTGCCAAGAACTCAGTCAGGATACGACTCTATATGGGTCATAGTGATCTGTTTGACCAAAGTGGCTCACTTTATCCCAGTAAGAGAAAGCTATTCTGGTTCAAGATTGGCAGAACTATATATGGCAAGAATTGTGTGCCTGCATGGAGTTTCGAAGAAAATAATATCGGATAGGGGTACTCAGTTCACTTCGAGATTTTGGCAAAAGTTGCATGAGTCTATGGATACCCGACTAAATTTCAGCTCGGCATATCATCCGCAAACTGACGGTCAAACAGAGCGGACTAATCAAATTCTTGAAGACATGTTGAGAGCGTGTGCTTTGAAAAATAGTAGGAGTTCAGATAAGAACCTACCATATGCCGAGTTCTCCTATAACAACAGTTATCAAGCCAGTTTGAAGATGTCTCCATTTGAAGCTTTGTATGGACAGAAGTGTAGAACACCATTGTTTTGGAATCAAACTGGGGAAATCCAAGTATTTGGGCCTGAATTGTTAAGAGAAGCTGAGAGACAAGTACAAGAAATCCGAAAAAATTTGAAGACAGCTCAGTCAAGGCAGAAGAGTTATGCTGATACTCGACGTCGTGATCTATCATTTGAGATTGGTGATTTTGTGTATCTCAAGGTGTCACCCGTGAGAGGGTTGAGATGATTCAAAGTGAAGGGCAAGTTATCACCCCAATATATTGGTCCTTTCAAGGTATTGGAGAAAAGAGGAGAAGTAGCCTATCGGCTCGAGCTACCATCTCACTTATCAGATGTACATGACGTGTTCCACATGTCACAATTGAAGAAATGCTTAAGAGTGCCTGAAGAAAAATTACCATTAGAAGTAGTAGACATGCAAGAGGACTTGACTTATGCAGAACATCCTGTTAAGATTCTCGAGACATCAGAACGAGTTACAAGAAATAAGGTTACTCGTATGTGCAAAGTCCAATGGAAACATCACTCAGAAGAAGAGGCAAAATGGGAAAGAGAAGAAGACCTCATGGCGGAGTTTCCCAATCTATTCTCTTAGGACGTCCAAATCTCGAGGGTGAAATTTCTTTTTAGGGGGGTACAATTGTAACACCCACTATTTTTTTAGAAGAAAAAATTGTAAAATAATTTTTTCAAGAGATAAAAACATTTTCTTGGGAATAAAATTCATATAAGGCAAGTTGCATCATGTTTGAATGATTGTGTGAATTTTTGAAAATTCATATTCGCTAGAAATTTAGTTTACAAATTCAAAACATAAAAGAGAAGATAAAGAAAACAGAAAAGAAAAAGAAAAGGGGAAAGAAAAAGGAAAATCGCTCCTGGGCCAAATTCCCCAACCCGTCCCAACTCCCTCCTCTCTCCTGCGCCGGCCCGCGCCCGCACCCGCACCCCCTCTCCCCCCCCCCCCCCCCCCCGCCTTGCTAACAGGCCGGCCCCGCCTGTCAAGACCTCCATCCACCTCCTGCCGCACCCGCGCGTAACGCTCGTGCGCCACCACCGCGCCACCCACTCCCCCCCTATCAATGTCGACCGTTTCACCTCAATCAAGAGGCGCGTCGTGCCCATCATGACCACCGACCGTTTCCACACCGAAGCCCTATAAATATCGGCCATCCTCCCCCTCAATTTCCTCACCCCGACACTCTCAAACCCTAGCCGCCGTCGAGGTTATTGTTGGCGATCGTGTTCCCTTCGGTTCCTTCAATTTCCGTCCATGACACCTTGTCTAACACCTTTGCCGCGTCCCCAGGAGCTTGCCGGACAACTTCGTCGGGGGATATCGCCTCTGCGTCGCCGACTTCGTCGGGCGCCGAGGAGCTCCGCCACCAATCGCCATCGCCGACCACCCTCTGCCTCTCCTCCGGCCGTGCGACAGCCTTCGGTGAGATCCCCTAGTCCCCCTATTTATTTTGCGCTAGTTGTTTATGCCCCGAAGCCTCTGCGGCGTGGTTTTTGGCCACCTCCGGCGAGCTCGCCGCCGCGCACCGACGCCCGACCCTAGCCAGTGCGACGTGGCTCAATGCCCGTCGTCTATTTTTAATCTACAGTCGAGATTAAAACCCCAGATACCCCTTCGGTTATTTAAATCGGGGCCATCCATGTTAAATCCAATGGCCCACGTTCAAACCACTTTTCCCGCCACCAGTTTTGCGCCCAAGCCCCTGGAATCTTGCGGGCTACCCCCTGGGTTCATCTGGAATTCAAGTCTAACCCCTAGAATTATCAAACTAGCCCCTGGACTTTCTGGAAATAAGGAAAATACTAGTTAATTTAATAAAAAGTGTTTTAAAGCCCCTGGAATATTATAAAATAGCAAATAAATTCTGGAAAATTGTAGAATAATCCCTAGACTTAATAAAAATTATTTTTAGCCACTGGAACAGTTCTGTTTTTACAGAAAAGCCCCTGTTAGTTCTAGAAATTAAATAAAATTCCTTAATTTGTATAAAATAATTATAAAAACAGATTTAAATATGTTTTATTTATTTTCATTTCTGTATTATTTTTATTAATTCATTTAAATTGCTGAAATAGTCATAAAAATACTTTTTAAGTATATTTAGTTCATAAAAATACTTTTGCACATAGAAATAATTAATAAAAATAGTGTAAAATTGTAAAATTTACATTATTGATTATAAATCTATTTTAAGCATATTTTGAAGGATAAAAATTTCTAAAAAATAATAATAGGTTTCTAATAAATATAAAAATAGTATAAAAATTGTTAAAAATATGTTTTGCTCAATATATTTCGCTTAACTCTAAATTCTCAATAATTGATATTATGCCTATAAATTAAATCAACCCTAAAATCATTTTTGCGTAGGAATTTGTGTTTATTTGAATTGTTTGCTTTTTATTGTGTTCTTATTGTATGTTATTTCTTGCTTCGTCGTAAATTAGAGTCGGGGCCAGAACCCACTTTTAACCTGCAAGTGCAACAATTTCCTGTCGACCCCGAGGAACAATTTGGAGGCAAGTTCCTTGACCATCTTGCACCCTTTATGTTAAGTTTTAGTTAGTTGCATGCTAAACTAAAATATGAATCCTATGTTATGTTTTCCTAGATTTTCCACAATATTCCTTGTCAACATGGTTTGGGTGTTTTACTATTAAATTAGTTTACGCTTAGCCATGCTTATTTGAAATATGATCTATTTATCTACAAGATTTCATTTGATGTATTATCGTACATGAATTGATGGGTATAATGGAATTTAGTAGATAGGAATCTGATAGGGGGTTTTGTATGGATTGGTGCATGCGTGCACAAGACCTTGGTTTGGGGCTTGACACTTATCGGATTCTAAGGACCGGTTTATGGAGAAAGTTGCTAAGCCTTTTAGTATCACCACAAAATTGTATATGGGACAACTTGTTTTAGTAATTTGGTCTCTCTTGATGTAGCATAGGTAATTGAACGGGCGGGGAATGGGTTTTGCCTTGGGATCCGCATGGCTCAAGAGGGGGCTTGTCCTGGCGGAGGGAAAATAGACTCCAGGTGCCAGAGCGGTGAAACCTTAGAGTACCCATTGAAAGTTGGGAGAACCATCGGAAACACCTCATAGTGATCTCCTGGCCACACAACTACGGATGTGTGTATTGTGGTTAGCTACCACGGGCATCAGGGAGGTTTACCTTAGTCCACCTGGCAACAGGGGATGAAATCTCGAACTGTGGTTAAAGGATACACACTCTGCAGAGTTTTGTCAAACTGTCTAGACAGCCGTGCTCACGGACACGAGCGGCTTGGAAACCAAATTCGTAATTAGCACATGGTTACATACTGGATGGTTTGGGTTTGGTCTTATCTGGATTAATATTGGGACATTGGTTGGGATTTCACCTAGATGTAGGTGCTTAATAACATTTAAGAGTAGGTTGTAACTGCTATAGTGCTTTACCTATTATTTGCCTTCCTTGTTCTGAACCACACATGTCATAACTTCCCAACTTGCGAGTACCATTGGTACTCAAACTTGTTAGTTGCGTACTCCCCCCCCCCCCAGTCTACGAAGACGCCTAGGTGGAGAACCAGGACTTCTACGGAGATCCTGAAGAGATGTTCTAGGCTGGCGCTCCCCCGTGCAATGCCTGTGTTTGGAGCCCCTTTGTTATGTTTTTCCGTTGCTTGTGTACTTTTATTTTAGAACTGGAAGGTCATTTATGTAATAAGGTGATGTACTTGAACATGGTATTATATTTGGTATTTCACTTTCGTCTACACATGTATGAGTTGAACTGATCCTGGCATACATGTGGAAAGCATTTGGTTGTCTTCTTTTTACCAGGTGTGACAGCGAGCAACGAAGCGCTCCACATCTCACCTCATCCTTGGCCAAAAGAATTGACCAGCAAGTATGCCCTCCGTCTTTTTCACTCCAAAGTGCCCCATGAGCCCGCCTCCATGCGCTTCCTGTAACAACAACAAATGAATGGAGCTAGCTGGAATGCATAACTTATTAGCTCTAAACACATACCCACCATTGGGGACAAATTTATTCAACGTTCTTACCTCTTTACACTTCAGCAATACATCTTTAAAATCAGTATGATGTTCATATTGACCTTTAATCATTTCCAATCGAAAAATTTTAAACTCAAGTTGGATAGAAGAGTATAACATCTAGATAAAGCATCAGCAATAACGTTATCCTTTCCTTTTTTGTTTGATGACATAAGGAAATGACTCAATAAATTCCATCCACTTAGCATGCCTATGGTTTAGTTTCTCTTGACTCCTAATATGCTTTAGTGATTCATGATCAGAATGAATAACAAACTCTTTGGGCCACAAATAATGCTGCCATGTTTCTAAAGTCCGTACAAGAGCATATAATTCCTTATCATAGGTAGAATAATTCAGAACAGGCCCACTCATTTTCTCACTAAATTATGCAACAGGTTTTCCTTCTTGTAACAAAACACCACCCAATCCAATCCCACTAGCATCGCATTCAAGCTCAAAAGTCTTATAAAACCAGGAAGTTGGAGAAGAGGTACATGTGTCAACTTATCTTTTAGTATGGTAAAGGCGTTATCTTGCGTGGTGCCCCAAGAAAAGGGCACTCCCTTCTTCGCAAGGTCATTCAATGGAGCAGCAATGGTGCTGAAATCCTTCACAAAACGATGATAGAACCCAGCAAGTCCTTGAAAACTCCACACCTATGTGATGGTCTTTGGTACAGTCCACCACTAAATAGCCTCCACCTTTGTTTGATCAACTTCAATTCCCTATGGAGTAACAACATAGCCAAGAAAGAGACTTGATTCATGCAAAAGGTGCACTTTTCAAGGTTACTAAATAAATGTGCGTCACGTAAAGCATTAAAAACAGCACGCAAGTGATCAAGATGTTCATCCATGGATTTGCTGTAAATCAATATATCATCAAAGTACACAACAACAATTTTTCCAATGAATGCATGCAAAACCTCGTTTATTAGTCTCATGAAGGTGCTAGATGCATTAGTTAACCCAAAAGACATGACTAACCACCCATATAATTTGAACTTGGTTTTGAACGCAATTTTCCATTCATCTCCTAGTTTCATGCGAATTTGGTGGTAACCACTAGGCAAATCAACTTTTGAGAACACAACAGCACCACTCAATTCATCAAACATATCATCTAAACGTGGAATAGGATGACGATATCGAATGGTGATATTATTGATTGCTCTACAATCCACACACATACGCCAGAATACATCCTTTTTAGGTACTAGAATAACTGGGGCAACACAAGGACTAAGAGACTCACGTACATAACCTTTGTCGAGTAGTTCTTGTACTTGGCATTGAATCTCCTTTGTTTCTTCTGGGTTTGTCCTGTATGGTGCACGGTTGGGCAATGAAGCACCGGGAATGAGGTCAATCTGGTGCTCAATCCCTTGAAGTGGTGGTAGTCCTGGTGGTATTTCACTTGGAAACACATCAGAATATTCCTGCAAAATGTTAGCAACAGCAGGAGGCAAAGAATGTTGCATATCGTAAAGGGAAATCAAAGCATCTTTGCATACCAAAGCATAGACAACAGAGGTGGAAGCAACCAATCCATTAATATCAGATTTCATAGCAAACAAGAATTTTCCCTTCAGAGATATCTCATTTCTCTTATCAAACACAGATTTGACATTGTTATTGTTCTCAACATTAGCATGGTCTTGACATTTAGTTTTCCTAGCTCTAGCAACATCATCTTGCACAATAGCTTCACGAGACATAGGATGCAACGCAATTTTTTTATCATGGTAAATTAAAGAATACTGATTTGATCTACCATGATGCATAGAATCTCTGTCAAATTGCCAAGGTCTTCCTAGCAGAATATTACAAGATTGCATAGGCACAACATCACATTCAACAACATCCTTATATGATCCAATAGAAAAATTGATTCGCACAAGTCTAGTTACCTTTGCCTTACCGCTGTCGTTTAACTGTTGAATGTAATAGGGATGTGGGTGAGGTTTGGTGCTTAGTGCCAGCTTGGCCACCATGTCACTGCTGGCCAAGTTGTTCCAGCTACCTCCATCAATGATCATACGGCAAGAACACTCTTTGATGACACACTTTGTATTGAATAATGTGTTCCTTTGATTTTGCTCCACTTTCTCCATTTGGGCACTAAGCACACGTTACACAATGAGACTTTCATAGCGCGCTGCATCTTCTGCACCAATATGCTCTTCTTGATGTTCGTCACTACCTGCATAGTTAGCTGCAAGCAAAGCACATGTATCATCATCGAAATCACTAGCAGATGAGTACTCACCATCATCTTTAACAACTAGAACATGTTTGCTCGGACAGTCACGCTGCACATTATCGAATCCCTTGCATATGTGACATTGAACGTCTCTAGCTCGCCCTATAGATGCTACGGAAGAACCACTCCTGGTGGGCCTTTGGGTGGTCTTTGCTGTTGAGCTAGTGGAAGGAGCACGTGGCTTGTTACCGGAGGAAGAAGGTCCTACCCAACTCGGTGAAGAAGGTGGCGGGGGAGCACACCCAATCGAAGGAGTAGTCATGCGTGGTTGCCATGAGCTAGTCTTCCTGCAGAAATATTAGTTGTAGCACTAGCTCGTCGTCCCTGGACTTCCCTTTCAGCTTTACAAGCATGATGAAACAAACGGGTAACAATATTGTAATCTTTATAAGCAAGAATTTCTCGAATTTCACGGTTTAAACCACCGAAAAATCTAGCCAAAGCTGGTTTCTCACCCTCGTCTAAATTACAACGCAATATACCCATTTGTAGTTCTTGAACATACTCTTCTACACTTTTAGCTTCCTGTCTCAATTGTTGTAACTTAATGAATAGATCACGTGCATAGTAAAAAGGAACAAATCTAGCCCGCATGAGCCGTTTCAAAGCTTCCCAAGTTTGGGGTATGTTATTAGGATTTTTCTTGCCATGTTCTATCTACCAAGCAGAAGCAAAATCAGTGAACTCACTAGTGGCTGCTCTAACCCTTGCATTTTCAGGAAAATCATGACATGCAAATTTTTTATCAACAGAAATCTCATAAGTAATATATGCATCAGGGTCATATTTACCATCAAAAGGAGGTATCTTAAATTTGATCTTGTTAAAAGTATCATCATTATTGCATACCTCGCGCCGACGATGTCCACCCATACCTTCACGGTTGCGTTGTAGCCGGCGTCGTGGCCTAGCATCCTCATCTTCCCCAATCTCAGTATCTGCAGGATAGTCATCTTCAATTTCATGTACAATGCTAGGAGCATTGCACAAATGTCCATCTACAATTCATCCTCGATCCCTCTCCTCAAGGCACTGCAGGATGGCTCCAATAGAAGTGTTCATTGTTCGTATGGAAACCTCCAACATGTTGATTCTGGTGTTGGTGTCAATCTGCACATTTTCCAATTGACCAAGGCGGTCACTAGTAACATGAACATCGTTATCAAGCGCTTCTGTGTGTATCCGCACTTGGCGCTCGAAGTGTTGTATAATTCCCCGTGTGCGAGGTGAATGCACGTCTTCATTTGCATTTGATCCTCCTGCCATGGTTAGTAGAAAAAGGAACAATCCAATATAAAAGGGCAACATTATCCCTAGCTACAAGGGTGCTGGTGGGGATAGCTCGCTCTTTCTCAAACTGTTCAATCAAGCTCTTACCTGTTCTTACCAAGCTCAGCAAAGAGGTATTTGCAACCAGCAAGTAATGAACAACTATAAGAGTAGGTGTCACAACAATCACCACAGCAAAGAGCTTTAGGTGGCTGAACTAGCACTAGGATCAAACTTTCACCACGTTAGTCACAACAATCTGAATAAACATTCTATGGTACTATTGTGCTAGTCTTAGACTAGACTATTCTAGAGACACGAGCCTAGACACAAAAGAATTCACAACAGTCACACAATAGCTTACAACAGCAGCAATTGAAGCTCACTTTTTGTTCTTACTTTGCTTTCTTTCTTTCTTTATTTTACCTTTTTTCTTTTTTTTACAAAGCCCCTCAGTTCTAAAAGATTACACAAGGATCGGATGATAAGCTACCAAATACCACAGATAGCACACTTATTTTCGCAGGTTCCTTGCAGCTCTTGAAAATATTGTTTTCCAAAGAAAAATATACAGAAGATCTCGAAATCTCTTTGGTGATTGCGATGCGCACAGGTGAAATTTTCGGGCAAGGTTTGATCCGTTGGAAAGATGGCAAGATCAAACTTTCCAGATTGTGCTTACACTACCCAAACAAACAACGTATGAAGAAGTTATGACTTTTTTCTTCCGAAACCAAGAAGATACTCGAAATCAGATCAGATCTGATTATTTCCTCTATTGGAGATGCAAATTAGGAAGTGAATATCTCCCTAGTTTCGTGATGGTGGGGATGATGGCGTTTTATTTTTCTGTTTGCAAATCAAACGTGACAAGAGCTCAAAACTCTAAAGGAATAAACAGTAAGACCAGCAACTTAACTCGTCGAAGCAACCATGAACTCAACAAGTCTGAACCAAGCAGTGAAAGTAAAAGGCACAATGGTCTAGGAATAATGGAAAAATAGATCTAGTATTTTTTGCTTTATTTGGACTATAGGATGACAACAGCGGAAAGAAAAGCAATGGTAGAACTCTCACCGATTAACTTTGCTCTGATACCACATGATAGAATCATAGTTCCCCAGGACGATGCGCCTTAGCAATCGGTACACCGACTCTGAAGTTTTATTGTTATTGCTGGCACACAATCAACCTGACCACGAGGGCCTTTGTTCCTGCAAGCAATCGAAGAACACGCAAGAACAAGAAGAACAAGCAGTGATCTATTGAAACAATAAAAAAGTGGGGTTTCGAATACAAGTAGACGGACGATCTAGTCGACACGCGCGTGTACAAAAAAGCAGCAGAAGGTAACTTTTGGATAAACAAAACCCACCATCTAATGAGGGCGGCAACTACTGTTTATACCAGCCAAGGGTTGTGAGAAACCCTAATTACGAGTCCCTAATGGGCTCTTAACGATACATGGGCCATGGGCCCAACTTTGGTGACGCAGCACCATGGACAGAAAAGGTCTTGGTATTAAAATAACGATTGCGGCTGACTCCAAATAGATATGGATAAGAGGTCACATCTGTTTGAAAATAAACTTTGTAATCTTTCCAGGAAGTACTTGAACTCCCAGATCAGAATCCGTATGAAGTCATATTGACCATGACAAGTTGGTGTTGTTCTGCTGTCCAAATCCAGTCTGCGTGAATTCCCTTCTCTTTAGCTCCTCTCCATTGTTCCAGAAACCTGTAGTTGAGTGGATGTGGATGTATCAATGGTGTTGATGTCCTCATCAGATTCCCAACCCCCAGAGGATGTCCCGGACCCAGGGAGCCTGGAGCCTCTAGGTCTGGCGCTGATGGAAGAGGACGCACTGGATCCTCAGGGAGGGTCTAGACCATCCAGCGTCCAGTCTACTTCATGAGCGAAGTCCTGCACAAAGCAAAAACAAGGCACCTGTACATAAGTTGCTATATGTAGTGCTAATCGCGTTGAGGAAGCTCTACCACTACTTTTAGGCACACAGGTTTTCAGCGGTGACCTCATTCCCATTGGGGATTGTGCTTTGTAGTGCCAACTCGACTGGCAACATCGCTAAGTGGGTGGCAGAGTTGGTAGAGTTTGAACTCGACTTCTTGCTATGGCATGCGGTCAAGAGTCAAGCACTAGCGGACTTCATTGCTGAGTGGACGCCATCATAAGGCAACCCATGGGGTCTTGACATCGGCGAGCCAGAGCCCAAGGCCCCTGTCCTCATCGGACCCACTAGACGCTCTTCTTCGATAGATCCTCGTGGAAGCATGGAGCCGGAGACGGCGTGCTGCCCCTCTCGCCAACGGGGGAGTGTTGATAGTTCTTAAGTAACACTAACAAATCATCCCTGACAATGGTGCTAGAAATGCTTGTTGACGGCTACTAACGTCATATATATAATCCCGCAAGTGCACGAAAGCTATCGATGTAGCATTTTCCTTTTTATAGTATTTCCAAAGGGTGTCATTTATATTCTCCCAAATGAAGGCTAGGTGGAACCAAAGTAATCATCAAATGGACAGGATAGGTTGGTCTGGAAGGATTCAAGCAAGGATGGGTAAATGTTAATTAGAGGTAGTGTGACACACACAAGAGCATTCTATCCTAAGGGGATAAATGTGGTAAAGAGGGACTAGGCTAAGAGTTAGGTAGATACTCTTACTGTGCTTCTAATATACATATACATAGCCTATGTTAGTTACTAATGATCATATTAATTATGAATTCTCATGTTGTAGGATCGAAGATCACATAAAAAGCTACCAGAGGGGGGGTGAATGGTAGATTTAAAAATCTTACGCAGCGGAGACAATTAAATCCCAACCCCTTCAGCAGAAAAACGATCTGTTAGATAAATCGTGTGTGAAACTAATCTAAACGCGTTTCACCGTGACAAAAGTTATATATATCAGAGAGAATCAAGTCACAAAGAAAACACAAAAAGAATCACTCAAATCCGTCGAGAGAAACTCAAGTTATGATAGAAAGATCGAACAAAGGTCAATCTGTCCTACCCGAGAA
Source organism: Tuctoria greenei (assembly GCA_036927565.1). NCBI lineage: Eukaryota > Viridiplantae > Streptophyta > Magnoliopsida > Poales > Poaceae > Tuctoria > Tuctoria greenei. Next base: position 110,933,534 of record JAYESD010000007.1, on the reverse strand, counting down.
ATACAGTTCTGGAACGCTGCAAAGAAACTGGTGTAGATGTGAAACCACAAATCCAATGACCGTGAAATTTTGATAGATGATAGATAAACAGTTTATGAAGACAACCCAAAAATAATCACGTCAATTGGATCTGCAAAACTCGAGTTATGATAAAACCAGCAACAAAAGGTAGTGCTATCCAGAAACTTGATGAGTAAAACTTGTCTGGAACAAGTTGGACGAACAAGGCACAAAAGTTCCTTCAAACTATGAATTTTGTTCAATAGAATAGAAGAGGAACAGCCCCAAAGTCGTGCCCCACAAGCTTTGGCCTCCCTTGCTTATATAACCAGCCCATAGGCCAACCCAATCTCAACTAGGACTCTAATCCTACTCAGATCACGAATCGAAACTTTCCATAACTGCTTAGGACTCTTCTATACGCAGGTAGAAGCAATCTTAAGACTTCCAAACACCTTAGGAATGTATCCCACATTCCTAAAACAACTCAAATTCGGGTGCCACACGAAATCCTAACATAACCAACTCCTATATTTCCATATTTGAGTCAAACCCAACTCAGCCGCAGCCTGAGTCCATAACCTAGTCGGTTGGACCTCTCTGACCAATTCTTTACGTCCATATCTCTTCAACACACCTCGGAACCATGTAGCCACGTCCATGCACTCCTTGAACACGTGCAAGCATCTTCCAATGACGTCCACGATACCTTCATATGCATTGTTCTTGATTCAAACATGATGCGCAACCTCCTAATCAACTCAACCACAATTCCTCCCGAACTTGGTTGTTGAACCTCATCTTCTCCCTAAGACTAGTTCAATGGATCCCGTCACCAGCCAGGTCTTGAACTCAAGCAACACCTACACATGAATAAACAACCAATCCATAAGAGCCCAAGTCCGCGACTTGACTCAAGTTAGTTCTGAACACAACACCTTACGTGAGCACCTCACATAAGCATGTTGCAAACCATAGCAAAATGATATCAACCATATCAACCAAAACGCACCAAAAACTTAGTAAAAGAATACTAAGCAACCTTTCCATAAGTGTAAAGCAATTTCGAAACATTTCACATGAAAATTTAGAACATTACGATCAAGCTCGAAACCTTGCCAATCTAATCCGGAGCTAGAGCTGAAGCTTACCAAAGCTAGTACAACCTGGCACCGGAGCTTACCAAAGCTAGTAGGACCTAGCGCCGGAGCTAACCAAAACTAGTCGGAACTAGTCATCCCAAAAGTCGGAGCTAGAAAAACATGTCGGAGCTACCCAACATAAGTCAGACCTAGCGAAACATATCGGAGCTTAACAAAGACATGCTGAAGCTATCAAAGACATGCTGGAGCTAAAGACAAAGCTCACCGGATCTACCAAAAAACATGTCGGATCTAGACAAAGAAAGTCGGACCTATTGTCGGACCTTTTAAAAGCTCAGAGCTAGAGTCGGGCCTTGCCAAAAAGATGTTATGGTAGCATTCAAAACTTATATTGTCAAAGCCAATGTATTCAGCACACATAGGTCTCACACATGCTAAGTTGATTGACACATCGGGCACGGGTTTACCCTAGCAATACTTGGACGACTCCCGCCAAGAGCCTGTGGCATAGCCGAACGTGGAGGATTACAAAGGACAGATACGACTATCACCACCTGCTGCAAACCTCTTCAATCCATGGGTATACGAGACATTCAATGCTACTTATCTATCCTAGCACCATGCTAGCATATTAAGTAGTTACCTTAAGAGCCTAGGCATAAGCCATCCTAAGGCAATGAACTAAATCATTGTTGAACCAATGTTAATACATATCATAAGTGATTCACATTAACATAATCATGTCATAGCTAATTAGACTATAGTGGGAGTTTGTAGTGTTTATGATGATATATTAAGAATGGTATAGCATAATCATAAATACTACTCCTACCACATTTATGAAATCCACAATCAAACAAGTAACACTTCATCCAAGTATATGAACAATAGAATATCAAAGATAATATCTTTATTAAGCACAAAGTCACAAATACAAATAGGAATATGAGAGACATACCTTTCCCAATTAGGAATTGGGAAGAGACTCCTACTCCTCTCCTACTTTGACTATGGACTAGAGGCTCTCCTCTCTACAGGCTAAACTCCTCTAAACCTATAGAGAATAGTGGATACAATAGAATGAATACTAAAGTGGTGTGTGTGTGAAGTGAAGGTAGGGGGTCTTATTTATAGGTGAAGGGTCGGTTCCCGCCACCAAAAGCGCGCGAATCAGTCACCACTGACTTCTTCAAGCCGAGAGGAGCCAACACGTGGAAGTTGATCGAGTTTAGCGCCAGGAAGGGGTCGGCCGAACCCCCAAGTTGGCCGACTTAGTCCTGGCTCCAAACGGCTTGTGCTTTCTTCAAGTGGCTTTCACGTTGGTCCCATTGACCTATATAGGGTGTACACCGTTGGATGGTCTCAGATGTTTGTGCTCCATTTGATCCATGTGGTCCCACATGTCAACGCTTGATTGGTTGGGATGATATTTATAGGATTGATCCCACTCTTTTACCTCATTTCGTGCAATAATTCCCTGCATGCACTATTTCTCAAAGGACAACTAGAAATAGAATAAATAGAAAGGTGATATGTGCAAGAAATGACATTTCCTTCACATAATTGAGTTATATTGACGGGTGAAATTGGTATATAACAACTATCAACAAACTCCCCCAAGCTTATACTTTGCTCGTCCCGAGCAAAGTCAAAACTTTAGGTTGATGATTAGGGGTTGCTACAATGTTCTACCTTCCAAAAGTACCATGTGCACAACAAAATACTCTACCTAGTATTGCAAAAATTGGCATGGTACTTCACCCATCTCAAGTCATTTTGGGGCTTATGCCATCTCCTATTCATGGGTGGTTGAGGGATAGAACAACAAATGAAGCACACATACCCTAGAAATCAAGTTACACTCAAATTTTGGAGAGTTCAATTTAGATTTTAAGTATCTCAATTTGATTGTCTCAGTCTCTCCTTTATGCGTAGTGGAAATATGTCCTCACCAATGCATTTTGCCTAAATTCATCCTACCTCTACATAAGGCTTGTATGTGGAGCTTGGTAGGGAATATAGTAGGCATATTTGCAACACATAATATTGCTAAGTAAAAAAAGCAAGCCTTAGGAGAAATCAATTCAAAATTATTTGATTCAAGCCTTGTTCATGTGTGATTAAATGGAGGTGGATGTGGATATTTGAGATTACTCCTTTCTGAGTGGACTCTCTTATTTCGCAGGGATGAAACATGGCTACTTTTTTTTTCTCATGCTTTTGAAGTAAGAATGCATTTTTTTGTAGCCATGTCTTCTACTCCCTTTTATGCAAGAAATTTTGGAGAAAGTACTAAGCATGAATGGTATGGAGTTTATCTTTTTATTGTGAAACGGTGGTATGATGGAATTTTTCTTACTTCTAGTGTAGAAGTATAGCATGTGCAAGTGAAGTCTTGATTTCAAAAAAGTAATGAATAAAATTTCACATAGGTCTATACTAATTTGACAAAGCTCAATGTGAAGACAAATAGCATATGCATAAGGTCTATCAATGCAATGTATCATATGGCTTTGGTAGGTATTTCCAATCAATGAGAGTAACTTAAATCTTTTTAGAATTTTCTCTGAAAATCTAAGTTTCACTTTGAAAGTAGGAATAGTAGCCGTATCACTATATCATATATCACAACAACTTAGAATGGATTAAGCTTTTGCTACCCACAATTTCCAGATGAAGGCAAAAGCCATTTTAGCCAACGAGAGCAATATGTTGGAGAGTAGTAAGTTGTAAACTAGGGACTTGGGAAAATTATAACAGAGCAACTATTCATCATATCATCTATGTGAATTCCAAGTCATTATTACCGTCACACATCTTTTATTTTAATTGAAAATAAATATACTCTACTTTACTTATTTCTATATGCAAGGCGGAAGATGGGTGAATGAAAAATAAATATGCAAGGGATGTGATACAACTTACCTCAAGTGGGGATCCTCCCCCAAGCTAGTTCTTCACTCACCTCCGTGATGAGGGTTGAATGACGGAAGTATGTCGCGAGATCGGCTTGTTGTTGTTGTAGCGTGGAGTTGAAGTTGGTGAATTGAGCATCCATGTGTTGTTGTCAGTCTTGTGTGCCTTGGACATGCCCTTGGAGAGTGTTGTAGATGTCGCCCGTTCTCACTTTAAACTCTTTCATTTGTCTAGTGAGATCCGTCATTCCTAGGCTATAGTCCCGATGACTTCTATCCAAAGAGGAACGACATCTTCTCATGGACGTCGGAGGCAAGCTGCTAGAGCTTGAAGTGGATAGGGGTGGCTCCCACACGGCACCTGGCCATCCATGCCAAGACGGACCTTTGATCACATATGATGGAGGTTGAGTCCATCCGGATACATCACCCGTTGGGTCCTCTTCCTCTTCGTACTCATGGACTGTGGAGGTTGTCGTTAGCATGGCCGCTCTCCTTGCACGGCTTCTAGTTACCCTTCTAGAGACATTACTTCTTCAGGCTTCCTAAATGGGAAGAAGGTCAATGGTTAGTCTCCAGCATTTTTACAAATGATAATCTGGGTTAGGTAACTGAAATTCATTGACAAAGCCGAGATAATAGAATATCAAAGAGCCACCTTGATCATGCTTAAGGGTATGTCCTTGCACAAAATAATCTCTATTAATTAATTATCTTTAATTTTTGATGAGGACATCACTCATATGGATATACAAAACACTCCATTCAACATACAAGATGCAATCAATAGAATTCACACACACCAATTAATTTCAGAGGTGGGCTCGTTCTTATATGTTTCCTTATATATTTTTGAGAATAGATTGCTACCTAATGACTTAATTGTGATTAGGATCTGTATAGAAGTTCAAGGAGTAATTGGAGGAAGGTTTAGGGGCGTGGAGGACCAGATACTACGTTCAAAAAAGATGGAAACTGACACCAACTCAAAATCGTGTCTAACTCGGAGTCCAGGAGCAGTACACTAAAACGGACACCCAGGACGCATATGAACTCCGTTTTTGACGTTCTACATATGCACGAAAAGGGGAGAGGATAACATTTCCAATGGTGCTGGTCCCATGTCAAAATTCCTTGGGAGTGGACGGGAATCGTCGAAACAATATCGAGTACAGAATCTGTCAGAGTGCTGCGCCACCGTATTGGGCCATTGGGCCTTGTATGAAGTCTAAGTCCATTATTTTTGTGTCTTAGGGTTAGGTCATGAACCCAAAATCCCCTTGGACGTCCTTCACCTATATATACTTAATAGTAGCCACCATAAACAATTGGGTTTTGCTTAGATTAATCTTTTATACACTGTTTCGTCGTTCATCGGTGTGTGAGACCCCAACTTAGCAATTCAGATTGCTTCTACCTTGTTCTTGCTTGTGTTCTCGATTGTACTTGCAGGTATTAGCCTTCTTGGCGAGGTCAATCGTGTGCAGCATGGTTGATAACCAACAGAGTGGTGGTGTAGTGATTGCAAGGGTTTTTCGTGTTCTACTTGAGAGCCTCGGATCATCAACGTCGAGATCTCCATTAATCGACTTATTCATTATCTATCGGAAGATCGGGACTAAATCTTAGCCTTATTATCAATTGGTATCAGATTTCCAGGATGCCCGTTAGGTAATTCATGTATCCATTACATTAGTTTTGTTTTTCATACCTAGAGTCCACAAAAAAGCCACAAGAAACTTGCAGTTTAGTAGATCTGTTCATTACTTTGTCCAAACCACCAGCGAGCTTTTGCAACTTTCATTTTCAGTTTGGTTTTGTTGAGTTTGTGTCCATTGTTGAGTCATATTACTGGTTTAGAAAGTGTTTTTGGTCTTAGTTTGAGTTTTGCAATGTGTTGATTCATCCTTTTGAATCACGTCATCACGTCTAGATTAGATTCGTCTCTGTCCAGTTCGGTATTTTCGTCATATCTCACTCAAAAGAACTCGGATTTTGGAGTTCTTGTACTTTATGAAAACCTGAAGAAGTTATATACAACTTTCGTATTCATAGGTTTCCCTTCAAACAGAGATATCATGGTCAAAAGTGCATTATATCTGAATCTGTTCTCGACCTAAAATTTCTGAACAGTCTGTATTTCTGGAACAATATCTCCTACTGTTCTTGTCCAAAATAGGTCTTCCATATATTGAAATTAAAGAGGAGGGATATATCTACAATATTTCTGTTGTAAGTTTTTCTATTTAGAACCTCTAAATGTGCCTATTTGTCCTTGGAAAATTGAGCGGAAAATCTGCGACAGACACACGAGATATCTTTGATTGGTTTTTATTGTGTTCTTCTTTTGCAGCACATTCTGAGAAAAGAAAGACAAAAGAAAAAGGCAAGTGCAAAACAAGATACAAAAGCCGTATAAAAAAAGAGAAAAAAAAACAGAAGTGCTTGCATCCTTTGTGTCATCTAGTTTTGTCTCATGTCTTGCTTACTTGAACTACTAGGAACACATTTAGGCCAGCAACTTTGACAAGTACTTTGGACACTTATTCAAATTTACTATCTGATTGCATTGTTGCTAATCCTTGCTACATATAAAGTGTCATCCAAGTTACACTTTACTATTGAGCAGAATTGATACACCTTTACAATCATCCCACGATTTATTGGTTTCTTCATACGGGCCACCGTTTGCCACCTGCAGTGTTGGCAAGAACACATGTAAGAGCGTGGTAAGATGCTTGAGAGTGTGTGATTCTACTTTCACTTTGCCATTATCCTTTTTAGTTGATAGGAATAATATTTTTTGTTGTCTTTTGTTTGCTACTAACAATGTTAGATAAAAGCAAGAATCATGCATTATATGCTGAGATGATTGACATGATGAAGACCATGATGGAGTTGCTCACTAAAAATCAAATCAACCAAGGATTCACATGACATTCAGACCACCTTTACAACACCTTCCACTAGAAGTAATTACATTCTCCCATCCCTTCCTTCTTATGATGGTTTTGATTACGATGAATATATTGCTTGGGAAATAGAGTTGGATAAAATTTTTGGACAATGCCATATGTGTGAGAGGAGAAAGATTAGAAATATTGCTAGTGGGTTAGTTGATTGTGCATTAACTTGGTGGTACAACTTAAGCGATAAAGAAAAACCTCGAACATGGAAAGATATGAAAATTCTTATGCGAGAAACTTTTGCTAATGTATCTAATTGCAAAGATGAAATACATGAACTTGAGAAGAATTTTCTTGTTGTACATCCTCCTTTGACTAACCTTTTGCAGGAACATCAACAAATAAATGTAGATTCAAATGAGAGTGAGGTGTTGAACAACTCTTCTGAATTTTCTTATGAATCAACTCATAATGCATTTGAATTTCTTGCTGAAAATGATAGTAGTGTTAATGGACAATGCTTTAAAGTTAACCAAGGTATGACATTTTCAGATGTGCTGAATTTTGCTACCAATCATGCTACCGATAAGCAGCAAAAGGATGAACCTTTTCATAATACATCTTTACCACTAGTTTATTTTCCTACTGATTCTTACAACAAAAATGAGTTGTGTGCTAATAATTATATTGTACCTATGCTAGAACAACCAAATGAATTTTATACTCTATCACTCACTCGTGCTGAAATTAAGCATTTGATTCCAACTACATGTGAAAGGGATGAGCTAAAATTATTTTATTCTCTAAATACTTTCGTTTATATTGAATTTGACACTCTTTGTGATCTAGATACCGTAGAGAAGATAATATTTTCTCAATCTGAATTGCCTTTGTTAAGTAAAAATATTTTTCATGCTATAGGCAAATATGAGCATAGTGGTATGTTTATGGTGCATAAAGTTTACATATGTTCAAATGAGGAAGCTCCTTTCGTGTTGCAACAACATGGTCAAGTAAATGAATGTACTAATGCTAATAATGTCTTGTCAAGTTTTTCTAGTATTTTTTCCTTGCAGCAGGGACAACAAAAGCATTATTCACTACGGTTGTGCATTATGGACAGCACTCATTGTACCTCCAAAGCAAGCCTCTTTGCTAGACATACGAGCAAGCCGAGGACGGCTTGTCATAAAGAAGGGGAGAATGATGAGATCATGCACATTATCATTGCACAAATAAACATGGCACAATGTTTATTTGTTTGGGATCCTGGCTCAAGTGAATGTGCTCGCTTATTTGATGGAGAAAATGAAGAGGGTTTACTATATCGTCCACCACCTTGGCCTCCTCCTCTCATACATACAAGAGGATTTGTTGGCGTTGCACATTTGGACCAACACACGAGAGAAGATGAACTTGAGTCGAGGACGACTCCAATTCAAGAAGGGGAGGATGATGAGGACATCACTCATATGGACATACAAAACACTCCATTCAACATACAAGATGCAATCAATAGAATTCACACACACGAACTAATTTAAGAGGTGGGCTCATTCTTATATGTTTCCTTATATATTTTTGAGAATCGATTGCTACCTACTGACTTAATTGTGATTAGGATATGTATAGAAGTTCAAGGAGTAATTGGAGGAAGGTTTAGGGGCATGGAGGACCAGATACTATGTTCAAAGAAGATGGAAACCGACCCCAACTCAAAATCGTGTCCAACTCGGAGTCCAAGAGCAGTACGCACTAAAACGGACGCCCATGACGCATACAAACTCCATTTCGGTTGTTCTACATATGCATGGAAAGGGGAGAGGATAACATTTCCAATGGCGCTGGTCCCATGTCAAAATTCCTTGGGAGTCGACGTGAATCGTCGAAACAATATCGAGTACAGAATCTGTCAGATTGTCGCGCCACGGTATTGGGCCATTGGGCCTTGTATCAAGTATAAGTCCATTATTTTCGTGTATTAGGATTAGGTCACGACCCCAACATCCCCTTGGACGTCCTCCCACATATATATACTCAATAGTAGACGGCATAAACAATTGGGTTTTGCTTAGATCAATTTGTTATACATAGTTTTGCCGTTCATCGGTTTGTGAGACCCCAACTTAGCAATTCAGATTGCTTCTACCTTGTTCTTGCTTGTGTTCTCAGTTGCACTTGCAGGGATTAGCCTTCTTGGCGAGGTCAATCGTGTGCAGCACGGTTGATAACCAACGGAGCGGTGGTGTAGTGATTGCAAGGGTTTTTCGTGTTCTACTCAAGAGCCTCGGATCATCAACGTTGAGATCTCCATCAATCGACTTATTCATTACCTATCGGTTCGGGCCTAAACCTTTTTTTCTTATCAATTTTCAATATACTCAAATGAATAATATTCTAGTGCTCCTACCGTAGTAGCAATATGGGTAATCAATGAAGTGCATTCAATTGGCCTTGTTCGTGGAATGTGATCTAACCATTATGTCATCTGGAGCAACTTTTATCTTTTTAACCATGGCAAATAAAATTTTCAGCTCATCTTCATACAGTACCCTTATATCTCCTCTAGGGAACATAGTCATAGCCAACCATCTACACATGAAGGGTAAAGTAGGGTTGTGCAAGTGGCTATTCCTGGGTGCACTACATCTAACCTCACTAGTCAATTCTTGCCAAAAACTTTATTTGTTAAACTTAGGCAAAGTCTCTAAATCTATCAAACAGCGTTTATGGAAGCCTAGGATTGCACTTAATTCTTTCCATAGGATATTGTATTCTTTTTGAAATAGTCTAAAATAAATACCATCAAATCCTATTTTGAGTGTGTAAAAGAATTGTATGGAGAGAAGGCGTGAACCTCTGTCCTCAATATGAGCAAAGCTTTCCCATCCTAGTGCACGCCAAATGGAAAAGAATTCAGAATCCATACCTATTTTAGAGATCAAATCCGGATCGTAAGATTTCGTATGAGAAAACTCACGATCTTGGAGGAGCTTGCGTGCTTTATCTTTAACTTCACTTTGTATGTCGAGGTCGTCGTCATCGAGAAGATTGTGTGGGTTGCTCTTCTCACCCATGGGAGTGTCCTCACATACACTCCTCCTCCGTGAACTTGGTGTAGCAACGGAAGAGGGACGTGCACTTGAGTGTCCACCATGGCTTGAGATTGGAACCTCCTTCCTCTTTCCAAACAACCTCTTCATTCCTTTTATGTCCACAACTAGCAAGAACACAACAAAGCAAAAACTAGAAAGAGGTGATGTTAGTGAAAGAAAAACCGCCGATGAATTTTCCCTTGAAGAACTTGAGAGCAAATTGCAAATGCAAACAAAGGAAAATCTTTTTGGGTTGGATTTGAGCAAGAGTGCTTCAATGAAGAGCAAGAAAAACAATGTGAGCAAAGAGTGACTTTAGAAAGGTGTGAAATGATGTGAAGTGTGAAGAGTAGTGCTCCTCACGGCCACCATTTATAGTGTACACTCCCAACGGTCAGAACGGAATTAAATGTAGCCATTGGCGGAGAGAGAGCCAAAATGGCCCTTTCCCAATATCGGCCGAAATGGGGGGTCGGCCGCACATTAATGTGGGCCCCCTATTCTCCCTTTGGCATGTGGCTCCCCAACGGTTATTATATCAGCACGTTGGGGAATTGCCACATTTGCAGCTCATAAAAATTGATTTCCGAATAAAAGCCCTTTTTTTTCAAAACCCAACAATTTTTTTGTGAAAAATTAAGAAAGAAAAATGATAGTTGAGAATGGAAGATTCTCAACTTGCTAAAGAAACCAAATATGCAGTGGGAAAAACCAAATGAAGAGAAATCAAAAATCAAAGAAAGGATAACTACCAATTTAACCTATTGGCTAGGTCTCACCATCGTCCAATGAGATGGGCATTCCTCGTTCATTTCTTGACATCCGGGTCCGGAGGGATGGGTGAGGACGGCTTTTCTTGCTTCATCTGCCATTCCTTCTTTGGCGGCTTGGTGGATTGGACCTTTGAGGAGGCCCAGACTTCACCGTTTTCTTGGGGTGTCGGCGTGGACAAAGACGGGTTCTCCGCATAAATCAATTTTCTCATGAATGCAATGAGTGGGTCCACCTTTGGAGGTGTGACTTCGACATCTTGAATGTATCTAGGATTCGCCCCAATGCGGATCATGGATCATTGCTTTAACTTTGAGCGAAAGTTAAACTTCTCCAGCTCCCACATCTATGCGAGCCTTCGCGGTGCTAAGGAATGGTCGCCCAAGTATGAGCGGCGTATCCTTCTCGACCACCATGTCGAGCACCACAAAATCCACGGCTATGAAGCAATTCCGGATTTTCACCAGAACAAATTCAAGAATACCCTCCGGATAACAGACAGAAGAATCAGCCAGTTGGAGCTGCATTGGTGTTGGAGTAAGCTCTGTGAAGTTCGGCTGGTGAAAACCACCTTGGGCATCACACTCACACTTGCTACCAGGTGACAAAGGGCCTTGTCAAAATAGTGAGCCCCAATTGAGAAAGATATTGCAGGACATCCAGGGTCCTTCTTCTTCTCCAAAAGCCTATTGAGGATGGTTGCACTGCAGTCTTCCGTAAGCTTGACAATCTCAGTGGTGGGCAACGACCGCTTGTTATTCAATATGTCCTTGAGATAGCGAGCATAAGTGGGTACTTGCATTGTATCAATCAAGGGCACATTGATGAGGATTTTCTAGATAACCTCAACAAAGCGATTGAATTGCTCATCCACAGTTGGCTTCCTTTGCCTGTGAGGGAATGGCAATAAGTTGGTGTCTTCAAATTGCTTGGCTGTTCTCTCACTAAGTGGTTCACTTATGCCAACTGGGACATCCTCGTTCTCCTATGTAGTTGTCCTCTTCTATTTTGTGGGATACGGTGGGTCACGAGTGGTCTTGCCACCTCTCGTAGCCACCACACTCACTTTTCCCATTGGAGGAACAACTGCAGCAAGTTGAGCCAACTGAGTTTCCAACACCTTATTGAAGCTTAGTTGATTCTTGAAGGCCGAGGATAGTCCTTCAAACTTGGTATTAATGCTCTCTAGGGTCTTGTCATTAGCCGATAGTTTCTTGGATAGAGCATCATTGATATTCAGCTGGCTAATGACAAGCTCTCTCAAGTTGGGTTGATTTCCATTGTTGCCATTGTTGTTGTACCCTCCTTGACAGAATGGGCGTGGTTGGCCCCACCCTTGACCTCCTGGACGATAGCCATTGTTGTTCCCATCACTGGCTACGTACAAGGCATCCTCACGGGTTTCTGGGCAGTCATGGCCCAAATGGCCCCTGTTACCACAGAGTTCACTTGTGATGCGAGAGTCTAGGGCATAGGCATTGCCACATACCACACCATTGGCTTGTCCATCGGTCTTACTCATAAGGAGGTCCAATTTGGCAGCGATCATGTCCATCTCCCTCAAGGTGTGCATGCCTCGCTTGCGAGTATGGATACGCTCGTCGCTTCATCCAATGTTGGACACCATCTTCTCAATAAAATCTTTGGCTTTAGGCACCATCAATGAGAAGAAGGCTCTTCCAGCAACAGCATCAACATGGTCATGAGTAGAAGGGATTAGCTCGTTGTAGAAGATTTGAATAATGAGCCAATCATCCATCCCATGGTGGAGACAGGCCAGGATGTACTCCTGAAGCCTTTCCTAAGCCTCGGGAATAAACTCCTTGGCATCTTGCTAGAAGCTAGAAATCCTTCTATGTAGGGCATTGGTCTTGCCCAACAGAAAGAACTTGGCGAGGAATGCCGTAGAACACTTTTCTCAAGTGTCTACAACACTTTGGTTCGCATAGAACCACTGTTTCGCTCTCCCAAGAAGAGAGAACGGAAATAGACTAAGACGGATGACATGAGGAGATACGTCCTTGATCTTAAAAGTGTTCTAGATCTCAAGAAACTGTTGCAGGTGAGCACTTGCATCCTCGTTATCCTTCCCACAAAATGAGTTGGCTTGCACCATAGTGATTAGGCCAGTCTTGATTTCGATGTTTACGTCTCCCATGTTAACAGTGGGCAAAACACGCACATTGTGAGCAGAGGGAGCCGAAAATTCACGAAGGGTCTTCTAGGCCATTAGTGTTTTGGTTGTTGGTGCAGTTGCGTTGGCTTGCTTTGCTGCTCGAATCAATTAAGGGAAACTTAAATCTTTTTAGAATTTCTCCGGAAATCTAAGTTTTACTTTCAAACTGGGACTAGCAGCCCTATTACTAATTCTAATCTTGCAACAACCTAGAATTAGATTAAGCTTGTGCTACCCACAACTTCCAAATTAAGGTAAAAGTATTTCAAACCAATAAAGCAATATTCGGTGAGTAGCAAGTTGTAAACTAGAGACTTAGGAAAATAAAACAGAGCAACTATTCATCATTTCATCTATGTGAATTCTAAATCATTCTTACCGCACATCTTTATTTGATGAAAGCAAATCTAACCTATTTATATATATATATATATATATATTTAAATGCAAGGTGGATGATGGATGGATGGAAAATAAATATGCAAGGAATGTGATACATTTTACCTCAAGTGGGGTTCCTCCCCCAAGCTTGTTCTTAACTACCTCCGTGATAAGGGTTGAACCCTTGATGACGGAGTACGCTAAAAGATCGGCTTGTTGTTGTTGCAGCGCCGTGTTGAAGTTGGTGAATTGAGCATCCATGTGTTGTTGCCAATCCTGGGTACCTTGGACATGCTGCTGGAGTGTACTGTAGATGTCACCCGTTCTCACTTCAAGTTCTATCATACGTCTAGTGAGGTCCATCATTCCTTGGCTATAGTCATGATGACTTCTAGCCGAAAAGGAATGACGTCCTCTCATGGATGTTGGGGGCAAGCTGCTAGAGCTTGAAGTGGATAAGGGTGGATCTCTTTGCCATTCTTGCCAAGATGATCCCCCAGTCTCATACGTCGAAGGTTGAGTCCATCCGGGCACATAACCCGTTGGGTTCTCTTCCTCTTGGTATTCATGGACCGGAAAGATTATCGGTGGCAATGCCTGTGGCTGCAGCCCTCGCACGATTCCTTATTACCCTGCCAGAGATATTACTTCTTCTTGCTTCCTCAAGGGGAAGAAGATTAATTGTTAGCCTCGGCATTTGTACAAATGAAAATCCGGGTTAGGTAACCGAATTTCATTGACAAAGTCGGGATAGAAAAATATCAAGGAGCCATCATGATTATGCTTAAGGGTATGTCCTTGCACTAAATAGTCTTCATCAATTAATTCTCTTTCAGTTTCAATATATTCAAATGAAGAGTATTTAAGTGATCCTACCCTATCAGCAATATGAGTAATCAATGAAGTGCATTCAATTGGTCCTGATTTTGAAATGTAACCTAACCATTATGTCATCATGGCTTTGACTGGAACAACTTTTATCTTTTTAGTCATGGCAAACAAAATTTTCAATTCATCATCTCGCACAAACATAACATCTCCCCAAGGGAACATAGTCATAGCCACCCATCTATGCATGAAGCGTAAGGTAGGGTTTTGGATGTGGCTATTCCTAGGAGCCCTACATGTGACCTCACTAGTTAGCTCATGACAAAAACTTTCTTTGCTAAACTTAGGCAAATTGTCTAAATCTAGCAAACACCATTTATGGAAGCCTAGGATGCTACCTAATTCTTTCCATAGGATGTTGTGTTCTTTTTGAAATAATCTAAAAGTAATACCATCAAATCCTATCCTTAGCGTGCAAAGGAATTGGATTGTGAGAAGGCGTGATCCTTTCTCCTCTATGTGAGCAAAGTCATCAAATCCAATTGCATGCCAAATGGAAAGAAATTTGGAATCCATACCTATTTTGGAGATCAAATGTGGATCGTAAGCCTTGGTGTGGCGGAACTCACGATCTTGGTGAAGCCTGCATGCTTGATCTTCAACTTCGCTTCGTTTGTCGAGGTCGTTGTCATGAAGAAGTTGGTGTGGGTTGCTTCTCACTTCCATGGGAGTGTCCTCACACACACTTCTCCTCCTTGGGCTTGTACCCATGGAAGAGAGGCGTGCACTAAAACCTTCACCATGGCTGAGCTTGCAACCCCCTTCCTCTTTCCGAACAACCTCTTCATGTCTTTTTGAGTTCAACAAGCAAGAACAAAACAAGGCGAGAAAAATCCGAAAAGAAGCGATGTTTGGAAAATAAAACTCTCAACGGATTTTCTCCTCTTGAAAGCTTGAGTGTAAAATGCAAATGCAAACAATATAAAATCTTTTTGGGGATGGATTTGAGCAAGAGTGTTGCAATGAAGAGCAAGAACAGCAAGGTGGGCTAGATAGTGACTTGGGGAGGTGTAAAATGATGCGGTCTGTGAAGAGAAGTGCTCCTCACGGCCACAATTTATAGGGTGCACCCTCCAACGGTCACTTGGGGTTCAAAATATAGCCGTTGGAGGAAGGGGAGCCAATTTGGCTCCACTGCCTGTTCGGCCGACCTGACACGTGGCCCCCCTGGTTCCCCTTTTGGCAAATGGCTCCCCAACAGCTCTAAAGTTAGCACGTTGGTGAAATGCCACATGTGCAGCTCAGAAAAAATTGTTTTTCAAATAAAACCTTTTTTTCATATCCAATAAAAAATTTTCTTTTGAATAGAAAGAAAGAAAAATGATAGTTGAGAATATAATATTCTCAACTTGCTAGGGAAAATCAAATATGCAATGGGAAAAATCCAAATGGGGTGGAAAAATAAAGAAAGAAAAATAAAGTGGGATAACTACCAATTTAACCTATTGGCGTAGGTCTCACCACCGTCCGATGAGATGGACATTCCTCCGTCTTCATTTTATATCCGGATCCAGAGGGATGGGCTCGGACGGCTTGTCTTGCTTCTTCCGCCATTCCTTCTTTGGCGGCTTGGTGGACTTGGGCCTTCGGGAAGGTCCAGACGATTCTGTCGCCTTTGGATATCTGCGTGGTCGAAACAACGGATTCTCCTCGTAGATTAATCTTCTCATGAATGCAATGAGTGAGTCCAACTTTGGAGGCGTGACTTCGAATTCTCTGATGTGTTTATCATTCGGCCCATACTTGATTGAAATCATGGAGCATTGCTCTGATCTTGGCCGAAAGTTAAACTTTTCCTCCTTGCCATTGATATGGAAGTGGATTTCTCCAACTCCCACATCTATGCGAGCTTTTGCAGTGTTGAGGAATGGGCACCCAAGAATGAGTGGTGTATCCTTCTCCGTGTCCATGTCTAGCACCACAAAATCCACGGGTATGAAGCAGTTCTGGATCTTCATCGGGACGTCTTCAGCAATACCCGCTGGATAACAGACTGAAGAGTCAGCCAGTTGTAGCTGCATTGGTGTTGGAGTCAGCTCTATGATGTTCAGCTGGTCGACCACAACCTTGGGCATCACACTGGCACTTTCTCCCAGATCACAAAGTGCCTTTTCAAAGTGGTGAGCCCCAATTGAGCATGAAATGGTAGGACGCCCGGGGTCCTTTTTCATTTCAGGAAGCCTATTGAGTATGGCTGCACTGCAGTCTTCTGTAAGCTTGACGACCTCAGTGGTGGGCAATGGTTGTTTGTTGTTCAATATGTCCTTAAGATAGCGGGCATAAGTGGGTACTTGCATCGCATCAATCAAGGGCACATTGATGTGGATATTTTGGATGATCTCAACAAAATGATTGAATTGCTCATCCACTGTTGGCTTCCTTTGTCTGTGAGGGAATGGCAATAAGTTGGTGTCTTCTATGTGTTTGGCCATTCTCTCACCAAGTAATTCACTTGGGACATCCTCCTTCTCAAGCTCAGTTGTCCTCTTTTCTTTTGTGGGATATGGTGGGTGACGAGTGGTCTTTCCTCCTCTCGTAACCACTACATTGACGTTCTCCACTGGGGCTTCTGGCTGCCCCATAATTCTGTTGTTTTCCAATGGAGGGACAACTGCAGCAAGTTGTGCCAGCTGAGTCTCCAACATCTTGTTGAAGCTTAGTTGATTCTTGAATGCTGAGGATAGTCCTTCAATCTTGGCATTGATGTTTTCTAGGGTGTTGTCATTAGCTGACATCTTCTTGGATAGGGCATCGTTGATCTTGAGCTGGCTAATGGCAAGTTCTCTCAAGTTGGGCTGATTTCCAGGGTTGCCTTTGTTGTTGTACCCTCCTTGAAAGAATGGGCATTGTTGACCCCACCCTTGACCTCCTGGACGATAGCCATTGTTGTTGTTGGCGAGGTATAGGGCATCCTCATGAGTTTCTGGGCAATCATTGCCCATATGACCCGTGTTGCCACAGACTTCACACGTGATGTGAGAGTGTAAGACATAGGCATTGCCACACACTTCACCACTGGCTTGTCCATCAATTTTCTTCATTAAGAGGTCCAATTTTGCAGCGATCATGTCCACCTCCTTCAAGGTGTGCATGCCTCGCTATCGGGTATGGAGACGCTCATCGTTCCATCCCATGTTGGACACCATCTTCTCAATAAGATCTTTCGCTTTTGGCACCGTCAATGAGGAGAAGGCTCCTCCAGCAGCAGCATCCAAATGGTCACGAGCTGATGGGATCAGGCCGTTATAGAAATTTTGAATAAGGAGCCAGTCATCCATCCCATGGTGGGGACAGGCTAGGATGTACTCCTGAAGCCTTTCCCATGCTTCGGGAATAGATTCCTTGAGTTCTTGCTGAAAGCTGGAAATCCTTCCACGTAGGGCATTGGTTTTGCCCAACGGGAAGAATTTTGCGAGGAATGTCGTAGAACACTTCTCCCAAGTTTCTATAGCACTCGGTTCGCGTAGAACCACTATTTCGCTCTCCCAAGGAGAGAGAACGGGAATAGTCTTAGACGGACCGCATCCGGAGACACGTCCTTGATCTTAAAAGTGTTGCAGATCTCGAGAAATTGTTGCAGGTGAGCACTTGCATCCTCGTTAGCCTTCCCACATAATGGGTTGGTTTGCACCATAGTGATAAGGCCAGTTTTGATTTCGAAGTTCACATCTCCCGCGTTAACAGTGGGCCCAATAGGCACATTGTTAGCAGAGGGAGCTGAGAAATCACGAAGGGTCTTCTGAGCCATTGGCGTTTGGATTGTTGGTGCAAAAATGCTGGCTTGCTTTGCCGCTCGAATCTTCCGAGGAGTAACGACACGGGGTCGGTCTCTCAGAAGAGATTCGGGATCTTCAAAAAAGTTTTCCGGCAGGAGGAAACATGACATACACTACCTTGTTTTCACATTTAAAATAAATGCAAAAACAAAGAATAGTTATCCTACTAAAATCCTACCCAGGGTTCTATGTTATTCACCCAGTCATGTTATATATCTATTTGCCTTCCCGGCAACGGCGCCAGAAATGCTTGTTGACGGCTCCTAAGATATACTAACAAATCATCCCCGGCAAGAGCGCCAGAAATGCTTGTTGGTATTTCTTATGCACCATTAAATAAACATCTCCAACTGATGTGTCAAAAATGATTTTTAATGGCTCTATTGGATCACAGAGTGAATTCCGCAAGCGCACGGAAATATCATTGTAGAATTTCCCCTTAAGAGTATTCCCAAGGGTGTCATTTATTTGATCCCTAAGGAAGGCAGGGAAGAGATGTAACAATCATCAAGTGGAAAGGGTAGAAAGGTCTAGGTAAGAATCTAGTAAGGATGGATAAAATAATAGTGGAGGTAGTGTGACACACACAAAAGCTTTCAAGTCTAAGGGGGATAAGAGGATCCTAGAGGTTAGTTAAGATTGAGAGTTATGGAGGTACTCCTACTATGCTCTATTGTACATATACATAGCCTAAACTAATTATCCATAAGCTAGATCAATAGTGAATACTTATGCTATGTGGTTCAACACATCGGGCACGGGCTTACCCCTAGCAATACTAGGGCGACTCCTGCTAAGAGCCTATGGCATAGCCGAACGTGGAGGATTACAAAGGACAGATAGGGATGTCACCACCTATTGCCTACCTCTTCAATCCATGGGTCTACGAGACATCCAATGCTACTCAGCTATCCTAGCACCATGCTAGAATATTAAGTAACTACCTTAAGAGCCTAGGCACAAGCCATCCTATGGCAATGAATTGAATCATCATTGAACCAATGTTGATACACAACATATTTATCCATACTAACCTAGTTATGTTATAATTAACTAGACTATAGTAGGGGTCTATAGGTTCTATGATAATGAGATATGTTCATGATGAAACAGTCATAGAAGCTATACCTTCCACATACATGGACTCCACAATCAAACAAGAAACGCTTTGCCCAAGTGTATGTATAAGTAGAGACTGAAGATACTATCTTTATTATGCATAAAGTCACAAATACAAGAAAGAATACATGAGCCGTACCTTTCCCAATGTAGGATTGGGAAGAGAGAGACTCCTTACTCCATTCCCAATTTGGACTTGGGACAAGAGACTCTCCTCTCTACAAGCTAACTCCTCTAAGATGATGGATGATAGTGTATACAATAGAGATGAAGCTCAAGTGGTGTGTGTTGAAGTGAGGGGTAGGGGGTCCCATTTATACTAGTGTTGAGGTCGGTTCCCGCCACCAAAAGAGCGCGAATCAGTCACCATTGACTCCTTCAAGCCAGGAGGAGCCAACACGCGTCGTTTGACCGCGTTTGGCGTCACGAAGGGGTCGGCCGAACCCCTGGTTCGGCCGACCTGGTCAGCACTTTGAATGTGGAGTGCTTCCTCCAAGTAGCTGCTAGGTGCGCCCCCTTGATGTATCTGTGTGATACATTGTTGGATCTCCTCGGATACTTCTGTTTGTGGGCCATTTGATCCATAGGATGCCACGTGTCGTCGCCTGATTGGCTGGGATGATATTTTATAGTATTGATCCCTCTACATTTCCTCATTTCCTGCATAAAATGTTGCATACACATATTTCTCCATGTCCAAGTGGAATTGGGTTAGATAGAAATGTGATGTGTGCAAGAAATAACAAATCCTTCACATAATTGAGTTAAATTGACAGATGAAATTGGTATATAACAGCCGTCAACAAAGAGCCTGTGGCATAGCCGAACGTGGAGATAACAAAGGACAGATAGGGCTGTCACCAGCTACTGCCTACCTCTTTAATCCATGGGTCGACGAGACATTCAATGCTACTTATCCATCCTATCACCATGCAAGCAGAATAAGTAACTACAATAGGAGCCTAGGCACAAGCCATCCTAATGCAAGGAACTAAATCATTGTTGAACCAATGTTAATACATAGCATAAGTGATTCACATTAACATAATCATGTCATAGCTAATTATACTATAGTGGGGGTTTGTAGTGTTTATGATGATATAATGAGAATGGTATAGCATAATCATAAATACCTGTCCTACCACATATATAGAATCCACTATCAAACAAGAAACGCTTCGTTCAAGTATATGAACAATAGAAGACTAAAGATAACATCTTTATTAAGAGCAAAGTCCCAAATACAAATAGGAATATGATAGCCATATCTTCTCGAATTAGGAATTGGAAAGAGACTCCTTCTACTCCTCTCCCACTTGGACTATGGACTAGAGGCTCTCCTCTCTTCAGCCTAAACTCCTCTAAACCAATGGAGAATAGATGATACAATAGAATGAATACTCAAGTGGTGTGTGTGTGAAGTGAGGGTAGGGGGTCCTATTCACAGGTGGAGAAGGGTCAGTTCCCACCACCAAAACGCGCAAATCAGTCACCACTGACTTCTTGAATCCAGGAGGAGCCAACACGTGGAAGTTGACTAGGTTTGGCGCCAGGAAGGGGTCGGCCGAACCACCAGATCAGCTGACCTAGTCATGGCTCCAAACAGCCTATGCTTTCTCCAGGTGGCTTCCAAGAGGGTCCCATTGGCTGATATAGGGTATACACTGTTGGTTGGCCTTGGATACTTATGTTTGTGGGCCATTTGATCCATGTGGTGCCACATGTCGATGCTTGATTGGCTGGGATGATATTTTATAGGATTGCTCCCCCTCTTTTACCTCATTTCTTGCAATAATTCCCTGCATGCACTATTTCTTCAAGGACAAGTGGAAATAGGTTAAATATAAAGGTGATGTGCGCAAGAAATGACAATTCCTTCACATAATAGAGTTATATTGACGGGCAATATTGGTATATAACATCCATAAACAAGGAGCAGTTCAAGTACGCGATGCACCTTGACTTCAAGGCGACCAATAACATGGCATAGTACCAAGTTGTCATCTTCAGGCTAACAGTTGCGCAGGCCCTCGACGTGCGCTAGATGCTTATCAAGGGAGACTCCCAACTGAACATCAAACATGGCTGGGGAGAATGCTGGTGCAACGACCCCCAGCTCGTGACGTACTTGCTGCACGTCAAGAAGCTAGAGATGGACTTCGAAGCCTTAGATCTCTGCCACATGCCGTGACCCGACAACTCTGTCGCTGACACCCTGTCAACGACCGCATATATTGGAGCATCGGTCTCGGATGGTGTCTCCAAAAGGAAGCTGGTACGACCAACCGCTAGGCCTATCGAGTCTAGTGAAGGAGGCGAGCCCAACATCTCGAAGTTGGCGGTCTCGGCGGCCCTGCAACCATGGTGCCTGCCAAGGATCGTATGTGCCATCGGGGACTCTGTGCAACCCGGCGCATAAGATCTAGAAGCTCAGGAGGGTCCCGATGCATGGAACATGGAGATCCGGGACTATCTGAAGGACAACATCCTTTCTGAAGAACATGTATCCGTTGAACGGATTGTCAGGGTGGCTAGAAGCTACACGTTTGAAGTGGGAAACTCTGCCGGCGTGGCACCAACGACATCATATTGCGGTGCATAACCCGGGAGGAGGGCTGCGACTTGTACGCAAAGATCCATGGAGGCGAGTGTGGGAACCATGTGGCTTCCTACACGCTGGTCGATAAGGCCTTTCGGCATGGCTTCTACTAGCCTAAAGCAATTATGGATGTAGTAAAGCTGGTGAAAACGTGCAAGGCGTGCCTGTTCCATACCAAGCGGATTCACATACCGGCGCAGACGTTGCGAATGATCCCACCCTCGTGGTCGTTCGCGGTCTGGGGCTGGATATCCAGGGACCCTTCCTGAGGGTCGTCGGAGGGTTCCAGTTCCTTTACGCCGCCATAGACAAGTTCACCAGGTGGCCAGAAGCAGCCCCGGTGGTCACCATCAACAAGGAGTCTGTAGTGAAGTTCATCAAGTCGATCATCTGCAGGTTCGGGGTTCTAAACAGGATCATCACCGACAACGAGACCTAGTTCACCAGTGCAACATTCCAAGACTACTATGGAGACCTTGGCGTTCAAGATTGCTATGCGTTCTCGGCTCACCCAAAGAGTAACGACCAGGTTGAGAGAGCCAACACTGAGATCCTCAAGGGCCTCAAGACACACACTTATGAAAACTTGGAGAAGCATGGTGCCAACTGGGTTGACAAACTTTCGTGCGCACTATGGGCTAGCCGGACATCACCCAACTGGGCCACGGGGAAAATGCCTTTCTTTCTAGTGTATGCGGCTGAGTGTAACATCTCGATTTTCAAACTTGCGTAAATTAAAATTTGAATAGGGAGTTAGAATTTAAATATTAGAAATAAAATTTATTTCATGAGGAAAATAAAAGATATGTGCATCTCGTCCTGCATTTGCATTCATCCTCCGGTATTAAAATTTACTTACCAAAATAAATGCATTAAAAGTAACTAAATTGGCATAACTAATATAAAAGAAAAGAATAAAAGGAAACAAAATTCAATATGGAAGAAAGTTAAATAGAATAATAAAAATAAAATAATATAAATAGAATATGAACAAATAAATAAACAAAAAATGTGTAAAAAGAAAATATAAATAAATAAACAATAAAAATATAATAAAAATAAGTATATAAAAAATATAAGAAAAAAAAAAGAAAAAAAAAGAAAAAAAAAACAAAAACTACGCCGGCCAGCACCCAGCTCGGACTCAAGTTCGAGCGGGGTTTCCCCACCTGTGCGCGCCCGAGATTCCACGAGTCCGTCGGGAGTCAGACCACGTGCGCCAGCCAACCCGCGGGGGCTCTCGCGCACGGCAGTGTCGAGGCCCTTGGGGAATCCTTCCGCCGCGTGTAGCACGACAGTCGCCGAGCGGGACTGGGACCCGAGACCTAGCCATCCGAGACTACCGTGGCGCTGCCCTCCGTCTATATTAAGGCAGCAATGCTTTCGTACTGTACGCCGCCCTTGTCCAATGAAAAAAAAAAGATTTCCACGCCCACATTCCTGGTTCCTGGAGCTGCCGCCAAAGCATGGAAAAAAAAGAAAAACCCTAGCTGTCAGTAGAAAAAAAAAGAGACGACGTGAACAAGAAAAGAAGCGAGGAAGAAGAAAAGGGAGGAGTCGCTGTTTCTGCCGGGAATCATCGAGATGTTGCCAGTATTCACGAGAGATTGCTACATCGCCGTCGTTTTTTTATCAAGGCCTCATCGTCGTCGACTTCATCAACGAAACCCTAGATCCCGAAGACACACGCCACACTGCTGCTCCACGACTATCGAGACTAGCCACACACAAGGTAGATTTTACGGTTTAGATCTAAAAGACAAAGATTACTCTGATACTCAAATTATACAATGTATAGAGTTTAATTTATTCATACGTGCAATATCATCACCAGACCATCATAAATCAATCTAAAACTTGCATGTTATTTTAAATCCATCAAGATTAATATGATATTCTAAGTTAAACAAAAATACAGATTTTCAGTATTATTTATCTGTTTTCCATATTTAATAAATAACATTAAATCCTAGCTAATTCATAAAGTATCAAATTAAATCCAGAAAAATTCCTAAAATATTAGAATAAATTATAGTAAGTTATTAATAATTCAACATATTTAATGTTTTGAAATATTATTTTGCCTCTGAATAAGTTCTAATTAATTCCAATCTTGCTCAAATAAACTGGCAATCATTATCAAAATTTAATAAAAAGTCATAGAAATTTATTTACCATTAATAGAAACATATTTTCTGTATACATCCATATTTTGCATATTGATTAGTGTTTGCAATGCATTTATTGCGTATGTTTTCTTGTGTATGTGCTTGCTTGTGAGTAGACGGGTACCCTCAAGTGGTTACAATCGAGAAGCGAATATGTGAGGATCTTCATGTGACGTTGAATTGCTTGACCATCAAATTACGGGATGTCAAGACAAGTGTCCTTTACCATATTGAACCTAAGTTTTAAATGTTTTGTTTGCAAAATTGTATGCTTGTGTCAACTTGATGGAAAACCTATTCGTAGGAGTTTACTAGTATTGTTTGTCAACCCTTGTCGCCGGGTACATGATGAGTCGGGTATGGGTGTTTCTCTTTTGAGTCACATCACTTTAAGGGGTTATGGGAAATAAAATAAACATGCTTAACAACTCTAATCATATGGATTAATGAAGATGCAATAATGATGAATCATTTTAGTGATATAGAACTTGGGTGATCTAAGCAAGCATGGTTTTGTGGAATGGGTTAGATGGTATGGTGGTCTGCTTGCGTTAGATCTAAGGACCGGTTCATGCAAATATATGCCACGACAACAGTGCCACCACAAGGCCAAGTATGGGTGCGACGTAGCTGAATAATTAGGTGTGCTGCTAGTATTGTATGTATTATTGGATGGCGCGAGGAATGGGAGTCGAGTAGGGCTACCGTGGGATCTGCATGGCACACAAGGGGGCCCGTGGGTGGGAGAATTGAGATTCAAGCCTGCTGGTGAAACCTTAGTGGGTCCGTACATACTAGTAGTCCCTTTGTAAAGGCTATTTTGTGATCTCTTGGCTATACACAAACGACAGTGTATTTGGCATAATGGAGGTTCTTTAGTCGCTGACGGGTGACAAAATCACGAACATGTGGGTAAGGTGGTAAAACCTCTGCAGAGTGTAAAACTATCATGATAGTCGTGCTTACGATCATGAGCACCTCGATAACTTCCATGATTAGAATGGGACTTGGGTTTTGAGATCGTTTGGTATGGGATTGGTTATGTCATATGAGTTTGTTTTGTTATGAGAAGATATAAATCTAGCATATGGTGATGATACTAATTGATAGCTGGTTATAAATGAATTATGATGGTAAATGAGGATGTTGGATATGTGCTATGATAATTTTTTTTCTCTGACACGTAGGAGAGTTGTGTATCTTATAATTAAGAAGAAGAAAAGGACAAGAGTCCAGAACAAACCATCCCACACGCACCCGCTATTACACACTCACCACACTGTTACAGAACAAGCTGAAAATCACATGTAAAAGAAAGAGAAAAAGAAAAAGAAACGACCAACGGGGAACATGGCTTAAGTGGTTTCAAGGGATGGTAAGAGGTGAGAAATCCCATTAGCACCAGCCATCATCCAAACATGACGCTCCTCCGCACCTTGAGTGAGAATACCAGCTAAACTAGGGGAGAGCCCATCAAAAACACACCGGTTCCTATGTATCCAAAGAGTCCAAGCTCCGATGATGATTAGAGAATTCAGTCCCTACCGAATCAAACCATGAATAGACGCCTCAACCCTTTTCGACCAGGTCATGAAGTTGAGATCATCTGGTTGCACGGCCAGGATGTGAAACCCCAGTTGTCGCGGCCAATGGAACCAGAACTGTCGAGAGAAAACACAGTTGACCATCAAATGATTAATGGTTTCCTCCTCCTGCTCACACAAGGGGTAGCATTCACAATGGTCAAGACCCCGTCAGGCTAACCTATCCGAAGTCCAGCACCTGTCTAAGGCAACCAGCCACAGGAAAAAAGAACACTTGGAAGGTGCCCAAGAATGCAAGATTCTCTCCGAATGTTCGAATTGAGTTGATCCCAAGAACATCCCCTCATAAAACTCCTTAGTCGTATACTTTCTGGAGGTAGAGAAATGAAACCAATGTTTGTCATCAACTTCGGGATGCAGTTCAAAATTAGCAAGCAAGTCTGAGAGTTCCATGTATTCAATGATGGCCCTAACCGAGAGAGCTCCTTGAATACCCCTTGACCAAGAGTAATCTATGAGCGCCTCCAAGAATGTTCGTTTGTTTTTTGTTCTTGTAGGGATTGTTGCTATCAGGTTGGGGGCAATATTAGCAACTTTGCGGCCATGAATCCAACCATCTGACCAAAAAAGAGTAGTAGTGTCATAACCAATCTCGCTCTGCATAGCCAGCGAAAAGAAGGCTTTGGCTGTTTGTGGGACTTCAATAGGAAGAGTCGCCCAAGGCTTCCCCGTTTCCGTTTTGGCTAACCACATCCATCTCATGGGCAGCGCCCAGCTTAACTCCATCAGGCTGGAGATACCGAGACCTCCAAGGTGAACGGGTCGGCAAACCCTATTCCAAGCAACAAGACAATGGTCGCCCCTAACCTCCTTGCGCCCTCGCCATAGGAAGCCTTTCCGAATTTTGTCAATCGCCTTGATGGCCCATGTTGGAAGGTCCAATGCCAGGGCTAAGTAAATTAGAGTTCCCGTAAGAACAAACTGTACTGTTACTCTTCTTCCCATTGTTGTCATTAAATCTGCCTTCCAACAAGGTAATTGGTCAGCCATTTTATCAATAATTGGTCGGACATGTGCCTTTGTCAGTCTCTTCAGGGATAGGGGTATGCCTAAATATCTGCATGGAAAGTCTGACAATTCACAAGGTAGCAACTCCAGAATGACAGCTACTCACTATCCCCACACCAGATTGGGAAAACACTACTCTTTTGGGCATTGTTACACAAGCCTGAAGCTTCGCCGAACAAGATGAGGATATCCTTCGTAGTATTGATGTCATCAACATTTGGCTTGAGAAAGATAACAACATCATCGGCATAAATGGAGATACGATGCTGAAAAGATCTAACCGAGAGAGAGTTGAGTTGCCCTTCCGCCTCTGCCTTGATAAACAGCCGACCCAAAATGTCCATAACAAGGATGAAGAGCATCGGAGATAAAGGGTCTCCCTGATGCAAGCCCTAACGATGCAAGATGTCATCCCATGGAACACCATTAAGCATCACACGGGTGGAAGTTGTAGCAAGAAGTCCACTGATTATGTCTCTCCAAATCTGACTGAAGCCGAGCTGAGACAAAACTTCAAGGAGAAAAGGCCACGAGACTGAATCAAACGCCTTGGAGATGTCCAATTTGAGAAGAATAGATGACTGTCTACACTTATGGAGAAGCCTTGCAGACTGCTGTACAAGCATGAAATTATCTTGTATGATTTGACCTTTTATGAAGGCATTTTGGATAGGCGAGACCATGCCATTGAGATGTTTAGCCAAACAATTTGCTAGGAGTTTTGTGATCAGCTTAGCTATGCTGTGAACCAAACTTATAGGACTGAAATCCTTGACCGAGTCAGCCTCAATTTTTTTAGGAATAAGGGTGATGTAGGCGGTATTGAGCAGGTCGAAATTATGGAATTTCCTGTTCCAAAGGGCATAGACAACAACCATAACATCAGATTTTATTATTGACCAGCAAGCCTTGTAAAATCCACCTGTGAGCCCATTCGGCCCCGGGGCCTTTTCCGAAGGTAGACTCTTAATGGTTTCCAAAACTTCAGTTTCAGAGCATGGAACTTCCAGATCAGCCAGATCATGGACAGGGATTCCCAAAGTTGCTAGATCAATTGTAAAATCTCTGTCCTTGTTACTCCCAAGGAGATTATAATAAAACTCATAGATCAACTTAGCTTTGTCCTCATGCTGGGTGAGTGGTTGATCATCTTTCATCAATGTGGCTATAAAAATTTTCTTTTTTCGCTGCCTAGCATGTGCGTGGAACAGCCGGGTATTAGCATCCCCATCTTTGAGCCAACCGATTCTAGACCGCAACCGTGCAATAGTACGTCTAAGAGAGGACATAAACAACAAATGCTTCTTCAGCTTATTCTTCAACCAGGATTCAGCCGGCGAGAGTGGACGATTATCTTTGGCAATTTCCAGCTTGTGAAGTAGCTCACGGGCAAGAGCAAGCTGAGAACACACATGCCCGATGTTCTTTTCACTCTAGGACTGTAAATCCTTTGCTGTTGCCTTGAGCTTGGAATTCAGAGTTTGGAAGGACACAGACTAGCTGGAGTAGAATTCCAAGCCGTCTGGACCGTCTCCATGAAACCATCAAGTTTGGGCCAAAAGTCCTCAAAGTGAAACCGCGACTTTCCTGATTTAAAGTCATTGAGACCAAGAATAAGCGGACAATGATCAGAATCTTCTGAGGCAGCGCTCTCATGGAGCGCATTGGGAAAGGCATCCTCCCAGCCCATCGTACAAAGAACTCTATCCGGCCTCACCAGGGTTGGTGAGGCTTGGTGATTTGACCAAGTGAAATTTCGCCCATTCAGAGGCAAATCCTTCAGTGCAAGGTCATTAACAAGAGCCCAAAATCTGCCCATCATTGTCCGGTTCAGATTCAAGTTTTTTTGTCTTCATCCTTATAGATCAAATTGAAATCCCCTGCTATCACCCACGGTCCAGCGCATTCTGCTCTTATAGATCGCAGTTCTTGGAAGAAAAGAATTTTCTCTTCATTATCTTGTGGCCCATACACACAAGTGAGCCACCACGAAGGACCGGCAGATGATTTGAACTGCATAGATGCACTGAATCGATCAACTCTCTGCTCGCCTGTGACTCCCAAGTTACTTGTCCATGAAAGCAAGATGCCACCACTAGCCCCAACAGCAGGAAGCACCGCATTATCCACAAAATCAGTACCAAGCGTACGCAGCAGGAAATGCCTAGAACAAGCTGCTATTTTTGATTCTTGAATGCATACAATATCTGCCTGATAAGCCTCTACCATCATCCGAAGCGAGTTCTGTCTTGCAGAAGAATTCAGGCCACGTACGTTCCAAACTAGAATTATTTTAGGATCCATTAGAAGGCAAAAGAATAAGACCAAGAGAAGTCACCGAACACTATTAATTAAGACAGAATGGCCGTCGGTCCACTCTGCAGCTCAAACTGGGCAGGGGTCGTCCATCCAAACAAAGCCGCAAGAGCTGCAATATGAGATTCTGATAGAGGCTGCAGAAAAAGCTTGGTGTAATCATCTAAAGCTTGTTGATTAACCCCCTCATTGTCCCCAATCACATTAAGAGCTTTCATAGCCTTCTTTGAGGTACGGTTGTTCAGGGAATCTTTATTGAACTCTACTGGGGCACCCGCAATACGACGATTGCGCCATGGAGTGAAGCCTGGAGACAACACTTTGTTATTCCGCTTCTTGATCGGTGGCACTGGGAGGAGTTTCTGAGTTCGTCGTGCCAAATTCTTGATGAAATCACTTTGGATCGCATCAATCTCGGACAGCAGATTTGATGGTTGGACTGCAGCCATAGATTGAATCGATACCGGGACATCAACTCTTGCAGCAGCCTCAGACGGAGTCAGCTGCGCGACTTCCATGCCCAAGGCCAAGGAGGAGGGCTCCACTCCATCAGGAGGAGCCGCACCATCCTCCGGGGTTTGGAATGCAGTCTCAAGATCAAGAGATGCCTGGGACACCGACGCGTTATCCCCGAATGAAATCAACTCCGGGACATCAGCTCTTGCAGCCTCCTCAGGTGGACTCAGTACCATGATATTCACGCCTGCATCCAGAAGAGAGGGCTCCACTCCATCAGGAGGAGCTGCACCATCCTTCGGGACCCCCAAATCAGTCTCGAGCTCAGGAGACACCTGAGAACCCGACGTATCAACCCCAGGCGGGATCAATGTCAGGAGTTCAGCACCCGGATCAGCCTCAGGCGGAGTCAACACAGTGACTTCCACACCCGCGGCCAAGGAAAAGGACTCCCCTTCAGCGGGAGGAGCGCGTCGTCGATAGCGCCATATTTATTTAGCATTAATACAAACATATTTTCTACATACATCCATATTTGGCATATTGATTAGTGTTTGCAATGCATTTATTCTGTATGTTTTCTTGTGTACGTGCTTGATTGTGAGTAGACGGGTACGCTCAAGTGGTTACAATTGAGAAGCCAATATGTGAGGATCTTCGTGTGCAAGACGTTGAATTGCTTGACCACCGAATTGCAGGATGTAAAGGTAAGTGTCCTTGACCATATTGAACCTATGTTTTAAATGTTTTGCTTACGAAATTGCATGCTTGTGTCAACTTGATGGGAAACCTATTCGTAGGAGTTTACTAGTATTGCTTGCCATCTCTTGTCGCCGGGTACATGATGAGTCGGTTATGGGTGTTTCTCATTTGAGTCGCATCTCTTTACGAAGTTATGGGAAACAAAATAAACTTGTTTAACAACTCTAATCATGTGGATTAATGAAGATGCACTAATGATGAATCATTTTAGTGATATGGGATTTGGGTGATCTAAGAAAGCATGGTTTTGTGGAATGGATTGGATGCAACGGTGGTTTGCTTGCCTTAGATCTAAGCACCGATTCATGCAAATATATGCCAGGACAACAGTGCCACCACAAGGCCACGTATGGGTGCGGCGTAGATGAATAATTAGGTGTGCTGCTAGTATTGTATGGATTATTGGATGGCACGGGGAATGGGAGTCGAGTAGGGCTACTATGGGATCTGCATGGCGCACAAGGGGGCCCGTGGGTCAGAGAATGGAGATTCAAGCCTGTAGGTGAAATCTTAGTGGGTCCTTACAAACTAGTAGTCCCTTTGTAAAGGCTATTTTGTAATCTCTTAGCCATACACCAACGGTAGTGTATTTGGCATAATAGAGGTTCATTAGTCGCCGACGGGTGATGAAATCATGAACATGCATGTAAAGTAGGGATGTAAGTGGCCTGGGACCGGCAGCAGCGCCACTGGGCCGTCCCAAATTGTTGTCCCGCTAAGAGCCCAAATAAAGGCCCACTTAAAGTTAATGGATGAAACGGATTTCCCGTCATTGCCTGTGGCGCCGCAGCAAACCCGTCTGGCCGCTATGCGCTATCAAGAATATGTAGCAAACATCAAACCCTAGCCATCGTATGTGAACATGGCGATGCCTCGGCCCCCACCGTCAACAGCGCGCCTTCCAACGCCTCATCTTCCGCCGTCAACAAGGCGACCATCGATGCCGCACCCGGCATCGTCGATCTGTCCGCCTCGAGCGACACCACCACCCATCAGCGTCGTCGGCGCTTCGTCGATCCACCTTCCATCATAGCCGACGACTCTCATTTCGAGTGGACGACTGCCATCTAGTGAAGGTATGCACTATTTTGATTCTTGCCTGTAGAGATGATGGGTAAAAAATCTTGGTGAGTAAACAATCTTGCCTGTATGTTGTATTTCGATTCTTTCGGTAGTGGCATTTTCAGGCTAGTTAGAAAAGCCTCCTGTAATGAATCTTCCTCTATTAGATGTTCTCAACATTTTCAGGCTAGCTCAATTTTCTGTTCAGCCATCCAAGATTGTTTTGACTCCAGCTGTACCATATCAATCTACAAAATAAAATGGACCATGTCATCAGCAACAATCGTCTTACAGCACCATGAATTCAAATCAGGAAACATCAATAGTACATAAATAGCGATTATAAGTTCAGTGCATTAATTTAGTTATGTTTTTGTACTACCTTAGCATTTTCTACGCAGACAAAATCCTGGTGGCATGCCTCCATTTGCAAATGAGGGTTCCACGACACTGCATCTGACCAACTGAATTTGGAAATAACCAAAATTTAGTCATTGATTTCATATCTAAATAAAGACCATTTTATTTACTAGGATGAACCTAATGCTCAATAGCTTATACCATGCACATTGCTGCAACTAGTGTGTCCATCACAAAGGCCAGTTGGTATTGCTATAGCTCTGAACATCGCATATAAAATTAAGTCTTTTGTGCCGCAGACAACATACAAGCATTTGGATAACTTCAGGTCATTTTGTTCAATATGTTATGACAAGGACCGTTGCTACTGTCATTGCTTCGGTGGACAGCGCTCTTGGTGTCTTATGCTTTAAGCTAAATTATATTTGTCTGGCCATTAGTGAAAACAGGGGACATCATTAGTCTTTTAGTGGAGATGCTCTAAGATTTTAGAACGGACCATACATGCTTATTTCATCAGTTCATTTACTTGCCTCTGATAATTTTTAAGTTATGTTATTCATCACCAACAATTATAGATCAATTATATCACATGGAAATTTTGAAGTAACCCTCTCCTAAACTTGTATCGGTGTCAAACCTCAAAATGTCGTGCTATTAACTTACCATCTTCTCATTTCATTTTTACTGCTGCTACACAGTCGTTGCCATTTGATTGTGATGGTCCATGGATGCTTCCTACGTTCTGTTCTTATAAGAGATTCCTCTGCATGTTATTGACATCTTGCTTCTGAAGTTAAAAACATAAGTGCTTACACTACATCAGACTCCGAATTATTTTTTGTTTCCTTGAATGTGTATGCAGCCTCATGACGGTGAGATGCTACCATTAAGAGGGAAACAAAAGTCTTCAGACGTTATGCGGGTAGAGGTACAAACAAGCAAGCGATTCAGGTCGCCAATGGCACCAATGGGCGCGAGGTCGCCGGGAATCATATTGATGTTATCACCAAGGGTTGCCTCCCCTTCCGCAGCATTTCCAAATCTTGTCTCCTCATCTCGCTCTCAAGGTATTACCTGTTCTTAAAATTTTGAAAGTAGGCATTTTTTTGTTTTTCCATTAGTTCATAATTTTGCATATTAATGTACATATTTTAGGCTCATCACGTCAACATAGGAAGAGAAAATTGAGGTCTAAAATCTAGTATGATTTTACACCTATATATGAGGATATGGTACTTGCAAAAGCTAAATGCAACCATTGCCTTAGATTGTTTAATGTCAATCGAGATTTTGGAACAAGTGGATGTCACAGACATCTAAAAAATTGTGAAGGAAAGACAAAAATGGATGATATAGTTAACCAATTGAAAGTTGATAATCAATCCATACATGATGATGCTTTGAGAAATTGGAAATTTGACCAAAAAACTTCTGAAGAAGAGCTTGTTAAGTTAATTGTTGTGCATGAGCATCCATTCAGCTTTGTTCAGTACCCAAAGTTCAGGAGTTTTTTTCTATCCTCAACCGTTGGCTTAAACATATGTCTAGAACTACTATTCAAAAATATTATGTTGCCACATATGAGAAAGGGATGGAAGAACTACGATACACCATAGAGAGATTGAATTGCAGATTTTCCCTAACAGCTGATCTATGTTCATCCAATCAAAATCTAGGGTACTTGTGTGTTACTCTTCATTTCATTGATGCTGGTTGGGAAATCTGCAAAAGGATCATTAAGTTCACATCGGTAGAAACACCTCACAATGGGATGAACTTATTTAATGCTATGTTAAGATCCCTTCAAGATTGGAATATTGAAGACAAAGTTTTTTCTATTACGTTGGATAATGCAGCAACAAATGACTCTATTGTGGGGTCCTTAGAAGACAATCTTGTAGCCAAGTCATTATTGTTGCATGAAGAAAAATTGATTCACTATCCATGTGCTGCCCATGTTTTAAATTTAATTGCTCAAGAAGGGTACAAGGCTATGAGTGGAGCTATTGAAAATATAAGGGAGAGTGTAAAATATGTGAGGAGCTCACCAGCCCAAAAGGAGCGATTTGAGAAAATTGTGCACCGAGCAGGCATCTCATGTACAAAAGGTCCTACTCTTGATGTTGCTACAAGATGGAATTCCACATATGAAATGCTCTTAATCAGCAGCTGATTATAAGAAAGCATTTGAAGGGTTGGCCAAAGAGGATCCTCAATATGTGTATCAACCATCACTTGAGGAGTGGGATTTGTCCAAAAAGCTTTGTAACATGTTAAAGGTATTCAATGATGCAACTAAGATTGTGTCGGGTTGTCAATACCCTACCATACACTTATATTTCCATCAACTATGGGAAGTTAAGAAAATGTTGGAAAAGTGGGGATCAAGTCCGGAGCCTGTGATAGTATTGATGGTCAATTAGATGAAGAAAAAATTCAAGAAATATTGGGATCTATCTTTCTTGAAGATTTGCATGCCTGTTATTTTTTATCCTAGGTTTAAGATGAGTTTTTTGGACTTCAGATTAAGGAAAGATTTTAGGAATATGGCAACAACTTACCTTTACAAAATAGAGGAGACCTTGAGTGAGCTATTTGATGAGTATTCTTCGCAATCTATTGATTCAATATCCAAGAATCTCGAGTCAGGCAACAATGATGTGATAATTGTTGATGAGAATGATCCATGGGCAGATTGAGGGCAAGTCCAGAATGTGCAGCAAATGAAGACAACTACAGAGCTTGAAAATTACTTGAGTGAAGAAATGGTACCCGTTGGAGGCTCTTTCAATGTTGCTGAGTATTGGAAGATATACTCCACCAAATATCCAATTCTTGCTTGGATGACACGAGATATTCTAGCTATACCCGCATCTACTGTAGCATCAGAGTCCGCTTTTTTACGGGACAAAGGGTCATTAGTGACTACAGGAGCAGGTTAGGTAGTAATACCGTTGAGGCCTTAGTCTGTCTTCAAGACTGGATAAGGTCCAAAGATACCAATGATGATAGTATTGTTGGAAATACGGTTGAAGATGATGATCTTCATCATGAGGACGGCCCTTAAAGGTTAGTTCTATTATAAAGTATGTTTTGCTTCGCAATTTTACTCATTTTATTTACTACCAGAATTATGATCATTTTATTTGTTTCAACAGATTTCTCGGAAGTGCAATGTATACATGGAGATGGGCACAATACAGGTCTATAAATTTATATACACAGTTTATTTACAATCAACAATACTGTTTGTCCTTGTCTTTGCATATTTCATTTTACCATAACGAATACTAACTGTGCAGTCTATTTAAATTTATATTTCAATATCAGCCCACAAGTCTAGTATTAGTATTTTCAATTACTGCATGAAACAAATATTTTGACATGCATTCCTCTAGTTATTGCTGATACTTGTTTTATTGAATGAATTGTGTCATAGTTGGTTTGTGGTATGTTTCTTTATCAGATCATTCTATTCTATGTTAATTTGGTCACCACTGTTGAGGGATTGGAACCTTATTAGCTCCGCTGATTCTGAGATTCATCTTTCATCCTTTCAGCTGCTAATGGTGTAGTTATTGCCACTGAGAAGAGGTACATTGAAGAATTAGCCAGCTCGCTAATGATGTTGCACTGTATACCATGGACTCAATGAATTCTTCATATTCTGTCTTTATGATGATAATAAATAAATTGCAATTTATTTTTTATGATCTATGTATTCAAATATATAAATAGCATGTATTCCATTTTTTTCATCCGCAATTTTTTGGTTTCACTGTGTAACATCTATTTATTTTTGTTTCATCTCAGGTACACAGAAGACATGGAACTTGACGATGCCATCCATACTGTGATTTTGATTCTTAAAGAAGGGTACCAGATTCTGAAAGTCACCAAATGTTATCTACTTTTTATATGTTTGCTTTTGCTATATACCGGTTAAGCTGAGGCTGTAGACTTATTATCAAAATGTTGAGTCCTTGCTATTAACATATGAGAATGTTGTCAGTATTCATCTCTGATGTGATGTTGGTTATGTGACTGGATAGTGGATATGTGGTTGGTTTGTCTTACATTTTCAATTGCGGTTGGCACAGCAAACCAAGTTGCTCTATGCAACTACAAAGTTTGAATACTCCAATAACAAACTTTGTTTATATAGTATTGAGAAATGTACAGGTAATAGAACTACTTTTTTGTAACATGCATCTAATTTTGATGTGTAGATTTCATTATCGGGATTCTAATAAAAATGGTTTCATGTTTTTTGAAATAATATTTAATATATTATATTTCTTACAAATTTGTAAATGGGCTAGTACCATAGATGCTTGAAGCAATGAGAGCTTGCCCTTGAGGCCGCCAGCGCCTGCGGAGTGTGAACTGTATTCTCGATGCCTTGCGGGACGAATAAGTACGTAATGGGTACATGGGACAACCGCTATTTTAAGCGGCTTATGCAGGACGGCTGTGAAACGCCCGCTAAGATTTTTGGAGCGCGCGGGACGGTACTCGGTCAGCAACGGAACAACCCGCTTGCATCGCTAGGGTAAAGTGGTATAACCTCTAAAAATTGTAAAACTATCATGATTGTTGTACTCACGGTCACGAGCACCTGGACAACTTCCATGATTAGAATTGAACTTGAGTTTTGGGATGATTTGGTATGGGATTAGTTATGTCATATGAGTTTGGTTGGTTATGAGAAATATGAATTTGGCACATGATGATGATATTAATTGATAGTTGGTTATGAATGAATTATGATGGTAAATGAGAATGTTGAATATGTGTTATGATAATTACTTGGGTGATGATGGGATTTAAACTCACATAGTCATTTTAGGTTGCTTTTACATGTTTATGAAATGTACTTTTATGCAATTAGCCATTTACTATCATCCTTGTTTTTAGCTACATGTCATGCTTTCCCAGTGCGACATGTGCTCACCCTTGCTATTCTAACAATTAATTCAGCTACAAGAGATATTTTGGAGGTCAATGTGGAGCACTAGGCGTGCGTACTACCGTCGATTGCCTGTGGAGTTGGAGTTGCCTACGCTGGTTTATTTTCCGTTGCAATAGAATCAAGGTATTTATATTATTCGTGACATGGTTAAATTTTGATTATCATTTGTGATGTTGATTTGTATGTGTGAAACAACATCTTGGGCACACATACACTGCACTTGGTTCATTTTTTAGAACTGGGTGTCACACCGAAGCCGTCCTCCCCCCAGAGATCGCCGTGGGCTGCCTTCGAGTCTAGGAATTTGAGAAAGCCTTGCAGGACCAGCTCCAGCATGAAGATGTCGACCTCATCGATGAAGCAAGATGGCATGCTGCCATCCGAAACGCGCGGTACCAGCAGGCACTTCGGCGCTACCATGAACTGTTCGTGCGGAGTAGAGAGCTACAGGACCTGGTACTGCGGAGCATACTTACTCGTGAAGGGTCGAACAAACTCTCCCCCAGCTGGGAGGGCCCCTTCCGGGTGACACTGGTATCCCGCTCCAGGTGTGTCCACCTGGCAACGGAGGAAGGAGAGCCCCTCTCCAACCCTTGGAATATAGAACACTTCCGTATGTTTTACCCCTACCACGGTGGTAGGACGATGTAAAGGTGTCGAGTCTGGTCCAGAGTGTGCAGTCTGCCCGTGTTTCTCCTATGTTCATTAATTCTTATTATTTTTATGATCATCAGACTATGCTTGTTCTAGCATATCGTCTTCATATGCTCAGTCATTTTTATCTGTCTCACCACTGGTTAAATTAAGCAATCCTGCTACAGGTGGGCTCGTTTGAGGTACCTGCAATGTGTTTTGGGGTCTCACGACTGCCCCCTTGCTTGCGGTCCTGTGGTGCCAGATGGTCTCCCACGAAAGGCCCACGCCGAGCCGGAAGTCTGGGGTGTGTAGCCTGCTTAGCCTTGTCCAGTACCCTAAGTGTGCACACTCTGCCTTCCAGCGCTACGGCTAAGTACTGGGGCCCAGAAGGCTCACACCCTAGGCAAGGTGGAAGTCGGGCCCCAGACACTAGCGCATCGAATTACCCAAGCCTCGCATACCAACCTAGGACCTGAGACGTAACAAAAGTTGAGAGAAAATGGGGGTGACCATCAAGCAAAATTACTCCTCCTTTGTCGTTTATGCAGGGCATACACGACAGGTTAGTTTAGGCACTATCAATAGCAGTATTGGCAGGATTCATGCCTTCTAGGGGGCCTGCCACCCCTATTCTACATAATGACAACAAGCGCCGATTATTGAGTATGCTCTCCCGTTCCGCACTTGTTGCTAATAAGGTTTCTCTGGTCTCCTGTCTTCCAGGGCCTGTCGATGTTCTCCCCGTTGATAATAGACGATTCTAGAGCATCCAACTCTGGCACCCCCAGGGGACCAGCCGTCAACGTTCTTGTCATTAATAGTGGGCGACACCAGAGCATCCAGCTCCAGCACCTCCCAAGGGGCCCGCGTCGATGTTTCTACGCGTTTATTGTAGGTGACGCTGGAGCATCCAGCTCCGACCCCTCCAAAGGGGCCCGCCATCGATGTTTTTACGCGTTGGTGGTGGGTGACGGCGGAGCATATTGCTCCAACACCTCCCAAGGGGCCTGCCATTGACATTTCTACGCATTGATGGTGGGCGACGCGGAGTATCCAGTGCTTTGGCACCACCCAAGGGGCCCGCCTTTGTCGTTTACACGTGTTGATAGTGGGTGACGTTGGAACATCCAGCTCTGACACCTCCCAAGGAGCCCACTGTCGATGTTTCTATGTTTTCATGGTCGATGACACCAGAGCATCCACCTCTAGCACCTCCCAAGGGGCCCGCAATCGACGTTTCTACGCGTTGATGGTGGGCAACGCTGCAGCATCCTGTGCTTCGGCAGCTCCAAAGGGGCCCGCTATCGATGTTTCTACGAGTTGATGGTGGGCGACGTCGAAGCATCTAGCTCCAGCACCTCCAAAGGGGACCACTGTCGACATTTCTACACGTTGATGGTGGGCGACGCCAAAGCATCAAGCTCTGGCCAATCCCAAGGGGCCCGTCGTCAACCGCGTTGAAGGTGGGTAACGCTAGAGCAATCAGCTCCGACAAATCTCAAGGGGCCCACCATCGATGTTTCATAGCGTTAAGGGTGGGCACTACCTCTGTTCGGCGGCTACATCGCCGCCATCGCCGCTGGACACCGCTTCGACGACGACCATGCGCTTCAAATCAAGCTCGGTGCCCCCAGAAGCCCACTGGTGTCAACTTTCAATATCGGCGCTCCCCAGGGGGCCTACCGGTCTCAACTACCCAAGCTCCTGCGCTGCGCCGGGGGCCGTCGGCGACATCCTACGATTAAGTGGTAGGTGTGCCCAACCAATTGGCCACACCCACTAGGGGTCCTCTAAGGGGTTCATAGATAGGACGTCAAACGGCGCAAAGCGGTTATGTCAAGTGTGCGACCGTTGGTTTCTAAAAGCAAATGAAGTCAGCGAGGTTCTTCGGGCCCTTACGCTGCTAAGGACCCAGGTGGACAAGTTGAGAAGCACAAGATAGAGCCAAGAAACTGGATATGAATTCAAATTCATTAAATCTTATTTACAAAGGTGCAACCCTCAGATACAAGGTTCCTCGCGTGGGGGCCACCAGCCTTACTTGCGAGCAAACTGTGCAGCGACATGCTTGGCGAGGTCCTCGACGTCAACCTTCATCGCCTCCTCACGTGTCTTGAGGGGGCCATCGACTACCGGATCCAGGGGGATCTCTAGGTACCAGCTCTGGTAGAACACTAGGACGTGGGATGCCACCACCTCTGCCAACTCTTTCCCTTCAGTCTCCAGAGTGTGGGCGATGACTGTGCCCAAAGCCCGCATCTTCGTGCTGGTGGAATCAAGTGCGGGGATCACTTGAGTTACCTCTTGCGCCAACTTGCCACTTCGCACTGGGTTGAAGCCAAAGGGTTGTAGCACCTCCTCGGTACAAATTAGGAAGTCCCAAACCTTCCAAGCCTCGATCGTACGGGATGCCCAGAGGTCTCTGACTTCTTGTTGCGCCATCCTCAGAGCGCCTGTCTCGCCTGGGCAGCCAACTGCCTTTCACGTTCATCAAGTGTCCGGACACAGCGGTCCACAGTATGTGAATGTCGCCTAGAGGGGGGTGAATAGGCATGGAAAACTTTTCCTGCAACACTTAACAAATTTGTCAAGTACAGGAGGGCCAGACTAGTGCGGTATCTGTACAGACTAGTCCGATATGCTAGTTATACCGATGAAAAGATTGATTGTTTAATGTATTCTTCTCAAATGTTATAATAGTGGAATTAAGTAAATTATCCTAACAACTTGTGTAAGTTTTAGGATGATTGATTTAAACGATGAACACAAGATTAATATAAGTTGCAAGATTAATCAACCCTATTCCCTCGATGATGATGATTGCAAAAGCAAATAACAAGAACACAAGAGACAAGGATTTTTACCGAGGTTCGATCTCACCAAAAAGATCTACGCCCTCGTTGAGGAGCCCACACAAAGTCGGGTCTCAATCAACCCTTTACCTCTTCAAGTTACCACAAAGGCCAACTTGAGTTCCACTATCACAGTGGCAATCTAAAACGCTGAGGGCTCCCACAAAATTACAAGAGAAAAGCGATCAAACACACTTAAAAGATTTACAATAGATGCAAGAGTGTATAAGAGATCAAACCCCAAGAGCTTAGCAATGCGTAGAAGACGATCTCCCTATCCCAAATATGGATTCCCAAAAGATTTAAGTTTTAGGGGCTTAAATGTGTGGGGAGAGGTGTTTTTGTGCTCTTGGGACAAGTGGAGGCCCTAGGGTTCTTAGCTCTTCACTATTGTGTACGCTTTTTATGTTGTGGGGTCATAGATAACCTATTTATAGAGTTTCTAAAAAAAGTTACCGTTAGGAATACCGACCGGCGGACTAGTCCACTCTGGGGACCAGACTAGTCCAGTGTGCTGTGTAAAATTTGCATGAGTTGTGAAGCACACCTAAAACCCTAATTTGTGTGAGGTGTACTGGACTTGTCCGTATTGGAATGGAAAGTTATCCGGACTAGTTTCTGATGGGTCTAGAGACTCAATCGGACTAGTCCGCAATAGGATGAACTTTTCTGATGCAGGGTGATATGTGTTGAGTGAATATCAGAAGGTTGAACGAACTTGTCCGGCAAGTGTCCGGACTTGTTCGAGTAAGTTCAGTGAGTTGAAAGGACTAGTCCGGTGCTGTTCCAGATGTGTCCGTGTGAGAACAGAAAGTAAAACAGACTATTCCACTTGTGAACGGACTTGTCCGATGCTTGATGGATTGCTTAATTACTTGATTTTAGTCCTTACCCTCTACGCAGAGATATAGGCTTTTGGGATGTGTCCCTGACACACATCCTATACATTGATATCTACTTTGCGCTTCCTTGATCATTTTGGCTTTTCCTTTTCTCACTCCTCATTTTTCTCCTTTTTGAGTGCACCATAAGTTCTAGTCTTTGTAGACCTGCATTCATATTAATGAATTCATTAGTCTCAAAGTGTTAGAGCGACACTTCCCCCAGATCTGCTTAGGAGCAGCCCGCGAAGGTTATTTGTTTGGCGGGGCTTAGGCCTCAATCAAGTGTTCTAGCGGATGGGAATATGAGGAGGTGGTTTTTTCATGGTTTGGGTTGCCGTAACACCTTACTCCATGGTGGATTGTATTGCTAGTATGTGTGTATGCGTGTGTGATGTTTTTTCTGAGTCCTTTGTAATGGTGGCAGTCCGGGCCTTTTATAGACAAGGCTGAGCGCCTTACAAGTGGGGTCTCGGGGCCCGACAGGGGGTCCTGGGGCGATCTTATCCTAATGATCTAAGGCTTCTTCCATAAGCTTGCTCTGACCGTGGACTTGAATACTCACCGTCTTGCCGCCTGCGTTGTCAGTAGCCCATGCACCGTTGCTGACATTGGCAGGAGATGTCCCATCCAACTGTATTTGTCACTGTAAGCTACCCACTTAGTCGAGTGGGATAGGCCTGCGGTGTCTTCACTGTAATGCGATTGGTCGCGGTGGTACCTTACATTAGGCGTGCCCCGCGGCATGCGTCTGGGGAAGCATCGTATCTTCAATGCTTGATAGGGACAAGGCACACCGTCCTCTTAACTCCCGCGTCCCTCCGTCCAGAGCAAGTGGCTGGACTATGTGATAGCTCGGGAGCTCACCTCTGCAGAGGAGGTCAGGTCCTGCCTTGCACACCACGTAGCAACTCGGGAGCTCACCTTTGCGGAGGAGGTCAGGTCCTGCGGGCCAAGTGGCTGCTCGGGAGCTCATTTATGCGGGGAAGGCTAGGCCCCGTCCGACTAGACACGTGTCGTTGCCGGGAGCTCACCTCCGTGGAGGAGGTTAGGTCCCGACTTGCGGGACACATGGCAGCGCTGGAGCCCACCCATATAGGAGGTGGCCTGTCTGATGTCTTGGTCCACGTGGCAGCTCCAGAGCCCTGTCTCACGGTTGGACACGTGGTTACCTGGGGGCTCGTCTCCAAAGGGGGTGCTGAGCTTATCCTTCGTGTTTCCTGCAGATATCCTGGACCTCCCATCTGAGACTGATGGGTCCAAGTCTCTTGAACATGTGGTGCCCTAGGACCCCACCTATGCTGGGAGGCGGGGTACCTAGCGGCTCTAGCTTGTGCACGAGGGTACCCGATATGTCGGGTACCGACAGTGGCCCCTGGGTCCATCTTGAGGTGAGGCGAGGAGCCCGATAGTGGAGCCCTTATCGTGCTTTCCCGTGCGGCCTTGATTCGAAGCCTGCTCAAATTTGCAAGGTGCACCCAAACGCCACTAGGGTGCTTAAAAGGGGTACCTTTGTGCACAATGAAGGTTCATTCCTTCCGCTTGCCCCAAGCATTCGATCCTTCGTATTCCTCCTTGAGCGTCTAACCACCCTTGAGGTTCTCGACCCCTGCTGCAATGGACTCAGTCCTGCCTCCTTCCCGGATGGTGGATGTATTACTCATGAGGCGGCTTTTCAGCTGGGAGGACGAGGAGCGATGGGACCTGATCCGTCCTGGCTCCTTGACACTAGTGTTGGGGGAGAAGAAGATCGTCTTCTTCCATGCGTACGCATACTCCGGGTTTGTCACTCCCGTTTCCTCCTTCCTAGCGACACTCCTGGAAGTCCTTGGGCTTCAGGTTCATCACCTGTCGCCAAACTCTCTGGTGGTGGCGGCGGTGTTCTCGCATTTCTGTGAGATGTTTGTCAGGGTGCATCTGAGCGTACCGGTGTTTCGGCAGTTCTTCGTGTTGAGACGGACCGGGAAGAA
Organism: Tuctoria greenei; assembly: GCA_036927565.1. NCBI lineage: Eukaryota > Viridiplantae > Streptophyta > Magnoliopsida > Poales > Poaceae > Tuctoria > Tuctoria greenei. The sequence goes on along the minus strand of JAYESD010000007.1, from coordinate 110,890,755 downwards.
GAACAAATCCAACTTCCTCGGTAGCTACTATTTCCAGCATCTGGACAACAACCTCTTCAAGTACATCACACCACTCTCTTTGGCGAAGTGGGCTGATTGGAGGAAGGATTGGGTGATCGTACAAGTCGACGCCCACGACTGCCTGGTTATGCCCACTGGATGGGCGACGATCAGGAGGGGGAGCTGGGAGGAGCGGGATGAGTTAGAGTAGGCCTACACCCCGATGTTGGAGAGGATCCAATTCTTGGCAGATCATGGTCTGTCGGAGTTGAAGGTGATGGCGGACTTCGTCCGTCAACGCTTGGCTCCCCTTAAGCACCTGCCGTCCTGCATGGCTCTACTTCGGGTTACAGGATGTCACCCACTGGTGCGGGGTCGCGACACAGACCCCGAAAGAGGTACTCGATGCAATGTCCAAGGCATGCGGCGACCTTCTATCGAACAATGTCTTCAACTTCCCATGGGCTTGCCTGCCGCTTTGCACGAATCAGGACCTTCGGGCAAATGTTCTGAACGAGATGCCCAACCTGGATGCGATTGGTCTTACGCCATGGCAGGTTGGTGATGATTGCCAGGGCATGGCCATCGTCGACTCTTCGGAGGAGTCTACACCTTCTTAAGGCTTCAAAGCTTCCAGGGTGGAGGAGGCACCCGCTGTCAGATGGAAAGGCAAGGCGTTGGTCCCTAACGCACGTAAGTGGAATGCACCGGTCCCCGACACAGGCAAGGGGAAGGCCCTGGTGGTCGAGGTCGTGAAGGAGAAACTCCCTCAGTCTCCATAGAGGGCACCACCGTAGGTGGCCTTCGCTCCAAGTCAACATCACCCGATGCACCCCTCTTCAGTATTGGCATCGGCAGTTCTTTGAGGGGAGGCTTGGTTCATCAAGCGGCGGCTCCGCCGACATCAGCGGTCAACACATCATCCAGCACCCCCTTCGCCAACGTAGTCTAGGGTGGCACAGGGGACTCTAACAGCGTCACACCTATAGAGCCTCATGCAAAAAGGCCTCAAGTCGATGTCGTCGATAGCTCGGGAGGAGGATGCGGGAGTGGCTCCGAAAAAGTTGGTGGAGGCACATCGACGCAGGGTGGCAGCATTGCTGGTGGTTTTGGCGGAGGCCCAGCTGGGATGACCTCGCCTGTTATGCCATTGTCATGGCCTGCGGCTTCAGGGTCGCCGAAAGTGGAGGCTCGCTGGAACTTTCGAGGATGTCGGTAAGGCATTCTTGCCAATGGTTGCTCTATTATCTCGCCTGCCTTTGTTGATTGGTTAGGGCTTGATCTTTATTTGCAGGGCTACGTTAGCTATTGTGAGGCCCTTACCACTGGGGGTAGTGCCGGGAAGCACTTCGAAGGCGGTCGAGGAGGCTACGGCTGCGCCAGCGGGGCAGCCCACCAAGCTTGTTCATGGGAGTGCTGCTCTGGCGTCTGAGCCCGGTGCGGGTAGTGAAGGATCTCTGGCTGCATCTCTAGCTGTCGCGTTGGAGGCACCTCTAGCTGTCGCGCTAGAGGCATCTTTGGCCGTCGTGGCAGAGGCACCTCCGTCTGTCGTGGCAGAGGCAATGTCGGAGTCGACTCTGGGGTCTGAAGGCCTAGCCTCCACTGTTGTTGATCCGACGGGCGGCTCCTTGAGTGATGATGACGCTGCTGCTTTGAGTGGCGCCGCAACTCCTGCTCAGCCTCTAGGGGCATGATAGCTGGTACTGGTGGCCTCTCCTTCACCTCTACGGGAGGAAGAGGTCCCTGAGATGATCATTGGACGACATACCCTAACACTGGCGCAGCCGGAGCGCCTCTACGACATCATGGACTCGATGCAGTCCAGCATCCTTCAGGTGCAATCCAACCTTCTTCGGGTGCAGGAGGCTCTCGCCGTAGAGTGGGAGAAGCTGCATGCCGAAGGCAAGACCCTCCAAGGCCGGGAGGACCTTTTGAGGTCCAGGATCACCGAGGCGAAGGCGAGATACAAAAAGGAGAGCAAGGAGCTGGAGCTGAGGCACCGCTTGGTGAAGGCCACGGACGCCCTGTCCCAGAAGATTTTGGCCGATGCCAAGGTAGCCAACAACACGGCTGATGCCTGCCTGCGTGCCCTTGAAGAAGTTCGAGAGGCCCTGAGTCGCCAAGAAGCCATTGTTGTCGAGAGGGAGGCTGCTGTTGCCGAGCAGGAGCTGATGGCCCAGGCAATATTGGCTCGAGCTAAGGCTGATCAGGATAGGTTGTAGTCCCGACTTGAAGATCTTGAGCTTCGGGAGAGGGACTTGTCACGAGATTGGGCGCAACACACAGCTGAGCGTCAGGAACTTCTCCTATGCGATCTCGACGTCAAAGCCCGAAAGTGCTCGTTTGTGCGCCGCGCCCGAGAGCTCGATCTGCAGGAGTGTTAGCTGGCTCAGCGCCTGGAAGCCGAGGGTAGGGTGGTGGCGGAGACAGTGGCAACCCATGTCATGTTGTTCTACCAGAGTCGATACCCTGATCTGCCCCTGGAGCCAGTTTTTGAAGGCCCCGTTGAAGAGCACGAGGCCGCAACAGCAGAGGTCAAGAATGTCGCGAACATGTCTTCGCGCAATTCGCCAGGGACTAAGGCTGGCAGCCCGACTTTGTATCCGGGGTTCACCCCTTTGTAAATATTCCTTAATGAATATGAATTTGTGTTTGGCTTCTTGGTTTGTCTTTGTGCTTCTCAACTTGTTCTCTGAGTCCTTAGTTGCGTAAGGGTTTGCAGAACCTTTGCCGAGCCCATTAGCTTTTGAGGACCAACGGTTGCACAATTGATATGATCGAGGTGTTGCCCATTGACTTCCTTCCTATGGAACCCCCTTAGAGGCCCCTTGGGAGATGTGGTTAGTTGGCCGGGCACATCTACCATTTGATTTGCAGAATGTCTTCAAGGAGCCCCCAGTGAAGCAGGGGAGTTGGAGTGTCGTAACGCCACCAATGGTCGGAGCTGGACGCTCCAGCGTTGCCATCACCATCATGGAGTTTTTGACGGCAGGCCCTTAGGTGGTGCCAGAGCTGGGTGCTCTGGCGTTGCCCACCATCGTCGTTGAGGCGTCGATGGCAGGCCCCTTGTGGGGTGTCGGAGCTGGATGCTCCAGCGTCATCCACCATCGTTGTAGAGTCGTCGATGTCAGGCCCCTAATGTATAGGCTATCGCAAGAGAATCCTGTTAGCAACAAGAGCAGGGCAGGAGAGTTTACTCACTTATCCACGCTTGGTGCTATCATTGACGTGCTGGGACGTCGACGACAGGCCCCTTGCGAGTTGTCGGAGCTGGATGCTCCGGCGACGTTCGCCATCTTCGTCGATATGTCGATGGAAGGCCCCTTGGGAGGTGCCGGGGCTGAATGCTTCGGCGTCACCCACCATCATCGTGAAGACGTGGACGGCAGGCCCCTTGGAAGGTGTCAGAGCTGGGTGCTCCTGTGTTGCCCACCATCATCATTGGGACGTCGACGGCAGGCCCCTTGGGAGGTGCCGGAGCTGGATGCTCTGGCATCGTCCACCATCGTCGTTAAGACGTCGACGGCAGGCCCCTAGGTGTATAGGCTATCAAAAGAGAACCCTGTTAGCAACAAAAGCGGGGCAGGAAAGTTTACTCACTTATCCACACTTGGTGTTGTCGTTGACGTGGTGGGATGTCGACGGCAGGCCCCTTGCGTGGTGTTTGAGGTTGATGCTCTTGCGACATCTGCCATCTTTGCAGATACGTCTACAGCAGGCCCCTTGGGAGGTGTCGGAGCTGAATCTTCGGAGTCGCCCACCATCGTTGTGAAGACATCGAGGACGGGCCCTTTGGGAGGTGCCAGAGCTGGGTGCTCCGGCGTTGCCCACCATCGTCATTGAGACGTCAACAGGAGGCCCCTTTGGAGGTGCCAGAGCTGGGTGCCCCAGCATCGCCCACCATCGTCATTGAGACATCGACGGGAGGCTCCTTGGGGGGTGCTGGAGCTGGATGCTTCGGCGTCGTCCACAATCATCGTAGAGTCGTCGACAGCAGGCCAATGGTGTACAGGCTATCGCTAGAGAACCCTGTTAGCAACAAGAGCGGGGCAGGAGAATTTACTCATTTATCCGCGCTTGGTGTTGTCGTTGACGTGCTAGGACGTCAACGACAGGCCCCTTGCGAGGTGCCACAACTGGATGCTCCAGCGATGTCTGCCATCTTCGTAGATACGTCGACGGCAGGCGCCTTGGGAGGTGCTGGAGCAGAATGCTCCAGCGTCATCCACCATCATCGTGAAGACGTCGATGGCAGGCCCCTTGGGAGGTGCCGAAGCTGGGTGCTCCAGCGTCGCCCACCATTAACGTTGAGACGTCGATGGTAGGCCCCTTGGAAGGTGCCGGAGCTAGGTGCTCCGGCATCGCCCACCAATGTCGTTGAGACGTCAAGGCCAGACCCCTTGGGGGGTGTTGTAGTTGGATGCTCCGACGTCGTCCACCATCATGGTATAGTCCTCGGCGGCAGGCCCCTGGTGTACAGGCTATCGCAAGAGAACCCTGTTAGCAACAAGAGTGGGGCAGGAGAGTTTACCCACTCTCCGCGCTTGGTGTTGTCATTGACGTGCTGGGACGTCGACGACAGGTCCCTTGTGAGGTGTCGGAGCTTGATGCTCCGGCGACGTCCGCCATCTTCGTCCATACATTGATGGCAGGCCCCTTGGGAGGTGCTGTTGCTGAATGCTTTGGCGTCGCCCACAATCGTCATGAAGACATCGACGAGAGGCCCCTTGGGAGGTGCCAGAGCTGGGTGCTCCGGCGTCGCCCACCATCGTCATAGAGTCGTCGACGGCAGGCCCCTGGTGTACAAGCTATCACAAGAGAACCTTATTAGCAACAAGAACAGGGCAGGAGAGTTTACTCATTTATCCGCGCTTGGTGTTGTCATTGACATTCTAGGATGTCGACGACAGGACCCTTGCGAGGTGCCAGAGCTGGATACTCCGGTGACGTGTGCCATCTTCATAGATACGTCGATGGCAGGCCCCTTGGGAGGTGCCGGAGCTGAATGCTCCGGCATCGCCCACCATCGTCGTGAACACGTCGACGTCAGGCCCTTGGGAGGTGCCGAAGCTGGGTGCTCCAGCGTCGCCCACAATTGTCGTTGAGACGTCGACAACAGGCCCCTTGGGAGGTGTCGGAGCTGGGTGCTCCGGCGTCGCCCACCATCGTCGTTGAGATGTTGACATTAGGCCCATCGGGGCGTGCCAGAGCTGGATGCTCCGGTGTCTTCCACCATCGTCGTAGAGTCGTCGACGGCAGGCCCCTAGTGTACAGGCTATCGCAAGAGAACCCTGTTAGCAACAAGAGCGGGGCAGGAGAGTTTACTCACTTATCCGCGCTTGGTGCTGCCGTTCGACGGCAGGCCCCTTGCGAGGTGCTGGAGCTGGATGCTTCGGTGACGTTTGCCATCTTCGTCCATACGTCGACAGCAGGCCCCTTGGAAGGGCCAGAGCTGAATGATCCGGCTTCGCCCACCATCTTTGTGAAGACATCGACAACAGGCCCCTTGATAGATGCCAGAGCTGGGTCCTCCGGCGTCGCCCACCATCATCGTAGATTCATCGACGACAGACCCCTAGTGTACAGGCTATCGCAAGAGAACCCTGTTAGCAACAAGAGCGGGTCACGAGGATTTACTCACTTATCCGCGCTTGGTGTTGTCGTTGACGTGCTGGGACGTCGACGGCAGGACCCTTGCGAGGTGCCGGAGCTGGATGCTCCAGCGACGTCCGCCATCTTTGTAGATACGTTGAAGGCAGGCCCCTTGGGAGGAGTGGGGGCTTGGTGCTGTGACATCGCCCACCCGTCATTGGGACGCTGACGACAGGCCCCTTGGGGGGTGCCGGATCTGGACGCTCTGGCGGTTTGTCCTGCACATATGATAGAAAGAGGGTTTACTAGTCTTGCTCATCGGTCATACCTATTCCTCTCCTTAGCTTTGTCATGTCTTACTGTCCTGTACTGACGCACAGGGCTTGGGTAATTTGATGTGTTGGTTCTTCGGGGTATGGCTCCTACCGTTTTCAGGGTGTGTGCTTTTTGGTTCCAGTACTCAGCTGTAGCATTGGGAGGCAAGGTGTGTATGCTTATGGTGTAGGACCAGGCTAAGCAATTTATACCCCCTTGACCTCATGCTCGGCACAAACCTTTCCTGGGAAGGCTTCTGGCGCCACGGGGCCCTAATGACGAGAGCAGTCGGAAGAACCCCTCACACACTGCAGGTACCTCAAGTGAACCCGCCTGTAGGTTCATTGCACGACTTCAGCAAGGGTGAGTTATAGAGCTTACAACTGTGTATATGAAGATAACATACAATAAATGAGGCTAGTATGGTATGATCATAAAATTAATGCATAATTAAATGAACAATGTTTTTAAGAAAGCATTAAGTAAAATAATGATTCTTTTTTATCGGAGTTCATAGGGGGAGTCAGGGTTTTACAAAAGAGGGCAACATCTTGCTTCCGGATGATGAGGGAGGCAGGGTGTACAGGTTTAGCGTTCGGAACCAAGCTAAGCTAACTGCACACTCTAGATCTGACCCTCCCGGTGCTCGGTTGTCCTTAGTGCTGCTCCTAAGCCATTCGAAAACCTTTACACTGTTCTACTAATCATAATATTTACAATAGGGGTGCCCAAGGCCCCAAGGCAGTTGTGATGGTTGTGGTGCAACCTTGCTGTCGACACCTATAAAAGGGGCTATGAGCAACTGTCCCTACTTTCTGCCCCTATCACCCATCTTGCGGGTGGTATGAGCAGTGCTGGGACTGAGCTCGGCAGCTTTGACGGGGATGTTGGTGCTGCCGGAGGGCTGCAGTCGGGGCGCAGCAGATGCTCCGCGCTGACGTGAGCTCGGTGGAGGTGGACTTGATCCAGCATCGCCCGTGGTGGGTGTCGGGTCTGCTGAGAGGGCTTGGAGCTGCTCCATGGCTAACACCATGGTGGTGCGATCTTCGTGGATCCTGAGGATGCTAGAGGGGGTTGGCATCTTCACGACGATGTAGCCGTAGTGGGCTACGGCCATGAATCGGTACAGGGCCGGCCTGCCGATGATGGCGTTGAAGGGGAGGCTGACATCGGTGACATCGAACATGATGCTTTTCGTCCTGTAGTTGTCGGGTGTCCCGAAGGTCACCCGGAGATGGATGTTGCTGTATGGGATGATGCTCCCTGGTCCCACCCCTGAGAATGGGCTCGAGGGGGTGAGCTTGGACACTGGGATCTTCAGCTGATCGAAGGCTACACGGCTGAGGAGGTTGAGGCCGGCCACACCATCTATTAATACGTAAAGGAGCTTGGCGTTGGCTATGGTAAGGGCGCCTAGAAGAGGTAGAACCCCAGCCATGTTCTTGGGGTAGCCAGAGGCGTCGAAGCTGATCGGCGTCTCCTCCCAGCGGTGGTGTCGCGCCGGAGTGGATACACAGGATCCCAAGACCCTCTGAAGATGAGGTGGAGGGTCTTGCAACGCTCTTTGTCGCTGCTGGCGTCGGATTCGTCGTCTTGGTGGACCACTTTGGCGGCCCGCTCTTGCTTCTGGTACTCCATCTCCTCGTCATCATCGACCTTGTGGTTGACCTTCTGCTTGCCCTCCCGCTGGCGTAAGGGGGCACCGTCTGGAAGCTGCTGTGCCCGCTCTTGGTAGCATTTGGCGCATCTCTTTATCTCCCGGCACTCGCTCGTGGTGTGGTCGCGAGTTTTGTGCACTGGGCAGGGCTCGACTCCTTCAACAGCGGCAGGTAGCTGATGTGGAAGCTTCTCCGGGCGCGGGGGTTTGCCACCTCCGGTCGCGGCTGCAGCCGCGACGGGATGATGAGGACATCAACACCCTCGATACATCCACACCAACTCAGCTATCGGTTTCTGGTCCGATCACTCGCGCTCGTACACGTCAACTAAACTATCAGGTAAACTCGTTCTTGGCCTTATGTCCATCTTATCTAGACCGTGGAACTACCTGCTTTCTTGTTTTGCTTAGGAACAACGGAGAGGAGCCAAAGGGAAGGGAATTCTCGCGGACGGGATTTGGACAGCAGAACAGCACCAACTTGTGATGGCCACCACGACTTCAGACAGACTCCGATCTGGGCGTTCAAATACTTCCTGGAAAGATTATCAAGTGTACTTTCAAACAGATCTGGCCTCATGTCCATATCTATTCGGAGTACGCTGCAATCGTTATTTTAATACCAATACCTTTTCTGTCCATGGTGCTGCGTCACCAAAATTGGGCCCATGGTCCATGTATCGTTTGGAGTCCATTAGTGACTCGTTATTAGGGTTTATCATGACCCTAGGGAGGTAATAAATAGTAGCTGCCACCCTCATTAGCTGGTGGGTTTTGTTTATTCGTAAGTTAGCTTCTGCTGCTTCCTTGTACATGCGCGTGTCGACTAGATCGCCCGTCTACTTCTATCTTGAACCCCACATTAGATTGATTCAACAGATAAGTGCTTGTTCTTCTTGTTCTTGCGTGTTCTTCAATTGCTTGCAGGAACAAAGGCCCTTGTGGTCAGGTCAATTGTGCACCAACAAGATCAATACAACTTCAGAGTCGGTGTACCGATCGCTAAGGCACATCATCTTGGGGACGGCCGATTGCAAACGTCTTCTCCTCCACAAATCGAACCCTCCTATTCTCATCAAAAGATTGAGAACCCAGATCCTATCAATTGGTAATAAGAGCAAGGTTAATCGGTGAGAGTGCTACTATTACTTTTCTTTTCGTTGTTATCATCCTATAGTCCAGAAAAAGCCCAAAAAATGCCAGATCTGTTTTTCCATTATTCCTAGATCATTGTGCCTTTTGCTTTCTCTACTTAGTCTAGACTTGTTGAGTTCATGGTTGCTTCGACGAGTCAAGTTGCTGGTCTTTAGTTTTGCACCACTAGAGTTTTGAGTTCGTGTCACATTCGGTCACCTAGTTCGAGTCAGATTCATAGTTCGAGTTTGAGTCGGATTACTAGTTCGAGTTTGAATAAGATTGCTAGTTCGAGTTTGAGTTGGATTGCTAGTTCGAGTTTGAGTCGGATTACTAGTTCGAGTTCGAATCAGATTGCTACTTTGAGTTTGAGTCAGATTAGTAATTTGAGTTTGACAACAAGAAAAAGGCAAGTGCAAAATCAAAAGCCGCACAAAAGCCACAACCAATTATCGAAGAAAAAGGCAAGTGCAGATCAAAAGCCACACTAGATCAACTGCAAAACCAAAGTTCAGAGAGAGAGAGAGAGGGTATCTTTTAATTACCTATATACCCCTCATCTTTTCAAAAGGCGCATGTGCAAATTTAGTTTTAGGGTCTCCCGATTCCATCTATAGAGAGTTTAGGTGACCACCCCAACAAAAAAAGGAAAAAATTCAGATTGTTGTTTGGGGTGTTTTTGGTGACGACATTGGTGTCTCGGCTCGCGTCTCTAGTACGGTCTAGACTAAGACCAGCACAGTCCTGTTGTAGAACATTTATTCAACTTATTGTGACTAATGTGGTGAAAGTTTGCTCCTTGTGCTAATTTAGCCACCTAAAGCCATAGATTGACACCTGCTCTTGAAGTTGTTAATTACTTGCTAGTTGCCATCACCTCCTTGCTGAGCTTGGTAAGAACAGGTAAGAGCTTGATTGAACAGGTTGAGAGTGAGCGAGTTATCCCCACTGGCACCCTTTGTAGCTAGGGATAACGTTACCCTTTCATATAGAATTGTTCCTTTTGTCTACTAACCATGGTAGGAGGAGCAAATACAAATGAAGACATGCATTCACCTCGCACACGAGGAATTATACAACACTTCGAATGCCAAGTGCGGATAAGCACAGAAGCGCTTGATGAGGATTTTCGTGTTACCAGTGACCGCCTTGGTCAATTGGAAAATGTGCAGATCGACACCAACACCAAAATCAGCACGTTGGAGATTTCCATTCGAACATTGAACACTTCTATTGGAGCCATCTTGCAGCGCCTTGAGGAGAGGGATCGTGGATGCACCGCAGATGGACAGGTGAGCAATGCTCTTTTTATTGTACATGACAATGAAGATGAGGAAGCTAGGCCACGGTGCCAACTACAACGCAACCATCAAGGTATGGGTGGACATCGTCGGCCTGAGGTACGCAATCATGATGATACTTTTAACAAGATCAAATTGAAGATACCTCCCTTTGATGGTAAATATGACCATGATGCATATATCACTTGGGAGATTTCTTTTGATCAAAAATTTGCATGTCATGAGTTTCCTGAAAATGCAAGAGTTAGAGCAGCCACTAGTGAGTTTACTGATTTTGCTTCTATTTGGTGGATAGAATATGGCAAGAAAAATCCTAATAACATAACACAAACTTGGGATGCTTTGAAACGGCTCATGCGGGCTAGATTTGTTCCTTCTTACTATGCACGTGATCTGTTAAATAAGGTACAACAATTGCGACAGGGAGCTAAAAGTGTAGAAGAGTATTTTTAGGAATTACAAATGGGTATGTTGTGTTGTAATTTAGACGAGGATGAGGAACCAACTATGCCTAGATTTTTGGTTGGTTTAAACCGTGAAATTTGGGACATACTTGCTTATAAAGATTACAATAATGTTACTTGTTTGTTTCATCTTGCTTGTAAATCTGAAAGGGAAGTGCAGGGACGATGAGCTAGCTCTAGAACTAATATTTCCGCATGAAAGACTAGCTCATGGCAACCACGCACGACTACTCCTTCGACTGGGCGTGCTTCCCCGCCATCTTCTTCACCACTTCGGGCAGCACCATCTTCCTCCGGCAACAAGCCACGTGCTCCTTCCACTAGCTCAGCTGTAAAGACCACCCAAAATCCGACCGAGAGTGCTTCTTCCGTAGCACCTACCGGACGATCTAGAGACGTTCAATGTCACAAGTGAAAGGGTTTTGGGCATGTGCAGCGTGACTGCCCAAGCAAACATGTTCTAATTGTTAAAGATGACGGTGAGTACTCATCTGCCAGCGATTTCGATGACGATACATGTGTTTTGCTTGCAGCTGACTATGCAGGTATTGATGAACATCAAGAAGAGCATATTGGTGCAGAAGATGTGACGTGCTATGATAGTCTCATTGTGCAGCGTGCGCTTAGTGCACAAATGAAGAAAGCAGAACAAAATCAAAGGCACACATTATTCCAAACAAAGTGTGTCGTCAAAGAGCGATCTTGATGAGGACATCACTTCTATGGATACAAACAACACTCCATTGAACATACAAGATGCAATCAATAGAGTTCATACACAACAATTAATTTCAGAAGTGAACTCGTTCTTATATATTTCCTTATATGTTTTTGAGCATAGATTGCTACATAATGATTTAATTGTGATTAGAATCCATAGAGAGGTTCAAGGAGTACTTGGAGGAAGTATTAGGGACGTGGAAGACCAGAGAATTCGTTCAAAGAAGAAGAAAACCGAATCAAACTCCAAATCGTATCCAACTCGGAGTCCAGGAGCAGTACACACTAAGACGGACGCCCAGGATGCATACAAACTCCGTTTTGGACGTTCTACATATGTACAGAAAGGGGAGAGGATAAATTTTCTAATGGCGCTTGTCCCGTGCCAAAATTCCTTCGGAGTCGACAGGAGTCATCGAAACAAAAACAAGTGCAGAATCTGTCAGGGTGCTGCGCCACCGTATTGGGCCATTGGGCCATGTACCAAGTCTAAGTCCATTATTTTTGTATCTTAGGGTTAGGTTACGACCCCAACACCCACTTAGACGTCCTCCCACCTATATATACTCCATAGTAGCCGCCATGAACAATTGGGTTTTGCTTAGATCAATAATATCGCCATTCTACGGTTTGTGAAACCCCAACTTCGCGATTTCAGATCGTGTCTTCTACGTTCTTGCTTTTGTTCTCGGTTGCACTTGCAGGGATTAGCCTTCTTGGAGAGGTCAATCGTGTGAAGCACGGTTGATAACCAACAGAGTGGTTGTGTAGTGATTGCAGGGGCTGTTCGTGTTCTACTCGAGAGCCTCAGATCATCAACGTCGAGATCTCCACATCAATCGACTTATCCATTACCTTTCGGAAGATCAGGACCGATCTTCCTTATCAATTGGTATCAGATTTCTAGTTTGGCCGTTAGGTAATTCATCTATCCATTGCATTAGTTTTGTTATTCATGCCTAGAGTCCACAAAAAAGCCACAAAAAATTTGCAGTTTAGTAGATCTATTCATTACTTTGTCCAAACCACCATTAAGCCTTTGCAACTTTCGTTTTCAGTTTGGTTTTGTTGAGTTTGTGTCCGTTGTTGATTCATATTGCTGGTTTAGAAAGTGTTTTTGGTCTTAGTTTGAGTTTTGCATTGTGTGATTCATCCTTTTCAATCACGTCATCACGTCCAGATTAGATTCACCTCTGTCCAGTTCGGTATTTTCATCATATCTCGCACATACAAACTCGAATTTTGGAGTTCTTGTACTTTATGGAAAGCTTAAGAAGTGCTCTATAACGTTAGTATTTATCATTTTCCCAGAAAATATAGCTGTTGATGTATAAATTGCATTATATCAGAATCTGTTATTGACCTAAAAATTCTGAACAGTCTGTATTTCGGGGGCAATATCTCCTACTGTTCTTTTCCAAAATAGGTCTTCCATATATTAAAATCAAAGAGGTGAGACATATATACAATCTTAATGTTGTTAGTTTTTCTATTTGGAGCCTCTAAGTATGTCTATTTGTCCTTGGACGATTGATCAGAAAATATGTGACAGACCCATGAGATATCTTTGATTGATTTTCATTGTGTTCTTCCCTTGCAGCACATTCTGAAAAAAAAAAGAAGAAAAAAGAAAAAGGCAAGTGCAAAAAAAGAAACAAAAGCCGCACAAAAAAAAAAGAAAAAAAAAGAAAAAAAACAGAAGTGCTTGCATTCTTTGTGTCATCTAGTATTGTCTCATGTCTTGCTAGCTTGAACTACTAGGAACACATTTAGGCCAGCAACTTTGACAAGTACTTTGGACACTTATTCAACTTTACTATCTGATTTCATTATTGCTAATCCTTGCTACATATAAGGTGCCATCCAAGCTACACCTTACTCTTAAGCAGAATCGATACACCTTTGCAATCATCCCACGCTTCATTGGTTTCTTCATACCGTCCACCGTTTGCCACCTGCAGTGTCGGTAAGAACACTTGGAAGAGCGTGGTAAGACGCTTGAGAGTGTGTGATTCCACTTCACTTTTCCATTATCCTTTGTAGTTGATAGGGATAACATATTTTTTGTTGTCTTTTGTTTACTACTAACAATGTCAGGTAAAAGCAAGAATCATGCTTTATATGCTAAGATGATTGACATGATGAAGATGACGATGGAGTTGCTCACTCAAAATCAAACATCAATCAAGGTTTCACATGACATTCAGACCACCTTTACAACACCTTCCACAAGAAGTAATTGCTTTCTCCCATCTCTTCCTTCATATGATGGTTTTGGTTACAATGAATATATTGCTTGGAAAATAGAGTTGGATAAAATTTTTGGACAATGTCATATGTGTGAGAAAAGAAGGAATAGAAATGTTGCAAGTGCATTAGTAGGTTGTGCATTGACTTTGTGGAACAACCTAAGTGATTTAGAAAGACCTCAAACATGGAAATATATGAAAATTCTTATGCGAGAAACTTTTGCTAATGTATCTAATTGTAAAGATGAAATACATGAACTTGAGAAGAATTTTCTTGTTGTACCTCCTCCTTTGCCTAACCTTTTGCAGGAACATGAACAAATAAATATAGATGCAAATGAGAGTGAGGTGTTGAACAACTCTTCTGAATTTTTTGATGAATAAACTCATAATGCATTTGAATTTCTTGCTGAAAATGAGAGTAGTGTTAATGGACAATGCTATACAGTTAACCAAGGTATGACATTTTCAGATGTGCTGAATTTTGCTATCAATCATACTATCGATGAGCAACAACAAGATGAACCTTTTCATAATACATCTTTACTATTAGTTGATTTTCCTACTGATTCTTACAACAAAAATGAGTTGTGTGCTGATAATTGTATTGTACCTATGCTAGAACAACCAAATGAATTTGATACTTTATCACTCACTTGTGCTGAAATTAAGCATTTGATCCCAACTACATGTGAAAGGGATGAGTTGAAATTGTTATCTTCTCTAAATACTTTGGGCTATATTGAATTTGACACTCTTTGTGATCTAGATATCATAGAGAAGATAATATTTTCTCAATCTGAATTGCCTTTGTTAAGTAGAAATATTTTTCATGCTATAGGCAAATATGAACATAGTGGTATGTTTATGGTGCATAAAGTTTACATATGTTCAAATGAGGAAGCTCCTTTTGTGCTGCAACAACATGGTCAAGTAAATGAATGTACTAACGCTAATAATATCTTGTCAAGTTTTTCTAGTATTTTTTCCTTGCAGCAGGGACAACAAAAGCATTATTCACTGAGGTTGTGCAATATGGACAGTGCTCACTCTATCCCCAAAAGCCTCTTTGCTGGACATACAAGCAAGCCGAGGACGGCTTGTCATAAAGAAGGGGAGAATGATGAGATCATGCATGTTATCATTGCACCTACAAACATGACACAATGTTTATTTGTTTGGGATCCTGGCTCAAGTGAATGTGAACTCTTATTTGATGGACAAGATCAAGATGGCGCACTATGTCGTCCACCAACTTGGCCTCCTCCATTCATGCATACAAGAAGATTTGATGGCGTTTCACATTTGGACCAAAACATGAGAGGAGATGAACTTGAGTCGAGGACGACTCCAATTCAAGAAGGGGAGGATAATGAGGATATCACTTCTATGGATACAAACAAGACTCCATTGAACATACAAGATGCAATCAATAGAGTTCATACACAACAATTAATTTCAGAGGTGAACTCATTCTTATATATTTCCTTATATGTTTTTGAGCACAGATTGCTACTTAATGATTTAATTGTGATTAGAATCCATGGAGAGGTTCAAGGAGTACTTGGAGGAAGTATTAGGGACGTGGAAGACCAGAGAATTCGTTCAAAGAAGATGGAAACCAAACCAAACTCCAAATCGTATCCAACTCGGAGTCCAGGAGCAGTACGCACTAAAACGGACGCCCAGGATGCATACGCACTCCGTTTTGGACGTTCTACATATGCACAGAAAGGGGAGAGGATAACCTTTCCAATGGCGCCGGTCCCATGTCAAAATTTTGTAGAAGTCGACGGAAATCGTTGAAACAAAATCAAGTACAAAATCTGTCAGGGTGCTGCGCCACCATATTGGGCCATTGGGCCATGTACCAAGTCTAAGTCCATTATTTTTGTATCTTAGGGTTAGTTCACGACACCAACACCCTCTTGGACGTCCTCCGACCTATATATACTCCATAGTAGCCACCATGAATAATTGGGATTTGCTTAGATCAATAATATCGCTGTTCTACGGTTTGTGAAACCCCAACTTCGCGATTTCAGATTGTGTCTTCTACGTTCTTACTTGTGTTCTCGGTTGCACTTGCAGGGATTAGCCTTCTTGGCGAGGTCAATTGTGTGAAGCACGGTTGATAACCAACGGAGCGGTGGTGTAGTGATTGCAGGGGCTGTTCGTGTTCTACTCGAGAGCCTCGGATCATCAACGTCGAGATCTCCACATCAATCGACTTATCCATTACCTTTCGGAAGATCAGGACCAATCTTCCTTATCAGATCTTGCCGCATGATCATTGATGGAGGTAGCTGCAACAACTTTGCTAACGGTGACATGGTGACCAAGCTGGCACTAAGCACCAAACCGCACCTACATCCCTATTACATTCAATGGTTAAACAATAGCGGTAAGGCAAAGGTAGCTAGACTTGTGCGAATCAATTTTGCCATTGGATCATATAAGGATGTCGTTGAATGTGATGTTGTGCCTATGCAAGCTTGTAATATTCTGCTAGGAAGATCTTGGCAATTTGATGGTGATTCTATGCATCATGGTAGATCAAATCAGTATTCTTTTCTTTACCATGATAAATAAATTGTGTTGCATCCTATGTCTCCTGAAGCTATTGTGCGAGATGATGTTGCTAGAGTTAGGAAAACTAAATCTCAGGACCATGCTAACGTTGAGAACAATAACAATGCCAAATCTGTGTTTGATAAGAAAAATGAGATATCCATGAAGGGAAAATGCTTGTTTGCTACGAAATCTGATATTAATGAACTGATTACTTCCACCTCTGTTGTCTATGCTTTGGTATGCAAAGATGCTTTGATTTCCCTTTATGATATGCAACATTCTTTGCCTCCTGTTGTTGCTAACATTTTGCAGGAATATTCTGATGTGTTTCCAAGTGAAATACCACCAGGACTACCACCACTTTGAGGGATTGAGCACCAGATTGACCTCATTCCTGGTGGTTCATTGCCCAACCGTGCACCATACAGGACAAATCCAGAAGAAACAGAGGAGATTCAACGTCAAGTACAAGAACTACTCAACAAAGGTTATGTATGTGAGTCTCTTAGTCCCTGTGCTGTTCCAGTTATTCTAGTACCTAAAAAGGATGAATCATGGCGTATGTGTGTGGATTGTAGAGCAATCAACAATATCACCATTCGATATCGTCATCCTATTCCACACTTAGATGATATGCTTGATGAATTGAGTGGTGCTGTTGTGTTCTCAAAAGTTTATTTGCATAGTGGTTATCACCAAATTTGCATGAAACTAGGATATGAATGGAAAACTGCTTTCAAAACTAAGTTCGGCTTATATGAGTGGTTAGTCATGCCTTTTGGATTAACTAATGCACCTAGCACCTTCATGAGATAAATGAACGAGGTTTTGTGTGCATTCATTGGAAAATTTGTTGTTGTGTACTTTGATGATATATTGATTTATATAAAATCCATGGATGAACGTCTTGATCACTTGCATGCTGTTTTTAATGCTTTACGTGAGGCACGATTATGTTGTAACCTTGAGAAGTGCACCTTTTGCATGGATCGAGTCTCTTTTTTGGCTATGTTGTTACTCCACAGGGAATTGAAGTTGATCAAGCCAAGGTAGAGGCTATTTAGGGCTGGCCTGTACCAAAGAACATCACACGGGTGCAGAGCTTTCTAGGACTGGCTGGGTTCTATTGTCGCTTGTTGAAGGATTTCAACACCATTGCTTCTCCATTGAATGACCTTACAAAGAAGGGAGTGCCTTTTTCTTGGGGCACCACACAAGATAACGCCTTTACCATACTAAAAGATAAGTTGGCGCATGCACCTCTTCTCAAACTTCTTGATTTTTCTAAGACTTTTGATCTTGAATATGATGCTAGTGGGATTGAATTGGGTGGTGTTTTGTTACAAGAAGGAAAACCTGTTGGATATTTTAGTGAGAAAATAAGTGGGCCTGTTCTGAATTATTCTACCTATGATAATGAATTATATGCTTGTACGAACTTTAGAAACATGACAGCATTATTTGTGGCCCAAAGAATTTGTTATCCATTCTGATCATGAATCACTAAAGCATTTTAGGAGTCACGGAAAATTGAACCGTAGGCATACTAAGTGGATGGAATTTATTGAGTCTTTTCCTTATGTCATTAAACACAAAAGGGGAAAGGATAATGTTATTGCTGATGCTTTATATAGACGTTATACTCTTCTATCTCAACTTGACTTTAAAATTTTTGGATTAGAAACGATTAAAGATCAATATGAACATGATGCTGATTTCCAAGATGTATTGCTGAAATGTAAAGAGGGAAAAACCTTGAATAAATTTGAACTCAATGGTGAATATGTGTTTAGAGCTAACAAGTTAAGCATTCCAGCTAGCTCCGTTCGTTTGTTGTCGTTACAAGAAGCGCATGGAGGTGGGCTGATGGGGCACTTTGGAGTGAAAAAGACCGAGGCCATACTTGCTGGTCATTTCTTTTGGCCAAGGATGAGGTGAGACGTGGAGCGCTTCGTTGCTCGTTGCACGACATGTCAAAAATATAAGTCACGACTTAATCTACATGGTTTGTACATACATCTTCCTGTTCCTTGCGTCCCTTGGGAGGATATTTCAATGGACTTTGTTTTAGGACTGCCTAGAACAAAGAAGGAGAGGGATAGCATCTTTGTTGTCGTGGATAGATTTTCTAAAATTGCACACTTCATACCTTGTCGTAAAAGTGATGATGCTACACATGTTGCTGATTTGTTTTTTCGAGAGATTGTTAGGTTGCATGGTGTGCCAAACACAATAGTTTCAGATCGTGATGCTAAGTTTCTTAGCCATTTTTGGAGAACGTTATGGGCCAAATTGGGGACTAAGCTTTTATTTTCAACTACTTGCCATCCCCAAACTGATGGTCAAACTGAGGTTGTAAATAGAAGTTTATCTACCATGCTTAGGGCTGTTTTGAAAAGAATATAAAAATGTGGGAAGGTGTTTGCCTCATGTTGAGTTTGCTTATAATCGTTCCCTGCATTCTAGTACTAAGAAATGCCCTTTTGAGATTGTTTATGGATTTGTAACCCATGCTCCTATTGATTTATTACCTCTTCCTGCAATGGAACGAGTTAATTTTGATGCTAAACATCATGCTGAATTGATCTCAAAATTGCATGAAACCACTAAGAAGAATATAGAGTGTATGAATGCCATGTACAAACATGCTGGTAGTAGGGGAAAGAAACCTATCATTTTTGAACTTGGTGATTTAGTTTCGTTACATTTGCGAAAGGATAGATTTCCTTATTTGAGAAAGTCTAAATTGTAACCCTGAGCTGATGGCCTATTCAAAGTGTTAGAAAGGATTAATGATAATGCATATAAACTCGAGTTACCTGCGGATTTTGGGGTTACTCCCACATTTAACATTGCAGATTCGAAGCCATATTTGGGAGAAGAAGATGAGCTTGAGTCGCGGACGACTCAAATGCAAGAAGGGGAGGATGATGAGGACATCAACACCCTCGATACATCCACACCAACTCAGCTACCGGTTTCAGGTACGATCACTCGCGCTCATACACATCAACTAAACTATCAGGTGAACTCGTTCTTGGCCTTATGTCCATCATATCTAGATCGTGGAACTACATGCTTTCTTGTTTTTCTTAGGAACAATGGAAAGAAGCCAAAGGGAAGGGAATTCGCGCAGATGGAATTTGTACAGCAGAACAACACCAACTTGTGATGGCCACCACGACTTCATATGGACTTCGATCTTGGCGTTCAAGTACTTACTGGAAATATTATCAAGTCTACTTTCAAACAGATCTGGCCTCATGTCCATATCTATTCGGAGTTGGCCACAATCGTTATTTTAATACCAAGACCTTTTGTATCCATGGTGCTGCATCACCAAAATTGGGCCCATGGCCCATGTATTGATGAGGACATCGCTACCGTTGATACAACCACAACAGCATCACATTCACCACTTGTAGCTAATCAAGGTCCAATGACACGCGCTCGTGCACGTCAACTTAATTATCAGGCGAATTCATTCCTGGCTGTTCAAAGTAATTATCCTTCAAATGGGGATCTATTAAAGCCTTGTGATGACCTTGTTATTATTAGGTGCTTGCGAATTGATCCAGCTAGGAGGAATGGAGGGATCAATGCAATGAAGGCTGCTCCACCCGAGGGGTCCTCATAACTGCAGCAAGTACCAACTTAAAAGGCCCATAACTTTCAACTTCCAAGGTTGTTTAATACAAATAAGTACTTGCTGGAAAGGTCTTTTCAAGTACTTTCCATTGGATCAAGAATCAAAGGCAGATGACGCTTGAGCTGCTCAGGAAAGGCTGAACAAGACTTGTGACTGCATCATGAGTTCTAGTCTTCCCCCTCTATATAAAAAACTAGCAGCCATAGGAAGAACTTGGGTTTTGTTTTCTGTATGTTTAACCATTGATACTTCCTTGGAATGCAAGTGTCGACGAGGCCTTTCGATTAATTGAATCAGAACGCAAACTTATCACACTCGTGAGTGTTTGCTTCTTTTCTTGTTCTTGCTTGTTCTTCGATTGCTTGCCGGTTCAAGGCTGTTCT
Organism: Tuctoria greenei; assembly: GCA_036927565.1. Taxonomy (NCBI): domain Eukaryota; kingdom Viridiplantae; phylum Streptophyta; class Magnoliopsida; order Poales; family Poaceae; genus Tuctoria; species Tuctoria greenei. Next base: position 110,870,717 of record JAYESD010000007.1, on the reverse strand, counting down.
TTGCACGGAAAGAACAGCAACAATAGGAGCCGATGTAACTATCGCTAAGGCGCAGCACCCCTGTGGTTGTTGTAGTCGGTAGCACAATGTCGACCTCCACCCAAATCGTAGTTACTAGAAGGCAGTGTAACTGTCACTCAAGGCACCGCACCATTCTGGTTGTGGTAGTCGCGCAGCCAACGCCAGCCTCCACCAAATTCATTCACCACCAAAATCTCTCATCGAAAGATAGGGCATCCCCCGTACCCGTTGGGTTTATCAAGTGGTATCAGATTTCAGGTTGCTCGGTAAGAGATTTCCTTCTCCTTGTTCTTCATTTACCTACTCTCCACTTTTTCTTACAAAAGTTCGCTCTAAAAATCCTAAAAACACTTTGAGACTTTTGCTTTGCTACATAGCTCTCGACTTGTTGAATTTGCGGTTGCCTTTTTGTTTCGAGTTGCTGGTCCTAAGTTTTTCACCGCTAGAGTTTTGAGCTCATGCCACTTTGTTCTCAGTCCATTTTCATTACCTACCCAAAGTTTAGAAAAAGGCAAGTGCAAAAGAAAAGCTGCACGGATCAACAAGAAAAAGGCACGTGCAAAGAAACAAAAGCCACACTGATTGAAATTACTAGAAAAAGTTTCTCAGTACAAAAAAAGAAACAGTATGTGTAACATTTGTTTCAAGTTTTGGAGTTCAACTTGCTGTTTTGAACATTTTGTTAAAACACAATGTTCGTGCTGTCTGAACTTTTCTACTACAGTAAATTTAACATCACGTGGAGTAACGGCTCGCATCTCTATCATGGTTTAGACTAGGACCAGCACAGTACCATCCTGGAACGTTTATTCAACTTGTTTTGACTAATTCTAGCACCCACCTACAGCACCACAAAATCATCTACAAGACCACATGATTGTGCTGGTAGCCACCGTTTGTTGTTGTTCTTGCTGTTTGCCGGCGCCTCCCTGCATCGCCTGGTAAGAACTTGTAAGAACTTGATTTCTTGCTAGTGAGGAAGTGATTTTGTCCTTCCACCTCTTAGCAACTACCAGAATTAATCTGCTTGTTGTTGTATTTTCTTTTTTTACTAACCATGTCAGCTGGTGCGAATGAGACATCTCCACATTCACCACGTACGAGGGGCATCATTCAGCATTTCGAACGCCAAGTAAAGCTACACACGGATGCTCTCAACGTAGATATTCAAGTCACCAATGAACGCATTGGTCAATTAGAGTCGATGCAGATTTGCACCAACACCAAGCTAACCACATTAGAAAGCACTACTGAGGCTATTATCACTTCTCTTGCAGCGATCATTGAGCGATTGGAGAGGATGGAACAAGTTGGATGCGAAAAGAGGCAAAGACGTGTCGATGACAGCCATGACTCTGTTGTCAGCGCTGCAAGATATGATGAGGCAAAGTATTCAGCGGATAACGAGCTTGATGATGGACCTTTCAGGTATCGACGACAGCCACGTCACGACCATCATGGTATGGGTGGTCGAGCCTTACGACGTGAGGTATGTGACAATGACGATTCCCTACGCAACATTAAATTCTCCATACCACCATTTGATGGTAAATATGATCCGGATGCATATATGTCTTAGGAATTATCAGTAGATCAAAAATTTGCATGACATGATTTCCCTGATGATATATAGGTTAGAGCAGCCACTAGTGAATTCACTTACTTTGCTTCTGTTTGGTGGCATGAGTATCAAACTAAAAATCCAGCCACCATACCACAAACTTGGAATGCCTTGAAAGGAATCATGCGTCGTCGTTTTGTTCCTTAGGCAAGAGAACAAATCTGTTGAGGAATACTATCAAGAACTCCAAATAGGCATGATGCGATGTGGCCTAGTTGAAAATGAAGAGGCTGCAATGGCTAGGTTTACGGATGATTTAACAAGAGAAATTCAGGACATATTGGCTTATAAGGAATACACTAACGTCACTCGATTATTCCATCTTGCTTGTAAGCCTGAAAGAGAAGTGCAGGGACGACACACAAGAACTAACATTTCTGCAGGCCGAACTACCTCATGGCAGTCCCGCTCAAGTGTTGCTGGTCTTAAGCACGATTCTCCGCATGATGCTTCCAATCGGTTGCCCAGGACTACATCAAAATCAGCACCTTCGCGTGCTATCGAGACATCAAAAGGATCCACACAAGTTGCAGCCAACACTTCTTCTTCCATCGCTTCCACCGTAAGAACAAAAGACATTCAATGCCTCCAGTGCAAGGTTTTTGGGTACCTACAATGGGACTGCCCAAGCAAGCGTGTGCTGATCGTACGAGAGAATGGTGAGTACTCATCCGCTAGTGATTTAGATGATGAAACAAATGCCATGCTTGCTGCACAAGATGCAGGAAAGAAGAATGACGATGAAGAGCACATTGGGGATGATCATGCTGACCACTATGAGAGTCTTGTTGTGAGGCGTGTCTTGAGTGCCCAAATGATCAAAGCTGAACACAACCAGTGACACAATCTATTCCAAACTAAGTGTGTAGTTTTGGAACGATCGTGTCGCATTATTATTAATGGAGGAAGCTGCAACAATTTAGCAAGTGTTGCCATGGTAGAGAAGCTAGGGATGACAACACTTCCACATCCACATCCCTACTACATCTAATAGTTCAACAAAAGTGGTAAGCATAAGGTAACACGTCTGGTTCATGTCGAATTTGCAATTGGTTCCTACCATGATTACATTGATTGTGATGTGGTACCTATGCAAGCTTGCTCTATGCTATTTGGTCGACCTTGGCAATTTGATAAAGATACATTACATCACGGAAAATCAAATCAATACTCTTTCATGCATAATGAGAAGAAGCTTGTTTTGCACCCAATGTCTCCTGATGCTATTTTGAAGGATGACATTGCTAGAGCTTGCAAAGAGAAAAATACGAAATCTACTCAAAATGAAAATTCAAATGTTGCGAAGGAATTGGTACACCCTAAGACTGACAATTCCAAATTTGCTCATGTGAAGAAGAATGAAATAAAATTTAACAGTGCTTGTTTTCTTGCTTCCAAATTTGATTTGTTTGAATTAAAAAATGATGCTGCAATCTGCTATGTGTTTGCTTGCAAAGAAGCTTTGTTCTCACTTCACGACGAACCACGTGCTTTGCCCCCTGCTGTCACTAAGCTTTTGCAGGAATACGCTGATGTGTTTCCACAAGAGGTACTAGCTGGGCTGCCACCACTAAGAGGGATTGAACATCAGATTGACCTCATCCCTGGGGCTTCTTTGCCAAACCGAGCACCATACAGGACCAACCTAGAGGAGACTAAGGAGATTCAGCGACAAGTACAGGAATTACTCGACAAAGATTATGTGTGTGAGTCCCATAGTCCTTGCTCTGTTTCTATTCCTTTGGTTCCAAAGAAAGATGGATCATGGTGCATGTGTATAGATTTTCGAGCAAATAATAACATTACCATTAGATATCGTCATCCCATTCCTAGGTTAGATGATATGCTTGATGAACTTAGTGCCTCAATGATTTTTCTCTAAAAATGACTTGCGTAGTGGATACCATCAAATTCACATGAAGCTCGGTGATAAATGGAAAACAACGTTTAAAACCATGTTCGGTTTGTATGAGTGATTAGTCATGCATTTTGGTCTCACGAATGCACCTAGCACTTTTATGAGATTAATGAATGAGGTTTTACGTGCTTTTATTGCAAGATTTTTGGTAGTATATTTTGATGACATCTTGATCTATAGCACATCTCTAGAAAAGCATCTTGATCATCTCCGTGCTGTTTCAATGCTTTACGTGATGCACGCTTATTTGGTAACAATGACAAGTGCACCTTTTGCGCGGATAGAGTCTCTTTTCTTGGCTATGCCGTGACACCACATGGAATTGAAGTCGATCAAGCCAAGGTGGAGGCGATACACAGCAGGCCGACTCCTACCACGGTCACACAAGTACAAAGCTTTCTCGGACATGCTGGATTCTATCGTGTTTTATGAAAGTCTTCAGCACCACAGCAGGCCCACTGCATGAGCTTACAAAGAAGGGTGCTCCATAGCACCATAGCAGTTGGCCGACTCCTACCACGGTCACACAAGTACAAAGCTTTCTCGGACTTGCTGGATTATATCGTGTTTTGTGAAAGTCTTCAGCACCATAGCAGGCCCACTGCATGAGCTTACAAAGAAGGGTGCTCCATTCACATGGGCAAGGCGCAAGAGGCTGCATTTGCAACTTTCAAGAATAGGTTAACTCATACATCCCTTCTCCAATTACCAGATTTCAGTAAGAGTTTTGAATTGGAATGTGATTCTAGTGGTATTGGATTGGGAGGTGTCTTGTTGCAAGAGGGGAGACCTATTGCTTATTTTAGTGAGAAACTGAATTGGCCTAGTCTGAACTATTCCACTTATGATAAAGAATTATATGCACTAGTATGAACTTTGGAAACATGGCAACATTATTTATGGCCTAAAAAATTTGTTATACATTCTGATCATGAATCTTTGAAGCACGTTAAGAGCCAAACTAATCTGAACTGTAGGCATGCCAAGTTGGTAGAATTCATTGAGTCCTTTCCTTATGTCATCAAACACAAGAAAGGAAAAGATAACGTCACCGCGGATGCCTTATCTCGCCATTATAATATGTTGTCCCAACTTGATTTTAAGAATTTTTGCTTGGAAACAAATAAAGAACAATATGCTTTTGATGCTGATTTCAAAGATGTGCTACTGCAATGTAAAGAAGGAAAAACATGGAACAAGTTTGTTCTCACTAATGGTTTTGTGTTTCGATCTAACAAATTGTGGATTCTAGCTGGTTCTATGCGTATCTTACAATTGCAGGAAGCACATGGTGGAGGGTTGATGGGACACTTTGGTGTCAAGAAGGCAGAAGACATCCTAGCAAGCCATTTCTTTTGGCCAAAGATGAGAAGAGATGTGCAGCGGTTTGTTGCTCGTTGCACCACCTGTCGAAAAGCTAAGTCCCATCTTAATCCACATGGTTTATACATGCCTCTCCCTGTTCCTAGTGCTCCATGGGAGGTTGTTTCTATGGATTTTGTTTTAGGATTGCCTAGAACAAAGAAGGGGAGGTTTTGTTGTTGTGGACAGATTTTCTAAAATGGCACACTTCATGCCACACCACAAAACTGATGATGCTACCCATACTGCTGATTTGTTCTTTCGAGAAGTTGTTCATTTGCATGCGGTTCCAAAACACTATTGTTTCAGATAGAGATGCCAAATTTCTTAGTCATTTTTTGAAAACCTTATGGGCTAAGTTGGGATCAAAATTGCTCTTTTGTACCACTTGTCACCCTCAAACTGGTGGACAGACCGAAGTAGTGAACCGTAGTTTATCTACCATGCTTAGGGATGTTCTGAAACATAAAATCAAATTATGGGAAGAATGTTTGCCTCATACTGAATTTGCTTACAATCGTTCGCTGCATTCTACTACTAAATTGTGCCCTTTCCAGATTGTATATGGTTTTACCCCTTGTGCTCCCCTTGATCTTTTGACTCTGCCACCTTCAGAGAAATTGAATTTTGATGCTTCTTGCCATTCTGAATTAATTCTTAAAATACATGAGCAAACAAAAGCAAACATTGAGAGCATGAACACTAAGTATCAACAAGCTGGTAGCAAGGGTAGAAAGCATGTTACTTTTGAACTTGGTGATTTGGTTTGGGTGCATTTGAGAAAGGATAGATTTCCTGATTTAAGAAAATCTAAATTGCTACCTAGAGCTGATGGACCCTTCAAAGTGCTTCGAAAAATTAATGATAATGCATATGAAATTGAGTTGCCTGCACATTTTGGGGTTACTTTCTCTTTTAATATTGTAGATTTCAAACCATATGTGGGTGAGGAAGACACATTTAAGTCGAGGATGACTCAACTGCAAGAAGAGGAGGATGATAAGGAAATCGCTACCGTTGATACAACCACAACATCAGTCCATTCACCACTTGCAGCTAATCAAGGTCCAATAACACACGCTCGTGCACGTCAACTTAATTATCAGGTGAATTCATTCCTGGCTGTTCAAAGTAATTATCCTTCAAATGGAGAACTATTAAAGCCTTGTGATGACCTTGTTGTTATTAGGTGCTTGGGAATTGATCCAGCTAGGAGGAATGGAGGGATTAATGCAATGAAGGCTTCTCCACCCGAGGGGTCCTCGTAACTGCAACAAGTACCAACTTAAAAGGGGCATAACTTTCAACTCCCAAGGTTGTTTAATACAAATAAGTACTTGTTGGAAAGGTCTTCTCGTTTAATTTCCATTGGATCAAGAATCAAAGGCAGGTGACGCTTGAGCTGCTCAGGAAAGGCCAAACAAGACTCGTGACTTCATCATGAGTTCTAGTCTTCCCCCTCTATATAAACAACTAGCAGCCATAGGAAGAACTTGGGTTTTGTTTTCAGTAAGTTTAACCATTGCTACTTCCTTGTAACGCAAGTGTCGATGAGACCTTTCCATTACTTGAATCAGAACCCCAACTTATCACACCCGTGAGTGTTTGCTTCTTATCTTGTTCATGCTTGTTCATCGTTTGCTTGCACGTACAAGGCTGTTCTTGGCACGGTAATAATAGCAACAACAGGAGCCGGTGTAACTATAGCTAAGGCGCAAAACCCTTGTGGTTGGTGTATTCAGGTAGCACAAAGTTGACCTCCACCTAAATTGTAGTTACCAGGAGACGGTGTAACTGTCTCTCAAGGTGCCACACCATTCTTGTTGACACATGCTTGATTGCAAAGACCAACATGGGTTGGCTGTGGCATAGACGGCTTGCACATGTTGGTATGAGGAATCTTCAAAAACTCCTTAAGGGCGATAACATCCGAGGTTTGAAGGATGTTGTTTTTGAGAAAGACATGCCTGGTAGCGTGTGCCAAGCTGGAAAGCGAGTAGGAGCAGCCCATCCCGCGAAGAATGTCATGACAACAACGAGACCGCTCGAGCTCCTTCACATGGACCAATTTGGTCCAATTCCTTACATAAGCATCGGCGGTAACAAATACAGTTTGGTAATTATTGATGATTTTTTGCACTTTACGTGGGTTTTCTTTTTGTGTGATAAGATAGAAACTCAAGGAACCCTCAAGAAGTTTCTCAAGTGAGCTCAAAATGAATTTTCGTTGATGATCAAGAACATACAAAGTGACAACGGAACGAAGTTCAAGAATACCCAAGTTGAGGAGTACCTAGACGAAGAAGGATAAAGCATGAGTTTTCATCATCTTATTCTCCTCAACAAAATGGAGTAGCCGAAAGGAAGAATCGAACACTCATTGAGATGGTGAGGACAATGCTCGATGAATACAGGGCTTCGACCAGTTTTGCGCTGAAGCTGTTAACACCGCTTGTCACGCCATAAACCGGCTATATCTTCATGGCCTACTCAAGAAAACATTGTATGAACTATGCACGGGTAACAAGACAAATATTTCATACTTACGAGTTTTTGGTTCTAAATGTTATATTTCGAACAAGAAGCCTAGGACTTCAAAGTTCGCTTCAAAGTCCGATGAAGGTTTCTTACTTTACTTTGATTCGAACTCTTACGTCTATCGTGTCTTCCACAAGGTCTCCAGATTTGTTCAAGTAGCACGTGACTTAGTGTTCGATGAAACTAACGGCTCTCAAAAAGAGCAAGTTGATCAATGTGTGCTAGATAGAGAAGAAGTTCCATGTCAAGCGTTGAGCAGAATGGCGTTGGGCAATGTTCGACCACAAGCACCACCTCCAAATGCAAATGAGGAAGATGAACCACAAGTGGAGGAAAATGATCAAGGGGGAGCTTCTACACAAGATCAACCTCATGAAGATCAAGGTGATCAACACATTAATGAGGGCAACCATCCAGGGGGAGAAGAAAATGATGAGCATAAAGATTCAAGATCAAAGTACCACACTCAAGAGTGCATCAATGCATCCAAAGAGATCACTCCGTTGATAATATAATCGGTGACATCCAAAAGGGAATAACAACTCGATCTCGTATTCCTGATTTTTGTGAACATTACTCGTTTGTATCCCCTTTGGAACCACACTGGGTTGAAGATGCATTAAAGGATCCAGATTGGGTGGTAGCGATGCAAGAAGAATTGAACAACTTCAAAAGGAACGAGGTGTGGGAACTTGTTGAAAGACCCAAGTTCAACGTCGTCGGCACTAAATGGGTCTTCTGCAACAAGCAAGACGAACACGGGGCGGTGACAAGGAACAAGGCGCGACTTGTGGCCAAAGGGTATTCACAAGTCGAAGGTTTGGTTTTCGACAAGACTTTTGCTCCCGTAGCTAGGCTTGAATCGATTCATATATTACTTGCATATGCTACTCACCATGATTTCAAGCTTTATCAAATGGATGTGAAAAGCGCCTTTCTCAACGGACCGATTAAAGAGGAGGTGTACGTGGAGCAACCCTCGGGTTCGAAGATCAAGAGTTCCCCAACCATGTGTTCAAACTATGTGAGGTTCTCTATGGCCTCAACCAAGCTCCTAGAGCTTGGTATGAGTGTCTTAGAGTTTTTCTGATTGAAAATGAATTTTAGATTAGTAAAGCTGATTACACTTTGTTTACTAAGCATGTTGATAATGATCTATTTATCTGTCAGATATATGTTGATGATATTATATTTGGTTCAACTAACCAATCCTTTTATCAAGCATTTAGTAAGATCATGACAGATAGATTTGAGATGTCCATGATGGGAGAATTGAGATATTTCTTGGGATTCCAAGTGAGGCAACAAAAGGAAGGGATGTTCATAAGCCAAACAAAGGACACTCAAGACATACTTAAGAAGTTTGGAATGGACAAAGCAAAGCCTATAAATACTCCCATGGTGACAAATGGACACTTGGATCTCAATGAAGACGGACCAAACGTGGATCAAAAGGTATATCGCTCCCTGATTGGCTCCCTACATTAGTTATGTGCATCTAGGCCTGATATTATGTTGAGTGTATGTTTGTGTGCAAGATTTCAAGCCAATCCTAAGGAATGTCATTTGACAACCGTAAAAAGGATCTTGCGATATTTAGTTCATACACACAACCTAGGACTTTGGTATCCTAAAGGTTCAGAGTTCAATCTCATTGGATACTCCAATGATGATTATGCTGGATGCAAAGTAGATAAAAAAAGTAGCTCCGGTACTTGCCAATTCCTAGGTAGATCCCTAGTTTCTTGGTCCTCCGAGAAACAAAACTCCATTGCATTATTCACGGTCGAAGCGGAGTATGTTGCAACCGGAAGTTGTTGTGCACAACTCCTTTGGATGCGACAAGCTCTAAGGGATTACGGTTACAATATGAGCCGTATCCCACTCCTTTGTGACAATAAGAGTGCCATTAAAATTGCTCATAATCCCGTTGAGCACTCTAGAACCAAACACATAGACATCAGACATCACTTTTTGAGAGATCATTAAAGGAGACATAGCCATTTCCCATGTTAACACCGAAAAACAACTAACTGATATATTTACCAAGCCACTTGATGAAAAACATTTTTGTGAGCTCCGAAATGAACTAAATATCCTTGATGGTCGGAATGCGGCTTGAAAACTTGCATACCTGTATGCCATCTTCAAAATCATATTGATTGTGTTATGAAAATCTTCTCTCTCTATTTTCTCTGAAAAACTATGTTAATTACTTGATCTTGGTGAATTATGGTCAAAGCTTGATTGTTGTATGTTTACTGATCATATTCATCAAGATTATTTGTGTGTTTTGCCCCCTATTTTATTTGTAAGCACCTTCGAATATATACGAATGGTCTAACTGTTTCTACTATGGTAACCACAGACTAGTATGTGGTTACCCGGACTAATCCGCACAACGCAAACTAGTCCGCAAAGTTCCGGTAGTCTGGACTAGTCCGGTCGACCACGGACTAGTCCAATTTTTTGACTCCATAACCCTAGGGCCGCCAACACCTAATCTTCTTCATCCTCACAACATACCTCACGTTCTTTCTCCTCACTCAAGTGCCCCAAGGTAATTTGGTGAGTTTTCCACCAAATATCCTCGAATCTTCGTGGGAAACAATCTTCATTGCAAGGGGATTGAGGACCCCAGACTTGTTCGCATCAAAAACTCCTCCAAGTCCGCAAATCGAAGGATTTGGTAAAGTTTCTCTCCAAACCCTAGAACCTTTGATTTCTCTTGTTTTTGCTCAAATAACTTAGTTCCTCCTGTTAATGCATGATTCCTCGTTGTATCACAGCTACTTCGAGTCACTTTTGCATTGAGAAACACCATTGCTTTGCTTGTTACAGTTCAAACAACTGAATATCGGACTAGTCCGTTCTCAGTTCGGACAAGCCCGGTACTCCAGACTAGTCCGCACTTGAGCACCGGACATGTCTGATTTCTGATTGGACACAACCCTAATTTCTTTCTACTCAATGCATTCCCTTGCCACCAATCCTTATCTACGTCTTGTATAATCTTCTTGTGAGTACAATGTCGAGCTCAAACGATGAGATTTCCGACTTTGAGGCCGAAATGGAACAAGACACTTTGCCTCGTGCTTCGATGGGGCAAAGCAAGAAGAGGCAAGGCCGTGCTGCTGACCCCTCGCCCACTCCACCTAAGGTGCGACAAAAGGTTCCGGCCAAGAAACCTGCATCTAGAGGAAATGATGCAGCTGGCCCTAGCTCGGCAGCTCCTCACCAAGCTAAGGGCAAAGGAAAAGGGCTCGCCGCTGGCGCGATTGGCCCTGTCAGGATGAGTGCTCCAAGAAAGGGAACAAGGACCCCTCGGAAGAGAAATTCAATGGCAAAGGGAGTGATGTAGATTCCAAGCCGAGGATGATGGATGCTTATAGCAGTGCCAAGAAGGCAGTTGATCCAAGATTCTGGAGCAACTTCCACGCGGACTACTACAGTTCCGTGTACCTGTAGATGAAGTCTCCAGTAGTCCGCAACCAATGGATTGACTGGAGCCATTTTGAAAGAAAAAGTTGTGGTGCGTTTGATGAAGTGGTAGAGGATGCAGAGAGGCATGGTTTAAAGGACTTGTTTGCTACCAGGTACAACTGGAATGATGAGGTCATATCACAGTTCTTTGCAACCTGCTTCTTTGCCAGTGATGAAGAAGAGCGAGTGACATGGATGACTCATGGATCCACGTACACTGTGGCATATGATGAGTTTGTTAGGCTGCTGAACCTTGGCGGCACCAGCAGCAATGAAGTGATTATTCACAACATTGGAATTTTAGAGAAGGACAAGATGGACATTCTTTATGATACCAGTCTCTAGTACAATCCTCCCTCAACCAAGAACATGAAGCCCTTCTTCATGGTTCTCAACAAGGTTCTTAGAAGACAATTGCTCCGAATGATGGAGATGCAGGGAGTTTCCAAGGCTACTTGAGAACATTGATGAAGGTGATTAGCAAGAGCAGGAAATTTGACATCTTCGACTACATCTGGAATGACATGGTGAACATTTCCTGCACTCCTAACCGTTCCTATTTGCTGCGCTTTATATCATGTTTATGATAGAGAAGGTCACTGGGATTGAGTTTGTGAAAGATGTTGAGCACACAGCCTTGAGGCCCCAAAAGCCTCCCCAAGCCACTCTCCCAGCTGCTTCCTCACTTGCCTCAACTGAAGAACACCTGGAGAGAGCTCAAGGAGATGCAAGGCTTGCCTCTAACACTAGGTCGCCTCCTCATAAAGGGTCTCCTAGTGGCATGATGAAGTACCTGGATGCTATTTTTGGCTCTTGTCGGAATGCTGAAGTGAAGATCCACAAGTTGAAAAAGGCAAGGAAAGAGGACAAGTTGGAAAAGGCAAGGAAGTTGGAGATTGAGCCTGTTGGATCTCCAGTTATCTCCGAGGACTCTCCTTCTGACTTTTCAGAACTTCCACCTCTTTCTCCTTTTGAACTTGCCTATTTTGGCATTGGGGGCTCGACAAGTGGTTCTCATTCTCATCCTCCTCAGGCTACCAATGATGAAGACAATGAAAGGACGGAGAGCGAGGTGAGTCGGCGACACCTAGTGGATCCCTCTTCTCCTTCTTTTGGTGCCTTGACGCCAAAGAGGGAGAGATTGAGGGGGAGTCATTAGGTTGTATCAGTAGATGAGAGATGAGAGGTATATTTGTATCTTTTGCTCTTTGTTATGCTTTTGGTGCGGTAAGACTTCTTTTGATGTTGTAAGATGCTTATTATGTTTCTAGTCATGTTTATGAAGTTTGTGATGATGCTTTGACATGATCTATGATTATGCTAAGAAATTGGCATACATGCATAATGTTGATATAATTATGTCATTTACCTCATTCTCATCACAATTATTGCTCACACACATATAGTTTTGCACCCCCACCATAAAGAGTGCACACATGTCTTTTGTTTTCATTGCTTAATTTGTTCCAAGCTCACATGTGCACACTTTATGAAAATCTGAATTTTTATCATATACGTGAAATCTCAATTGGTTGTCATCAATCACCAAAAAGGGGGAGACTAAAAGTGCATCTAGACATCCCTTGTGGGTTTTGGTTGATTTATGACAAACAAATGAGATCCTAACAAAATTGTTGAGATGAGCGCAGGTTTTAATGAAATTATGAAGAAAGCGCAAAAAGAAAGGAGAATGGGGAATCTATATGGAAAAGAGCTCAAGAGATGAATAGAATACTTTGTTGTGTATGGAGTGTATTGGAGAAACACACCCCAAGAGCTCAAGCAAAAGAAATCATCCTCACTGCACAAAATTTCACAAGTCCGGACTAGTCCGATATTCACTAGACTAGTCCGGTATCTCTCTGACTAAGATCGGACTAGTCCCCTCTAGTGCAGACTAGTCCTCAGCATTTCACATCTGTACAAAAACGGACAAGTCCGATATCACCACGGACTAGTCCGATATCTTTCTGACTAAAAACAGACAAGTCAGCCCCAATGCAGACTTGTCCTTAGGACATCACACTTTACGCAAAAACAGACAAATCCGATATCATCACGGACTAGTCCGAAAACTCTCTGACCAAAATCGGACAAGTCCTCCAACTGCGTACTTGTCCTCAATTCAACATGAGGTTCACCACACTGTGACAGACTAATCCGAACATTTCTAGAGCCCGAATCAGACTAGTCTGCATATTGCCGAACAAGTCCGATATATCAGAACACTTAGGGTTTCCCACAGGCTACACACCGGACTAGTCCGGAGTCCATCACGGACTAGTCCGGACATCGCAAACCCTAACGGTAACTTTTGGAAACCCTAGTATAAATAGAGGTGTATGGCCCTACAACCATATCTATCGACCCCTTGCGCCATCACACCTCCCAGGAGCCCAAAATACACATCTCTCCACACATTCTAACCCTAGAAAGATCAAATCTTTGAGGATTAGCATTGATCAAAAGGAGAGACTTGTTTCACACGATCTTGAGCTCTTGGGTTTGATTCTCTCGCACACTCGTGTTCTTTATTATACATCTTTGAAGTGTGTTGGTGATGTTCATCTTTGTAAATCTTGGGGATCCCTCAACTTGTGAGAAGGCCCCTTGAACACGGTGATTTGCCCCCTTTGTGGCTAGTGGAAGAGAATCGGCCTCCGTGGCGATTCGACGAAGGTAGGGTTGGTGAAGACCCGGTCCTCCGTGGACTCCTCAACGCGGATGTAGGTTTGCTTCGTGGGAATCGAACCATGGGATAAAATTATGTCTCGTGCATCTTTGTTTCATTGTTCATCACATTCTAGGGTCTACTCAATCTTGTAAAACTTACATTATAACGTTGAATTCAAAGTTAATTTTTGCAATACCTAGTTTCATTATCATGATATATCCTAGTTACAACTTATTTTCGACTACATAGAGTACTTGACGTGAAATCATCAATCAAACTAGATCGTTCTAGTCCGCACACACCAGACTAGTTCGATCCACACCGGACTAGTCTGACTTCTCTGTATTTGATCAAGTTGTTAAGTGTTTCAGGATCCGAAAAAAGTTCAAAAAGTCTATTCACCCCCCTCTAGGCTACATTCAACCGCCTCTCCCACTGCCGATCGATGATGACTCAACCATCCAGGTGAGCTTGACGATGGTCAAGCTCAGCCCTGAGGACCTCCGTGGGGAGCCGGCCAACACTCGTAGGCCTAGATGAGCGGGAGTTGGTGGTGCGGCGGTCGATGGACGGTGTTCGTGATAGTGACACGAGGCACCTTCCCCTGTTGGGGGAGTTGATGGCTGCGACGATGAAATGGTCGATGTCTTAGACCCACTGCTGAGCCGCTCCCTGAGAAGCGTTCAGTGACAGTGGGTTGCGGAGAAGAGCTTTGGCGGCTACTAGAGCGCTCTCCAGGCTTGCAGTTGGTGGTGCTTGTGGGGCTGACTGAGCCGAGATGTGTCCTGACGTGCCATCCTGGACAGTTGTACCTGCACGGAGGCATGATGGACCAGAGAGCGCCGCTCGAATGACGGATTTTGTCACGAGATGACGGCTGCGGAAACCGCCTTCCACGGGCCCGATGAACACCATGATGGTAAAAGTGCTACCACTTTTTTAAGGGAAAAAGCCCCTACCTAGCGCGCCAAATGTCGAAGTGTTAGAGCGACACTTCCCCCGGATCTGCTAAGGAGCAGCCCGCAGAGGTTCTTTGTTCAGCGGGGCTTACGCCTCAATCAATTGTTCTAGCAGATGGGAATATGAGACGGTGGTTTTTACGTGGTTCAGGTCGCCAGGAGCATAACATCCTACTCCACGATGGATGGTATTGCTAGTATGTGTGTATGCGTGTGTGATGTTTTTTTCTGAGTCCTTTGTAACGGTGGCGGTCCGGACCTTTTATAGACACGGCCGGACGCCTTACAAGTGGGGTCCCGGGGCCCGACAGGTGGTCCCAGGGCGATCTTATTCTAAAGATCTAAGACTTCTTCCATAAGTTTTCTCTAATTGTGGACTTGAAGACTCGCCGTCTTGCCGCCTGCATCGTCATTAGCCCATGCGCTATTGCTGACATTCGTAGGGGATGTCCCATCCAACTGTCTCTATCGCCGTAAGATACCCACTTGGCAGAGTGGGATAGGCCTGCGGCATCTTTACTGTGTTGCGATTGGTTGCAGCGATACCTAACATTAGGCATGCGCCGCACCATGCATCTGGGGAAGCCGCGGATCTTCAATCCTTTACACCGTCCTCTTAACTACCGTATCCCTTTGTCCAGAGCAAGTGGCTGGACTATGTGATAGCTCGGAAGCTCACCTCTATTGAGGAGGTTAGGTCCCGCCTTGCGGACCACATGGCATCTCGGGAGCTCACCTCTGCGGAGGACGTCAGCTACCGCCTGGCGGGCCATGTGGCAGCTCAGGAGCTCATCTCTGCAGGGAAGGCTAGGCCCCGTGCTGTTAGACACGTGTCACTGCCGGGAGCTCACCTCCGCGGAGGAGGTTAGGTCCCGCCTTGAGGGACACGTGGCAGCGCTGGAGCCCACCCATATGGGAGGTGGCCTGTCTGATGTCTTGGTCCATGTGGCAGCTCTGGAGCCCTGTCTCACAGGGAGGAGGGATCCTTACCTACTGGACACGTGGTAAAGTGGGGGGCTTGTCTCCAAAGGGGGTGCTGAGCTTCTCCTTCGGGTTTCTTGCAGATATCCTGTACATCCCATCTGAGACTGTTGGGTCCGGGTCTCTTGAACACGTGGCGCCCTAGGACCTCGCTTCTGCTGGGAGGCGGGGTACCTAGGCGGCTTTAGCTTGTGCGCGAGGGTACCCGTTATGTTGAGTACCGACAATTAGGATCCTATTTTTTTGTCATGAATCGTCCAAAACCCACAAGGGAATGCCTAGATGCACTTTGAATCTCCACCTTTTTGGTGATTGATGACAACAAGTTGAGATTTTACAATTAAGAGTAAGCATTGTTTTTCGTAAAGTGTGCATATATGAGAATGACATATGAACAACAAAACATTTCTCACATATATGCACTCTTTATGGTGGGGTGCCTAAAAAGTGTGTGTGAACAGATATTATGATGTGCATAATAAAAAATGTAGCAATTATGATAACAAGAATAGATTGAGCAACTCGTATTCATATTAAAACAGAATAGGCATCCAAACGAAGATTACAATAGTTTGAAACTTAACAAACACAAAAGATACATATCCAAGATCACTAGTCCTTAAGGCTCATAAATAGACAGACTACTAGTCTCAATCTCTCCCCTTTTGGCATCAAGGCACCAAAAAGGGAAAATTTGAGGGGAACCACTCTTTGTCACATGCTCTCTCACTCTTAGTCCTGTCTTCATCTTCAGACTCATGAGCATGCTGAGGAGGAGGAATTGTGACACCTACAAGTCCAAAGGAGGCCAATTCTTGTTCTGTGAGAGGCGCCATCTCTGTTATATTTTCTTCGGAATCCTCTGAAATTTGTGGAGATACCATTGGCTCAATATTAAGCTTCTCACAAATTGCTTTGATGTTTGCCTTCACATACCTCTGGTCCTCTTCCTAGCCAAGCTTTCCTTGTGTTGCTTAACCCCCCCTTTGCGGCAGGATGCGAAGATGGAGGAAAGCTTCTTCAATACACCACTAGAGGACTCTCCAGAGGATGGAGCAGAGGTAGCAGCTGGAGTCCTTGTGCTTTCATTTTCTTGCTTTGATCTTTGTTCTACTGCAGGTAAGGCAGGGGCATTGGGAACACTGTACACTGGTGGCTCCTGGGGCTTAAGGTCGGCATGCTCAACATCTTTGACAAGCTCAAGGCCGGTTACCTTCTCAATCATGAACATGATGTAAGGTGCATAGCCAATAGGACCTATTCGTAGTGATTTAGATGTTCACAATGTCATTGTAGATATATTCAAAGACATTGAAGGTCCTTTTCTTGCTTATCACTTTCATCAAGAGTCCTTAGAGTTACTTGAATTGTCCCTGCATCTCCATCCTTTGGAGCAATAGTCTTCCTCAAAATTCTGTTAAGTACGGCAAATAATGGCTTCAAGTACTTTGTGGTAGGTGCCTTGTATGGCATTCTTGTGTCATAGAGGAAGGCTAGCTCATCCTTCTATAAAGGCTCAAGTTGTGAATCACAAGCTCACATTTCAAAAGTGTCTTCGAGATGGAGTATCCTGGCAAATTCCTCATCAGTGACACTATACTTGGATCCATGTTTCATCCAAATCATCTCATCCCCATCATAACGGAAGAAGTAGAGAGTAGGGTAAAATTGAGTGGTAACTTCAATGTTCCAATTATATTGGGAATATAGGAGATATTTCAAGCCATGCCTCTCCAATGCCTCCAAGACTTCATGATATGCTTGACAGTTCTTGGATTGTAGATAAGTCATGTCCACCCATTGACTAGCAACCACTGGATTTATCATATTCCTGTAGACATGCTCATAATAATCAGCATGGAAGTGGATCCAGAACCTCGGGTCAGTTGATTGCTTTGGCTGCTCATAGACTTCAACCTTAGCTTGTTAGACAAGTCATTTCCTTTCCCCATGAAATCATCTTCTGAGGGTTGTCTATTGCGTTTTACAGGAGGTTTCATCTTTATTGGACCAATGGGTCCAATTGCGAGTCATTTTCCCTTGTTAGTGCTTCTCCTTGGTATCGTTGAGCTGGCACCTGCACCATCCTTGCTAGATGGCCTCTTGACTACCACCTTCCTCTTTCTTGGGAGCACATCATCAGGCGGAGAATCATTTGCATCGTGGTCATGGCACTTCTTGCTTCTTAGCTCTTTTGCCCTGGTCACTCTCTCGCGGTCATGCTCAGCTTCATAGTCAAACATGATGTCAGCTGATGCGGACGACATCGTTCTTCACATGGGGTAACAAGGTGTGATAAGAAAGGGATTTAGACTTTGTGGAGACAGGAATTTAGAGGTTCAAACTGTCAAGGGGCCGGACTTGTTTGATATCAGGGTGTAGAATTGTCCGCACCAAGCACCAGACTAGTCCGGTTTGACCTATGAATCCTAACTTCTTATTCCAACAAATCTAACTGAGATTGATGCAAAAAGGTAGGAGGACAATAGGAATACATACAACAATGCAATGTATGCCCTAGGAATCAAGAAAAGTAAGCAAGATTTGAGGAATATGAGAACTAGAGTTAGGGTAGAATTTTCTTGAAATTCAAAGATTTGAGATGGGGGCGTGGAGTAGAGTCCGGATTAGTCTGGACGAGGGGGTGCTTAACACCGAGGCGAAAAATTTCCATGGAGAAACCTTTGATTTTTTTGGCTCAAAGTGGAAATCGCCTTGGGAGCTCAAGTTTGAGGAGAGAGAAGGGAAAGGCTATTGTTAGAAGGAAGAAGATTGACTTTTAGCGATGTGTTAGGGTTAAGCCCGATAGTAGTGGACTAGTCCGCAAGGGACCTGTCGGCGGTTGGAGCCGGCAGATCTCCCTACACTTCTAAAGTGATAGGGGAGTTTGATGTTCGGTGTGGGCGCGCGGAGATTCAAGAAGGTGAATAGGAGTTTGGCACAGGCGACACAAGAATTTACGTGGTTCGGGCCGCCTGAGCGTAATACCCTACTCCACGTGTGTGTTGGTGTTGTATTAGCAGTAAGAGCTTGTCACGAGTGTATGGGGCACGTATGATCGTTCGTGAACGTCTGTGAACGTCCCCGCGTGTATCGTCGGTCTGTCCTTTTATAGTACAAGGGCAGACCGTTACAAGTTAGCTTGGCCCGACATGTGGCCCCGGCGATTACTAGTATTGATACACGCTTAATTGCTCTTAATGATCCTGTAACGGGCTTTGATAGCACCGTTACTAGTGTTAAGATCGTCCGTTTAAGTGTCATTAATATGGCATTAATGACACTTAATCGGGTCTTGAAGTCCTTGGCTCTCCTTTGAAGATCCGGAGCCGTTACAAGGTCTTCCGGAGGTTATAAGCTGAAGGTCCGACGACTGGACACGTGGCAGCTCTGGAGCTTGCTGTGGGAAACAGGTAGCTCCGGGGCTACCAGACACGTGTCAGGTCCGGAGCTTCTCTCGGTCTGGGGTTAAGTCCGGAGGTGCTGTTTCCGTACGTGGCCCGGAGCTTCCCCCTTGTGGGCGGTAGCTCCAGTTTGGCTGTACACGTGGCGACCCAGGGATTAACCATGTTGGAGAAGCGGGTCCGGTTATGTCTGACATGTGGGCCTCCGAGGGTCTTCAAACCAAGTAGATGACTTTCCTTTGAAATCTTTGTAACCTCAAGGGGTGTACGGTTTCTAGGGTACCGACAGTGGCCCCCTGGACTTACCTCCGAGGAAGATCACTGGGGTGAAGTCATTCTGTCGGAGGTGGGTCCATCCTTGCGACTCTTGAACTGGGTCTTCAAGGGTCTTCGAAGGTGCCGTTGGCAGGGATTTATAGTTAGATCCCGCCGCATGGCGCACCTCGTGCGGCAGATGAGATCTTTGACGTGCGGATCTCACGCAATTGAAGGTCGCCGGTTCCCGATACGAAAACCGTATCGGTTCTGCGTGCCTTGTCAGGCCGCCACCTTTGTGTTTCCCGCCGCGTGATGACAACCGTTCGCCTAGGTAAGAGCCTCAACTTGATCGTCGGGGTGGTCCCGGGCCCTCTTGTCATCGGCTGGGTTAAATTCTTGAGTGCTATCTTCAACTTCCCTGCGGTTTCCATCCAAGCGTTGCGAGGGCTTACTTAAGAAGGAAAGCGCGCACCGTCGGGAGTTCTTTACGCCTCTCATCTGATCTTGCGCTCAAACTCCCAACTCGTTCTTCGCTCCTCTTCTCTTGCCTAGCTGTGCCGCGATGGAGTTGGGTCTGCGCGAAAGTCGCTTGAAGACTGACGGCGATTTGAAGAAGGTCCGGCCCTCATGGGTTGGTCCTCGGACTTCTTCAACCGCTTGGTCCGTGTCGGCGGAGAGCTCCCCTTCGAGAAGGAGCGCGCCGGCGAAATGGTGTACTTTTCTTCGTACGCCATGGTGGGGTTGATCCCACCTTTTTCTTCCTTCTTCTTGATGCTGCTAGTCTTCTATGGTCTGCAGCTATACCACCATGGCCCTCACTCCATTTTCCTCGTGTCTATCTTCGTCCACTTCTGTGAGATGTGGGTGGGCATCCCCCCCTGCATCGAACTTTTCCAGACCTTCTTCACTGTCCACACCACCGGTCGGAGCAATGAGTACCTTGGCTTCTACTACTTCGTGAAGCGCAAGAAGTGCCCATTCAAGTACCTCCGGTCGTTCCCTTCCGGGAATTGGGATGACTGGAAGAAAGATTGGATAGTCGTCAGGGTGGAGGAGCACGAGAGGTTGGAGCTGCCCGACGGTCTGCCCGGCATCGACACGACGATCTGGAGTGAAGCTCCGGTGCTGGCGGAAGCTTTCAACCCCGCCTTGACCAGGATCCGCCAATGCGTGGAGGGAGGATTGACTCCTTAGGCGGTATTTTGCCATTTCTTGGTCAACAGGTGGGCGCCGCTGAAGAGGAGGGAGAAGCTCGCCTGGGCCCTCAACAGCGTGATGGACGAGGACCGGATTGAGACCGGGTTGAAGTCCAACATGGTGGGGAAAACCTTGGAGTTCCACCTCAAGAAATTCCAGCACGACATCAACGTCGACGGTGATGACTTGAATCTACCGTCAGCCTTTCTCCCTCCGAACGTGGAAGTGGAGTTCAGCAGGGAGCTCCGGCGGAAGATGCCCGCACTTGACAACTTTGGTGTCATCGAGAGAACATCAACCACCCGGGTGGCGATCCCCGGAATGCCCGAAGATGGCTCCGTCCCTGCCCCACAGCCGAGGGTCGAGGTCGTCGGCAAGGGCAAGGAGCTGGCGGATGAGCCGGAGAGCCGGAAGAGGAAGCTGCGACATGCCGACGGAAGGTCCGTCAGGCCTGCTACTTCCGCCTCGGTTCCTTCTCCCCGGAGGAGAAGATCTTCTACCGCTGTGGCAACTGTCCCCGTAGTGGGGTCCTTCCGGAACGATACCGTTCCCGCAATGGGATCCTCCCGGAGCGCGTCTGTCCCCGTGGTGGGATCCTCCTGAGGTGCTAGCTCCGGGCGCACGACTCCGGCACCTGGGACGGTGGGAGCCTCCAGGTCCGGGGGTTCTTCCCGATCGAGGAGAGCCTCGATCCGGGAAACGCCCGTGGCTGCGACAAGTTCCGGGGGGGCCTTCTGGAGCTCCTACGCCGACCGTGGCCAGCTCGGAACGTCCAGGAAAAAGGTTCCGCGCAAGCTGGTGCGGAAGCCTTCCAAGGTAATTTTTAATCTTTACCTTGGTTAATTATTTAATTGTAGCAACTGTTTGCTAATTTTCTTCGTTCATCATCTGCAGCGTCCCCAAGAAAGGGAGTGAGGCTCCATCCTCAGCCGTAGTGTCTGAGGCCGGGGGAGCTTCTGCTCCTGTCCCGGTGCCGCCCCAAGTGGTGGCTGAGGCTGCGACAGCTCCGGCGGCGGCTATCGTGGTCATGGACCTCGACTCGTCCCCAGAAGCTCCCGTGGTAGCGCCAGACCACGGGAGTGAAGACACGCCAGCGGCACCTGTCCCGGAGGTTGAAGCTTCGGGTCCTGGTGCTGCGATGATGGAAGCTCCGGCTGTTGAACCGGAGGAAGTAGTAGTCCCGGCCTCGGAGCCGGAAATTGTCGAAGCCCTGGCGGTTGAGCCAGAGATGACTGAAGCCCCGGCATGCGAGCCGGAGGTCGAGGTAGTTCCGGCAGTTGAGTCGGTTACCTCCGAAGCACCGGCCGTTGAGCCGGTTATTGTTGGAGCTCCGGTCTCAGGGCCGGTCGAAGTCGAAGATCTTCTGGCGCCTGAGCCGGTGGTTGAAGAGGTGATGGAGCTCGAGCCTCCCTCGGAAGAGGTGCCCCGACCGGAGCCAGTAGCAGCTCCTGCTCTAGAAGCGACGACGTCGGAGGTACCTACGACCGAGCCGGAGTGCCCAAGCGAAGTCGCTGGCCCCTGCCCGAGGGGGTGAACGAAGACTTGGTGGCGGGGCCTTCTTCGATGGCGACTGAGGCCATCCCGGAGGACGGCCCTAGTGCCTTGGAAGCCCAGGGGTCCACTCTAGTAGAGTGGGACCCAATTTTTGTATGTGAAGACCCGCTGGAACCAGCGGAGGAGACCCCAGCAGGTCCAGAGCCCATCCCGCTGTCGATGTCTATCGACAACGCCTGCTCCAGTCTGCGTCAAGTCCAATTGGCCTTCTTCCACGACAGCAAGGCTCTTGAAGAGGAGCGCCAAACCCTTAGGCGGTGGCGTAACCGGCTCTACTTCGAGACCAAGCTGGCGCAGTCGAGGCTAGCGGATGACAAGGAGTGGATCAAGCGGGAGAAGATCCGCCTGGAGTACTGGGGCAAGCTGCTGGATGACAGGGAGAGCATGACTCAGGCCCTCGACGCCCAATCCTAGGAGATTTAATATCAGGCCAAAGCATCCAATAGTGCGGCCGAGGAACGCCATGAAAGGCTGGAGGTCATTAACACTGCACTCATCAAGTGCCGAGAGGCACTTGAAGAAAGGGAGAAACGGCTCGAGAATGAAGAGCAGAAACTCCTTGAGCTGCGGGATGATGTCCTGAGGAGGGAAGAGGAGCTTGCCGAGAAAGTAGCTCTGGCTGACAAGGGACTCGAGGAGCGCACCAAGAAATTGGAAGAGCGCTGCCAAGAGGAAGAGGAGAAGACCTGGGTGCGAGGGCAGGAACTCTACGAATACGAGTGTGCCCTTGTTGCCCGGGAGAAAAAAGTGCAAGCTAGGGAGAAGGACCTGATTGACCGCCGGAACAAGATCCACCTCCGGGAGGAGGAGCTCGGAAGACTCGAGAGGCGGGTTGCTGAAAAGATTCAGCAAAACGCCAAAGAAGTTGAGCGCCTCGCCCGTGAGAATTCCGAACTGACGGCGGCCAGGAGATCCCTGGAAGAGATGAAGAGCTTAAGGACCGCGGACTCCCTACAGATTTGGGAGTTCCTGGGCAGGGCCAACGACGCGCTGACACCAATGGGTTTCAGCCCCGTGCACCCGGATGATCCGGAGCCAGAGCCGGACCTTGCGCTGCAGGCGTTGAGCGTGGCAGGTAGCAAGCTCTCCAAGGTGGGCGATGTTATCGCGGACCAACTGGAGGTTGAGGGGCAATCCCTGGCGAAGAACGTCGTAGAGTATGTGCTGACGTGCTACACCAGCCGGAACTCCCAATTTCCTCTGGACCCGGTGCTTGAAGGCCCCGTCGAAGGAGAAGGCGAAGCTACCCGAGCCAGCGTATCGGAGGTCGCCCAGAAGGTCGCCCAGTTCTTCCATAGGGTCTAGGGCCATCTCTGTAGCTCTCACTTGTATTTTCTCTTCTTCTTCCTCAATTTTGTAATCCCTTGTCTCCAGATGTAATCTCTTGTCTCCAGATAAATGAAATCCCCAAATTTTTTCGAATTTCACTTTTTGTCTTCAACACTTTTATCTTCACTTGGCCCCCTAGTAGATGTACAAAATTTGATTGTGAACATGTACCAAAAGGATATTGTGTTTTGTTGAAGACTCATTTGCTCCGAACTTGTAGGATTTAGGTCCGAAGTCTTCGATAGTGAAGGTCCCCTGAGGTTGTCGGAGCTTAGAAGCTCCGGCATTGTCCATCGCTGGGACTTGATAGCTGCGGCAATAGTCTCTATCAATACGTAGAGTATCGATAGTTAGTCCTCCGGGGTGTCGGAGCTGAGTAGCTCCGGCAGTGACCTTTGCCAACACTTGATTTGTTGGCAGCAGACTCCATTTACGGGGTCTTCTCACCATCTTATATTCAACATCGACGGCTGGCCCCCTTAGGGGAGTCGGAGCTTAGTTAGCTCTGGCTTTTCTCCATCAACGTAGACTTTATTTTTCCTGCACACTTAAGTCAAGAAAAATAGTAAAATTCGTTCCTTGTCTATAATTTCGTCGCGGCTTACGATTCTTAAGAACACTTTAAGTTGAACGCGATTTTAAATACAACCGGATGCGTTGTCTTTTCTCTTAGATTCAACTGTCCATGGACCCGCCTTACTTCAGCCTGTCGGGGTTTAGGTAGAGTGGCGTACTTAGGATGCTTGACCAGGCTAAGTCGATAGCACACTCCAGCCCTAGATTGGCTTGGCGGCTTTCAGGCGAGTTGGCCATGAACGATATTTGAATCCAAAAGAACTGACAATACAACTCGAATCGTATATAAACCGGTCGAACTAAAATTTCTTAAGAATTGCACGTCTTTGTTATAGACAAGAAAGAGAAAAATAAAAATGTTGAGCCTGTACAAATTAAATGCACGTGGAGTCTATTTCACATGAGGATGTCTTTCATTATAGGTCCGGGGTACAGGGGAAACAAGTACACTCTTACGGTACGGAACCAGGCTAAGTGTGTTTCATTTCTCGTTTGACCTAGGGTAGTTAGCCGCACTTTTAGTCCTGAGACTGTGACAAGTGTTGCATGAGCTTTGCGGACCTTTCAGGAAAGGTCCGGCTGCTCTCCCGGAGGAACTACCCGACTCTGTACAATGACTCTATAACATACATCCCATGTTACTCAAGACTCATCTCCGTGGTATTAAGTGTAGAACTTACGGAGGTGCTCGATGTTCCAAGGATTTGGGAGAGGTGTCCCATCCTTGGTAGCCAAGCCAACGCTCCCGGGACGGGATACTTTAATCACTCGGAAGGGCCCCTCCTAGCCGGGGGAGAGTTTGTTTAACCCTTCTCTGGATAGTATTCTCCGTAGCACCAGATCGCCTTCCTCGAGCTGTCGGTTGTGTACATGCCGCTGGTGATAACGCCGTAGAGCTTGACGATATTGGGCATTCCGAACAGCTGCTTGGCACCTTCCCTCCTCAAGGAGGTCTAGGTCTTCACGCCGGAGCTGGTCCTGCGCGACTTCGTCGAAGGTCCGGACCCGGCATGAACCCAAGGTGATTTCCGGAGGAAGGATTGCTTCAGCTCCGTACACCAGGAAGAAGGGTGTCTCTCTAGTTGATCGGTTTTGAGATGTCCTGTTGGCCCATAAAGTGGGCGGAAGCTCTTCGATCCAGTTGGCTCCATGTTTTTTCAAGCGCTCATAGGTGCGCATTTTGAGTCCTTTAAGGATTTCTGCATTTGCTCTCTCGGCTTGGCCATTGCTGGCTGGGTGAGCTACGGAGGCGTAGCAAACTTGTATGCCGAGGTCTTTGCAATATCCTTGGAATGTGGAGCTTGTGAATTGAGTCCCATTATCAGTGATGATTTTGTTTGGGACTCCAAATCTGCTTACAATGGATTGCAGAAAGTTGATAGTAGATTGCTTGTTGATTGTCACAACTGGAGTCGCTTCCGGCCACTTGGTGAACTTGTCAATGGCGACATACAGGAACTTGTAACCTCCGACGGCTCTTGGGAAGGGTCCCAAGATGTCCATCCCCCACACGGCGAAGGGCCATGTAGGAGGTATCATTTGTAATGGCTGAGCTGGTGTATGAATTTGCTTTGCATGAAATTGGCATGCTTCACATTTCTTCACCAGCTCAGTGGCATCCTGGAGCGCTGTAGGCTAGTAGAAGCCATGCCGAAAGGCTTTTCCGACCAGCGTGCGGGAAGATGCGTGGTTCCCACACTCGCCTCCATGGATTTCTACGAGAAGTTCGCAACCTTCTTCCCTTGTGATGCACCGCATTAGGATGTTGTTGGCACTGCACCGGTAGAGATCCCCTTCTACCAACGTGTATCTTTTAGCCAATCTGACTACTCGGTCAGCGGATACATCATCGTTAGGAAGAATGTTGTCTTTCAAGTAGCTCCGGATGTAACACCCTAAATTTTCGCATCCTGCATTGCATACATGATCATGCATTAAACATTAGCAGGATAAAAGAAAAATAATAAAACATAAAAAGATGGAGCATATATATATATACAAATGTATGTAGCAAAAGAAGAAATAGAAAATAATAATTATTGCCTAAAACTTGTAATAAGGAATAAGTATAAAAATAATAATAAAAATATATATAAGTATATATATAAATAATATATATAACAATATATAAAAATAGATAAAAGATTGATATTAATAATATATGTTATAAAAATAATAAATAATAAATAATAAATATATAATATGAATAATAATACACATATAAAAAAAAATATATAATAAATTATATAATAAAAGAAAGTATAAAAAAAGTAAAAAGTAAAAATAAAAAAATAAAAATAATAAATATAAAACAATAATAATAATATATAAAAAGAAATATATAAATAAATTATATAATAATAAATATATATATATGTAATAATAAATAAATAAAATAAATAAGATAAATAAAATAAACAATATATAATAACAGAATATATAAAAAAAAAAGAAAAAAAAAGGGGAGTTGCGCCAGCGGCCGAGCCACCAGCCGTACCGCACCCGGCCGCGCGCCCCGCCGCCCGAGGTGCCCGGGCCCCGCCGCTGCCGCGCCTGGCGCGCGCCGACCGGCGCCCACGCCACCCCGCCGCCCGAGGCGCCGGGCCCCGCTCCCACCCCGCCTCCACGCGCTGCCCCCCCCCCCCCCCCCCCCCCCCGCTGACGCGACGCCGCGCCACCCGGGCCCCATTGCCTTACGCCCCCACTCCCCCCGCCGCCCGAGGCGCCCGGCCCCGCCCAGCCCCTGCGCGCCGCCTGCCCCGGCCGACCCCACGCCCGCACGCGCCCCGCAGCGCCATCACCCGCCGCCTTGGCCCCCGCGCCCGCAGCCACGCCCGCCCGATGCGCACCGCCGCCTGCGCCCGGTCCCACCCCGCTCGCCCGCTGGCCACGCCCGCGCCTGCGCGCGCGTGATCCCGCGCCGATCGCGCCTGGGCCCCACCCCGCCAGCGCCCGCCCCCCGCTCGCCCCGCCTCCCGATTTCCCGCCTTCCGTGAATCCCGCTCCGCGCCTCGCTCCCTATTCGCCGTACCGCACCAGACGCCGACCCCGACGCGCCCTACCGCGTGGCCTCCACCCTATAAAAAGGACCGTAGGTCCCTAGGTTTTTCCCCGATCCCAACAGCAGCCGCCCCCAACCACGAATAAAAAAAAAGGCCGCCGGTACAGAGGGGAAAAAGGACACCAGAGCTGCACCGCCAGGGGAAGAAAAGGGAGAAAAAAAAAGGGGAAGAAGAGGAAGAAAAAGAGGAGGGTGCCACCGTCCGCCGGAGATCGTCGCCGTCGTCGTGCCGCCGAAGGACTGCTGCACCATCTACTTCGTCTACGCGTCGCATTTGTTCCGCGACCGTCAAGCCGTCAGATCTACGGTAGGATTTATTCCCGACGCGAATTTTGGCGACACATTAGATCTAATAGACATAAATTGATTTTAGTTGCACCATAATTTTATTTTCAGCAGCATTAATCCACGTTAAAATCCCCGTAAACTCGTACGAACACGTATGAACTAGTCGCATCTAATTAATAAACAACCATAGTTAATTAATTATTGTACTTTGCATGCATGCATATCATCGCATGTTGATTAACGCGTGTGCATCATGTTGATCTGTATGTATATTCTTGTATGTGTGATCACGAGTAGAGGAACGTGCTCAAGAGGCCGCATACGAGGATTTTCAGAATCAAGATTTCGAAGTGCTTGAGCAACCCCATCCGCCGGAGCAAGGCAAGTGTCCTTGAAGCATATTGATCCTGTTTTAAAATAAATGTTTTGTTTGCAAAACTGCATGCTGTGTCAATTTGATGGGAATCCTATGATAGGAAGTTTACTAGATTTGTTTAACCACCCTTGTTGCCTAGAATTTATGGTAGAGAATCGGGAAGGGTTTTTACCTTTTTGCTTCGCTTAATTAATTGGGATGGAAAAACCAACACTACACATTTAATTATGTATTAATGATATTCTGGTTAATGTGAACTGGTCGATACGGTATGGTAGTGGGAGATCTAAGCAAGCCTCGTATGTGGATGGGTTGGTTGTTATGGTGGTTTGCTTGCTTTAAGGACCGGTTCATGCGAGAATAAGCCAGGACTACAGTGCCACCACGAGGCCAAGTATGGGTGCGGCGTAGCTGATTAATTAGGGCTTTGCTAGTGCTGTTTGGACCATTGTGGATGCTCGAGGAAGGGGTAGTCGGATTGGGTTTGTTGATGATTGGTGGGACTACCCTGGGATTCGAATGGCTCAAGAGGGGGCCCTTGGTTGAAGATGTGCTCAGTTGGAGGCATCGCCACCGGTGAAACCTCAGTGGGGTCTGAATAGGCTAGTAATCCCTTTGTAAAGGCTATTTTGTGATCTCTTGGCCATACACCAAAGGAAGTGTAATTGGCATAAGGGAGGTTCTTTAGTCGTCGACGGGTGATGAAATCACAAACACGTGGGTAAAGTGGTACAAACTCTGCAGAGTATTGAACTATGATGATAGTCGTGCTCCCGGTTAAGAGCGCCTGGATGACCTACATGATTAGAGTTGGAAATTGGGATTTGGGATGGTTATGGTCTGGTAATGGTTATGGTTGGTTTATGGTTATGGTTGGTTTATGGTTATGGTTTATGGATTATGGTCATGGATATGAATTTGAGTTATGGTAATTGGACATGGATAATGGTGATGTTGGCAATAATTGGATGTGGTTTATATTATGTTAATATGATGGTTATGATGGGATTGTTTCACATAGACATAGTGTAATGCTTTTCAAATGTTTTACTGTACTTTTCAGCACTTAGCCATTATTACATTCGTCATTTGAATCAGCCACATGTCATATTTTCCACACTTGCTGAGTACGACATGTACTCACTCTTGCAATCCCCCACCCAACAGTTACAGGTCAGAATTGTGAGTTTAATGGCGATAATGTGGAGATCTAGGCCGTGTCTACCGTCAACTTTGCCTGTGGTGTTGCATGGAGCTGCGCTATTCCCTTTTGCTTAGTTTGCTTAGTTGCTTAATTAGTTTATATCCGCTGCATTAGTTGAACTTATCATTAATATTCATTAGAGCTTGTATTCGAGTATTTAAGGAAATATGTAATATGAGTACTTATTTAATAATTTGAGCTGTGGTAATTATCTGTTTATCATTTGTGAATCACTCGTGTATGTGTGTTGAACATCCTGGGCACACATATGCGTTAGCTTGGTTCATTTTCGAAACCGGGCGTCACACCGGATCTCCGAGATCCATGCATCGGAGCTAGCTTGAGCTTTTGAGTCTTGCGTGCTAGGTTGCTCGGAGCTTCCGGCAGCACCTACGACCCTTGATGGCAGCCATGGTAACAGGGCCATCGGGACCGTCAGCTTCGGGATGCTGATCTCGCCCCCTTCGCTCAGTTCGGCAGGATGAGCTGTTGGTTTTGACAACCTCCGGACAAAGGTTCCGTCAGGAGCCGGAGCTCCTGTTGACGCTTTGGTCGAGAGTTCGTCAGCTTCAGCGTTATGGGCACGCTGAACATGGTGGAGATCTAGGACTTCAAAGTTCTTCTGAAGCCTCTGGACTTCAAGGAGGTAAGCAGCTAGCTGGAGATTATTGCAGGAGCATTCACCCTTCACCTGCTTGATGATGAGCTGTGAATCTCCTTTGACCAGCAGTTGCTTGACACCATATGACAGTGCCACCTTTAGTCCGTAGATGAGTGCTTCATACTCTGCCATGTTGTTGGTTGCCTTGAAGTCAAGGTGTACCATGTATTTTACCTTCTCCCCAGTCGGTGCAAGGAGAAGGATTCCAGCTCCGGCCCCCTGCTTCTGCATGAAGCCGTCAAAGTAGAGGGTCCAGTGAGGCTCGGTGAAGGTTGGAGCATGATGCTCCGTCTTCTACTCACTGGGGCCCCCAGGGTTTGATGGAGAGGGAGTCCATTCTGCCACAAAATCTGCCAAAGCTTGACTCTTGACTGCTTGTCTTAAAATAAATTCAAGATCAAATTCAGCCAAATTCTGCTGCCCACTTTGCAATATTCCCAGTTGAATTGGGATTATGCAGGATTGCTCGAAGTGGGTAGGAGGTCACCACCGAGACTTTGTGAGCTTGGAAGTAATGTCGAAGCTTCCTGGAGGCAATAAGAACTGCATAGAGCAGCTTATGCACCTCCAGGTATCGAGTCTTGGCATCATGTAATACTTCACTAATGAAGTATACCGAGCGTTGAATGGTCTGGACCCTCCCGGAGGGGTCCGGAGCTTCCTCTTCATTGATCCGGACCCTCTCGGAGGGGTCCAGATTCTCTTCGGGGACCTCCGGGTTCTGGCTGGAGGAACCCGTAGCTTCTTCAGAAATGACCTGGACCCTCCCGGAGGAGTCTAGGTCTCCTGAAGTGACTTCTTGTGGGTTCGAATCTGGGAGCTGGGACCCAGACTCGCTTTCAGGAACCTCCGGACCTTCCCGAAGGGGTCTGGATTCCTGAGTGAGGGGTAGTTCTGGTCTCTCCGCAACCAGAACCATACTGACGACTTCATCAGTAGCTGAAATGTAAAGCAACAAAGGCTCACCAGGGTTCGGAGCTACCAGAATTGGTGAGGAACTGTTTCAGCTCCTGGAATGCCTTCTCTGCTTCTTCGGACCATTGGAATGGTCCGGACTTCCTCGATAACTTGAAGAAGGGGAGTGCCCGTTCCGCCAGTCTTGATATGAACCGACTGAGGGCTGCTAGACATCCAGTTAACTTTTGGATGTCTTTGATGCGGGTTGGTGGCCGCATATCTTCAATGGCTTTTATCTTCGCCGGATTAGCTTCTATGCCCCGGTGACTCACCAGGAAGCCAAGAAGTTTTCCGGAGCTAACCCCGAATACACACTTGTCCGGGTTTAGCTTTGTGCGGGTGGCCCGCAGCTTGTCGAAGACAGCTTGCAAGGTGTCGAGGAGTGACTCCTTGTTCCTGACCTTGACCACGATGTCATCGACGTACACTTCCACTACGTCTCTAATGTGTTCTTCAAAAGTTTTGTACATAGCTCGTACAAAAGTTGAAGCTACATTCTTGAGACCAAAGGGCATAGCTGTGTAACAGTACAATCCATCTACTGTGATGAATGAAGTATGCTCTTCATCCTCCCTAGACATCCTGATTTGATGATACCCAGAATATGCGTCTAGGAAACACAGTAATTCACACCCGGAGGTGGAATCCACTATCTGATCTATTCTAGGTAGTGGGAATGGATCTTTTGGACATGCCTTATTTAATGTGGTGTAGTCGATGCACATCCGAAGTTTCCCGCCGGCCTTGGGCACAACGACTGGGTTTGCCAGCCATTTTGGATGGAAGACTTCTCGGATGAATCCGGCTTCGAGTAGCTTCTTCACTTCTTGTCAGATGAAGTTCTGCCGCTCTACGGATTGCTTCCGAGGCTTCTGATGCACAGGCCGGGCATCGGAGTAGATCTTCAGATTGTGCTCAATCACTTCCCTGGGGATCCCAGGCATTTGTGACGGTTGCCAAGCAAACACGTCAACGTTAGCCCGGAGGAAAGTGATGATCGCGAGTTCCTATTTGTCGTTCAATCCTCCGATATACGGGTGGTTTGAGCGGCATCGGAACCAATTTGGACGACTTTGACGGGAATGTCGGTGTCGCCGCTTGGCTGCACACGGGGTGCAGAGGTCGAGCCTCGTTGACAAATGCTCGGGGGTTTTGGATCTTGCTCCTGCCTGGAGTCCTCCTCTTGCGCCGTGGTGAGTGCGTGGAGTTCTTCCAGAGCAGTTACTCCAGCGGTGCGATCTCCGCGGATCCGGAGAAGGCCTACTGGTGCTGGCATCTTCAACACCAGGTATCCATAATGAGCAGCTTCCATGAATTTGTACAGGGCAGGTCTACCCAAGATGGCGTTGAATGGTAAGTTGATCTGAGCGACGTCGAAGACCAACTTCTTGGTGCGATATTTCTCCCGGGTCCAGAAGGTAACGGGGAGAGTAATAGCTCTGAGTGGGGTAATTGCCCCGGACCTACTCCGGAGAAAGGTCAAGAGGGCTGGAGATCCGAAGGTCAGAGCTGAAGCTTAGTGAAAGCTTCGAAGCTGATGAGGTTAAGCCTCGAACCTCCGTCTATCATGACATGGTGGAGCTGGATGTTATTGATGGTAGGAGATACCATCAAAGGTAACTGACCTGCTCCAACCATGCTCCGCTGGCAATCAGAAGCATCAAAAGTGATGGAGATGTCCATCCACTTTCGATGAGGTTCCGGGCTGACTGTAGGGGCTACAGCGGCCATATCCCTCCGCATAGTCTTGATGACGCGACGAGAGGTGATATCCCATGACCCACCGAAAATGGTGTTCATGGTCTTCCGACGCTCGTTGTCAGAGACGTCAGAATCATCATCGACGGAGGTGTAAACGGCCTTCAGGACCTTTTTGGGATCCTGAAACCCTAACTCCTCTTCAGCCGGAGCTTCGTCGACCTTTTGCTTTCCTTCCCTCTGTCGGAAAGGAGATCCTTCCCGGTGCTTGTTGTAGCGCTCGGCAAGGTTTTGGACCTCCCGGCAGTCTTCCAAACTGTGGCTGCCCGTTTTATGAATGGGACACCACATTTTGGGTTTGCCACTGTCTTCAGAAGACGGTCGAGGTCGCTTCTCGGGGCGTGGCCCCCGGCCACCCGGAGTTGCAGCAGCTGCAACGTTGGATGTGCCGGCTGACAGCTTTTTCTTGCCGTTGGTCTTTTTTTTCTTCTTGCCACCCCCGGAGGTAGCGGCTTCTTCTTTGGAGGATTTCTTGTGATCCTCCGAGGCTGGTTTGGAGTGCATCTCACGGCCCTCCGCAGCTCTGGCACATTTGTCTGCCAGGCTGAAGAGTTTCGTGACGCTGGTGATCTCCTTGATCGCCAGCTTCTCCAACATCTTCTTGTCTCGTACGCCCTGTCTGAATGCCACAATGACAGAAGCGCTTGAGATAGAAGGGATATTGTTTCGTACCTGAGAGAACCTCTGGATGAAGGACCGCAAAGATTCTCCCCCTTTTCGCACGACCGCAAAAAGGTCTAGTTCAGTGCCTGGTTGGGTGTATGAACTCCCGAAGTTGGCAGTGAACTGACGGCACAGCTCCTCCCAACTGTTGATAGAGTTGGGTGGAAGGCTCATAAAACAGGACCTGGCGGTCCCAGTTAAGGCCACTGGAAAATAATTGGCCATCACGGCCTCGTTTCCTCCAGCTGCCAAGATTGCAGTGGAGTATATCTGAAGAAATTCGGCGGGGTTGACAGCCCCGTCGAATTTTTCCGGCAGGTGAGGGCGGAACTTCTGTGGCCATCTAACCATGCGCAGGTGCATGGCTAGGGCTGAACAGCCTCCTCCTACTCCTTCCAGAGTAGAAAGGTCATGAGCTTCCCGTCTTTCACGGGCACGCTCAATATGGACACGGCCATCCCGCTGACGGTATCGGCGATCAAGCTCCGCCCGGAGGTCATGAGTCAAAAGCTTGGATACCGTGTGAGTACGTCGAGCCCCGGAGGGCAATGACGTCACTTGTTGAGATGCAGCACGTCTCCTGCTATTGGAGGCGTGCAGACCAAGTCTTCCAGACAAAGTCCGCCGCTGCGACAGGGCTCGTCCCGAAGGAGGAGGACCCTGGTTGTTGAGGCGTTCGGCCGCTGCTGCGACCAAATGCTCCACATCGGCCCTCCACTGCTCCAGTGCATCTCGAGATGCATCCGGAGGTGGTGGACGTTGGAGAAGAGCACGCGCTGCATGTAGCGCTTGTTCCGGGTTGTCATGACTCGCCGACGCAGTAAGCGACGCCGGCACACCATCACGTTGCCCAGCACGATTTGCTGGAGAAGACGGTGGTGGTGGGAGTGTGGCTCCTGCTGGTGCTGAGGCTCCTGCTGGTGGCTGCCTATTGGAGGGATTGCCCCCAACAGCCTGAGCAGCAGGTTGACCATTGGATGATCCAGCAGCTGAGTTCACCATCCCCAAAATCTCAGGCGCCCCTACCTGGCGCGCCAACTGTCGGCGGTTGGAGCCGGCAGATCTCCCTACACTACTAAAGTGATAGGGGAGTTTGATGTTCGATATGGGCGCGCGGAGATTCAAGAAGGTGAATAGGAGTTTGGCACAGGAGACACAAGAATTTACGTGGTTCGGGCCGCCTGAGCGTAATACCCTACTCCACGGGTGTGTTGGTGTTGTATTAGCAGTAAGAGCTTGTCACGAGTGTATGGGGCGCGTATGATCGTCCTTGAACGTCTGTGAACGTCCCCGTGTGTATCGTCGGTCTGTCCTTTTATAGTACAAGGGCAGACCGTTATAAGTTAGCCTGGCCTGACATGTGGCCCCGGCGGTTACTAGTATTGATACACTCTTAATTGCTCTTAATGATCCTGTAACGGGCTTTGATATCACCGTTACTAGTGTTAAGATCGTCCGTTTAAGTGTCATTAATATGGCATTAATGACACTTAATCGGGTCTTGAAGTCCTTGGCTCTCCTTTGAAGATCCGGAGCCGTTACAAGGTCTTCTGGAGGTTAGAAGCTGAAGGTCCGACGACTGGACACGTGGCAGCTCCGAAGCTTGCTGTGGGAAACAGGTAGCTCCGGGGCTACCAGACACGTGTCAGGTCCGGAGCTTCTCTCGGTCTGGGGTTAAGTCTAGAGGTGCTGTTTCGGTACGTGGCCCAGAGCTTCCCCCTTGTGGGCGGTAGCTCCGGTTTGGCTGTACACGTGGCGACCCAGGGATTAACCATGTTGGAGAAGCGGGTCCAGTTATGTCTGACTTGTGGGTCTCCGATGGTCTTCAAACCAAGTAGATGACTTTCCTTTGAAATCTTTGTAACCTCAAGGGGTGTATGGTTTCTAGGGTATCGACAGGACTGGACTAGTCACCAGCAACAGCCTAGTCCGGTGCTGACCACAGACTTTTCCGAGTCAGTTGGACAGTTAGAATCAGAATAAAGTGATTTTTGGGAATTTGATCTTATAGTGATCTAAAGGACAATATTTCACAAATAATTTTGATGAACATGACCAGTAAGCAATAAACAATCTTACATGGCAATAATTCACCAAGATTCAATGATTAAAATAGTTTTCGAGAGAAATTGAGATAAGGGATGGATTTTCACAAAAGTAAGCAAAATTTGAAGAATCAATCAGGTATGCAATGTTTCAAGCCAAATGTCGAGCATCAAGTATATTTAATTCATTTGCTCGCAAATCTGTTTTCATCTAGGGGCTTGGTGCACATGTATGCTAGTTGTTCTTCAGTTCTAACATGTGAGATTACTATGTCACCTTTTAATGAATCGTCTCTTAGAAAATGATGACGTATATCTATGTGCTTTGTTCTTGAGTGCTCTACTGGATTGTGTGCAATTTTTATGGCACTTTCATTGTCACTTAGGAGTGGAATATGGTTCATATTATAACCATAATCCCTTAGAGTTTGTTGCATCCAAAGTTGTTGCGCGCAACAACTACCGGCTGCAACATACTCCGCTTCGGCTGTGAAAAGAGCAACGGAATTTTTTTTCTTTGATGAATGAAACTAAAGATTTGGCAAGAAATTGCCAGGTTCCTGAGGTGCTCTTCCTATCGACTTTGCAGCCTGCATAGTCAGCATCGAATTACCCTATAAGATTGATTTTGGATCTTTTAGGATACCAAAGGCCCAAGTTAGGTGTAGACCTGCATTCATAAGTTCTAGTCTTTGTAGATCTGCATTCATCTCAACGAATTCATTAGGATCTCATTTGTTTGTCATCAATCATCCAAAACCTACAAGAGAATGCCTAGATGCACTTTCAGTATGCTCACGGGTGTCGACGCTGAGCTCGCGCAACAAGAGGGCCTGGTGCTCCTCTAGGTTATGCTCCCGATTCCACGCCAGGTTACCCTAGCGGAGCTCAAGGTCTTTGATGCGGGACTGCAGATCGTACTGGTCCGCCTCATTTTGCGCCTTCATGTCCTGGGCTGCCCTCTCTCGCTCAATAACAGCGGCCTCTTATCGTTGGAGGGCCTCTTGGGACTCCTCAAGGGAGCGAAGTCGGGCGTTGGCTGCTTCGTCAGCCGCCTTGGTTTCGGCCAGGATCTTTTGAGACTGGGTGTCCATAGCCTTCGCGAGATGACGCTGCAGCTCCAACAGCTCCTCGTCCATCCGGGTCCTCTCCTTTGCCTCATCAATCTTGGACCCTAGTACATGGTTCCAAGCTTGAAGACGTTCATCCTGCGCCCACAAATTCTCCCACTCCGTGTTGAGAGCTTGGTGCGCCTAGCGGAGGCTCAACCACGCCATGTCAATGATGTTGGAGAGGGGAATTGGCTCAGCTAACGCCATGGAGGGTTGCCCGGTAATATTCTCAGGCTCCTCTTCCTCCTGTGGCGAGGGTGGCATGGCTGCTAGCGTCTGGGACCTCGCTGCCGAGTGACAAGCAAATGTTGCAGCAGCACCTGGAGCGGCAGCGCCGCCATCAGTTGCATCACCATCAACCGGAGTTGTAACCTCGGAGGCTGGGTCCTCAACACGTTGTGCAGGCTCCAGCACCACATACGGGACAACACTTGAGGTACTTCAACGCTCGCGCTAGCCACGAGTGCTGAAGGGACGGTACCAAGGACAACCCGGGGGCCCGTTCCGCCGTCACGACTCTGGCTCCCTTGGAGGTGGAAACGTCCCCCACTAATGCCCCCGACAGCAAGGGAGTCACGCCGATTGACGACGACTTGTGGGATGGAGTTAGGAACAGCTCAAACAAGAGAACGAGAGGAACGAAAATGCAACACTCGGTAAGAGTGCCTTACCGACAGCCCCGGAAGTTCAAGCGGCCCTCGATCTTCAGCCTCGCCGGAGGTGTAGGCGCTGCTGTCGATGCGGCGACCAGAGCGGATCTGGCAAAACCTCCATGAGAACCACCGGCACCGCTGCCGGAACCTATCGTTGTACCTCCACCGACCCTTGAGGATGGCAGACTCGTTATGCGGGCTCCCTAGCCCCGTGATGGGTCTCGGCCATTGTTCCAACCGCGCTACCTCTAGGGCCCCTTTTTGAGATGCCGCCAACATTCATCATTGTGCCAGCAGCAAGGATGCTCATGTGCCTGCATTGATATAGTGCCCCCAGTGCCCTCGCTGGCACTTCAGGCCACACTAGCAATGGAGACGTTAGCGGGTCGGCACTCGTTGGACCGCCCCTGGAAGGCTGGTGTGTCTTCTTCATTCAACATCCGACTCGTCATGGGGGGAGTCCCTGCTTGAAGAACCGCCAACCCCCGAGGTTTAGTGCGGGTGCTCCATTGGAGTCTGGTTTGCGGCAAAGGCTGCTGTCGGTACCACGCATATGGGGTACCCCCACACAAAAGCTTAAATTAACTAAGTACGTCCAGAGGCTCCATGTGTCCAGAAGGCGCCGGACCCTGCTTTTCCTCAAGTACGGGATCCAACACTGTCTTGTGGACCTCGAAGATGGGACCCAATTTCTCCGGTGAGACAGACTCCCAAGCTGCCATGTGCTTGGTTGGACGCGAACTCACCCCACTATGGGAGTGGTCTCCAGTGCAACCACGTGGCTCAAAGCACTAGGCCAGGCAACTCCCGCAGAGAAGGGCTCCAGAGCTGCCACGTGCCCCAAAGGGCCCTGGAGCTGCCATGTGTCACGAGGTACTGGGCTTGGCCTACCCCGTAGTGGCTAGCCCCAAAGTTGCCACGTGTCCCACAACTCACCCTGGGCGGTGGGGTGTGGGAGTTAAGGGATGATGTGCCCCATCTAAATCAAGCATTGAAGACAGGCACCCACCTCTGGCGGATAACACGGAGCACGCCAACGGTCAGGGACCGCTGCGCCCAATCACATCACAATGAAGACGCTGCAGGCCTACCCCACTCTGCCAAGTGGGTAGCTTATGGTGACAAGATAGATGGACGGGACATCCCCTGACATCGTCAGCAACTACGCATGGGCCACTAGCGACTGAGGCACCAATACAGCGAGTCTTCAAGCCACGGTCAGAGGAAGCGTATGCGCGAAGCCTTAGATATTTAGGATAAGATCACCTCGAGCCACGTGTTAGGCCCCCGACCCCACTTGTAAGGCGTTCGGCCTGTCTATAAAAGGACCAGACCGCCACCGTTACAAAGGATCCCCAATCTATGCATTTACACACTACACACCAGCAATACAACCTAGCCATGGAGTAGGGTATTACGCTCCTGCAGCCCAGACATCAAAACCGTAGTCTCATAACTCTCACACGCGCAATCCCTAGATAGAGTACTAAGCCCTGCTGATCAAGAACCTCCGCAATATGCTCTCATACCAGGTCCGGGGGAAGTCCAAGAACACTTTGAAATTTGGCGCGCTAGGTAGGGTCTTTTCCCCAGAAAAAGTAGTTGCGCTTTCACCACAATAGTAAGCATCAAGACTACAAGCAGCGCAAGATCGAGCCGAAGAAGGTTGACCTACAAGTCAGCAAAGGCGTGGAGATGTAGTTCCAAAGGTCTGAACGGGCCATTGAAATGGTCGATCAGACTGAGTACTTCGTCTCAAAGGCGACCAAGAGCGTCACAAAGTGCTCCGTGTCATCTGTGGGGGATCTTGGGAACCTGCGTCCCAAAGTGCGGTCATGAACCCGCGTAAGGCGATGGCGTCACTAGACCCAAATCATGCCCTGACGCCACATCACATATGGATGGTGACATCGATTAGCATCGACGCCTCTGTCTGCCCCAAGAACACGGCGGGAGTCGGGCTTCTGCCCCTGCTCGTTGCCCCCACCATCACCAACATCAAGTTCTACCACATCCTGATAGATGGCGGGGCTAGCCTCAACCTCATCAGCCGTGCGGCCTTCGACAAGATGAAGATTTCTATGTCCAAGTTCGCCCTATCGAGACCATTCTCGGGGGTAGGGCCAGGGAGGATTACCCCGTATCGCAACATCCACCTCCGGGTGACCCTCGGGACACCCGAGAATTTTTGGATGGAGAATATCCTATTCAACGCTGCGGAGGTCATCCTCTCCTACAACGCCATCATAGGTAGGTGAGCCCTATACCGATTCATGGCTGTGGTCCACTACGGCTACCTCGTCCTCAAGATGTTGACTCCCTCCAGCGTACTCAAGATCTGCGGAGACTACACTACTATAGTGTCAGTTTTGGAGAAACTCCAAGCGCTGACAGCAGCCACAACACCTGCCCCGAGCGATGCTGGACCAAGTCATCCATCGCCAAGCTCGCGTGAGCATGACTACACCGCTGCGCCACAGGTGTAGCCCTCCAACAACGACGATGTACCCATCAAGTCTATCCAGATCGACTCAAATGTTGTCCAGACCACCCACATTGCGGGTCGTCTAGACAGCAAGCAAGAATCGGCGCTCATCACCTCCGCGGCATGCAGTCAAGAGTCAAGCACTAGCAGATTTCGTTGCTGATTGGACTCCCTCATCAAGCAACCCAGGGGGCCTGGAAGTCAGCAAGCTGGAGCCCAGGGCACCGATGCTTAATGGACCACACTGGACACTCCTCTTCAATAGTTCATCGCGGAAGCAAGGGGCGGTAGCCGATGTACCGTTAACCTCGCCAACATGAGCGCAGGCCAAGTACATGGTGCGCCTTGACTTAAAGGCGACCAACAACATGGCGTAGTATGAAGCCCTCATCTTCGGACTAACAGCTGTGTAGGGTCTTAGTGTCCAGCAAATGCTGGTCAAGGGAGACTCCCAGCTGCTCATCAAGCAGGTCTGGGGAGAATGCTGCTATAACAACCCTCAGCTTGCAGCGTACCTGCTGCACGTCAAGAAGCTGGAAGTTGGTTTCGAGGCTTTGGACCTCTGCCACATGCCGCGCACTGACAACTCCATCGCTGACGCCTTATCAACAATGGCGTCCACAGGGGCCTCGGTTCCTGAAGGTGTCTTCGACAGGAGTTTAGTGCGACCAATCGCTAGGCCCGCAGTGCCTAATTAAGAAGGCGAGCCCGACACCTCGGAGCTGGTTTCCTCAACAACCCTGGAACTATGGGGCCCATGGAGGTTCCTTTGTGTCACCGGGACCCCAAATCACCCAGCCCTTAAGATCCAGAAGCTTAGGAGAGTCCTGATGTATGGATCACGGAGATCCGGGACTACATGAAAGACAACATCCTTCCGGAGGAACACGTATCCGCTGAGTGGATCGTAAGGATGGAAAAATGCTACAAGCTGGTAGAAGGAGACCTATGCTGTCGTGGCACCAACGACGTCCTATTATGGTGCATAACTTGTGAGGATGGCTGCGACTTGCTCGCAGAGATCCTCGGAAGAGAGTGCGAGAATCATGCTGCTTCCCGCATGCTGTTGGGCAAAGCCTTCTGACATGGCTTCTACTGGCCAATGACACTCCAAGATGTCGTCAAGCTGGTGAAAAGGTGCAAGGCATGCCACTTCCACGCCAAGAAGATTCACATTCTGGCGCAGACACTACAGATGATCCCACCCTCCGGGCCATTCATGGTCTGGGGCTGGATATCCTGGGACCCTTCCCAAGGACAGTCAGAGAGTAGCAATTCCTCTATGTCGCTGTAAACAAGTGCACGATGTGGTCGGAGGCAGCCCCAATGATCAACATAAACAAGGAGTCCACAGTCAAGTTCATCAAGTCGATCGTCTGCTGGTTCGGGGTCCCGAACAGGATCATCACCGACAACGGGACCCAGTTCACCAGCGCAACGTTCCAAGACTACTGTGAAGACCTCGACGTCTAGTTTGTTATGCGTTTGTGGCTCACCCAAAGAGCAACGGTCAAGTTGAAATGGCCAACGCTGAGATCCTTAGGGGCCTCAAGACACGAACGTATGACTGCTTGGATAAGCATGGTGCCAAGTGGGTTGACGAACTCCCATGTGCACTATGGTCCAGCCAGACATCGCCCAGCCGAGCCACGGGGGATACACCTTTCTTCCTGGTGTGTGGTGCTGAGGCCGTCCTCCCCCCAGAAGTCATTGTGAGCTCTCTTTGGTTCCAGACATTCGATGAAGCCACGCAGGACCAGCTCCGACATAAAGATATCGACTTCGTTGATGAAGCAAGGTGGCATGCTACCATAAAAAACGCACGGTATCGGCATGCACTCCGACACTACCAGGAATGGTTTGTGTGGTGTAGAGAACACTAGGCGGGGGATCTGGTGTTGCAGCGAATACTTTCTCATGAAGGGTTACACAAACTCTCCCCCAGCTATGAGGGCCCCTTCCGAGTGACACAGGTATCTCGCCCCGGGTGCGTCCGCCTGGCCAGGGAAGAAGGAGAGTCCCTCCCCAACCCTTGGAACATAGAGCACCTCTGTAAGTTCTACCCCTAAGCATAATGGTAGGATAGTGTATGGTGTCATGGTGCCAAGTAACGGCATTTAGGACAACTAAGCTATGGGAGGGACAGATCTAGAGTGTTTAACTGTTTAGCTTGGTCTTGTACCCTAAGTATAAACACTTTGCCTCCCTTGCCATCTGGTGGGTCATTGCCTTATTGTAAAGCCAGTCTGCTCCTATGAATGCAAATTTGAAAGAATCACTGTCTTACCCTATGCTTTCTCTTATGTTCACCTAATTACTGTTAATTTTGTGATCATCAAGCTATTCTCGTTTTTCGTATATTATCTTCATATACCTTGTGAATTTTTTCTCTATATCACACTTGGTGGAGTTATGCAACCCTACCGAAGGCTAACTTGTTTGAGGTACCTACAAAGTGTTTCGAGATCTCGTTGCTGCTCTCTTGGTGCCCTGTAGCGCTAGATGGTCCCCCACGAAAGGCCTATGCTGAGCTAGAGGTCTAGGGTTCGCAGCCTACTTAGCTTGGTCCTGTACCCTAAGCATGCATACTTTGCCTCCCAGTGCTGTGATAAGTACTGAGGCCAGAAGTCTCACACCGCTGAGTTAGGCGGGAGCCGGATCCCGGGCGCTGACGCACTGAATTACCTAAGCCCTGCGTACTAGTCCAGGACTATAAGACATGGCGAAACCAAAGAATACGGAAAGAGGACCAACGAGCAAAATTATGCTACCCCTATCGTGAGTGCAGGACATACAAAGCAGGTCTGTCCGTACCC
Organism: Tuctoria greenei; assembly: GCA_036927565.1. Lineage (NCBI taxonomy): Eukaryota > Viridiplantae > Streptophyta > Magnoliopsida > Poales > Poaceae > Tuctoria > Tuctoria greenei. The sequence goes on along the minus strand of JAYESD010000007.1, from coordinate 110,828,763 downwards.
GACATACTGGGTACCCTCGCGCACAAGTTAGAGACACCTAGGTACCATGCCTCCCAAGAGAGACAGGGTCAGAGAGCGCCACGTGTTCAGGACACCCGGACCCGCCAGCCTCAGATGGGTGGTCTATGGTACCCACAAGACATCTGAAGAAGGAGCTCAGCCCCACCTTGGCGAAGAGCTCCCAGGGAGCCACGTGTCTAGCAAGGCGGGACCCGACCTCCTCCACAAAGGTGGGCTCCCAAGCTGCCATGTGGCCCGCGAAGATCGAGAACCGATCTCCCCCGCGGAGGTGAGCGCCCGAGCTGCCACGTGGCCCGTAGGATGAGATCTGACCACCCCCACAGAGGTGAGCTCCTGAGCTGCCACGTGGCCCGCGAGACGGATCTGGCCTCCGCCACGGTGGTAAGCTCTCCAGCTGCTTTGTGGTCAGTCCACTTGCCCTGAATGAGTAGTAAGGAAGTTAAGAGGGTGGTGCGCCTTGTTTCCATCAAGCCTTGAAGATACATAGCTTCCCCATACGCATGGCGCGGCGCAAGCCTAATGTCAGGTACCACTACGACCAATCGCATCGCAGTGAAGACATCGCATGCCTATCCCACTCTACCAAGTGGGTAGCTTATGGCGCTAGAGATAGTTGGATGGGACATCCCCTGCCAATGTCAGCAATGACGAATGGGCGACCGATGACTCAGGCAGCAAGACGGCTAGTCATCAAAGCTGCAGCGAGAGGAAGATTATGTGAGAAGCCTTAGATATTTACGATAAGATCACCCTGGGACCACCTGTCAGGCCCCGGGACCCCACTTTGTTAGACGTCTGACCTTGTCTATAAAAGGCCCGAACCGCTATCGCTACAAGACCAGACCCAGAATCCTTGATACACACACACGCATACACACTCACTAGCAATACAATCCACTGTGGAGTAGGGTGTTACGCTCCTTGCGGCACGAAGCACGTAACCACCATGTCACATACTCTTCTGCTAGAACACTAGTTATAGGCCTAAGCCCTGCCGAACAAGAAACTTCGCGGGCTGCACCTTAGCAAATCCGGGAGAAGTGTCGCATTAACACTTTCGACAAGGTCCATTCAGGCACAACCATCAATAGCATTGGCAAGGTACACATCACCCAGGGAGCCCGCCGTCGACATTCCTACATGTTGATGCTAGATGACGCCAGTGCATCTAGCTCCGGTACCTCCTAGGGGGCCTGCCGACGATGCTATTCCACATAATGGCAACAAGTGCTGATTTGTGAGTACGCTCCCTCATCTCGCTTTTGTTGCTAACGAGGTTTCTTTGGTTTCCTACCAGCAAGGGTCCTGCCGTCGACGTTTATACAGTGATGGTGGGCGACACCAGAGTAGCCAGCTCCAGCACCACTCAAGGGGCTTGCCGTTGACGTTTCTCCAGCGATGGTGGGCGATGCCAGAAAAGCCATCTCCGACACAACCAAAGGGGCCTGATGTCGATGTTTCTACAGCGATGGTGGGCAACGACGGAGCAGCCAACTCTTCTAGATTGTATGTGGGGGTACCCGGTCTTCTAGATTCTAGAAAGAATTGTGTGCTGATAATTCTATTATACCTATGCGAAAAAAAGTCAGTGAACTTGATGATTCTGTTTTGGATTCACCTACTTGTGCAAAAATTAATAATTTGATTTCCATTATTGCTGAAAATGAGGAGCTGAAATTGTTGTCTTCACTAAATACTTTGGGTTATATTGAATTTGACACTCTTTGTAATCTAGATACTGTAGAGAGGAGAATATTTTTGAAAACTAAATTACCTTTGTTGACAAGAAATACTTTTCATGCTATAGGCAAATATGAACATAGTGGCTTGTTTATTGATAAACCCAATGGGTACGGGGGATGTCCTATCTTTCGATGAGAGATATTGGTGGTGAATGAATTTGGTTAAGGCCGACGTTGGCTGCTCGACTACCACAACCAAAATGGTGTGGCGCCTTGAGCGACAGTTACATCGTCTCCTGGTAACTACAATTTGGGTGGAGGTCGACGTTGTGCTACCCGGCTACAACAACCAAAAACGTGTTGCGCCTTAGCGATAGTTACACCGGCTCCTATTGTTGTTCTTGCCGTGCCAAGAACAGCCTTGAACCTGCAAGCAATCGAAGAATAAGCAAGAACAAGATAACAAGCAAACACTCACGAGTGTGATAAGTTGGGGTTCTGATTCAAATAATCGGAAGGTCTCGTCGACAGTTGCGTTATAAGGAAGTAGCAATGGCTAAACTTACAGAAAACAAAACTCAAGTTCTTCCTATGTCTGCTAGTTGTTTATATAGAGGAGGAATACTAGAACTCAGGATGGAGACACGAGTCTTGTTCGGCCTTTCCTGAGCATCTCAAGCATCATCTGCATTTGATTCTTGATCCAATGGAAAGTAGATGAAGAGACCATTCCAGCAAGTACTTATTAGCATTAAACAACCTTGGGAGTTGAAAGTTTTGCCCCTTTTAAGTTGGTACTTGCTGCAGTTACAAGGACCCCTCAAGTGGAGCAGCCTTCATTGCATTAATCCCTCCATTCCTCCTAGCTGGATCAATTCCCAGGCACCTAATAATAACAAGGTCATCACAAGACTTTAATAGTTCCCTATTTGAAGGATAATTACTTTGAACAGCCAGGAATGAGTTCAATTGATAATTAAGTTGGCGTGCACAAGCGCGTCTCATTGGACCTTGATTAGTTGCAAGTCATGAATGGGCTGCTGTTGTGGTTGTATCAACAGTAGCAATGTCCTCATCATCCTCCCCTTCTTGCAATTGAGTCGTCCTCAACTCAAATGTGTCTTACTCGCCCACATACGGTTTCAAATCTGCAATATTAAAAGAGGAAGTAACCCCAAAATGTGCAGGCAACTCAATTTCATATGCATTATCATTAATTTTTGGAAGCACTTTAAAGGGTCCAACAGCTCTAGGTAGCAATTTAGATTTTCTCAAATCAGGAAATCTATCCTTTGTCAAATGCACCCAGACCAAATCACCAGGTTCAAAAGTAACATGCTTTCTACCCTTGCTACTGGCTTTTTGATACTTAGCGTTCATGCTTTCAATGTTTGCTTTAGTTTGCTCATGCATTTTAAGAATTAATTCAGCACGACAAGAAGCATCAAAATTCAATTTCTCTGAAGGTGGCAGAGCCAAAAGATCAATGGGAGCACGAGGGATAAAACTATATACAATCTGAAAAGGGCACAATTTAGTATTAGAATGTAGTGAACAATTGTAAGCAAATTTAATATGAGGCAAACATTCTTCCCATAATTTGATGTTATGTTTCAGAAGCAGCCCTAAGCATGGTAGATAAACTACAGTTCACTACTTCGGTTTGTTAATCAGTTTGAGGATGACAAGTGGTAGAAAGGATCAATTTTGTCCACATCTTAGCACATAAGGTTTTCCAAAAATGACTAAGAAATTTGGCATCTCTATTTGAAACAATAGTGTTTGGAACCCGATGCAAACGAACAACTTCTCGAAAGAACAAATCAGCAATATGGGTAGCATCATCAGTTTTGTGGCATGATATGAACTGTGCCATTTTAGAAAATCTGTCCACAACAACAAAAATACTATCCCCCCCTTCTTCATTCTAGGCAATCCTAAAACGAAATCCATAGAAACATCCTCTCATGGAACACTAGGAACAGGGAGAGGCATGTATAAAACATGTGGATTAAGACGGGACTTAGCTTTTTGACAAGTGGTGCAACGAGCAACAAACCACTCCATATCTCTTCTCATCTTTGGCCAAAAGAAATGGCTGGCTAGGATGTCTTCCGTCTTCTTGACACCAAAATGTCCCATAAACCCTCCACCATGTGCTTCCTGCAATAGTAAGATACGCACAAAACCAATTTTAATGCACAATTTGTTAGCTCGAAACACAAAACCATTAGTGAGAACAAACTTTCTCCATGTTTTTCCTTCTTTACATTGCAGCAACACATCTTTGAAATTAGCATCAAAAATGTATTGTTCTTTAATTGTTTCCAATCCAAAAATCTTAAAATCAAGTTGGGAGACATATTATAACGGCGAGATAAGGCATCTGCAATGATGTTATCTTTTCCTTTCTTGTGTTTGATGACATAAGGAGAGGACTCAATGTATTCTACCCACTTGGCATGCCTACAGTTCATGATCAGAATATATAACAAATTCTTTGGGCCATAAATAATGTTGCCATGTTTCCAAAGTTCGTACTAGTGCATATAATTATTTATCGTAAGTGGAATAGTTCAGACTAGGCCCATTTAGTTTCTCACTAAAATAAGCAATAAGATTCCCCTCTTGCAACAAGATACCTACCAATCCAATACCACTAGCATCACATTCCAATTCAAAAGTCTTACTGAAATCTGGTAATTGGAGAAAGGGTGTATGAGTTAACCTATTCTTTAAAGTTGCAAATGCAGCCTCTTACGCCTTGCCCCATGTGAACGTAGCACCCTTCTTTGTGAGCTCATGCAATGGGCCTGCTATGGTGCTAAAGTCTTTCACAAAACGACGATAGAATCCAGCAAGTCCGAGAAAGCTTCGTACTTGTGTGACCGTGGTAGGAGTCGGCCATTTGTGTATCGCCTCCACCTTGGCTTGATCGACTTCAATTCCCTATGGTGTCACAACATAGCCAAGAAAAGAGACTCTATCTGTGCAAAAGGTGCACTTGTCAATGTTACCAAATAAGCGTGCATCACGTAAAGCATTGAAATCAGCACAGTGATGATCAAGATGCTCTTCTAGAGATGTGCTATAGATCAAGATGTCATCAAAATATACTACCATAATTCTTCTAATAAAAGCACGTAAAACCTCATTCATTAATCTCATAAAAGTACTATGTGCATTCGTGAGACCGAAAGGCATTACTAACCACTGATACAAACCGAACTTGGTTTTAAACGCTGCTTTCCATTCATCACCTAGCTTCATGCGAATTTGATGGTATCCACTATGGAAGTCAATTTTAGAGAAAATCATCAAGCCACTAAGTTCATCAAGCATATCATCTAACCTAGGAATAAGATGACAATTTCTAATGGTAATGTTATTAATTGCTCGATAATCTACACACATGCGCCATGATCCATCTTTCTTCGGAACCAAAAGAACAGGAACAGAGCAAGGACTAAGGGACTCACGCACATAACCTTTGTCGAGTAATTCTTGTACTAGTCGCTGAATCTCCTTAGTATCGTCCGGGTTGGTCCTGTATGGTGCTTGGTTTGGCAAAGAAGCCCCAGGGATGAGGTCAATCTAATGTTTAACCCCTCTCAATGGTGTCAGCCCGGCTGGTACCTCTTGTGGAAACACATCAGCGTATTCATTCAAAAGCATAGTGACAGTAGGGAGCAAAGCACATGGTTCGTCGTGAAGTGAGAACAAAGCTTCTTTGCAAGCAAACACATAGCAGATTGCCGCATTATTTTCTTATTCAAACAAATCAGATTTGGAAGCAAGAAAACAAGCACTCTTCAATTTTATTTCATTTTTCTTCACAGGAGCAGATTTGAAATTGTCAATCTTAGGGTGTACCGATTCCTTCGCAACATTTGAATTTTCATTTTGAGTAGATTTCTTATTTTTCTCTTTGCATGTTCTAGCAATGTCATCCTTCAAAATAGCATCAGGAGACATAGGGTGCAAAACAAGCTTCTTCTCATTATGCATGAAAGAGTATTGATTTGATTTTCCATGATGTAATGTATCATTATCAAATTGCCAAGGTTGACCAAATAGCATAGAGCAAGCTTGCATAGGTACCACATCACAATCAATGTAATCATGGTAGGAACCAATTGCAAATTTGACACGAACCAGACATGTTACCTTAAGCTTACCACTGTCGTTGAACCATTGGATGTAGTAGGGATGTAGATGTGGAAGTGTTGTCATCCTAAGCTTCTCTACCATGGCAACACTTGCTAAATTGTTGCAGCTTCCTCCATCAATAATAATGCAACACGATCGTTCCAAAACTATACACTTAGTTTGAAATAGATTGTGTCGCTTGTTCTGTTCAGCTTTGATCATTTGGGCACTCAAGACACGCCTCACAACAAGACTCTCATAGTGGTCAGGATGATCAGCCCCAATGTGCTCTTCATCATCATTCTTCTTTCCTGCATCTTGTGCAGCAAGCATGGCATATGTTTTATCATCTAAATCACTAGCGGATGAGTACTCACCATTCTCTGGTACAATAAGCACATGCTTGCTTGTGCAGTTCCTTCGTAGGTGCCTAAAACCCTTGCACTGGAGGCATTGAATGTCTTTTGTTCTCCCGGTGGAAGCGATAGAAGACAAAGTGTTGGATGCAACCTGGGTGGATCCTTTTTATGCCTTGATAGCACGCGAAGGTGCTGATTTTGAGGTAGTCCTGGGCAACCGATTGGAAGCATCGTCCGGAGAATCATGCTTAAGACCAGCAGCACTTGAGCGGGACTGCCATGAGGTAGTTCGACCTGCATAAATGTTAGTTCTTGTGTGTCGTCCCTGTACTTCTCTTTCAGCCTTACAAACAAGACGGAATAATCGAGTGATGTTAGTGTATTCCTTATAAGCTAATATGTCCTGAATTTCTCTTGTTATACCACCCATAAACCTAGCAATTGCAGCCTCTTCGTTTTCAACTAGGCCACATCGCATCATGCCTATTCGGAGTTCTTGATAGTATTCCTCAACAGATTTGTTGCCTTGCCTAAGTTGTTGTTATTTATGCAGCAGGTCACAAGCATGATAGGAAGGAACAAAACGACGACGCATGATTCGTTTCAAGGCATTCCAAGTTTGTGGTACGGTAGCTGAATTTTTAGTTTGATACTCATGCCACCAAACGGAAGCAAAGTCAGTGAATTCACTAGTGGCAGCTCTAACCTTTTTATCATCAGAGAAATCATGGCATGCGAATTTTTGATCTACTGATAGTTCCCAAGACAGATATGCATTCGGGTCATATTTACCATCAAAGGATGGTATGGAGAATTTAATGTTGTGTAGGGAATCGTCATTGTCATGTACGTCACGTCGTAGGGCTCGATGACCCATACAATGATGGTCGCGACGTGGCTGCCTTCGATACCTGAATGGTCCATCGTCAAGCTCGGTATCTGTTGAATACTCCGCCTCGTAATATCTTGCAGCGCTGCCAACGGAGTCGTGGCTGTCATCAACACGTCTTTGCCTCTCTTCGCGTCCAACTTGTTCCACCCTCTCCGATCGCTCAATGATTGCTGCAAGAGCAGTGTTAATAGCCCCAGCAGTGCTTTCTAATGTGGTCAGCTTGGTGTTGGTGCAAATCTGCGTTGACTCTAATTGACCAATGCATTCATTGGTGACTTGAATCCTCATTCAGAGCATCCGTGTGTAGCTTTACTTGGCATTCAAAATGTTGAATGATGCCCGTCGTACATGGTGAATGTGGAGATGTCTCATTCGCATGAGCAGACATGGTTAGTAAAGAAACGAAATACAACAACAAGCAGATTAATACTAGCAGTTGCCAAGAGGTGGTAGGACACAATTACTTCCTCACTAGCAAGAAATCAAGCTCTTGCAAGTTCTTACCACGCGATGCAGGAGGCGCCGACAAACAGCAAGAACAACAACAAATGATGGCTGCCACCACAATCGTGTGGTGTTGTAGATGATTTTGTGGAGCTGTAGGTAGCTGCTAGAAATGAGTTGCACAAAAGGAAAAGCTAGTACCACATTAGTCACAACAAGTTAAATAAACGTTCCACGATGGTACTGTGTTGGTCCTAGTCTAAACTGTGATAGAGACCCGAGTCGTTACTCCACGTGATGTTAAATTTAGTGTAGTAGAAAATTTCGGACAACACGAACGTTGTGTTTTAACAAAACGTTCAAAATAGCAAGTTGAACTCCGAAACATGAAACAAATGTTACAAAAACTGTTTCTTTTTTTGTACCGAGGATCTTTTTCTAGCAATTTCAATTAGTGTGGCTTTTCTTTCATTGCACGTGTCTTTTTCTTGCTGATCTGTGTGGCTTTTCTTTTGCACTTGCCTTTTTCTTAACTTTGGGTAGGTAATGAAATTGGACTGAGAACAAAGTGGCACGAACTCGAAACTCTAGCGGTCAAAAACATAGGACCAGCAACTCGACACAAAAAGGCAACTATGAATTCAACAAGTCGAGAGCTAAGTAGCAAAGCAAAAGGCTCAAAGTGTTTTTAGGATTTTTAGAGTGAACTTTTGTAGGCCAAAGTGGACAGTAGGTAAATAAAGAACAAGGAGAAGAAAATCTCTCACCGAGTAACCTGAAATCTGATACCACTTGATAAACCCAACGGGTTCGGGGGATGTCCTATCTTTTGATGAGAGATGTTGGTGGTGAATGAATTTGGTGGAGGCCGACGTAGGCTGCCCGACTACCACAACCAGAATGGTGTGGTACCTTGAGCGACAGTTACACCGTCTCCTGGTAACTATTATTTGGGTGGAGGTCGACGTTGTGCTATCCGACTACAACAACCACAAGGGTGCTGCGCCTTAGCGATAGTTACACCGTCTCCTATTGTTGCTGTTCTTGCCGTGCCAAGAACAACCTTGAACCTGCAAGCAATCGAAGAACAAGCAAGAACAAGATAGCAAGCAAAATCTCATGGGTGTGATAAGTTGGGGTTCTAATTATAATAATCAAAAGGTCTCATCGACACTTGCGTTACAAGGAAGTAGCAATAGCTAAACTTATAGAAAACAAAACCCAAGTTCTTCCTATGGCTGCTATTTGTTTATATAGAAGAGGAAGACTAAAACTTAGGATGGAGTCACGAGTCTTGTTCGGCCTTTTGAGCAGCTCAAGCATCATCTGCCTTTGATTCTTGATCCAATGGAATGTAGCATAAGAGACCTTTCCAGCAAGTACTTATTTGCATTAAACAACCTTGAGAGTTGAAAGTTATGCTCCTTTTAAGTTGGTACTTGCTGCAGTTACGAGGACCCTACGGGTGGAGCAGCCTTCATTGCATTAATCCCTCCATTCCTCCTAGCTGGATCAATTCTGAAGCACGTAATAATAACAAGGTCATCACAAGACATTAATAGTTCCCCATTTGAAGGATAATTACTTTGAACAACCAGGAATGAGTTCATCTGATAATTAAGTTGATGTGCACGAGCGCGTGTCATTGGACCTTGATTAGTTGCAAGTGGTGAATGGGCTGCTGTTGTGGTTATATCAACAGTAGTGATGTCCTCATCATTTGTAGTGCATAAAGTTCACATATGTTCAAATGTGCAAGCTCCTTTTGTGCTACAACAACATGGTAAAGTAAATGAATGCACTAATGCTAATAATGCCTTGTCAAGTTTTTCTAGTAATTTTTCCTTGCAGCTGGTACAATAAATAAAAGAGAAGCATTGTTCGCTGCAGTTGGCAATATAGACAGCGCTCATACTGTCCCCAAAAGCCTTTTTCCTGGACATACGAGCAAGCCGAGGACGGCTTGCCATAAAGAAGGGGAGAATGACGAGATCATGCACGCTATCATTGCACCTACAAACATGGCACAATATTTATTTGTTTGGGATCCTGGCTCAAGTGAATGTGCGCTCTAATTTGATGGATAATATCAAGATGGTGCACTATGTCATCCACCACCTTGGCCTCCTCCTTTCATGCATACAAGAAAATTTGATGGCGTTGCACATTTGGACCAACACATGAGAGAAGATGAATTTGAGTTGAGGACGACTTCAATTCAAGAAGGAGAAGATGATGAGACATCACTTCTGTTGATACAAACAACACTCTATTGAACATACAAGATGCAATCAATAGAGTTCACAAACAACATTTAATTTCATAGGTGAGCTCGTTCTTATATGTTTCCTTATATGTTTTTGAGCATAGATCGCTGCCTAATGATCTAATTTTGATTAGGATCCATGGAGGGGTTCAAGGAGTACTTGGAGGAGGTCTTAGGGACATGGAGGACCAGAGAATACGTTCAAAAAAGATGAAAACTGAGCCCAACTCAAAATCGTGTCCAACTCGGAGTCCAAGAGCAGTTCGCACTTAAATGGACGTCCAGGACACATACTATATCCGTTTTGAACTTTCTACATATGCACGGAAAGGGGATATGATAACATTTCCAATGCCGCTGGTCCCGTGCAAAAATTCCTTTGGAGTCGACGGGAGTCATCAAAACAAAATCGAGTTCAGAATCTGTCAGGGTGCTGCACCACCGTATTGGGCCATTGGGCCTTGTATCATGTCTAAGTCTATTATTTTCATGTCTTAGGGTTAGGTCACGACTCCAACACCTCCTTAGACGTCCTCCAACATATATATACTCCATGGTGGCCGCCATAAACAATTGGATTTTGTTTAGATTAATAATATCGCCGTTCTACGGTTTTGAAACCCCAACTTTGCGATTTCATATCGTGTCTTCTACGTTCTTGCTTGTGTTCTCAGTTGCACCCGCAAGGTTTAGCCTTTTGGCGAGGTCAATCGTGTTCAACACGGTAGATAACCAACGGAGCGGTGGTGTAGTGATTGCAGGGGTTTTTCATGTCCTATTTGAGAGCCTCGGATCATCAACGTTGAGATCTCCATCAATCGACTTATCCATTACCTTTCAAAAGATCGGGCCTAAACTCCTTATCATGATGGAATTTCGCTATCTTCTAGTGTATAAGTATAGAATGTGCAAACGAAGTCTTGAATTCAAAAAGAAATGAATAAATTATCACATAGGACTATACTAGTTTGACTAGACTCGATGTGAAAGCAAATAGTATATGCATAAGGTTCATCGATGTAAAATGTCATATGGCTTTGGTACGTATTTCCAATCAAATGAGGGTAGCTTAAATCATTTTAGAATTTCTCTGGAAATTTAAGTTTCACTTTAAAACTAGGAATAGCATCCCTATCCTATTTCAAATCTCACAGCAACCTATAATTAGATTAAGCTTTTGGTACCCACAATTGCTAAATTAAGGCAAAGTTAATTTTAGCCAATGAAAGCAATATTTGGAGAGTAGCAAGTTGCAAACTAGGGACTTAGGAAAAATAAACATAGCATCTTTTCATCATTTCATCTATGTGAATTCTAGATCATTCTTACTGCACATGTTTATTTAATGGAAAGCAAATTTACATTAATTATTCTTGAGTTTTTTTTTGTATGCAAGGTGAGTGGTGGATGAATGGAAAATAAATATGCAATGGGTGTGATACAAGTTACCTCAAGTGAGAGTCCTCCCCCAAGCTTATTCTTGATCAAGGTCCCCGAGAAGGGTTGAATTCCTAGCGACGGAGGTAGGCCATGAGGTTGGGCTATCCTTGTTGCAGCGTGGCTCTGATAATGGAGGATTGAGTGTCGATGTTGTGTTGCCTCCCATGGGTTCTAGAGATTCCAACAATCGGCTCCTTGAATGTCTGTATAGTAATATTACTCCTGCAAACTTCATATCTTTGATAGAGAGGGATGGTTAGCTCCCAATACTTGTACAAATGAATTTTCGGAATAGGTAACCAAAATTTCATTTGTACATACGGGGAAGAGCAAAATCAAAGATGCATTGGTTGCAATTTCATGTGTATCTGTGAGCAATGTATTATTCATTGAATAGAGTGGGACTTTATAGATAAATTAATTTGCACATTTTCTAAAGCTCCTACTCATATCAATGCAAGTTATATAAATACACTATATGAGTATCTTCCTCTTTTTAAAGTTTCTAACCATCGTAGATTTTTACACAAGAGCAAATTCTATCATTTAGATCATGGCAAACAAGATTCTCAATTTTATCCTCCCAGACATTCCTAAGAATTTTAGATTAAGTGACTCCGTATAAACATGCAATTCAAATTAAGATCAGGGATATCCCTTATTCTCCTAGGAGTTTGAAATCTAGTGACACCATATATGCATGAAGCACAAATCAAAATCATGGTCATCACTATGCCTAAGTTGCTACATGCCAATTCACCCATTAAGTTATGCCCAAAAAGTTTTGTTTTCTAAACCTAGGCAAAAATGCTTAAGGGATTCAGGTTACTTGTTTTAGCTTTTTCCATGTAAGGTTGTATTTCCTTTTGGAGATCCAAAAGTCATTACCAACACTTACTCCTGTGAGGATGCATGAGAATTGAATGATGCGGAAGTGGCAACCTTCCACATAAATGCAAGCAAGGATATTCAAATCTAAAGAAAACCAAACAATGAAAAATTCTAAACTCATACTGGTGAGGACATCGCTACCATTTGTACAGCCACAACAGCAGCCCATTCACCACTTGCGGCTAATCAAGGTCCAATGACGCACGCTCGTGCACATGAACTTAATTATCAGGTGAATTCATTCCTAGTCGTTGAAACTAATTATCCTTTAAATGGAGAACTATTAAAGACTTGTGATGACCTTGTTATTATTAGGTGTCTGGGAATTGATCCAGCTAGGAGAAATGGATGGACTAATGCAATGAAGGCTATCTCCACCCGAGGGTCCTAGTAACTACAGCAAGTACCAGTTTAAAAGGGGCATAACTTCAACTCCCAAGGTTGTTTAATGCAAATAAGTACCTGCTGAAAAGGTCTCTTCATCTACATTCCATTGGATCAAGAATCAAAGGCTGATGACGCTTGAGCTGCCCAGAAAAGGTCAAACAAGACTCGTGACTTCATCCTGAGTTGTAGTCTTCCTCCTCTGAATAAGCAACTAGCAGCAATAGGAAGAACTTGGGTTTTGTTTTCTGTAATTTTAGCCATTGCTACTTCCTTGTAACACAAGTGTCGACGAGACCTTCTTATTACTTAAATCAGAACCCCAACATATCACACCCGTGAGTGTTTGCTTGTTATCTTGTTCTTGCTCATACTCTGATTGCTTGTAGGTTCAAGGATGTTCTTGGCACGGCAAGAACAGCAACAACAGGAGCCAATGTAACTATCGCTAAGTCGTAGCACCCTTGTGGTTGTTGTAGTCAGGTAGCACAGCGTCGACCTCTACCCAAATCGTAGTTATTAGGAGACGGTGTAACTGTCGCTCAAGGCACCACACCATTTTGGTTGTGGTAGTCAGGCAACCATCGTCGACCTCTGCCAAATTCGTTCACCACCAACATCTCTCATCGAAAGATAGGGCATCCCCCGTACATGTTGGGTTCATGACCTACCTCATTTGAAGAGCAGATGGTGATGAAGGTCTTTGTGTGAGAAATTCGCAGCCTTGGATTTTGGCGTAGACTTGATATTTGATGTCAAATGCCAAGTTGAGTTGGATTTGGCGATGGATTTGGTTGAGGCTTCTTCTTGCTCCTCCATTGAGTCATCATCTTGAACATTTCTCTACCTCAAACTCATTTTGAGTTTGAAGGAAAGATGTGTTCTCAAATCCTCCCAATGGTAGCTTGAGCTTGATGTGGCCTCCTTTTTCTTGCCAAACCACCTATTTACAATTTTTTTGTCCTGCTGCAACTAATTCAAGAACCAACAACTCGAAAACAGGTTATGTTAGCCAAAAGCAAATTGAACCCTATTATCAAATTTTATTGCCCCACTAGGAAAAATTTGTGAACGCAATGAGGCATAAAGAAAATCTTTTAGGGTTGAATTATAAAAATAAATTTAAGTTGTCATGCCCAGAGTTCATATCCAATTAAATTTCTTCCCTAATTCAAATTTTTCGTTTCATGATGGTTGGATATTTTACCTTCCAACATGCGCATGTGGAAATTCAAACATGGTGAATGCAAATGATGAGAAATTTAAATATGCAATTGGGAAATAAATATGAGATAACTACCAATTAACCTATTGGCAAGGACTGACCAAATTTTTGAAGCTTGATGAGTGGGATTTATTTCTGTCCTGTTTAGTGCAATGATTTGTTACCCAATCCAGGAGTTGAAGATGTGGACAACCTCTCTTGCTTCACATGCCAAATCTCTTTTTGTGTGTCAGTTGGACATGTGGGCCACATGATTGCCCTAGCCTCTCCGTCGTCCTGATGAAGACTTGTTGATGTTGTGACGACTCTTCGCTCTTGAAGATATTCCCTTATGAGCATGGTGAGGCTTGTCCCTTTTAGGAGTGCCATTTCGACCTTCTTGATATTACTTGGAGTTAACCCATACTTTGATCATAGATGAAAGGCTTCCTTGGGCACGATTACATGTGGACTCCATAATCAAACAAGAAACACTTCATCCACAATGTCACTTGCCCAAGGCTATACGAGCGTGGTCGAAGTGTAGGATCCCAAAAACTAATTGTGGGATAGTTTGGATCTTGAATACTCTTTCAATTTCTTATCCTTGGCCAAGAGCTTCATTTGAATGTTATCTTGATTTTTGCTTGGCCATGGACAAAATACTTCAAGGTAGGATAGTTGAACTTAAATACCTTGAAATCCCCATAGCCTCATTGATTGCAAGGGTGATTTTAATTCTAGCCTTGACCTCCTTGTGAATGGTAGCCATTAGAGTTGTTGTTTGAAAGAAAAATCCCCATGGGCCTTAGGGAAATAATTCCCCAAGTGTCCCATGTTGACATGGATTTTCACAGATCATGTAAATATCCATGGCTTGGATCATCCAAACACTTCTCCATTGGCTCGATCTTCATGTTACTTCAATGGGAGGTGTAGTTCCATAACTAGCATATCCCACTTGTTAAGTGGTGTGCATGCCAAGCAAAAGGGAACTAGAGCATTCTTCAATCCACCCCTTGAGTGGAGACCATCTTATCATCCATGATGAATGAGAATACCCATGGATCTTCTCATCCATAGGCTCCTTCAGCTTTAGCATGAATGTAGTCATGGATTGATGGAGCCAACCCATGACATGAGTGCTGGATGAAATGCCAACTATCCACCCCACGACGGAGGAAAACTAAGAAGAACTCTTGGAGCCTCCCCTAATCTTGGGAATGGATGTCTTTGGCTCCTACTGGAAGCTGAAATTCTTCCACGAAGGGCAATTGTGATGTAGACATTTGTTGAGGTACGCTGTCGGTACCCTACAGACGGGGTACCCTGACACACAAGATGAAGACACTAAGGCACGTTAGGAGTCTCCACGTGTCCTATAGGTGCCAAGGCCTTCGCCTCCCTCAAGATCGAGCTGCGGTGCTGCCACGTAAGCCTTGAAGATGGGACTTGGCCTCTCCCGAGTGGCGGGCTCCCAAGGCACCACGTGTAGGGACAGGACCTGACCCAACCTTGGGGTAGAGCCCCGGTATAGCCACGTGGCACGGAGCACCAGGTCCAGCACCCCCCTCCCCACGGAGAAGGGCCTAGAGCTGCCACGATCCTTGGAGAACCCCGGAGCTGCCACGCGTCACGGAGGACCAGGGCTTGCTTCCCAAGCAGAGCACAGCCCCGACCCTGCCACATGTCCTGCGGCTCACCTTGGATGGTAAGATGCGGGAGTCAAGGGATGGTGTGCCCTTCTCAAGTCGAACGTTTAAGACGCGCACCCACCTCCAGCGCCAAACACGGACCACGCCAACGGTCAGAGACCACTATTGTGACACTCGGTTCCGAAAATGAACCAAGTGCAATATATGTGTGCCCAGGATGTTTAACACACATACACAAGTGATTCACAAATAATAAACAGATAATTACCACAACTCAAATTATTAAATAAGTACTTTTATTATAGAATTCATAATATACTCGAATACAAGCTCTAATAAATATTAATGACAAGTTTTAACTAATACAGCAGAAATAAACTAATTAAGCAAACTAAGCAGCTAACAGCATAAGCAATAGGGTATAGCGCAACTCCAATCAACACCACAGGCAAGCTGACGGTAGACACAGCCTAGAACTCCGTATTATCAACATTATACTCCCAATCCTGACCTGCAACTGTTGGTGGGGGAATTGCAAAAGTGAGTACATGTCGTACTCAGCAAGTGTGGAAAGTATGACATGTAGCTGATTCAAATGATGAATATAATAATGGCTAAGTGCTGAGAAGTACTTTAAAACATTTGAAAAGTAATATATTATATGTATGTGAAGTAACCCATCATATACCATGATGATAATCATAGTATAAGTCCATATTCCATATCCATCATCATTAAACCAGATTTCACCATTACCATTAACCATATTCATTGCCATAAGCCAATCCATAACCATAAACCATAAACCGTGTTACCATTCATAACCAGTATCAAACCATAACCATTATTAAACCATAACCATCCAAATCCCTATTTCCCTCTAATCATTTAGGTCATCCAGGCGCTCTTAACCGAGAGCACGACTATCATGATAGTTTTAGACACTCTGCAGAGTTTGTACCACTTTACCCACGTGTTTGTGATTTCATCACCCATTGGCGACTAAAAAAAACCTCCATTATGCCAAAACACAACCATAGGTGTATGGCCAAGAGATCACAAAATAGTCTTTACAAAAGGATTACTAGCCTATTTAGACCCCACTGAGGTTTCACCAGTGGCGATGTCTCCCACAGAGCACATCTTAAACCAAGGGCCCCCTCTTGAGCCATTCAGATCCCAGTGTAGTCCCACCAATCATCAACAAATCCAATCCGACTACCCCTTCCCCGAGCATCCTTAATGGTCCAAATAACACTGGCAAAGCCCTAATTAATCAGCTATGCCGCACCCATACTTGGCCTCGTGGTGACAATGTAGTCCTGGCATATTCTCTCATGAACCGGTCCTTAGATCTAAAGCAAGCAAACCACCATAACATCCAACCCATCCACATACCAGGCTTGCTTAGATCACCCATTACCATATCATATTTAACTAGTTCATGTTAATCATAATCTCATAATTGCATAATTAAGTGTATAGTTGTTCTACGATCCCAATTTATTAACCGAAGCAAAAAGGTAAAAAGCCCTTCCCGACTCTCTACCAAATATTCCAGGTGACAAGGGTGGTTAAACAAAACTATTAAACTTCCTACCATAGGATTTCTATCAAATTGACACAAGCATGCAGTTTTGCAAACAAAACATTTATTGTCAAAACAGGATCAATATGCTTCAAAGACACTTGCCTTGCTCTTGGGCTTGACTAGGATCAAAAGCTTCAAACTCTTGGTGCTGGAGATCCTCCGCAGCACTCTCTAGCGCAAATCTGTCTAATCCGCGCAATAAACATACAAGACAAAAATTACAATCAAAAAGTGCACAAATATTACTCAATATGACATGACATGCATGATTAATGCAAATGCAAGGTAAAACTTGTTAATAAGTTGTTAATAATGCTCATCAATCAATTACAATGGCTACTAAGAAGTCTACATAGGTTTGGAATTGATCTCAATTAAATTTTAGAATTAATTCAACACAAATTAACCAGGAAAATCGGACTAGTCCGTTGGGGACTGGACAAGTCCGCACTTTGCAAAACTAGCGAACTAGGGTTTTCTAGATCGACGTGAATTTGGAGATTTAGGGTTGGATTAATGTAAGGAAAAGAAAGTGGAAGGTATACCAGGTATCTAAGACTACAAAGGATCAAAGGTTTTGGAGGCAACACTTGGATCTTGATGATCTAGAGTTGATGAAGAACCTGATGGTGAATCGTCGATGAATAAACCGATGTTGATGGAGATCTTCATCCTCTTTCGTTTCCTCCTCTTCTTCTTCTCGCTCTAGATCTCCTTCTCCCTCCTTGGTGGCGGCTATTCATGAGCTGGGGTTTGGGTGTGGTTCAAAAGTGGTAAATAGATGTCAAGCCAAGGGGTGGGGTTGATTATATAGAGGTGGAGGCTAGGGTTAGATTGATTTCGAGTCTTGAGATGAGTAGGGGTCGGTTTGGAGTCCCTAGGCCCACTTAACATAAAACCCAAGAAACAAGTCGTGAAACAAAAGATCAATTCGGAGTCACAATTTATCAGACAAGTCCGAAAAGGGTCGGACTAGTCTGAAGTTAGACAGAGAGAAATCGGACAAGTTCGGATTGGACATCGGACAAGTCCAAACTTATCCAGAGGGTAAAAACAGACATGTCTGGCCAAAAATCAGACAATTCCGATTTTAGTCAGAGGAAAAATGAACATGTTCGGGCAAGTCCAGGGACTTAGTGAAATTTCTAAGAATTAGAATACCGGACTAGTCCGCACTTGACCGGACAAGTTCAAAAGTGTCCAGAGAGGAAAACAGACTAGTCCGCAGCAAAACGGACAAGTCCGATGGAAGTCAGAGAGAAATCAGACTAGTCCGCACCAAAATTGGACTAGTCTGCACTTCCCATAATTCTTAAGTGCGGTTTTGCTATTAATTCATTTTAAAATTGTTCATGTTAAACATAATTAATGATGGATGCAGGGCATTATGCATGAAAATGAGGGTGTTACAAACCTACCCCCCTTAAAATGAATCTCGCCCTCGAGATTCGACGCGGAAGAGAAGAGATAGGGGAATTCCTTCTTGAGGTCATCTTCTAGCTCCCACGTGGCTTCCGATTCTGCGTGGTGTTTCCATTGAACTTTACACCATCTGATAACCTTGTTTCTTGTGACCCTCTCCTTGGTTTCCAAAATTTTGACCGGTTGTTTGGCATAAGTCAAATCTGCCTCTAGTTCCAATTCTTCCATTGGCACTTGTTCTTCCGGCACTCTCAAGCACTTCTTGAGCTGGGAAACATGAAAGACATCATGAACATCTGACAAGTGAGCTGGCATCTCCAACTTATATGCCACTTCTCCTCTTTTGTCCAAAATCTTGAATGTTCCAATATATCGAGGCGCTAGCTTTCCTGTTATGATAAACCTCTTATGACCTCTCATTGGCGACACCTTGAGGTAAACAAAGTCAACCACTTCAAAGGCTATTTTCCTTCTCCTATTATCTACAGAGCCTTTTTGCCTTGATTGAGCGGCCCTCAAGTTTTCACGAATAACCTGAACTTGTTTTTTAGCTTCTAGCAACACATCCGGACCAAATACTTGAGTTTCCCCTATCTCATTTCAGAACAATGGTGTCCTACACTTCTTTCTATATAGGGCTTCGTATGGCGACATATTCGAACTTGTCTGGTTGCTATTGTTATATAAGAATTCCGCATACGGCAAAGTATTGTCCCAACTTTTCCCATGCTTCAAAGCACAAGCTCTTAACATGCCTCCAGAATCTGATTGGTCCCCTCAGTTTGTCCATCTGTTTGAGGGTGTTATGCTGAACTGAATTCAACCTTGTTCCCAATGCTTCATGCAAATTTTGCCAGAACCTGGAGGTAAATTGAGAACCTCTATCCGACACTATCTTCTTCAGGACTCCATGTCGGCACACAATGTGCTCCATGTATAGCTCTGCTGGCTTTGCGGTGGTACAGGTGGTCTTGACAGGAACAAAATGAGCTGACTTGGTCAAACGATCCACAATTACACAAATTGAGTCATAACCGGACTGAGTTCGCGGTAAACCAACTATAAAGTCCATACCGATCTCTTCCCACTTCCATTTCAGAATCTTCAGTGGCTGCAATAATCCCGCTGGCCTTTGATGTTCTGCCTTGACTCGTTGGTGTAAAATCCCAGTTTTTCCCTTAATATGAAGTTCAACTATCAGTTTGTTTTCAACCATAATGAAGATCAAATGTGGTTGTGCATTTGAACTTGAGATCATTAAGAATTTTTCTTTCACCCATTCTTAAATTTTATTAACATAAGGGATGAACTTCACCAATGACCTTAGAATAATTTAAGTGACCTTTCTACAAGTTTTGGAATTTATTGAATAAAAATTTTTAGGGCAAATTACTATGCAGTACTAATTATATTCAAATTCATTTGAATATAGGATTGTACAATTAGGCCCTGCAAAAATATTCAAATCTGAGGCCATAAAATTTTCCATGGCCTCATAATATTCCAAATAGACTTCCTGCCAAATTTCAAGATTTTTGAAGTCCATTTGCTATTTTAATTGAGACGCTTAGCAAATTCAAGCCATATTTAGAGTTCAAATTTTGAATTCTATTCAACTTATTTGAACATCATGATTTGAACACACCATCATTGTCAGCATGACTTGCTTGACTTATTCCCAAAGTTTCACAATTTTTGAAACTCTTTTGCTCTTTAATTCAGTGACCCCACTGAATTTCATTCAATTTCAAATTCAATTTTGAAATTCAAATGAAACTTGTTCCAATTCGAAATCCAATTTCCGAATGAAGTTCCAGATATTTAATTGAGCCGCTCCACAAAAATCTAGAATTTTTGGATAAAGTTTTGTAGGAGAATTAGTGTTGCAGAGAAGGGAAGAGGATAAGAGAAGGTGGGACCCACTGTCGGCCTGACATACTCGAGTGAACCGACGGAGGTGCTCTGTATCCGGCTGTACCCGCCGATCGACACCGGGAGCGCTCGACACCGCACGCATGCAAGCTCCACTGAGCTGCCTGCTTGCTTGCGCCGTGGCGAGCTCCCCTCGTCCCTCTATGCCTATAAATACCACCCCCTAGCCATCACCGTCGAGCTCCACCTCAGTTTCGCGCCATAACCGCCGCCTCTGTTCTTCGAGCTTTTGGCCGAGGATTGAAGCCATTTCTCACCAAGCTGTAAGTAGATAAAAGTCTTGACACAACCTCCTCTACGTATTCTATTTGGTCATTGATCGTGACATAGCTTCTACTGGAGGTATTTCGAAGTTTTTCGGTCGCCGTCGAGGAAGCCGCCGAGAACCTTCACTGCCTCAATGTCAAGCCATGGTTCTAGGCTGTTTCCAGTCTCGACCCTTTAAGCAAAAAGGTTCACAATCCTCTCTAGTTTATGCTCACAAAATTTAAGCCCATGACTTGAACTATAGCTCTAGTTTTTATTTGACAAACGAATCATTGTTCAATAGAACAGCAAGGCTTCAAGCTTACATTCGTTTCATTCTTGTAATCATCCTTTAATATGGTTAGCAGATAGCTCCTCTATATCCTAGCGCAACTCCCTGCCCAAGGGCCCCAAAAGTTATCAACCGAGAACCTTAGGTTTCGAGATTTTGCGGCAGCCGGTTGAAAAACCGTACTTCGCCGTCGAGCTAATATCTCGTGGTCGTTTCCTCTCTTTCCTAGTCTAGATCCTTGAACCTTGAGGTCCCAAGAAGATTTTGGAGTAGTTCCCGGGCTGTTTGAGCTTGAGTTGAGTGAGTTCAAGCAGGCCCGAGCTCTCACCGCCGCCGCCGCTGTCGCACGGGTTGTTCCGGTCCATTTCAGCCGATGCTGACCTCACTGACATGCTCAGCGCCCCTGAAAACCCCCAGGAGGCGAGTATTGGCGAGTTTGGCGCAACAGTTTGGCCGGTGGCGAGATCGCCGGCGAGCTACCGCCGCGGGCGCCGCCGCGCGCGAGCGCCAGCCCGAGGTTGAAGAAAGCCGTGGAGCCCACATCTCAGTCACTGCGGGATCCGGTTGTGGTCGAGGATCCAGTGCGGCTGCGTCGGTTAACCCCGTAGCCCCCGGTGGAGCCCTGCTGAGATTGGTTGGTTTTAAACCAGTGGGCCTAGCTGAATTATTTAAGTGTTTCCCCTTTTGAAAATAATTCCAGGAATTACCCAAACTTGGAAAATCCATAACTTCCAATAGAATTGTCCAAAAAAATTCCGAATAAATTTTGATAGAACCAGCATGAAGAATACTTTCCAGTGGTGCACTTGGACTTGTATGAAAATCCATAGAAATTTCTCCATAATTCAGATAAGCAGAATTCTTATAGAATTCATTACTACTCGTGGGTTGAGGGCAGCAAGGTGTAAATCAGCTGGTGGGCACGTCAGAATACGCCCCATGCAGTGACCTCCTGCTCGTGATGGATCGACCGGTTCGACATTCGAGTGTCTAGTGAAAGGTACTGAAGTGTTATGTAGGTACTGCTGTAAGTACTCGCTGACATTTTTGAAAGTGTGTATGTGTCGTGTGGTTCCGGGTATGTTCTGATTGCAATCACCATCCCTCGCTGTAATAGAGTACCACTTGTTCACTGCGCTGTGACATAGTAAATACTGAAGAAGTCAGGAGAACATGATGTATTGAATTACAATTGCTTTGCAACCTTGTATGGCTTAGAGATAGTATAATTAATAGTTTACAGTTTCCCCATACTTTACCTGTAATAGCATTTTGTGCTTTGTGCATGTCATATCATCGGCAAAGCGTTTCTTGTTTGATTGTGGAGTCTATGATGTGCCGTGCCTGAAAAATGTCATGTGCTACTTAAAATATAAATATAAGGATCCACATGTAGGCGAGTCCTTTATGCTATTCCTTACCTATGTTTAGCATTCATCCCTGCATATGTCTAGTGAGACGGATTAGTCTTGCTGAGCCTTAAGCTCATGTTTGCAGTTAACAAGTTTTTGCAGATTATACGACTGATGACGGGTTCGATGACGAGGCTGCACCCCCTCCAGGGTTTACAGCCGAGTGGGAACCCTGCACGCCGTAGTATGTTGGGTGTTGCTAGTGCGAAGTATCCAAGGCATGGATGACTTTGCTTTTGCATAGCTAGTGCCGGGAGCATAGCTATGATATATAGTTCTCTTTCCTTTTGTTAGTATTGTAAAACTTCCGTTGTGCTTTTAAATAAAGACTTGGTATTATAATATGTTCTCGTTCTTTTCTTGCATATTGTTGGGTGTCGCATTGCACGACACAACCCAATGAGATCCTTGGAGGTCGGGATCCCGGTCCCCACAGACATGGTATCAGTGTATCATTAGGAACAGTGTACTTGAAAAGAGTATATTTTCAAAAATTAGGATTTGAGTGAGGAATTAGTTATATGCCCTTATAAGGAGTATTATTAGTATAAGATATAAAGGTGGTAAACTAACTTATGTGTTATAAATTCTATAACGACGCTTCAACATCAGGTAAGATGTAAGGTATGCCACCGTAAGCGGATCAATTGCGGTAAGCTCGCCATGCGAGAGGTAGCATGAAAATCTTTCCGTGGCTTGGCATGGAAATGTTAATAGGAGTGTCTGAGGCTTTCTATGTTTCTAAGAACCTATGACACGCGGTACCCCAACGTGCTTCAAAGTTAGTGGGAGACCCCGTTGGGTGGTGTATAACCCGATAGTATGCATCTCTAGAGCTATTCATGTTTTATGGGAGCAAGTAAAACACGTATGCCTGAGCGTGTATAAGCCGGTTCGTGTGGGAATCTTTGCTGTACAGACGTAGTACAGCCATGTACCTCGAGACATCATCGCTCGAGGGCGACTCACACCACAGTCGTATGCATTTACTTTCATATATATTATTGTGACTGCCTGTCGTGTTTCCCCGTGCCGCCCTTGAGATTTGAAGGCGTGAGAGGGGATAGTTTGTCTTCTACAGCATTGACTACGGTAGTGACCCGTGTAGAACACGTCTGCGAGTGAACGATACTAGGGCCACCTATAAACGTATCCGGAAATACCAGTTAGAATTTCCTTTGGTGGCATGTAGTACCGTCCGTATCAACTTTGATACTTGACCATACCTAACGACTGAATGTAGGCATTATATTTTGGAAAGTCTTACTATCAGGTGCTGGTAGGTTTGGACTACGCAAAATGAGTTTCGATTCTACATTGGGTTAGCACCAAGATTCTATATTTCTGGCTAAAGTTTGCTCAACTTCGCCAGGTTGTAATCTTGTTTAGATAGGATTGAACATAGGGGTATACTATATGGATGGAAAGTTCTCAAAGACCTCTACAACTTTTCTGTTGACCATCAAGGCAGAAAAGCATGATACTCTGTTGAAATTTGGGGTATACTTAAACTACTCCAGATGACCCTACCATTGTACCAGTCTCTGTATTTTTGAAATAACTCACGGTAGAAAAATTGTCTGCCCTATTGTGATACATATCTGAAAATTGTAGAATGATATCTACAGTTTTGTTATTTAAAGTTTTTCCTGATTCGAATTCGAGGAAATTCAAATTTCAAGCTCAAAACAGTGAACTGCAGGGCTGCTGTTGAACAACAGTCAGTTCATCTGTCAAGTTTAGATAGCTGTAGCTTTTGATCCAGAATAGTGACATGGTCGTATATATACATTTCTGGAACTCTTAGCAAGTCCTCTATCAGATTTAGGTTGCACTCATGTCCTGAATCTTGATGTAGCTGTGTTTAATTCCTATGGTTGAAAACTTGGTTCTGGCAGACCAGAACTTGAAACAGTTTGCACATAGTTTCAAATTAGCGCACTATACCTATATTACAAATGTTTCATGGCCGAAATCTTTTACTTCTGGATTTTTAACTTGATGTTATACAATGTTTATTTTTTCATTACCTCAATATATTGTCATGATATACCTGTATAAATTGTGGAAATCACCACATATACAGGGGAGGTTCTGTCAAAATTTCCAGAAAATTTTGGTCACTTTAAACCCGTATAGATTATATTTACTAGCTCACCTGGAGCTGTATGAGTACAATATGGAAGGTTTGTAAAGTGTACTACAACTTTTGTATTCAACCCAACATCTGGTTCTGAAGTTTCCTGTATGGAAATTTTGAATTTATACAGGAAGGTCAGCTGGAATAGACTGTGATTATAACTCCAGTTTTAAATTTCTTAAACTATTGAGAGTTGGAAACCTTCTCATTGTTCCAGTATCTTTTTCTATAGATGGCGGATGTGATGATGCTATTACTGGACAGATGGATATTTTCCACTTGCGCTAGCCGTCCGGGCTTTCCGAGTATGCTGCAGGAGGTGCTCCAACGGTTTAGCTTCATAGAGATGCCATGCTATTGGGGACAAGAAACGATTGACAGAGACGTTATGTCATGCACCATCTTGGCCGACATACCTGCTAGTTCACATCGTTATGGATGGGTTCCTTTTTCGGTTACTATCAAGGGAGCTCGTTTGGAGGACACTTGGGCAATCGCCGCGGGCGAGGCGCTTATGAAGCTTTGCGAGCTTCATCAAGATGCCATGGATGGGACTCAATTTTCCCTTATTCCGGTCCGTGGTGTGGCTGGTTTTGAGTGGCAGCATCGTATGCTTGCAGCCTATACACCGTATGGCGACACAACCTCGACGACACTTGGAATGTATGCGGCTGCATCCAATATGGTGGTTCTTACTCAAGGTGCAATTATTCAGGAGCAAGTCGAAGCCTTGAGGCAAGCGACTGAGCGGGGAGAGACTCTTGATTATATCAATGAAAATCTACGTTCGTTCCTTGCTCCAACGAATCACCGGCTGAATAAGTGCGAGAGTCAGCTGCATTACTCTTGCATTAGACTATGGAAAGCTCGTGCCGAACAACGGCAAACTCGCAATGAAATGCAGCAAGCTCATGGTGAGTTGCAAGCAAGTCAGTTAGAGGTGCAACAACAGCAGGAGCAGCTGTTGGTAGTCACTGAGGAACGAGACACAGCCATGGGGGCAGCTCAAAATTGGGAGTATGAGGCAGAACAACTTCATGATAATGTGATTGAGGCTGAAGCACAATTGCAACTAGTGGTGTATCCACTGGCCCATGATCTACCACTGAATATGGGTGAACAAGTGCCTTCGAATGACGAAGAAGAAGAAGATCCCGAGGAACTCGAGTACGTCGAATAGGACGTATCGAAGGGGGATGGGGCAACACTTCTGCCATCACGGGGCAACGTATAGTTTAGTAGATGCTCGTGTTTATTTTGTGGCCATGTTTGTATCATATTAAGAATAGCAGTGGGTATGTCTAAGATGACACGATGTGTATGACATCTCATGGGGACCAAGTATGGTAGAGATGCACTGCCATAGTGGGAGCCCGTCGTTTTGGAGTTCACTACTGTAAACTTGGTCATGAGATAATATATCTTGTATAAAGTTTGTACTTTATCAATATATGTGAATGTTATGCACTTATTCCCTTGTCAATATTCGCACTACTGAATATGAAATGGATGAAGGAAAAGAAAACATGTGCTGATTTTAAGTCATATGGATGTAGAATGGTGCATACGCGCTCGACACCTGAGATGAGAGGTTCAAGTCGTGGTCGTGAGGACGAATCTCGGACCTAGGAGCCAGCTGCGACACCGCAGGAACAAGTTCCTCCACCACCACCTCCTGAACTTCCAAGGAGTCTACCGGAGGTTCTCGCCGCAGTGCTCGGCTCGCGCGACGAGCAAACTGAGTTACTGCGGACTTTGGTTCAGCATTCGTCCTGTCAAGGGAGGCGACCAGATGCGGGTCCACGACAGCATTCTCTGAGTTCATACTCGGACTTCATGTCAACGCACCCGCCGGTCTTCGTGGAGGTCGATGAACCATTGGGGGCGGACAATTGGCTTCGCTCCATCGAAGGGAAGTTCGGTTTGCTACGAATGATCGAACATCAGAAGACCCTGCTTGTGGCCCAACAATTACAAGGGTCTGCTGGTGCGTTGTGGGCATATTATCTTGCCGCACGACCAGCCGGCTATGCCGTGAGCTGGGTGGAGTTCCGGGAGGCGTTTCACGCCTATCACATACCTCCCGGTGTTATGAGGAGGAAGCTTCAAGAGTTCTTGTAGCTGAAGCAAGGAGGATGGAGTTCTTATGAGTACTCCAAGGCATTCAACCACTTGGCCCAATATGCTCAGGACCAAGTGAGTACTGAAGATCGGAAGCGAGAATGCTTCTATCGGGGTTTGAACCCCAAGATGAAGGACAAGCTTGCCTTGTTCAACAGCGGCAGCTTCAACAACATGGTCAATGCCGCGATCGTGCAGGAGGACGCTACTAGGGAGCTGTTCTCTGACATGAAGAAAAGGAGTGCTCCGCAGGGCAGCGGAGGGGTTGCACCTCAGAAGTATCGAATGGTGTATCGATCACCATCCGGCCAAAGGTGGCAGCCACCATTGCAACCATCGATGTTTCATGGTCGCCCATTTAACAATGTCGGTTTCCGCCCACAGCAGCAACAGGGGATGATTCCACATGCACCTCTACTTCCACCACGTGCACCGGGATTCCTTCCTCCCTTCCGTGCTGGTCAGACCCCGTACACGTGTTTCACGTGTGGATGTGCACGGCATTTCGCCAAGGACTGCCCATAGAGAGGAGGACAGTCATCGTACCATGGAGGAAACCAGCCCCGCAACCACCCCAAGAAGCCAGCCACCAGAACCAGCAACGTCCACCACATCGCTATCGAGGACGTTCCGGAAGGCGCACCCGTACTCACGAGTACGTTCTCTCTCATTGGTCATCCCGTAGTCATCCTTTTTGACTACGGTTCTTCCCACAACTTTATTAGCAAGTCCTATGTCATTCAATATCAGTTGCCTATCTTTTCCACAAAAACCCCATATGTGATTTGTTCTCCGGGAGGGAAAGTAGTAGTAGATAAGATGGTCCATAGGGTACCTCTTAATCTGGGTGGGAACATATACCCTATCTCTCTCATTATTCTAGAACATCAGAAGTTAGATATCATCTTAGGGATGGCATGCTTGCAATACAACTGTGCTATTGTAGACATCATTCCTCGGAGGATATATCTAAATTCTCTGGTCCACTCTTCCCAAATGTTCACTCTTGAGAGTAATATCCACGTGACTCCAACTACTTATAACACCGAGGCCTGTAAACTTGAAGACATTCCAGTAGTATGTGAGTATCCGGACGTATTTCCCGAAGATCTTCCTGGTATGCCACCAGAAAGAGATGTCGAGTTTAAGATTGAACTTGTACCAGGAACAGTCCCGATCTCGAGAAAGCCGTATAAGATGGCACCTAAGGAACTTGCAGAACTGAAAGAGCAGCTGAAGGAACTTTTGGACAAGGGTTTCATTCGTCCAAGTTCATCACCTTGGGGTTGTTCTGCATTGTTCGTGGAAAAGAAGGATAAAACGTTGAGACTATGTGTGGACTATCGTCCACTCAATGCTGTTACGATCAAGAAAAAGTATCCACTACCACGCATCGATATTCTATTCGATCAATTGGTGGGTGCTAGGGTATTTTCAAAGATGGATCTTCGCTTTGGATATCATCAGATCAGGATTCGACTAGAGGATATACCTAAGACAACATTCTCGATGAGGTATGGATTGTATGAGTACCTTGTCATGTCCTTCGGATTGACCAACGCACCGGCCCATTTCATGTATCTCATGAATTCGGTGTTCATGCCGGACTTGGAGAAGTTTGTCGTGGTCTTCATCGACGGCATCCTTGTGTACTCGAAATCCGAAGAAGAACATGCACAACATTTGCACATCATGCTTCAACGATTGGGGTACCACAAGCTGTAAGCCAAGTTCAGCAAATGTGAGTTCTAGATCAGCCAAGTGCCATTTCTAGGGCACATCATCTCTGCCGAAGGGATTGTAGTTGATCCAAGCAAGATTAAGCAAGTACTCAAATGGGAGTTTCCAAAGTCTGTGCATGAAGTTTGAAGCTTTCTGGGTTTAGCAGGATATTATCGGAGGTTCATTCCAAATTTTTCCAAGATAGCTAAACCAATGACGGAACTTCCGAAGAAAGGGAAGAAATATACATGGAGAAAAGAATGTGAGGAAGGTTTTCAAGCATTAGTGAAACACCTCACAACAGCGCTGGTATTAGCCTAACCAGACACAACTGGGTCATTTGATGTTTATTGTGATGCATTTGGGATTGGTTTGGGTTGCGTATTAATGCAAGACAGAAGGGTGATCGCTTATGGATCACGACAGCTTTGGAAACATGAGCAGCATTATCCGACTCATGATCTTGAGCTCGCTGCCGTGGTACTGGCATTAAAGATGTGGAGACACTACCTATGGGGCATCCTAGTATGTCTCTACACCGATCACAAAAGTTTGAAGTACATCTTCACCCAAAAGGATTTGAATATGCGACAAAGAAGATGGTTGGAATTAATCAAAGACTATGAAATTGAGATCCACTTCCATCCTGGAAAGGCAAATGTAGTCACAGATGCGCTAAGTTGCAAGTCCCATGCCAATAACCTTTCTATCACCTTGATAGAGAAAGAAGAATCGAGTCTCTACTTGGTTCCATATGGGGCGCTCTACAATCTAGCTCTCATTCCTACCATAACAGAAGAAATTGTGGAGGTTCAGAAGAAAGACAAGGTCATATTGCATATTCGCTGAAGAATGAAAAAGGGGGAGATGAAGTGTTTTCGATGTGATGACGATGGTACCATCTGGACCGCATCGTGGTGCCCTGCAATGTGGGACTTCGAAAGAAGATTTTGGACGAAGCTCATTTATCCAAGTATTCTATTCATCCGGGAAGTAACAAATTGTACCAAGACTTAAAGAAGAAATTTTGGTGGACTCGGATGAAGAGGGAGATAGCAAAGTACGTATCCGAATGTGATACGTGTCGGCAAGTGAAAGTCGACCATCTAAAGACAGCCGGACAACTATCCAGACTTGTTAACGGCATATGTTCATTAGATCTTTTTCTTTTATCCTTCCTTTT
Organism: Tuctoria greenei; assembly: GCA_036927565.1. Lineage (NCBI taxonomy): Eukaryota > Viridiplantae > Streptophyta > Magnoliopsida > Poales > Poaceae > Tuctoria > Tuctoria greenei. Next base: position 110,799,315 of record JAYESD010000007.1, on the reverse strand, counting down.
GTAATCTCGGGATGAGATTCTTTTAAGGGGGGAGGAATGTAAAATCCCAGTTTTTCCCTTGATATGAAGTTCAACTATCAGTTTGTGTTTTCAACCATAATGAAGATCAAATGTGGTTGTGCATTTGAACTTGAGATTTCTTTCACCCATTCTTAAATTTTATTAACATAAGGGATTAACATCACCAATGACCTTAGAATATTTTATGTGACCTTTCTACAAGTTTTGGAATTTATTGAATAAAAATTTTCAGGGTAAATTACTATGCAGTACTAATTATATTCAAATTCATTTGAATATAGCACTGTACAATTAGGCCCTGCCAAAATATTCAAATCTGAGGCCATAAATATTTCCATGGCCTCATAATATTTCAAATATACTTCCTGCAAAATTTCAAAATTTTTGAAGTTCATTTGCTATTTTAATTTAGACGCTTAGCAAATTCGAGCCATATTTAGAGTTCAAATTTCGAATTCTGTTCAACTTATTTGAACATCAAGATTTGAACACACCATCATGGTCAGCATGACTTGGTTGACTTATTCCCAAAGTTTAACAATTTTTGAAACTCTTTTGCTATTTAATTCAGTGACCCCATATAATTTCATTTAATTTCAAATTCAATTTTGAAATTCAAATGAAACTTGTTCCAATTCGAAATCCAATTTCTGAATCAAGTTCCAGATATTTAATTGAGCCTCTCAACAAAAATTTGGAATTTTTGGATCAAGTTTGGTAGGAGAATGGATGTTGCAAAGAAGGGAAGAGGATACGAGAAGGTGGGACCCATTGTAAGCCTGGCATACTCGAGTGAACCGACGGAGGAGCTCTATATCCGGCTGTCCCTGCCGATTGACGCCGGGAGTGCTCGACACCGCACGCATGCAAGCTCCACCGAGCTGCCTGCTTGCTTGCGCCGTGGCGAGCTCCCCTCATCCCTCTATGCCTATAAATACCACCCCCTCACCGTCAGCGTCGAGCTCCACCTCAGTTTCGCGCTATAGTCGTCGCCTCTGTTCTTCGAGCTTTTGGCCAAGGATTGAAGCCATTTCTCACCAAGTTGTAAGTAGATAAAAGTCTTGTCACAACCTCCTCTACTTATTCTATTTGGTCATTGATCGTGACATAGCTTCTACTGGAGGTATTTCGAAGTTTTCTGGTCGCCATCGAGGAAGCCGCGGGAACCTTCACTGCCTCACGGTCGAGCCCTGGTTCTAGGCCGTTTCCTGTCTCGACCCTTTAAGCAAAAAGGTTCGCAATCCTCTCTAGTTTACGCTGTCCAAATTTAAGCCCATGACTTGAACTGTAGCTCGAGTTTTTATTCGACAACCGAATCATTGTTCAATAGAACAACAAGGCTTCACGCTTAAATTCGCTTCATTCTTGCAACCATCCTGTAATCTGGTTAGCAGAGAGCTCCTATATATCCTAGAGCAACTCCCTGCCCAAGGCCCCAAAAGTTATCAACTGGGCACCTTAGATTTCGAGATTTCACGGCAGCCGGTTGAAAAGCCGTACTTCGCCGTCGAGCTCATATCTCGCGGTCGTTTCCTCTCTTTCCTAGTCCAGATCTTTGAACCTTGAGGTCCTAGTAAGCTTTTGGAGTAGTTCCCGAGCTGTTTGAGCTTGAGTTGAGTGAGTTCAAGCAGGCCCGAGCTCTCACCGCCTCCGTCACCGTCGCACGGGTTGTTCCGGTCTGTTTCAGCCGATACCGACCTCACCGACATGCTCAGCGCCCCCGAAAACCCCCAGGCAGCGAGTCTTGGCAAGTTTGGCGCAGCAGTTTGGCCGGCAGCAAGATCGCCGGCGAGCTACCGCCACGGGTGCCGCCGCGTGCGAGCGCCAGCCCGAGGTTGAAGGAAAGCCGTGGAGCCCACATGTCAGTCACTGTGGGATCCGATTGTGGACGAGGATCCAGTGCGGCTGCATCGGTTAACCCCATAGCCCCCGGTGCGGTCCTGCTGCGATTGGTTGGTTTTAAACCAGTGGGCCCGGCTGAATTATTTAAGTGTTTCCCCTTTTGAAAATAATTCCAAGAATTAACCAAACTGGGAAAATCTATAACTTCCAGTAGAATTGTCAAAAAAATTCCAAATAAATTTTGTTAGAACCAGCATGAAGAATACTTTCCACTGGTGCACTTGGACTTGTATGAAAATCTATAGAAATTTCTCCATAATTCAGATAAGCAGAATTCTTATAGAATTCATTACTATAGTTCTATTGATTGGAAAATTCCCAATTTTGGTCAGAACACTATCATTAACACTATCATTAACACATTTTTAAGGACAACAAACTTCCTTGATCATCTCCTATTCTTTGCAAGAGTCTCCACTATAGTCACTAGTATCAACCATAAAATTCCCAAATCCAATTAAGATCATTATCTTATTTTGATCCTAAGATATTAAATTATAACCTTAATCATACTAATTATTTTCAAAGTCATTCATATATAGTATATGCATATCATGTAGTAGCTGAAATCGAGGAGCACCTGAAAGCTTTGGAAGTCCAGCTGCCAGAAACTAACGTAGACTCAGACTCGCATTCAGGCAAGCCCCAGTTTGCATTTAAGTTCATTACAGTGTATTTGCAGTTTTCATTTCACCTTATGTCTTCAGATGATTGTGCATTACGTTTAAGGTGTTTGACAATCCACTTACATGGCCCACAAATGCCATGGAGTCTTGAGTAGGCATTACAGCCCGTTGCGTAGAAACTGCTATGCTTATGGTCATAGGAATTCGGTAGAAGTCGAATAGTTGGAATCTACTCACGAGATAGGAATTTCATCACACATGATGAATTGGATCAAGAAATGGTTTATGAATATGAAATTAAGACAGAGCAGTGGGTAGGATGTAGCGAGACGTGGTCTCAAGTGCGTAGCCCTGCTTGTGTCGATTGAGGACCATTTCGTGTGCGGTCCTGCTGGACAAGCTTGAATTGTATCGGCGACATACTAGAGAAATGGGCTCCAGTAAACTGACGTAGCTTGATACTAGTTTGTAGAGGCATTCCATTCTGTTTTATAGGCGTGGGTTGAGGGCAGCAAGGTGTAAATCAGCTGGTGGGCATGTTAGAATACGCCCCACGCAGTGACCTCCAGCTCGTGACGGATCGATTGGTTTGACATTCGAGTGTCTAGTGAAAGGTGACCATATACGAGTAGTACTGAAGTGTTACGTAGGTACTGCTATAAGTACTCGCTTACATTTATGAAAGTGTGTATGTGTCGTGTTGTTTCGGGTATGTCCTGATTGCAATCACCATCCCTCACGGTAATAGAGTACCACTTGTTCACTGTGCTATGACGTAGTAAATACTGAAGAAGTCAGGAGAACACAATGTATTGAATTACAATTGCTTTGAGACCTTGTATGGCTTAGAGATAGTACAATTAAAAGTTTACAGTTTCCCCATACTTTACCTGTAATAGCATTATGTGCTTTGTGCATGTCATATCATCGGAACGCGTTTCTTGTTTGATTATGGAGTCTATGATGTGTCGTGCCTGAAGAATGTCATGTGCTACTTAAAATATGAATATAAGGATCCACTTGTAGGCGAGTCCTTTATGTTATTCCTTACCTATGTTTAGCATTCATCCTTGCATATTTCTAGTGAGATGGATTAGTCTTGCTGAGCCTTAAGCTCACGTTTGCAGTTAACAAGTTTTTGCGGATTATACGACTGATGACGGGTTCGATGACAAGGCTGCACCCCCTCTAGGGTTTACAGCCGAGTGGGAACCCTTCACGCCGCTCTAAGTTGGGTGTTGCTAGTGCGAAGTATCCAGGACATGGATGACTTTGCGTTTGCATAGACAGTGTCGAGAGCGTAGCTATGATATATAGTTCTCTTTCCTTTTGTTAGTATTGTAAAACTTCCGTTGTGCTTTTAAATAAAGACTCGCTATTGTAATATGTTCTCATTTTTTTCTTGCATACTGTTGGGTGTCGCATCGCACGACACCACCCAATGAGATCCTTGGAGGTCGGGATTCCGGTCCCCACAGTTGGCACACATCACACAATGCCACATATTCAGCTATGTCATTTTTCATGTTAGCCCACCAATAACAATTTTTCAAATCTGTGTACATCTTCGTACAACCAGGGTGAATTGAGTATGGCGAATCATGTGCCTCCTTTAATATTGTCTCCCGAATATGCTTCACATTAGGCACGACAATTCTTTTACCTAGCCATAGGGTACCATGATCATCCTCATCAAACCTGAATTCTCTCCCTTCTTGTGTCCTTTCCTTGATTTCATGGATTTCCTCATCCTTGGTCTGACCTTCTTGAATCTCTCGCTCCAAGGTCGGATTTAACTCCATTATCCCCATCTCATTCACAAATCCGAGGTTCAACCGTTCAAACTCCTTACATAATGCGGATGGCAACTCTCACACCGTGAGTTGGTGACTTACTCCTTTCCTACTCAAGGCATCGACCACTACATTAGCCTTCCCTGGATGATAATTGATTCTCACATCATAATCTTTGATGAGCTCCAACCATCTTTTTTGCCTCAATTTCAGATCCGTTTGTGTGAAAATATACTTCAAACTCTTATGATCCGTATAAAATTTGCACATATGTCCAAGAATGTAGTGTCTCCAAATCTTCAATGCATGTACCACGGCTGCGAGTTCCAAATCATGCGTAGGATAATTCTGCTCATGTTTCTTCAATTGTCTCAATTCATACGCAACCACTTGACCTTCTTGCATGAGCACACATCCAAGCCCTTGTTTTGATGCATCACAATATATATAAAAACTCTTGCTCATATCTGGCAAAACTAAGACATGTGTTGTTGTTAACCTTTTCTTCAACTTCTCAAAACTTTCTTGACAAGCTTGAGTCCATTGGAAAAACTTCCCCTTCATTAGCAACTCCGTCATGGGCTTGGCTATCTCGGAGAAGTCCTTGATGAACCAACGATAATATCCAGCCATTCCAAGAAAACTCTTTATTTCCTTTACATTTTCTGGCGGTTCCCACTTTAACACATCTCTCACTTTTCCGGGGTCAATCGAAACTCCTCCTCCTGAAATAATATGTCCCAAAAACGACACCTCCCTTAACAAGAACTGACACTTGCTAAACTTGGCATACAATTGATGCTCCCTCAATTTCTGCAATGTAAGCCTCGAGTGTTCCCCATGTTCCTTCTCATCCTTCGAGTAGATCATAATGTCATCAATGAACACCACTACAAACTTGTCCAAGTAATCCATAAAGACCTTATTCATGAGGTACATAAAATAGGCAGGTGCATTGGTCAATCCAAAGGACATCACGGTGTACTCATAAGATCCATACCGTGTCCTGAAGGTTGTCTTGAGTACGTCCGATGGTCTAATGTTCATTTGAAAGTATCCCGAACTCAAATCGATCTTAGAGAAGACACAGGCAGCCTTCATCTGGTCGAACAAATCTTCTATGCGCGACAAGGTATACTTGTTCTAGATGGTCACCTCATTGAGAGCTCGATAATCCACACACATCCTTTGGGATCCATCCTTCATCAAAAAATAGAACGGGTGCTCCCCAAGGTGAAGAGCTTGGGCAAATAAATCCCTTCTCTAATTGCTCTTGACTCTGCTTCTTGAGCTCTGCTAACTACTTAGGAGGCATCCTATTCAACCTCTTAGCTATAGGTGTAGTTCCAGATTTTAAATCAATAACAAACTCAATGTCTCGATCAGGTGGCATACCTGGCAACTCATCCAGGAACACGTCCAAAAATTCACATACCACCGAAATCTCCTCAATTGCGGCACCATATATGTGATTCAGCTCCAATTTCTTAGGTGCATGTTGAGATGCTTCAAATTCTACGGTGATCCCTTACTCATTAGTCAACTTCACCATCTTCGTGGCACATTCAATGACTCTATTGTGCTTCCTTAACTAGTCCATACCAAGTATAATGTTCAATCCTTGAGAATCCAGAAAAATGAGGTTGGTGAGAAAATCTACCCCCCTTATTCTAAGGCTTACTTTGGACATGCTATATTTGTCCTCATCTCTCCTCTAGGAGACTTAACCAATAGAGTAAACTTCATATGAGAGATAGGAAAACTATAATTGGCAGCATATTTTGATGCAATGAATGAATGCTATGTTCCAGAATCAAATAATATAGTCGCCAAGTTCGAGTTTGCGTGAAACATACCAATGACCACGTCATCCGCTTTTTGAGCGTCCTCCGTAGATACATGGTTGACGTTGCCATGAGCAAAATTATGCTGTCCACGGTTTCCTTACGGCTGTCCTCCATTTGGTCTTGGGTTCTGTCTTGGCGCATTGCTTCCTTCACCTAGGCCTGACTTAGGACAATGATGTGCAAAGTGTCCAGCTTCTTCACGAGTATAGCACTTCTTAACTCCACCAGAGTTATTGGGACGAGGTTGATTCTAAACGTTTGCACCAGGAAAGTTGGCACGAGGTGCAAAAGGCATTGGAGGCCTAGGTGCTTGCATGACAGGGCACTGCTACAAAAACTGAGTTAGGCGCGGTGCATATCCAGGACGCTGAGCAGGAGTAGAAGAGCTGTAGTAAGGCGCATTAGGTGGCACAAAGCGAGGGTGCACATTGCTTCCTTGTTGGTGTCCTTGATATGGCGCCTTCCTCTTGTTGTCTTGCTCCATCTCACGGACCTTGTTCTCCACCATAATTGCTTTGTCCACAAGCTTCGGAAAGTTGGCATAATCACAATTGAGCAATTGCACTTGGATTTCATTGTTCAAGCCTCTCATGAACAAGTATTGCTTCCGGTTGTCCCGGCTCACGTCTTTAGACACATATCTTGAGAGCTGAGTGAATTATTTGAGATATTCACCCACGCTCGATCTTCCTTGCTTCAAGTTTGCAAATTCTTGCCTCTTCAAGACCATAACACTTTCCGGCACATAATGAGAACGAAAACTCTCCTTGAATTCCACAAAAGTGATCCTCTCCTAATTCTCATGAGCATTGAATAACGAATCCCACCAATCGACGGCTGCTCCAACAAGTTGATGAGAAGCAAATAGAACCTTCTCCCAGTCACTGCATTGGACAATAGCAAGCTTCTTCTCCACAGACTTGGGCCAATCATCGGCATCCATAGGGTCAGCAGCCTGAGCAAAGGTCGGCGACCTAGTCCTCATGAACTCTCCCAACCGGTTATGAGGGGGTGGGGGTGGCGGTGGAGGCTTGTGGGGATGATTGTTGATGTTGCCAGCCTGTAGCTGTCCCATAGTCTGTATCATGGTCTCCATGAGCTTGTTTTGCATGGTCAATAGCTATTCAATGATGATAGCTCCTTGAGCAGATCCTTATCCATTGTTGTTATGAGGTACTCCATTGTTCTCCTCCTCATCATTGCCATCCCTCTGATTGCGAGTCCGCACCATCTAAAGAAAAGCAGGAGATAAGAATTTGGAAAATGTTCCCAACTATATGCATCAAGGGATATGAAACTAACAACCAACTATACTAGCCTATGTGGACATGACAATGCTAAAGCATCCCAAAATCCTACACTAAGCACACAAGCAGCAATATATAGCAAACAACACACCAAACAAAAACACCTCGCTTCCTGAGTGCTCCTATGTGCTCTAAAGTGTCCATTCTATCTAGGTTGCGTCGTACGGTCAACCTGTGGCTCTGATACCAATTTGTGACACCCGGTTCCGAAAATGAACCAAGTGCAGTATATGTGTGCCCAGGTTGTTTAACACACATACACGAGTGATTCACAAATGATAAGCAGATAATTACCACAGCTAAAATTATTAAATAAGTACTTTTATTACAGAATTCATAATATACTTGAATACAAGCTCTAATGAATATTAATGACAAGTTTCAACTAATGCAGCTAAAATAAACTAATTAAGGAAACTAATCAGCTAAGCAGCATAAGCAATAGGGTATAGCACAGCTCCAATCAACACAACAGGCAAGCTGACAGTAGACACGGCTTAGAACTCTGCATTATCACCGTTATACTCTCAATCCCGACCTGCAACTGTTGGTGGGGGAATTGCAAGAGTGAGTACATGTTGTACAAAGCAAGTGTGGAAAGTATGACATGTAGGTGACTCAAATGACGAATATAATAATGGCTAAGTGCCGAAAAGTACTTTAAAACATTTTAAAAGCAATATATTATATGTATGTGAAGTAACCCATCATAAACCATCATGATTATCATAGTATAAGTCCATATCCATATCCATCATCATTAAACCAGATTCACCATTACCATTAACCATATCCATTGCCATAAGCCAATCCATAACCATAAACCATGTTACCATTCATAACCAGTATCAAACCATTACCATTATTAAACCATAACCATCCAAATCCCAGTTTCCCTCTATTCATGTAGGTCATCCAGACGCTCCTAACCGGGAGTACAACTATCATGATAGTTTTAGACACTCTGCAGAGTTTGTACCACTTTACCCACGTGTTTGTGATTTCATCACCCATCGGCAACTAAAGAAAAACCTTATGCCAAAACACAACCATAGGTGTATGGCAAAGAGATCACAAAATAACCTTTACAAAGGGATTACTAGCCTATTTAGACCCCAATGAGGTTTCACCGATGGCGATGTCTCCCACGGAGCACATCTTCAACCAAGGGCCCCCTCTTGAGCCATTCGGATCCCAGGGTAGTCCCACCAATCATCAACAAATCCAATCCGACTACCCCTTCCCCGGGCATCCTTAATGGTCCAAATAGCACTGGCAAAGCCCTAACTAATCAGCTACGCCACACCCATACTTGGCCTTGTGGTGGCACTGTAGTCCTGGCATATTCTCTCCTGAACCGGTCCTTAGATCTAAAGCAAGCAAACCACCATAACATCCAACCAATCCACATACCAGGCTTGCTTAGATCACACATTAGCATAACCTATTTAACCAGTTCATGTTAATCATAATCTCACAAATGCATAATTAAGTGTATAGTTGTTCTCCCATCCCAGTTTATTAAGCGAAGCAAAAAGGTAAAAAGCCCTTCCCGACTCTCTACCATATATATTCAAGGTGACAAGGGTGGTTAAACAAAACTAGTAAACTTCCTACCATATGATTCCCATCAAATTGACACAAGCATGCAGTTTTGCAAACAAAACATTTATTATCAAAGCAGGATCAATATGCTTCAAGGACACTTGCCTTGCTCTTGGGATTGATTAGGATGAAAAGCTTCAAACTCTTGGTGTTGGAGATCCTCCGCAGCACTCTCTAGCACAAATCCGTCTAATCCGCGCAATAAACATACAAGACAAAAATTACAATCAAAGAGTGCACAAATATTACTCAATATGACATGACATGCATGATTAATGCAACTGCAAGGTAAAACTAGTTAATAAGTTGTTAATAATGCTCATTAATCAATTACAATGGTTATTAAGAAGTCTACACAAGTTTGGAATTGATCTCAATTAAATTTTAGAATTAATCCGACACAAATTAACCAGCAAAATCGGACTAGTCCGCTGGGGACCGGACAAATCCACACTTCGCAGAACTAGTGAACTAGGGTTTTCTAGATCGACGTGAATTTGGAGATTTAGGGTTGAATTCATGTAAGGAAAAGGAAGTAGAAGGTGTACCATGTATCTAAGACTCCAAAGGATCAAGGGTTTTGGAGGCAACACTTGGATCTTGACGATCTAGGGTTGATGAAGAACTCGATGGTGAATCGTCGATGAAGAACGCGAAGTTGATGGAGATCTTGATCCTCTTTTGTTTCCTCCTCTTATTCTTCTTGCTCTAGATCTCCTTCTCCCTCCTTGGTGGCCGCTATTCACGAGCTAGGGTTTGGGTGTGGTTCAAAAGTGGCAAATAGATGTCAAGCCAAGGGGTGGAGTTGTTTATATAGAGGTGGAGGCTAAGGTTAGATGGATTTCGAGTCTTGAGATGAGTAGGGGTCGGTTTGGAGTCCCACATGGGCTCTAAAAGGGTTAGGCACGACGTCCCTATGCCCACTTAGCGTAAAACCAAAGAAACAAGTTGTGAAACAAAAGATGAATTTGGAGTCACTATTTATCAGACAAGTCCGAAAAGGGCCAGACTAGTCCGAAGTTAGATAGAGAGAAATCGGACAAGTCCGGATTGGACATCGGACAAGTCTGAACGTATCCAGAGGGGAAAAATAGACAAGTCTGGACAAAAATCGGACAAGTCCGATTTTAGTCAGAGGAAAAACGGACAAGTCCGCTGGATTACCGGACAAGTCTGGGCAAGTCGAGGGACTTAGCAAAATTTCCAAGAATTGGAACACCAAACTAGTCCGCACTTGACCGGACAAGTCCGTAAGTGTTCAGAGAGGAAAACAGACTAGTCCGCAGCAAAACGGACAAGTTCTATGGAACTCAGAGAGAAATCCGACTAGTCCGCACCAAAATCGGATTAGTCTGCACTTCCCAAAATTCTTAAGTGTGGTTTTGCTATTAATTCATTTTAAACTTGTTCCTTTTTATGTGGATTAATGTTAAACATATTTAATGATGGATGCAGGGCATGATTCATGAAAATGAGGGTGTTACAACTATGACCAATCGCATCACAGTGAAGGTGCCACAGGTCTATACCACTTGGCCAAGTGGGTAGTTTGCGGCAACAAGACAGGCCAACGGGACACCTTCTGCCCCCGTGAGCAACAACGCGTGGTCTACTGACAAGAGAGGAGGCAAGACGGCGAGTCCTAACTGCCTCTGTCAGGAGAGCTTACGGAAGAAGCCTTAGATCTTTAGGATAAGATCGCCCCGAGACCACCTGTTGGGCCCCGGGACCCCACTTGTAAGGCGTTCGACCTTGTCTATAAAAGGCCTGGATCGCCACTGTTACAAAGGACTAGAAATAACACCACACACGCATACACACATACTAGCAATACTATCCACCGTGGAGTAGGGTGTTACGCTCCTTGCAGCCCGAACCACGTAAAACCCACTGTCTCATACTTCCATCTGCTAGAACACTTGATTGAGGCCTAAGCTCTGCCAAACAAGAACCTCTGCGGGCTGCTCCTTAGCAGATCCGGGGGAAGTGTCGCTCTAACACTTCGACATTTGGCGTGCCAGGTAGGAGCTTTTTCCCTCAAAAAAGTGGTAGCGCTTTCACCACCATGGTGTCCATCAAGCCTGCGAGTAGCAGCAAGATCAAGATGCAAAAAGGTCGACCAGATCCGACACCACCCAGGGGGCCTGCCGTCAATGTTTCTACAATGATGATGGATGATGCCGGAGCAACCAGCTCCGGCACCACCCAAGGGGCCTGCCGTCGACTATTTGACAGCGAGGATGGGCGACGCCAGAGCAGCCAGCTCCGGCACCACCCAAGGGGTCTGTCGTCAACGTTTCTACAGCGACGATGAGTGACGCCAGAGCAGCCAACACTAGCACCACCCAAGGGGCCCACCATCCATGTTCTTCGCATTGATGATGGACAATGTTGGAGCATCTAGCTCCGGCATGACCCAGGGGGCCTGCCGTCGATGTTTCTACAGCGACGATGGGCGACACTGGAGCAGCCAGCTCCGGCACCACCCAAGGGGCCTGCCGTTGATGTTTCTACAGCGATGATGGACGACGCCTCAGCAGCCAGCTCCGGCACCACCCAAGGGGCCTGCCGTCGATGTTTCTACAGCGACGATGGACGATGCCAGAGTAGCCGTCACTGGCACCACACATGGGGTCCACTGTCGATGTTCTTCTCGTTGATGATGGGTGATGCCGGAGCATCAGCTCTAGCACCTCCCAAGGGGCCCGCCATTGACTTTTCTTAGCGTTGATGGTGGGCGCCGCCAGAGCATCCAGCTCCAGCATCACCCAGGAGGCCGGTCGTCATCATTTCTACAACGACGATGGGCAACACCGGAGCAGCCAGCTCTGGCACCAGCCAAGGGGCCTGCCGTTGACTTTTCTATAAGCAAAGATGGGCGACACCAGAGTAGCCAGCATCGACACCACCCACGGGGCCTGTTGTCGATGTTCTTCTCATGGATGATGGGCGATGGCGGAGCATCCAGCTCTGGCACCTCCCAGGGGGACCGCCGTCGATGTTTCTTAGCATTGATGGTGGATGCCACAGGAGCATCCAACTCTGACACCTCCAAGGGCGCCCGCCATCGACGTTCCGCACGTTGAGGGTGGGTGCCTCAGTTCGGTGGCTACCTCATTGCCATCATCGCCAACATCAACTATCCATGCTCCCTTGCTTCACCGGGAGCCCGCTGACGACATCTTGCGACTAAGTGGTAGGCGTGTCCAACCGGTTGGCCACACCTACCAGGGGCTTCTAAGGGTCTCATGGGCAGGACGTCAAGTGGTTTTCTGCCACCACAGTGACAACGACATCACCAAGGCAATACGGTAAGTTCAACCTGAAGATCTGCTGTAAGTTTTACTTTTGGCACGGTGAGAGGTCCAAGGTATGCAACCTGCTTAGTCTGGTCCTGCACCCAAAGCTTGTACATTTTGCCTCCCAGTGCTACTTCGGTAAAGCTTCACCCTGTGCGCAGTGGTAGGATAGTGTTTTTTCCTCTGAAAAGGGTGTCACAGCGTCTAGGAGCAGTGCTTGAAGCAACTAAGCTCCGGTGGGTCCGGTCCAGGGTGTTCAGCCTGCTTAGCATGGTTCCATACCGAAAGCTTGTACAATTTTCCTCCCTTGTCATCCAGAGCGGGTCGTTGCCTTCTTGCAAAGCCTGCCCCCTCCTATGATTACCAAGTTAGAAGAACCATTGTCTTGCCCTATGCTCCATTTATGTTCATTTAATTATGCATTAATTTTATGATCATCAAATCATGCTTTTTCTCACATATTCTCTGTCATATGCCCGGGCACTATCTCCCTGTCTCGCGCCTAGTGGAGTTATGTAATCCTGCTGCTGGCGAGTCTGCTTGAGGTTCTTGTGATGCATTGGGGTTCTTTGGTTGATTTCCTGCTCGGGAGCCCGTGGCGCCAAATAGTCACTCCCCTGAAAAGTTAACGCCCGTGGGAGGTCCAGAGTGTACAGCCTGCTTACCCTGGTCCTGCACCCTAAGCGTGTACACTTTGCCTCTTCAGCGCTAACAGTTGAGTACATGGGGCCGGACGACACACACTCCTGAGCAAAGCGATAACCAGAACCCAGATATTGTTGCACTGAATTACCCACGCATCGTAAGCCTGGCTAGAGACTGTAAGACATAACGAGACTAAAAGCGGGAAGGGAGTAATCGTCGAGCAAAATTATTTACATTATGCTTTAATTTTTTGCTTACTTTCGCATATCGTCTGCCATATGCCCGGTTACATTTCTCCTATCTCGTCCTAGTTGGAATTGTGCTATCCTACTAAAGGTGGATCCGCATGAGGTACCTGCAATGTGTTTGGGGTCGATGATCGTTTTCTTGTTTGGGGTCCATGGTGTCGAATGGTTCTAACTCCTAAAAGGCTAACGCCGAGCTGGAGGTCCAGGGTGTGCAACCTACTTAGCCTAGTTCTGGTAGGATCTTGGCTCCCGATCTTTCGATGAGAATAGGGTTTGATTTGTGGAGGAGAATACATTGGCGATCCGACTACACCGTCCCTAAGACGATGCGCCTTAGCGACCGGTACACTGACTCCGAAGTTGTATTGATCTTGCTGGCGCACAATCAACCTTACCACGAGGGCCTTTGTTCCTACAAGCAAACGAAGAACACGCAATAACAAGAAGAACATGAACTTATCAGTTGAATCAATCTGAAGTGGGGTTCTGCATACAAGTAGACGGGCCATCTAGTCGACACGCGCGTGTAGAAGGAAGCAGCGAAAGCTGACTTACGAATAAACAAAACCCCCCAGCTAATGAGGGTGGCGGCTACTATTTATTACCTCCCTAGGGTAGTTAGAAACCCCAATCACAAGTCCCTAGTGGAACAAACGATACATGGGCCATGGGCCCAATTTTGGTGATGCAACACCATAGATAGAAAAGGTCATGGTATTAAAATAACGATTGTGGCCAACTCCGAATAGTTATGGACATGAGGCCAGATCCGTTTGAAAGTAGACTTGATAATATTTATAGAAAATACTTGAACACCCAGACCAGAGTCCGTATGAAGTCGTGGTGGCCGTCACATGTTTGTGCTGTTCTGCTGTCCAAATCACGTCCGCGCGAATTCCCTTCCCATTGGCTCCTCTCCGCTGTTCCTAAGCAATACAAGAAAGCACGTAGTTCCACGGTCTAGATAAGATGGTCATAAGGCCAAGAACGAGTTCACCTCATAGTTTATTTGACGTGCACGGGCGCGAGTGATCGGACCAGAAACCGGTAGTTGAGTTTGTGTGGATGTATCGAGGGTGTTGATGTCATCATCATCCTCCCCTTCTTGCATTTGAGTCGTCCGCGACTCAAGATCATCTTCTTCTCCCAAATATGGCTTCAAATTTCCAATGTAAATGTGGGTCTAACCCAAAATCCACAGGCAACTCGAGTTTATATGCATTAGCATTAATCCTTTCTAACACTTTGAATGGACCATCAGCTCGAGGTAACAATTTAGACTTTCTCAAATCAGGAAACCTATCCTGTCGCAAATGTAACCAAACTAAATCACCATGTTCAAAAGTGATAGGCTTCTTTCCCCTACTACCAGCAATTTTATACTTGGCATTCATGCACTCTATATTCTTCTTAGTGGTTAAATGCAATTTTAAGATCAATTCAGCATGATGTTTAGCACTAAAATTCACTCGTTCAATTGAAGAAAGAGGTAATAAATCAATAGGAGCACAGGGTACAAATCCATAAACAATCTCAAAAGGGCATTTCTTAGTACTAGAATGTAGGGAACAATTATAAGCAAACTCAACACGACGCAAACACTCTTCCTACATTTTTATATTCTTTTTCAAAACATCCCTAAGAATGGTAGATAAACTTCTATTCACAACCTCCGTTTGACCATCAATTTGGGGATGACAAGTAGTTGAAAATAAAAGCTTAGTCCCCAATTTTGCCCATAACGTTCTCCAAAAATGGCTAAGAAACTTAGCATCATGATCTGAAACTATTGTGTTTGGCACACCGTGCAACCTAACAATCTTTCGGAAAAACAAATCAGCAACATGTGTACCATCATCACTTTTAAGACAAGGTATGAAGTGTACCATTTTAGAAAATCTATCCACGACAACAAAGATGTTATTCCCCCCCTTCTTTGTTCTAGGCAGTCCTAAAACAAAGTACATAGAAATATCCTCCCAAGGCATGCTAGGAACAGGAATAGGCATGTACAAACCATGTAGATTAAGTCGTGACTTAGCTTTTTGACATGTCGTGCAGCGAGCAACGAAGCGCTCCACCTCTCGCCTCACCCTTGGCCAAAAGAAATGACCAACAAGTATGTCCTCCGTCTTTTTCACTCCAAAGTGCCCCATCAGCCCGCCTCCATGCACTTCGTATAACAACAACAAGCGAACGGAGCTAGCTGGAATGCATAACTTGTTAGCTCTAAACACATAGCCATCATCGAGGACAAATTTATTCAATGTTTTTCTGTCTTTACATTTCAGCAATACATCTTTGAAATCAGCATCATGTTCATATTGATCTTTAATCGTTTCTAATCCAAAAAATTTAAAGTCAAGTTGAGATAGAAGAGTATAACGTCTAGATAAAGCATCAACAATAACGTTATCCTTTCCCTTTTTGTGTTTAATGACATAAGGAAAAGACTCAATAAATTCCATCCACTTAGCATGCATACGGTTCAGTTTCCCTTGACTCCTAATATGCTTTAGTGATTCATGGTCAGAATGGATAACAAATTCTTTGGGCCACAAATAATGCTGCCATGTTTCTAAAGTTCGTACAAGAGTATATATTTCCTTATCATAGGTAGAATAATTCAGAACAGACCCACTCATTTTCTCACTAAAATATGCAACAGGTTTTCCTTCTTGTAACAAAACACCACCCAATCCAATCCCACTAGCATCACATTCAAGCTCAAAAGTCTTAGAAAAATCAGGAAGTTGGAGGAGAGGTGCATGCGTCAACTTATCTTTCAGTATGGTAAAGGCGTTATCTTATGTGGTGCCCCAAGAAAAAGGTACTCCCTCCTTCGTAAGGTCATTCAATGGAGCAAAAATGGTGCTGAAACCCTTCACAAAGCGACGATAGAACCCAACCAGCCCTAGAAAGCTCTGCACCTGTGTGATAGTCTTTGGTACATGCCACCCCTGAATAGCCTCTACCTTGGCTTGGTTAACTTCAATTCTCCGTGGAGTAACAACATAGCAAAGGAAAGAGACTCGATCCGTGCAAAAATTGCACACTCGATCCGTACAAAAGGTGCACTTCTCAAGATTAATAAATAATCGTGCCTCACGTAAAGCATTAAAAACAGCACGTAAGTGATCAAGATGTTCATCCATGGATTTGCTATAAATCAATATATCATCAAAATACACAACAACAAATTTTCCAATGAATGCACGCAAAACCTCATTCATTAATCTCATGAAGGTGCTAGGTGCATTAGTTAACCCAAAAGGCATGACTAACCACTCATATAAACCGAACTTAGTATTGAAAGCAATTTTCCATTCATCTCATAGTTTCATCGAATTTGGTGATAACCACTACGCAAATCAACTTTTGAGAACACAATAGCACCACTCAATTCATCAAGCATATCATCTAAGCATGGAGTAGGATGACGATATCGAATGGTGATATTGTTGATTGCTCTACAATCCACACACATATGCTAGGATCCATCCTGTTTAGGTACTAGAATAATTGGAACAGCACGAGGACTAAGAGACTCACGTACATAAGCTTTGTCAAGTAGTTCTTGTACTTGGCGCTGAATCTCATTTGTTTCTTCCGGATTTGTCATGTATGGTGCACGGTTGGGCAATGAAGCATCGGGAATGAGGTAAATCTGGTGCTCAATCCCTCGAAGTGGTGGTAGTCCTGGTGTTATTTCACTTGGAAACACATCAGAATATTGCTGCAAAATGTTAGCAACATCAGGAGGCAAAGAATGGTCCATATTATAAAGGGAAATCAAAGCATCGTTGCATTCCAAAGCATAGGCAACAGAAGTCGAAGCAATCAGTTCATTAATATCAGATTTCGTAGCAAACAAGCATTTTCCCTTCAGAGATATCTCATTTTTCTTATCAAACACAGATTTGGCATTGTTATTGTTCTCAACGTTAGCATGGTCTTGAGATTTAGTTTTCCTAGCTATGACAACATCATCTTGCACAATAGCTTCAGAAGACATAGGATGCAACACAATTTTCTTATCATGGTAACGAAAAGAATACTGATTTGATCTACCATGATGCATAGAATCTCTATCAAATTGCCAAGGTCTTCCTAGCAGAATATTACAAGCTTGCATAGGCACAACATCACATTCAACGACATCCTTATATGATCCAATAGCAAAATTGATTTGCACTAGTCTAGTTACCTTTGCCTTACCGCTGTTGTTTAACCATTGAATGTAATAGGGATGTGGGTGCGGTTTGGTGCTTAGTGCCAGCTTGGTCACCATGTCACTGCTGGCCAAGTTGTTGCAGCTACCTCCATCAGTGATCATGCGGCAAGATTGCTCTTTGACGACACACTTTGTTTGGAATTATGTGTGCCTTTGATTTTGTTCCGCTTTCTCCATTTGTGCACTAAGCACACACTGCACAATGAGACTATCATAGCCGCTGCATCTTCTGCACCAATATGCTCTTCTTGATGTTCATCGCTACCTGCATAGTCAGCTGCAAGCAAAACACATGTATCGTCATCAACTTTAACAATTAGAACATGTTTGCTTGGGCAGTCACGCTGCACATGGCCAAAACCCTTGCACTTGTGACATTGAACTTCTCTAGACCATCCGGTAGATGCTACGGAAGATGCACTCTCGGTGGGCTTTTGGGTGGTCTTTATAGCTGAGCTAGTGGAAGAAGCACGTGGCTTGTTGCCGGAGGAAGAAGGTGCTGCCTGACTTGGTGAAGAAGATGGCGGGGAAGCACGCCCAGTCGAAGGAGTAGTCATGCGTGGTTGCCATGAGCTAGTCTTTTCTGCAGAAATATTAGTTCTAGAGCTAGCTCGTCGTCCCTACACTTCCCTTTCAGCTTTACAAGCAAGATGAAACAAGTGGGTAACATTATTGTAATCTTTATAAGCAAGTATGTCCTGAATTTAACGGTTTAAATCACCCAAAAATCTAGCCATGGCTGGTTCCTTATCCTCGTCTGAATTACAACGCAACATACCCATTTGTAATTCCTGAAAATAGTCTTCTACACTTTTAGCTCCCTGTCTCAATTGTTGTAACTTATTTAACAAATCACGTCCATAGTAAGAAGGAACAAATCTTGCCTGCATGAGCCGTTTCAAAGAATCCCAAGTTTGTGGTATATTATTATGATTTTTCTTGCCATGTTCTATACACAAACAGAAGCAAAATCAGTAAACTCACTAGTGGCTGCTCTAACTATTGCGTTTTCAGAAAACTCATGACATTCAAATTTTTGATCAACGGAAATCTCCCAAGTAATATATGCATCAGGGTCATATTTACCTTAAAAATGAGGTATCTTAAATTTGATCTATTTAAAAGTATCATCATGATTGCGTACCTCATGCTGACGATGTCCACCCATACCTTGACGGTTGCGTTGTAGCCAGCGCCGTGGCCTAGCTTCCGCATCTTCCCCAATCTCCATATCTGCAGAATAGCCATCTTCATTGTCAAGTACAATACTAGGAGCATTGCTCACCTGTCCATCCGCGGTGCGTCCACGATCCCTCTACTCAAGGTGCTGCAGGATGGCTCCAATAGAAGTGTTGAATGTTTGAATGGAAATCTCCAACGTGCTGATTTTGGTGTTGGTGTCGATCTGCATATTTTCCAATTGACCAAGGAGGTCACTGGTAACACGAAAATCCTCATCAAGTGCTTCTGTGTGTAGCCGCACTTGGCGTTCGAAGTGTTGTATAATTCCCCGTGTGCGAGGTGAATGCACGTCTTTGTTTGTATTTGCTCCTCCTGCCATGGTTACTAGAAAAAAACAATCCAATATGAAAGGGTAACATTATCCCTAGCTACAAAGGTGTTGGTGGAGATAACTCGCTCACTCTCAACCTGTTCAATCAAGCTCTTACCTGTTCTTACCAAGCTCAGCAAGAAGGTGATGGCAACAAGCAAGTACTGAACAACTTCAAGAGCAGGTGTCAATCTATGGCTTTAGGTGGCTGAACTAGCACAAGGAGCAAACTTTCACCACATTAATCACAACAAGCTGAATAAATGTTCTATGATAGTACTGTGCTGATCTTAGTCTAGAGCGTACTAGAGACGCGAGCCAAGAACACCAATGTCGTCACCAAAAACACCCCAAACAACAATCTGATTTTTTTCCTTTTTTTTGTTTTTTTTTGTTGGGGTTGTCACCCAAACTATCTCTAGATCCAATCAGGAGACCCTAGAACAAAATTTGCACATGCGGCTTTTGATCTTGCACTTGCCTTTTTTCTTCTCTAATTGCTTGTGGATTTTGTGCGACTTTTGATTTTGCACTTGCCTTTTTCTTGTTGTCAAACTCAAATTACTAATCTGACTCAAACTCGAAGTAGCAATCTGACTCGAACTCGAACTAGTAATCCGACTCACACTCGAACTAGCAATCCGACTCAAATTCGAAGTAGCAATCTGATTTGGACTCATAATCCGACTCAAACTCGAACTAGCAATCCGACCCAAACTCAAAGTAGTAATCAGATTCAAACTCAAACTAGTAATCCAACTCAAACTCAAACTACGAATCTGGCTCGAACTAGGTGACCGAATGTGACATGAACTCGAAACTCTAGTGGTGCAAAACTAAAGACCAGCAACTTGACTCGTTAAACCAACCATGAACTCAACAAGTCTTGACTAAGTAGAGAAAGTAAAAGGCACAATGGTCTAGGAATAATGGAAAAAAAACATATCTGGTATTTTTTGGGCTTTTTTTGGACTATAGGATGATAACGGCGGAAAGAGAAGTAATGGTAGCACTCTCACCGATTAACCTTGCTCTGATTACCACTTGATAGGATCTTGGTTCCCAATCTTTCAATGAGAATAGGAGGGTTTGATTTGTAGAGGAGAAGACGTTGGCGATCTGACTACACCGTCCACAAGATGATGCGCCTTGGGCATCGGTACACCGACTTCGAAGTTGTATTGATCTTGCTGGTGCATAATCAATCTGACCATGAGGGCCTTTGTTTCTACAAGCAATCGAAGAACACGCAAGAACAAGAAGAACAAGCACTTATCAGTTGAATCAATCTTAAGTGTGGTTCTGGATACAAATAGATGGGCGATCCAGTCAACACGCGCGTGTACAAGGAAGCAACAGAAGCTAACTTACGAATAAACAAAACCCCCAGCAAATGAGGGTGGCGGCTACTGTTTATTACCTCCCTAGGATCGTGAGAAACCCTAATCACGAGTCCCTAATGGACTCCAAATGATACATGGGCCATGGGCCCAATTTTGGTGATGCAGCACTATAGACAGAAAAGGTCTTGGTATTAAAATAACGTTTGCGGCCGACTCCGAATAGATATGGACATGAGGCCATATCCGTTTCAAAGTAGACTTGATATTCTTTCCAGGAAGTACATGAACGCCCAGATCGTAGTCCGTATGAAGTCTTGGTGGCCGTCACAAGTTGGTGCTGTTCTGCTGTCCAAATCCCGTCCGCGCGAATTCCCTTCCCATTGGCTCCTCTCCATTGTTCCTAAGCAAAACCGGAAAGCACGTAGTTCCACGATCTAGATAAGATGGACATAAGGCCAAGAACGAGTTCACCTCATAGTTTAGTTGATGTGCACGAGCGCGTGTGATCCGACCAGAAACCGGTAGCTGAGTTGGTGTTAATGTATCGAGGGTGTCGATGTCCTCATAAACTTCTATACCCTAAGCATGTGCACCTTGCCTCCCAGTGCTAACAGCTGAGTAAAGGGGGTCAGACGGCTCATGTCCTGAGCAAGGCAGCGACCATACCCCGAATGTTGTCGCACCGAATTACCAATGCCCCACATCTTAGTTAAGGACCGTAAGCCATAACGAAACTAAGGAGCAGGGAAGTGGGGACCGACGAGCAAAATTACTTTTTGTCTACCGTGTGTGCAGGACCTACAGGGAGCCCGCTGCCGACGTTCTACACGTCTGTGGTAGGCGCCGCCGACACTTCTGTGAGCTCTGACGCCAACAAAGGGGGCTGTCAGCGTCACTTCTCTGAGCTCCAGTGCCCCCCAGGGGGTCGCCGGCGTCACTTCTACGAGCTCCGACGCCTCCCCAGGGGGCCGCCGATGTCCCTTCTTCGAGCTTTGGTGCCTCCCATAGGGACTGCCAGTGTCATTTCTGCAAGCTTCGGCACCTCCCATTGGGGCCGCCGGCATCACTTCTGCGAGCTCCGGCGCCTCCCATGGGGGCCGCCGGCGTCACTCCTTTGAGCTCTGGCGTCTCCCAAGGGACCACCAGTGTCACTTCTGCGAGCTCCGGCGCCTCTCAAGGGGGCAGTTGGCATCACTTCTCCAAGCTCCAGTACCCCCAGGGGGGCCGCAGGCGTCACTTCTCCGAGCTCCGGCGCCCCTCGAGGGGGTCCACTGGCGTCACTTTTACAAGACAAGATAAATGCCCCGCCTACGGGATCATCATATCTCCCGAGGTGGGCCCAAGGGCCACTATCGGTACCCTCAAGACCGGGTACCCCGCATACAAGAAGAAGCTCCAGACCCGTCCTCCCTGCCGAGGAGGGTTCCGGAGCTGCCACATGTCATACAGCTTCAGGCCCTTGCTCCCACCGAGGAGGGCTCCAGAGCTGCCACGCGTCCTCCAGCTCTGGGTCCTTGCTCCCACCAAGGAGGTCTCCGAAGGTGGAGTGTGTCCCACGACCTACAATGAGTCATGGACCCCAAAGAGTAAAGGGCAGCGCATCCTATACAGTCGCGCATTGAAGGCACGCACCTTCCCCAGGCGCACGATGCAGTGCACGCCCCAGTCAGGTACCACTACGCCAAATCACATTGCAGTGAAGGCGCCACAGACCTACCCCACACCGCCAAGTGGGTAGCTTACGGCGACAAGAGGGATGGGACATTCCCTACCATCATCAATGACTATGTCCTGCCACTAGCGACCAACGCGGCAAGACAACAAGTCTTCAAAGTGTGGTAAGAGGCGACGTACGCAAGAATCCTTAGATCTTGTACAGGATAAGATCACCCCAGGGTCACCTGTCAGGCCCCGAGCCCCACTTGTAAGCCCTCCAGCCTCGGAATATAAAAGGATCGGGCAGCCACAGAATTAGAAATTTCCATTGGTCCGCTTGAACTAAGGACCAGACCAAAAGCACTACACACGAATACACACATACTAGCAATACCATCCACCGTGAAGTAGGGTGTTACGCTCCTTGCGGCCCGAACCACGTAAAAACCACTATATCGTACTTCCATCCGTTAGAACTTGATTGAGGCCTAAGCCCGTTGAACAAGAATCTCCGCGGGCTGCTCCTTAGTAGATACAGGGGAAGTGTCGCTCTAACACTTCGACATACGACTTGAATCATCTTGCAGTTGAGCACTTGCGTCCTCGTTGGCCATCACATAAAATGGGTTAGCCAACACTACCCTATTTTCACACAAAACTAGAAAACAAGCAAGGGTAATCCTGTCTAATAACTATTATTACCTATAGCTTAAATCGCAAGTGATAGCTATCCTTCACTTCCATTGCCTTCCCCGACAACGACGCCAGAAATGCTCGTTGGTATTTCTTAACACCATAGATCATCTTCGATAGGACATGATATCCGCAAGCACACAGAAGATACTGTTGTAGCATTACACCCAAGAGTATTCCCAATGGTATCATATTTATCCCAAAGAAAGGCGGTGTAGTGGAGTAAACACTATTCTCATGATCAAAGTATAGGGTACTAAGTAATTATCAGAATAGGGTAAGATGGTAATAGGGGTTGTGTGACACACGCCTAAGCCATCTACTCTAATGGTAAGGTTATCCTAGTGAGGGTTAAGAAACGAGAAGGGGCTGCTCCTACTGTGCTCTAATTACTTGTATACATAGCTTAATAAAGTAACATGAATATGCTAATGGTGAATACTAGGGCTTAGTGGTCCAACATGTCGGGCACGGGCCTACCCTTGTGTGCCAGGTGACTCCAGCCAAGAGCCTACGTCGTAGCCGGACGTGGAGGATTACAATGAACGGATAGAGCTGTCACCACCAACCGCCTACCTCTACAACCCATGGACTACAATGCTTTCAACGCTACTTAACTATCCAATCACCACACTTGCAGGCTATGTAATACCTTATGAGTTGCAATATAGTATTCATCCTAAGGAAATGACTAACTTAAACATTGTTGAACCAATGTTGGATTCAAGCACTAACATAATTATATTAGCATAATCATATTACTACCTAATTAAAATATGGTGGTGGTGTATGATGTTTATGATAACACGATAATGGCATTATGTCTAGATCATAACAACATCTACACCTAGCAAAAACATGGACTCCATAACCAAACAAGAAACACTATATCCAAGTATATGAATAAGTAAAGACTAATAATATTAATATAAAACATAAAGTCATAAATAAAAGAAATGATACATGAGCCATACCTTTCCCAATTTAGACTTGGGACTAGAGGCTCCTCTTTATAGCCTAACCTCCACTAAGGACTAAGAAAAGTAGTGTATACAATAGAATGATGCTCAAGTGGTGTGTGTTGATGTGAGGGGTAGGGGTCTTATTTATAGCTGGAGAAGGGTCGGTTCCTGCCACAAAAAGCATGCAAACCATTTGTAATAGTTATCAGAGCACCACGAGTGAGTGACTCGTGAAAGTTGACCGCGTTTGGCGCAAAGAACAAGTTGGCCGAACCGACCTGGTCATTTCACCAATTCCCATGTGCTTTCTATAGGTCCCATCCAGGTGGGTCATATTGATTGATATGGGTCGTCCACTGTTAGATTTCCTCAGATACGTCTGTTTGTAGGCCATTTGATCCATGTGGTGCCACGTGTCATCGCTGATTGATCGAGATGGTACTTTTTTAGGATTCATCTCCCTCTTTCACCTCAATTCCTGCATAAAAGTTTGCATGCAATATTTTTCCAAAAAAAAAGTGGAAATAAGTTAGGTAGAAAGGTGATGTGTGCAAGAAATGACATATCCTTCACATAATTGAGTTGTATTGATGGGTGAAGTTAGGATATAACAGCTGCCAACAGTCTTCATGTGGCCCGTAGCTCCGGGCTGGCCTCCCCCGCTGAGGCAAGCTCTAGAACCGCCGCCTGTCCAGCAGAACCGGACCCCCGACTCCCCTCGGAGTTGGCTCTGAGGATGCCATGTGGACTGCATTGTAGGACTTGGTCTCCCTGCGGAGGCGGGCTCCGGTGCTGCCACGCGTCCTGCAACTTGCCCTGACCAATAGGTTGCAGAGTAAATGGGCAGTGCACCCTGTCCAAATCAGGCTTTGAAGGCACGCGTCTTCCACAGATGCATGACGCGGTGCACACACCCTGTCAGGTAACGCTGCGTCCAATCCCATCGCGGTGAAGACACCGCATAACTACCTCACTCTACCAAGTGAGTAGCTTACAATGACAAGACGGGCGGACGGGACATTCCCTATCATCATCAACGACTACACATAACCACTGGCATCC
Organism: Tuctoria greenei; assembly: GCA_036927565.1. NCBI lineage: Eukaryota > Viridiplantae > Streptophyta > Magnoliopsida > Poales > Poaceae > Tuctoria > Tuctoria greenei. The sequence continues at coordinate 110,774,520 of JAYESD010000007.1, read as the reverse complement.
GACGCGGCAAGAGGCGGGTCTTCAAGCCGCTGTCAGAGGCAGCATATGCAAGAAGTGTTAGATCTTGTACAGGATAAGATCACCTCGGGGCCACCTGTCGGGCCCCGAAATCCACTTGTAAGGTGCACGACCTTACTATAAAAGGGCCTGGCAGCCACCATTACAAAGGGCCAAGGCACACACGCTTAGACCCAAGCTTAGATTCACTCAAGCACTCACAAGCAATACAACTCTCACCGTGGAGTAGGGTGTTACACTCCAACAGTCCGAACCACGTTAAACCACTGTCTCACCATACCTCATACATGTGACCTCAGCGGAGACTAAGCCTTCGCCTTAAAAAAGAACCTACATGGGCTGCTCTCAAAGTAGGGGAAGTGTCATTCTCACACTTCGACAACGATCGTCTCTGATATGGGTAAACGAGACGAGCCCGCTTCAGCAAGGATTTAAACATGGCTCAGTTGAGTGCAAAAGGAGACGAGCTACTATATGGCACATCTTATTCAAGAAAATATTCGAGATGTGCCCGCTCCTCTAGCAAAAGGGAGACGGTCTTAGCACAAAGCTCGTCTCCTATTACGTATGGAAATGAGATGAGCTTTACAGAAAGCTCGTCACATGCTCCTCTGACAAAAGGGAGACGCTCTTAGCACAAAGCGCATCTCCTATTTACAAAAGGGAGACACTCTTACCACATTCACTTGATAACTAAATAAATTGTCACTCTAATGTAGAGCACCATTATTGAACGAATTAATCCGATTTAAATCTAAAAAATAATCTAATCTTTGATCCTTATTAATTGTTATTCCTTACAAACATGATGAACACACGACACACTGATGAACACACAAGATAATATTAATTCACACAAATGAACACAGATAACACATTCATTCTTTAACACAATATATTACAAAACACAAGAAAAAAGTACAAGAAGACACAAGAAAAGAAAAACAACATCCATAAAAACAACAAAAGAAAAACTAAATCCTTCTCCGCCTCCGCCTCCGACACAGGCTCCGGCGGCTGCTTCAACGGTGCAACAGGAGCCTGTGCACAAGGAGCCTGGACTGATTGCTCCCCGATGGTGCAACCTAGAGACCAGGGTTCCTCACTGTCGCCGGCACCAGGTTCCTGCAGCCCTCAACGCCGAGCTCCTAGGCCATCGTCTCAAATAGAGTGTCGAGACAATCGGCCACAACTGTGAGGTCATAGAGGTAGTGGCCTATGGTACACATTCCAGTAAACTCTGGAAGAGTACCCAGACCCAAGAAACTCATGGTGTGACATGTACTGTTGTAAGCATGTTGCGCAATAACGAGGCATGGGTCATTGTTGAGTCGCTCAGGGGAGTCGCAACACTGTTTCTTGAAGGGTTGCTCTATCGGCGGGCTTGGCGGTGAGACGTTGGCCATGGTGGGTCGTCGGCGCGGCGAAGACGAAGAAGAGGAATGAATGAAGCAAAAGGGAGACACGCTTGTGGAGAACTGATGGTGCGCCTTATACTAATGTCTCTGTATAGTCGACACTGGAGCGGTTCGTTTCACGTGCATTGATGGTATGATGGTACGCTTCAAAACAGCTCACCTCGGGGAAACAAAAGGTCACACGCCGGTCGCTCGTCTCTGCACCACTAGCCGCAATTAAGTTCTCCGAACCTCCTCCTCGGGGTGCGCATCTCCCTTTTGCTGAGTTTCAAATGTTCATGGAGTTGCAAATGTTTATTTCTGAATTGCAACGATGCACATTTGTTATATCTGCGCGCGAAGTGGCAACAGACGCTCATGATGATAACTCTGCGCGCGAGTGGCAACGGACGCTCACGATGTTAACTATGTGCGAGTGTTAACGGACGCACATGATTAATTGCACACATCCCTTTGCCGCGTCTCCTCGCATGGGGAAAAGGGAGACGGGCATTATACAAGCTCATCTCCGATTGTTGACCTAGCTATTTTTAGCTCTCGCATGCTCTCTCCCAAAACATACCAAATTTTTTGCGCAAAACTTACTCGCGCTCTGTCGACCTAGAAACCATAGCTCTGGCACCTCGGCGACCTCGTCCCCGGAGCACGCCGCTGCCTGATCGTCCCATCCCTAGAGCACACCGCCGCCTGATCGTCCCATCCCTAGAGCACACCACTGCCTGGACCCTGCAATTGAAGCATGCCAGCGTCATCCCTCTTTCTCAACTCGCTCTTCGTCATTGTCGCGCTGCTGCTGTTGACCCCGACCTTGGTATGATCATTTATGCGCTCACTCCCAACACTGTCAGCCTGCTGTCATCAGAGAGTTGAGGAACCACCGCTCCGGTGCCTCCGCCATCTCGTTCCCGGAGCACGCCGATGTTTGATCGGTCCTGTCCCTGGAGCACACTGCCGCCTCGACCCTGCCCTTAGAGCGTGCCTCCACTGTCGACCCCGACCTTGGTAATTAGTATGATCAAGCCCTGACTAACACATTTTCAAATTTGCTCAAACTTTTTGTGCGAATGTGACTGCAATTTGATAATGTTTTATAGGATTTCACCAATTTTATTGAATTCAGAGATGTCTTAGTCAGAGCATCAGCAACAAATTGAAGAGGTTGTACAGCAAACTACTCCAAGTCTGTTAAGCAAACTTTCACCACATTAATCACAACAAGCTGAATAAATGTTCTATGATAGTACTGTGCTGATCTTAGTCTAGAGCGTACTAGAGACGCGAGCCGAGAACACCAATGTCGTCACCAAAAACACCCCAAACAACAATCTGATTTTTTTCCTTTTTTTTGTTTTTTTTTGTTGGGGTTGTCACCCAAACTATCTCTAGATCCAATCAGGAGACCCTAGAACAAAATTTGCACATGCGGCTTTTGATCTTGCACTTGCCTTTTTTCTTCTCTAATTGCTTGTGGATTTTGTGCGACTTTTGATTTTGCACTTGCCTTTTTCTTGTTGTCAAACTCAAATTACTAATCTGACTCAAACTCGAAGTAGCAATCTGACTCGAACTCGAACTAGTAATCCGACTCACACTCGAACTAGCAATCCGACTCAAACTCGAAGTAGCAATCTGATTTGGACTCATAATCCGACTCAAACTCGAACTAGCAATCCGACCCAAACTCAAAGTAGTAATCAGATTAAAACTCAAACTAGTAATCCAACTCAAACTCAAACTACGAATCTGGCTCGAACTAGGTGACCGAATGTGACATGAACTCGAAACTCTAGTGGTGCAAAACTAAAGACCAGCAACTCGACTCGTTGAACCAACCATGAACTCAACAAGTCTTGACTAAGTAGAGAAAGTAAAAGGCACAATGGTCTAGGAATAATGGAAAAAAAACATATCTGGTTTTTTTGGGCTTTTTTTGGACTATAGGATGATAACGGCGGAAAGAGAAGTAATGGTAGCACTCTCACCGATTAACCTTGCTCTGATTACCACTTGATAGGATCTTGGTTCCCAATCTTTCAATGAGAATAGGAGGGTTTGATTTGTAGAGGAGAAGACGTTGGCGATCCGACTACACCGTCCACAAGATGATGCGCCTTGGGCATCGTACACGACTTCGAAGTTGTATTGATCTTGCTGGTGCATAATCAATCTGACCATGAGGGCCTTTGTTTCTACAAGCAATCAAAGAACACGCAAGAACAAGAAGAACAAGCACTTATCAGTTGAATCAATCTTAAGTGTGGTTCTGGATACAAATAAATGGGCGATCCAGTCAACACGCGCGTGTACAAGGAAGCAACAGAAGCTAACTTACGAATAAACAAAACCCCCAGCAAATGAGGGTGGCGGCTACTGTTTATTACCTCCCTAGGATCGTGAGAAACCCTAATCACGAGCCCCTAATGGACTCCAAATGATACATGGGCCATGGGCCCAATTTTGGTGATGCAGCACTATAGACAGAAAAGGTCTTGGTATTAAAATAACGTTTGCGGCCGACTCCGAATAGATATGGACATGAGGCCAGATCCGTTTCAAAGTAGACTTGATATTCTTTCCAGGAAGTACATGAACGCCCAGATCGTAGTCCGTATGAAGTCGTGGTGGCCGTCACAAGTTGGTGCTGTTCTGCTGTCCAAATCCCGTCCGCGCGAATTCCCTTCCCATTGGCTCCTCTCCATTGTTCCTAAGCAAAACCGGAAAGCACGTAGTTCCACGATCTAGATAAGATGGACATAAGGCCAAGAACGAGTTCACCTCATAGTTTAGTTGATGTGCACGAGCGCGAGTGATCCGACCAGAAACCGGTAGCTGAGTTGGTGTTAATGTATCGAGGGTGTTGATGTCCTCATAAACTTCTATACCCTAAGCATGTGCACCTTGCCTCCCAGTGCTAACAGCTGAGTAAAGGGGGTCAGACGGCTCATGTCCTGAGCAAGGCAGCGACCATACCCCGAATGTTGTCGCACCGAATTACCAATGCCCCACATCTTAGTTAAGGACCGTAAGCCATAACGAAACTAAGGAGCAGGGAAGTGGGGACCAACGAGCAAAATTACTTTTTGTCTACCGTGTGTGCAGGACCTACAGGGAGCCCGCTGCCGACGTTCTACACGTCTGTGGTAGGCGCTGTCGACACTTCTGTGAGCTCTGACGCCAACAAAGGGGGCTGTCAGCGTCACTTCTCTAAGCTCCAGTGCCCCCCAGGGGGTCGCCGGCGTCACTTCTACGAGCTCCGACGCCTCCCCAGGGGGCCGCCGATGTCCCTTCTTCGAGCTTTGGTGCCTCCCATAGGGACCGCCAGTGTCATTTCTGCAAGCTTCGGCACCTCCCATTGGGGCCGCCGGCATCACTTCTGCGAGCTCCGGCGCCTCCCATGGGGGCCGCCGGCGTCACTCCTTTGAGCTCTGGCGTCTCCCAAGGGACCACCAGTGTCACTTCTGCGAGCTCCGGCGCCTCTCAAGGGGGCAGTTGGCATCACTTTTCCAAGCTCCAGTACCCCCAGGGGGGCCGCAGGCGTCACTTCTCCGAGCTCCGGCGCCCCTCGAGGGGGTCCACTGGCGTCACTTTTACAAGACAAGATAAATGCCCCGCCTACGGGATCATCATCTCTCCCGAGGTAGGCCCAAGGGCCACTGTCGGTACCCTCAAGACCGGGTATCCCGCATACAAGAAGAAGCTCCAGACCCATCCTCCCTGCCGAGGAGGGTTCCGGAGCTGCCACATGTCATACAGCTTCAGGCCCTTGCTCCCACCGAGGAGGGCTCCAGAGCTGCCACGCGTCCTCCAGCTCTGGGTCCTTGCTCCCACCAAGGAGGTCTCCGAAGGTGGAGTGTGTCCCACGACCTACAATGAGTCATGGACCCCAAAGAGTAAAGGGCAGCGCATCCTATACAATCGCGCATTGAAAGCACGCACCTTCCCCAGGCGCACGATGCAGTGCACGCCCCAGTCAGGTACCACTACGCCAAATCACATTGCAGTGAAGGCGCCACAGACCTACCCCACACCGCCAAGTGGGTAGCTTACGGCGACAAGAGGGATGGGACATTCCCTACCATCATCAATGACTATGTCCTGCCACTAGCGACCAACGCGGCAAGACAACAAGTCTTCAAAGTGTGGTAAGAGGCGACGTACGCAAGAATCCTTAGATCTTGTACAGGATAAGATCACCCCAGGGTCACCTGTCAGGCCTCGAGCCCCACTTGTAAGCCCTCCAGCCTCGGAATATAAAAGGATCGGGCAGCCACAGAATTAGAAATTTCCATTGGTCCGCTTGAACTAAGGACCAGACCAAAAGCACTACACACGAATACACACATACTAGCAATACCATCCACCGTGAAGTAGGGTGTTATGCTCCTTGCGGCCCGAACCACGTAAAAACCACTATATCGTACTTCCATCCGTTAGAACACTTGATTGAGGCCTAAGCCCGTTGAACAAGAATCTCCGCGGGCTGCTCCTTAGTAGATACAGGGGAAGTGTCGCTCTAACACTTCGACATACAACTTGAATCATCTTGCAGTTGAGCACTTGCGTCCTCGTTGGCCATCACATAAAATGGGTTAGCCAACACTACCCTATTTTCACACAAAACTAGAAAACAAGCAAGGGTAATCCTGTCTAATAACTATTATTACCTATAGCTTAAATCGCAAGTGATAGCTATCCTTCACTTCCATTGCCTTCCCCGACAACGACGCCAGAAATGCTCGTTGGTATTTCTTAACACCATAGATCATCTTCGATAGGACATGATATCCGCAAGCACACAGAAGATACTGTTGTAGCATTACACCCAAGAGTATTCCCAATGGTATCATATTTATCCCAAAGAAAGGCGGTGTAGTGGAGTAAACACTATTCTCATGATCAAGGTATAGGGTACTAAGTAATTATCAGAATAGGGTAAGATGGTAATAGGGGTTGTGTGACACACGCCTAAGCCATCTACTCTAATGGTATGGTTATCCTAGTGAGGGTTAAGAAACGAGAAGGGGCTGCTCCTACTGTGCTCTAATTACTTGTATACATAGCTTAATAAAGTAACATGAATATGCTAATGGTGAATACTAGGGCTTAGTGGTCCAACATGTCGGAAATGACTAACTTAAACATTGTTGAACCAATGTTGGATTCAAGCACTAACATAATTATATTAGCATAATCATATTACTACCTAATTAAAATATGGTGGTGGTGTATGATGTTTATGATAACACGATAATGGCATTATGTCTAGATCATAACAACATCTACACCTAGCAAAAACATGGACTCCATAACCAAACAAGAAACACTATATCCAAGTATATGAATAAGTAAAGACTAATAATATTAATATAAAACATAAAGTCATAAATAAAAGAAATGATACATGAGCCATACCTTTCCCAATTTAGACTTGGGACTAGAGGCTCCTCTTTATAGCCTAACCTCCACTAAGGACTAAGAAAAGTAGTGTATACAATAGAATGATGCTCAAGTGGTGTGTGTTGATGTGAGGGGTAGGGGTCTTATTTATAGCTGGAGAAGGGTCGGTTCCTGCCACAAAAAGCGTGCAAACCATTTGTAATAGTTATCAGAGCACCACGAGTGAGTGACTCGTGAAAGTTGACCGCAATTGGCGCAAAGAACAAGTTGGCCGAACCGACCTGGTCATTTCACCAATTCCCATGTGCTTTCTATAGGTCCCATCCAGGTGGGTCATATTGATTGATATGGGTTGTCCACTGTTAGATTTCCTCAGATACGTCTGTTTGTAGGCCATTTGATCCATGTGGTGCCACGTGTCATCGCTGATTGATCGAGATGGTACTTTTTTAGGATTCATCTCCCTCTTTCACCTCAATTCCTGCATAAAAGTTTGCATGCAATATTTTTCCAAAAAAAAGTGGAAATAAGTTAGGTAGAAAGGTGATGTGTGCAAGAAATGACATATCCTTCACATAATTGAGTTGTATTGATGGGTGAAGTTAGGATATAACAGCTGCCAACAGTCTTCATGTGGCCCGTAGCTCCGGGCTGGCCTCTCCCGCTGAGGCAAGCTCTAGAACCGCCGCCTGTCCAGCAGAACCGGACCCCCGACTCCCCTCGGAGTTGGCTCTGAGGATGCCATGTGGACTGCATTGTAGGACTTGGTCTCCCTGCGGAGGCGGGCTCCGGTGCTGCCACGCGTCCTGCAACTTGCCCTGACTAATAGGTTGCAGAGTAAATGGGCGGTGCACCCTGTCCAAATCAGGCTTTGAAGGCACGCGTCTTCCACAGACGCATGACGCGGTGCACACACCCTGTCAGGTAACGCTGCGTCCAATCCCATCGCGGTGAAGACACCGCATAACTACCTCACTCTACCAAGTGAGTAGCTTACAATGACAAGACGGGCGGACGGGACATTCCCTGTCATCATCAACGACTACACATAACCACTGGCATCCGACGCGGCAAGAGGCGGGTCTTCAAGCCGCTGTCAGAGGCAGCATATGCAAGAAGTGTTAGATCTTGTACAGGATAAGATCACCTCGGGGCCACCTGTCGGGCCCCGAAATCCACTTGTAAGGTGCACGACCTTACTATAAAAGGGCCTGGCAGCCACCATTACAAAGGGCCAAGGCACACACGCTTAGACCCAAGCTTAGGTTCACTCAAGCACTCACAAGCAATACAACTCTCACCGTGGAGTAGGGTGTTACACTCCAACAGTCCGAACCACGTTAAACCACTGTCTCACCATACCTCATACATGTGACCTCAGCGGAGACTAAGCCTTCGCCTTAAAAAAGAACCTACATGGGCTGCTCTCAAAGTAGGGGAAGTGTCATTCTCACACTTCGACAACGATCGTCTCTGATATGGGTAAACGAGACGAGCCCGCTTCAGCAAGGATTTAAACATGGCTCAGTTGAGTGCAAAAGGAGACGAGCTACTATATGGCACATCTTATTCAAGAAAATATTCGAGATGTGCCCGCTCCTCTAGCAAAAGGGAGACGGTCTTAGCACAAAGCTCGTCTCCTATTACGTATGGAAATGAGATGAGCTTTACAGAAAGCTCGTCACATGCTCCTCTGACAAAAGGGAGACGCTCTTAGCACAAAGCGCATCTCCTATTTACAAAAGGGAGACACTCTTACCACATTCACTTGATAACTAAATAAATTGTCACTCCAATGTAGAGCACCATTATTGAACGAATTAATCCGATTTAAATCTAAAAAATAATCTAATCTTTGATCCTTATTAATTGTTATTCCTTACAAACATGATGAACACACGACACACTGATGAACACACAAGATAATATTAATTCACACAAATGAACACAGATAACACATTCATTCTTTAACACAATATATTACAAAACACAAGAAAAAAGTACAAGAATACACAAGAAAAGAAAAACAACATCCATAAAAACAACAAAAGAAAAACTAAATCCTTCTCCGCCTCCGCCTCCGACACAGGCTCCGGCGGCTGCTTCAACGGTGCAACAGGAGCCTGTGCACAAGGAGCCTGGACTGATTGCTCCCCGATGGTGCAACCTAGAGACCAGGGTTCCTCACTGTCGCCGGCACCAGGTTCCTGCAGCCCTCAACGCCGAGCTCCTAGGCCATCGTCTCAAATAGAGTGTCGAGACAATCGGCCACAACCGTGAGGTCATAGAGGTAGTGGCCTATGGTACACATTCCAGTAAACTCTGGAAGAGTACCCAGACCCAAGAAACTCATGGTGTGATATGTACTGTTGTAAGCATGTTGCGCAATAACGAGGCATGGGTCATTGTTGAGTCGCTCAGGGGAGTCGCAACACTGTTTCTTGAAGGGTTGCTCTATCAGCGGGCTTGGCGGTGAGACGTTGGCCATGGTGGGTCATCGGCGCGGCGAAGACGAAGAAGAGGAATGAATGAAGCAAAAGGGAGACACGCTTGTGGAGAACTGATGGTGCGCCTTATACTAATGTCTCTGTATAGTCGACACTGGAGCGGTTCGTTTCACGTGCATTGATGGTATGATGGTACGCTTCAAAACAGCTCACCTCGGGGAAACAAAAGGTCACACGCCGGTCGCTCGTCTCTGCACCACTAGCCGCAATTAAGTTCTCCGAACCTCCTCCTCGGGGTGCGCATCTCCCTTTTGCTGAGTTTCAAATGTTCATGGAGTTGCAAATGTTTATTTCTGAATTGCAACGATGCACATTTGTTATATCTGCGCGCGAAGTGGCAACAGACGCTCATGATGATAACTCTGCGCGCGAGTGGCAACGGACGCTCACGATGTTAACTATGTGCGAGTGTTAACGGACGCACATGATTAATTGCACACATCCCTTTGCCGCATCTCCTCGCATGGGGAAAAGGGAGACGGGCATTATACAAGCTCATCTCCGATTGTTGACCTAGCTATTTTTAGCTCTCGCATGCTCTCTCCCAAAACATACCAAATTTTTTGCGCAAAACTTACTCGCGCTCTGTCGACCTAGAAACCATAGCTCTGGCACCTCGGCGACCTCGTCCCCGGAGCACGCCGCTGCCTGATCGTCCCATCCCTAGAGCACACCGCCGCCTGATCGTCCCATCCCTAGAGCACACCACCGCCTGGACCCTGCAATTGAAGCATGCCAGCATCATCCCTCTTTCTCAACTCGCTCTTCGTCATTGTCGCGCTGCTGCTGTTGACCCCGACCTTGGTATGATCATTTATGCGCTCACTCCCAACATTGTCAGCCTGCTGTCATCAGAGAGTTGAGGAACCGCCTCCGCCATCTCGTTCCTGGAGCACGCCGATGTTTGATCGGTCCTGTCCCTGGAGCACACTGCCGCCTCGACCCTGCCCTTAGAGCGTGCCTCCACTGTCGACCCCGACCTTGGTAATTAGTATGATCAAGCCCTGACTAACACATTTTCAAATTTGCTCAAACTTTTTGTGCGAATGTGACTGCAATTTGATAATGTTTTATAGGATTTCACCAATTTTATTGAATTCAGAGATGTATTAGTCAGAGCATCAGCAACAAATTGAAGAGGTTATACAGCAAACTACTCCAAGTCTGTTAAGCATCGGTGTATTTGGAGAGCACACAAATTGCAATGTATGTGTAACTGCATTTATTTTACTCTATTATTAATCATTTTCTAATTCTCATTTTATAGTGTGGCAGGACTACGAAACCGCCTTCAAGAGCTCATTAGAGAGAGGCTATGACGGTTCATCGTTAATGAAGTCATTGATCCAAAGGGAGAATTTCACTATAGTATACAGGATAGATGATGACAGTTATGATGTGTGTAATTAGTTATTGTACGCTGTAAGCAGGATGAACAGGGGGCATTCTTTGTGGATTTAGTTACGTGCTAATCATGGATGACACTTTTTTAATATTTGATTCGTCAATATAATTTAATGAGTGATCCCCATTTGGCTATACATATGCTTATGTATGTGTATGTTGCTGATACTGGCAATACGGCTGCAAAATTCTAGCTAGATTCGGGCTGCAGCGACGAGATAAGAAGAAAGTATGTCCCCGATATTATAAGTAAAGGAGACGATAAGTTCTACAGCTCGTCTCGGATTAGTCATTAAATCCGCGACGTATTCTTGCAAGGAGTGTCTCAAATTGCTTATAGAAAGGAGACGATCTGCCATTGCGTACGAGATGGTCGCACTTAAATTGCATCTCAGATTTGTTAGAGAAAGGAGACGAGATATTGTAACACCCGTCTCAGATTTTTTATATAAAGGAGACGGGCTTTAGTCAAGCTTGTCTCCAATGTTTGCATATCAGCGACGCACCTGTTTGCCCGTCTCCGATGACTCCATAATGTGAGATGCGACGACGAAGACGCGCGGTTTCCTCATCTCCGTTATTCTTGTGGGCTTGTCTCGGATGAGACTTTCTCATGTAGTGGAGGCCCCTGGGGTTCTCAGCATTGTCCCTCTCAACTTGACCGTTGCTCTTTGGATCTGTGACGGATGCATAGCAAACATAGATTCCAAGGCCTTCGCAGTACTCTTGCAACGCTACATTGGTGAACTAGGTCCAGTTGTCGGTTATGATCCTCTTTGAGACCTCAAACCTTCAGACGATCAACTTGATGAATATGATTGTGGACTCCTTGTTGATGGTGACCACTGGGTCTGCTTCTGGCCACTTGGTGAACTTGTCTATGGTGATGAAGAGGAACTGGTACGCTCCGACGGCCCTGAGGAATGGCCCTAGGATATCAAGCCCTCAGACCGCGTAGGACCACGAGGGCGGAATCATCTACACGTCTGCGTCGGTGTGTGGATCTGCTTGGCGTGGAACTGGCACGCCTTGCATCTCTTGACCAGCTTGATGACATCCAGGAAAGCTGTCGGCCAGTAGAAGCCATGCTGGAAGGCTTTACCGACCAGCGTGTGGGAAGACGCGTGGTTCCCAAACTCGCCTCCATGGATCTCTACGAGCAAGTTGCAGTCCTCCTCCCAGGTTATGCACAACAATAGCATGCCGTTGGCGCCATGACAGTAGAGATCCCCTCTACCAACAGGTGTCTTCAAGCCACCTTGAACATCTGTTCAGCGGATACATGTTCTTCAGGAAGGATGTTGTCCTTCAAGTTGTTCAGATATCTGTGATCCGTGAATCAGGATCCACCTGAGCTTCTGGATCATGGGCGCTGGGTTGCACGAAGTCCCCGGTGATGCATACGATCCTTGGCGGGTACCATGGTTGCAGGGCGGCCAGGACCGCCATCTTCGAGGTTCTGGGATCGCCCCCTTCATCGGGCTCAGTGGGCCTGGCGGTAGGTCGCAACAACTTCCTTTCGAAGACTCCCTCAGGCACTGGGGCCCCGGAGGAGGCCTTCATTAACAGGTCGGTGTTGTCAGCGCGCAGTACATGGCACAACTCCAGGGCTTCAAACTCCTCCAGCTTCTGCATGTGTAGGAGGTACAGTGCCAGCTAAGGGTCATTGCGGTAGCACTCTCTCCTGACCTGCTTGATGACCAGCTGGGAGTCTCCCTTGACCAACATCTGGCGTACGCCGAGATTCAGCGCAGCCTTTAGGCCAAAGATGAGGGCTTCATACTCTGCCATGTTGTTGGTTGCCTTGAAGTCAAGGCGTACCATGTACTTGAACTGCTCCCCCATTGGATTGAGTAGCAGTATGTCGGCTCCAGCCCCCTGCTTATGCGAGGAGTCATCAAAGAAGAGTGTCCAGTGGGGCCTGGTGAGGACTGGGGCCTTAGGTTCTGGCTTGCTAATGTCGAGGCCCTCTGGGTTGCTTGGGGATGGCGTCCACTCAGCAATGAAGTCCGCCAGTGTCTGACTTTTGACATCATGTCACGTCGAGAAGTCAAGCTCGAACTCCGCCAGTTCCGCCGCCCACTTTGCGATGTTGCCAGTTGTGTTGGGGTTGCGGAGCACAGTCCCCAATGGGAACAAGGTCAATACTGAGACCCTGTGTGCTTAGAAGTAATGGTGGAGCTTCCTCAACATGATCAGCACTACATACAACAACTTATGTACTTCAAGGTACCTTGTTTTTGCATTGTGCATGATGAAGTAGACCGGGCGCTTGATGGTCCAGACCCTCCCTGTGGTATCTCATGCATCCTTTTCCATCGGTGCCAAACCTTGGGGAACCTGGACCCCTGGGTCCGGGACGTCCACTAGCTGCTAGGACCCAGAGGCATCTTGATCTTTGGGGCCCGCTGAGGGGACACGAGCGCCCTCGGGGGGCTTGGACCCAGAGGCACCTTTACTGTTGGGGTCCTTGCAGGACCCAAGTTTTGGAGCTCAGAACCAGAGGTAGGGGCCTCAACCATGGCCAGGACCATGCTTACCACTTCGATGGTAGCAACGATGTAGAGATACCGAGGCTCGCCGAGCTCTAGAGCCAAAATGATGGGCAGTGGCGTGAGGTGTCGCTTTAGCTCTTGGAACACCTCCTCTGCCTCCTCAGTCCAGACAAATGATCCACACCTACGCAGCAGCTTGAAAAATGGGAGGGCTCGCTCGGTCAGTCTAGAGATAAACCGACTAAGTGCAGCCAGGCAATGCAGGTTGGGGGCCGCATTAACTCGATTACCTTGATCTTCTCTGGGTTGGCCTTGATTCCTCGGTGTGAGATCAATAAACCAAGGAGCTTTGCAGTGGAGTCTCCGAACACATACTTGTTAGGGTTGAGCTTTGTGCGCGTGGAGCGTAGCCTATTAAAGACTAGGGAGTGTTTGTTTAGCAAGGATGTATGCAGTTGGATTTTAACAATGATGTCATCGACATACACTTCTACTAAGTCTCGGATGAGGACTCCAAATGTTTTATGCATGGCATGTACAAAAGTCGGAAGAGCATATTTAAGACCATAAGACATAGAGACATAACAATACAGCCATCTACTATGATAAAAGCGGTATGCTCTTCATCCTCTCTACACAGTAGTATTGGATGGAAACTAGACTAAGCGTCTAGAAAGCACAATAAAATGCAGCTTGATGTAGAGTCTACAATTTGATCTATTCTAGGGAGAGGGAATGGATCTTTAGGGCATGCCTTAATGAGAATGGTGTAGTCGATGACAAAAAAAAGCTTCCCCCCGGCTTTGGGGAAGACGATAGAGTTTCCCAGCCACCAGGGTTGGTGGACCTCTCGGATGAAGCCACCATCGAGCAGCTTATTGATTTCCTCACAGATGAAGTTATGCCGCTCGATTGATTGCTTCCAACGATTCTGTTGTACCGGTCGAGCGTCGGGGTAGATCTTCAGGTGGTGCTCGATAACCTCCCCGGGGATCCCGAGCATCTGTGATGGTTTCCAAGCAAACACATTGATATTCGCCCGGAGGAAGGTGACGAGTGCGAGTTCCTATTTCTCGTCCAGACTCCCCATGATACGAGTTGTCTGGGCGACATTGGAGTCAACTTGGACGACCTTGACGGGGACGTCGTCACTGTCGGAGGATGCACTCGGGGTGCTGTAGTTGAGCTATGCTAGCGCAAGCTCGGGGGAGACCGGATTGATCCAACACCGCCTGGGGCAGGTGCTGGGGCCGCTGCAAGGGCTTGGAGCTTCTCCAAGGCTGACACTGCAGCAGTGCGGTCCCCATGGATCTTGAGAATGCCAGTCGGAGTTGCCATCTTCAAGACTAGGTAGCCATAGTGGGCAACAACCATGAATCCATACAGGGTTGGCCGGCTGATAGCATTGAAGGGGAGGCTGAGCTCTGCGATGTCAAACAGGATGTTCTCTGTCCTGAAGTTCTCGTGTGTACCGAAGGTCACCCAGAGATGGATGTTGCTACACGGAGTGACATGCCTTGGACCCACCCCCGAGAATGGGCTCGAGGGGGTGAGCTTCGACATGGGGATCTGTATATTCTCGAAAGTTGTACGACTGATGAGGTTGAGGCTGGCCTCACCATCGATCAAGACGTGGTAGATCTTGACGTTGCAATGGTGGGGGCAACGAGGAGTGGTAAGAGTCTGGTGCTTGCCATGTTCTTTGGGCAGTCGGAGGCATCGAAGCTGATTGGCGTTCCCATCCACTTGTGATGTGGCGCCAGGCTGGGTGTCGGAGCTACCGAGGCCCTTGCCTAGCGTATGGTCTTGAGTGCATTCCAGGATGCAGGTTCCCAGGACCTACCCCTATAGATGACATGGAGCATCTTTTGGTGCTCATGGTCACCGCTGGAGTCAGAGTGTCCATCGTTGTAGACCACCTGGACGACCTGCTTGGCGCCCTTGGTACCCCACCTCCTTGTATTTGTCATCCTAGGGGTCGACCTTCTGTTACCCACCCCCCCCCCCCCCCCCCCCCCGTAGGCAAAAGGGCGTGCCCTCTGACCGCTGCTGCAGTTGCTCGTGGTAACACTATGCGAGCTTCTTGATTTCCAAGCATTCACTAGCATTGTGACTGCTAGTGTTGTGTACCGGGCACAGCTCGCTGCCGTAGCCAGCGGTGATGGGACGGTGCCCTCTCAAGGTCATCGGCATGCGCGACAGCGACATATGCTGCCTCCTTTTCTAAAGCGAGTTGATGGCAGCGACAACAAGGTTGTCGATGTTGCTGATCCACTGCTGAACTGCTCCCTGAGAAGCATTCATGGTAGGTGGGTTGTGGAGGAGAGCATGCGCTGCAGCCAACGCGCACTCTGGACTTGCGGCCGGCAGCACTCTGGACGCTGAAGGAGTTAGCGTGTGTCGAGAAGCGCAAGCCTGACCGGCCGCTACGGTGCGAGGGCGCGAAGGACCAAACCAAACCCTGGAATGAGAAGTGGCCTCATCTTCATCCGCGGTGAAGCGAAGACCTTAGGAAGTGCCTTCCATAGGCCTGATGTTCACCATTGCATGAAGGTGCAAACTTCTTCAAGGAAAAATCCCCCTTCCTGGTGCGCCAAATGTCGAATTGTTCTTGCAACACTTCCCCTGGGCCTATTTAGTCGTAGGCTGCAGAGGTTCTTTTTTGGGAGGGACTTGTCTCTGAGGAGCTTGCGTGTATGAGTGAGGGTGAACATGATGGTTTTACGTGGTTCGGGTCGCCAAAGCGTAACACCCTACATCTACAGTGGGAGTTGTATTGCCTGAGTCTTGTGAGCTACGAAAGCTTGAGCGTGTTTGTGGGTTCGAATGAACGTCCCTAGAGTCTGTGGCTGCCTTGGCCATTTATAGAAAGGTTGGGCACCATACAAGTGAGACTCGGGGCCTGACAAGTGGCCACGGAGCGATGTTATGCCTTTACAAGATCTAAGGGTTTATGGTCGCCGGTTGCCCCTGACCATGGCTTGAAGACCCGTCGTCTTGACGCGTTGGTTGTTAGTAGCTAGGCGTAGTTGTTGACGATGGCAGGAAATGTCTTGTTTTTCTGGTCACTATAAGCTACCCAGCCAGTAGCATGGGGTAGCTCTATGGCACCTTAACTGTGATGTGATTAGTCAAAGTGGCACCTGACAGGAGCGTGCGCTGCACCCATGTGCTTGGGAAAGGTGCGTGCCTTCAATGCACGACTCGGACAGGACACGCCTCTTAACTCCTGTGACCTACAATTTCTCTGAAGGTGTGAGAGCCAAAACATCAATGGAAGCACGAGAGATAAAACCATATACAATCAAACACCAACTCCTGTTGTTGCTGTTCTTGTCGTGCCAAGAACAGCCTTGAACTTGCAAGCAATTGAAGAACAAACGGGAACAAGATAACAAGCAAACACTCACAGGTGTGATAAGTTGGGGTTCTGATTCAAGTAATCGGAAAGTCTCGTCGACACTGGCGTTATAAGGAAGTTGCAATGGTTAAACTTACAGAATAAAACCCATGTTCTTCCTATGGCTACTAGTTGCTTATATAGAGGAGGAAGACTAGAACTCATGATGGAGTCACGAGTCTTGTTCGTCCTTTTATGGTAGCTCAAGCGTCGTCTGACTTTGATTCTTGATCCAATGGAAAGTAGACGAAGGGACCTTTCCAGCAAGTACTTATTTGCATTAAACAATCTTGGGAGTTGAAAGGTATGTCCCTTTTAAGTTGGTACTTGCTACAGTTACGAGGACCCCTTAGATGGAGCAGCCTTCATTGCATTAATCTCTCCATTACCCCTAGCTGGATCAATTTCCATGCACCTAATAATAACAAGGTCATCACAAGGCTTTAATAGTTCCCCATTTAAGGATAATTAATTTGAACAGCCAAGAATGAATTCACCTGATCATTAAGTTCACGTGCACAAGCGCGTGTCATTGGATCTTGATTAGCCACAAGTGGTGAATGGGTTGCTATTGTGGTTATATCAACGGTAGTGATGTCCTCATCATCCTTCCTTTCTTGCAATTGAGTCATCCTCGACTCAAATGTGTCTTCCTCGCCAACATATGGTTTCAAATCTCCAATATTAAAAGAGAAAGTAACCCCAAAATGTGCAGGCAACTCAATTTTATATGCATTATCATTAATTTTTCGAAGCACTTGGAAGGGTCCAGCGGCTCTAGGTAGCAATTTAGATTTTCTCAAATCAGGAAATATATCCTTCCTCAAATGCACCCAAACAAAATCACCATGTTCCAAAGTAACATGCTTTTTACCCTTGCTACCTGCTTGTTGATACTTAGCGTTAATGCTCTCGATGTTTGCTTTAGTTTGCTCATGCATTTTAAGAATTAATTCAGCACGGAGAGAAGCATCAAAATTCAATTTATCTGAAGGTGGCAGAGCCAAAAGATCAATGGGAGCACGAGGGATAAAACCATATACAACTAAACACTAGCTCCTATTGTTATTGTTATTATCGTGCCAAGAATAGCCTTGAACCTACAAGCAATCAAAGAACAAGCAAGAACAAAATAACAAGCAAACACTCACGAGTGTGATATGTCGGGGTTCTGATTCAAGTAATCAGAAGGTCTCGTTGGCACTTGCGTTACAGGGAAGTAGCAATGGCTAAACTTACAGAAAACAAAACCCAAGTTCTTCCTATGCCTGCTAGTTGCTTGTATAGAGGAGGAAGATAGAACTCAGGATGGAGTCACGAGTCTTTTTCGGGACGAAGAGACCTTTCCAGCAAGTACGTATTTCCACTAAACAACCTTGAGTGTTGGAAGTTATGCCCCTTTTAAGCTGGTACTTGCTGCAGTTACGAGGACCCCTCGGGTGGAGCAGCCTTCATTGCATTAATCCTCCATTGCTCCTAGCTGGATCAATTCCCAAGCACCTAATAATAAAAAGGTGATCACAAGGCTTTAATAGTTCCCCATTTGACGCATAATTAATTTGAACAGCCATGAATGAATTCACCTGATAATTAAGTTCACGTCCACGAACGCGTGTCATTGGACCTTGATTAGCCGCAAGTGGTGAATGGGTTGCTGTTGTGGTTGTATCAATGTTAGCGATGTCCTCATCATCCTTCCCTTATTTGAATTCAGTCGTCCTCGACTCAAACGTGTCTTCCTTGCCCACATATGATTTCAAATCTGAAATATTAAAAGAGGGAGTAACCCCAAAATCTGCAGGCACCTCAATTTCATATGCATTATCATTAATTTATCGAAGCACTTTGAAGGGTCCAGCAGCTCTAGGTAGCAATTTAGATTTTCCCAAATCACCAGGTTCAAAAGTAACATGCTTTCTACCCTTGCTACCGGCTTGTTGTGGTGAATGGGCTGCTATTGTGGTCGTATCAACGATAGCGATGTCCTTATCAATCGGAGCCCGCCTCTGCGGGAGAGGCCGAGCAACGTGCTGTGGGCCACGTGGCAGCCACAGAGCCCAACTCCATGGAGAGCCAGGGTCAAGCTAAAAGTTTATCTACGCATCCCTTGTGGGTTTTGGTTGATTTATGACAAACAAATGAGATCCTAACCATATTATTGAGATGAGCGCAGATTTTAATGAAAGAATGAAGAAAGTGCCAAAAAGAAAGAAGAATGAGGATCAATTCGAAAAAGAGCTCGAGAGCTGAATAGAATACATCATTGTGTAGGGAGTGTGTTGGTGTATCACATCCCAAGAGCTCTAACATAAAAAGAAATCCTCACACACTTCACATTTCATAGGAAAAACGGACTAGTCCGATATTCACTGGACTAGTCCGATGTCCTCTTTGGACAGGTCCGGAACAGTCCAGCCAATGCGGACTTGTCTGCACCGGACTAGTCTGAAAAAGTCTGGACTAGTCCGATAATGCATCCGACTGAAATTGGACAAGTCCTCCAAGTGCGGACTTGTCCTGTATTCACTAAGGGCATCACCACACCGGACAAGTACGATATCAGCACGGACAAGTCCGAAAACCGTTCTGACTAAAATCGGACAAGTCTGCTCCTAGCCGGACAAGTCCGATATTTCTGGACACTTAGGGTTTCTTGCTCGCCGCACACCGGACTAGTCCGGACTCCACCACAGACTAGTACGAACCCTCAAAACCCTAACGGTAACTTTTGAAGACCATAATATAAATAGATGTGCACGGCCCAACTATCAAGTCCCTCGACCCCCTGGGTCCTCACACCCTCCAAGAGCCTAGAAAACACATCTCTCCACGCAATCCAACGCAAGAAATATCAATCCCTTGAGGATTCACTTTGGATCAAAGGAGAGACACGATTCTACACTTTTGAGCTCTTGGGTTTAATCTCTAACACACTCCTGTGGTTTCATTATTGATCTTACGAGTGTGTTCTTGGTGATATTTGAACTGTAATCTTGGGGAGCCCTCAACTTGTGAGAAGGCCCCTAGAACTTGGTGATTTGCCCCTTTGTGATAGTGGAAGAAGAATTGGCCTTCATGGCGATTCGACGAGGTTAGGGTCAGGGAAGACCCGGTCCTTTTGTGGGCTCCTCAACGTGGATGTAGGTTGCCACTGTGGGAACCGAACCATGGGCAAAAATTGTATGTCAAACTTGCTCTTAAAGTTTATCATATAATATTTTAGGGTTTGATTGATTTTGTCCATCTTACGTTAGAACATTCATATCAAAGCTAATTTGAACTACACTTAAACTCATTGAATCAATACTTGCAAGTTACATACTATTTTGTGCTACATACTGTGCTTGAATTGAAATCATTGATCGAACTTGATCAATCTAGTCTGCACGCACCGGACTAGTCCACACTCTACTGGACTAGTCCGATATCTTGGGAATTGATCTGGTTGTTAAGTGTTGCAGGTTCCGACTAAATTTCAAAAATGCCTATTCATCCCCCTCTAGGCCACATTAAATTGGTATCAGAGCAGGACTCTACGCAAGAGACTAATCGCTCGAAGAGGACATGTTGGACATGAAGGATGTGCACAAGAGTCTCAACCAACAGAAGGTTGAAGACGAGAAAGCTCAAAAATTGGAAAAGCTCCTTGATGCTATTCAGGACTTCGAGGACGATGATGACGAGGCGCTTGAACTGAAGGCGCTCCTAAGGAAGAAAGCTCTCTCAAAAGGGAATGTGAAGGTCGAGGACGAGAAGAAGAAGAAGGGGAGTAGTCACACCGACTACTCCCAATATCCTTTTAATTATGATCGCTTAAATTCTAACAATAATAATTACCTATCTATTCCCCTTGGAAAAGCCCCACACTTTGGTGGCAATGACTACTCAATGTGGAGGCAAAACATGAAAATGCACTTGATCTCTCTCAATCCAAGCTTGTGGCATATTGTTGTTACAGGAATAGATACCCCCGACGATGATGAGAAGCTCACACCTAGCCAAGAGGAAGCAATTCATCGAAATGCCCAAGCTACAACATTCATCACCTCATCACTTAGTCGGGACGAGTTCACCAAGGTGGATGGGCTCGAGATTGTGAAAGAAATATGGGATGCATTGCAGACCGCAGATGAAGGCGATCATCATGTGCGAGAAGCGAAGATTGAAATGATCGAAGGTGAATTGGGAAGATTCGCCACTGAAGAAGATGAGTCGCCGCAAGACATGTACAACCGCTTAAAGACACTCATCAACAAGGTTCGAGCATACCGAAGCAAGATGTGGAACGATCACGAGGTGGTGAAGCTCATCCTTAGAGCCTTCATGCCTCGCAATGTCACCTTGTGCTCGATGATTAGAGAAAGCCCCGGGTACAAGAAAATGACCCCGGATGAGCTACTTGGGAAAATCATCAACTTTGAGATGATGGAAAAGCAGGCGAAGCATGTCAAGTAGATTGTCGACCTCACCTCAGCAAAGAAGAAAGGGGTCGCTTTAAAGTCCACTTGCAAGCCCTTGTCTAAAGAAGCTTGAGAAGCTCAACAAGAAGAGGACAACGATGATGAGAGCAGTGATATCGACGAAGAGGACCTGATCCTCTTTATGAAGAGATTCAAGAAAATGATGAAGAAAAGACAAGAGGGAAAATCAAGTGAAGGAAAGTATAAAGAGAAGTCAAGACCGAAGTTGAGGCGGGCATGCTATAACTGTGGTGAATATGACAATTTATAGTTGATTGCCCATACGAGGAAAACAAGAAGAAGACCAAGGAAACAAAGCCTCATCCCTAGAAATTCTTCCAGAAAAAGAAGCAAGCTGGACAAGCACATCTAGGAAAGGAGTGGGACTCAAATGACGAGTCCTCATCCGAAGAGGAAGAGGAGATGACTAGCATAGCCATCGAGAAGACATCCAAGAAGTCCACCTTTTCCCAACTCTAGGCGCATGGAAGGGCAACAACACTTGCCTCATGGCAAAGGAAGGTAAACGAAAGGTAACAACCAAATCCTATTCCTTGCATTCTCATTCTAGTGATAGTGAAGTTGCTAGTGATAATGAAGACATACTAGTTGGCTTAGATAAGAAAACAACAGCAAAAATGAAATTCCTACTTGATCAGCATGTTGAGAAGGAGAAGTGTGACAACGGTTCCGAAAAATGAACCAAGTGCAGTATATGTGTGCCCAGGATGTTCAACACACATATACAAGTGATTCACAAATGATAAATAGATAATTACCACAACTCAAATTATTAAATAAGTACTTTAATTACACAATTCAAAATATCCTCGAATACAAGCTCTATTGAATATTAATGACAAGTTCAACTAATGCAGTGGAAATAAACTAATTAAGCAACTAAGCAAACTAGGCATAAGGGATAGTGCAGCTCCATGCAACACCACAAGCAAGTCAACGGCAGCACACAGCCTAGAACTGCGCATTATCCTCAAGACACTCCAACCATCACCTGAAACTGTTGGTGGGGGGTTGCAAGAGTGAGTACATGTCGTACTCAGCAACTGTGGAAAGTATGACATGTGGCTGATTCAAATGACGAATATAATAATGGCTATGTGCTGAAAAGTACAGTAAAACATTTGAAAAGCAATATATCATATTTATGTGAAGTAAACCCATGATATCCCACAATGAATATTATATTATAGGTCCATAATCCATATCCATCATCATTAAACCAGGTTTCACCATTATAATTCACCACATCCAATACCATAATTAATCCATAACCAGCCATAACCAATACCAAACCATAACCATCCCAAATCTCAATTTCCAATACCGAGTTCCCTCTAGTCATGTGAGGGTCCAGCTCATAACCGGGAGCACAACTATCATGATAGTTTTAGTCACACTCTGCAGAGGTTGTACCGCTTTACCCACATGTTTGTGATTTCATCACCCGTCGGCGACTAAAGAACCTCCCTTATGCCAATTACACTTCCTTTGGTGTATGGCCAAGAGATCATAAAATATCCTACATAAAGGGATTACTGGCCTATTTAGACCCCAATCAGGTTTCACCGGTGGCGATGCCTCCAACTGAGCACATCTTCAACCAAGGGCGCCCTCTTGAGCCATTCGGATCCCAGGGTAGTCCCACCTATCATCAACAAACCCAATCCGACTACCCCTTCCCCGAGCATCCTTAATGGTCCAAATAGCACTGGCAAAGCCCTAATTAATCAGCTACGCTGCACCCATACTTGGTCTCGTGGTGGCACTGTAAATCCTGGATGGTCCCTCCACGAATCGGTCCTTGGATCTAAAGCAAGTAATCCACCATACATCAAACCCATCCACATACCAGGCTTGCTTAGATCACCCATTACCATATCAGATTTAACCAGTTCATGTCAACCACAATTTCATTAATGCATAATTAAATTAAGTAGTATAGTTGTTCTTCCATCCCAATTAATTAAGCGAAGCAAAAAGGTAAAAATCCCATCCCAACTCTCTACCATATATCCCAGGTGACAAGGGTGGTTAAACAAAGCTAGTAAACTTCCTATCATAGGATTCCCATCAAATTGACACAAGCATGCAATTTTGCAAACAAAACATTTATTTTAAAAACAGGATCAATATGCTTCAAGGACACTTGCCTTTCTCCGACGGATAGGGTTGCTCAAGCGCTTCGAAGTCTTGGTTCTAGAAATCCTCGTACACAATCTCTTGAGCACCTCCCTCTACTCGTGATCACACATACAAGAAAATACATACAAATCAACATGATGCACACACACTAATCAACATGCGATGACATGCATGCATGCAAAGTTCAATTATTAATTAACTATGGTTGTTTATTGATTAGATGCAACTAGTTCATACGTGTTCATACGAATTTACAGGGGTTTTAGTGATAATTAATGCTGCTGAAAATAAATTTATGGTGAAACTACGATTAAATTACGTCCATTAGATTTAATACGTCGCTAGAATTGGCATCAGAAAAACGAACCCTACCGTAGATGCGACGGCTTCGACGATCGCTAGGGCAAAGACGACGCATAGACGAAGTAGATGGCAGCACGACGACGGCAACGATCTCTGGCGGACAACGGCACCCTCCTCTTTTTCTTCCTCTTCCTTCCCCTTTTCTTCCTGGCGGCACCTCTGTTCTTCTCTCTTTTTTTGTCTACCGACAGCTAGGGTTTCTGGGGCTGCAGCGTTTCTGGTGTCGGGGAAAATAATGAAGCATCCGGTCCCTTTTTATAGGCGGCACTCGGGAGTCCTCTGGGCCACGGCCACCTCGGCTTGGGACTCAGTCGCGGGGCGCGGTCGAGCGCACGTGGCCAGGCGCGGGGACGAGGCCGGTGCGCGGGCGGGTGAGCGGGGCTGGCGGCACCGGGCGGGGTCGGGCGGTGAGGGGCCCGGTCGGTGCACGTGGCGCGCGCGGGAGGCTCGGGGGCACTGGCACGCGCGGGAGCGGGCCGGCTCGGGTGGCCTGGCCGGCAGGGCGGTCGTTGACCTTTTTTATTGTATTATTTATTATTTATTTATATTTTATTATATATATATTATATTTATTATTTAATTATATATTTTTAATTTTTTATTTGTTTCTTTTGGTTTCACAAATATATATATACATATATATATATATATATTATTTTTATATTTATTCCCTAATACATGTTTTATGCTATTATTTTCTTTTTCTCCTTTTGCTACACATAATTGTATATGTATCTTTTATATTTTATTATTTTTTTCTATTCTACTAATGTTTGATGCAAGAACATGTATGCAATGCATGATGCAAAAATTGAGGGTGTTACAAACCTACCCCCCTTAAAGTGAATCTCGCCCTCGAGATTCGACGGCGTGGAGAAAAGTTGAGGGAATTCAACCTTCAAGTCTTCTTCACGTTTCCAAGTAGCTTCGGCTTTCGTATGGTGGTTCCATTGCACTTTGCACCAACGGACAATCTTTTTCCTCGTGACCCTTTCCTTCACGTCCAAGATGTTGATAGGTTGCTCAACATAGGATAAATCCTTCTGAAGTTCTAACTCGTCCATCGACACCTATTCTTCCGGCACCCTGAGACACTTCTTGAGTTGAGATATGTGAAACACGTCGTGTACATCG
Source organism: Tuctoria greenei (assembly GCA_036927565.1). Taxonomy (NCBI): domain Eukaryota; kingdom Viridiplantae; phylum Streptophyta; class Magnoliopsida; order Poales; family Poaceae; genus Tuctoria; species Tuctoria greenei. Next base: position 110,749,761 of record JAYESD010000007.1, on the reverse strand, counting down.
GAGAGATACTGTAACACCCAAAATTTTTGAAAAAAAAAATGTGTGTAAAATAAATTTTTGGAGAGCTACACAAATATTTTCTTTGGAAATAAAATTCATATAAGGCAATTGCATCAAGTTTGGTTGATTTTTGTGGATTTTGAAAGTTCAAATCCGCTAGAAATTCAGATTACAAATTCATATCTTGAAAGAGAAGAAAAAGAAAACAGAAAAGAAATAGAAAAAGAAAAGAAAAAGGAAAACCCCACCCTGGGCCGAAATTCCCCAGCCGGCCCAACTCCCTCCTCACTCCCGCGCCGGCCCGCACCCTTTTCCCCCTTCCTCTCTCTCTGCCGCCCGGGCCCCGCGCGACAGCCGCTCGCACCCCTCTCTCCTCCCGCTGTAAGCCGGCCCCGCCTGTCGGGAGCTGCGTCCACCTCCCGCCGCGCCCGCGCATAACGCTGGCGCGCCATCGCCGCGCCGTCCACTTCCCCCCTATCAATGTCGACCGTTTCACCTCAATCAAGAGGCGCATCATGCCCATCATGACCGCTGGCCGTTTCCACACCGATCCCCTATAAAAGCCCGGCCATTCCCCCTCGGATTTCACCGCCTGACACTCCAAACCCTAGCGCCGCCGAGCTTGGTAATGCCGGCCACGTTCCCGCCGCACCGTTCAATTCCGTACCTCGGTAACTAGCCTAACACCTTCGCCGTGTCCTCAGGAGCCTGCCGTACATCTTCGCCGGTGGAGAAAGGTTCTGCGTCACTGATTTCATCGGGCACCGATGAGCTCCGCTGCTCCCCATCATTGCCGGCTAGCCTCCGTCCAATTTCCGACCCCGCGACCACCACTGGTGAGTTCCCCTCGCTTCTACCTTCTGTTTAAGCCTTTTGGTTGTACCCCGTAGCCTTCTTTTGGCAAATTTGGTCGTCACCGGCGAGATAGCCGCCGCGCGCGCGTCGCCGCCTCCGTGCGCCGCCCGCGCTGCCGCTCCTGACACTCGGGTGACGTGGCCCCCTATCGTCCGTCCATTTTGAATCTGCGGCCGAGATTAAACCCCCATACCCCTTCATTTAATAAAATCTAGGCCATCCGTTTTAAAACCAACGGCCCACATATCACTTTTCCCACCGCCTGTTTTGCGCCGAAGCCCCTGGAAACTTGCGGGCTACCCCCTGGGTTTCTCTGGAATTCAAGTCTAACCCCTATAAATGTTAAACTAGCCCCTGGATTTTCTAGAGATTAGGAAAATATTGGTTAATCTAATAAAAGCCACTAGAATATTATAAAATAGCAAATAAATTCTGGAAAATTGTAGAATAATCCCTGAACTTAATAAAAATTATTTTTAACCTCTAGAACAGTTCTGTTTTTCAGAAAAACCCCTGTTAGTTTTAGAAATTAAATAAAAGTCCTTAATTTGTATAAAATAATTATAAAAACAGATTTAAATATGTTTTCTTTATTTTCATTTCTGCACTATTTTTATTAATTCATGTAAATTGCTGAAATAGTCATAAAAATACTTTTTAAGTATATTTAGTTCATAAAAAATGTTTTGCATATAGAAATAATTAATAAAACTTGTGTAAAAATTGTAAAATTTACATTATTGATTATAAATCTAATTTAAGCTTATTTTGAAGGATAAAAATTTCTAGAAAATAATATTAGGTTTCTAAAAAATATAAAAATGGTATAAAAATCTCTAAAAATATGTTTTACACAATAAATTTCATTTAACTCTAATTTCTCATCAATTGATTTATGCCTATAATTGAAATCAACCATAAAATCACTTTTGCATAGGAATTTGCGTTTATTTGAATTGTTTGCATTTTATTGTGTTCTTATTGTATGTTATTTTTCATGCATCGTTGTAATTTAGAGTTGGGGCCAGAACCCACTTTTAACCTCCAAGAGCAACAATTTCCCGTCGACCCCGAGGCACAATTTGGAGGCAAGTTCCTTGACCATCTTGCACCCTTCTTAATAAGTTTTAGTTAGTTGCATGCTAAATTAAAATATGAATCCTATGTTATGTGTTCCTAGATTTTCCACAATATTCCTTGTCAACATGGTTTGGGTGTTTTACTATTAAATTAGTTTACGCTTAGCCATGCTTAATCGAAATATGATCTATTTATCTACAAGATTTCATTTGATGTATTATGATACATGAATTGATGGCTATAATGGAATTTAGTAGATAGGAATCTGATAGGGGGTTTTGTATGGATTGGTGCACGCGTGCACAAGACCTTGGTTTGGGGCTTGACACCTATCGGATTCTAAGGACCGATTTATGGAAGAAGTTGCTAAGACATTTAGTATCACCACAAAATTGTATGTAGGACAACTTGGTTTAGTAATTTGGTCTCTCCCGATGTAGCATAGGTAAATGAACGGGCGGTGAATGAGTTTTACCTTGGGATCCGCATGGCTCACGAGGGGGCTTCTCTTGGCGGAGGGAAAATAGACTCCAGGTGCCGGACCGGTGAAACCTTAGAGTACCCATTGCAAGTCGGGAGAACCATCGAAAACACCTCGTAGTGATCTCTTGGCCACACACCTACGGAAGTGTGTATTGTGGTTAGCTACCACGGGCATCAGGGAGGTTTACCTTAGTCCACCTGACAACAGGGGATGAAATCACGAACTGTGGGTAAAGGATACACACTCTACAGAGTTTTGTCAAACTGTCTAGACAGCCGTGCTCACGGACACGAGCGGCTTGGAAACCAAATTCATAATTAGCACATGGTTACATAAATTATGGTTTGGGTTGGATCTTACCTGGATTGATTTTGGGACAATGGTTGGGACTTCACCTAGATGTAGGTGCTTAATAACATGTAAGAGTAGGTTGTAACTGCTATAGTGCTTTACCTATTATTTGCCTTCCTTGTTGTGAACCACACATGTCATAATTTCCGAACTTGCGAGTACCGTTGGTACTCAAACTTGTTAGTTGCATACTTTTCCTCCCCCAGTCTACGAAGACGTAGAGGTGGAGAACCTGGACTTCTACGGAGATCCCGAAGAGATGTTCTAGGCTGGCGCTCCCCCGTGCAACGCCTGTGTTGGAGCCCTTTGTTATGTTTTTCCGCTGCTTGTGTACTTTTATTTTGGACCTGGAAGGTCATTTATGTAATAAGGTGGCATACTCGAACATGGTATTTTATTTGGTATTTCACTTTCGTCTACACATGTATGAGTTGAACTGATCCTGGCATACATGTGGAAAGCATCTGGTTGTCTTCTTATTACCAGGTGTGACAAAGTGGTATCAGAGCCGTGTTGCCCGTAGGACACAAGCCTAGATAGAAAAGGATGATTTAAGGACTTTACTATTTTCAAATATTATTTGTGGAAATTTTCTTTGTATTCTTTACCTTGTACTTGTTTCACTTACTCCTTAATTTGTTTTATTACTGACACTCTTCTGTTTCAAAATTTTAGATGGTCAACTTCAGGAGAACCTCTCTCATTTCCACTGGAGGCTATGTTCCTAACCGAAGGATTGCTGCCCGTCGTACCCCGCTCAACGATCCTCATCATGCGGTGGTGATTCGTACTGATGGGAGAGCTGCAGGACGACTTCGACGTCAACTTCAAACGATCCTTCGTGATGCGGGCTACAGGCATGAGAGACTGTCACTCACCTACCACTCAATTGGGATGCAGCGCCGCTACAGGCTAGAGTGGTCATGCAAGCTGTTTGTCTACTATGGAGATGAGCTGCTCAAGGTTCACTGTACACCTACCTCCAGGACCTACCGTCGTCATGCTGAACAAGATGTCAGTTGTTAGGCCATCACCTTTTGGAGTCACACTTACCGCTACTAGCTGCGGAACTAGGTGCACGCCTACACTCCCCAGCGTCCAAGCGGCACTGGCAACTTCGTCACCAGGTATGTGGAGGGGCCCTTGACCCTTCCACAGACTCACCAGACAGTTGATGACGTGGAGCGCCTCAGCATTCACCTTCACAAGGCTCAGCAAGAAATTTAGGATGTCTGTGACCTTGCAGCACACTATGAAAGGCAAGTGAGGAGGTACCATCGGATCACCGATGAGGACCCAGATGGGTATGCTTCAGACACTTCCACTTGGATCCCGGACTCTCCTGACCGTCGTGTCGGCCATGGCAACACTAACATGATGGACCAATCTTTAGATGAGGAGCCAGATTCAGAGGAGCCTTCTGTGCCACAACAGCTAGCCAACTCTCCTCCGCATGGCAACGAGTCTCATGGCAGCAACTCGGGATATGATGGAGACGATGATGAAGACCCGGGCAAGGAGGAGGATCCTGAGGAGCGAGAGTAGACTCCGACCCGCCCTACGACTCAAGATTAAGACACTTACCCATGAGTTGTAATAAGAGCGATGTAGTAACGATCTGTGTAATCTTGAGTTGTATCATTTTGCTTTGAGAACTTGATTATCCATGTTTATGTTTGCTTAATGAAATGACCTTTTATTTCTCTATTTCCTTATTGATGCATATAGTGGAAAAGTCGTGTAGAATAGTTTCCCTCTTACCTTCTTATTATAAATCAACACCCCAACCTTAGATGGCAGGAAGAGGAAGAGGTCGTGGACATGGTGTGCCGCCCAATCAAGACAATGAAGTCCCGCTACCTCAATGGAATGGACGAGGTGCCCGTGGAGCACCAGCTGTAAATAAAATGTAGCATATGATGGCTATGCAGCTTCAAATGATGCAAAACTTGACATAAATTGTGAACAACATGCAACAGGCTCAGCAAGCACCACCACCCCCTCCTCCACCACCACCACCCCCAACTCCAAGATTTTGCTTAAGAGACTTCATGAACACTCAACCTCCATGCTTTTCCAATGTCGTGGAACCTATGGATGCAGACGACTGGATCAATACGATTGAAAGTAAACTAAGGATTGTCCAATGTGAAGGAAGGGAAAGGGTACTATTGGCATCATACCAACTTCATGGACCTGCAGCTGATTGGTGGACCGCTTTCACTGCAGCCCATAACAACCCAGACAACATAACATGGGAGGAGTTCAGAGAAAACTTCCACAATCATCACGTGCCTGAAGGAGAGATTCAAGCCAAATGTTTGGAGTTCCTAGCACTGAAGCAAGGGAACATGAACATACGGGGGTATTTGAACAAGTTTACACAACTATCTCGATACGCCCCTGGAGATGTTGATACAGATGCTAAAAAGCAATTCTATTTCAAGGATTGGACAAAGAGATACAGTTGATGATGTCTTCCAGTGACTATGCTAGTTTTCAACATCTGGTGGACAAAGCTTTTACGGTGGAAAGAAAGAAGAAAGAGTGCGAGGGAGAGGACCGCAAACGTAAGATGATGATGGGACAATCTTCAAGTAACAATCGTCCTCGCTTCAACCCACAGCAGTCGGGACACATGAATCGTCCCATGGGAAATAGTCAAGGTCAGCGGTACATCAACAACTCTTCATTCAGACCTCAAGCTCAATATGCCCGCCCACAGTATCAGCAGATGCAACCGCAACGCCCTCAAATGTATCAGCAGCGTCCTATGACTTCAAATCCTCGACCAACTGGGCAACCACAGCAGAATCAACAAAGAAACAAGGCTCAAGACACCAGTGCTCGGGGAGCTTGCTACATATGTGGTGACAAGGGACACTACTCCAACAACTGCCCGAAGAAGCCTTCACAGCAGAACCAGTCCAGAGGAAGGGTCAATCATGTTGTTTTGGAGGAAGCCCAAGACGCATCAGATGTGGTGATCGGTACGTTCCCTGTTGATTCTCATCCTTCTACGGTATTGTTTGACTCTAGTGCAATGCATTCATTCATAGCAAAAGAATTCATAAGAAGACATGGAATGACTGTTACATTAATGACTCAAGTATTAGTAGTCAACTCTTCTGGAGGAGAGATACTGACAAGGAAAGTATGCCCTAATGTAAGCATAAGCATTAGGGGGGTAGCATTCTTAGCAAACCTTATAGTGTTGGAGTCACAAGGAATAGACATTATTCTCGGAATGGGTTGGTTAACCAATTATAAAGGAGTGATCCATTGTGCCACCAGAACAATATTCTTAACTCATACAGATGGCACAAACATGGAGTTTCATCCTGATCAAGCACTAGTTCAGAAAAATACGACTCAATCAAGTTGAAGGAGTACAAGAGATCAAAGATAATTGTGACTTTCTGGATGTTTTTCCTGAGGAACTACCGGGTATGCCCCCTGATAGAGAAATTGAATTCATCATTGAGTTAGTGCCTGGTACAGCACCAATTTACAAGCGACCATACATGATGGATGCTAAACAATTGGAAAAATTGAAGGATCATATCAATGAGTTGTTAGCAAAAGGATACATTCGTCCTAGTTCCTCACCCTGGGGATCTCCAGTGATATTTGTGCCCAAGAAAGATGGCACACAGAGATTGTGTGTGGATTACCGCGCTCTCAACACAGTAACTATCAAGAACAAGTGTCCTTTACCAAGGATTGAGGATTTGTTTGGCCAATTGAGAGGTGCTTGTGTGTTCTCGAAGATTGATCTGCGTTTAAGGTATCACCAATTGAAGATACGACCTTTGGACATACCCAAAACAGCATTTGTTTCAAGATATGGATTATATGAGTATACAGTCATGTCTTTTGGTTTGACTAACGCCCCTGCTTATTTCATGTATCTTATGAATAAGGTGTTTATGGAATATCTGGATAAGTTTTTCGTGGTGTTTATTGATGACATTTTGATATTCTCCAAAAGTGAAGAGGAACATGAGGAGCACCTAAGACTGGCCTGTAAGGATCGAAACGCCCAAGAGGGGGGGGGTGAATTGGGCTTTTTTTTAAATTTTTAAGGCAATTAAAAACTAACAACCTAAAGCCCAATTCCCTATGCGATTAAACTATGCAATCAATGTAAATTAAAGTTGCGGAATGAAGATTGCATAAGTGTAAAAAGGGAGAGGGACGCAAACGCTCAAGGGACACGGAGTTTATCCCGTGGTTCGGTAAGATCACAAGGATCTTCCTACATCCACGTTGTGGCACCCACTGAGGGGTTTTGCCACTCCCAAGTCACCGAGACAAGGGGGTCTTCACTATTCTTCTCCGTTCGCCAACCTTGGCAAGGTGGAGCTCAAGCCTTGTACACTTTGGAATCCTCCGGGCTTCCACAATCCTCTTGGCAAGCTCCGGAAGTCACACACACCAAGGGACACTCCCTTATTGCTCTCACTACACTAGAGACTCCAATCACCAAGAGTGGAGGCACCCAAGCACTATCTCTAGCTAGTTCTCGCCTATCTCTTGGTGTACAAATGATGAACAAATGATGTGAAAGTGGTTAGCTCTATTGCTTGAATGCTCTAGGATGTGTAGAGTATGTCTGGGCTTCAAGTCTTGTCGATTTGACAGGTTGAAGGGGTATATCCACGAGATAGCCGTTGGAAAAGTAGGCTGACATCACTTCTCTGCGAACACCGGATGATCCGATGTCTCCCCTTCAGTTAACATTGGTCAAAGCCAAATTAGCTGATGTCACTGTGTCAGATATGACCGTTGTTAGACCGATGTTGATCTGTCTTCTCATCGGATGATCCGGTGGCTCTCCCTCCAGAATTTTGCTTGATCTTGAAGCTTACTGGAGTGATCGACCGATGTGTGTAAGTCTGCACATCGGATGATCCGGTGCTTCACTTGGTCCAATGGTGTTGCAATCTGTGATAATGGACCGATGTCACTGAGCCACTCACATCGGATGATCCGGTGAGTTCTTTGCTCTGAGGTCTTCTTCTTCTGTTGACACAACTCGACCGATGCAGTCAACTCAAAAACCATCGGATGATCCGGTGTGTTCAACTTGTTGACTTCGAGTTGTTTTGAGTTGTTCTTTTGGAATTTGAACTTGTGACCTCTTTGACACTTGTTTGAAATGTTGGTTTGATTATCTTCAAGCATTTGAGTGATGTCAAGTTAGAGCTTTCACTTCTTGTCTTCATATGATTTGATTTGATCTCACTCGTTGATTTTATATGGGTCTCCAATGTAATTTTGATTTCATTTGATTGAGTGTTATTGGGACCTTGCATTCACAAATTCATTAGTAATATCGAATGGTTGTCATTAATCACCGAAACCGTACCTCATGGGGCCTAGATGCTTTCAATCTCCCCCTTTTTGGTGATTGATGACAACACAATAATTTAAAGCGCAATGATAATGAATTTGATGATACAATACTCAAGTAGATATGCAATGAATACAAGATAAGACACATTAAGCTTGTAAAAAGCAAATGAAATTTATGGTGCGAAAAGCTCAATTGATTAAAACCATAAGCAAATGAGACAAGCGGAAGAGTGCTTAATTAAAATTACAAAAGAGTACTCAAGCACGAATACAAAGGACAAAACACCCACTCCCCCTGAGACTACTACTACCACTCCCCCTGACTCTTCTACCTCTTCTCCCCCTTTGGCATCAAGACACCAAAAGGGATCAAAAAGCCTACAGACCCTGAGAGCTGGGTGCGAAGATGAACTGGTCACCGTCGCAGTCGTCAGAGCTGGAGTCGCCGGTCGTAGGAGCTGCCGGAGCGGAGGGAGCTGGAGGGTCCGCTGCCGGTGCTGGAGGAGAGGAAGCAGGTACTGGAGGTGCCGGTGGAGCTGGAGGAAGTGGAGCGCTCACCACGGACGCTGGCGTTTGCTGGAACAGAGTCGTTGCCGGTAGTGGTGAGTGAATTGGTGCGCTGGGTGCCAGAAGTGGTGACATACTGATCGAAGGGATAGGAGTAGTAGGCACCTGAGCAACACCTGGAGCCAGTCCCAGTCCAGGCTGCTGTGGAGGAAGGGCGATCCCGGTCTGAGTGTAAAGGTTGGTGATCAACCCTAGGATCCCCATCATGGCCTGCTGGGTTTGCTGCTGCTGGTCGAGGGTACGGCGGTGCATCTGATCGACCAAGTTGGTGAACCGGTCCGTATCCTCTCGCCTCTGACAGGCGATCTCCAGCTGGAGCTCCTGCTGCTGCCACTGCAACTGTGCCAGGTGAGCAGCCTGCTCTGCTCTGGCCTACTCAGCAGCGAGCATGTCCTGTCGCTGCTGCAAGATCATCTGCTGGAGAAGTGTCGACAGCTCTGACGGCTGTGACACCTGCGCCTCGGACACAGGAGGTGGTGTCGGTGGCGGAGCAGCTGATCCTCCTGCCTCGGCGTCGTGCTGCCTCGGTGAGGGTGGAGGCGGAGGGAAGTACTCCTCGACACTCTCGTCTATGTCGCTCTCGGACCAGACGTGCTGCAAGTCTCCACCTTGAGCTTCTGCCTCAGCCAGACGCTCATCTTCCTTCTCGAGGTCAGACCAATCCTCCTCAATCAAGCGGACCCTGACCTGGCGCTCAACTGGACGGCCAAGGCAGCGGTCTCCAGGAGCAGGGGCACGATAATGTCCGAACCGTGTCACACTCTCGTCAGCAAGCCTGGCCTGTGCTGCATCCCCCTCAGGCACCATCATAGAGCATATGTAACTGATCCAATGCCCGTAGACCAGCTGCCTCATCATGCCAACCCCATCTGTGATCACGTCTTCCATCTCGCACAGGAGGATGTCCACAATGTCGAAATCCATCCCGTTCATTATGTAGAACAGGAGGGTCTGCTGCAGACTAGTGAACCCCTCCAAGTATCCTGACCTCGGCAGGAGCGTGCGGCGCAAAGCGAGGTGCACAATGCGCGCAGCTGGGGTCAGAAAAGCTGGAACTCTCGGCTGGTCCGGAGAGAACGTGGGGCCAAACAGGGACCGGATCTCGTCAAGCTGTGGTGCTACCCCTCCAGTAAGTGGCCTCCAGTAAGTGGCCTCCTTGGTGGATCTGCCTGCCCATATACCTTCTCGTGCACGCAGGTGTCGTGCAGGTCCAAACCAAGAAGCTGCCCCAAAGTCTGTCTCGAGAGGTGGTAACGCTGTCCCATAAACACGAAGTCGATTGACCTCCTGCCCTAAGAGATGTACAGGGTCGCATAGAAGACACGGACCCAATCTTCCACATATGCACTTCTCTCATAAGCAAGCAGCTGTACCAAACCTCTGTACCTCTCAAAGTATGAACGGACCTCTGTCTCCGCTGCCACTGCAAGCTGCCCCCAGTCCAGGTAGTTGTGCTGAAAAAGCTTGTGCCCCCGACGTCTGTAGGTCTCGTAGAGAGACGCCTGGGTGACAGTCCAGAAGCGACTGTCCACAAGAGCCTCACGGGGCTGAGGGTACCACTCCTCAAGCAGCACGCTCCATCAAAGCTTGCGTAGCTGCTTGGCCTTCATCTTCCGGTAGTCCGTGAGACGGACTCCCTCACCGACACGGACGGCCGTGTCCATCTCGTAGATGGCCCTCTCGGCCTCCCTGTCCTCACGACGGTCAGCAGCCGTCGGTCTCGGACGAGGAACAGCCTCGGTGTGACCCCCACGCGTCCGAGCTGAGCGCCGGCGGACGAGAGGCTCAACCGGCTCCTCTTCGGCGTCGGAGTCGTCGATCACGGGAGGCTGCCTCGGACGAGCCTCGCGGATCCTCAGGGAACCCCCTCGTCCACGCTCACGCTCCTCGGCGGCGCGAGCGGCCATAAGGGCCTTCTTCTCATCCTTCGACAGTTTGCGCTTCTTCGCGGCGGGCTCCGCGATCGCCTTTCCCTTTCCTTTGCGGTCGCGACCCATCTAGGTGACGGAGAGCAAACGGGGACCGGGTGCGAAGTTGAAACAACGGCGGCGAGGAGAGGCGGCGGCGAGGTCAATGGTGGTGGAGAGTTCGAAGATGGAGGCGGCACGTCGACGGCGCTGCAATTTGAGGCAGTAGGTGGCGAAGGACGGCGGCGGCCGGTGGGCGGCGGCAGCGTCCGGCGGCGGTGGTGCGTGAGGTGGTGGTGGAGCGGCGTGTGAGCGGCGGCGAGTGGTGAGGAGAGGCGGCGGCGACGCTAGGGGCGGCGGCGGCGCTAGGCGGCGGCGCTGCGAGCCGATGGACGGCGGCGGCGGCGGAGATGGCGGCGGTGGCGGCGGTTGGGTGACGACGCGCACGGGAGGGCACGGGTGGCGTCGAGATCGGGGGAGAGGCGGCGGTACGGGTTTAAATAGTGGGACCAAAACCCTAGCTGAAAAATTAACACCGGATGGACCGATGATGGACATGAGAAGCATCGGTCGAATGCCACAGTAAGGTTTTCCAGAAAAGTGCATTGGACACCGGATGGACCGACGTCTAGGGTTTTGATCATCGGTCGAATAGCACAGTAAGGGTGTTCAAAAGAATGAAGTTGACACCGGATGGTCCGACGTTGGAGGAAGTAAACATCGGTTGACTTGACCATAACTCCAGAAGAGTGAACATCGGATGGACCGATGTTTTTCGGAATGAACGCGTCGGATCATTTGAAATTCAGACAGAATTGGGCTTTGAAGATTGAACACCTGTTGGACCGATGAGGGATTGACATAGGCATCGAATAATCCGATGACAACAGAACGAAAACATCCCATATATGTCCTTTGACCAACCAAATAATCAAAGAGAAACACATGTCTTAGGACTTTTTGGGCAACTCCTTACCCCTCAAAAAGCTAATATGCCAATAGCTTGGCTAGGCCTTAATGCAAATGGAACACCAAGAAAAATAGAGGGAAAAATATCCAAATGAAATGTAAGGCCCATGCTTTGTGAGGTAGAGTATGAAGACTGCTATCTCAATGAAGCATGTTCCTCTAGGCATTATCGTACCTAACATTTTGTTCTTTCCACCTTATATGAGTTGAGATATTGTATTTCAAACAAGTCTCCTTCTCACGAGGTGGGTTCCCCTTTGTGACAATCTACCGTATGCAATGCCAGACAAATTATAGTGCAAGAGATTAAATGAGTGCATGTTAATATGGCAGGGATCATGCAAGGCATAAAATAAATCTATCTTGCCAAGTTTAAACCTTCCAAAGGCTTCCTCAGGGAAAACTATTTCTAGCTCGCCCCTATCCTTTGGGAGTTAGACAAGACCTATATGATATGCATCCTTACATGAACATGGCAACTTACATGACGTTAGATGCATCTAGCACATTTAATTCATTTCTAAGTCTAGAAAAGGTTTTCTCATCAAGTGGTTTAGTGAAGATATCCGCTAATTGTTCTTCGGATCTAACACCTTGCAAAGAGATGTCTCCTTTAGCCTCATGATCCCGCAAGAAGTGATGGCGAATATCAATGTGCTTAGTGCAGGAGTGTTGAACGGGGTTTCTAGCTATCTTAACCGCACTTTCATTGTCACAAAGGAGAGGCACACAACCAATTTTAATTCCAAAGTCCAAAAGGGTTTGCTTCATATATAGAATTTGGGCACAACATGCACCGGCCGCTATATACTCCGCTTCCGCGGTGGACAAAGCCACGGAATTTTGCTTTTTGCTAGACCAAGACACTAGGGAACGCCCAAGCAAGTGGCACCCACCGGAGGTACTCTTGCGATCTACACGGCATCCGGCAAAGTCCGAATCCGAGTATCCCAAGAGTTGGAAGGTTGTACCTTTAGGGTACCACAAGCCCATACTAGGGGTATGCTTAAGATACCTAAGTATCCTAAAGACCGCCTTCTTATGCGATTCTTTAGGAGCCGCTTGAAAGCAGGCACATAAGCATACACTAAACATTATATCGGCCCTAGATGCGGTAAGATAAAGCAATGAACCAATCATAGAGCGGTAGTGAGATTGGTCAATAGGTTTACCGTCCTTATCCGTGTCGAGATGGCAATTTGTTCCCATTGGAGTGCTTCTTGAGCTACAATCTCCCATCTCAAATTTCTTCAAGAGATCCTTGGTGTATTTCTCTTGGTAGACAAAGGTTCCCTCTTGAAGTTGCTTGATTTGGAATCCAAGGAAGAAGTTGAGCTCTCCAATCATTGACATCTCGAATTCCCTAGACATCATGGTGCCAAACTCATGGCTAAGAGATTTGTTAGTTGAGCCAAAGATAATATCATCGACATAAATTTGACAAATGAATAAATCCCCGTCGATGTCCTTGGTGAAGAGTGTAGTGTCCACCCTCCCGATCTTGAATCCTTGCATGACCAAGAAATCCCTTAGACGTTCATACCACGCCCTAGGTGCTTGCTTGAGCCTGTAGAGCGCCTTGTGTAACCCATACACATGGTTAGGATTCCTCGGATCTTCAAACCCGGGAGGTTGCTCAACATAAACAAGCTCGTTAATATAACCATTAAGAAAGGCACTTTTAACATCCATTTGATAAAGCATTATATTGTGATGTGAAGCAAAAGCAAGGAGTATGCGAATAGCTTCTAACCGAGCGACCGGAGCGAATGTTTCTCCAAAGTCTAGTCCTTCAACTTGTGAAAAACCCTTGGCCACAAGTCTTGCCTTGTTGCGGACCACGACGCCATTCTCGTCTTGCTTGTTGCGGTACACCCACTTCGTTCCGATGACGTTCTTGTCCTTGGGTCGCTCCTCCAACACCCAAACTTCATTGCGGGTGAAGTTGTTGAGTTCTTCTTGCATGGCCATCACCCAATTTGGATCTTGGAGTGCTTCCTCTATATGAGTGGGTTCTACACACGAAACAAAAGGGTAGTGCTCACAAAATGAAGCGACATGGCGAGAACGAGTACTTACTCCCCGTGACGGACTTCCGATGATTTGATCAATCGGATGCGCCTTGGAGATGCGTCCATGCCTCATAAGTGATTGTGAGGCACTTGGCGGTGGTGAAGCATCTTGCGCGTCTTGTGGTTGGACTTGATCTTGGACTTCTTCTTCTTGTTGTTGGTGTTGTGTGGCTTGTGAATCTTGCATTGGCAATGGATCATCTTTCTCTTCTTTTTCATCAACTTGAGGCGCCATGGAGGTGTTGATGTTGGAACTTGATGCTCCCCCTTGATCATGGCTCTCCTCAACTTCGGGCTTGATGTCTCCAATGGTCATGTTTTTCATGGCTTCTCGTAGAGGCTCATCATCTATATCATCATGACCAAAACTCTCCTCTTGGGAGCCATTAGTCTCATCAAACTCAACATCACAACTTTCTTCAACTAACCCGGAGGTTTGGTTGAATACTCGATATGCTTTTGAGTTTGACGCATAACCAAGAAAGATACCAACATCACACCTTCTTTCAAACTTACCGAGCCTTTTCTTGCGGTAGATATAGCATTTGCACCCGAAGACTCGGAAGTAGGAGATGTTGGGCTTTCTCCCAATGAGGAGCTCATATGGGGTCTTTTGAAGTAGTCGATGAAGATAGACCCTATTTGCGGCATGGCACGCCGTGTTGATTGCTTCAGCCCAAAACTTCTCTGACGTGCCATAGTCATCAAGCATTGCTCTAGCAAGGGTGATAAGGGTCTTGTTCTTCCTTTCAACGACACCGTTTTGTTGGGAGGTGTATGTGGCCGCAAACTCATGCTTCACGCCTTCACGATCACACCACTCCCCAATGTTGTAGTTCTTGAACTTGGTGCCGTTGTCACTCCGGACCTTGATGATGGGAAGTTGAAATTCCCTTTGAGCACGTTTAGCAAAGGTCTTGAAAACTTCCGGAGTTTCACCCTTGTCACCTAGAAACAAAGTCCAAGCATATCGAGAATAATCGTCAACGATAACAAGACAATAGAAGTTACCACCAAGACTTTGATATGTGGACGGTCCGAAGAGGTCCATGTGGAGTAGTTCAAGCGGCTTGGAGGTTGACACCATTGTCTTTATTGGGTGGTGTGAAGCAACTTGCTTCCCGGCTTGACAAGCGCTACAAAGCTTGTTCTTCTCAAATGTGACATCCTTCACGCCGGTCACCAACCCAAGCTTGAACGACTTCTTGAGCTTGCTCATGCCAATGTGAGCAATGCGTCGATGCCATAGCCAACCCAAGCTTGTCTTGGTGAAAAGACAAGTGGTCAAGCTAGCATCCTTGTTGGAGAAGTCCACCAAGTAAAGATGTCCATGCCGGAAGCCTTTGAAGATTAGTTCTTTGCTTGATTCACCGGTTACTACAACACCATTCTTGTCAAAGGTGCACGTTAGTCCAAGATCACATAGTTGTGCAATTGAAAGTAAATTGAAACTAAGTGACTTAACATATAGTACATTGGAAATGGACAAATCATGTGAAATAGCAATTTTACCTAAACCAATTACCTTCCCCTTTGAGTTGTCACCAAAGGTGACTTGTTCATGATTGTCGGGGTTCTCTATGGTAGTGAACATACCATCATTGCCGGTCATATGTTGAGTGCACCCGCTATCGAGTACCCAATGCTTTCCTCCGGCTTTGTAGTTCACCTACACACATGAAGTTAGTTTTTGAGTTTAGGCACCCAAGCCAACTTAGGTCCTTGTACGTGTGATACAAGTGATTCTGGGACCCAAAGTTGCTTGGGGAGCTTCCCCTTTATGCCCTTAATGTCTTTGCCGATGAACCTTGCCTTCACCTTGCCACCTACTTTGCTCAAGAGATAGTGGCAATCATTGAAAGTAGATTTGTAGTTAGGAGGCAATTTGGGAGAAGGACGGTTGGGAAGAGGACACTCCCTCGTGTGATGTCCGGTGACCTCACAATGTTGGCAATAGGAACCAACTTCTTTGATGAAGCTCGTCCTAAGCTCCGGTGAGGGCACCTTCCATTTGTTGAGCACCGGGAAGGATCCAAGTCCTCTCTTGTTGAAGCCTTTAGCTTGTTGGTAGAGGATTTCCTTGTGCTTGTCCTCCCCCTTAGAGAGTATTGCCACACTAGTGCGGAGACTTTCAATCTCGTCCATCAACTCCTTCTCCCTAAGGCTTGCTTTCAAACGCAAAGACTTATCCAACATATTAGTGGTATGTGAAATAGTTGATACTTTGCCATCAAGGGTTTCCTTTTTCATGTTTTTTATTTTTAGCTCAATTGCCTCATAAGCACGGTTAAGCACTTCATGTTCTTGAACCAAGTCATTGTGCTTTCTCAAGAGTGCTTGGTTTGCTAAGTCAAGCTCATGATGACCAAGCTTGATTTGAGAATTTTCCTCCTCGATTTGCTTGACATGTGTTTTAAGCGTGTCATGCTCTTTAAGTATGGTTACATACTTGTCATGCAAATCGAGTTTCGCACTCTCAAGCTTAGCACAAGTTTGTTCAAGTGCCTTAACCTTGCTCTTTTCCCTTTTTATGATGGCATGGTATTCATTAATCATGGATGCTAATTCATCGGGGGAGAGCTCATCATCATCATCGCTAGAGTCGTCACATACCTTAGTGTTACCTTTTGCCATGAGGCACATAGGAGGTGGACGAAGAGGTGAGTTGTCCTTGTCGACGATGGCAAGACCCGCCAAGTTTTCTTCATCTTCACTCTCTTCGTCGCTTGACTCTTCATCCGTGATCCACTCATTTGCCTCGCACATGAAGACTTTTTGAGGCCCTCTTCTCTTCTTTGGAAAGAGCTTGGTCTTCTTGCCTTTGTCAAATCTCTTCTTTCCAAAGGAACGCTTGGGCTTGATCTCTTCTTCATCTTCATCGCTTTCTTCTAGCTTTCTATGCTTTCCCTTATGGTTGTCCTTCCTCTTGTCCGGTCTTGGACAATCATATGATATGTGGCCTTGATCACCACAATTATAGCATGTCTTATTTTCATCTTTTCTTGGGAGGAAGGCTTTCTTCTTGGGATCAAAAGAGTATCCCTTCTTTGCGATCTTGGAGTTTAGACGTGAGAATTTCCTCATCATCAACGCAAGCTCATCATTGTCATCTTCGCTTGTTGCTTGCTCTTCTTCGCTTGAGCTAGGCTCAACCACTTTCTTTTTCTTGGGAGTTGGCTTCTTAGTTGAAGCCTTGAGAGCAATGGTTTTTGACGATGACTCCTCCATCATTCCATGTACGCTCATCTCATGAGCATGAATTTCTCCAATGAGCTCCGAGACTTCAATGTTGTCAAGTGATTCTTTTGGAGCATTGAATTGATAATGTTGTACTTGGGCTTGGGTAGAAGCATGAGGATCTTGCGGCTGATAAGTCCCTTACCAAGAGAAGCAATGTCAAGTGCGTTAATCTCCTCAATGAGCACATTTAAACAAGAAAACATTTGGTTAACATTCTCATGAGGAAGCATTTTGAATTCATCATACTTGGATTTAAGCAAGTGATATTTGAGTTCTTTAACACGAGATGAGCCCTCATGAATTTCAATTAAACATGCCCAAATTTCACAAGCTTTCTCTTTACTAGCAATTCTAGCAAATACGTCTTGACTTATACATTCAT
The DNA here is from genome assembly GCA_036927565.1 of Tuctoria greenei. Lineage (NCBI taxonomy): Eukaryota > Viridiplantae > Streptophyta > Magnoliopsida > Poales > Poaceae > Tuctoria > Tuctoria greenei. The sequence goes on along the minus strand of JAYESD010000007.1, from coordinate 110,732,496 downwards.
AGATGGCATTTCTAGCCTTAGCATCCCATTTTAGTTGATCACCAACATAATTGAGATATCCAAATCCCGCATGGGTTGCTTCCCAAACTTCGGGAGCAATAGCCTCTAGGTAGGCACGCATGCGTGTTTTCCAATAGGCAAAGTTCTTGCCCTCGAAGGTAGGAACCGAACCCCCATTCTTGGCCATTTAAGCTCTCTAGCGGTGAAGCTAGAACGATCCAATGAGCAACCTCGCTCTGATACCAATTGTAAGGATCGAAACGCCCAAGAGGGGGGGTGAATTGGGCTTTTTTTTAATTTTTAAGGCAATTAAAAACTAACAACCTAAAGCCCAATTCCCTATGCGATTAAACTATGCAATCAATGTAAATTAAAGTTGCGGAATGAAGATTGCATAAGTGTAAAAAGGGAGAGGGATGCAAACGCTCAAGGGACACGGAGTTTATCCCGTGGTTCGGTAAGATCACAAGGATCTTCCTACATCCACGTTGTGGCACCCACTGAGGGGTTTTGCCACTCCCAAGTCACCGAGACAAGGGGGTCTTCACTATTCTTCTCCGTTCGCCAACCTTGGCAAGGTGGAGCTCAAGCCTTGTACACTTTGGAATCCCCCGGGCTTCCACAATCCTCTTGGCAAGCTCCGGAAGTCACACACACCAAGGGACACTCCCTTATTGCTCTCACTACACTAGAGACTCCAATCACCAAGAGTGGAGGCACCCAAGCACTATCTCTAGCTAGTTCTAGCCTATCTCTTGGTGTACAAATGATGAACAAATGATGTGAAAGTGGTTAGCTCTATTGCTTGAATGCTCTAGGATGTGTAGAGTATGTCTGGGCTTCAAGTCTTGTCGATTTGACAGGTTGAAGGGGTATAAATAGCCAGCCTCCACGAGATAGCCATTGGAAAAGTAGGCTGACATCACTTCTCTGCGAACACCGGATGATCCGATGTCTCCCCTTCAGTTAACATCGGTCAAAGCCAAATTAGCTGATGTCACTGTGTCAGATATGACCGTTGTTAGACCGATGTTGATCTGTCTTCTCATCGGATGATCCGGTGGCTCTCCCTCCAGAATTTTGCTTGATCTTGAAGCTTACTGGAGTGATCGACCGATGTGTGTAAGTCTGCACATCGGATGATCCGGTGCTTCACTTGGTCCAATGGTGTTGGAATCTGTGATGATGGACCGATGTCACTGAGCCACTCACATCGGATGATCAGGTGAGTTCTTTGCTCTGAGGTCTTCTTCTTCTGTTGACACAACTCGACCGATGCAGTCAACTCAAAAACCATCGGATGATCCAGTGTGTTCAACTTGTTGACTTCGAGTTGTTTTGAGTTGTTCTTTTGGAATTTGAACTTGTGACCTCTTTGACACTTTTTTGAAATGTTGTTTTGATTGTCTTCAAGCATTTGAGTGATGTCAAGTTAGAGCTTTCACTTCTTGTCTTCATATGATTTGATTTGATCTCACTCGTTGATTTTATATGGGTCTCCAATGTAATTTTGATTTCATTTAATTGAGTGTTATTGGGACCTTGCATTCACAAATTCATTAGTAATATCGAATGGTTGTCATTAATCACCGAAACCGTACCTCATGGGGCCTAGATGCTTTCATGGCCTTACAAAAACTTCGTGAACATCAGTTGTAAGCAAAGCTAAGTAAATGTGAGTTCTGGCGGACAAAGCTTTTACGGTGGAAAGAAAGAAGAAAGAGTGTGAGGGAGAGGACCGCAAACGTAAGATGATGATGGGACTCTGGGACATGTTATATCACAAGGAGGAATAGTAGTAGACCCTAGTAAAGTGAAAATGTCCTGAATTGGAAAACACCGGAATATGTTGGGGAAATCAGGAGTTTCTTGGGTATGGCTGGCTATTATCGCCAGTTCATCGAAGGATTCTAAAAAATATCTCGTCCGTTAACAAAGTTAATTGAGAAGGGAGCTGTATACAAGTGGACACCGGAATGTGAAGCCAGTTTTACAGAGCTAAAGAAAAGGTTGACCACTGCTCCAGTGTTGATTATGCCTGATATGCAGAAAGAATTTGCAGTCTACTGTGATGCATCCGGCCAAGGACTGGGATGTGTATTAATGCAAGAGGGACATGTAGTAGCTTATGCTTCACGTCAACTCATAAAGCATGAAAGAAATTACCCTACTCATGACTTGGAGTTAGCAGCTGTAGTGCATGCATTAAAATTATGGAAGCATTATCTGATAGGGAAAAGAACTGAAATTTATACGGACCACAAGAGCTTGAAGTATATCTTCACTCAACCAGATCTAAATCTCAAACAACGTCGATGGTTGGAACTTATCAATGACTTTAATGTCAGAATCAACTATCATCCTGGAAAAGCTAATGTGGTCGCAGATGCGCTAAGCAGATTGGCTCAATGCAATAGCTTGGCATTGCAAGGTCAACAACCGCAGTTATGTGAGGAATTCGCAAGGCTAAACCTTAGTACCATGACTAATACTGAGGTAGTATCTATGGAAGTAGATTCTACTTTGGAGAAAGATATTCGTGAAGGGCAAAAGAATGATAAGTGGATTCAGAAGATTAAGCAACTAATGAAAGAAGGAAAAGCACCAGACTTTAAAGAAGATGAACAGGGAACTTTATGGCTAGGGAAGAAAATATGTGTACCTGATATCAAGGAGATTCGAGAGCTAATACTAAGAGAAGCCCATGATTCATCATATTCTATTCATCCAGGAAGCACAAAGATGTATCAAGATCTAAAGGATCGATATTGGTGGCATGGAATAAAATGTGATGTGGCGGAGTACGTAGCTCTGTGCGACACATGTCAGAAGGTCAAAGAAGAACATCAAAGACCCGCATGGTTACTTCGACCAATTAAAATTCCTGAATGGAAATGGGAAGAAATAAGTATGGACTTTATTGTGGGATTGCCGAGAACTCAGTCTGGATACGACTCTATATGGGTCATAGTGGACCGTTTGACCAAAGTGGCTCACTTTATCCCGGTAAAAGAAAGCTATTCTGGTTCAAGATTGGCGGACCTATATATGGCAAGAATTGTATGCCTGCATGGAGTACCGAAGAAAATAATATCAGATAGGGGTACTCAGTTCACTTCCAGATTTTGGCAAAAGTTGCATGAGTCTATGGATACCCAACTGAATTTCAGCTCGGCATATCATCCGCAAACTGACGGTCAAACAGAGCGCACTAATCAAATTCTTGAAGATATGTTGAGAGCGTGTGCTTTGAAAAATAGTAGGAGTTGGGATAAGAACCTACCGTATGCCGAATTTTCTTATAACAACAGTTATCAAGCCAGTTTGAAGATGTCTCCGTTTGAAGCTTTGTATGGACAGAAGTGCAAAACACCATTGTTTTGGAATCAAACTGGGGAAAGCCAAGTATTTGGGCTCGAAGTGTTAAGAGAAGCTGAGAGACAAGTACAAGAAATCCAGAAGAATTTGGGGACGGCTCAGTCAAGGCAGAAGAGTTATGCTGATACTCGCCGTCGTGATTTATCCTTTGAGATTGGTGATTTTGTGTATCTCAAGGTGTCACCCTTGAGAGGATTGAGACGATTCAAAGTGAAGGGCAAGTTATCACCCTGATATACTGGTCCTTTCAAGGTATTGGAGAAAAGAGGAGAAGTAGCCTATCGGCTCGAGCTACCATCTCACTTATTAGATGTACATGACGTATTCCACATGTCACAATTGAAGAAATGCTTAAGAGTCAATGAAGAACAATTGCCATTGGAAGCAGTAGACGTACAAGAGGACCTGACTTATGCAAAACAACCTGTTAAGATTCTCGAGACATCAGAACAAGTTACGAGGAATAAAGTTACTCGTATGTGCAAAGTTCAATGGAAACATCACTCAGAAGAAGAGGCGACATGGGAAAGAGAAGAAGACCTCAAGGCGGAGTTTCCCAGTCTATTCTCTTAGGACGTCCAAATCTCGAGGGCGAGATTTCTTTTTAGAGGGTAGAATTGTAACACCCAAAATTTTTGAAAAAAAAAATGTGTGTAAAATAAATTTTTGGAGAGCTACACAAATATTTTCTTTGGAAATAAAATTCATATAAGGCAATTGCATCATGTTTGGTTGATTTTTGTGAATTTTGAAAGTTCAAATCCGCTAGAAATTGAGATTACAAATTCATATCTTGAAAGAGAAGAAAAAGAAACAGAAAAGAAATAGAAAATGAAAAGAAAAAGGAAACCCCTCCCTGGGCCGAAATTCCCCAGCCGGCCCAACTCCCTCCTCACTCTCGTGCCGGCCCGCGCCCTTTTCCCCCTCCCTCTCTCTCTGCCGCCCCGGCCCCGCGCGATAGCCGCTCGCACCCCTCTCTCCTCCCGCTGCAAGCCGGCCCTGCCTGTCGGGAGCTCCGTCCACCTCCCGCCGCGCCCGCGCGTAACGCTCGCGCGCCATCACTGCGCCGTCCACTCCCCCCTATCAATCTCGACCATTTCACCTCAATCAAGAGGCGCATCGTGCCCATCATGACCGCCGGCCGTATCCACACCGATCCCCTATAAAAGCCTGGCCATTCCCTCTCGGATTTCACCGCCCGACACCCCAAACCCTAGCGCCGCCGAGTTCGGTAATGTCGGCCACATTCCCGCCGCACTGTTCAATTTCGTACCTCGGTAACTAGCCTAACACCTTCGCCGTGTCCTCAGGAGCCTGTCGGACATCCTCGTCGGTGGAGAAAGGTTTTGCGTCCCCGATTTCATCGGGCGCCGACGAGCTTTGCCGCTCCGCATCGTCGCCGGCTAGCCTCTGCCCAATTTTCGACCCCGCGACCACCACTGGTGAGTTCCCCTCACTTCCACCTTCCGTTTAAGCCTTTTGGTTGTACCCCGTAGCCTTCTTTTGGCAATTTTGGTCGTCACCAGCGAGATCGCGGCCGAGCGCGCGTCGCCGCCGCCGTGCGCCGCCCCTGCGCCGCCGCTCCCGACACTCGTGTGACGTGGCCCCCTATCGTCCGTCCATTTTGAATCTGCGGCCGCGATTAAAACCCCCCCTCAGTTAATAAAATCTATGCCATCCGTTTTAAAACCAACGACCCACATCCAAATCACTTTTCCCGCCGCCTGTTTTGCGTCGAAGCCCCTGGAAACTTGCGGGCTACCTCCTGGATTTCTCTGGAATTCAAGTCTAACCCCTATAAATGTTAAACTAGCCCCTGGATTTTCTAGAAATTAGGAAAATACTGGTTAATTGACTAAAAAGTGTTTTTAAGCCCCTGGAATATTATAAAATAGCAAATAAATTCTGGAAAATTGTAGAATAATCCCTGAACTTAATAAAAATTATTTTTAACCTCTGGAACAGTTCTGTTTTTATAGAAAAACCCCTATTAGTTTTAGAAATTAAATAAAAGTCCTTAATTTGTATAAAATAATTATAAAAACAGATTTAAATATGTTTTATTTATTTTCATTTCTGCATTATTTTTATTAATTCATTTAAATTGCTGAAATAGTCATAAAAATACTTTTTAAGTATATTTAGTTCATAAAAATTGTTTTGCGCATAGAAATAATTAATAAAACTATTGTAAAAATTGTAAAATTTACATTATTGATTATAAATCTAATTTAAGCTTATTTTGAAGGATAAAAATTTCTAGAAAATAATATTAGGTTTCTAATAAATATAAAAATGGTATAAAAATCTCTAAAAATATGTTTTACACAATAAATTTCATTTAACTCTAATTTCTCATCAATTGATTTATGCCTATAATTGAAATCAACCATAAAATCACTTTTGCGTAGGAATTTGTGTTTATTTGAATTGTTTGCATTTTATTGTGTTCTTATTGTATGTTATTTTTCATGCATCGTTGTAATTAGAGTCGGGGCCATAACCCACTTTTAACCTCCTAGAGCAACAATTTCCCGTCGACCCTGAGGCACAATTTGGAGGCAAGTTCCTTGACCATCTTGCACCCTTTTTGTTAATTTTTAGGTAGTTGCATGCTAAATTAAAATATGAATCCTATGTTATGTTTTCCTAGATTTTCCACAATATTCCTTGTCAACATGGTTTGGGTGTTTTACTATTAAATTAGTTTACGCTTAGCCATGCTTAATAAAAATATGATCTATTTATCTACAAGATTTCATTTGATGTATTATGATACATGAATTGATGGCTATAATGGAATTTAGTAGATAGGAATCTGATAGGGGGTTTTGTATGGACTGGTGCATGCGTGCGCAAGACCTTGGTTTGGGGCTTGACACCTATCGGATTCTAAGGACCGGTTTATGGAAGAAATTGCTAAGCCATTTAGTATCACCACAGAATTGTATATGGGACAACTTGGTTTAGTAATTTGGTCTCTCCCGATGTAGCATAGGTAAATGAACGGGCGGGGAATGTGTTTTGCCTTGGGATCCGCATGGCTCAAGAGGGGGCTTCTCCTGGCGGAGGGAAAATAGACTCCAGGTGTCGGAGCGGTGAAACCATAGAGTACCCATTGCAAGTCGGGAGAACCATCGAAAACACCTCGTACGGATCTCCTGGCCACACACCTATAGAAGTGTGTATTGTGGTTAGCTACCACAGGCATCAGGGAGGTTTACCTTAGTCCACCTGACAACAGGCGATGAAATCACGAACTGTGGGTAAAGGATACACACTCTGCAGAGTTTTGTCAAACTGTCTAGACAGCCGTGCTCACGGACACGAGCGTCTTGGAAACCAAATTCATAATTAGCACATGGTTACATAAATTATGGTTTGGGTTGGATCTTACCTGGATTGATTTTGGGACAATGGTTGGGATTCACCTAGATGTAGGTGCTTAATAACATGTAAGAGTAGGTTGTAACTGCTATAGTGCTTTACCTATTATTTGCCTTCCTTGTTGTGAACCACACATGTCATAATTTCCCAACTTGCGAGTACCGTTGGTACTCAAACTTGTTAGTTGCATACTTTTCCTCCCTCATTCTACGAAGACGCAGAGGTGGAGAACCAGGACTTCTACAGAGATCCCGAAGAGATGTTCTAGGTTGGCGCTCCCCCGTGCAACGCCTGTGTTATGTTTTTCCGCAGCGTGTGTACTTTTATTTTAGACCTAGAAGGTCATTTATGTAACAAGGTGATGTACTCGAACATGGTATTTTATTTGGTATTTCACTTTCGTCTACACATGTATGAGTTGAACTGATCCTGGCATACATGTGGAAAGCATTTGGTTGTCTTCTTATTACCAGGTGTGACAGATACGCCGGCAGCTCAAGTCGATAAGCTACCTCTCCTCGCTTGTCCAAAATCTTGAATGCTCTGATGTAGCGACGTACCAGTTCCTTTGACGTTAAACCGGTGTTGCCCTTGAATAGGTGACACTTTGAGGTATACAAAATCTCCTACTTCAAATGCCAGATTGAGCAGCCCTTAGGTTTTCACAAATTATTCGGACTTGTCTTTCAGCGTCTTGTAACACATCAGGACCAAATACTTGGTTCTCTCCTGTTTCATTCCAAAACAAAGGTGTCCTACACTTCCTTCCGTATAGTGCTTCATAGGGTGACATTTTCAAACTTGCTTGATAACTATTGTTGTATGAAAATTCTGCATATGACAAGCTCTTGTCTCAACTTTTCCCATGCTTCAAAGCACAAACTCTTAACATGTCTTCCAAAATTTGATTGGTTCTCTCGGTTTGTCCATCCGTGTCAGGGTGATATGCTAAACTAAAATTCAACCTCGTTCCCAAAGCTTCATGCAATTTTTGCCAAAACCTAAAAGTGAATTGTGAACCTCTATCCGAGACTATCTTCTTCGAAACTCCATGCAAACATACTATTCTTCCCATATACAGTTCTGGCAATTTCTCTCCATTATAGGTGGTCTTGACGGGAATAAAGTGGGCTGACTTAGTTAACCGATCAACAATTACCCAAATCGAGTCGTAACCGGACTGAGTACGTGGTAAACCAACTATGAAGTCCATACCGATTTCTTCCCACTTCCACTCCGGAATCTTTAATGGTTGCAATAGTCCAGCTAGCCTTTGATGTTCCGCCTTGACTCGTTGGCACACATAACACAATGCTACGTATTCAGCTATGTCCTTCTTCATGCTAGCCCACCAATAACACATCTTCATGTTTTTGTACATCTTTGCACAACCAGGATGAATTGAGTATGGTGAGTCATGTGCCTCTTTTAATATTGTCTCCCGAATATGCTTCACATTAGGCACAACAATCCTCTTACCAAGCCATAGGGTACCATGTTCATCCTCATCAAATCTGAATGCTCTCCCCTCTTGGGTCCTTTCCTTGATTTCTTGAATTTCCACATCCTTAGTTTGGCCTTCCCAAATTTCTTACTCCAATGTTGGGTTTAACTCCATCACCTCCATCTCATTTACAAATCCAAGGTTCAACCATTCAAACTCCTTACATAGCTCGGATGGTAACTCTTGAACTATGAGTTGATGACTTACTACTTTTCTACTCAAAGCATCGACCACTACATTGGCTTTTCCTGGATGATTGTTGATCCCCAAATCATAATCTTTGATGAGCTCCAACCATCTCCATTGCCTCAAATTCAGATCCGTTTGTGTGAAAATATACTTCAAACTCTTGTGATCCGTATAAATTTCACACCTATGTACAAGGATATAGTGTCTCCAAATCTTCAATGCGTGTACCACAGCTGCAAGTTCCAAATCATGTATCGGGTAATTCTGCTCACGTTTCTTCAATTGTCTCAATGCATATGCAACCACTTGACCTTCTTGCATAAGCACACATCCAAGTCCTTGTCTTGATGCATCGCATAAATCCAAGCTTCTTGCTCATGTCTAGTAATACTAACGCCAGTGTAGTGATAAATCTCTTCCTCACTTTCTCAATAGCATCCTGACAAGATAGAATCCATTTGAGAGGCTTTCCCCTTATTAGCAACTCAGTCATGCACTTCACTACGTTGGAGTAGTCTTTGATGATTGGTTAGTCTTGATATCTATTGTGATGCATCAACTCCAATGCTGACTTCCTTATCACCTGTCGATTGCACTGTCCTTGTGGCATACTGGACCACTCCATTATGCTTTCGTAGCCAATCCATTCCAAGGGTCATGTCCGATCCTTGTGAATCCACAACAATAAGGTCGGCGAAGGATTCTACCCCCCTTATTTTAAATCTTGCTCTTGGACACATTGTCTTTGTCCTCATCTTCCATACAACTTCGTCTAAGACAGTGAATCTTCTGGTTGTGTTCTTCTTCTATTGAAGTAGAGGTTGAGCGAGAAAGAAAAGAGAGATATAATGAATCCCCAACTATATGCATCAAGGAATATGAAACTAAACAACTAGCTATACTAGCCTAGGTGGACATGGCAATGCTATAGCATCCCAAAATCCTCTATTAGGCACACAAGCAAACAATATATATAGCAAGCTGCACACCAAGCAAGAACACATCGATTCCTGAGTGCTCCTATGTGCTCTAAAGTGTCCATTCTATCTAGGCTGCGTCCTACGGTCAACCTGTGGCTCTAATACCAATTTGTGACACCCGGTTCCGAAAAATGAACCAAGTGCAGTATATGTGTGCCCAAGATGTTCAACACACTTATACAAGTGATTCACAAATGATAAACAGATAATTACCACAACTCAAATTATTAAATAAGTACTTTAATTACACAATTCAAAATATCCTCGAATACAAGCTCTAGTGAATATTAATGACAAGTTCAACTAATGTAGAGGAAATAAACTAATTAAGCAACTAAGCAAACTAGGCATAAGGGACAGCGCAACTCCATGCAACACCACAGGCAAGTCGACGGCAGCACACAACATAGAACTCCACATTATCCTCAAGACACTCCCAACCAACTGTTGGTGGGGGGATTGCAAGAGCGAGTACATGTCGTACTCAGCAAGTGTGGAAAGTATTACATGTGGCTGATACAAATGACGGATATAATAATGGCTAAGTGCTAAAAAGTACAGTAAAATATTTGAAAAGCAATATATCATATGTATGTGAAGTAAACCCATCATATCCCACAATGAATATTATAGTATAAGTCCATAATCCATATCCATCATCATTAAGCTAGGTTTCACCATTACCATTAACTACATCCAATACAATAATTAATCCATAACCAGCCATAACCAATACCAAACCATAACCATCCCAAATCCCAATTTACACTACCGAGTTCCCTCTAATCATGTGACAGTCCAGCTCATAACTGGGAGCACGGCTACCGTGATAGTTTTAGACACACCCTGTAGAGGTTGTACCACTTTACCCACGTGTTTGTGATTTCATCACCGGTCAGCGACCAAAGAACCTCCCTTATGCCAATTACACTTCCTTTGGTGTATGGCCAAGAGATCACAAAATAGCCTTTACAAAGGGATTACTATCCTATTTAGACCCCACTGAGGTTTCACCAATGGCGATGTCTCCAACTGAGCAAATCTTCAACCATGGGCCCCCTCTTGAGCCATTCGGATCCCAGGGTAGTCCCACCAATCATCAAGAAACCCAATCCGACTACCCCTTCCCCGAGCATCCTTAATGATCCAAATAGCACTGGCAAAGCCCTAATTAATCAGCTACGCCGAACCCATACTTGGCCTCGTGGTGGCACTGTAAATCCTGGATGGTCGCTCCACGAACCGGTCCTTAGATCTAAAGCAAGTAATCCACCATACATCCAACCCATCCACATACCAGGCTTGCTTAGATCACCCATTACCATATCAGATTTAACCAGTTCATGTCAACTACAATCTCATTAATGCATAATTAAATTAAGTAGTATAGTTGTTCTTCCATCCCAATTAATTAAGCGAAGCAAAAAGGTAAAAATCACATCCCAACTCTCTACCATATATCCCAGGTGACAAGGGTGGTTAAACAAAGCTAGTAAACTTCCTATCATAGGATTCCCATCAAATTAACACAAGCATGCAGTTTTGCAAACAAAACATTTATTTTAAAAACAATATCAATATGCTTCAAGGACACTTGCCTTGCTCCGACGGATAGGGTTGCTCAAGCGCTTCGAAGTCTTGGTTCTGGAAATCCTCATACACGACCTCTTGAGCACTTCCCTCTACTCGTGATCACACATACAAGAAAATACATACAAATCAACATGATGCACACACACTAATCAACATGCGATGACATGCATGCATGCAAAGTTCAATTATTAATTAACTATGGTTGTTTATTGATTAGATGCAACTAGTTCGTACGTGTTCATATGAATTTATGGGGGTTTTAGCGAGAATTAATGTCGCTGAAAATAAATTCATGGTGCAACTACGATCAAGTTACGTCTACTAGATTTAATACGTCGCTAGAATTCGCATTGGAAAAATGAACCCTACCATAGATGTGACGGCTTCGACGATTGTGGGGGTGAAGATGACGCGTAGACGAAGTACATGACGGCACGACGACAGCGACGATCTCCGGCGGACGACGGCACCCTCCTTTTTTTCTTCCTCTTCCTTCCCCTTATCTTCCTGGCGGCGCCTTTGTTCTTCTCTCTTTTTGTCTCTACAGGCAGCAACGTTTCTGGTTTCGGGGAAAAATACGAAGCCTCCGGTCCCTTTTTATAGGCGGCGCTCGAGAGTCCTCTGGGCCACGGCCGACTCGGCCTGGGACTCGGGCGCGGGGCGTAGTCGAGCGCGCGTGGCCAGGCGTGGGGACGGGGCTAGTGCGCGGGCGGGCGAGCGGGGCTGGCGGCACAGGGCGGGGTCGCGCGGGGCGGGGCACGGTCGGTGCGCGTGGCGCGCGCGCGCTGGGGCGTGCGGGAGCAGGCCGGCTCGGGCGGTCGTTGACCTTTTATTATTTATTTATTTATTTATTTATATTTTCTTTTATATATATTATTTATTTATGTTTTTATTTTTTATTTGCTTCTTTAGGTTTCACTAATATATATTATATATATATTATTATTATTTTTATATTTATTCCCTTATACATGTTTTATGCTATTATTTTATTTTTCCCCTTTTGCTACACATATTTGTATATGTATGTTTTATGTTTTATTATTTTTTTTCTATTCTACTAATGTTTGATGCATGAACATGTATGAAATGCATGATGCAAAAATTGAGGGTGTTACAAGAAGTTAATCAATCATCAAGAAGATATGATTATTTCTCAAAAGGAGGAATATCTTGAACTTGACAAACTTCTCGAACTTGAAAAGGAGCAAGGCAAGTCACTGGAACTTGAGTTAGCCTCAAGCAAGGAAGCTTGCTTGAAGTTAAGCGACTCAAACATCACCATCAAGGATGAACTTGCTAACCTATCCAAGGTTAACAAAATCCTTGACGTACGAGTTGAGTCACTCAAACAAAGTGACCCCTCATCCTCTTCAAGCTCACCTTCTCAACCACTTAAAACTGAAGCTACCATTATTTGTTCATGTGCTAAAATTGACACTAGCTTGAAGGAAAAGTCAACTTCTACCAAGGACAAGAATCCTTCCCAAAGTGGCATATTTGACAAGGAGAACATCAAATATGCACGTAGTGCATACTTGGTCACAAGACCTCCTAATGTCAAATATGGCATTGGTTATTCTTATGGTGAAAAGCAATATGCTAGAAGCCATAAAAATAACAAGGATAGCATTTCCTTTGTGAAGGGAAACTTCTCTTAAGCCAGAAACACTAATTATGCTAATAAGTCCAAAGTCAACACACATGATCATCGGACTAGTTCGGTCCTTACTCGGAAAAGTCTGGTCCTCCAGAAAAGTCTGGTTTCCCGGACTAGTTCTGTTCATCTACAACAGCACCTATTATTCAAGACTTTCGATACATCCTATGTTCTGATGAGAAGTAATTTTGGTAAAGTTTATGCTCATTATGTTGGGCCACGCCATGGGAACACCAAATCTCATGTGTGGGTGCCCAAATCTCTTGTAACTAACCTCCAAGGACCCAAGCAAGCTTGGGTACCTAAAACCAAGGCATGATTTGTTTTTGTAGGCCTATTCCACTAGTGGATCGAAATGGGTGCTAGACAGTGGTTGCACCAACCATATGACCGGAGAAAGAAGGATGTTCGTTGAGTATGAAGAAAATGAGGATCCAAGTGAGGGCATCTATTTTGGAGACAATAGTCAAGGAAAGGTGCTCGGTACCGGTAAAATTGCCATATCATCTCAACATACTCTTTCTCATTTGTTATATGTTGATTCCTTAGATTATAACATGCTGTCCATATCTCAATTATGTGACAAAGGTTATAATTGCTTGTTCACCAATGAGGGTGTGACCGTCTCTAGAAGGGGTGATGGTTCCATTGCATTAAAGGGTATGTTAAAGGGAAAGCTTTACCTTGTTGACTTCAACAAAGATAAAGCCAAACTTGACACATGCTTGATTGCAAAGACCAACATGGGTTGGCTGTGGCATAGACGGCTAGCGCATGTTGGTATGAGGAATCTTCAAAAACACCTCAAGGGTGATCACATCCGAGGTTTGAAGGATGTTGTTTTTGAGAAAGACAGACCTTGTAGCGCGTGCCAAGCCGGGAAGAAGGTTGGAGCACCTCAACCCAGAAAGAAGGTCATGACTACAACAAGACCGCTCGAGCTACTTCACATGGATCTTTTCAGTCCAATTGCTTACATAAGCATTGTCGGTAACAAATATGGTTTATTGATTGTTGATGACATTTCGTGCTTCACTTGGGTTTTCTTTTTGCATGATAAGACAGAAATTCAAGGAACCTTGAAGAAGTTTTTCAAGCGTGCTCAAAATGAGTTTTCATTGACGATCAAGAACATTCGAAGCGACAATGGCACGGAGTTCAAGAACACACAAGTTGAGGAGTACCTAGACGAAGAAGGCATAAAGCATGAGTTTTCAACACCTTACTGTCCTCAACAAAACGGAGTTGCTGAAAGGAAGAACCGAACCCTCATAGAGATGGCAAGAACATTTCTTGATGAGTACAAGACCTCGGATTGATTTTGGGCGGAAGCGGTTAACACCGCTTGCCACGCCATAAATCAACTATATCTTCATTGACTACTCAAGAAGACATCCTATGAGCTACTCACCAATAACAAGCCAAATATATCTTACTTTCGAGTCTTCGATTCTAAGTGCTATATTTTGAACAAGAAGCCTAGGACTTCAAAGTTCGCTTTGAAGTCCGATGAAGGTTTCTTGCTTGGTTATGATTCGAACTCTTACACCTATCGTGTCTTCAAGAAGACATCCGGACTTGTTGAAGTATCACGTGATGTAGTGTTCGATGAAACTAACGGCTCCCAAAAGGAGCAAGTTGATCCATATGTGCTAGATAGAGAAGAAGCTCCTTGTCAAGCATTGAGAAGAATGGCGTTGGGCGATGTTCGACCACAAGAGCCACCTCTACATGTGCGAGGAAGATGAACCGCGAGTGGAGGCCAATGATCAAGGGGGAGCTTCCGCACAAGATCAACCTCAAGAAAACAAAGATGATCAACATGTCAACGAGAGCAACCATCTAGGGAGAGAAGAAGAAGATCATGAAGATACAAGACCGCAATTGCCACACCCAAGAGTACACCAATGCATCCAAAGAGATCACCCAATCGTAACATCATCGGTGACATCCAAAAGGGAGTAACAACTAGATCCCGCATAGCTAACTTTTGTGAGCATTACTCGTTTGTGTCCTTTTTGGAACCACGCAGGATTGAGGATGCATTGAAAGATTCAGACTGGGTGGTGGCGATGCAACAAGAATTGAACAACTTCAAACAGAACAAGGTGTGGGAACTCGTCTAAAGACCTAACGCGAATGTCGTCGACACCAAATGGGTCTTCCGCAACAAACAAGACGAACACGGGGTGGTGACAAGGAACGAAGCACGACTTGTGGCCAAAGGGTATTCACAAGTCGAAGGTTTGGATTTCGATGAAACCTTTGCTCCAGTAGCTAGACTTGAATATATTGGAATATTACTTGCATATGCTACTCACCATGATTTCAAGCTCTACCCGATGGATGTGAAAAGCGCCTTCCTCAACGGTCCAATCAAGGAGGAGGTGTACGTGGAGCAACATCCCGGTTTTGAAGACAAAGAGTTCCCCGACCACGTCTTTAAACTGCGTAAGGTTCTTTATGGCCTCAAACAAGCTCCTAGAGCTTGGTATAAGTGTATTAGGGATTTCTTAATTGAAAATGGTTTCAAGATTGGAAAAGAAAATTATACATTATTTACAAAACCTTTTGATAATGATCTTTTTATCTGTCAAATCTATGTTGATGACATTATCTTTGGGTCAACTAACAAAACCTTTTGTGAAGAATTTAGTAATATTATGACGGATAGGTTTGAGATGTCTATGATGGGAGAACTGAAGTACTTCTTGGGATTCCAATTGAGACAACAAAAGGAAGGAACATTCAAAAGCCAAACTAAGTACACTCAAGACATACTCAAGAAGTTTGGGATGGACAAGGCGAAGCCTATCAAGACTCCCATGACAACTAATGGACACTTGGATCTCAATGGAGATGGACCAAGCGTGGATCAAAAGGTATATCGCTCCATGATTGGATCCTTACTCTACCTATATGCATCTAGGCCTGATATTATGTTGAGTGTATGTTTGTGTGCGAGATTTCAAGCCAATCCTAAGGAGTGTCATTTGACAGCCGTTAAAAGGATATTGAGATATTTGGTTCATACACCCAACTTAGGCCTTTGGTATCCCAAAGGTTCCAAGTTCAATCTCATTGGATACTCAGATGCAGATTATGCCAGATGCAAAGTAGATAGAAAAAGTACCTCCAACACCTGCCAATTCCTAGGTAGATCCTTGTTTCTTTGTCCTCCAAGAAACAAAATTCCATTGCCTTATCCACGGCCGAAGTGGAGTATGTTGTGGCCGGGAGTTTTTGTGCACAACTCCTTTGGATGCGACAAACTCTAAGGGATTACAGTTACAATATGAGACGTATTCCACTCCTTTGTGATAATGAAGTGCCATCAAAATTGCTCATAATCCAGTTGAACACTCTAGAACCAAACACATAGGCATCTAGCATCACTTTTTGAGAGACCATTCAACGTAAGAAGATATAGCCATTTCCCATTTCAACACCAAAAAGCAACTAACCGATATATTTACCAAGCCACTAGATGAAAAACATTTTTGCGAGCTCCGAAACGAACTCAATATCCTTGATGCTCGGAATGTGGCTTGAAAACTTGCATACCTGTATGGACCCTTCAAAACATATTGGTTGAGTTGCGAAAATCATCTTTCTCAATTTTTTTCCAAAAACTATTTCAACTACTTGATCTTGATGAATTATGATCATTGCTTGTTTGTTGCATGCTTACTGATCATATTCATCAAGATTATTTGATTTGCTTTGCCTCCCTATTTTCTTAATAAGTACCTTCGAATATATACGAATGGTCTAACACTTCTTTTCTGGTGACCACGTACTAGTCCGCCCCTACAGACTAGTCCGCAGAGAGACTGTTAGTCCAGACTAGTCCAGCAGACCACGGACTAGTACGATGTAGGCTCTGGAAAAGTTCAGACTAGTCAGATTATTTTCGGACAAGTCCAATTTTTCGACTCCATAACCCTAGTCGCCGCCAAACCCTAATCTTCTTCATCCTCACACTTGCCTCAAGTTCTCTCTCTCTCCTCACTCGAGCTCCCCACGACGATTTGATGATTCCTCCATCAAAACTCTACAAGTTTGGGTGGAAAACGACCTCCTTTGCTTAGGGATTCAAGACCACGGACTTGTCTGCACCTTCAACCCCTTCATCCCCAAGAATCGAACAATTTTGGTAAATTCTCCTCCCAAAACCAAGAAATCGTGATTTTCTTCGATGTTGATCAAATAGACTAGTTCTTTTCACCAAATACATGCTTCCTTGATGTATTACATTGATATTGAGCTGTTCTTGCATTTAGCAACACCATTGGCCGTCTAGTTAGGGTTTACGGTGATGAACACCGGACTAGTCCGGTCCATGTATGGACAAGTCCAGTCACCCGGACTAGTCCGTACTTGTATGCCGGACTAGTCTGATTTTTTCTTAACTCAAACCTAATTACTCACTCCTCATTTCAATTCCTTGCTATCCATTCTCATTCATACCTTGTGTAACCCATTCTCAGGACAATGTCGAGCACCAACGATGAAATCTCTGACTTCGAGGCTGAGATAGATCAAGAAGCCTTGCTTCGGTCCTCAACGGGCCAAGCCAAGAAGTGCCAAGAGCGTCCATACTAGCTAGCACCCTCTCCACCTCAGGCTCGATGAAAGGTGATTGCCAAGAAGCCTGCCTCCAAGGCTTCAGCTGGTGGTGGCCCTAGCTCGGCAACTCTTCGCCAAGTGAAGGGCAAGCGTAAAGGGATTGCCACGGGCTCGATCGGCCCACTCAAAATGCATGCTCCGAGGCAGGGAAATAGAGATCCCTCCGAGGAGAAGTTCAACGGCAAGGGAAGCGACACTGCTTCCAAGCTCAGATTCATTGATTGCTACAACAGACCCAAGAAGGCTGCAGATAACAGATTCTAGAGCAACATTCATGCAGATTTATACAGCTCAGTGTACCTGACCATGAAAACTCCAGTGGTCCGTAGCCAGTGGATCGAGTGGGATCATTTTGAGAAGAAAAGATGTGCAGCATTTGATCAGGTGGTTGAGGCTCTAGCCAGGCATGGTCTGAAGGATCTGTTTGCCTTCAGATATCAGTGGAATGATGAAGTTATTGCTCAATTTTATGCCACTTGTTTCTTTGCCAGTGATGAGGAGGAAAGGGTGACTTGGATGACTCATGACTCCAAGTGCAGTATCACCTATGATGAGTTTGCAAGACTCCTTCACCATGAAGACACCGGAAACAATGAGTTGACCATCCACAACATCGGTGTCTTGAGCAATGATAAAATGGACTTCCTCTATGATACTAGTCTGAAGTTCAATCCCCCCTCAACCAAGAACGTGAAGCTTTTCTTCATGGTGTTCAATAGGGTGCTGAGGAAGACAATAGCACCAAAGGATGGGGATGCTAGAAGTGCCCAAGGTTACCTGAGGACCTTGATGAAGGTGGTAAGCAAGAACAGGAAATTTGACATCTTCGACTATATTTGGAATGACATGGTCAACATATCCTGTACTCCGAACAAATCATGTGGCTATGCCCCTTACCTGATGTTTATGATTGAGAAAGTCACAGAGATCAAATTTGTGAAGGATGTGGAGCACACTCCCTTGAGGCCCCAGAAGCCTAACCAAGCCAATGTTCAAGCTGCCCCTTCTCCTGCATCAAGTGAAGAAGAGGAGAGCTAGAGGAGATGCAAGGGCTGATCCCACCACTAGGGCCCCTCCCCAAAAAGGGTCCCCTAGTTGAATCCTAAAGTACTTGTCAGCTATTTTTGCCTCTTGCAAGAATGCCGAAGTGAACACGCACAAGCTGAACAAGGCAAGAAAGGCGGACATGTTGTACGTCAAAGAAAATGTGAAACACATCTGCCAGAAGCTGGAGATCAAGCCCATTGGATCTCCAGTCATTTCTGATGACCTAGCCTCAGATTTCACCGAGCTCGGGCACTTGACTCCCTCCGATCTTGCTTATTTTGGCATTGGGGGCTCGAGTGGATCCGCTCCTCCTCCTCCTCCTACTCAGCCTGAGAATGAATATGGTCATGATGATGAGAGGACCGACGTCGAGGACTGAAGATCTTAGATCCCTCCTCTCCTTTTTGGTGTCTTGATGCCAAAGGGGGGGAGATTGAGGGGGAGTCATCATTGGGTCTTAGTTGTAGGTTGAGAGATGAGAGTTTCTCTTATGCATCTTTTTATGTCTTTTGGGTTGTAAGACTTAATATTGTGCTCTTTTGGTACTTTTAACTCTGATGATGAAGTGCTATGAATGATTTATGCTCATACTCATTAAATCTGTGATTTTGCTTTGTAATTGACATATATGCTTGTTGATTGATATATTGATGTCAATTACTTCACTATCATCATGATTACTACTCTCACTCATTTAGTTTTGCATCCCACCATAAAGAGTGCACATATGTCTTATGTTGTCATTTCTAAATAAGTTTCAAGCTCATATGTGCACACTTTATGAAAATTCTGCATTTTTAGCATATTTTGTGAAATCTCAATTGGTTGTCATCAATCACTAAAAAGGGGGAGATTGAAAGTGCATCTAGGAATCCCTTCTGGGTTTTGGTTGATATATGACAAACAAATGAGATCCTAACCATATTATTGAGATGAGCGTATGTTTTAATGAAATAATGAAGAAAGTGCCAAAAAGAAAGGAGAATGAGGATCGATTCGGAAAAGAGCTCAAGAGCTTAATAGAATACATCATTGTGTAGGGAGTGTGTTGGTATATCACATCCCAAGCGCTCTAACATAAAAAAATCCTCACACACTTCACATTTCATAGGACAAAAGGACTAGTCTGATATTCACCGGACTAGTCCGATATCCTCTTTGGACAGGTTCAGACAAGTCCAGCCAATGCGGACTTGTCCTCACCTAACTAGTCCGATAATCCCTCTGACTAAAATCGGACAAGTCCTCCAAGTGCAGACTTGTCCTATATTCACTAAGGGCATCACGACACCAGACAAGTCTGATATCAGGACGGACAAGTCCGAAAACCGTTCTGACTAAAATCAAACAAGTCCGCTCCTAGATGGACAAGTCCGATATTTCTGGACACTTAGGGTTTCCTGCACCTCGCACACCGGACTAGTCCAAACTCCACCAAAGACTAGTCCGGACCCTCGAAACCCTAATGGTAACTTTTGAAAACCCTAACATAAATAGATGTGCACGGCCCAAGTATCAACTCTCTCGACCCCCTACGCTGTCACACCATCCAAGAGCCTAGAAAACACATCTCTCCATGCAATCCAACACAAGAAAGATCAATCCCTTGAGGATTCACCTTGGGTCAAAAGAGAGACACGATTTAACACTTTTGAGCTCTTGGGTTTGATCTCTAACACACTCCTGTCATTTCATTATTGATCTTACGAGTGTGTTCTTGGTGGTGTTTGAATTCTAATCTTGGGGAGCCCTCAACTTGTGAGAAGGCCCCTTGATCTTGGTGATTTGACCCTTTGTGATAGTGGAAGAAGAATTGGCCTTCGTGGCGATTCGACGAGGTTAGGGTCAGGAAAGACCCGGTCCTTTTGTGGGCTCCTCAACGTGGATGTAGGTTGCCTCTGTGGGAACTGAACAACGAAATAAAATTGTGTGTCAAACTTGCTCTTAAAGTTTCTCATATCATATTCTAGGGTTTGATTGATTTTTTCCATCTTACGTTAGAACATTCATATCATAGCTAATTTGAACTACACTTCACTTCATTGAATCAATACTTGCAAGTTACATACTATTTTCCACACGCACCGGAGTAGTCCGCACTCTACCGGACTAGTCCGGTATCTCGGGATTTGATCTGGTTGTTATGTGTTGCAAGTTCTGATTTAATTTCAAAAAAGCCTATTCACCCCCCTCTAGGCCACATTCACAAGCGCTATCGGGCACGTTGCGGCTTCGAAGCCCAGCTCTGCAGGGGGGGGGGGCACTTGGCGGCACCAAAGCCCGCCCCTGTGGGTAGCGGGATCCCATGCCAATGGATACATGGAGGCTCGAGAGTCCACCTCAACGGGGGAGTCGGGTCCCGAGCCGAGGCCCATGTGGTAGTACCGAAGTCCACCCCTGAGGAGAGGCCGAGTCCAAGCCTGCTAGACACGTGGTGCCTCCAGGGCCTGCCTGGACGGGGAGGCAGGGTTCTTGGACGTTTCTTCCATCGCGCGGGGGTACCCGATATTGAGGGTACCGACAGTCGCCCTCTATCGCGCCTCACAAAAATAATCTTGTGTTTCCTCGAACCTTAGGCCGATCGACTTATTTTCATGGGCCTTTTATGTGGCTAACAAACATAAAAATGATTTTCATCGGCCTCTATTGCTTCTCAAGAAAATAAGTCACGTGTATCATCGAATCGTAGCCTGATCAACTTATTTTCCTCAGCCTTTTAAGTGGCCCAGAAAAACAATAGTATATTTTTGACGACATGATAACTGGCTCACTAAAATATGTCCCATATACTTATCCAACTCTATCCAGGTCAACATTTGACGCTCTTTTTGTCCCAAGCCGTGCAGTGCACTGCCCCATCCTTGCGCCGCTACCTCACCCGACCACACTATGCCGCCACCCCACCCCGCCCTGCCCCACCACGCCTCCGCACCGCCGCACCCCGAAACCCGCTGTCGGCCTGCCCCGACTAGCCACGAATGCTGCCACCCCATGGTCTCCAAGGCACTTGAATATTTATTTGCCTTCCTTTACACATTTTGAGTCGTGGAGCTTAGGGGACGATGCTTCATGTAAAAGTCCTAAAAGCCATTATGTTCACCTTAGCTAAGAAAATCAAAATGAGGAAGAAAACCAAATGAAAATAGTGCACACAAGAGAATGAATTAAATCAAACCTTAAAAGAGAGGTTCAATAACTTAAATCAAAAGTCATATTCAAATTAGGTCAAATGACTAATTGAGTTTACAAACACATTTTCTATAAAAGCCCCAAAAGAAGAATGTTCAAATAAATTCTGGAAATTAAATAAGAGGAAAGAAAAGTAGAACCTAGTATGTGACGGTTAAAAGTAATCCAAACAAATAGAGCTGAACATTTGAACTCATTAAATTTCAAAGATTGAATCAGCAAAATAAATGAATGGAAGCAAGCAAGTAAGTAAAATAATTCATTTAGTGCCAATATCATTTTGGTACAGAAAATAATGAAGATTTGATGCAAAATCCAAAAGGTGAATTCAAATTCAACTTTGAATTTTAAACTGTAACCTGTCAAGTTCTAGAATTTATATTATTCTCACCTTGCTCATAATCAGATTAGTGCCTGGTCAAGTTTACAACCAAAGTATAAATAATTAGATGTAGATATTTGTATTTGAGTGGATAGAGGATAGGGAGAAGAATTATGTGGGCCCCACTTGTCATCCTCAAGCAACCAATAGAGCAAACGTGCTCGGTTTTTCTGCTGCTCCCATGGCGCCACCACACGTGTTGTATGTACCACCGAGACCCATCAACATCCTGGCCACAGAGTGCGACAGTCTTGCCCTCATCGTCCGAACACCATACTCAAAGTTCTTCCTTTCTCTGCTAAGCTCAAACTATTGCGCCTCTGTTTGTTTTGCCAACCGCTTCACTGTTCCATCGTCGTCCATCCACAACAAGGGCCCTCGAGAAAACCTTGGTAAGCAAACAAGTGTGCCGACATTCTCTTGACCTTTCCGAGGTGCTTCTTGTCGCCTTCGACCTCCCCAACCAGAGCATGACGTTTTCTCTCCCGTGTTCAAAATTACCACAGGCTCTGTTCCATGATGCATCATCGTCTCAGTCCTTCTTCCGCTCAAACCTGCACGCCAAAAAGTGCGCCATACTCTATTCTTCGTGTCCATGTAGTGGATAGACCTCTCCTAGCCCTGGTTAGCCAGAGTCCATATTTTTGCCTTGGATGTTCTTATGAACAGAGGAAACCCGGCGAGGCAATTACGATTCCACATGTAATTATTTTTTTAATCCAGTTAGAAAACATATTTACCATGTTACAACAGACCTATTAGATCAAACGACATTGATTATGAACGTGGCCTAGAGGGGGGGTGAATAGCCTTTTGAATTTCCTGCACACTTAACAGAGTTGTCAAAAACTTGATTGACCGAACTAGTCCGGTTATGTGGGCGGACTAGTCCGATGTGCTGAAATATGTGAATTGATTAAGTGTTGTTTGGGAAACTAGGTTCTTCTAGCAACGGAAATGAGAACAACAGATTCTTTGATTTAATATTAGTAAAATTTTGATTTTCATAAGGTGTGCACATATGAGAATAATGATAAATCCACAAAAAGCTTCTCACATATGCATACACCTTATGGTGGGGTGCCTAACAGGTGAGTGATCAACAAAGTGTGATGAAATAAGGATAAAATCAATAATGAGCATAGAAATAAGCATTCGAG
Organism: Tuctoria greenei; assembly: GCA_036927565.1. Lineage (NCBI taxonomy): Eukaryota > Viridiplantae > Streptophyta > Magnoliopsida > Poales > Poaceae > Tuctoria > Tuctoria greenei. Next base: position 110,709,398 of record JAYESD010000007.1, on the reverse strand, counting down.
CAACAATAAGCATCACACATAAGAAAAGAAATAGTGCATTACAAGGTTTTAAAAATAAGTACATGTCCTCGATCACAAAAGCATAAGAAGCACTACTACTAGAGATAGTCTCAAACTAGTCTCAATCTCTCCCCCTTTGGCATCAAGGCACCAAAAAGGGAAAAATTGAGGGGAATCACTCATCACCGCTCCCTTCTTCAGTTTCGATCCGATCTTCATCTTCATCATCATCATCATTCACCGGAGAAGGATCTTCCTCGGAGTCCTCGAAGGCCGGTGGTGATCCAACTGGCTCAATCTCAAGCTTGTCACAGATAGCTTTGATGTTGGCATTTACATATTGCTGATGTTTCTTCTGCCTGACTTCAATCTTGCGACAGCAGTCAAAGATGGAGGTGAGCATTTTGAGTACGCCACCGGAGGATTCATGGACAGGCGCAGAGCCAAGAGAGCAGCTGCAGATCTTGTGGCATTCACATCCTAAGTTCGTTTAGTTCTCCTCTCAGCTCCGGGGGAGGAAGGGGCAGGTGGTGCTGAGGGAAGAGTGTACTCGGTGGGCTTTTGTGGCTTCAACCCCGTATGAGAGACATCCTTGACAAACTCAAGTCCCGTCACTTTCTCAATCATGAACATGATGTACAGGGCATACCCGCAAGACCTATTTGGAGTGATTGAGATGTTCACAATGTTGTTGTAGATATACTCAAAGACATTGAATGGTATCCTTCCACTAATGACCTTCATTAGGGTCCTCAAGGTTCCTTGGATAGTCCCCGCATCTCCATCTTTCGTGGCTATTGTCTTCCTCAAGATTCTATTGAGGACCACAAAGAAGGGCTTCAAATATTTGATGTTGGTAGGAGTATAGGGCATCCTTGTGTCATAGAGGAATTTGAGCTCATCCTTCTCCAAGGGTTGCAAATTGTGAATGACAATATCATGATCCAGAGTGTGTTCAAGGTGAAGAATCCTTGCAAACTCATCATAAGTAACACTATACTTGGAACCATGAGTCATCCAAGTAAGACTGTCTCCATCACCCCGAGCAAAGCAGAGCGTAGAGTAGAATTGGGTCATGATCTCATTGTTCCAGTCATTCTCAAAGGAAAACAGTTCCTTTAGACCGTGCCTCTCTAGGGCCTCAACCACCTCACAAAAGGCAGGATACTTCTTCGACTGCATGTATCAAATGTTCACCCATTGACTCTTCACAACGGGATTCTTCATCTTCATGTACACATGCTCGTAGTAGTCAGCATGGAAGTTGCTCTAGAATCTTGGGTCTGAGCATTGCCGAGGTTGATTATACACATTAATCTTCCTGAAGCTATCGGCAACCTCACCCCCTTTTCCGGTGAAATCTAGAACGCTGTCTATTGTGGTGACTTGGGTTTTTCATCTTCAGGGGCCCAATGGGACCGCTAGCAAGGCACTTCCCTTTATTTAGAGCCCTCTTTGACCCTGAGGAGCTCTCGGCAGCTTTTCCTTGGGCCTTCTTGACAACCACCATCCTCTTCTTAGGAAGATTGTCGTCGGAGGGTGGAGAGTGGACATTGACATCATATCATTTCTTCATGTACCTCTCCTTGGCTCTCCTCGCTTTTTCACGTTCAACTTCTTCATCAATGTGGAAAGAGTTGTCATCTGAGCTTGAAGACATCGTGCCTAATAAGGAGTTCATGGACTAGATAAGAATGAACCAAGGATCGAGGTCAAATTTGGGATTCAGATGTCAGAGACCGGACTTGTCCGGGTTCAGAGTGCGGACTTGTTCGGCGTACCGGACTTGTCCGTATCTGAGCGCCAGACTAGTCCAGCCTGGCAAGAACCCTAATGATTTCCTTGAATTCCAAAACTTCTATCTAAGGATACAAAATGACATGAAGGAGGTAGGAATACATCTATGAAGCCAATGCACAACCTTGGAATCAAAGGAAACGAGCTAGAATGAGAAAAGATGAGATTTTGGTTTTAGGGTGAATTTTACCGAGATTTGAAGATTCGCGTTGAGGAGGCTTGAATCTGTCCGGGGGGGGAGGATCAACCCGTCGAGGAGAGGATTCCCCACGGAGTAAACTTGATTTTTGAGGGCTCAACTCGAAGGTCTCTTCGGGGGGGGGGGGGGGGGCTAGGGTTTAGAAGAGAAGAGGAGAGGTGAGGGAAAGCAAGTCCGGTCAAGTGGAGGGAGGTTTCAAATTTTGATTTGGGCCGGCCAGCCGCTTATATACGCGGCCGATCGGACTAGTCCGGTGCCTCTGGAAAACCTAGGAGTGTGAGACTGTCCGGACTAGTCCGGTGGCAAACCTGACTAGTCCGGTGCCCCTGGAAAACCTAAGTATTTTGAGATAATTAAAAGTGATCCAAGGACAAGTTTTGCAAATAATCTTGGTAATTATGACCAGAAGGCAATCAACAATGAAAAGTGGTCATAAACTGTAAGATTTCTTCATTAAAATAGTTTTCTCAGAAGAAAAAGAGGTGAGGAGCAGTTTTCAACAATAAAATGCGATGTTTGAAGTTTCAACCAGGTATGCAACGTTTCAAGTCACATTTCGAGAGTCAAGAATATTAAGTTCATTTCTAAGCTCACAAAACCTTTTTTCATCTAATGGTTTGGTGAAAATATCCGCAAGTTGTTTTTCAGTCCTAACATGTGAAATGGCAATGTCACCTTTTAACGAATGATCTCTAAGAAAATGATGACGAATATCTATGTGCTTAGTTCTTGAGTGCTCTACAGGGTTGTGTGCAATTTTTATAGCACTTTCATTATCACATAGATGCGGGATATGGCTAAGATTGTAGCCATAGTCCCTAAGAGTCTGTCGCATCCAAAGTAGTTGTGCGCAACAACTACCGGCTGCAACATACTCTGCCTCCGCTGTGGAAAGAGCAATGGAGTTTTGCTTTTTAGATGACCAAGAAACTAGGGACCTACCAAGAAATTGACAAGTCCCTGACGTGCTCTTTCTATCAACTTTGCATCCTGCATAGTCGGCATCGGGATACCCTATGAAGTTAAACTTGGATCCTTTGGGATACCAAAGGCCCAAGTTGGGTGTGTCCACAAGATACCTTAGGATTCTTTTTACAGCAATTAAGTGACACTCTTTAGGTGCGGCTTGAAACCTTGCACACAAGCAAACACTAAGCATAATATGTGGCCTAGATGCACATAAATAAAGTAAGGAGCCGATCATGGACCGATATACCTTCTGGTCCACATTTGGACCATCTTCATTGAGGTCGAGATGTCCATTAATGGCCATGGGTGTCTTGATGGGCTTGGCTTTGTCCATATTGAATTTCTTGAGAATGTCCTGTGTATATTTGGTTTGGCTTATAAATGTACCTTCTCTTAGTTGCTTCACTTGGAATCCCAAGAAGAACTTCAATTCGCCCATCATTGACATCTCGAACCTATCTGTCATAATTTTGCTAAATTCTTCATAGAAAGATTTGTTAGTGGATCCAAAGATAATGTCATCAACATAAATTTGACATATGAATAGATGATCATCACAATGTTTAGTGAAAAGTGTATAGTCAGCTTTACCAATTTTGAATCCATTTCGAGTCAGAAAATCTCTAAGGCACTCGTACCAAGCTCGAGGAGCTTGTTTGAGGCCATAGAAAGCCTTACGCAGTTTGTAGACATGATCGAGATACTCTTGGTCTTTGAATCCTGGTGTCTGCTCCACATAAACTTCCTCCTTGATTGGATCGTTTAAGAAAGCACTTTTGACGTCCATTTGATACAGCTTAAAATTATGGTGAGTAGCATATGCCAATAAAATGCGAATGGACTCAAGTCTAGCTACAGGAGCGAAAGTTTCATCGAAGTCCGAACCTTCGACCTGAGAATAGCCCTTGGCCACCAATCTCGCTTTATTTCTTTTTACTACTCCATGCTCATCTTGCTTGTTTCGAAAGACCCATTTGGTTCCGACGATGTTCGCCCTTGGTCTCTCCACCAGCTCCCACACTTTGTTTCTTTTGAAGTTGTTCAACTCCTCTTGCATCGCCATCACCCAGTCTAGATCCCTTAAGGCTTCTTCTACCCTGTATGGTTCCAGAAAAGACACAAAAGAATAGTATTCACAGAAATTTGCAACTCGAGATCTAGTAGTTACTCCCTTAGCAATATCTCCAATGATATTATTGACAGAATGGTCTCTTTGCACGCTCTGATGTACTCTTGGGTGTGGAACTTGTGTAGTTGCTTATTCTTCATTATCTTCATGTTTATTTTCTCCACCTAGATCATTGCTCCCATGATTATCTTGATATTCTTTATTTTCCTCATCTTGATCTTGTGAAAGAGCTCCCCCTTGATCATTGCCTCCGTGTTGAAGTTCATCTTGTGCATTTGAGTCGAATGTTCGCTCTTGTGGTAACATATCACCAAGTGCCATTTTCTTCAGTGCTTCATATGGAGCTTCCTCTTTATCTAGCACACACTTATCAACTTGCTCCACTTCTGAGCCATTAGATTCATCGAACACTACGTCACGTGCTACTTCAACAATGCCGGACACCTTGTTGAAGACACGATAGGCGTAGGCATTCGATTCATAACCGAGCAAAAACCCTTCATCGAATTTCAAAGCGAACTTCGAGGCTCTCGGTTTCTTGTTCAGAATAAAACATTTACAACCAAATACTTTGAAATAAGAAACATTAGGCTTTTTATCGGTAAAGATCTCATATGGAGTTTTCTTCCGTAGTCGGTGGAGGTACAGCCGATTCGTGGCATGAAAAGCGGTGTTCACCGCTTCTACCAAAATCGATCTGATGTCTTGTATTCATCCAACATAGTTCTTGCCATTTCGATCAATGTTTTGTTCTTCCTTTCAGCCACTCCGTTTTGTTGAGGGGAGTAGGGTGCTGAGAACTCATGCTTTATTCCTTCTTCATCGAGATACTCTTCAACTTGGAGGTTCTTGAATTCTGTCTCGTTGTCACTTCTGATGTTCTTTATGGTTGATGAAAATTCGTTCTGAGCTCTTTTCAAAAACTTCTTGAGGATTCCCTGAGTTTCTGATTTATCATACAAGAAAAATACCCAGGTAAATCTTGAAAAATCATCAACAATTATTAAACTGTATTTGTTACCGTCGATGCTGATGTACGAAATTGGACCAAAGAGATCCATGTGGAGGAGTTCCAGTGGTCTTGCGGTAGTCATCACATTCTTGGCGGGGTGTGGTGCTCCGACTTGTTTTCCTGCTTGACAAGCGCTGCACGGCCTGTCTTTTTCAAAAACCACATCCTTAAGACCACGGATGTGACCACCTTTTAGAAGTTTCTACAGATTTGTCATCCCAACATGGGCTAGCCGTCTATGCCACAGCCATCCCATGTTGGTCTTAGCAACCAAGCAAGTGTTGAGTTCAGCTTTATCTTTGTTGAAGTAAACAAGATAAAGCTTGCCCTTCAACATTCCCTTGAATACAATCGAGCCATCGCTTCTTCTAAAAACGGTCACACCCTCATTAGTGAATAAAAAGTTGTAACCTTTGTCGCATAGTTGAGATATTGACAAAAGGTTATAATCTAGAGAATCTACATGTAAAACATTAGATAAGGTGTGTTGAGAGGATATTTCAATGTTACCGCTACCAAGGACCTTTCCTTGGCTGTTGTCTCCGAAGTATATGCCTTCACTTGGATCCTTGTTATACTCGTACTCCACAAACATACCTCTCTCTCTCCGGTCATGTGATTTGTGCATCCGCTATCTAGCACCCATTTAGATCCACCAGATGAGTAAGCCTGCAAAAAAAGAATTATTCTTTGGTCTTAGGTACCCAAGCTTGCTTGGGTCCTCTCAGGTTAGTCACAAGAGTCTTGGGCACCAACACACAAGTTTTCAAGTTCTTGTGGCGTGGCCCAGTATATTTAGCAATGACTTTTCCATGTTTGGCTTTCATAAGAACATAGGAAGCATCAAATGTACGAAACAATATTTGTAAATCAGATTCATGGGATTTTTCCCTGACAAAGACAATTCTATTCTTAGCATGATTAGGAGTAGACATGTGTTTGTTCCTGTCAAAACCAAGGCCATCTTTGACATTAGGAGGTCTAGTGACCATATATGCACTGCATGCATATTTGATCTTCTCCTTATCAAAGATGCCACTTGGAGAGGCATGCATATTATGAGAAGTTGGAGTATTAGAAATAACATTCTTCTTACTAGAGCAAGTGCAAGTTCCGATTGTTGTCGAACTCATATCATTGGAGGAGGAGCTCTTGGAGGAAGAGGAGTCACTTTGCTTGAGCGACTCAACTTGCACCTCAAGGATCTTGTTAACTTTCGACAAGTTATCAAGTTCTTCCTTGATTGCAATATGTGAGTCCTCTAGCTTTGAGTAAGTTTCCTTACTCAAGGCTAGCTCAACTTCAAGCGACTCATTCTTCTCTCTTTCAAGCTCGAGAAGCCTTTCAACTTCTTGATATCTCTTCCTTTCATGGATGAGCATATCTTCTTGTCGATTAAGAAGTTCCTCCTTTTCAAAGATTTCATTCGACAACATTTCCATTTTCTTCAAAGCAATTTTACTTAGTCCTCTAAACATTTCTTCATTATCACTAGAGCTATCAAAGTCATCAATAGAGGAATTTAGCGTAGGAGGAGTGAGTCGAACCTTTTTCTTGCCTTCCTTGGCCATAAGGAAAGTGTGGTGGTTCATATCTCGTCCTCCCATGTTTGGGAAGAGTGTAACTTTTATAGTAGGTTTCTTGACTGTGATAGTGGCCATCTCTTCTTCTTCATCAGAGGAGGACTCGTCGTTTGAGCCCCACTCCTTGCCAATGTGAGCTTGATGGGCTTGTCTTCTTTTTCTGAAAATTTTCTTTTCTTGAGGTCTTGTTTCCTTCTTCTTTTTATTTTCTTCATAGGGGCAGTCCACCATGAAGTGACCATACTCTCCGCAGTTGTAGCAAGTGCGTCGAGCCTTGGATTTTCCTTTATTCTTTATTTTGCCTTCATTTGAATTGTTGTCGTGTCTTCTTTTCATCATGTGTTTGAACTTCTTGATAAATAGTACCATTTCTTCATCATCAAGATCAGTGCTCTCGTCGCTTGTATGCCCATCGTCTTGGTCTTCACGAGTTTCTTTGAGTTTGGGTCTGTAGTCACTTCCGTCAAACTGTGGAGGCTTTCCCATAGGAATGGAGAGATAGAGATTGTTTGAATTGAGGCGGTTGTAGTTGTAAGGATGTCGGGAGTAGTCGCGACGACCACTCCCCGTCGTCTTCTCTTCTTCTTTTCCTTTTTGTCCTAGCAGTTTCTTTCTCAGGAGTGATTTTAGTTGTCGCACTTCTTCATCATCATGTGGGCTTTCTTTCAGCATATCGAAGGCTTTTGCTTCTTGTTCCTCCTCATTGATGTTCATCTTCGGGATATTGTTGTTCTTCTCAGAGGCCATTGATCTCTCCGAGATGTGAGTCTCGTTGGTGGAGAACCTTGCTCTGATACCAATTGAAAGTGGCCTATAGGGGGGGTGAATAGGCCTTTTGAATTTACTGCACACTTAATAGAGTTTTCAAAAACTTGATTGACCAGAGTAGTCCGGTTATGTGGGGGGACTAGTCCGGTGTGCTGAAATATGTGAATTGATTAAGTGTTATTTGGGAAACTAGGTTCTTCTAGCAGCGGAAAATGAGAACAAAAGATTCTTTGATTTAAGATTAGTGTGTGAATGCACGTGAAGACTTGCGAGATACTTAAATTGTTTTTTAGCAATCAAGTGATCTAGTGAACAAAAAGTAAAGTAAATGAGGCACAAGAGACAAGCGAATTTTTACCGAGGTTCGATCTCACCACGAGATCTACATCCTCGTTGAGGAAGCTCACACAGAGTCGGTCTCCAACCCTTTCCCTCTTCAAGTCACCATGAAGGCTTACTTGATTCCACTATTACGGGTAATCACCAAGTTTGTGGGGCAACCTCACACGTTGAGGGATCCCACGAGAATTAAAATGAAAGAGGCGATCAAATACACTTGAAAGTATTACAATGCAGAGTATAAGTGTAGAAAGATCAAACCCAAGAGCTCGCAACAAAGGAACAACGATCTCCCAATCCCGAATCCAAGTGTTCAAATGATTTGACTCTTTTTGCACCTTAGATGTGTGGGGAGATGTGTTTTGATCTCTTGGGACAAAGTGGCGGGACTAGGGTTTGTGTTTTCAGCAGTATTCGATGTGTGTATCCTTTGGAAGGTTGTGGATTCTCTATTTATATGGTTTCAAAAAAGTTACCGTTGAAAAACACTAATACCGGACTAGTCCGGTGCAAGTCCAGACTTGTCCGGTCACAGTGTAACTCGAAGTCCAGAAAGTCTGGCGGACTAGTCCGGTCCAAGCTCGGACTAGTCCGGTGCTATGTGAAGGTGGACTCCAGTCAATGGACTAGTCTGGTGCACTGTGAAAGTTAGGTTAATTTTAAAACCCTTACCCCTGCGCAAAGTTGTGATCTCTTGGAGTGTGTCTTTCATACACCCCCTATACATTTAAAATCTAATTTGTTCCTCCAAGCTCCATCAAATTATCCCTCTTTGGACACCACTCCATTTTTCACCTTTTTGTGTGCACCGAGTTGTTTCACTTTGTTTGTCCTGCAATCATCTCAATAGTTTCATTAGGATCTCATATGTTTGTCATCAATTAGCCAAAACCCACAAGGGATATCCTAGATGCACTTACATATTCTCATCCACAACTACCAAAATTCAAGTTCTCATCGCCACCATGGTTGTTGACCTAGGTCACCACCGAAGTCCGCGTTGCAGCAGTTTTCCTTTCGACTAGAGTCTGGATTTAGCTTCCCCGTTCTGAATTGGTGCTTTAGGATCAAAAGACAAGCTTGTTTGACCCTTGCCGATGGGTATCGGCGTCGCCAACGGGCTGGTGGCTGCCATCGCCGTCGATGAGCTCGGTTCTGTAGCCACCCCACCCTAAAATATTGCCAAACGAGTTCCCCAGTAACTGCACTCCATTTTGCCCAAGTTTTTGCTGCCTGAACTCATAATCTGGCCATGGAACGGCCGTGTGCCGCCACTAGCCAGCAGTCCAAGTTGTTGTCCAGAGGTTTAAGAAAGGGGGGTCCCGGATCTTTTTTGGTTTCCTGATCGTGTGTGGCTACGTGGAGTCAACCTTTTGGCCCCTGTTGCTTCAATGCCATTGGTTAATTCAAATCTCAGGGTCCACTATGAGCCATAGAAAGAAGTGGAGTGGGATTCGGGCCCAGCTCTCAGATTAAAGAAGGGGGCCCAGCTGCCTGTGTCTAATGGATTTTTCAATGGCAAAAATATTCCAGATTTGGCACCAATTTTAGAAATTCATATCACATAGTAGAAAACTCCAAAAATTCTCAAATAAATTTCTTTGGACTCCTCATTTCATGCACTTTGTACTGGAGCCATTCAATCAGTATGGAACACCTTGTATTGTTCTAATTAATTCCTCTTCTCTAATCACTTGGGAATTAATTCCAAAAGCAAATATCATTAGAATATTCCCACATTTTACCAAACGCATCTTCATCATACACTTGAATCCCAATAAAAATTTCAGCCTGATTAACCTTTATTAAGGGGGATAAATCTAGAGATTAATCTTAGGATAGATAGAAAATCTATAAAAATGCAAAAACTATTCAGAAAAATGTTGAATCTTGTAAAATTCATATCTACTTGTAGATTGCTTAGAAAAATCTCAAATTAACTGTGTTGGGCTCCACAGGAAAAACAATATCCAGAAGACGCACTTTCACTCATGGCAAAGCTCCAATTGTTTCATAGAAATTCAGAGAAGCGTAAACCATTATGGAATTATGTAGACTGTCGAATTGTTCTTGCGACACTTTCCCCAGACCTGCTATGTGAGCAGCCGGTGGGGGTTCTTGATCGGCAGGGCTTAGTCCTCTATTAAGAGATTGCACGTATGAGAGTGGTGAGACAGTGGTTTTACGTGGTTCAGGCCGCCGGAGCGTAATACCCTACTCCATGGTGAGGTTGTATTGCTGGTGTGTACGAGTGTGTAGCGTGTGGATCATTAGATTGGGGATCCTTTGTAATGGTGGTGGTCAAGTCCTGTCGGTACCCTGCGTACCACGTACCCCATGATACCGCAAGAAATGCAAGGGAGTTCCACCTGTCAAAGTTGAAGACCTCCATAGGCTCCATGTGTCACACGACACTGGACCTACCACCTTCATATGGGTAGCTCCGGCACTACCACGTGTAATATAAGACCAGAGCTAAACTCCCTACATAGGGGAACTCCATGCTTGACACGTGTATAGTGACCCTGGACCTAACCCCCAGTAGAGGGAAGCTATTGTGCCACACCATGTGTGTAGTGACTCCGGACCTATATCCTCGCGAGGGGAAGCTCCGGATCTGCCACGTGTTGAACCTCTGGACCTACGACACCAGCGGGAATACTGACGGATCTCCAAAGGTGCGAACATTCAAGGGATAGTGATCGCTACAATTACTGGGCCTGGTTATGTGCCATTAATACACTATTAATGGTGCACGATCAGAAGATCCTTAGTACTCGTAACGCCACTATTAAGGCGTGTTATCACACTATTAGGGTGCTTAAACACATTTAATTGTGTATAGGGCAATAATAACAGCAGGGGCCACATGTCGGGCTAAGCAACTCATGTAACAGCCATCCCTTGGACTATAAAAGGGATGTCCTCCATGATACAGAACAATGAAGCTGATACGCACACACGGACCAGTGAATCCTCAATACTATAACACGCACACACACCCCGTGGAGTAGGGTATTACGCTGAGGCAGCCCAAACCACATAAATCATCCTTGTCATCATCTTCACTAAGATCTCTGCGCGCCCAAACTGATACAAGAACCTCCGCGAGCTACAATTTAGTAGTACCGGGGGAAGTGTCGTTCGTACGCTTCGACATTTGGCGCGCCAGCTAGGGGCGCCTGAGATTACAAGATGGTGAACTCCGCCGCAGGATCATCCAACGGCAACAATGCTGTGCAACCTGGTGGAGGGAATCCTTGCAACATGCAGCAACCGGTGGGAGCCTTTGTCCAGCGAGCGTCGCACCACCAACACCACCCTCTGTTCCGGCAAACAATGCTGGGCAGCAGGATGGAGTACTCGTTTTGATCACATCATCGACAAACAACAATCATGAGCATGCCCGTGTTGCTGCGCGTACTCTACTCCAACGTCCACCACCTCTAGGAGCACCCCTGGGTGCGATGGAGCGGTGGAGGGCTGATGTTGAACATCTGGTTGTAGTTGCAGCCGATGGCATTAGCAACCAAGGTCCTTCTCATTTGGGGCAGGCACCTCCACAACATTGGATCTTGTCAGGAAGACTTGGTCCGCAAGTTTCGCAGCACAGGAGACGTGTTGTGTCCCAACATGTGACTTCGCTGCCCTCCGGGGCACGTCATACCAACACTGTGTCGAGGCTTTTGACGCATGACCTGCAGTCAGAGCTCAATCGCCATTATTGACAGCAGTACGACCGTGTCCACATTGAGCGTTCTCGCGAGAGGCGAGAGTCTCGGGACAACCCTGCTCCTTTGGGAGTAGGAGGAGGCTGTTCTGCCCTAGCCATGCATTTAAGCATGGTCCACTGGCTCAGAAGTTCTGGCCCCATCTGCCAGAGAAATTTGACGGAACTGTCAACCCGGCCGAATTCCTCCAAATCTACTCTACTGCTATCCTTGCGGCAGGGGGCAATGAGGTCGTGATGACCAATTATTTCCCTGTGGTTTGACCGGGACTGCCAGGTCCTAGTTCATGAGCCTCCCCCTGACTCCATCAACAGTTGGGCAGAGCTATGCCAACAGTTCACCGCCAACTTCGGGAGCTCCTACACCCGACCAGGCACTGAACTGGACCTGTTTGTTGTGAAGCAAACATCAGGAGAATAACTGTGGTCTTTCATCTAGCGGTTCTCTTAGGTACGCAATACCATCCCTTCTATCTCAAACGCTTCTGTTATTGTCGCATTCAGGCAGGGCATTCTGGACAAGAAGATGCTGGAGAAGCTGGCGACAAAAGAAGTCACCTGCGTCACGGAGTTATTCAGCCTGGTAGACAAGTGCGCTTGAGCTGCTGAAGGCTGGGAAATGCACTCTAAGCCAGCTCCGGAGACTAACAAAAGGTCCTCCAAAGCTGAAGCCACAACCTCCGGTGGTGGCAAAAAGAAGAAGAAGTCCAAAGACAAGAAGAATATGTCGGCCCGAGCATCTACCACTGCGGGCTGCTGCAGCTCCAGGTGGCCGGGGGCCACGCTCTGAAAAACGACCTCGACCTTCGTCAAAAGACAGCAGCAGCTCCAAAATGTGGTGTCTGATCCACAAGATGGACAAGCACAGTCTGGAGGAATGCCGAGAGGTCCAGAACCTCGTTGAGGGCTACAACAAGCACTGAAAAGAAGCTCATTTCCATCAACAGGAAGGAAAACAAAAAGTCGACGAGGCTCCAGCTGAAGCAAAGCTGGGACTTCTGGATTCCAAGAAGGTCTTGAAGGCTGTGTACAACACCATTGACGATGATTCCGACATCTCTGACAATGAACGTCGAAATACTCTGAACACCATCTATGGTGTTTCCTGGGACATCACTTATCGCCGTGTCCTCAAGACGATGCGGCAGGACAAGGCCGCTGCAGCTCCTACCACTAGGGCAGAACCTCATCGGAAGTGGATGGACACTCCCATCACCTTCAATGCTACAGAATGCCCCTGGAACATGATCGGAGCTGGCCAATTACCATTGATGGTGTCACCAACCATCAACAATGTCAAGCTCTACCATGTTTTGGTAGACAGAGGTGCGGGGCTCAACCTTTTGAGCTACGAAACCTTCGTCAAGCTCCAGCTCCTAGCATTGGACCTTCACCCCTCACGACCTTTCTTTGGGGTAGGTCCGGGGTCCATCAGCCCTCTCGGATCCATTACTCTCCCGGTGACCTTCGGAAATCGGGAGAAATATAGGACCGAGAAGCTAGTCTTTGACGTTGCGCAGATCAGCTTACCCTTCAACGCTATTCTGGGCAGGCCTATCTTGTATAGGTTCATGGCTCCGGCTCATTATGTCTCCCTGGTGTTGAAAATGCCAACACTCTCTGGCGTTCTCCGCATCCGTGGGGACTGTACTACAGGAGTCACCGCGCTGGAAGAACTCCACATGCTTGCAATAGCGCAGAGGAGGCATCCGGCAAAGAGCAAGCTGCTCTACCTCCGAGCACTCGTCATCGAGGCTCAACCTCTGCACCATGTGTGCAGCAAAGCGGCGACAATGACATACCCATCAAAGTCGTCCAAATTGGTTCTGATGCTGCTCAGACCACCCGCATATCGGGGGGTCTGAACAACAAATAGGAACTCACACTCATCACTTTCCTCCGAGCGAATGTTGTCGTGTTTTACTAGCAACCGTCACAAATGCGTGGGATCCCTAGGGAGGTGATTGAACACAATCTGAAGATTTATCCCGCCGCACAACCTGTACACCAGGAGCCCTGGAAGCAATCAGTCGAGCGGCAAAACTTCATTCGACAGGAGATCAAAAAGCTACTCGACGTTGGTTTCATTCGGGAGGTTCATCACCCAAAATGGCTGGCAAACCCAGTTGTTGTACCCAAGGCCGGTGGGAAACTTCAGATGTGTATCGACTACACCACTTTAAATAAGGCATGTCCAAAAGATCCATTTCCACTACCTAGAATAGATCAGATAGTGGACTCCACCTCCGGGTGTGAGCTATTGTGTTTCCTAGATGCACACTTCGGATATCATAAAATCCAAATGTCTAGGGAAGATGAAGAGCATACTGCCTTCATTACAGTAGATGGGTTGTAATGTTATACTGCCATGCCCTTTGGTCTAAAAAATGTTGCTTCAACCTTTTGTGCGAGCTAATGCACAAAACCTTTGGAGAACTCATTAGGGACTTGGTGGAGGTGTATGTCGATGACATCGTTGTGAAGATCAAGAACAAGGAGTCACATCTTGACAACTTGCAAGCCGTCTTCGGCAAGTTGCGCATCACGCGCACCAAGGACGTCCATAAGCTAACTGGATGTCTAGCCGCGAGCTGGTTCATCTCAAGAGTAGTAGAGCGGGCATTGCCCTTCTTCAAGCTATTGAGGAAGTTCGGGCCATTCCATTGGCCTGAAGAAGCAGAAAAGACGTTTCAAGAGCTCAAGCAACTCCTCACCACACTACAAATATTGGTAGCTCCAAACCGTGGTAAGCCTCTGCTGCTTTTCATTTTCGCAACTACAGAAGTCGTCAGCATGGTCCTGGTAGTGGAAAGACCGGAGCCACATCAAATTCAGGAGCTCGGACCCTTCCTGGAGGGTCCGGAGCTACCTGAAGGCGAGTGTGGGTCCCAGCCCCCAGGCATGGATCTTCAAGGCGGAGTGCTAGAAGAACAACCTCTCTCATTTCAGGGAGTTCTTACGGCTGTTCAAGAAGATCAGGACCCCTCAGGGAGGGTCCGGGTTGAACAAGAAGAAGTATTGGGCCCCTCTCGGAGGGCCCAGGAAGCTCAACAAGAAGGGCCAGACCCCTCTGGGAGGGTCCGGGTCGATGGAGAAGAAGCTCCGGGCCCCTCTGAGAGGGTCCGGACTGTCCAGCGCCAGTGTACTTCATCAGTGAAGTACTCAATGGTGCCAAGACTAGATACACAGAGGTGCATAAGCTGCATTACACAGTTCTTATCGGCTCAAGGAAGCTTCGTCATTATTTCCATGCCCACAAGAGTTGGCCGAGTTCGATACATTTGTTCCACTGTGCGCTATATTTCTTAACCCTAATTCTATTGGGAACATCGCAAAGTGGGCAGCGGAGTTGGCCGAGTTCGATCTTGAATTCATGCCGCGACAAGCAATCAAGAGTCAGGCTTTGGCTGACTTCGTGGAGGAGTGAACTCCTTCTCCATCAAACCCCAGGGGTCTCAGTGATCAGAAGCCGGAACCCAAGGTCCCGATCTTCACTGAACCTCATTGGACTCTCTACTTCGACAGCTCCATGCAAAAGCAAGGGGCTGGAGCTGGAATCCTCCTCGTTGCTCTGACCGGAGAGAAGGTCAAATATGTGGTTCACCTTGACTTTAAGGCAACCAACAACATGGCGGAGTATGAAACTCTCATCTGTGGGCTCAAGGTGGCACTATCCTATGGTGTCAAACAGCTGTTGGTGAAGGGTGATTCGCAACTAATCATAAAGCAAGTCAGAGGTGAATGCTGCTACAACAACGCGCGACTAGTTGCATATCCCCGAAGGCCTCAATCGGAGCTCTGGCTCCCGACGAGATCTTCGTCCGGAGGTTGTCAAGACCAACAGCTCAGTCTGCCTAACTAAGCAAAGGGGGCGAGACTAGCATCTCGAAGCTGGCGGTCCCGATGGCCTTGTTACCATGTTGTCTACCAAGGGTCATAGGTGCTGCAGGAAGCTCCGAGCAACCCAGCACGCGAGACTCAAAAGCTCAAGTCAGCTCTGATGCATGTATCTCAGAGATCCAGAGCTACTTGAAAGACAACTACCTACCTGAAGATGGTGTATCCGCTGACCGGATCATCAGATTGGCTAAAAGATACATGCTGGTAGAAGGGGATCTCTACCAGCGCAGTGCCAACGACGTCCTAATGCGTTGTATTACAAGGGAAGAAGGTCGCGAGCTCCTTGCGGAGATACATGGAGGCAAGTGTCGGAACCACGCGTCTTCTCGCATGCTTGATGCAAAGCCTTTCGACATGGCTTCTACTGGCCTACAGCACTCCAGGATGTAGTTGAGTTGGTAAAACATGCCAGTTCCACGCAAAACAAATTCACGCACCGGCTCAATCACTGCAAATGATTCCTCCTACATGGACATTCGCTGTGTGGGGCATGGACATCTTGGGACCTTTCCCAAAAGCCGTCGGAGGTTACAAGTTCATGTACGTCGCCATCAACGAATTCACCAAGTGCCCGAAAGCTACTCTAGTTGTCACAATCAATAAGCAATCAGCAATCGAGTTCTTGAAGTCCATAGTCTACAGATTTGGAGTTCTGAATAGAGTTATTACTGACAACAGAACTCAATTTACAAGTGCTGCATTCCAAGAATATTGCGAAGACCTCGGCATTCAAGTCAGCTACGCATCAGTAGCTCACCCGGCAAGTAATGGCCAAGCCGATAGAGGAAACGCAGAAACGTTGAAAGCACTCAAGACACGCACTTATGAGCGTTTGATGAAACATGGAGCCAACTGGATCGAGGAGCTTCCGTTCGCACTATGGGCAAGCGGAACAACATCTAACCGGTCAACCGGAGAGACACCCTTCTTCTTGGTGTACAGAGCTAAAGCGGTCCTTCCTCTGGAGATCACCTTGGGGTCACTCCGGGTACGGACCTTTATTGAAGCCACGCAGGACCAGCTCCGGCGTGAAGACCTTGACCTCGTCGACGAGGTAAGGTGCCAAGCAGCGCTTCGGAATGCACGTTATCGCCAGGCGCTCCAGTGCTATCATCAAAGGCACGTGCCCAACCGATAGCTCGAGGAAGGTGATCTGGTACTGCAGAGAATACTGACTCGTGAAGGGTTGAATAAACTTTCCCCCAACTGGGAAGGCCCCTTTCGGGTGATCAAAGTATCTCGTCCCGGATGCGTTCGCTTGGCAACTAAGGATGGGACTCCACTTCCCAATCCTTAGAACATCGAGCACCTCCATAAGTTTTATGCTTAGTTTCACGGAGGTGAGTCTGTAATTACACACAATGTATGTTATAGAGTCAATATACAGAGTCGGGTAGGTCCTCTAGGAGAGCATCGGGACCCCTCCGGAAGGGTCCGGAAGGTTCAAGCAACACTTTATACAGTCCCAGCACTAAAACTGTAGCTACTTGCCCTGGGTTAGAACAAGAGGTATAGCACATTTAGCCTGGTTCCAAACCCTAAGTGTGTCCTTGTCTCCCCTATAATCCGAACCTATAATGAAAGACATTGTTGTGTGAAAATAGAGTCCACGCGCATTTATTTTGTACAGGCTCATTTCTTTTGAATTATCATTCTTTTCCTTCTCATCTATAAAGAAGTTATGTAATTCTTTTCAACCTTTAGTCCAAGCTATTCATATGTTGTACGAGTTATATTGGTGGTCTCTTCGGATCTCAGCACTGCTGCACGGTCTACTCGCCTGAATGCCAAGCCAACATAGGTCCGGATGGTTCTATCAACTTAGCCTTGTCCGGAACCCTAAGTACGTCACTCTACGTACATTCCGGCAGGCCTTAGTAGGGCGCGTCCTAAAAGCATTCAGATCAGGAAAGATTAAATCAATGTGCTTGTTGTCATATCAAGTTTCTTCGGATCTAAAGTTCAAATAAGGACAGTAAGTCGCAAAAGAGTTATAGACGAGAGGATGAATTTTACTATTTTCCTTGTCTTTGATGCACAGGAAAAATGAAAACTCATGACGATGGTGGACGATGCCGTAGCTACCAAGCCCTGACATCACCCAAGGGGGCCCGCTGTGGACATTTTAAATGCTGAAAGTGGGCTCCATCGGAGCTAACAAGCTCCGACAACTCTCATGGGGGTCCGCCGTCAACGTGGATCATAATGGCAATTGAAGTGACGATGATGCAACCACCCGAGGGGATCGCCAGAGATACCAAGCTCCGACAACCCCGGGAGGCCCGCCGTCGACGTTCTATGTGTTGACAGTAGATGTCGTTGGATCTACCAAGCTCTGACAATCCCAGGGGGCCTGCCGTCGATGCTCTATGTATTAACAGTGGGTACCGTCGAACCTACCAAGCTCTGACAACCCAGGAGGCCCGTCGTTGATGCAAATAAAGCTCCCAAGAGAAGTCATAAATTAACTTTGGACCTAAAACTTACAAGTTTGAAGTGTCCAAGTCATCAACACATCGTCAAATCCTTTTGGTACATGTTTGCGAATCAAATTGTGTACATCTACTAGGGGCAAAAAAAGATAAAGAACTTTATACTGAAGACAAGGACAACAAAATGGAATTCATTGTAGAAACATCAGCTTTCATTCATTCAAAAGTATTGGACTACAAAATCAGGTTTACAACAAAAGGCAAAAGGAAAAGGTCCTAGCTACTGGAGGATCTATGTCCTACGAAAAAAATGAGGCAACCTTCTCAGTAGATTCTTGGACGCTAGCCCTTGCGGCATCCTCCTCTTTGGCAACGAGTCCTTCGAAGACCGAATCTAGAGAAAGTTGGGGGTCTCGGCTCTTGTAACACACCAAGACATACTCGGCGACGTTCTTAGCTATAGTTTTTCCCTCCATCTCTAGCTGGTCGGTGATGACATCACCCATCGCGTCGAGTTTGCTGCCAGTAGAGCCAAGTGCCACCAGCGTTTGGTCCAGCTCCGGTGTTGGGTTAACCGGACGTACTAGACTGAAGCCAAGAGGCACCAAAGCTCTGTCCGAACGCCCCAATAAATCCCATACCTGCAGGGATTCAGTTGCCCTCGAGCTCAGCAGCTCCTCCAGTGACCTCCGGGCGGCCACTAGCTCTGAACCTTCCCGAGCGAGGCGGTTGACCACTTTGGCGTGTTGCTGCATACTCTCAGCAACTTGCTTTTCGTGGTCAGCTAGCTCTGTTTCTCGGAGGTGGATGTGATTCGGCCAAATCCTTCTCCCTGCCTCTTACTTTCCCTTCTCTGGCGGCAACGTCAGCTTCTATTTGTGAGAGCTCCTGCCCGAGTTTCTAGTACTTCTCCTCCTCTTCCTTACTCTAAAGATGAAACTTCTTACTGTGATATGCCAATTTTGCTCTCCCAGAGCCATCTTCTGGGCGATCTCCTCATCTCTTTCCAAAATATCCTCCTGTTGTTCCAGGAGTTTTTGCATCGAGGTCTGTTCGGCGCTTCAGGAGAATCTCATTCAATTCATTGAGGCCGTCGTGATGTTCGTCAACATCATCTTTCCTTTCCTTGGCTTGTTCGAGAATCTCTCGAGAATTAGCGTCAAGGGCCCTGATGACGGCCTCCTTCTCCTCCAGCAACTTGCCCCAATATTCCAACCGGGTCTTTTCCTTCTCAACCCACTCTTTTTGGTCTGCGAGTCTCGTCTGCGCCAGCTTGGTCTCGAATTGAAGCATGTTGCACTAATGCCTCAAGGTGTGGCGCTCTTCTTCGAGGACCTTACTATCATGGTCGAAGGCGAGTTGGACCTGCCGAAGGCTCGAGCAAGCATTGTCAATAGAAAATGCTAAAGGAATAGGCTTTGGACCTGTCGGGGTCATCTCCACCGTCTCCCGAGGGTCTTCAAGAACAAAATTAGGGTCCCATGCCACAAGTGTGGTTTCCTGAGCTTCTACGGCCCTAGGGCCGCCCTCTGAGAGCTCTTCGACAGCTGCTGAGGAAGATCCCACTAGGGGAACTTCTACCTCTGGGGTCGACGCTGAAGGTCCCACCGCAAGGTCTTCAACTGCTAGCTCCGCTGGTGGAGAGCTTGCCGATGCTTCTTCATGGTGTTCTGGCTCGGGCATGGACACCTCCGGAGCCATTACCTCCGGGGCGGTCGCTGAAGCTTCGCCTAAAGCCACTTCCACCTCAGGCTGAGCTGCCGGAGCTTCAACCATCTCTGGCTCGGCTGCCGAAGCTTCAACAATTTCCGGCTCAAGGGTCAGGACTTCAAGCATCACCGGTTCGGTTGCTGGGGCATCAATGACATCTGAATCAAGGTCCAGAGCTTCTGGCACCATCGGTTCGCCTGCCATCTCAGCAACAATCTTTGGCATAGCGATCGAAGCATCAGTTACCTCATGCTCCAATGTCGGAGCTTCCATCATCTCAACGTCCTGAGGTGAAGCTTCAGTCGTCGGTGCTACCGCTACTGAAGCGTATTCATGTATGTCTCCCCCGTGGTCCAGCAATACCACGGGAGTCTCTGGCGTCGACTCGAGATCTAGATCCACAACAACTCGCGTTAGAACAGCTATAACTTCAGCCACCACTTGAGGAGGCACGGGGGTCGGAGCTAAAGCTTCCGCCCGCACCATTTCAGCTGTTGCGACAGAGGCCAGAGCATCAACTTCTGCCTTTGATGCCCTGTAGTCGAATGTTCGGAAGATTCAAAATATGACAAAAATAAGAATAGAAAATTTAGGTGAAAAATCAAAGCTTACCTTGGAAAGCTACCGCTCCAATTGGCGCGGAACTTCTTCACCGGGCACTCGGAGCCGCAGCCTTTCGTGGTTGGCACAGCGGAAGCTCTGAAAAGTCGCCTGGAGCCTGTCACCATCGTCGGCGTTACCCCAGCCAAGGCCTTTGTTGGATGAGAAGGACTACCGGACCTAGAACCCATAGCTAG
The DNA here is from genome assembly GCA_036927565.1 of Tuctoria greenei. Classification (NCBI taxonomy): domain Eukaryota; kingdom Viridiplantae; phylum Streptophyta; class Magnoliopsida; order Poales; family Poaceae; genus Tuctoria; species Tuctoria greenei. The sequence continues at coordinate 110,689,033 of JAYESD010000007.1, read as the reverse complement.
CACTGGGACCACAGTTGACTGTCTGGAGCTAGCGCTCTTTGATGATGTCCGCGTCGGAGGAGGTGTCGCCGCCGAAGATCTTCCTCACCGGGGAGTAGGGGTTGTTGTAGACGGAGCAGACCTAATCGAGCTCCCATCAGCATGCCTTAGTTTTCTCTTCCAGCTGGAAGATTCAGCTGACTCCTTTCCCTTGCCCTTGCCGACGTCATCAACCCTCTAGCTCGGAGTAGGGATCACCAACCCCTCGGAATGTCCGGGTATCACAACCCTGGAGGTTCTGCGCTTCTCTTCTTCAGCGAGCTCATCCAGCGCCGGCATCTTCCTCCAGAGCTCCCTGCTGAACCATGGAGTCATGTTTAGAGGCTGGAAAGCAGCCGGCGGATTCATGGCGTCATCGACGATGGACCCGTGCTGAAATTTCTTGAGATGGAGCCTCAAAACTTCGTCATACATGTTGGATTTCAAACCGGTTTCAATCCGGTCGTCATCCATCACACTATTGAAGGCCCAGGCGAGCTTCTCCCTTCTCTTCATTGGAGCCCACCTGTTCACGAAGAAATTCCCAAAGACCATCTGGGGTGTCACTCCACCCTCCACACATTCTTGGATTCTGGCCAGGATAGGCTTGAACGCATCTAATAGCTCTGGAACTACATTCCATACATCGTTGTCGACGTTGGGGGGTCCCTGGGGCAGCTCCAACCTACCGTGCTCTTTCGCTGCAATGACGACCCAATCCTTCTTCTAGTCATCCCATTTGTCGTAGGGGAACAACTTCAAGTACTTGAAGGGGCAGTTCTTGCGCTTCACAAAGTAATAGAAGCCAAAGGAGCTATGTCCCCTTGCCGGTGGTATGGGCCATGAAGAAGGTTCAGAACAGCTCGATGCAGGGAGGCACGCCCAACCACATCTTGCAGAAGTGGACGAAAGTCACCACCAGCAGGATGGAGTGGGGGCCAAGGTGATACAGCTGAAGGCCATCGATGTTCAGCAGCATCAATATGAAACTTGAAAAAGGCAAGATCAGTCCCACCATGGCGTACGCTGAGAAGTACACCATCTCGCCATGGTGCTCCTTCTTGAAGGGGAGTTTGCCAAACCGAATCATGTGGTTGAAGGAGTCGCTGGACCACCCCAGGAAGGTTCGGACCTTCATCATATTATCCTTGCTTTGGATGCGGCTCTTGGGAAGACCGAATTCCATCGCGGCAAAGTGGAGCGAAAGAAGAGAAAGCTAGGAAAAGGTTGGGTGGCTCTGAGCGCGAGTTTGATCGAAAGCATAAAGAGCCCTCAAACTGTGCGAACTTTCCTTCTTAAGTAAGCCTCCGCGGCGTTTGGATGGAAACTGCAATGAGAGCAAGGCCACATTACAAATAATCTATCTCGTCAATGACGAGTGGGCCAGGGGTCACTTCGACGTGGGAGTCGAGGTTATAACCCCAGGCGAACCGTTGTCATGCTAAGAAGCGGGAAGCCCGAGGGCGGTTACCTAACAAGGCGCTCGGAACCAATACAGTTTTCGTATTGGGAACCGGCAAATTTCAATTGTGTGAGATCTGCACTCAAAGATCTCATTTGCCACATTCAAAACAAGCCAACGTACATCAAAAGACCTTTGAAGTCACAGCGCGAGAATCAAGGATGGCCCCACCTCCGGTAGAATAACTTAACCCAAAAGGTTTCTCCTAGAGGTGGGCCCGGGGCCACTATAGGTACCCTGTGTACCAAGTACCCCATGATACCACAAGAAATGCAAGGGTTTTCCAATTGTCAAAATTGAAGACCTCCATAGGCCCCAGGTGTGACACGGCACTAGATGTGCCTCCTTCATATCGGTAGCTCCGGCACCACCACGTGTAATATAAGACCAGAGCTAAACTCCCTACATAGGGGAGCTCCGTGCTTGACACATGTATAGTGACCCCGGACCTAACCCCCAGTAGAGGGAAGCTCTTGTACCACCATGTGTGTAGCGGCTCCGGACCTACCTCCTCGCGAGGGAAAGCTCCGGATCTGCCATGTGTTGAACCTACGGACCTATGACACAAGCGGGAATACTGACAGATCTCCAACGGTGCAAACATTCAAGGGACAGTGATTGCTACAGTTACTGGGCCTGGTTATGTGCCATTAATACACTATTAATGGTGCACAATTAGAAGACCCTTAGTACTGGTAACGTCACCATTAAGGCGTGTTATCATGCTATTAGGGTGCTTAAACACATTTAATTGTGTATTAGGCAATAATAACTGTCGGGGCCACATGTCGCGCCAGGCAACTCATGTAACAACCATCCCTTGGACTATAAAGGGGATGTGCTCCACGAAACAGAACAATGAAGCTGATACATACACAAGGACCAGTGAATCCTCAATACAATAACGCACACACACCCCGTGGAGTAGGGTATTACGTTGAGGCGGCCTGAACCACGTAAATCATCTTTGTCATCATGTTGACTAAGATCTCTGCACGCCCAAACCGATACAAGAACCTCCGCCGGCTACGACTTAGTACTACCGAGGGAAGTGTCATTCGTACGTTTCGACAAGTCCTTTAATAGACAAGGCCAAACGCCTTACAAGTGGGGTTCGGGGCCCGAGAGGTGGTCCCGGGTCGATCTTATTATAAAGATGTAAGGCTTCCTGCATAAGCTTCCTCTAATCGTGGTTTGAAGACTTGCCGTCTTGCCGCCTTAGATGCCAGTGGCCCATGTGAAGTCCCTCACAGTGGTAGGGGATGTCCCGTCCGTCTGTCTTGTCGATGTAAGCTACCCACTTGGCGGAGCGGGGTAGGCCTGCGACGCTATGATGTGATTGGGCGCAACAGTCCCTGACCGTTGGCGTGCTCCATGTTATCCGCCGGAGGTGGGTGCCTGTGTTCAATGCTTGATTTAGACATGACGCCCTATCCCTTAACACATGGCAGCTCTGGAGCACATGGCAGCTCTGGAGCTCTTTTCTGCAGGAGGTGCCCGTCCTGGTGCTTCGAGCCACGTGATTGCACCGAAGCCCACACTTATAGTGGGATGAGGTCTCGTCCAGCCAAACATGTGGCATCTTGGGAGTCCGTCTCATCAGAGGAGCTGGATCCCATATTTAAGGTCCACATGGCAGTGCTAGATCCCGTAATTGAGGAAGGTCGGTGTCTGGCACCTTCTGGACACGTGGTGCCACTAGACGTACTTAGGTACTTTCAGCCTGTGTGCGATGGTACCCCATATGCAGGGTACCGATAGTGGCCCCATGGGTCCTCCTTGGGGGGTTGTGATGAGCCTGAGGGTGGAGCCCTATTGATGTTATCCTGCATTGCTCTTTCAGTTTTCTCTTGGTCAGCCAAAATGGTGGGCGCTTCTGCCAATGCAGCCACGCGTCTTCTCCTGGTCAAGAGACTATGGTGATGTGATCTTTGCTTTCTGTAGTATCTCTACCCTCTGCGGCGCCTTTAATTGCAACGACTCCCAATGTAGCTATAGCACTTACATTTGCTATGCCATTTATGGGAACTGCTTCAGCTGTCTTCTCAGGTGGCTGACCGCTAGGGTCAGCACTTATGACAGGGGACCTAGCCCCCATTGTCATGGACGCTGTGGGTTGAGTAGTGCATGTTGAGCCCTGACGATCTACACGATATGCTCAGGCATTGCGGGGGTGTTAAAAAAGGAAACCTTTGCTAGAGGGGGTGGTTCCTTCCTTACTCACACCCTGTCGCCTGAGCTTTCGCCTTCTTCCTTGAGCGCTCGAGCCTTCTCCACTTATCAAAAGCTCCTATTCTCGCTTGCTCCGATGGTCTCCACACTGCCTCCTTCTCGTTTCATACGGCAAAGGATCTGGTGCCGATGAGGTGCCTGCTTGGCTGGGCAGCAGCAAAACAAAGATGGATGATCCACTGCGAATCTTGCACTCTTTAATACCTGTGTGAAGATGAGACTGTTCTCTTCATCGCATACGTGTATGTGGGGATTTGGCTCCCGCTGTCGAGGTTCTTCTTTGACTTGCTGGAGGAATACGGGCTACCGCTGAACTCCATCGTCGTCGTTGCCGTGTTCGTTCACTTTTGTGAGGCATTCGTGGGCACCCCAACAACGGTAGAGCTGTTCCGAATATTCTTCATGATGAAGATCACTGGAAAGAGTGCGACGAGCCAAGTGGGGGCCTACTAATTCTAGCATCTGGACAAGACCTCTCAGATCTACATTGCTTCCCTCAAAGGGGGCAAGTGGAGCCGCTGGAGTGGAGACTAAACGATTGTGCAGACGCAGGCCCATTCCTTGCTGAAGATGCCCTCTGAAGACCCGACCTCTGATCCCACCACCTGGAAAGCATACCAGGGGTTGACGAAGGAGTACAAGCCGGTGTTGAAGAGGATTTGATTCCTGGCGAACAAGGGCTTGACCCCCCTGATGGTGCTGGCAGACTTCTTGCATCGCCAGACCGCCACACTTCAGGGGCGCCTGTACGAGGCCTAAGTCGACACCGGCAAGTAAGACCCGTGTCAACTGGATCTAGATGATCCAACCCCCCCAGATGCTGGAGGAGATGTTGAAGGCGGTGACTTGCAACATTGTCAATGATGAGCACATCTCCATCCTAGACGACTGCCAGCCGCTCTTCATGACTCTTGGCCTTAGGGACGAAGTGCAAAGCTTGATGCCAAAGGTCAACGTTTTCAGTCTGTTCGGATGCACACTGAAGGGACGACTGGGGCTTCGGCGGTCATGGAGCTGTGTCGTGCTGCAACGCAACAAGTGATGAGGACATCAACACAGTCAATACATCCACACCCACTCAACTACCGGTTTTCGTTCCAATTACTCGCGCTTGTGCACGTCAACTAAACTATCAAGTGAACTTATTCTTGGCCTTTTGTCCATTTTATCTAGACCGTGGAACCACGTGCTTTCTTGTTTTGCTTAGGAACAATGGAGAGGAGCCAAAGGGAAGGGAATTCACACAAACTGGATTTGGACAGCAGAACATCACCAAGTTGTGACGGCCACCACGACTTCATACGGACTCCAATCCGGGATTTCAAGTACTTCCTGGAAAGATTACCAAGTCTACTTTCAAACCGATCTGACCTCATATCCATATCTATTCGAAGTCGGCCGCAATAGTTGTTTTAATTCAGAGACCTTTTCTATCCATCGTGCTGCGTCACCGAAGTTGGTCCCATGGCCCATGTATCGTTAAGAGCCCATTAGGGGCTCGTGATCAGGGTTTCTCATGATCTTAGGGTGGTATTAGACAGTAGCTACCGCCCTCATTAGATAGTTGGTTTTGTTTATTCGAAAGTTAGCTTATGTTGCTTCCTTGTACACGCGCGTGTAGACTAGATCGCCGGTCTACTTGTATTCGGAACCCCACTTTTTGATTGTTTCAATCGATTATTGTTTGTTCTTCTTGTTCTTATGTGTTCTTCGATTGCTTGCAGGAACAAAGGCCCTTGTGGTCACGTTGATTGTGTGCCAGCAAGAACAATACAACTTCGAAGTTGGTGTACCGATCGCTAAGGCGCATCGTCCTAGGGATAGTGTAGTCGGATCTCCAATGTCTTCTCCTCCACAAATCGAACCCTCCTACTCTTATCAAAAGATCAGGAACCAAGATCCTATCAACAAGGGTCGGGGTCTCTCTCGCATTCTTCGGAAATGGTGGAGGTAGGGCCCTGAAGAACCTCCGACAGAGTGGAGGCAGCCATCCAGCGCTAGTTCCTGCTCCAGGGAAGCGCTCCCGTACCCTGGTCGCCAGTGCCGCCACTCCCGTGCCGAAGAAGCAGAAGCTAACATGCGGGGGGGTACCCTAATCTCCCACCGCGAGGGTGTCGGAACGGCAGAAGCCTTTGTCGTCAACCTGGTCTTTGATTCCAGTGACGGCTCTGGTTCTGGGGGAGGTGCGGAGGAGTCTACACTGATGGATGCATCGATGCAAGTCGTCCCAGAGCAGGTTCTACAGGTTGTGACGGCGGCCTTGTCATTGGGTTCAAAGGGCCTCAATTCACCGTGCGAGCTAGGAGGCTAGGGTCTCTAGAGCAGCCCAACCTGCCGGAAAGGCGTAGTTTCTTCCTCCGCTATTTCTTTGTTTTTTCTTCACTCTAACGGAGTCCATTTTGGCTTTTCAGGGGGTCGTCGGATGACTTAATGCCATTTGTGCTTCTGGGGGTGGGCTTGATCGCTCCTGCACTTCTTAGAACTGGAACGGGGTCTGCTGTGCAGCATCCTACGACTGAAGGTGCACCGGCTTCTGTTGATGCCGCTATTCATGCTCCTTCGTCCGTCGGAGCCGATGGGGCTAAGGTAGTGCCAGTGAGGAGGTGGCCACCTTGGCCGTCGCGGTAACCCCTGTGGAACGGACCCGCCTGCCGCTGATCCTGCGCCGACACCCAATGTTATTGGTGCGCAAGATGGCGACTCGCCACCGGCGACCGACGATACCCTTGTGGCAGGGGAGAGTACTTCGGCTTCAGGTTGCGACATGCTGATTCCTGGAGCTCCAACGGGGGAGCCATCTGGTCCCCAGGCACTGACATCTACCAAGAAGTCGGCAGAAGAGGCTGAGAGGCAGCCGGCTGTGGCGAGAGCCATGTCGATCCCCCTCTTCGATGATGTTGCCGCAGCCCAGTCTGTCCTGCACCAAACGTAGGTTGCTTTCGCCCGGGAGTGGGATCGGCTTGCTGAAGAGCGGCGCCTGGTGAAGCTGGTCGATTCCAAGGCGAAGGAGCTCGAGGCAAAGGCCCTAAAGGCCCATGCCGATGCTTGCCTTAGGTTGTGCGAGGATAGGCGGTTGGAGCTTGTCTGCTATGAGGTTGTCGTGGCCGATCGAGAATGGGACTTGGCAGCAAGGGAAGAAGAGTTCTCCCGAAGTCTCAACGTGCTTGCGGAGAGGCGCCGGGCCGTGTAGGACTTGGAACTCGCCATCAAACGCTGAGAGGATCACTTGGAGCGTCGTTCTTGGGAGCTCGCCGATCGGCAGGAAGCGATGCGGAGAGAGGTAGAAGACCTCTAGGCCTCCCACGCAGCTGAGGCACAATGGATTTGGGACTTCTTGGCCCGTGCCGGGGCTGTGATGGAACCCCTCGAACTTGGTTTTGTACCGCGCGGGGAGCCGTCTCATGGGGTGGCCTAGCTGCTCTCAGCCTTGGACTCCTTCTGCTCGATGTTGGGATCAGTGGACACTATCCTTGCAAGACAGCTGGAGGTCAAAGGAAGGGAGCTAGCAGAGAAGGTGGCCTCCCATGTCTTGGTGTGCTTCCCGAGCTGGTACCCAATGATCCCACTGGATTCAGTAGAGAAAGGCCCCTTTGATGAGCGAGAGGAGGAGGCGAGGGCCAAAGTACAGGACCATGCCAAGGTGGCTTCTTCGTTCCAGTGGCACTGAGACCGACGGCCCCCAGGCGAAGCAACATTGTAACCGGGGATGGCCCCTTTGTAAAAATAGCACCTAATGAATTTGAATTCATGTTTCGCTTGTTGGTTTGTCTTGTGCTTTTCAATCTGTCGCTCTGAGTCCTTAGCTGCGTAAGGGGTTGAAGAATTTTGTCGAATACGTCAATTTTTGAGGAACCAAAGATTGCACCGTTGTCATAGCTAATCTGTCGTCAGTTGAGGTCTTGCCTATGGAACCCCCTTAGAGGCCGCCCTAGTAGATTGTCCAGGTGGTTTGGCACACCTACCACTTGATCGCAGGATGTCTTCGACGGGCCCCCAGTAGAGTGGGGGAGTTTGAGTGAATGGCCTCATTGGGTCCCCTTTAGGGGCGCCAAGCTTTGTCTGAATAGAGACATTGACGGCAGAGCCTCTTTGTGGTGCCGAAGCTGGCTGCTCCGGCGTCGCCCACCATCATTGCGAAAATGTCGACAGTAGACCCCCTAGGTGGTGCCGGAGTTGGCTGCTCCAGCGTTGCCCAAGCGCTGGGGGGGGGGGGGGGGGGGCGGAGGGCCAGAGGGCGGCGGCGCGTGGCGGAGAGAGGCGGCACGCGTGCAGAGGGCCCACTTTAAAACTGTCGGTGTCCCTTGGGAAATCGACGACATTATTATAGCCGTCGGTTTTGAATCCTAGCCAACGACTATAACATTATGTTTGTCGGTTGTCCAGTTCAGGCCGACATATTTAGTTAAAACCATCGGCCAGCCGACGCTCATAAATTTATAACCGTCAAGACAAAAAAAAACTGACGCTTTTATTCAAATAATTGGAAAAAGACTTACGCAAGATATTGGTCCACCTCTTTTATGAATGTGGACATGAATAGCATACATGAATTCAATTCTTCTTCTAAGACCACATGCCTACTTCTGCCACCAAATGCTTTTCCCTTCCACTCAAAGATACTTATATTAACACAACTAGTTTCTTCATCTATGTGGTATTGCATTGTGGGCGCATCAACATTGTGTTCCGATGCAAAGAATGTACTTGAGAAGTATGCTACCTCTTTAAGAGCAAATGCTTCTGCAATACACTGTTCTAATCTTGCTTTATTCAAAACCATTGCTCTAAAAATTTTCAATGTTCTGTCAATGTGGTACATCCATAGATATTGCACGGTACCACAAACCATAGCTTCGTAAGGCAAATGCACAAAGAGATGTTGCATTACATTCTTAAATCCCAGCAGGAATACCATCTCAATTTTGCATATGAGTGAAAGGTATTTCTTTCTCCAATTTTTACATCACTTGAACTGTAAATTCCTTAGCACATAATTGTCTATAAAAACTAAGTTTTGCAACTACTCTTCGCACATCTGATGCACATATCCACGAAACATTAAAGAAATAAGTCTTTCCATGATTATATGATAATCATGGCTTTTAATATTATTTAATAATTAATTTTTAGAAATTGTTGTGCACTTCAACCCAACACAATAACATTGAAGAAAGTTCAATTGTTGCAACCAGTTGAGCACTTCTTTCTTATGAGACCTATGTGTGCTTAATACATTGGCTATGACGATAAAAGTTTTGAATATTATCAAATCACCCTTTTTCAACAAGGTCCGACTCTAGGTACGAGCTCCAGCAAGGTCCGACAATAGGTCCGACTTGTTTTGGGTAGCTTCAGCAAGGTCCGACGTAAGGTCCGACTTGCTTTGTCTAGGTCCGACTTACTTTGGCTAGGTCTGACTTATTTGTCTAGGTCCGACTAAGCTTTCATAAGCTCCGGCGCTAGGTCCGACTAGATTTTGTAAGCTTCAGCGCTAGGTCTTGCTAGCTTTTGTAAGCTTTGTCTTAAGGTCCGGTTAGCTTTGGTAAAGTCTGGTGCTAGATTGCAATGGTTCTGCTTTTAACTTACAATGTTTCGAACTTGCTTTTTGGATTATGGAAAGCTTGCTTAGTATTATTTCACTAAGTTTTTTGTGTGCATTGGTGGTTATGGCTGATATCGCTTTCCTACGGTTTGCAACATGCTTATGTGAGGTGCTCACGTAGGGTGTTGTGGTTTCGGAACTAACGAGAGTCAAGTCGAGGACTTGTGCTCGGAAGTATTGGTTGCTTATTCATGTGCAAATGTTGCTTGAGTTCAAGACATGGCCGGTGACGGGATCTATTTAACTAGTCTTAGGAGAAGATGAGGTTCAACAACCAAGTTCGGGAGGAATTGTGGTTGAGTTGCTCGGGAGGTTGGGCAACATGGTTGAAACAAGAACAATGTATATGAAGGTATTGTGTACATCGTTGGAAGATGTTTGCACGTGTGTAAGGAGTGCATTGACATGGCTACATGGTTCCAAGACGTGATGAAGAGATGTGGACGTAAAGAATTGGCCGGAAAGGTCCAACCGACTAGATAATGGACTCAGGGTGCGCCTGGTTCGGGTTTGACTCAAATATGGAAAGATTTGAGTTGGTTATGATAGGATTTCGTGTGGTTCACGAAGTTGGGTTGTTTTAGGAATGTGGGATATGTTCCTAAGGTGTTTGGAAGTCTTAAGATTTGTTCTATCCGCATATAGAAGAGTCTTGAGCAGTTATAGAAAGTTTCGATTGAATCTCAGTAGGATTTAAGTCCTAGTTTGGTTTGGGTTGGCCTCACGGCTGATTATATAAGCAAGGGAGGCCAGAGCTCGTGGTAGACATTACAAAAAAAGTCTTTCCATGATTATATGATAATCATGGCTTTTAAGATTATTTAATACGTAATTTTTAGGATTTGTTATGCACTTCAACCCAACACAATAACCTTGAAGAAAGTTCAATTGTTGCAACCAGTTGAGCACGTCTTTCTTTTCTTTAAGTTTAAGACAAAATGGAGCATGTGTCATTCTCAATTTACCACTACCATCTTGTCCGACTTCTAGGATTGGACAATTACGAATCTCTACTAAATCAATCGAGCCTTCAGATTATCTTTTGTCTTTTGAAGTTGAAATAAGTGTTGATGATGCTTTAAGCTACAATACGTTCCTTGTGCATGATGTAGATGTTACGCATGATTAACAATGAATTAGCATCAGGGAATATTCCATAAGACACATATATGAGTCCAATTGTGCTCTTGATCAAAATCAAGGAACCCATCATCTGTAGGGACAAGTTGAGTGAGCCACATAACAATGTCAGCACTATCCAAACATTTTGGCAAACCATTTGTTAGAATAGTATCCGTACAAAATCTATTGGCTTACCTCCTAAATGGGTGATTTGTTGGAAGAAAACATTGGTGGCAATCAATAAAACACACTTTGCCCCCATGAGTAAATTGAAAACAATTGTAGGCTAATCCACAAATTGGACAACAAAGTTTGTCGTATGTGCTCCATCCTGAGAAAACCCCGTGTGCAGGAAAATCATGGTCTGACAACAAGTATGTTGCTCGCAAGTTGAAGTTCTATTTCTTGTAGCTACCATACGCTTGTACTCAGATCCACAATTGTTTTAATTCCTCAGTCAATGGTTGAAGAAACACAACAAAATGTTGCCCTTGATGTTTACGACTAGGAATGATTAGAGACAAGAAAATGTATTCATATTTCATACACATAGCGGGTGAAAGGTTGTATGGAATAGCAAAGACTGGCCAACACGAGTACGAGGCAGCAAATGTGTTGAATGGTGTGAAACCATTCCATAATGGGCACTAACTAGTCAACAAAAACCCAAGCTGACATACATCTCATAAACAACTTACATAATACTTGCAACTTCCTCCAGCTCTACAGAAATGCACATCATCCGAGTACTCCAACTCTACTGTTAAAACAACCTCTCCTTCACCGAAAAACGAGCATTGCCAGCTCATGAAGTGTGACGACCGAGTCCACACATTTCACGAATCACATTGGATGTTGTCGTGCGATGCGACACTCAACAACACACACGAAAAGACATTGTAAAGATACAAAGTCTTCATTCATAATAAGATATTGTTTACACAATAGTGTACAACAGCGGTACAAAACTCAACGGAAAGTACATACTCACATTCTCAACCTATCTAAGCACAAGAGAAGCTGTCCATGCTCGCGGACGCTTCTCACTAGCAACACGAAGATCACAAGGTAGTGACGTGGGGTCACGTGAGAGATACATCTCGACAGCTTGAGGTCTCATGGACTACCCATAATGGCAACCGTCGGTACCCTCAAGATCGAGTACCCCCGCATACAAGAAGAAGCTCTGGACTTGGCCTCCCCACCGAGGAGGGCTCTGGAGCTGCCACGCGTCCTCCGGCTCTGGGCCCTTGCACCCACCAAGGAGGGCTCCGGAGTTGCCACGCGTCCTCTGGCTTCGGGCCCTTGCTCCCACCAAGGAGGGCTCTGGTGCTGCCACGCATCCCTGGCATCGGGCCCACGCTACCACCGAGGAGGGCTCCGGAGCTCGAGTGTGTCCCATGACCTGGAATAAGCCATGGGCCCCAGAGAGTAAATGGCAATACATCATATCCAGTCGCACATTGAAGGCGCGCGCCTTCCCCAGGCGCATGGTGCTAAGCACGTCTCCTTTCAGGTACCACTACGTCCAATCACATCGTAGTGAAGGCGCCGCAGGCCTACCCCACACCGCCATGTGGGTAGCTTACAATGACAAGATGGATTGGACATTCCCTGCCATCATCAACGACTACGCCTAGCCACTGGCGACCGACCGACGCGGCAAGACAGCAAGTCTTCAAGGCGCGGTCAGAGGCAGCGTACCCAAGAAGCCTTAGATCTTTAGGATAAGGTTGCCCCAGGACCACTTGTCGGGCCCCAGGACCCCACTTGTAAAGCTTCCAGCCTTGTCTATAAAAGGCTCGGACCGCCACCGTAACAAAGGACCAAAACATGATACCGCCAGCATTACAACGGACCGAAACATCACACATGCATACACACATACTAGCAATACCATCCACCGTGGAGTAGGGTGTTACGCTCCTTGCGGCCCGAACCATGTAAAAACTATTGTGTAATACTCTCATATGCTAGAACACCTTATTGAGGCCTAAGCCCCGCCGAACAAAGAATCTCTGTGGGCTGCTTCTCAGCAGATCCGGGGGAAGTGTTGCAAAAACACTTCGACATTTGGTGTGCCAAGTAGGGGCTTTTTCCCTCAAAAAGAAATGGTAGTGCTTTCACCTCCATAATGTTCATCAGGCCTGCGAGTAGCAGCAAGATCAAGCCGCAAAAGGTCAACCAGCTCCGGCATCACCCAGGAGGTCTGTCGTTGATGTTTCTATAGTGACAATGGGCGAAGCCGGAGCAGCCAGCTCTGGCACCACCCAAGGGGACTGTCATCGACGTTTCTACAGCGACGAGTGGGCGACGTCAAACCCTCTAGCACTGGCACCACCAAGGGGGCTCGCCATCGATGTTCTTCATGTTGATGATGGGCGATGCTGGATCATTCAGCTTTGGCACCACCCAGGGGGCCTACTATCGTCATTTCTTAGTGTTGATGGTGGTCGCCGCTGGAGCATTCAGCTCCGCCACCTCCCAGGGGGCCCGCTGTCGATGTTCCGTACGCTGAGGGTGGGCACCACCTTAGTTCGGTGGCTACCTTGTTGCCATCGCCGCCAGCATCAACTATTCATGCTCCTACACTCTGCCGTGGGCCCGCCGATGACATCTTGCGACTAAGTGGTAGGCGTGCCCAACCAGTTAGCCACACCTACCAGGGGGCCTCTAAGGGGTCTCAACGGTAGGATGTCAAGCGGTTTCCTGCCACCAAGGGATAACGATGTCACCAAGGCGTTACGGTAAGTTCGACCCAAAGATCCGCTGTAAGTTTTACTTTTGGCACGGTGAGAGGTCCAGAGTATGCAGCCTACTTAGTCCGGTCCTGCACCCTAAGCTTGTACACTTTGCCTCCCAGCGCCACTTCGGTAAAGCTTCACCCTGGGCGTAGTGGTAGGATAGTCTTTTTTCTGAAAAGGGTGTCATAGTGTTAAGGAGTAGCGCTATAAATAACTAAGCTCTAGTGGGTCCGGTCCAGGGTGTTCATCCTGCTTAGGATGGTTCCATACCTTAAGCCTGTACATTTTTCCTCCCTTGTCATCCGGTGCGGGTCGTTGCCTTTTTGTAAAGCCTGCCCCCTCCTATGATTACCAAGTTAGAAGAACCACTATCTTGCCCTATGCTCCGTTTTTGTTCATTTAATTACGCATTAATTTTATGATCATCAAATCATGCTCGTTCTGGCATATTCTCTGTCATGTGCACGGGCACTCTCTCCCTGTCTCGCACCTAGTGGAGTTATGCAATCCTTCTGCTGGCGGGTCTGCTTGAGATTCCTATGATGTATTTGGGTTCTTTGGTTGTTTTCCTGCTCCGGAGCCCATGGCGCCGAATGGTCACTCCCCTGAAAAGCTAACGCTCATGGTAGGTTCAGAGGGTAAAGCCTGCTTAGCCTGGTCCTGCACCCTAAGCATGTACGCTTTGCCTCTTTAGCTCTAACAGCTGAGTACAGGGGGTCGGACGACACACACTCCTAAGCAGGGCGATGACTATAATTTGGATACCATCGCACTAAATTACCCATGCACCGTAAGCCTGGCTCAGGACCGTAAGACATATCAAGACTAAAAGCAGGAAGGGAGTAATGGACGAGCAAAATTATTTACATTATTCTTTAATTTTGTGCTTACTTTCACATATCGTCTGCCATATGCCCGATTACATTTCTCATTTCTCGTCCTAGTTGGAGTTGTGCTATCCTACTAAAGGCGGATCCACATGAGGTACCTGCAATGTGTTTGGGGTCCGATGATCGTTTTCTTGGTCGGGGTCCATGGTGTCGAATGGTTCTAACTCCTGAAAGGGTAACGCTGAGCTGGAGGTCTAGGGTGTGTAGCCTGCTTAGCCTGGTTCTATATCCTAAACATGCACACCTTGCCTTCTAGTGCTAACATCTGAGTATAGGAGGTCGGACGGCTCATGCCCTGAGCAAGGCAGCGACCATACCCTGAATGTTGTCGCACCGAATTACCCATGCCCCGTATCTTAGCTAAAGGACCATAAACCATAACGAAACTAAAGAGCAGGGAAGCGGTGACCGACGACCGAAATGACTTTTTGTCTATCGTGTGTGCAGTACCTATAGGGAGTTGTCGTTGATGTTCTACACGTCCATTGTAGCCGCCAGCGTCACTTCTCTGAGCTCCGGTGCCCCCAAGAGGGCCGCTGGTGCTGTCGACGCTTCTCTGAGCTCCAGCGCCCCCAAGGTGGCCACTGGCGTCACTTCTCGGAGCTCCAACGCCCCCCAAGGGGGCTGCTAACGTCACTTCTTCGAGCTCCAGCGCTACCAAGGGGGCTGCCAACAACGCTTCTCCAAGCTCCAGCGCCCCCCAAGGGGGCCGCCGGCGTCACTTCTTTGAGCTTCGATGCTCCCAAGGGCACCGCCAGCGACGCTTCTGCGAGCTCTGGCTCCCCCAAGGGGGTGTCTTGCGTCGCTTCTCCGAGCTCCAGTGCCCCCCAAGGGGGTCACCGACGTCACTTCTTCGAGCTCCAGCACTCCCTAAGGGGCCGCTGGCGACGCTTCTCCAAGCTCCGGCGCCACCAAGGGGGCCGCCGGCATCACTTCTTCGAGCTCCGACACTCCTAAGGGGGTCGTCGGCGACACTTCTACAAGCTCTGCCCCCCCCCCCCCCCAAGGGGTCGCTGGTGTTACTTCTTCGAGCTCCGACGCTGCCAAGGGGACCACTGGTGATGCTTCTCCGAGCTTCGACGCCACCCAAGGGGGCCACTTGCGTCACTTCTCCGAGCTCTGGCGTCCTCAAGGGGGGCACCGACGTCACTTATCTGAGCTCCAGCGCCCCCCGAGGGGCCCGCTGACGTCACTTTTACAAGACAAGATGAAGGCCCCACCTACAGGATTATCATCTCTCCCGAGGTGGGCCCGGGGGGCACTTTCAGTACCCTCAAGACCGGGTACCCCCGCATACATGTAGAAGCTCCGGACCCGGCCTCCCCGCTGAGAGGGCTCCGGAGCTGCCACACGTCCACCGACATAGGGCCCTTGTTCCCACCAAGGAGGGCGCCGGAGCTGCCACGCGTCCTCCGGCTTGGGCCCTTGCTCCCACCAAGGAGGGCTTTGGAGCCGCCACGTGTCTCTGTCATTGGGCACTTGCTCCCACCGAGTAAGGCTCCGGAGCTGGAGTGTGTCCCACGACCTGCAATAAGCCGTGGGCCCGGAAGAGTAAATAGCAATGCATCATATCCTGTCGCACATTGAAGGCACGCGCCTTCCCCAGGCGCACGGTGCTATGCATGCCTCCTGTCAGGTACCGCTGCGTCCAATCACATCGCAGTGAAGGCGCCTCAGGCCTACCCCACACCACCAAGTGGGGAGCTTACGATGACAAGTCATATGGGACATTCCCTGCCATCATCAACGACTACGCCTAACCACTAGTGACTAATGACCGCAGCAAGACAGCAAGTTTTTAAAGCGCAGTTAGAGGCGGCGTACACAAGAAGCCTTAGATCTTTAGGATAAGATAATCCCGGGACCACCGGTTGGGCCCTGGGACCCCACTTGTAAAGCGTCCGGCCTTGTCTATAAAAGGCCCGGACCGCCGCTGTCGGTACCCTACAGACCAGGTACCCCCACGCACAGGGAGAAAATCGCTAAGGACTCTACCTCTACTTAAGAGGCCGAATCCGAGGCTGCCATGTCATGGAGGGAAGGACCAGATCCTACCCCTCCGCCAGGGGAGGCTCCCAAGCTGCCACGTGGCTAGCAGAACTGGACCATCGCCTCCCCGCTGAGGCGGGCTCCGGAGCCACCATGCGGTCAATCGGGACCTCGGGGCCAGGCCCGCTCCCTCGCAGGGAAGGCACCAAAACTACCACGTGGTGTGCAGGGCTGAGCCTCCACCCCTCCATAGTGGAGGGGTCCGGATGCACCACGTGGCCTGTTCCGTCAAGTGCTCGACTTCCCACAGAGGCAGGCTCTAGCGCAACCACGTGGCGGACGGCCGACTCAGTGCGGTAGGAAGCTGCAGGAAAGGAGGTGTGCGCTGCCCAGACAGGCATTAAGCATGCGCGCCTTCCCTAGGGAAGCTGAGCCGCGCATGCGAAGGTCAAGGCTCCAGTGTCCTGTCTTGTCCAAGTAGCCGGTACAGACCCATGCCGCAAGACGGACCAATGGGCTGCGAGGACAAGACGGACGGGACGTGCACTACCATCATCACCAACTATGTGTAGCCCTGGCGCACGACGCAACGGGACGGCGCATTGACACCCCTGACAAAGGGAAGTAGATAGCAATTAATCCTAGATCTTGTATAGGATTTGGCTCTCCCCGGGACCACCTGTCGGGTCCTGGGGCCCACCTTGTGACTGCAGAGTCCTTGAACTATAAAAGGACTCTGCAGACGACCTTTGCAAGGGATCGAAAAATTAGACTAAGACTCATACACGCTTAAGCAAGGCAATATACAAACACTCCCGTGGACGTAGGGTGTTACGCTCCGGCGGCCCGAACCACCTAAACCCTCTGTGTTCATCATCCTGCTGCGTTCGATCTCCTGGGACTAGCCCTCATGAATCCAAAGAACCTCCGCGGGCTGCTCTCTAAGCAGGACTTTGAAGTCTTGGACTTGTGCCATGTACCCCGAGCCGACAACTCAGTCGCAGACGACCTGTCAACGAAGGCCTCCACAGGGGCCCCAGTACCCCATGTAGTCTTTGCAAGGACGTTACCGCGACCAACCGCCCTGGCAGCCGAACCGAGTGAAGGGGGCGAGCCCAGCACCTCGAAGCTGGCAGTCCCGGCGACCCTGCTACCATGGAGTCCGCCAAGGATCGTATGCACCACTGGGGGCTCCGAGCTACCGGGCGCCCAAGATCCAGAGGCTCAAGCAAGTCCCGATGCATGGATCTCGGAGGTCCAGGACTAATTGAAAGACAATATCCTTCTCGAAGAACATGCCCTGGCAGAAAGGATTGTTCGCGTGGCTAAAAGGTACACGCTGGTGGAAGGGGATCTCTACCGGTGTGGCGCCAACGACATCCTACTGCGATGCATTACCCGGGAGGAGGGCTGCGACTTGCTCGCATATATCCATGGAGGCGAGTTTGGGAACCACGCGTCCTCCCGCACGCTGGTCAGTAAAGCCTTTCGGCATGGCTTTTACTCGCCGAGCACTCCAGGATGCCGCCGAGATGGTAAAGAGATGCAAGGCGTGCCAGCTCCATGCCAAGCAGATTCACACACCAGCTCAGGCGCTGCAGATAATCCCTCCCTCATGGCCATTCGCTGTATGGGGGTTGGACATCCTGGGACCCTTTCCCAGAGCCGTCGGAGGATTCCGGCATCTCTACGTCGGCGTAGATAAGTTCACCAAGTGGCCGGAAGCTGCCCCAGTTGTCATCGTCAACAAACAGTCAGCAGTAATGTTCATCAAGACGATCGTCTGCCGGTTCGGGGTCCCAAACAGAATCATCACTGATAACGGGACCCAGTTCACAAGTGCAGCATTCCAGGAATACTGCGAGGACCTAGGGATCCAAGTCTGCTATGCATCCGTTGCTCATCCAAAGAGCAATGGGCAGGTCGAGAGGGCCAATGCAAGGATCCTCAAGGGCCTCAAGACTCGCACATTCTCACACCTTGAGAAGCATGGTGCAAATTGGGTGGATGAGCTTCTTTGTGCGCTGTGGGCTAGCCGGACATCAACCAGCCGGGCCACGGGGGAAACACCTTTCTTCTTGGTGTACGGGGCAGAGGCCGTCCTCCCCCCAGAAATTACCATGGGCTCCCCCCGTGCCCGGAGGTACGACGAAGCCGCGCAAGACCAGCTCCGGCGTGAAGACCTGGACCTCATCGACGAGGGACGAGTGCGAGCGGCTCTCTGAAATGCACGGTACAGGCAGGCGCTCTGGTGCTACCACCAAAGGACCATGCGGAGTAGGGAGCTAAAGGTAGACGACCAGGTGTTGCGCCGCATACTCTCCCGGGAAGGGTCTAACAAACTCTCCCCCAGCTGGGAGGGTCCCTTCCGGGTAATAGAGGTTTGCCGCCCAGGATGCGTCCGCCTGGCTACGGAGGATGGAGAGCGATTACCCAATCCATGGAACATCGAGCACCTCCGTAAGTTCTACCCCTAGACTAGGGTTGGGACAATGTTATTTCATTGTAGAAGTTACATATTGTCTCAGGACAACACTTAGGCTAGGGGGATGGGGCTCCGAGTGCACATTCCGCTTAGCCTGGTCCAGAACCCTAAGTAGGTGCACTCGACTTCATCTGACACCCATTCTGGGTTATTCTCCTTGTAAAGACTGCTCCATCTTATGAGAAACTACAATGAAAGAATGTTGTCCTGCCTGGTATAGGGTTTGTCAATTTAAAAATTATCTTTAATTTTTATGATGTTGCTGTAAGCCCACCATAGCTCGTGATCTATCATGAGCGCTATCATTTTTGCCCTGCTTTAGCAATAGTGGGAGCCTTGCTGTCTGGATTGCAGGTGGGGTTGCTTGAGGTACCTGCAATGTGCCTGGGGCCTCGGATGTTCCAATACTCGGGGGCCTGTGCCTCCAGATGGTCTCCCCCGGAAAAGGCTTACGCCGAGCGGGAGGTCCAGGGGCACAACCTGCTTAGCCTGGTCCTGTACCCTAAGCTTGTGCGCTCTGCCTCCCCAGCACTGCAGCCGAGTACTGGGGGCCAGATGGACCACCCTTGGGTAGTATGGACGACGAGTCCTAGGTGCAGATGCACTGAATTACCCAAGCCCCACGAGTCAGCCCAGGATCGTAAGTCAAGCGACACTACAAAAAGAGCAGGGGTGAAGTGACCAGCGAACAGAATTACTTCTCTTTTTTTATCTATATACAGGTCTTTGAGGAAGTTATTCCGGCAACCATCGTCAGAGTACCCGCGAAGACAGTGGGCACCGCTGGACTGGAGCACCGGCGGCACCCCCAGGGGGCCCGCTATCGACCTATCACAGAAGATGGCGGGCACCGCCAGACTAGAGTTCCGGTGGCACCCCCAGGGTCCCGCTGTCGACCTCTTACTGAAGATGGCGGGCACCGCCGGACTGGAGCTCCGGCGGTACCCCCAGGGGGCCCGCTATCGACCTCTCAACAAAGATGGTGGCCACCGCCGGACTGAAGCTCCAGCGGCACCCCCAGGGGGCCCGCTGTCGATGTACCTACATACTCAGCTACGGCAATGCTACCTACGCATCCTAGGCTCCCCCTGCACCCGTCCGCCCTAAGTCCTAAGTGTATGACATGTGTGCCCATAAGAACTGGCCACACGTGTCAGGGGGCCATACTTTGGGGGACGGTAGGTCCTGGAAGCTAAGGAACAACAAGCAGCTAGAAGACATTGCTAGAAATAAAAACAAGCTGAGTATAAAAGGCACCACAGACAGATTTTTTATTACACAAATAAAAAGTTTCTCGCCACAACCAACCACAAGACAAAAGCAGAAATAGAAAAACTTAAACAAGCGCCCGGGGAGCCCTCAGTCGCTCCGCTGGAACCTTGAGGCGATGAGCGCCACCGCATCCGAAACTTCAGACTTGGCGGCCTCTTCCCTCTCGGCGATGGGCCCCTCAAGGACCGGCTGCAGAGGGACATCGGGGTACCAGCTCCGGAAGCAGGACAGGATGTGCGTCGCCACCTCCTTCACCAGCATCTTCCCTTCGGCCTCCAGCTGGTTCTCGATGACGGCCCCCAGCGCCCGCATCTTTGAGCTGGTGGAGTTAAGCGCCGGGAACACCTGGCTCACCTCCTGCGCCGTCTCCCACACACGTGCCGGGCTGAAGCCGAGCGGCACTAGAGCCGAGTTGGCAATGCCAAGGAACTCCCAGACCTTTCGGGCCTCAGCGGAGCGCATCGCCCGGAGCTCCTCCACCTCCTGCTGGGCCACAGCCAATGCCCGGGGGCCGCCATCCAGGAGCCGCTTCTCCTTGGCCGCTAGGGCCCTCTCGTGCTCGCCGACCCCCTTCTTGCGGTGGTCCAAGTCACCCTCCTTGAGGGCAACATTGGACTCGCGGTCCAGGAGGGCCTAGCGCTCAATGGACTGGGCCTGTTGCGCCTCAGCCACGACGGATCCCCGGCGGTCTAGCTCGGCGGCACGGACTCTCGCCCCTTCCTGCTGGAGGATGAGCCCGCGGCAGGTTTCCTCCACCTCGGCCTACATCGCCGCCAGCTCCTGCTCCCGTTCGGCTAGAGCAGCCTCTCGGAGGGACAACATGTGCTGAAGGTCCTCGCAGGACTGGAGGCGGGAGCTGGCCTCAGCGTGGATAGCCTCGGCATCTGCCCTTACCTTCTGGGTGACGGCGTCCAGCTGGGCGATGAGGTCGCGCTCCTGCTCGAGGATCATCATCTCCTCCCGAACAACCGGCTCCCGCTTGGCCGTTCGACTCTTCGCCAGCCGGGTCCGGGCCTCCAGGGTCCTCGCCCATTCCCGGAGCCGGTCGTCCTCGTCCTCAAGCCGCTCTTTCTCCAGGGCGAGGGCCGCCTGGGCCTGCCAGAAGCCGGAGTAGGCCACAGCCATAGCCTCAGACAATGGGAGAGGCTCCACCATAGCAGCGGGTCCCTGCCTCCCCACTTCTTCAATATCGTCCTCCATTTGGAGGACCACTGGGGAGACGGGGACCAGGGCCCCCTCCCCGATGGCAGCAGTGGGGGCGGTGGCGCCAACCGACGTAGCAGTGTCGGAGGGCGCGGCAGCATCGACTGACATGGAGTAGCCGGTGGATGTGGAGTCGTTGGCGGGCGCGGCAGCGGTCGTCGGCGTGCACGGCTGGGCTTCGGCAGCCACTGCGGGGGTCTCGGGCACGGAGGCCCAGGGCACCCCGACGGCAGCAGCCCGGTGCGTCGGAGCAGGGCCCGAGGCTGCAGAAGATCCCCGCAAGCCGGTTGGAGCGGCAAACCCCCCAGCAGATGGGCCCGCGGGTGGAGATGGAGTAGCTGTGGTGGCGCTGAAATCAAGCAAACTCGGATCATAAGAAAATGATAGGGTAGGCGCACAGCAAAGAACACCCAAGGTAAAATCTATGCAAGCTTACCGGGGGACGCTGAAGTTCCACTGCTTCCCGAAAGGGTTGGGGGGGGGGGGGGGGTTCGGACCCCCCGAACCCACGGCGTGGGCCGCTGAGTGTGCTGGGGGCCCCTGTGGTGGGGTCGGCAGCACCCCCGAGGTCTGGCGCCCCTCCGAACGGAGAGGGAATGTTGGGGTCCCATCGGCGTTGAGGAGCCTCCCCCTCTTGCGTGTGGAGGACTCGGGTGGCAAAGTGGCGCCATCGGCGTCCCCTGACAACGAGCGCGGCAGGGCTCCCGAGTCCTGACGAGGGGCAGAAGGGGCCGACGGCGGCGACCGAGTGCGCTTCTTGTGGGTCGGGTCCGGCACCGAACTGGCACTTTCCCCTTCCCCTTGTCGGCAGAGGCGTCGACACCACCCCATGGACGGTGTTGGGGCCCGCTCGAGGAGTCGTCGCTTGAAGAACCGTCGTCGCTTAAGGGAGCCTCGCCTCCCTCAGCGTCGTCGGCGATGTTGACCCCCCGGAACGGGTCCCCGATTTGTCGCTGCGCTAGCCCAGACTCGTTGATGGTCGGCATCGTCTTCAGCAGCTGCCTCCTCAGCTCGGAGTCCTAGCACAAGGGGCGGCAGGCCGACGGAAGAGCTAGTGCCTCAGGGGAGATGTCGTCGGAGCAGACCCGGGTCAGCATGTCGAGCAGCTGCTGCTCGCCCAGGTTGGAGTCGGGGCCGGTCTCGAGCCGGGTGCAGTCTGACAGGCTGGTGAACATCGACGTCGGATGGGCACGGTGCTGGAGTGGAGCTATGCGACGGGACATGAAGTCCCTTAGCACCATGGCAGACAACAGCCTGTGGTCCGCTAGCATCTGGATCCTTTCCAGCACCGGGTTGAACGCCTCCTCCAGCTCTGGGCGCTCCTCCCAGAATGACCACTCGGAGTAGGGGATCCCGGTGGGGAGGCACATCCAGTCGTGGGCCTCAACCTTGGCGATCATCCAATCTTCACGCCACAGCTCCCACCGTGCTGAGTTGAAGGAAGCAATGTACCTCGTGGGGACCTTTGTCCGGCGCTGGAAGTAGTAGGTGCCGAAGTGCTCCTTCGAGCTCCTGCCGATGGCCCTCAGTACAAAAAAGTGCCAGAAGAGCTTCACTGACGGCATCACCCACATGAACATCTCGGAGAGGTGAGTGAAGACCGCCAGCATGGCGATCGAGTTCGGCGCGAGGTGGTGGAGTTGGAAGCCGAAGGTCTCCAGGAGCATGACCAAGAAGGCGGATGCTGGAGGGACGAAGCCGGCCAGCACGTACGACAAAAAGAGAACCATCTCCTCAGCGGAGAGGCTCAACGGGAGCCTCCCGGGATGGAGCCACATCACCGACTCAGGAGTATGCCAGCCGAGAAGCCGGCGCATGGGGGCCAGGTCAGCGGACCTGGACAGCCTGGACTTGGCCAAGATGCTCGCCATGAGGGTTGAAGGAGGAGGCTCTGGACGGGGAGATTGGGAGCTAGAGCACAAGAGCTAGGCTTGAGGCAAAAATCATGAGCACAGGGGTGCAGAGGCGGGAGAAAGGACCCTCAGGGGAAAAGTTCTCTTTTTATGCACCTCTACAGGCCAACAGGCGCAAAAGTGTGAATCGCCGCAGCCTCAGTAGAAGAGCAATGGTCCCGCGTAGACAATGACATGAGGGCCCGGGTCACTCGACAAAGAAGGCGAGTCGGGTGGATAGCTATGCGGGAGGTAACTCGGCGGTTTCCGAAAGGGCAAAAGCAGCAGAAGTGCAGGAGCCACCTTGGGAATCACCGCAGTTAAAGCACGATTGAAGGCAGAAGTCATGTCGCGCGTCGTCTGTTCAGCACCTCCACTTAGCAAAAGGGGACACGTCGCCACAACGGCAGGGGCGTGTCGCCTAGGGAACTGCCCCGAAGTGGAATCGAAGGAGTTGCGTGGGAAGAAAAGATAGAAGACCCCACCTGCGGTATCGACGACTCTCCCGAGGTGGGCTCGGGGGCCACTGTCGGTACCCCGCAGACCGGGTACCCCCGCGCACAGGGAGAAAACCGCTAAGGACTCTACCTCTATTTAAGAGGCCGAATCCGAGGCTGCCACGTCATGGAGGGAAGGACCAGATCCTACCCCTCCGCCGGGGGAGGCTCCCAAGCTGCCATGTGGCCAGCAGAACTGGACCCTCGCCTCCCCGATGAGGCGGGCTCCAGAGCCGCCACGCGGTCAATCGGGACCTCGGGGCCAAGCCCGCGCCCTCGCAGGGAAAGGCACCAGAACTACCACGTGGCCTGCAGGGCTGAGCCTCCACCCCTCCATAGGGGTGGGCTCCGGATGCACCATGTGGCCTGTTCTGTCAAGTGCTCGACTTCCCACATAGGCAGGCTCTGGCGCAACCACGTGGCGGACGGCCGACTCAGTGCAGTAAGAAGCCGCAGAAAAGGAAGGTGTGCGCTGCCCAGACAGGCATTAAGAACGCGCGCCTTCCCCAGGCAAGCTGAGCCGCGCATGCGAAGGTCAAGGCTCCAGTGTCCTGTCTTGTCCAAGTAGCCGGTACAGACCCACGCCGCAAGACGGACGAATGGGCCGCGAGGACAAGACAGACGGGACGTGCACTACCATCATCACCAACCATGTGTAGCCCTGGCGCACGACGCAACGGGACGACACATTGACACCCCTGACAAAGGGAAGTAGATAGCAATTAATCCTAGATCTTCTATAGGATTGGGCTCTCCCCGGGACCACCTGTCGGGTCCTGGGGCCCACCTTGTGACTGCAGAGTTCTTGAACTATAAAAGGACTCTGCAGACGACCTTCGCAAGGGATCAAAAAATTAGACTAAGACTCATACACGCTCAAGCAAGGCAATACAAAAACACTCCCGTGGATGTAGGGTGTTAAGCTCCGGCGGCCCGAACCACCTAAACCCTCTGTGTTCATCATCCTACTGCGTTCGATCTCCTCGGACTAGCCCTCGTGAATCCAAAGAACCTCCGCGGGCTGCTCTCTAAGCAGGTCCAGGGGAAGTGTCGTTTACAACCTTCGACAGCCGCCATTACAAAGGACCAAAATATCATACCACCACTGTCACAAAGGACCGAAACATCATAACGCATACACACATACTAGCAATACCATCCACTGTGGAGTAGGGTGCTACGCTCCTTGCAGACTGAACAACGTAAAAAACGCTGTCTCATACTCTCATCCGCTAAAACACTTGATTGAAGCCTAAGCCCCGCCGAACAAAGAACCTTCGCGGGCTGCTCCTTAGCAGATCCACGGGAAGTGTCACAAAAACACTTCGACATTTGGAGCGCCAGGTAGGGGCTTTTCGCTCAAAAAAAGTGGTAGCGCTTTCACCCCCATAATGTTCATTAGACCTGTGAGTAGCAGCAAGATCAAGCCGCAAAAGGTTGAACAGCTCTGACATAACCCAAGAGGTCTGTCGTCGATGTTTCTACAACGACGATGGGCGACGACGGAGCAGCTAGCTCCAACACCACCCAAGGGGCCTGCCATCGACATTTCTACAGTGATGATGGGCGACGTCGAAGCAGCCAGCACCGGCACCACCCAGGGGGCCTGCCATCGACGTTCTTCTCATTGATGATGGGCGATGCTGAAGCATCCAGCTCTGTCACCTCCCCGGGGGGGGGGGGGGGGGGGCACCGTCAATGTTTCTTAAAGTTGATGGTGGGCGCCGCTGGAGCATTCAGCTCCGGCGCAACCCAGGGGGCCTGCCGTCGACGTTCTGCGTGTTGAGGGTGGGCACCGCCTCGATTCAGTGGCTACCTCGTTGCCATCGCCGCCAGCGTCAACTATCCATGCTCCCACACTCCATGGTGGGCCCGCCGACGACATCTTCAACTAAGTAGTAGGCGTGCCCAACTAGTTGGCCACACCTACCAGGGGGCCTGCCGTCGACGTTCTGCACGTTGAGGGTGGGCACCGCCTCGGTTCGGTGGCTACCTTGTTGCCATCGCCGCTAGCATCAACTATCCATGCTCCCACACTCCGCTGTGGGCCCACTGATGACATCTTGCGACTAAGTGGTAGGCGTGCCCAACCAGTTGGCCACACCTACCATGGGCCTCTAAGGGCTCTCAACGGCAGGTCATCAAGCGATTTCCCGCAAAAACAGTGACAACAACATCACCAAGGTGTTACGATAAGTTCAACCGGAAGTCCACTGTAAGTTTTACTTTTGGCACGGTGAGAGGTCCAAAGTATGCAGCCTGCTTGGTCTGGTCCTGCACCCTAAGTGTGTACACTTTGCCTCCTAGCGCCACTTTGGTAAAGCTTCACCCTGGGTGTAGTGGTAGGATTGTTTTTTTTGAAAAAGGTGTCATAGCATCTAGGAGTAGTGCACTAAGAAACTAAGCTCTGGTGGGTCCGATCTAGGGTGTTTAGCCTGCTTAGCATGGTTTCATACCTTAAGCCTATTCATTTTTCCTCCCTTGTCATTCGGAACGGGTCGTTGCCTTCTTGTAAAGCTTGCCTCCTCCTATTATTACCAAGTTAGAAGAACCATAGTCTTGCCCTATGCTCCGTTTATATTCATTTAATTATGCATTAATTTTATGATCATCAAATCATGCTCGTTCTAGCATATTCTCTGTCATATGCACGGGCACTCTCTCCCTATCTCGCACCTAGTGGAGTTATGAAATCGTACTACTGGTGGGTGTGCTTGAGGTTCCTGTGATGTATTTGGGTTCTTTAGTTGTTTTCCTGCTCGGGAGCCTGTGGTGCCAAATGGTCACTCCCCTGAAGAGCTAACGCTTGTGGGAGGTTCAGAGGGTACAACCTGCTTAGGCTAGTCCTGCACCCTAAGCGTGTACACTTTGCCACTTCAGCGCTAACGGCTGAGTACAGGGGGCCAGACGCACACACTCCTGAGCAGGGTGATGATCATAATCCGGATACCATCACACTAAATTACCCACGCACCGTAAGCCCGGCTCGGGACCGTAAGGCATATCAAGACTAAAAGCAGGAAGGGGTAACTAGTGAGCAAAATTATTTACATTACGCTTTAATTTTTTGCTTACTTTCACATATCGTCTGCCATATGCCCGGTAACATTTCTCCTATCTCGTCCTAGTTGGAGCTGTGCTATCATACTAAAGGTGGATCCGCATGAGGTGCCTGCAATGTGTTTGGGGTCCGATGATTGTTTTCCTGGTCGGGGTCCATGGTGTCGAATGGTTCTAACTCCTGAAAGACTAACGCCAAGCTGGAGGTCCAGGGTGTGTGGCCTGCTTAGCCTGGTTCTATACCCTAAGCATGCACACCTTGCCTTCGAGTACTAACAGCTGAGTACAGGAGGCCGGATGACTCATGCCCTGAGCAAGGCATCGACCATACCCTAAATGTTGTCGCACCGTATTACCCATGCCCCGTATCTTAGCTAAAGGACAGTAAGCCATAACGAACCTAAAGAGAAGGGAAGCGGTGACTGATGAGCGAAATTACTTTTTGTCTATCGTATGTGCAGGACATACAAGGAAATGTCATCTATGTTCTACACGTCTGTAGTAGCCGCCAGCGTCACTTCTTCGAGCTCTGGTGCCCCCAAGAGGGCCGCCGTTGCCATCGACGCTTCTCTGAGCTCCGGTGCCCCCCAAAAGGGGTCACTGGAGTCACTTCTTCGAGCTTCGGTGCCCCCCAAGGGGGTCGCCAGCGTCACTTCTTCGATCTCTAGCACTCCAAAGGGGGCCGTCGGCTGCGCTTCTCCAAGCTCTAGCGGCCCCCTTGGGGGCCGTCGGAGTCACTTCTTCGAGCTTCGGTGCTCCCAAGTGGACCGCCGGTGACGCTTCTGTGAACTCTGACGCCCCAAAGGGGGCCGCTTGCGTCGCTTCTTCGAGCTCCGGCGCCCCCCAAGGGGGTCGCCGACGTCACTTCTTCGAGCTCTGGTGCTCCCTAAGGGGCCGCCAATGACGCTTCTCTGAGCTCTGACACCCCCAAGGGGGTCATAGTTTTCACTTCTTCAAGCTGCGGCGCTCCCAAGGGGGCCGCCGACGATGCTTCTCCAAGCTTTGGCGCCACCTAAGGGGGCCGCCTGCGTCACTTCTTCGATCTCCAGCGCTCCCAAGGGGACCGCAGCGACGCTTATCCGAGTATCAGCGCCCTCCAAGGGGACTGCTTGCGTCGCTTCTCCAAGCTCCGACATCCTCAAGGGGGCCGCCGTTGCATTTACCCGAGCTCCAACGCCCCCTGATGGGGCCCGCTGGTGTCACTTTTACAAAACAAGATGAAGGCCCCACCTACTGCATTGTCATCTCTCCCGAGGTGGGCCCGGGGGCCACTGTCGGTACACTCAAGACTGGTTACCCCTGCATACAAGAAGAATCTCCAGACTCGACCTCCCCGCCGAGGAGGGCTCCAGAGCTGCCACGCGTTCTCTAGCTCCAGGCCCTTGCTCCCACCAAGGAGGGCTCCGGAGCTGCCACGCGTCCTCTGGCTTCGACTCTTGCTCCCACCAAGGAGGGCTCTGGAGCTGCCACGCGTCTCCGGCATCGGGCCCTCGCTCCCACCGAGGAGGGCTCCGGAACTAGAGTCTATCCCATGACCTGCAATAAGTCGTGGGCCCTAAAGAGTAAATGGCAATGCTTCTTACCCAGTCGCACATTGACGGCGCATGCCATCCCTAGGCTCATGGTGGTACGAACGCCTCCTGTCAGGTACCGCTGTGTCCAATCACATCCCAGTGAAGGCGCCGCAGGCCTACCCTACACCACCAAGTGGGTAGCTTACGACAACAAGACAGATGGGACATTCCCTGCCATCATCAACGACTACGCCTAGCCACTGGCGATAGACCGACGCGGCAAGACAGCAAGTCTTCAAGGCGCGGTCAGAGGCAGCGTACGCAAGAAGCCTTAGATCTTTAGGATAATATCGCCCCAGGACCACCTGTCAGGCCCCGAGACCCCACTTGTAAGGAGTCTGGCCTTGTCTATAAAAGGCCCGGACCGCCACTGTTACAAAGGATCAAAACATCACACACGTATACACACATACTAGCAATACCATCCACCGTGGAGTAGGGTGTTACGCTCCTTGCGGCCCGAACCACGTAAAAACCACTGTCTCATACTCTCATCCGCTAGAAAACTTGATTGAAACCTAAGCCCCGCCGAACAAAGAACCTCCACTTACCGCTCCTTAGCAGATCCGGTGGAAGTGACGCAAAAACACTTCAACAACAACAATATAATAAAACCTGCAAAACCACATATAAAGCAACCGTGAACACGAAGGCTAAGCAAGACTTAACCATCTCACTTAAGGCATGAAACTCTACATGTTGGAAACTCTAAAGACTGAAAGCTGAAATTTGCAGAAATGAACTCACCGAAAGTAAATCCTTAGTTGTCAGTTTTAGAGTACCAATTGCAAGATTAGTGGGCATGCATCATAATGAAATCCACAATCAAACAAGAAACGTTTCATCCACAACGATAATTTTCCAAAGCTTCATAAGCTTCATTCAAGTCAAATATTTGGAAATGGTAACTTTAATTATGCTATCTCTAATTCAACCAAGGTTACCATACAAAAATTTATTAATAGCAGCATATTCATATTCTTCCAACTACTCTTTATTACTACGTCACAGTGCAGGGAACAAGTGGTACTCATAACCGTGAGGGACGGTGATTCAAATCAAAGATACCCAAAATATAAGACATGTACGCACGTACTGAAATCATGTAGGTGCACTCCACAGACGTCGTACGCAGCAACCTTTCTCAGGATCCGCCCAAGTTGAATCGATTCAATCGTCCAAGACAGTATTCCCACTCATGGTGCACCTGTGAAGATGTCATGAGCAAGTTTCCATCTATTGTGTTGCGGCCGAAAGCCTGAGGTGATCGAAAAAGTCTCAATAAAGGCTTCCCAAGGTAAATCGGTTTCCTTGACCCATACATCCAGTGTGACTCCGATACAGTTCAAACTTGCTCAGCAATGCGGCATACGGATCGGTCCTTAACCAACAAAGGTAGGGCTACACCTCTCACCCTGCTGCCCGGTCTCATATTCGATTCATAAACCATTCTCTAAAATAACCAATCTCATGTGATAATATTGCTATGTCGCGAGCGGATTCCAACCACTCGACTTCTATCAGATTCCCTACAACATTAGCATGGCAATTCTACGCATTGAGCTATAAACCTACCCATACACTCCATGGGATTGTGAGTCATGCATGAGGAGTATAAATCACAAATAGACCTAATGCACAATTCACATACTAGTCATAATAGTGATATAAAGCAAAACTTTAAAAAAGACTTAAATGCAAAATGAGGTTTGCCTTAGGTTGCAACTGGTAAATGTCAATAAGTCAGTGCTTGCACTTCTGGATGACACTTCTCATCGCTTTTCCTCCTTTCCTTGTCTTTAGGCTGCTTGGGCAGTTCTTGCTCACATCAATGTCCACACCTGTGTCTCCTCCGACGAGCGATGCTCCTTGTCCATCTCCAGTCTTCGAATGTCGTCGTCCTGATCCCTATAAATATGAGAATATACATATAAGAATTTAATGCAAATTAGCAATTACAAGTGAAGATGTTGATAACTCAAGTAGAAGTACACTAGCTAGGATGGAGAGACTTGTTGTTGTGTGATATACAGGAACAGGGAGACTCAAAGTGAGATATAGGAGTATTTTGAGATGAGGTGAAATGTACAAGAGAAGATCGCAACTTAGCAAGCTAAGAAATGAAGTTGCATAAACTCAAAGATGAGTAAAACAGATAGGAGTGGAAGGTATGCAGTTGAGAGCTACAATAAGGGATGAATCAAGGAGCAAACATAGGATAAATGTGATATGAATGAACGTACCAATGCTTTATACTTAGTGAGCTCATCGTCCAAAACCTAGAGTTAACTGGGTCCACTCAGCTTGTGTCAAAGTGTGCCAAGGAAACTTCCCCCGGTACTACTAAGAAGTAGTCCACGGAGGTTCGTATTTAGGCAGGGAGCAAAATCAAGATCCAATAGCGAGGTGACATGAGGATTTTGATTTGTGTTCGGACCGCCTGAGCGTAATACCCTACTCCACAAGGTGTTTGTGTATTGTAAGAGCTTGTGTAAGCTTCCGTGGGGATGAGTGACAATTGTAAGCCTCAGCCTGGTTTTCGATAGCTTGAGATCTACCGTGCAACACAGTCCTTTTATATGCTAAGAACTAGCTATTACATTATGTGTTGTGGCCCGACAGGTGGCCTTGGCTGTAATAACCACACTATACACGATCTACAGGTGTTAAGGAGGGTTAATAGTGTGATAACGTGCCTTAATGGCAGCGCTACCGGTCTTGATAGTGCTCTGACCGTGTGTCATTAATATGGCATTAATGACACATTAACCAGATCTTATAACAGCCGATTGATGGCCCTTGAATGTCCGAGCCGTTAGAGATCCCGATGTCTTCCCGTTGTAGACATAAATTCGAACATGTGACACGTGGCAGCACTGGAGCTTCCCTTTGCAGGGAGGTAGGTTCGGAGCTACTGGACACGTGGTAGCATCAAATCTTCCATTGTGAGGGAGGCAAAGATTCGGTACCCAGGTGCACGTGGCAGCACCGGAGCCACCCTAAGGAGGGAGGCAGGTCTGGCACTGGATGACACGTGGCAGTACTGGAGCTACTCTAAGGAGGGAGACAGATCCAGTATTGCGGGACACGCAGCAATGCTGGAGCTTCCCTAATGAGTGAGGCATATCCAGCACTGCAGGATACGTGTTGCCCTCTAGAAGTCCACAACCCTGGAAGGTGGAACTCAACGCGTCTTCTTCTGGTACGAAGGGATACCTGGTATGTTGGGTATCGACAGTGGCCCCTGGGCCCACCTTTGGTGAGATTGTGAGGTTTTGATGCCGAAGGTGAGGCCATCATCTCTCCCGTGCCACTGCTTCAGTTTTCCTTTTTAGACACGCGACCCTTCTCGATTTGGTAGGTGTGACACCCTGATTTTCGAGTTTTGGCAAATTTAAAACTTAAATAGGAATTTAGAGTTAATAATAGGAAGAAATTGTTTTTATAAAGAAAAATATAAAATATATGCATCTCATCTTGCATTCTGCATTCATACTCAAGTATTGAAAATTAATTACCAAAATAAACACGCTAAAAGTAATTTATTTACCATAACGAGTATGAGACAAAAGAAATGAATGAAACTAAAGATATATATATATATATAATATCTTAATTATATGATGAATTTGAACCATTAAGGATGATGAAAAGGAACAAACCTAAAAGAATTAGAAATAAAGAAGCAAGTAAAAATTAAGTCATACATTGGATTAGTCGGGAAAATAACGGACTAGTTTGAATTCCTTCACAGGACAGCAACAGACTTGTCCGGTACAATACCGGATTAGTTTGGTATGCACAGACTTAATCGAATTTTCTCCTACCACGGACTTGTCCATTACAACAATAGACTAGTCCGATGATCGTTACTAAAATCCTTCAGAGTTGTCCGGCATAACACCGCACTTGTCTGATGAACTTTCTGATCTGAGAAAGGACTTGTGTGACACCACCTCGGACTTGTCCGATGAACTCTCTATAACGGAACAGACTTGTCTAGTACTAAACTGACTAGTCCGATACTTAAACTTAAATCGCATCTTAAATCTTCACCAAACCAGATGTATAAACAATAAACATAAGTCAACCACTAGTCTGATCACGGACCGAACAAAGAGTCTTGCCGCAAGCAAAAGAAAAATAAACAAAAACAAAATAATAAGCAACAGTTAATTAAGGAAAATAAATAATAAACAAATAGTATGAAAAGAAAAGAAAACGAAACAAAAAGAAAGGAAAAACAAAAGAAGTCAACCGTGGTTGGACCTAGTGGTACACCTTGCCGCATAGCTAAAGAAAATAAACAGGAAAGAAAACCACCGCTGGTCAAAAAAAAATGAAAAAAAGTCAAACCCAGCCTGGCTTGCGGCCAGGAACCGAGTCGTATCAGGACTAAAGTCCCATGTGGCTACCCAGCGCCCTATAAAATGGAGCAATGCCTCCTCCCATACAAAAAATAAATAAATCCCTACCGCTGCCCTCCCATGAGCCCTGCCCGCTGTTCACGTACCCTACCACCAGAGAGCAAGAAAAAAACCCTAGCCACCAGCAACACGTCCGGAGAAAATAAAGCAACAAGCGCCAGCAAGAAAAGAAGGAAAGAGGAGGAATAAAAGGAGGAGTTGCTGTTTCCGCCAGATATTGTCGCTGTTATTCGCAGGAGATTGCTACGTCGCCATCATCTTCTTCGTTGACGTCTCATTGTCGTGTTCTTTGTCGACATTCCACCACCGTCCTCTTCATCAACGGAGCCTAGGCATCGGAGACGCACACCACGTCTCGTCCTATGATCGATGAAGCCAATACATTGACGGTAACTATCCTAGATCCAATATTGCACATCGATTTTGACCCCACATTTGATTCAACCATGTATAGGAAGTTCGCAAAACCCTAGACATAGAGGCGTTTGGTCCAGTGCGGACTAGTCCGTTGAACTTTCTGGTGCAGTGTGGACTTGTCCGATCAATTCTCTGTGCCCGAGCGGACTAATCCGGCCCCACTACGGACTAGTCTGGTATTCAAATTTCAGCAGCACATAATTGTCACAAGAACCACTATAATTGACTCAAAACTCACATAAACACTTTAGAACTAGTTGAACCTAATTAGTAAACAACAATAGTATTTTAATATCATGTGTTACACTTAAAATTGTGCATGCATCCGCATCATCGCATATTGATTAGTATGTCTGCATTGTATTGACTGAATGTGTTTGATTGCTAGTAGATGAGTACATTCAAGAAGTTACGATCGAGAGATTATTATCCGAGGATTTGCATGTCCAAGATTTTGATTTGATCGAGCATCGAATTTTTGGGATATTAAGACAAGTGTCCTTGATCATTTTGATCATGTTTTAAATGTTTTGTTTGTAAAACTGCATGGTTGTGTCAAATTGATGGGAAAATCATGATAGGTGTTTACTAGTCTTGTTTGACCATCCTTATCGCTTAGAATATATTGTAGAGAGTCAGGAAGGGTATTTTACCTTTTTGTTTCGCTCTAATTAATTGGGATGGGAAAAACAACCAAGTGTCTTAATTATGACTTAATAAACTTATGGATGATGAGAATTGATAGACATGGATAATTGGTAACATGGGACTTGAGAGATCTAAGCAAGCATAGTTTGTAGATTGGGTTCGATGATATGGTGGTTTGCTTGCCTTGGATCCAAGGACCGGTTCATACGAGAATAAGACAGGATAACAGTGCCATCACAAGGCCAAATATGGGTGCGTCTTAACCAATTAATTAGGTGTATTGCCAGCATTGTTCGGATCATTTGGAGGACCGAGAAGTGGAAGTCAGTTGGGTTTGCAATAGTGGTGGGACTACCCTAGGATCCGAAGGCACAAGAGGGGGCCCTTGGTTGGATGTGCTCCATTAGAGGCATCACCACCGGTGAAACCTTAGTGGGTGTGAATATGTTGGTAGTCCCTTTGTAAAGGCTATTTTGTGATCTCTTGGCCGCACACCTACGAATGCGTATAATGTGACCGACGGGTCACGGGCATAATGGAGGTTCTTTAGTAACCAAAAGGGCACGAAATCACAAACTTTTGGGTAAAGCGGTGCAACCTTTGCAGAGTGTTAAAAAGTATCATGATAGTCGTGCTCTCGGTTATGAGCAGCTGGATGACCTACATGATTAGAATTGGACTTGGGATTCGGGATGGTTTGATATGGGATTGGTTATATGAGTTGGTTGGTTATGAGAGGAGATGAAATTGGCATGTCGTGACGATATTAATTGATGGTTGGTTAAATGAGTTATGATGGTAAATGAGAATGTTGGATACATGTTATGATAATTACTTGGGTTATGAAGGGATTAAACACACATTGACGTTGTAGGCTGCTTTCTAAATGTTTGTGAAATGTACTTTACTCAATTAGCCTTTTATTAATATCCTTGTTTTTAGCTACATGTCATATTTTCTCACACTTGCTGAGTACGACATGTGCTCACCCTTGCTATTCCCACATTAATTTAGCTACAAGAAATATTTTGGAGGTCAACATGGAGCACTAGGCGTGCGTTCTACCGTCGATTGTCTGTGGAGTTGGAGTCGCCTATGCTAGATTATTTCCCGCTGCAACATCATGGCACATATACAATGCACTTGGTTCGTTTTTCAGAACCGGGTGTTACAAATTGGCGTCAGAGCCATGTCGACTATAGGACGCAAGTCTAGGTAGAATGGACTCCACAAAGCACATAGAAACTATTTTCTAAAAAACTATTTTCGAATTGCTTGCTTTTTGCCGATTCAGACACTATAAAGTGTTGTTTGCTACCGCGTCTCTTCTGCTAATTCAGCTACACCTTGAGCTGCTTGTTGCTGCGTTTTGCTCTCCTTTTCCTCTCCTTTTGGACTGCTGCAAACTCTATTTTTCCTGCTACTTGGATGCTGCAGTACGTTGAACATTTGCTTCTTGCCCGCTGCTATATTTCTCTCTTTTCCCTCCCTTTTTGCTGCAGCACAACCTCTATTTTCCCTCCCCTTTAACACACTCTCAACTAAATATTCTTCTAAATTGCTCGTGTGTTTGCTGCTGTGCCGAAATTGATTTTTTCGCTTCCTTGTCGCCGCCACATTCTCTATTGTTGCTGCTGCAACTATTTTTGCCAATTTCAGCCACTTAATAATATCACTTGCTGTTGCATTTTCTTTGCTAATTCAGCCGCGTTTTAAAGTGTTTTTTGTTGCATTCAAAACTTTCTCTACTAATATCTTCTTGCAACATTTATGCATTTTGCTCCTGCAATACCTTGAATATTTGCTTCTTTGCTCGCTGCTGCATTTTTCCATTTTTATCCCTTTTGCTGCTGCTTTTTAAATGCAATTTCATCCATGTTTTCATGCACTTGCTGCTGCAATTGTTGATAATATTTTCATGTTAAAATGTGTGGTTTTGCTGCTGCTAGTTGTTAATAACCAATTTTGCTAACTGCTGCAATTCCATCTTTTTTCCTCTCTTTTTGCTGTTGCACACCCTCTATTTTGTTTCCTTCCTCTTTGCTGCTGCATTTTGAAACACTTGCCACTAAATATTTTAACTATTCCCACATATGTTTGCTACTGCACTGAAATTGATTCTTCCCCTTCTTCCTCGCTGCCCCGTTCTCTTTTCTTGTCCCTCCTTGGTGCTGAAATTTTCATGCACATCTTACACCGAAAACACGTAGACCATGAACAACCAACCCATAAGGATGACCTAGATCTTCCAACAAAGACATAAGAGGAGTAAAATAGAAGAAGAACTTGTGAAGCATGTCACCTGCTTGGGGAGCCGCTCGTGAAGATCCTGCAAGCCGAAATCATTCCTCACCCAACCTAGATTGCCACCTTGACCCTGTCTCAAGCTTGTATATAAATAAAATAGGATGCCTTCACCATTCCATAGCTTTATAATTTTATAACTCTTAATTAGAATTAAAGTATACCCTTGAATAAGCTGTAATAAGCGCTTAGTTCGTTAGTGTGCTAGATTAAGTGTTGTGATGACTATTTGATTGCTTGCATGTATGTTTGTGTGTTGGATGTGTATTGTGGAACACTTTAATATATATCCACATCCTCATCCATTAATGCATAACTTCAGATCATATACCTTGATGCATGCATATAGGTTGGGATTCCTTTTATCTTTCTTCATTCTCGTCTCTACTTCCTTTGAAGATGGTCACCACTAGAAGAATCACTTTTCAGGATGAGGCTACATGGGAATATGAAGATGCCGTGAAGATAGAATTCTCTTATCTCTTCTTTAACTCGCCCGAATCTTGAGGGCGAGATTCGTTTTATGGCGGGTAGATTGTAACATCTCGAAATTTTCAAACTTGGCCAATTCAAATATAGAAAGGGAATTTAGAATTCTATTTCAAAATCTCTTCTTCAACTCATGCAAATCTCGAGGGCGAGATTCATTTTAAGGGGGGTAGAACTGTGACACTGATTTTCAAGTTTTGGCAAATTTAAAATTTAAATAATTTAGAGTTATTAATAGGAAGAAATTGTTTTTTATAAAGAAAAATATAAAATATATGCATCTCATCTTGCATTTTGCATTCATACTCAAGTATTGAAAATTAATTACCAAAATAAACATGCTAAAAGTAATTTATTTGTTACAACGAATATGAGATAAAATAAATAAATGAAACTAAAGAAATATATATATATATATATATATATAATATTTTAATTATATGATTAATTCATGCAAAACCATTAAGTACCATAAAAAAACAAACCTAAAAGAATTAGAAATAAAGAAGCAAGTAAAAATTAAGTCAGACACCGGATTAGTCCGTAAAATAACGGACTAGTTCGAATGCCTTCACTGGATAACAACGGACTTGTCCGGTACAATACCAGATTAGTCCGGTATGCACAGACTTAATCAAATTTTCTCCCACCACGAACTTGTCAGTTACAACAACAGACTAGTCTGATGCTCGTTATTGTAATCCTTCAGAGTTGTCCAGTAAATCAAATTACTGAGTACAGTTTTGAAACTGTACAAACCCCGAACTTGCCCGGCATAACACCAGACTTGTCCGATGAACTCTCTGTAACCGAAACGGACTTGTTCGGTACTAAATAGACTAGTCCGATGCTTAAAGTTAAACCGCATCTTAAATCTTTACCAAACTGGATGTATAAAAAATAAACATAAGTCAACCACTAGTCTGATCACGAACTGCACAAAAAGCCTTGCCACAAGCAAAAGAAAAATAAACAAAAATAATAATAAGAAACTGTTAATTAAGGAAATAAATAATAAACAAATAGTATGAAAAGAAAAGAAAACAAAATAAAAAGAAAGTAAAAGAAAAATAAGTCAACCGTGGCTGGACCTGACGGTACACCTTGCCACCCAACTAAAGAAAAAAAAAAGGAAAGAAAACCACCGCTGGTCAAAAAAAAAAAGTCAAACCCAGCCTGTCCTGCGGCTAGGAACCGATTCGTATCAAGACTAAAGTCCCGTATGGCTACCTATCGCCCTATAAAAAAGAGCAATGCCTCTTGTACAAAAAAAAATCCCTACCGCTGCCCTCCCGTGAGCCCTGCCCTCTGTTCACATACCCTGCCACCAGAGAGCAAGAAAAAACCCTAGCCACCAGCAACTCGTCGGGAGGAAAGAAAGCAACAAGCGCTAGGAAGAAAAGAAGGGAAGAGGAGGAAGAAAAGGAGCCGCAGTTTCTGCCGGAGATCGTCACATCGTCGCTGTTCTTCCTAGGAGATTGCTACGTCGCCATCATCGCCTTCGTCAACATGTTATTGCCGTGTTCTTCGTCGACATCACGCCCTCGTCCTCTTCATCAACGGAGCTTAGACGTCGAAGACGCACGTCACATTTCGTCCACGGTCGATGAAGCCATTACATTGGCGGTAACTATCCTAGATCCAACTTTCCACGTCGATTTTGACCCCACACTTGATTCAACCATACCCTAGATGGGAAGTTCGCAAAACCTTGGACATAGCAGACTTGTCCAGTCCAGCGCGGACTAGTGTGTTGAACTTTCTGGTGTAGTGCAGACTTGTTCGATCAACTCTCTGTGCCCTAGCGAACTAATCCGGCCCCACTGCGGACTAGTTCGGTATTCAAATTTCAGCAACACCTAATTGTCACAAGAACTACTATAATTGACTCAGAACTCACATAAACACTTGAGAACTAGTTGAACCTAATTAGTAAACAACAATAGTGAATTAATAGTATGTGTTTCACTTAAAATTGTGCATGCATCCGCATCATCGTATATTGATTAGTATGTGTGCATTGTATTGATTGAATATGCTTGACTGCTAGTAGATGGGCTCAAGAAGTTACGATAGAGAAGCGATTATCCAAAGATTTGCATGTGCAAGATTTTGATTTGATTGAGCATCAAATTTGCGGAATATTAAGGCAAGTGTCCTTGATCATTTTGATCATTTTTTAAATGTTTTGTTTGTAAACTGCACGGTTGTGTCAAATTGATGGGAAACTCATGATAGGTGTTTACTAGTCTTGTTTGACCATCATTATTGCTTGAAATATATTATAGAGAGTTGGGATGGGTATTTTGTCTTTTTTTCTTCACTCTAATTAATTGGGATGGGAAAAACAACCAAATGGCTTAATTATGAATTAATAAACTTATGGATTATGAGAATTGATGGACATGGATAATTGATAACATGGGACTTGGGAGATCTAAGCAAGCATGGTTTGTTGATTGGGTTGGATGATATGGTGGTTTGCTTGCCTTGGATCTAAGGATTGGTTCATGCGAGAATAAGCCAGGACAACAGTGCCACCACAAGTCCAAGTATGAGTTCGAATTAGCCAATTAATTAGGTGTATTGCCAACATTGTTCGGATCATTTGGAGGTGCGTGGAATGGGAGTCAGTTTGGTTTGCAGTAGTGGCGGGACTGCCCTGGGATCCGAACGGCACAAGAGGGGGCACTTGGTTGGATGTGCTCAGTTGGAGGCATCACCATCGTTGAAACCTTAGTGGATCTGAATATGCTGGTTATCCCTTTGTAAAGGCTATTTTGTGATCTCTTGGCCGCACACCTACTGAAGTGTGTAATGTGACCGACGGGTCACAGGCATAATGGAGGTTCTTTAGTCACCGAAAAAGGACGAAATCACAAACTTGTGGGTGAAGCGGTACAACCTCTGCAGAGTGTTAAAAACTATCATGATAGCCGTGCTCCCGGTTATGAGAACCTAGATGACCTACATGATTAGAATTGGACTTGAGATTTGAGATGGTTGGGTATGAGGTTGGTTATATGATTGGTCGGTTATGAGAGGAGATGAATCGGCATATGGTGATGATATTAGTTGATGACTGGTTATAAATGAGTTATGATGGTAAATGAGAATGTTGGATACATGTTATGATAATTATTTGGGTTATGATGGGATTAAACACACATAGACATTGTAGGATGCTTTTTACATGTTTGTGAAATGTACTTTTCAGCAATTAGCCTTTTATTACCATCCTTGTTTTTAACTAAATGTCAAATTTTCCCACACTTGCTCAGTACGACATGTGCTCACCCTTGCTATTCCCGTATTAATTCAGCTACAGGAAATATTTCGGAGGTCAAAATGGAGCACTAGGCGTGCGTAATACCGTTGATTGCCTGTGGAGTTGGAGTCGCCTACGCTAGATTATTTCCTACTGCAACATAATCAAGGTATATTTATTATTTTTACTTGGTTAATTCTGATTATCATTTGTGATGTTGATGTATATGTGTGAAGTAACATCCTGGGCACACATACACTGCACTTGGTTCGTTTTTTGAAAATTGGGTGTCACAATAGGTGAGATACATGACGTGCGGATCTCACACAATTGAAGGACGCCAGTTCCCAATACGATTTCCGTATCAGTTCCCAACGCAATCTATGTAGCCCTATGAGGCCGCCGCCCTCGGGCTTCCAACTTCTCATCCTGACAACGGTTCACCTGGTGCAACTTTTTTGGCGAAGTGGACCCGAGCCCCATTGTCATTGACGAGGTAACTTTGTTGAGCATGATCAAGGTCTGAATGCAGTTGCCATCCAAGCGTTGTAGAGGCTTTTTAAAGAGAGAGGCGCTGCAAGGTGAGAGAACTCTTACGCACTGATCTGTTCTTGCTCACAGAGTTCTCCGCTTGAACCCTTGCATCACGCTCC
The DNA here is from genome assembly GCA_036927565.1 of Tuctoria greenei. Taxonomy (NCBI): domain Eukaryota; kingdom Viridiplantae; phylum Streptophyta; class Magnoliopsida; order Poales; family Poaceae; genus Tuctoria; species Tuctoria greenei. The sequence goes on along the minus strand of JAYESD010000007.1, from coordinate 110,648,785 downwards.
CACTTATGCTCCACTTTGTAGCGATGGAACTCGGACTTCCCCTTAGCAAGATTGTGAGCGAGAGGGATCTCACAAGAGTTCAAAAGCTGACGGGGTGGCATACCAACTCCTTCAACAATGTTATTCGCTGCGGCAAGCTGCTGTTCAACAAGGAGTCTCCTAGCAACATTGTCTACTTCTTAGTGTACACCAATGGTTGGGCTGGTTCCACCAGTATCCAGCTTCTTGCTGATGCTGCTGGAGTCATACGGACTCCAACTACATCATCTCGACCTCGTTCGATCTTGCTAGTGGTGATCTTCGTCCACTTCTGTGAGATGTGGGTAAGCGTGCCACCCTGCGTGCCACTATTGCGGGCCATCTTCACTCTCAGGCTACAGGCAAAGGTAATAGCTTGTTGGGATTCTACTACTTTGTAGGGCATAGGAATCCCCCATACAAGTACATCAAGTACTTTCCTTCTAACAAGTGGGAGACTTGGAAGACTGAAAGGGTAGTTATCCAGGTTTACCCTCATGACCGGCTGGAGCTGCCAAAAGAGTTCCTGAGGACGGAGTCCGACTCTTGGGAGGAGCTCCCGAAGCAAACTGAAGAGTACAACCCCGTGCTATCAAGAATCTGGAACTTGGTCGACAGAGGATTGATATCCCTAATGGTCCTCGGCAGGTTCCTGACCGACCGCTTAGCTCCACTCAAGGAGCGAGAATTCACAACTTGGTCACACTCTGGAGAAATGGATTTACTCGAGATTGGGGTTGGTCGGGGAACCAACTTAGATGAGCATGCCTTGAAGCTCCATATGCAAAAGTTGAACAGTGGAACTCTATCAAGAGATGACCTCATACCTCTGGCAGAGTTCTTGCATATGTTTGTAGTTCCGGAGGTCAGGAGAGAGCTGTAGAAGGTGATGCCGCTCCTTGGCATACAGGTCTTGCAGTGCGACAAAGGAGAACTCCGCCAGCAGGGATTGCAATCCTCAGAGATTTGGCCCCCTACCCACATTAAGTGTCTGTCTCTGCACTAGTCAGTGGAAAAGGCAAGGCTCTTGCAGAACCAAGTCAGAAGAAGTCTGACTCAAGTTGGGGCAGAGGCAAAGAGCCCGTCGACGCCTCCAGATGGAATAGGAAGTTGACGCGAAATGATGGCAGTTCTATAAGAGGAGCTCCGACACAAGCGGTGGCATTGCGTTGTTCGACCCTCAAGTTAGTGCTGGTTGTGCCTCCAGCAACGGCAACTCTGGCTCCAACGGCCAAATCATCATTGGATCCAGTGCCTACGGTGGGCTCTAGGTCCCGCAAGTCTACTCTGGTCTCGGTGCCAGTGGCGGGCTCTAGGTCCGGAGTATCTTCTTAGACGATGGAGATCCCAACTGAGGCAATGGCGATTGCTGCCATGACTCCTGGGATGAAGTTCGGAGTCACCAATGATGGTGGGTTATGACTCCGACCGTCCAAGAAAGAAAACTCGTGCTGACTGGAGCGGCATCATCCCTAGATAATGACCAGCACTTAAACTTGTGTTTTCTTTTTGTTTTTTGTTTTTTCATGGATTCTCTATTTCTCTGTTTCCAGAGTATCGAGAGGAGGAGCTACAACTCCGGCACCTGTCGGCGCCGTGTCCATGGAGATCGTACCAACCTCGACCCCCGCTCTTGATACGGCTTCCCCTATCGTCATGGCAGGTGACTCGATAGCTCTGGCGCCAACTGACGCCGAGACGACCTCGGTTCCAGTGGCCAAAGAAGATGTGGTTGCACCGGACCATGAAGAAGAAACATCAGAGCAAGCTTCAGCTGCTCTGGAGCCAGCATCGGAGGTACCAACATCAGTGCCGAAGAATTTGGAAGCTGATGTGGAAGTTCTGACACTAGCTCCGGAGGAAACGGCGCCGTTGGCTGACGTCGCTATGCCAAAAGTGGCCATGTTTGAGCCGATACCTGAAGATCCAGCTGCGGGACCTTCTACACCTGCAACAGAGGTCGATGAGCTCTCGGAACTCAGCGCTGTAGATGTTGATCTATTGGAGTCCATGATTGTGCCATGGGCCCCGACAACTATTCCGAAAGACTCGGGGGAACCAGAGGAACATGTCGATTGACAACACCTGCTCGAGCCTCTGCCAAGTTCAGGTCGCCTTCGACTATGAGTGCAAGGCCCTGAAGTATGATAGTGACACCGTAAGGCACTGGTGCAAGCTGCTCTACTTCAAAACAAAGTTGATGCAGTCTCAGCTAGCGAACCTAAGGGATTGGCTGGAGGCTGAGAAAGCTCGGCATAGGCATTTGAACAAAGTGCTAGATTAGAGATGAGAGATAAGGAGGACGATCTCCAGATGAGACATGTTGAGATCTCTCAAAAGTTAAAGTGCGGTGAGCATGACTTGGCTGACCACGTTGAGAAATTCAAGTGTTGGTGCGATAAAGAAAAGCACCAAGTATGGCTAGCAGGAGAAGGAGTCAACAAGCGAGAAAGTGTTGTCTCTGCCAGGGAAAACAAGGTGAAAGCTAAGAAGAGCGACCATGCAGAGAAGCGATACTGCTTGAACCTCCGGGAGAAGCAAATCGCTGACCAAGAGAGGCAGCTGGCTGAACGGATTCAACAACATGCTAAAGAGGTCGAGCGGTTGTCGAAGGAGGGCTATGCGGAGCTATCATCCGCAAGAAGGTCACTGGAGGATCATGGGGTACAAGGGCAATAGAGTCTCAGTAGGCCTGGGATTTCCTTGGGCAAGCAGAAGATGCTCCAATGCCACTGAGATTCAGTCCGATTCGACTGGTTGACCCAGAGCCAGAGATGGAGAAAGCTTTGGTGGTGCTCAACTCTGGCGGAGCTAAGCTAGATGCGCTGGAAGATGAGATCAGTGACCAGCTCAAGACCGAGGGATGATCTTTGGCAAAGATGTCGTAGAATATGTGCTAACGTGCTTTTAAAGCCATGATTCCTCTATGTCTCTAGCTGCAGTGATTTATGGACCCATCGCCGAGGAGGAAGAAGCTGCCAAGGCAAGCGTCCAAGAAGCCACCCAGAAGGTTGTTGGGTACTTCCAGCGGAACTCCAGTAGCTAGAATCCTTCCCTTTTGTACCATCATCTTGTAAATCTCCAAATTTTGAATGAATGAAATCCTTTAGAATTCCATTTTTGTATTCAATGTTTCATTGCCTTTATCTTGTTGGCCCCCTGGTAGATGCGCTCAATTGATTGATGACATCTACCACAAGAAATTTGGCAATGTCTTGAATATTCGACTTTTTCGAACTTGTAGCTACTGTTATAGCTCCGAGGTCTGAGTCTTGCATCTGAAATCTCTAAGGACCCTTCGCCATGTTCTTGATGGCGACAGAGGGCCCCCTGGGAGTTGTTGAACCCAATTGCTTCGACGGTGGCCACTATCAACCTATGAAACGTTGACGATGGGCCCCCTGGGAGTTATCAGTGCTCATTTCTTGAACGGCCTACATAACTTGTCTTACTATTTTCAAGGAAGTAAGTATCAGACCATATGTAGTTCTCAGCCCACGAGGCTAGCTGCTATGATGAACTCAATTCTATAGTAGAACGATGTTTTGATAGATGGATCAAAGGGGGCATGCCAGCTGTGTTGGTAGTTCTTCTACTTGTGGTTGTCTCGACTGCATTCTATTTGATTAAGCAATGTGGTCAGTTAAAGCTTGTCTGAACTCCGCTAACCCTTTCATCTCCTTCCCTGGCAGGAAAGAAGATTCTCGGGTTAGCTGTCCTCCGGAAACCTTCACAGTCAACTACTGCTACTTCAAAAACTTGAGGAAAAAGTCTGACATCTCGTCCAACTCCCTGATTCGACGGCGCCCACTATCAACGTATGAAACGTCAAATGGTGGGCCCCTTGGGACTTGTCAGAGCTTAGTTGCTTCGACGGCGTCCACTATCAACGTATGAAACATCGACGGCAGGCCCCCTGGGAGTTGCCGGAGCTAAATGATCTAGCAGCACCCTCCATCGTCGACAATTATTCTTTTGTCCTGCACATGAGAGACAAGAAAAGCAGTAAAATTGGTCCTCTTTCCTATTTGCGGCTTATTATCTTTTTTTTTAATTTTAGGTCCTAATAAACTCATTGTGGCATTATAAATATACTGGTTAAACTTCCATAGATCCGTGTGCTCTTTGGACCCGCCTTACTGAGACCCACCAGAATAGGTAGAGTGGCGTTCATAGTGTGTTGGACCTGGCTAAGTCGATAGCGCAGTCCGGACCTGTCATTGGCATTGGTTTTTAGGCGAGTAAGCCATCTAGCAATACTAAGATCCACTTGAAGATTACCAAAACTTATATATCACATGAATATCTAGGACTAACTTTCAAGTGCATTGCACAACATCACTATTGACAAGAAGGTAAAATGAAGGAAAAATAATGAGCATGCGCAAAGTTAATGCACGTACAATCTGTTTTCATATAAATATATTTCATTATAGGTCCAAATAACAGGGAAAGGCAAGGACACACTTAAAGTACAGGACCAAGTTAAGTGTGCTATTCATCTTGTACCAACCCGACTCTGTTCATATACTCTATGAGATACATTTTATACAAATACAAACTCACCTCCATGCTACTAAGTATAGAACTTTTGGAGATGCAATATTCCAAGGATTGGGAAGTGGTATCCCATACTTTGTTGCCAAGGGAACACATCTGGGGCGGGAAACTTAACTCAGAAGGGACCCTCCCAGTTGGGGGAAAGTTTTTCGAGTGATTTTTCGCTGTAGCACCAGGTCGCCTTCTTCAAACTGTCGATTCTGCTCATGCCTTTGATGATAGCGCTAGAGCGCCTGGCGATATCGCGCGTTTCAGACAGCTTCTTGGCACCTTGCCTCATCGACAAGGTCTAAGTCATCAAGCCAGAGCTGGTCCTGTGTGGCTTCGTCGTAGGTCCGGACTCGGAGAGACCCCATGAAGAAGGGTGTTTCTCCTGTTGCCCGGCTGGGTGTTGTCCGGCTTGCCCATAATGCAGACGGAAGCGCTTCTATCCAGTTGGCTCCATGCTTCTTCAAGCGCTCATAAGTGCGTGTCATGAGTCCCTTGAGAATTTCTGCATTGCTCTCTCAACTTGGCCATTGCTTGCCGGATGAGCTACTTATCCATAGCTTACAGTTATGCCGAGGTCTTCGCAATACTCTTGGAATGTTGCACTTGTGAATTGGGTTCTGTTGTCGGTGATGACTCTGTTTGAAACTCCAAATCTATAGACAATGGACTTCAAGAACTTGATGGCAGATTGCTTGTTGATTGTCACAACTGAAATTGCTTCGGGCCACTTTGTGAACTTGTCGATGGCGACATATAAGAACCGTACCCTTCGACGGCTTTTGGGATAAGTCCCAAAATATCCATCCCCCACATAGCGAATGGCCATGGGAGAGGAATCATTTGTAGTGATTGTGCCGGTGTATGAATTTGCTTCATCGGAACTGGCACGCTTCACACTTCTTGACCAGCTTGACTACATACTGGAGTGTTGTTGGCTAGTAAAAATAATACCTGAATGCCTTACTGACCAGCGTGCGGGGTGACGTGTGATTCCCACACTCGCCTCCATGGATCTCTACAAGAAGTTCACAGCCCTCTTCCCGGGAAATGCACCGCATTAGAATGCCATTGGCACGACGTCGATAGAGATCCCCTTCTACCAACATGTATCTTTTATCCAATCTAACAATTCACTCAGCGGACACACCATCTTCAGGAAGGATGTCATAGTCCTGGACCTTTGAGATCTGTGCATTAGGATTGACTTGAGCTTCTGGATCTTGCACGCTTGGTTGCTCGGAGCTTCCTGTAGCACCTACGATCCTTGAATGGCATGGTAACAGGGTCACCAGGACCACCAGCTTTGGGGTGCTAGTCTCGCACCCATCACTCATTTTGGCTGACTGAGCGGAAGGTGCTGGTAATCTCCTAACAAAAACCCCATCAGGTGCATGAGCTCCGGTTGATGCTTTCGTCGAGAGATCGTCAACTTCAGCGTTGTTGAGACGCTGGACATGGTAGAGGTCCAGTATCTGGAACTCCTTTTGCAACTTATGGACTTCAAGCAAATATGCAGGAAGCTGAGGGTCATTGAAACTACATTCACCTTTGACTTGTTTGATGATGAGCTGTGAATCTCCCTTAACCAGCAGCTGCCGCATGCCAAATGATAGTGCCACCTTAAGTTCGAATATGAGAGCTTCATATACCGCCATGTTGTTGGTCGCCTTGAAGTAAAGGCGCACCATGTACTTGACCTTCTCCCCGGTCGGGGCGAGGAGAACGATGCCAGCTCCGGCCTCCTGCTTCTGTACAAGGCCATCAAAGTAGAGAGTCTAGTGAGGCTTTGTGAAGATTGGGACCTTATGTTTTGCCTTTTGCTCACTGATGCCCCCCGGACTTGATGGGGAAGATGTCCACTCCGTCACAAAGTCATCCAGTGCCCGACTCTTAATTGCATGTCGAGGCAGGAATTCGAGATTGAACTCTACCAGCTCTGCAACCCACTTGGCGATATTTCCCATTGAATTGGGATTATGCGAAATAGCATGGAGTGTATAAGATGTAACCACTGATATCTTGTGGGCTTGGAAGTAATGACGTAGCTATCAAGTCTTGGAGTCTTAAAATACTTCACTGATGAATTATACTTGCCGCTGGACAGTTCGGACCCTCCTGGAGGAGTCCAAAGTTTCTTCTTCATCAACTCGGACCCTCCCAGAGGGTTCTTGATCTTCTTCTTGAGCAGTAGATACTCTTCTTGAGTAGTTGCAGCAATGTAAAGCAGAAGAGGCTCACCAGGTTCTGGAGCTACCATGATTGGTAGTGTGGTGAGGAGCTGCATTAGCTCTTGGAATGCCTTCTCTACTTTTTTAGACTAATGGAATGCTCCAGACTTCCTCAATAGCTTGAAGAAGGAAAGCGCTTGCTCTGCCAGCCCTCAGATGAACCGGCTGAGCGAAGCTAGACAACTAGTAAGCTTTTGGACTTCCTTGACACGAGCAGGAGGTAGCATCGCTTCAATGGATTTTATCTTGGTCGGATTTTCTTCAATTCCTCGGTGGGTTTCCAAGTATCCAAGAAGCTTTCCAGAGGAAATCCCGAAGACACACTTGTCAGAGTTGAGCTACGTGCGCGTCAGGCATAGCTTGTCAAAGACGGATTGAAGGTTGTCGAGTAGTAAGTCTTCGTTCTTCACTTTGACAACGATGTCATCTACATAGATATCCACTAGGTCCCGAATGAGCTCCCCGAAGGTTTTGTGCATAGCTCGCACAAAGGTGGAGAATGCATTTTTTAGACCATGAGTGATGAACCCAACGGGTACGGGGGATGCCCTATCTTTTGATGAGAGATGTTGGTGATGAATGAATTTGGTGGAGGCCAATGTTGGCTGCCCACTAAAACAACCAGAATGGTGTAGCGCCTTGAGCAACAGTTACACCATCCACTGGTAACTACGATTTGGGTGGTGGTCGATGTTGTGCTACCCGACTACAACAACCACAAGGGTTCTATGCCTTAGCGATAGTTACACTGACTCCTGTTGTTGTTGTTCTTGTCGTGCCAAGAACAACCTTGAACCTGCAAGCAATCGAAGAACAAGCAAGAACAAGATAACAAGCAAACACTCACGGGTGTGATAAGTTGGGGTTCTGATTCAAGTAATCGGAAGGTCTCGCTGACACTTGCATTATAAGGAAGAAGCAATGGCTAAAATTACAGAAAACAAAATCCAAGTTCTTCCTATGGCTGCTAGTTGTTCATATAGAGGAGGAAGACTAGAACTCAGGATGGAGTCACGAGACTTGTTCGGCCTTTCTTGAGCAGCTCAAGCGTCATCTGCCTTTGATTCTTGATCTAATGGAAAGTAGACGAAGACACCTTTCCAGCAAGTACTTATTTGCATTAAACAACATTAGGAGTTGAAAGTTATGCCCCTTTTAAGCTGGTACTTGCTGTTGTTATGAGGACCCCTCGAGTGGAGCAGCGTTCATTACAATAATCCCTCCATTCCTCCTAGCTGGATCAATTCCCAAGCACCTAATAATAACATGGTCATCACAAGGCTTTAATAGTTCCCCATTTGAAGGATAATTACTTTGAACAACGAGGAATGAATTCACCTGATAATTAAGTTGACGTGCACAAGCGCGTGTCATTGGACCTTGATTAGCTCCAAGTGGTGAATGGGCTGCTGTTGTGGTTGTATCAACGGTAGCAATGTCCTCATAAATAAGGCATTGTTGTGTAACAATAGAGACCATCTACCGTAATAAAAGCAGTGTGCTCTATCTTCCTTAGACATTAGAATTTGATGGAAATCAGAATATACATCTAAGAAACATAAAAGCGCACAGCCAGAGGTAGAATGCACTATCTGATCTATTTTTGGTAGTGGAAATGGGTGTTTTGGACGTGCCTTATTCAAAGTGGTGTAGTTGATGCACATCCAAAGCTTCCCGTTAGCCTTTGGCACGACGATCGGGTTTGCCACCCATTACAGATGATGTACCTCCCAGATGAATCTAGTGTCAAGCAGCTTTTTGACATCTTCTAGGATGAAGTTCTGCCGCTCAACAAATTGCTTCTGGGGCTTCTGTTGTATAGGTTGTGCGTTGGGGTAGATATTCAGATGTTACTCGATCACTTTCCTGAGGATCCCAGGCATTTGTGACGGTTGCCATGCAAACACGTCGACATTTGCTTGGAGGAAAGTCACGAACGTGAGTTCCTATTTGTCACCTAGACCTCCCGATATACGAGTGGTCTGAGTGGCATTACAACTGATTTGGGTGACTTTGACGGGACTGTCGGTGTCACTGCTTGGCTGCACACGAGGTGCAGAGGTTAACCGCGTTGGCGCGAGCTTAGAGGTTGCTAAGCAAATTCCTCCTTGCCAGATTCAGCTTCTTGCGCTGCTGCGAGCGCATGAAGCTTTTCCAGCGCAGTGACCCCAGTAGTGTGATCCCCTTGAATGCGGAGGACACCTAATGGAGTTGGCATCTTGAACACTAGTTAGCCATTGTGGGCCACCGCGATGAACCTATACAGGGATGCCTACCTAGGATGACGTTGAAGGGTAAGTTGATGTGTGCCACATCAAATACCAGCTTCTCTTACTAGTAGTTCTCCGATGTCCTGAAAGTCACCAGGAGAGTAACTGAGCCGAGAGGTGTTATAGCTCCCGGACCCACTCTAAAAATGGGCGCGAGGGCCTCAAGTCCAAGAGGCTGAGCTGGAGCTTCACAAAGACATGGAAGAGCTAGATATTGTTGATAGTCAGGGAGACCATCAAGGGAAATTCTCCAACTCCTGCCATGTTCTTCAGACAGTCCGAAGCATCGAAGGTGATGGGAGTGTCCATCCACTTCCGATGGGGCAATGCCTTGGTGGTGGGGGCAACAACAACCATCTCCCAACGCAAAGTTTTCACAATGCGCCGAAAGTTAATGTCCCAGGACCCTCCATACATCATATGGAGAGTCTTTCGGTGTTCGTTGTCAGAGTTGGTGTCGGAATTGTTTACGGTGTTGTAGACCGCCTTTAACGCCTTCTTAGCATCTTGGAAGCCTAACCCCTGATCAGATGGATCTTTGTCAACTCTTTATTTTCCTTCCCGCTGGCGGAAAGGTTTGTCATCTTGACGCTTGCTGTTGCTTTCAGCAAGCCTCTTGACCTCACGACAGTTTTCAAGCTTGTGGGTCGTGGACTTGTGGATCAAACACCACATCTTGTCGCCATGTTTAGAAGATGGTCGAGGTCGCTTGTCAGGGCATGGCCCCCGGCCACCTAGTGCTGCGACAGCACAGCAGTAGGTGTGCCAGCAAGTGACTTCTTCTTGCCACTTGACTTCTTTTTCTTTTTGCTACTGCGATTGGTAGTAGCTCTGGCTTTTGAGGTAGACTGACCAGCCTCCGCAGCTGGTTTGGAGTGCATCTCATGGCCCTCTGCAGCTCTGACAAATTTGTCAGTAGGGGTGGGCAAAAAAACAGGGATCGGAAAATTGAAACTGAAAAAAAACGAGATCGGGATCAAAAAGACCGAAATATCGGTTATCGGATACCTATTCGGTTAGCAAATCTAAATAACCGATATATTAATTTTGGGTTTGGGTATCACCCTCGGGTACCCAAAAAACCCGAATAACCGAATCATAAAATCTCAAGTTAAATTATGATATATATATATATATATATATATATATATATATATATATATATATATATATATATATATATAAACTCTAAACAATGTGAATTTTGATATTTCATTTATGAGCTATGATATGTGAAGTCATTAGATTAAACTATTTATATACAATTCATCGTTAGTAGACTAATAATTTATCGTCTCTCGAGATTAAATTTATAAATGATATTAAACATATATCGATTGTTGTGAGCATGAAATGAGAATATTGTACGAATCGGATTTTTCGGGTATACCGAAGACAAAACTGAAATTTTGGTACCCAAAAATTTTGGGTACCTAATTTGTATAACCGTTCGGGTAATGATTTAAAAAACCGAAATTCAAAAAGACTGAAATAACCGAACTAAATTTAATGGGTAGACCGTACGCCCACCCCTATTTGTCAGCAAGGCTGAAGGGTTCCAGTACACTGCTGACATCCATGGTTGCCAGCTTCTCCAGCATCTTCTTGTCTTGAACTCCTTGTCGGAATGCAACAACGATGGAAGCATTTGAGATAAAGGTATGGTGTTCCATACCTGAGAGAAACGCTGGATGGAGGATCGCAGTGACCCTCCAGACTTCTGTTGTATGACAAAGAGGTCCAGCTTGGTGCCAGGCTAGGTGTAGGAGGTCCCGAAGTTGGCGGTGCCAGGCTGGGTGTAGGAGGTCCCGAAGTTGGCGGTGAACTGGAGACATAATTCCCCCCAACTGTAGATGGAGTCAGGAGGTAGGCTCATAAACTAGGACCTAGGAGTCCCGATGAAAGCCATTGGGAAGTAATTGACCATGACAGCCTCAATCCCTCCTGTCGCGAGGATAGCGGTGGAGTAGATTCGAAGAAATTCGACGGGGTTAACTGTCCCGTCATACCTCTCCAGCAAATGAGGCTGGAACATGGGTGGCCACTCCACCATGCAGAGATGTTAGGCAAGGGCTAAACAGCCGCCTCCAACTCTGAGAGGAGGAGGTTTTTCACGAGCAAGTTGCCTCTCGCGACTGCGCTCGATGTTGACATGATCAGCCTGCCTCATGTACCAGCGGTCGAGCTCCGACCAAAGATCTTGAGTCGGGAGCCTCGATGTCGTATGAGTACGACGAGCCTCTGAGGGTAGAGACATCGCGTGCTGAGAGGGCACACGTCTACTTAGCTGCGACACCATAGGACCAAGTCTTCCAGACAAGGTCCTATTATGGGAAGGTGCCTGCCCTGCATGGGGCAAGCATTGGTTGTTGAGCGTTGTGGCTCGGCTGCAACCAGATGCTCAATATCAGCACGCCATTGTTCCAGCGTGGCCGAAGGAGCTCCTGGAGCTGGAGGACGCTGAAGGAGAGTTTGCATTGCATTCAGCGCGTTCTCTGGGTTGTTGGTCGATTATGTGACCGACGCAAAGACACCATATTGATGTGCAGCGTTTGCTGCTGCAGCAAATGGTGGTGGGACGATGTTCGCTGGAATGACGTTGGCCGGCTGTTGAGCATTGGTGGGATTTCCACCAACTGCTTGTGCAGCCTATCCGTTCGAAGTGGCAGCAGAGTTCATCATCTTGGAGATATTATGTAACACCCTTCCTAGCACGCCAAATGTTGAAGTGCGCTAACAACACTTCCCCTGGTACTACTAAGAAGTAGTCCGCGGTGGTTCGTATTTAGGCAGGGAGAAAAATCAAGATCCAAGAGCGAGGTGACACGAAGAGTTTTACTTGGTTCAGGCCGTCTGAGTGTAATACCCAACTCCACGGGGTGCTTGTGTATTGTAAGCGCTTGTGTAAGCTTCCGTGTGGATGAGTGAGAATTGTATGCCCGAGCTTAGTTTTCAATAGCTTGAGTTCTACCGTGCAGCAAAATCCTTTTATATGCTAAGGACTGGCTGTTACAGTATGTGTCGTAGCCCGACAGGTGGCCCTTGCTGTAATAACCACCCTATACACGATCTACAAGTGTTAAGGGGGTTAATAGTGTGATAATGTTCCTTAATGGTAGCATTACCAGTCTTGATAGTGTTCTGATCGTGTGTTATTAATATTGCATTAATGACGCATTAACCAGGTCTTGTAACAGCCGATTCATAGCCCTTGAATGTCCGCACCGTTGGAGATCCCGATGTCTTCCCGTTGTAGACATAGATCCAGACATGTGACACGTGGCAGCACCAGAGCTTCCCTCTGCAGGGAGGTAAGTTCGGAGCTACAGGACACATGGCAACATTAGAGCTTCCCTTGTGGGGGAGGCAGATCTGGTACCCAGGTGCACATGGCAGCACCGCAGCTTCCCTGAGGAGTGAGACAGGTCCGACACTGGGGAACACGTGGTAGTAGCTTAGCAACCCTAATGAGGGAGGCAAATCCGGCATTGCGGGACACGTGGTAGTGCTGGAGCTTCCCTAAGGAGGGAGGCAAGATAGGTCCAACACTGCATGACACGTGTTGCCTCCGGAAGTCCACAACACTGGAAGGTGGAACTCAACGTGTCTTCTTTTGGTACGAAGAGATACCTGGTATGCAGGGTATTGATAGAGTGGAATTTTTATAGCGGAATCATGTGGTCACGGAGGGTTAACCAGATAAATTTCCGTTATGAGAAGTGAACATCATGGTCTATGTCGGTACCCTGCATATGGGAAACCCTCACACACAGAATGAAAGTAGCTAAGTACGTCCAGTGGCACCACGTGTCCCGAAGGTGCCAGACCTGATAGGATCTTGGTTCTCGATCATTCGATGAGAATAGGAGGGTTCGATTTGTGGAGGAGAAGATGTTGGCGATCCGACTACACCGTCCACAGGACGATGCGCCTTAGCGATTGGTACATCGACTCCGATGTTGTATTGTTCTTGTTGGCACACAATCAACCTAACCACGAGGGCCTTTGTTCCTGCAAGCAATTAAAGAACACGCAAGAACAAGAAGAACAAGAACTGATCTATTGAAACAATCAAGAAGTGGGGTTCCGAATACAAGTAGACGGGCGATCTAGTCGACACATGCGTGTATAAGGAAGCAGCAGAGGCTAACTTTTGAATAAACAAAACCCACCATCTAATGAGGGCATCAGCTACTGTTTAATACCTCCCTAGGGTCGTGAGAAACCCTAATCACGAGTCTCTAATGGGCTCTTAACGATACATGTGCCATGTGCCCAACTTTGGTGACGCAGCACCATGGAAAGAAAAGGTCTCCAAATTAAAATAACAATTGTGGCCGACTCCAAATAGGTACGGATATGAGGTCAGATCCGTTTGAATGTGGACTTGGTAATCTTTCCAGGAAGTACTTGAACTCCCAGATTGGAGTTAGTATGAAGTCGTGGTGGCCGTCATAAGTTGGTGATGAGTCAGGGGGGAGTAGTATCTCAGTCTCAGGGGGAGTTTTTTTTATTTCTATCTTTTTTATTCTGTATTCTTGTGTGCTTGAGTACTTTTGTTATATTATTTAAGCACTTTTCCTCTTGTCACATTTTCCTATGTTATTAATCGATTAAGCTTTTCGCGCCATTTCATTTGATTTCTACAAGCTCAATGTGTCTTATCTTGTATTCATTGCATATCTATTTGAGTATTGTACCATCAAATTCATTACTATTGCGCTTTAAATTATTGTGTTGTCATCAATCACCAAAAAGGGGGAGATTGAAAGCATCTAGGCCCCGTGAGGTATGGTTTCAGTGATTAATGACAACCATTCGATTTTACTAATGAATTTGTGAATGCAAGGTCCCAATAATCTCTCAATCAAATGAAATCAAAATGACATTGGAGACCCATATAAAATCAACCTTAAGTTCAAATCAATCACATGAAGACAAGGAGTGAAAGCTCTAAATTGACATCATTCAATGCTTGAAGATTATCAGAACAACAATTCAAACAAGTGTCGAAGAGGTCCCATGTTCAAATTCCAAAAGAACAACTCAAAACAACTCGAAGTCAACAAGATGAACTCACCAGATCATCCGATGATCTCCGAGATGACTACATCGGTCGAGTTGGTTCAACTGAAGAAGAAGACCTCAGACAAATGTACTCACCGGATCATCTGATGTGAGTGGCTCAGTGACATCGGTCCATCAGTACAGTTTGCAATACCATTGGACCAAGTGAAGCACCGGATCATCCGATGTGCAGACTCACACACATCGGTCGATCACTCCAGTAAGCATCAAGATCAAGCAAATTCTGGAGGAAGAGCCACCAGATCATCCGATGAGAAGATAGGGGCAACATCGGTCTAACAACGGTCATATCTGACACAGTGACATCAGCTAATTTAGCTTTGACCGATGATAACTGAAGGGGAGACATCGGATCATCCGGTGTTCGCAGAGCAATGATGTCAGCCTACTTTTCCAATGGCTATTTCGTAGAGGTTGGCTATTTATACCCCTTCAACCTGTCAAATCGACAGGCCTTGATCACCTGAAGCTACCAACACATCCAAGAGCACTCAAGACCAAGAGCTTACACTTCTACACCCATTAGATCATTTGTATAGGCTAGATCTAGCTAGAGAAAAGCTTGTGTGCGTCCAATCTCTGTGATTGGAGTCTCTAGACTAGTGAGAGGTTGAAGAGATCCTTCTGGAGCTTGCCAATGTGTGTGTGGAAGCCCAGAAGATCAAGGATTGTACAAGGCTTGAGCTCCACCTTGCCGGAGATGGCGAACGGAGAAGAATAGTGAAGACCCCCTTGTCTCGGTGACTTGGGAGTGGCAAAACCCTTCGGTGGGTGCCACAACGTGGATGTAGGAAGATCCTTGTGATCTTGCCGAACCACGGGATAAACTCCGTGTCTCCGTGTCCTTTGAGCGTTTGCATCCCTCTCCCTCCTTTTTACATTTATGCAATCTTCATTCCGCAACTTAAATTTACGTTGATTGCATAGATTAATCGCATAGGGAATTGGGCTTTAAGTCGTTAGTTTTTAATTACCTTAAAATTTAAAAGAAAGCCCAATTCACCCCCCCCTCTTGGGCGTTTTGATCCTTACAATTGGTATCAGAGCCTTGTTGCTCATTGGATCATTCTAGCTTCACCGCTAGAGAGCTAAAATGGCCAAGAATGGGGGTTCGGTTCCTACCTTCGAGGGCAAGAACTTTGCTATTGGAAAGCACGCATGCGCGCCTACCTAGAGGCTATTGCTCCCGAAGTTTGGGAAGCAACCCATGTGGGGTTTGGAGATCTTGACTATGTTGGTGATCAACTAAAATGGGATGCTAAAGCTAGAAATGCAATCTATGAATGTATTAGTCAAGACGTATTTGCTAGAATTGCTAGTAAGGAGAAAGCTTGTGAAATTTGGGCATGTTTAATTGAAATACATGAGGGCTCATCTCGTGTTAAAGAACTCAATATCACTTGCTTAAATCCAAGTATGATGAATTTAAAATGCTTCCTCATGAGAATGTTAACCAAATGTTTTCTCGTTTAAATGTGCTCATTGAGGAGATTAACGCACTTGACATTGCTTCTCTTGGCAAGAGACTTATCAACCACAAGATCCTCATGCTTCTACCCAAGCCCAAGTACAACATTATCAATTCAATGCTCCAAAAAGAGTCACTTGACAACATTGAAGTTTCGGAGCTCATTGGAGAAATTCATGCTCATGAGATGAGCGTACTTGGAATGATGGAGGAGTCATCGTCAAAAACCATTGCTATCAAGGCTTCAACCAATAAGACAACTCCCAAGAAGAAGAAAATGGTTGAGCCTAGCTCAAGTGAAGAAGAGCAAGCAACAAGCGAACATGACGATGCTTGCGTTGATGATGAGGAAATTCTCACGTCTAAACTCTAAGATCGCAAAGAAGGGATACTCTTTTGATCCCAAGAAGAAAGCCTTCCTCCCAAGAAAAGATGAAAACAAGACATGCTATAATTGTGGTGATCTAGGCCACATATCATATGATTGTCCAAGACCGGACAAGAGGAAGGACAACCACAAGGGAAAGCATCGGAAGCTAGAAGAAAGTGATGAAGATGAAGAAGAGGTCAAGCCCAAGCGCTCCTTTGTAAAGAAGAAATTTGACAAAGGCAAGAAGACTAAGCTCTTTCCAAAGAAGAGAAGAGGGCCTCAAAAAGTCTTCATGTGTGAGGCCAATGAGTGGATCACGGATGAAGAGTCAAGCGACGAAGAGAGTGAAGATGAAGAAAACTTGGCGGGCCTTGCCATCGTCAACAAGGATGACTCACCTCTTCATCCACCTCCTATGTGCCTCATGGCGAAAGGTAACACTAAGGTACGTGACGATTCTAGCGATGATGATGATGAGCTCTCCCCCGATGAATTAGCATCTATGATTAATGAATACCATGCCATCATAAAAAGGGAGAAGAGCAAGGTTAAGGCACTTGAACAAGCTTTTGCTAAGCTTGAGAGTGCGAAGCTCGATTTGCATGACAATTATGTAACCATACTTAAAGAGCATGACACACTCAAATCACAAGTTAAGCAAATCGAGGAGGAAAATGCTCAAATCAAGCTTGACTATCATGAGCTTGACTTAGCAAACCTAGCACTCTTGGGAAAGCACAATGACTTGGTTCAAGAACATGAAGTGCTTAACCTTGCTTATGAAGCAATTGAACTAAAATTGAAAAACATGAAAAAGGAAACCCTTGATGGCAAAGTATCAACTATTCACATGCCACAAATATTTTGGATAAGTCTTTGTCTTTGAAAGCAAGCCCTAGGGAGAATGAGTTGATGGACGAGATTGAAAGTCTCCGCACTAGTGTGGCAAGACTCTCTAAGGGGGAGGACAAGAACAAGGAAATCCTCTACCAACAAGCTAAAGGCTTCAACAAGAGAGGACTTGGATCCTTCCCGGTGCCCAACAAAGGAAAGGTGCCCTCACCGGAGCTTAGGACAAGCTTCAACAAGGAAGTTGGTTCCTATTGTCAACATTGTGAGGTCACCGAACATCACACGAGGGAGTGTCCTCTTCCCAACCGTACTTCTCCCAAATTGCCTCCTAACTACAAATCTACTTTCAATGATTACCACTATCTCTTGAGCAAAGTAGGTGGCAAGGTGAAGGCAAGGTTCATCGGCAAAGACATTAAGGGCATGAAGTGGAAGCTCCCCAAGCAACTTTGGGTCCCAAAATCACTTGTATCACACATACAAGGACCTAAGTTGGCTTGGGTGTCTAAACTCAAAAACTAACTTCATGTGTGTAGGTGAACTACAAAGCCGGAGGAAAGCATTGGGTACTCGATAGCGGGTGCACTCAACATATGACCAGCAATGATGGTATGTTCACCTCCATAGAGAACCCCGACAATCATGAACAAGTTACCTTTGGTGACAACTCAAAGGGGAAGGTAATTGGTTTGGGTAAAATTGCTATTTCGCATGATTTGTCCATTTCTAATGTGCTATATGTTAAGTCACTTAGTTTCAATTTACTTTCTATTGCACAACTATGTGATCTTGGACTAACGTGCACCTTTGACAAGAATGGCGTTGTAGTGACTAGTGAATCAAGCAAAGAACTAATCTTCAAAGGTTTTCGGCATGGACATCTTTACTTGGTGGACTTCTCCAACAAGGATGCTAGCTTGACCACTTGTCTTTTCACTAAGACAAGTTTGGGATGGCTATGGCACCGACGCATAGCGCACATTGGAATGAGCAAACTCAAGAAGTCGTTCAAGCTTGGGATGGTGACCGGCGTGAAGGATGTCACATTTGAGAAGAACAAGCTTTGTAGCGCTTGTCAAGCCGGGAAGCAAGTTGCTTCACACCACCCAATGAAGACAATGGTGTCAACCTCCAAGCCACTTGAACTACTCCACATGGACCTCTTCGGACCGTCCACATATCAAAGCCTTGGCGATAACCTCTATTGTGTCGTTATTGTTGATGACTATTCTCGCTATGCTTGGACTTTGTTTCTAGGTGACAAGAGTGAAACTCCGGAAGTGTTCAAGACCTTTGCCAACCGCGCTCAAAGGGAATTTCAACTTCCCATCATCAAGGTCCGGAGTGACAACGGCACCGAATTCAAGAACTACAACATTGGGGAGTGGTGTGACCGTGAAGGAGTAAAACATGAGTTTTCGGCCACATACACCCCTCAACAAAACGGTGTCGTTGAAAGGAAGAACAAGACACTCATCACTCTTGCAAGAGCAATGCTTGATGACTACGGCACGTCGGAGAAGTTTTGGGCCGAAGCAATCAACACGGCGTGCCATGCCGCTAATAGGGTCTATCTTCATCGACTACTTCAAAAGACCCCATATGAGCTCCTCATTGGGAGAAAGCCCAACATCTCCTACTTCCGAGTCTTCGGGTGCAAGTGCTACATCTACCGCAAGAAAAGGCTCGGTAAGTTTGAAAGAAGGTGTGATGTTGGTATCTTTCTTGGTTATGCGTCAAACTCAAAAGCATATCGAGTATTCAACCAAACCTCCGGGTTAGTTGAAGAAAGTTGTGATGTTGAGTTTGATGAGACTAATGGCTCCCAAGAGGAGAGTTTTGGTCATGATGATATAGATGATGAGCCTCTACGAGAAGCTATGAAGAACATGACCATTGGAGACATCAAGCTCGAAGTTGAGGAGAACCATGATCAAGGGGGAGCATCAAGTTCCAACATCAACACCTCCATGGCGCCTCAAGTTGATGAAGAAGAAGAAAAAGATGATCCATTGCCAATGCAAGATTCACAAGCCACACAACATCAACAAGAAGAAGAAGAAGTCCAAGATCAATTCCAACCACAAGACGAGCAAGATGCTTCACCACCGCCAAGTGCTTCACAATCACTTATGAGGCATGGACGCATCTCCAAGGCGCATCCGATTGATCAAATCATCGGAAGTCCGTCACAGGGAGTAAGTACTCGTTCTCGCCATGTCGCTTCGTTTTGTGAGCACTACTCGTTTGTTTCGTGTGTAGAACCCACTCATATAGAGGAAGCACTCCAAGATCCAAATTGGGTGATGGCCATGCAAGAAGAACTCAACAACTTCACCCGTAATGAAGTTTGGGTGTTGGAGGAGCGACCCAAGGACAAGAACGTCATCAGAACGAAGTGGGTGTACCGCAACAAGCAAGACGAGAATGGCGTTGTGGTCCGCAACAAGGCAAGACTTGTGGCCAAGGGTTTCTCACAAGTTGAAGGACTAGACTTTGGAGAAACATTCGCTCCGGTCGCTCAGTTAGAAGCTATTCGTATACTCCTTGCTTTTGCTTCGCATCACAATATAATGCTTTATCAAATGGATGTTAAAAGTGCCTTTATTAATGGTTATATTAACGAGCTTGTTTATGTTGAGAAACCTCCCGGGTTTGAAGATCCGAGGAATCCTAATCATGTGTATAGGTTACACAAGGCGCTCTACGGGCTCAAGCAAGCACCTAGGGCGTGGTATGAACGTCTAAGGGATTTCTTGGTCATGCAAGGATTCAAGATCGGGAGGGTGGACACTACACTCTTCACCAAGGACATCGACGGGGATTTATTTATTTGTCAAATTTATGTCGATGATATTATTTTTGGCTCAACTAACAAATCTCTTAGCCATGAGTTTGGCACCATGATGTCTAGGGAATTCGAGATGTCAATGATTGGAGAGCTCAACTTCTTCCTTGGATTTCAAATCAAGCAACTTCAAGAGGGGACCTTCGTCTACCAAGAGAAATACACCAAGGACCTCTTGAAGAAATTTGAGATGGGAGATTGTAGCTCAAGAAGTACTCCAATGGCGACAAATTGTCATCTCGACGCGGACTTGGACTGTAAACCTATTGATCAATCTCACTACCGTTCCATGATTGGTTCATTGTTATATCTTACCGCATCTAGGCCCGATATCATGTTTAGTGTGTGCTTGTGTGCTCGCTTTCAAGCGACACCTAAAGAATCGCATCGTAAGGCGGTCTTTAGGATACTTCGGTATCTCAAGCATACCCCAAGTGTAGGTTTGTGGTACCCCAAGAACGCTAGTTTCCATCTCTTGGGTTACTCGGATTCGGACTTTGCCAGATGCCGTGTGGATCGCAAGAGTACCTCCGGTGGGTGCCACTTACTTGGGCGTTCCCTAGTATCTTGGTCGAGCAAAAAGCAAAATTCCGTGGCTTTGTCCACCGCGGAGGCGGAGTATATAGCGGTCGGTGCATGTTCTGCCCAAATTCTATATATGAAGCAAACCCTTTTGGACTTTGGAATTAAATTTGGTTGTGTGCCTCTCCTTTGTGACAATGAAAGTGCGGTTAAGATAGCTAGAAACCCCGTTCAACACTCCCGCACTAAGCACATTGATATTCGCCATCACTTCTTGCGGGATCATGAGGCTAAAGGAGACATCTCTTTGCAAGGTGTTAGGTCCGAAGAACAATTGGCGGATATCTTCACTAAACCACTTGATGAGAAAACTTTTTCTAGACTTAGAAGTGAATTAAATGTGCTAGATGCATCTAACGTCATGTAAGTTGCCATGTTCATGTAAGGATGCATATCATATAGGTCTTGTCTAACTCCCAAAGGATAGGGGCGAGCTAGAAATAGTTTTCCCTGAGGAAGCCTTTGGAAGGTTTAAACATGGCAAGATAGATTTATTTTATGCCTTGCATGATCACTGCCATATAAACTTGCACTCATTTAATTTCTTGCACTATAATTTGTTTGGCATTGCATACGGTAGATTGTTACAAAGGGGAACCCACCTCATGAGAAAGAGACTTGTTTGAAATGCAATATCTCAACTCATATAAGGTGGAAAGAACAAAATGTTAGGTGCGTTAATGCCTAGAGGAACATGCTTCAAAGAGATAGAAGTCTTCATACTCTACCTCACAAAGCATGGGCCTTACATTTTATTTGGATATTTTCCTCCCATTTTTCTCGATGTTCCATTTGCTTTAAGGTTTGGCCAAGTTATTGGCATATTAGTTTCTTTGAGGGGTAAGGGGTTGCCCAAAAAGTCCTAAGACAAGTGTTTCTCCTTGCTTGTTTGTTTGGTCAAAGGACATATATGAGATGTTATTGTTCTGTAGTCATCGGATTATCCGATGCCTAGGTCTATCCCTCATCGGACCAATAGGTGTTCAATCTTCAAGGGCCATTTCAGTCAGAATCTCAAATGATCCGACGAGTTCATTCTGAAAAACATCGGTCCATCCGGTGTTCTCTATTCTAGAGTTGTGATCAATTCCACCGATGTTACTTCCTCCCACGTCGGACCATCCGGTGTCAACATCCCTCTTTTGAACACCCTTACTGTGCCATTCGACCGCTGATCCAAACCCTAAACCGTCGGTCCATCCGATGCCAACAGCAATTTTTGAATATCCTTACTGTGGCATTCGACCAATGTTCATTCCATCTAACATCGGTCCATCCGGTGTTAAAAATTCGGCTAGGGTTTGGGTCCCACTATTTAAACGGCCTTTCATCTCCTCCATTCTCTCTCCCCGACCCGTTGTGCGCCGACTTCACCTCCGCCGCCAATCTCCCTCGCCTTGCGCCGCCGCCGGTCGCCGCCGCCGTCGCCCACAAGCCGCCACCGCCGCCCACTGGCCGCCGCCGCCGTCTCCGGCCGTCACCTCCACAGCGCCGCCGCCGCTCGCCGCGCCGACGCCTCCACCCTCGCGCAGCTCGCCGCACTGCCGCCTTCATCCTGCCGTCGCACACCCGCGCCGCCGCCTCACCTCTAAGGACCACCGTCTCACCAGCACCGCCACCTCCACCAAAGCCACCGTCTCCACCGCCTCTGCTCCACCCCGGCACCACAGCAGCCCCAAGTGCCATCTCCGTGGTGCCTCCCTAGCTCCATCGCCGCTAGGGTTTCGACCGCGACACAATTGTCGTATCCCCGTGCGCTCGACCCCGTCAAAGTTCACCTCGGCAATTGCAATGGCTCGTGACAAGAAGAACAAGGGCAAGGCCATCGCAGAGCCCGCCGTGAAGAAGCAAAAGCTGTCCAAAGAGGAGAAGAAGGCATTGATGGCCGCTCGCGCCGCCGAGGAGCGTGAGCGCGGCCGAGGAGGGTCCCTGAGGATCCGTGAGGCTCGTTCCAGACAGCCTCCTGTTATTGATGATTCAGACGCCGAAGAAGAGCCTGAAGCGCCTCTCATCCGCCGGTGTTCAGCCCGGACCCGTGGGGGACACTCCCCTGCTGTTCCACGTCCGAGACCGACGGCAGCCGACCGTCGTGAGGACAGGGAGGCCGAGAGGGCCATCTACCAGATGGACACGACAGTCCGTGTCGGTGAGGGAGTCCGTCTCACGGACTACAGGAAGCTGAAGGCAAAGCAGCTTCGGAAGCTCAGGTGGAACCTGTTACTGGAGGAGTGGTACCCGCAGCCTCGAGAGACTTTGGTTGATGACAGGTTCTGGACACTGACACAGGAGTCACTCTATGAGACCTACAGACGCCGAGGCCACAAGTTGTTCCAACACAACTACATGGATTTGAATCAGCTAGCAGTCGCAGCAGAGACAGAGATCAGGCCATATTTTGAGAGGTACAGAGGCCTAGTGCAGCTGCTTTCTTACGACAGGAGTGCATATGTGGAGGAGTGGGTACGCGTGTTCTACGCTACCCTCTACATTTCTGAGGGCCGGAGGTCAATTGACTTTATGTTCATGGGCCAGCATCATCATCTGTCGAGAGAGATAGTGGCTCAGCTTCTTGGAGTGGACTTGCACGACACCTGCATGCATGAGAAGGTCTATGGACAGGCAGATCCGCCAAGGAGGCCGCTCACTGGAGGAGTGGCTCCTACTCTAGAGGAGATCGGATCATTGTTTGGACCTACGTTCTCTCCAGACCAGCCGAGGGTACCGGCTTTGTTGACCCCAACAGCGCGCACGGTGCACCTTGCCCTGCGTCGCTCTCTCCTGCCGAGGTCCGGCTATCTTGAGGGGTTCACCAGCCTCCAGCAGACGATCCTGTTCTACATCATGAACGGGATGGATTTTGACATAGTTGACGTCATTTTCTGCGAGATGGAGGATGTGATTACAGATGGAGTGGGGATGATGAGGCAGCTCGTCTATGGGCACTGGATCAGCTACCTATGCTACATGGTGTCTGCTGACGGGGCCGCAGTTCAAGACAGCTTTCTCACGGACGACAGTCTCTCGCGCTTCAGTCACTACCGAGCTCCAGCTCCAGGGGACCGCCGCCTTGGCCGCCCTGTTGAGCGTCAGGTCAGGGCGATGCTGTCCGAGGAAGACTTGTCGGACTTGGAGAAAGAGGATGAGCGTCTAGCTGAGGTAGAGGCTCAGGGAGGAGACCTGCAGCACGTCTGGTCCGAGAGCGACACAGACGAGAGTGTCGAGGAGTACTTCCCTCCTCCTCCACCCTCACCGAGGCAGCACGACGTAGAGGCAGGAGGATCAGCTGCTCCACCGGCGACACCCCCCTATGTCCGAGGCGCAGGTGTCACAGCCGTCAGAGCTGTCGACACTTCTTCAGCAGATGATAGAACAGCAGCACCAGGACAGGCTCGCGGCTGAGCAGGCCAGGGCAGAGCAGGCTGCTCACCTGGCACAGCTTCAGAGGCAGCAGCAGGAGCTTCAGCTGGAGATCGCCCGACAGAGGCGAGAGGATACGGACCAGTTCACGAACCTTGTTGATCAGATGCACCGACGTACCCTCGACCAGCAGCAGCAGACTCAGCAGGCTATGATGGGGATCCTAGGGTTGATCACCAACCTATACACTCAGAATGGGATCGCCCTTTCTCCACAGCAGCCTGGACTGGGACTGGCTCCAGGTGCGACTCATGTGCCTGCTACTCCGATTCCTTCTATCAACATGTCACCACTTCTGGCACCCAGCGCACCGATCCACTCTCCTCTGCCGGCGATGACTCTGTTCCAGCAGACGCCGGCATCTATGGTCAGTGCTCAGCTTCCTCCAGCTCCAGCTCCAACGGCGCCTCCTGTACCTGCTACCTCCTCTCCAGCATCGACAGCGCCCCCCCAGCTCCCTCCGCTCCAGCAGCTACGACCAGCGACTCCAGCTCCGACGACAGTGACGGTGACGAGTTCGTCATCGCGCCTAGCTCTCAGGGTCAGTAGGCTCTCGGATCCCTTTTTGGTGTCTTGATGCCAAAGAGGGAGAAGAGGTAGAGGAGTCAGGGGGAGTAGTATCTCAGTCTCAGGGGGAGTTTTTTTATTTCTATCTTTTTTATTCTGTATTCTTGAGTGCTTGAGTACTTTTGTTATATTATTTAAGCACTTTTCCTCTTGTCACATTTGCCTATGTTATTAATCGATTAAGCTTTTCGTGCCATTTCATTTTATTTCTACAAGCTCAATGTGTCTTATCTTGTATTCAATGCATAGCTATTTGAGTATTGTACCATCAAATTCATTACTATTGCGCTTTAAATTATTGTGTTGTCATCAATCACCAAAAAGGGGGAGATTGAAAGCATCTAGGCCCCATGAGGTACGGTTTCGGTGATTAATGACAACCATTCGATTTTACTAATGAATTTGTGAATGCAAGGTCCTAATAATCTCTCAATCAAATGAAATCAAAATGACATTGGAGACCCATATAAAATCAACCTTAAGTTCAAATCAATCACATGAAGACAAGGAGTGAAAGCTCTAAATTGACATCATTCAATGCTTGAAGATTATCAGAACAACAATTCAAACAAGTGTCAAAGAGGTCCCATGTTACAACTCAAAACAACTCGAAGTCAACAAGATGAACTCACCAGATCATCCGATGATCTCCGAGATGACTACATCAGTCGAGTTGGTTCAACTGAAGAAGAAGACCTCAGACAAATGTACTCACCGGATCATTCGATGTGAGTGGCTCAGTGACATCGGTCCATCAGTACAGTTTGCAATACTATTGGACCAAGTGAAGCACCGGATCATCCGATGTGCAGACTCACACACATCGGTCGATCACTCCAGTAAGCATCAAGATCAAGCAAATTCTGGAGGAAGAGCCACCGGATCATCCGATGAGAAGACAGGGGCAACATCGGTCTAACAACGGTCATATCTGACACAGTGACATCAGCTAATTTGGCTTTGACCGATGATAACTGAAGGGGAGACATCGGATCATCCGGTGTTCGCAGAGCAATGATGTCAGCCTACTTTTCCAACGGCTATTTCGTGGAGGTTGGCTATTTATACCCCTTCAACCTATCAAATCGACAGGCCTTGATCACCTGAAGCTACCAACACATCCAAGAGCACTCAAGACCAAGAGCTTACACTTCTACACCCATTAGATCATTTGTATAGGCTATATCTAGCTAGAGAAAAGCTTGTGTGCGTCCATTCTCTGTGATTGGAGTCTCTAGACTAGTGAGAGGTTGAAGAGATCCTTCCGGAGCTTGCCAAGGTGTGTGTGGAAGCCCGGAAGATCAAGGATTGTACAAGGCTTGAGCTCCACCTTGCCGGAGATGGCGAACGGAGAATAATAGTGAAGACCCCCTTGTCTCGGTGACTTGGGAGTGGCAAAACCCTTCGATGGGTGCCACAACGTGGATGTAGGAAGATCCTTGTGATCTTGCGGAACCACAGGATAAACTCCGTGTCTCCGTGTCCTTTGAGCGTTTGCATCCCTCTCCCTCCTTTTTACATTTATGAAATCTTCATTCCACAACTTAAATTTACGTTGATTGCATAGATTAATCGCATAGGGAATTGGGCTTTAAGTCGTTAGTTTTTAATTACCTTAAAATTTGAAAGAAATCCCAATTCACCCCCCCCCCCTCTTGGGCGTTTCGATCCTCACAAGTGTCGGTAAGAACACTTGTAAGAGCATGGTAAGATGCTTGAGAGTGTGTGATTCCACTTCCACTTTGCTATTATCCTTTGTAGTTGATAGGGATAACATATTTTTTGTGTTGTCTTCTGTTTGCTACTAACAATGTCAGGTAAAAGCAAGAATCATGCATTATATGCTGAGATGATGGACATGATGAAGACGACGATGGAGTTTCTCAGTAAAAATCAAACATCAACCAAGGATTCACATGACATTCAGACCACCTTTACAACACCTTCCACAAGAAGTAATTACATTCGCCCATCTCTTCCTTCTTATGATGGTTTTGGTTATGATGAATATATTACTTGGGAAATAGAGGTGGATAAAATTTTTGGACAATGTCATATGTGTGAGAGGAGAAAGATTAGAAATGTTGCAAGTGCATTAGTAGATTGTGCATGGTGGAACAATTTAAATGAATTAGAAAAACCTCGAACATGGAAAGAAACAAAAATTCTTATGCGAGAAACTTTTGCTAATGTATCTATGTGCAAAGAAGAAATTCAGCAATTTGAGGAGAAATTTCTTGTTGTACCTCCTTTTGTGTCTAACGTTTTGCAGGACAATATAGAAAATAATATAGATGATGCAAAAGGGAACGAGGCTTTTGACAACACGCTTGATGTGGAGATCGGGACCAAATAGGAAAATTGGTCCCGATCTTCTGAAAGGTAATGGATAAGTCGATTGATGTGGAGATCTCGACGTTGATGATCCGAGGCTCTCGAGTAGAACACGAACAACCCCTGCAATCACTACACCACCGCTCCGTTGGTTATCAACCGTGCTGCACATGCTTGACCTCGCCAAGAAGGCTAATCCCTGCAAGTGCAACCGAGAACACAAGCAAGAACGTAGAAGAAGCAATCTGAAATTGCTGAATTGGGGTTTCACAAACTGATAAACGGCGATATTATTGATCTAAGCAAAACCCAATTGTTCATGGCGGCTACTATGGAGTATATATAGGTGGGAGGACGTCCAAGGGGGTGTTGGAGTCGTTACCTAACCCTAAAACACGAAAATAATAGACTTAGAATTGATACAAGGCCCAATGGCCCAATACGATGGCGCAGCACCCTGATAGATTCTGAACTCGATTTTGTTTCGACGATTCCCGTCGACTCCGAAGGAATTTGGATATGGGACCAGCACCATTAGAAAGGTTATCGTCTCCACTTCCGTGCATATGTGGAATGTCCAAAACGGAGTTCTTATGCGTCCTGGGCGTCCGTTTTAGTGCGTACTGCTCCTGGACTCCGAGTTGGATACGATTTGGAGGTTGGTTCGGTTTCCATCTTCTTTGAAGGAATTATCTGGTCTTCCACGTCCCTAATACTCCCTCCAAGTACTCCTTGAACCTCTCCATGGATCCTAATCACAAATAAATCATTAAATAGCAATCTATGCTCAAAAACATATAAGGAAATATATAAGAACGAGTTCACCTCTGAAATTAATTGTTGTGTATGAACTATATTGATTGCATCTTGTATGTTCAATGGAGTGTTGTTTGTATCCATATAAGTGTTGTCCTCATCATTCTCCCCTTCTTGAATTGGAGTCGTCCTCGACTCATGTTGATCTCCTCTCATGTGTTGGCCGAAATGTTCAACACCATCAAATCTTCTTGTATGCAAGAATGGAGGAGGCCAAGGTGGTGGACGACATAGTGCGCCATCTTGATCTTGTCCATCAAATAAGAGTGCACATTCACTTGAGCCAGGTTCCCAAACAAATAAACATCGTGTCATGTTTATAGGTGCAATAATAATGTGCATGATCTCATCAGTACAAATCCATAAACAATCTCAAAAGGGCATTTCTTACTACTAGAATGTAAGGAGCGATTATAAGCAAACTCAATATGAGGCAAACACTCTTCTCACATTTTTATATTTTTTTAGAACATCCCTAAGCATGGTAGACAAGCTTCTATTCATAACCTCAGTTTGACCATCAGTTTGGGTATGACAAGTAGTTAAAAATAAAAGCTTAGTCCCAAATTTTGCCTATAAAGTTCTTAAAAAATGGCTAAGAAACTTAGCATCACGATTTGAATCTATTGTGTTTGGCACACCATGCAACCTAACAATCTCTCAGAAAAATAAATCAGCAACATGTGTAGCATCATCACTTTTATGACAAGGTATGAAGTGGGCCATTTTAGAAAATCTATCCACCACAACAAAGATGTGATCCCTCCCCTTCTTTGTTCTAGGCAGTCCTAAAACAAAGTCCATAGAAATGTCCTCCCAAGGCATGCTAGGAACAGGAAGAGGCATGTAAAAACTATGTGGATTAAGTCGTGACTTAGCTTTTTGACATGTCGTGCAGCGAGCAACGAAGCGCTCCACGTCTCGTCTCGTCCTAGGCCAAAAGAAATGACCAACAAGTATGTCCTCCGTCTTTTTCACTCCAAAGTGCCCCATGAGCCCGCCTCTGATGAACCCAACGGGTATGGGGGATGCCCTATCTTTCGATGAGAGATGTTGGTGGTGAATGAATTTGGTGGAGGCTGACGTTGGCTACCAGACTACCACAACCAGAATGGTGTGGCGCCTTGAGCGACAGTTACACCGTCTCCTGGTAAGTACGATTTGGATGGAGGTCGATGTTGTGCTACCTGACTACAACAACCACAAGGGTGTTGCGCCTTAGCGATAGTTACACCGGCTCCTGTTGTTGTTGTTCCTACCGTGCCAAGAACAACCTTGAACCTGTAAGCAATCGAAGAACAAGCAAGAACAAGATAACAAGCAAACATTCACGGGTGTAATAAGTTGGGGTTCTGATTCAAGTAATCGAAAGGTCTCATCGACACTTGCGTTACAAGGAAGTAGCAATGGCTAAACATACAGAAAACAAAACCCAAGTTCTTCCTATGGCTGCTAGTTGTTTATATAGAGGAGGAAGACTAGAACCCAAGTTCTTCCTATGGAGTCACGAGTCTTGTTCGGACTTTACTGATCAGCTCAAGTGTCATCTACCTTTGATTCTTGATCCAATGGACCTTTCCATCAAGTACTTATCGGCATTAAACAACATTGGGAGTTGAAAGTTATGCCCCTTTTAAGTTGGTACTTGATGCAGTTACGAGGACCCCTCGGGTGGAGCAGCCTTCATTGCATTAATCTCTCCACTCCTCCTAGCTGGATCAATTTCCAAGCACCTACTAATATCAAGGTCATCACAAGGCTTTAATAGTTCCCCATTTGAAAGATAATTACTTTGAACAGCCAGGAATGAGTTCACCTGATAATTATGTTGACGTGCACGAGCGCGTGTCATTGGACCTTGATTTGTTGCAAGTGGTGGATGGGCTGCTATTGTGGTTGTATCAACGGTAGCGATGTCCTCATCAGCCTCCATGCGCTTCCTGTAACAACAACAAACGAACAGAGCTAGCTGGAATGCATAGCTTGTTAGCTCTAAACACATACCCATCATTGAGGATAAATTTATCCAACGTTCTTCCCTCTTTATACTTCAGCAATACATCTTTGAAATCAGTATCATGTTTATATTGACCTTTAATCCTTTCCAATCCAAAAATTTTAAAGTCGAGTTGAGATAGAAGAGTATAACGTCTGGATAAAGCATCAGCAATAACATTGTCCTTTCCTTTTTGTGTGTTTGATGACATAAGGAAAAGACTCAATAAATTCCATCCACTTAGCATGCCTACCGTTCAGTTTTCCTTGACTTCTAATATGCTTTAGTGATTCATGATCAGAATGGACAACAAATTCTTTGGGCCAGAAATAATGCTGCCATGTTTCTGAAGTCCGTACAAGATCATATAACTCCTTATCATAGGTAGAATAACTCAGAATAGGCCCACTCATTTTCTCACAAAAATATGCAACAGGTTTTCCTTCTTGTAACAAAACACCACCCAATCCAATCCCACTAGCATCACATTCAAGCTCAAAAGTCTTACAAAGCACTCCACTAGGCTGAGGATTCGACCTCAACGGCGACCACGAGCGTCGCAAAGCACTCCACGTCATCTGTTGGGGATCTTGGGCACTCGCGTCCCGGAATGCGATCAAGACCCTGCGTCGGGTGGTGGCATCGCGATATCCTACTCACGCTCAGCACCGCATCATAGATTGATGGAGATGTCGATCAGCTTTGACGCCACCAACTGCCCTGAAAACATGGCGGGAGTCGGGCTTTTGCCCCTCCTCGTCGCCCCACCATCACCAACAATGAGTTCTACCACGTCCTGATAGATGGCAGGGCCAGCCTCAACCTCATCAGTCGTGCGGCCTTCAACAAGCTGAGGATCCCTGTTAATGAGGACATCACAATAGTGGATACACATGTTGAACTACAAAGACCAATCTCAAGAGCACGAGCGCGGCTACTAAATTAACAGGTGAACTCATTCCTAAATGTCTATCCATGTGAATTTGAGAATGGATTGCTATGTAATGATTTATTTGTTATTAGGAACCATGGAGGAGATCAACAAGTGAGGATAGAAGGCCATGGGAACATGGAGAACTAGCTGGGATGTCCACAAGTTGATGGAACCAGTTTACAACTCGGACTCGAGTTCAACTCAGAGTCCAGAAGCACTCCATCTTAAAACGTACGCCCAAGATGCACACGGACTCCGTTTTTGACATTTTTCATATGAACGGAAATAGGAGAAGATAAACTTTCCAATAGCTCTGGTCCCACATAAAAATTCCTCCAGAGTCATTAGGAATCGTCGAAATAAGTTGAGTCCAGATTTCTGTCCGGTGTTGCGCCACCGTATTGTGCCATTGGGCCTTGTATGAAGTTTACATCCCTTATTTTCATGTCTTGGAGTTAGGTCACGACTCCAATACCCTTTGGACGTCCTCCCACCTATATATACTTCATAGTAGCTGTAATGAACAATTGGTTTTTGCTTAGATCAATAGTGTCGTCATTCTACGGTTTGTGAAAGCCAAACTTCACAATTTCAGATCGTGTCTTCTACGTTCTTGCTTGTGTTCTCGATTGCACTTGCAGGGATTAACCTTCTTGGCGAGGTCAGTCGTGTCCTGCACGGTTGATAACCAACAGAGCGGTGGTGTAGTGATTGCAGGGTTTTTTTCTTATTCTACTCGAGAGACTCGGATCATCAACGTCGAGATCTCCATCAATCGACATATCCATTACCTTTCAGAAATCGGGCCTAAACCTCCTTACCAATAGGTATCAGATTTCCAGGTTGCCTGTTTGGTAATTCATCTAACCATTACATTGTTTTGTTTTTCATACCCAGTGTCCACAAAAAGCCATAAAAAACATGCAGTTTAGTAGATCTGTTCATTACTTTGTCCAAACCACCATTGAGCCTTTGCAACTTTTTTTTCATTTTGGTTTTGTTGAGTTTTGTCCGTGGTTGAGTCGTATTGCTGGTTTAGAAAGTGTTTTGGGTCTTAGTTTGAGTTTTGCATTGTGTTGATTCATCCTTTTGAATCACGTCATCACACCCAGATTAGATTCATCTTTGTCCAGTTTCGTATTTTCATCATATCTCACTCATACGAACTCATATTTTCGTGTTCTTGTACTTTCTGGAAATCTTAAGAAGTTTTCTATAACTTGCATATTCATGAGCTTCCCAGAAAATAGAGTTATCAATGTTGAAATTGCATTAGATCTGAATCTGTTATTGACCTAGAATTTTTGAATAGTCTATATTTTCGGGGCAATATATCCTATTGTTTTAATCCAAAATAGGTCTTCCATATACTGAAATTAAAGAGGAGAGATAGGTCTATAGTCTTGATGTTGAAATTTTTTAGATTTGGGGTCTCTAAAGGTGCCTAATTATCCTTAGAAGATTGAGCAGAAAATCTGTAACAGACCTTCGAGATATCTTTGATTGCTCTGCATTTCTTTTGTAGCACATTCTGAAAAAAAATAAAAAATAAAACAAAGAAGACAAAAGAAAAAGGCATGTGCAAAAAAAAGGGTACAAAAGCAGCATAAAATAGCAGAGAAAAGAAAACAAAGAAAAATAATAACGGAAGTGCTTGCATCCTTGTGTTCTATAGTTTTGTTTCATGTCTTGCTAGCTTGAACTACTAGGTGTTAGAAAATCAGTGATACGCTACTTTAGCAACTCTACCGCATCACCCAGGAAACATGCGAGTACAGAGGTCATGGATCGTTACCACTAGACGCGCAGTGCAGCAGAACATAGACGCGTGTCTGTGTAGGGGAAATAGACGATCTCGTTCGTCTCCTCCTCGCCCTCTTCTCAGCAGCAGTAGACAAACAGGTTCGTCGTAGCCGATCAGCGCAGCAGTAGCAGCAGTGCCTCCACGAAGTCCACACGTACGGAGAGGAACGCCGTGTGCCGGTGTGCTAGCACCGCGCGCGGCGCAAGAGTCTCGGTGTGAGGCCTTCGAGGGGTGGCGGCTAGGGCTGTCACGTAGTGGGGTGATTAGCCCCTAACCCTACCCCTCATATTTATAGGCGTACTAATGGTCTTTTAGGTTGCAGACCCATTAGTACCCTAATTGTTTATGGATCAAATATCCAATTGGCCTTAACCCGAATTGTTCTGATTGCATCTTGGGCACATCACCAAAAATATCCCACTTGCACTAGAGATAATCATCTAGCCAAGATTTTCGATATTCAAACACCTTAAGTGTGTGACCCGATAGGTTCATGTGCAGTCGGTTGTGAGTGGAAATCGTTTCCATCCACAAGTTAGTAGAGGTACCTAGCAGGACATACTGACTCCCGAATGTACATAAAGATCATATTGGCCGAACCTAGATACATTCAACATGCTAATCCCTTTGCCTCACGATACCAGTCAAGCTCAAGGCGAGATTCATGCCATCCTTGTGATAGCTCGACCATTCACTCGATCAAATAGTGGATTCATTCTGTGACTAACTTTTAGTCACTATGATTAACCTTTAATCACCTTGGCATGGCCATGCACTTTCAAATCCAACTATCTCGAGGGGCCCAGAGATACTCCTGTTATTAAGGAGGGGCAAATCCCATCTTGATCCGCACACATCTCATTTTATGTTTCATTATATATCCGAAGAAAACTTTTATGACTACCCAGTTACGGAGTAGCGTTTGGTAGTCTCAAAGTACACAACTATGCATAGTGAGAACAATGGCAATCTCTGGTCTAAGGATCTAGCAGGTGTATCACTCAAGACCAACTGATGGCACATATAGAAATAACAATTCCAACAGTGTCTCAGAGTGGGTCAATCCAACACCATGTTCACTAACATGTGTTCACATTATTAATTCGATATCTCCATATCCATGATCCGTGAAACGTGATCATGAATTAATAAATGTGCTAGTATGTATGCAATCATTACGTCATATAATGATATAGACTAGGGATCATCTGGAGTAACATTAAAATTAACAAAGAGTTTCATGAACAAGTCACATACTTGATGATCAATGTAAATAATGATTACTCATATAACAATTTAATTAATAGTACATAAACATAGCTGTGACACAAGTCTCCCACTACACACTATGATCACTAATGTAAGTACCTAATACCCATAGATCTCGTGTGCGCCTCATGCTTTGATTGTGGAAGAGGCTTTGTCAACAGATCTGCAACATTCAAATCTGTGTGCACCTTGCATATCTTCACATCACCCCGGTCGATGATCTCTCAAATGAGGTGATAGCGTCGTAGTATGTGGTTGGATCGTTTGTGTGATCTAGGCTCCTTTGCCTGTGCGATGGCTCCACTATTGTGACAGTAGAGATCCACATGACCGGACGCGCTAGGAACAACACCCAACTCAGAAACAAATTTTCTGATCCAAACAGCTTCCTTTGCAGCTTTAGAAGCTACAATATACTCCGCCTCTGTGGTTGAATCTGCTACTGTATCTTGCTTGGAACTTTTCCAGCTCACTGCCCCTCCATTGAGGCAAAATACAAAACTGGATTGCGATCTAGAATCATCCTTATCAGTTTGGAAACTGGCATCGGTGTAACCTTTTACAACAAGCTCTTCTTCACCTCCAAACACTAAGAATGCATCCTTAGTTCTTCTCAAGTACTTAAGGATGCTTTTGACAACGGTCCAATGAGCCTCACCATAATCTGATTGATACCTGCTCGTGATACTTAGAGCATAAGATACATCTGGGCGTGTACATAGCATGGCATACATGATGGATCCAATAGTCGAAGCATAAGGAATCGCTCTCATCCTCTTTTGCTCATCATGTGTCGAAGGACACTGACTCTTGCTTAGAGTAATGCCATGTGACATTGACAAGAAACCTTTCTTGGAATCTTGCATATTGAACTGATTCAATATATTGTCAATATATGTATCTTGGCTTAATCCAATTAGCCTTTTAGATCTATCTCTATAGATCTGATCTTTATGCCCAAAATATACGTTGCCTGTCCTAAATCCTTCATTGAGAAACTTTTTCTTAATGAGTATTTAACATCATCAAGAATTGGAATGTCATTTCCGATCAATAATATGTCATCTACATATAGGACTAGAAATACATGTGCGCTGCCACTAAACTTCTTGTAAATACAAGGTTCTTCTATGTTCTTGATGAAACCAAACCCTTTGATTACTTCATCAAAACGCAGATTCCAACTCCGAGATGCTTGCTTCAGTCCATAGATAGACTTTAAGCTTGCATATTTTACTAGCATTTTTAGGATCAACAAAACCCTCAGGTTGTTTCATGTACACATCCTCAGTTAGAAAGTCATTAAGAAAGGTTGTTTTGACATCCATCTTCCATATTTCATAATCAAAATATGCAGCAATTGCTAGAAGAACAGACTTTAGCATTGCGACGGGTGAGAAAGTTTCATCATAATCAACACCTTGAATTTGTTTGAAAGCTTTCGCCACCAATCGCGCTTTATAGATGTGAACCTTTCCATCCATATCAGTTTTTTTCTTAAAAATTCATTTATAATCGATGGGTCTCACACCTACGATTGGATCAACCAAGTTCCAAACTTGATTCTCATGCATGGATTCAATTTCGGATTCCATGGCTCCAAGCCACTTCTTAGAGTTGGGTTCCATCATTGCTTCGGTATAGGTCGCAGGCTCATTATTGTCCAACAATACCATGTCATGTTGTCCCGCGGTTAGAAGCATTAACTTTTTAGTCGTACGATGTACCCTTGTAGACCTTCGTGGGGCTGGTGTTTCATCAACTGGTTGCACAACATCTTGTACATCCCGTGTAGGATCAGTGGATGCTGAAACATTTTCAGGTATTTCTTAAATTTCTTTAAGATGCACCTTGCTCCCACTACCTCCTTTAGAGAGAAACTCTTTCACCAAGAAGACACCATTGCAAGCGGTAAACACTTTACCCTCTATTTTATTATAAAAATAATATCCTTTGGTTTCCCTAGGATATCCCACAAAGAAGCAATTGTCTGATTTTGGAGTGAGTTTGTCTGACGTGAAACGTTTGACATAAACATCACATCCCCAAACTTTGAGGAAAGATAATCTCGGACGTTTCCCAGTCCACATCTCATATGGTGTCTTCTCAACAGACTTAGTTGGGACTCTGTTTAGTGTAAACGCACCAGTTTCAAGAGCATAACCCCAAAAGGATAGTGGAAGATCTGTTTGGCTCATCATCGACCTAACCATGTCCAACAAGGTTGGGTTCCTCCGCTCGGACACCCCATTCTATTGAGGCGTTCCAGGTAGAGTCAATTGTGGAACAATTCCACATTGTTTTAAATGATCATAAAATTCATGGCTCAAATATTCACCCTCATGATCAGATCGTAGAAGTTTAATTGTCTTGCCCAATTGATTATGTACTTCATTCTGAAATTCTTTGAACTTTTCAAAGGATTCAGACTTGTGCCTCATTAGGTAGACATAACCATATCTACTAAAGTCATCGCTAAATGTGATGAAGTACTGAAAACCACCTCTGGCAATTGAACCCATTGGTCCACATACATCTCTATGTATAAGTCCCAACAAGTCAGTCGCACTCTCACTTTGACCAGTGAATGGTGCTTTGGTGATCCTCCCAAGCAAACAAGATTCACATGTGTCAAGTGATTCAAAATCAAATGAGCTTAGTAAACCATATTTATGGAGTTTTTCAATGCGTTTCTCATTTATATGACCTAAGCGACAATGCCAAATAAAAGTAGGATTTAGATCATTTCGTCGAGCCCTTTTGGTATTAATGTTATAGACATTTTTATCCTCAAGATCAATAACATATAATCCATTCACCAATGGACATTGAGCATAGAAAATATTATTGTAATAAATAGAACTATATTTGTTCTTTATTACAATCTCATAACCATCAACTTCTTCTGAACATGAAGAATAGATAATGTTCTTGCTCAAAGTAGGAATGCAATAACCATTATTCAATTCCAAAACTAATCCTGAGGGTAATGACAAGTGGAAAGTTCCGACAGCTATGACCGCAACCTCTGCTCCATTGCCGACACGAACATCCAACTTGCCTTTTGCAAATCTTCTAGTGTCACTTAGACCCTGCAACGATTTGCATGTGTGAATCATCGATTCTGTATCAAATACCCATGATTCACTAGAAGATAATGCAATGTTAATTTCTATAGCATTTATACCTGAAGCGGAAGTCTCATGTCCCTTCTTCTTCTTCATATCCTCCAAGTACTTTTGCAGTTCCTAGACTAGTGCCCCTTACCATCACAGTGAAAGCATTCATCATCAGGAGAAAGGCCAGATTTACCCTTTGGCTTAGACTTTGAGCTTGAGGGCTCTTCGGGAACCTTTCCCTTGCCTTTGCCTTTAGGATCCATCATCACATATGTGGCGTTTTTCTTAATGCTTTCTTCGGCTGTTTTAAGCATCCCATGCAATTCAGCCAAAGATTCCTCCATGCCATTCATTTGAAAATTCAATATGAATGGCTCGTAGCTCGGTGGGAGCGACTGGAGAACAACGTCAATAGTCAGATCATCCTTGAGTTCAAAACCAAGTTTGCCCAAAGTTTCAATGTAACAAATCATCTTGATTACATGAGGGCTGACCGGGCTACCCTCCGCCAGCTTGTATGAGAACAAGGACTTTGAGATGTTGTATCTCTCAGCCCTTGCTTGATTCTCAAACATTCCACGTAGTCCCTCAATCATAGAATAAGCATCTATATGCTCATACTGCTTTTGCAGATCCGGGGACATAGAGGCAAGCATGAGACAGCTTACATTAAGTGCATCATCGTAGTGCTTTGTATAAGCTCTATGTGCTGCATTATTTGCATCAGCTGGGAGGTCATCAGGGTAAGGTTGCAGAAGAACATACTCGGTTTTCTGTTGCCTAAGAATGATTCTCAGGTTGCGGTACCAATCGATAAAGTTAGCTCCATTGAGCTTTTCCTTTTTAAGCACATATTGCAAATTGAAACCAGAATTGTTACTAGAAGACATTATCTACAATAGAAAATAAATATGCAAGATTTAACACTATGTTATGTATCAATCGTCTATTAACAGTTTAATAAAAGATATCACCACTATATGATCATCGTCTTCCCTCTAATGATATATAGTGGTTCAAGATCCATATTCACTAATTTCAAGTGAGCTTTGCCTTCACTGCTAGGAAATTAGTGACATAGGTAAACAACCATTGTTAATCATATCCCTATATGACTCTTGTTTGTTGGGTGACATCCAATGCCCCGGCACCAAACTCTATGCCATAAAGCCCAAAACCGTTTTGATAGCTTTGTTGAGTAAACCAACACTATGCATGTGAATGTCCAACATTCACCCTATGAATTATGATAGATGATGGTACTTTGCTTTGGCAAACCTACCACACAATGATCAAAATATCATAGGTGCAGCTATTGGTAAATGGCATCAAATGCTCGACTTTTGTGAGGGAAGCTATTCTATCATGACAAAACATCCACCATATGAAAAGCATGAAAAGAATAGTAATGAGCATCAGAGGCATATCATCATATCACATTGTGAATAGTATGGCCTTTAGAATCATAATGGCCTCCATCGCCATGGTTCCATCAAGATCTGAGCTGTCGTGCCTCCCTTCTTATGGTGATCTCCATCTCCACCATGCTTGAAGACATCTCCATGATAATAAAAGAAGCTAATACAACTAATAGCTACCAAATAAATTACATGATAGATCAAACATCACAGGTCGACACGTAGGTCGTTATACAATTATGTGACAACCTCAACCCGGTTGTGTTAAATTTGCAACACGTCGGCTGCATGAATTTACACAGAGATCATCACATCACATTAAGGCCATACCATTCACATCATTCCCTGCAAAAACGAGTTAAGCGTAGAATGATTTGTAGCGTGAAACTATATTCTATAATCGTTATAGCAGACAGCAAAACAGCAGTCCCACATCGTATCTATGAAATCACTATGAAAATCTCATCGGATTGATCAAATCAACCCGAATCCGAGCCATTCAGAATGCCTCAATTTTCAATGTGACCGGTTATTCGTGAGTAGATCGCGACTCATGACCGTGGTCTATTGGCTCAATCTATTAGATATGTACGCGATTAGTCTTGATGCTGATTCCAGCCGGTAGGGACAGATTGCGCACACAGCAGGGAAGGAGCACGAACTGACCCTTTAGTCATATACTATCACAATCTACTCTAACCAATTCCAAACCCCAAAAACCGTGCAAAAAATTCATCGTATGAATATGTCTGCAGTAGATTCCATCTACTAAGAAGATCCAAACCAAAAACTACGCAAGTCGGCTCTGATGCCGCTGTTAGAAAATCGGCGGTACGCTACTTTAGCAACTGTACTGCATCACCTAGGAAACATGCGAGTACAGAGGTCATGGATCATTACCACTAGATGTGCAGCGCAGCGGAACGTAGACGCGTGTCTGTGTAGAGGAAGTAGACGATCCTGTTCGTCTCCTCCTTGCCCTCTTCTTAGCAGCAGTAGACAAAAAGGTTCGTCGTAGCCGATCAGCGCAGCAGTAGCAGCAGTGCCTCCACGGAGTCCACACGTACGGAGAGGAACGTCGTGCGCCGGTGTGCTAGCACCGCGTGCGCGGCAAGGGTCTCGACGTGAGGCCTTCGAGGGGTGGCGGCTAGAGCTGTCACGTGGTGGGGTGATTAGCCCCTAACCCTACCCCTCATATTTATAGGCGTACTAATGGGCTTTTTGGTTGCAGACCCATTAGTAACCTAATTGTTTATGGATCAAATATTCAATAGGCCTTAACCTGAATTGTTATGATTGCCTCTTGGGCACATCACCAACACTAGGAACACATTTAGGCCAACAACTTTGACAAGTACTTTGGACACTTATTCAACTTTACTATCTGATTGCATTGTTGCTAATCCTTGCTACATATAAAGTGTCATCCAAGCTCTACTTTCTCTTTAGAAGAATAGATACCTTTTGCAATCACCCCACGCTTCATTGGTTCATCTCACCATCCACACTACCTAATGTGTCGGTAATATCACTTGTAAGAGTGTGGTAAGATGCTTGAGCGAGAGAGATTGTCCTTCCACCTCTCACATTGCCACTACTCTTTGTAGTTGATAGGGATAACATCTTCCTGTTGTCTTTTTTTGTACTACTAGCAATGGCAGGAAATAATGGTGATGGAATTTCAAATGCTGAGTTGCGTAACATGATGAACGATATGTCAGAAGTGTTTACCAAAAATACTGCAGCAACAGCGAGTCATTGGCGCACTTGACTCGCCAACTTGATGACCTTGCTTTTTGGATGGGTAATCTTGAGACTCGGCTGCCTCTCGCTGGACATGAAGACGATGCTTGTGATGATATAAAAGATCATAATCATCAACCATGACTTCCACTCTATCGTGGAGGTATAGAAGGTAATAATCACCATAACAATTATAACCGTCCTCTTGATGACCCTTTTGTTGAGGTCAAATTTACTATACCCTCCTTTTTTGGTGCTTATGATGTTGAGGCTTATCTTGATTGGGATATCTCAGTAGAGCAAAAGTTTAATGCCCATCTTGTTCCTGAACAACATAGAGTTTGTCAAGCCACTAGTGAGTTTAAGGATTTTGCTATCATATGGTGGAATGAACTTGTTAAAACTAGAACTGATCCTCCAACATGGGATAGATTAAAGGAAGCTATGCGTGTTCGTTTTGTGCCGCCTTCTTTTCAGCGAGACCTTTTGATCAAATTGGGCCGTTTAGACCAAGGTAACATGTCAGTAGAAGAATACAATCAAGAGCTACAAAAGGGTATGTTGCGCTGTGGGGAACTAGAGGACTAGCTCGCTTTTATGGAGGGTTGAGACGCGAAATTCAGGACATTGTTGATTACAAGAAATATGATACTGTTAACAGATTATTTCAGCTTGCTATGCTGGCAGAAAAAGAATTGCAAGGCCGCCAACAGCAGCAACAACGCAAGAGGACCAGAGGACCACCTTCACGCCGCGTTCGACGTCTACACAATCGAAAACAACACCATCTTTGAGTTTTCGTGCAGCCACTACACAATCCAATGGCGGCCATAGAACTGCACCTGCTGCTCCACCTTCTTGGGTGCCGGAGGGCAGCAAGTCAACATCATTCCAGCCTTTGTCTTCCACTTCTACGAGTTGTACTTCTGACATTAAGTGTCACCGCTGCCAAGGACTTGGTCACATGATGAGAGATTGCCCGAGCAAACGAGCATACATAAAATGCGACGATGGCGGGTACGATAGTACTTCGGATGTTGAAGATGAATATTCTTTTGCTACTAATGTTGCAGGTCATTCAAATGACGAACAATCCAACGGAGAGGCATTTGGTATAGCAGTGGTGGAAAACTATAGGAGCATCATTGTGCAGCATGCATTGAGCACCAAAGTGGAGGTCGACGACAAGCTACAACGACACAACCTCATTCACATGTTTCTCATCGTCAAAGACTATTGTGTACACACTATAATTGATGGAAGCAGCTG
This sequence comes from Tuctoria greenei, assembly GCA_036927565.1. Classification (NCBI taxonomy): domain Eukaryota; kingdom Viridiplantae; phylum Streptophyta; class Magnoliopsida; order Poales; family Poaceae; genus Tuctoria; species Tuctoria greenei. The sequence goes on along the minus strand of JAYESD010000007.1, from coordinate 110,607,824 downwards.
CAATAACTTGGTGAACACGGACGTAGTCAAGAAACTTGGCTTGACAACAAGAGCACACCCTCATCCATACCACATTCAGTGGTTCAACAACGGCGGTAAGGTTCGGGTAACACAAACTACAAGAATAAATTTTTCATTTGCTTCTTACAATGATTTTTCTGATTTTGATGTCGTGCCTATGGATGCATGTTCTCTTTTGTTGGGTCGTCCTGGGGAATTTGATACAGATGCGATTCATCATGGTAGAACTAATAAATACACAATCATGCATAAAGGAAAGAAAATCAATTTGCTTCCTACGACTCCTGCTTAAATTGTGCATTTTGAGAAGAGTAAAATTCGTGATGATAAAGCAACAAAACTAGAATCTGAAAAGCAGCAAGTCATTAAGTTAAAATCATCTTCATTGCTTGCAACAAAATATGACCTTGCTGATTTATTTGATGCTAAGGGGATGTGCTATGTTTTAGTATGCAAAGAAGCCATGTTTTCACTTCATGAATTGTCTATTGCATTGCCCCCTGCTGTTGCTAAACTTTTATAGGAGTTCGAGGATGTGTTTCCCTCCGAGATACCCCCTGGTTTACCACCCAAGAGGGGCATTGAACACAAGATCGACTTAATTCCAGGAGCAAGCTTGCCAAATCGTACAGCGTCCAAGGCCAATCCAGAGGAGACTAAGGAAATTCATCGTCAAGTCCAAAATCTTTTAGACCGTGGGTACATTCGTGAAAGCCATAGCCCTTATTCCGTTTCTATTTTTTGGTTCCTGGCGTTGACAACTCTGCAACAATTGTGGGCGACCCGCCGAAGCATCCAACTTCGGCACCGCCCATGGGGCCTATCGTAGACGACTCTGCGACGATGGTGGGCGACGCCAGAGCAGTCAGCTCCGGCACCAACCAAGGGACCTGCCGTTGATAACTCTACGACCATGGTGGGCAACCCCAAAGCATGCAGCTCCGGCACCACCCAGGGGGCCTACCGTCGATGACTCTACGACTGGCGCCCGCCCTTCCTCCGTTGCCCTCTGCTTGTGCGCCGCCGACCTTCGCCGCGTGCCACCGCCCTCTGGAGCCGCCCGCCCTCCACCCCCCCCCCCCCCCCCAGCGCCTCCGACCCCTCCGGCCCCTTCGACGACCTCTGCTCGCGCGTCGCGCGGTCAATGTATAATCTAAGTTATATTAGTTGCATTTCAATTTATTAGTTTAATTTTTAATGTATTATTTCTAACTATTAGTTGCATTTCTAGGTATTAATTAGTTGAATTTCTAATGTATGCATGTTTCTAGCTATTAGTTGCTTTTCTACCTATTAATTGAGTTTGAATGTATGTTTGAAATGTATTTCAACATACATTTTTAGCTATTAGTTGCAAACCAAAAAGTTGAGTTAAAATGAATTTCTAATGTATGTTTGTTGGAAGAGTAGCATATATAAATTTAATTAGCGATTTGGAAAATGTTTTTATGTTCACTAGGTAATGTAGAGTGAGTCTTCATTTCATCCATAAAAGAACGATACATCTCATATATAATTATATGATTTGTGTGTATTATCTATTAGATTTTTTACATTTTCTACTTTGAAGGTATAAGCTAAAAATGAGTGACGATCATAAAGCGATGTATGATGGTTGGAGTTCAAGTGGTGCGCACACTATGGATGGGCTCGTATCGCGGATGTTTTCATCAACCAAGCCTTTGCTAGTGGTGCTCCTGTTGCGAAGTGTCCGTGTAGCAAGTGTCAGAATTGTCGACATATGTATAAGGATGAAACTAAGTTGCACATTTGCAAGCACGGTTTTATGCCTAACTACCTAGTATGGAACGAGCACGGGGAGATGGTTCATGACAACCAGCCGGACATAAACGAGAATGATGATCGGATGGATGAGATGTTAGCGGACATCGGTAGAGAGTACGAAGAGGGGTCAACGCCAAAGGAGGTGAAGGAGTTTTACGACCTTCTTGCCGCCTCAAGTGAAAAAAGTGCATGAGAGCACCAATGTGACTGTTCTACAGGCAATGACACAACTTATGGCGATGAAGTCCAAGTTCAATTTTGCAGACAATTGCTATAATGGTATCTAGAAGCTGATTAGTGATCTCCTTCCATCTGGGCATAAGATGCCGGAAGACATACCACTTTAAGAAGTTTTTGGGTGATCTTGGCATGAACTATAATAAGATTGATGCTTGCGGTAATAATTGCATGTTGTTTTGGAAGGAACACATGAACGATACCATTGTATGCATTGCAATGCATCTAGATATGTCCTTTCAGGTACTATTTCGGACTAATTGATAAGCTATCTGTTATCTTTGTTTTATTGTTAACTAATTAACTAATATTGTTTGAACAAGCTACAGAGGCACCTTTTATGTACTCCAAGCAAAAGCTTGGATGAACGAATAGTTATAAAGCCAAAGGGTACTAGGTGATGGGTCGATGTTAATTGGAATGGCAGGGGGCATCGACGAGTAATTAACACGGAGTTGGGAAACACCATCCAGTTTTGCTTTCCCAGGATGGTTGTGTTGGACGGTCGAAGAATTGCGGTGCATAGTTGGGATCAATATGCACTGAAAGAGTATGCCCCTACGGGTACTTGTCAGAATAGAGTTTAGGATATGTTTTGGGTAAGTGTATTCATAGTCCTTCAATTACATTACATCTTGTTCTGATTGACGAATTGTTGTTTGTATTGGAGGGTGTGTTTCGTGTGCAGGAAGGTGAGAGTGAAGCATATGCAAGAGCGGTTTTCCATGAGTCAGCAAAAAGGTGCACAAAGGACTCCTTCTTTGATGCCCGGATCAAAGTTGTGATTGTGTACTACAAGACAAAGTTGTTGACACGTATATTAAAAAATGAAGCAGCAAAATTACATCTAACTAAGGAGGAGTACTTAAATAGCAATGTGGATTGAATATGTGTAAATCCATAAGCTTGAGAATTGTTAAGCGAGTATTGGGCATCGGAGGAGTTCAAGTTAGTTTCGGATAGAAACCAAAAAAATCGGACGCCAAGCCTGGAAAGCATTACTATGGGCAGGATGGACATGCGCTGGTGGAACAAAAAATGGTATGAATTCTTAAAATCATATTTATATTGCTTCAAATTATTGTATTGATTAAACTTCAAATTTTGTTATTGCAGCATGCTGAAACTGGTATCACTCCTAGCTTTTTTGAGGTTTACCTTAAGGGGCATAAAGGTCCAGACCCAAATCGCCCGGAGCAATTGTGTGACGAGGCAACAACACAAAAGTATGATCTATCTAAGTCATTTTATCTTTTATTACATCTACTCATGAACTCATTGTATCTACATAGACGAAATATGTTGAGTGCTTCAGGAAAATTATGGAGATGAGGCGGATTATGTAAGAGCGCCATTGGATGTGGGTGCGGCAAATGAAGCTGGTGGAGGTGTGTCTCATGGGAGGTATGTGTAAGGATTATGATGTTTCTAAGTTAATGAATGTCAATTCATCGCACTTCTATCTTTTGTAGACTTGGGTTGGGTGACGGGTATGTGGAGCGTGAGGCCTATGTTAGGCGACGACACTCCAGTGCTAGTTCTAGTAGGTCCCTATCTACTACAGAGACAGATGCATTAAGAGAATAATTGAGACGCATTCAGGAAGTGATGCAGATGCAGTTGCAATAGCAACAGCAGGAGAACCAGATAGAGATGCAGATGCAGATGCAGCAACAAAGATGCAGTATCTGTATATGACACAGGTAACACGTAATCTTAAAATTGAGCTATTTATTTGATTTTAAAATGTTTCACTTAAGATCTCACAAATAATTTACTTGATGCCGTTTTTGAGTCACGGTAGCACAGGTTCTCCGTTCGGCACACCACAACCACCTCAGTTTGACATCATGTTGCAAGTATACTTGTCTGTTTTATTCAAGTTACAATACTCTTTACTATATGTGTTACATTAACTTAACTGAATATCTTTACTTGATGTAGTTCTTCGCTAAAGGTGGTATGCCTCGTCCAATGCAGCCAGGACAACATATTGGCTCCTCATCATAGGTATCACCGCATGTCCTATTACATTGAGTTATAATACAAAATTCTAACCATATGTGTAGCAGGGTTCTGAGAGTGCTCAACCATTTGTTCCACAACCTCAGGGATTTATGTTGTTGTTCGCTCCTGGATTGCAGCCGTATCCAGGTGTGTCTACCACCGATGCTCTTTAATCCGGGACAGACTCAACCATCAACAACTCCAGCCACAGCGGTATGATTTCTAAATCATTATTTCTCATAAAAACATAGGTTAATTTGAATAATACTTAGCGATTTTTAGTAAAATTAGCATATTTGTAAGTTTTATAACAAATACATCAATTAGCACATTTTAGATAGATTAATACACTCAAATTATAAGTATAAATGCAAAGTGTAACTTGTATTTCTTTCTTGTCGGGTTTCGATCATCTGCAAGGTTGTGATGAGTTTTTGAGTTTGAACAAGGGATGTGCGAGTGGCGGAGGTTCCAAGAACATGAATGCGTGAATGTCATTTTCATTACCACTTTGTGAACTTTATGTGAACTTGTGACCTTTTCTCATTTTGTGTTGAACATGTCAGACTCTTTGTGATGGCATTGAACGGCAGACTGATCTGCGCAATGTCGAAGACCAATTTCTCAGTTTTGTAGTTCTCCCGGGTCCCGAAGGTCACTGGGAGTGTGATGGAACCGAGAGGAGTAATGGTTCTCGAACCTACTCTAGAGGAAGGTCGAGATGGGCTAAAGTCCGAAGGCCGAAGCTGAAGCTTAACGAAAGCTTCAAAGCTTATGAGGTTTAGCCCGGAACCTCCATCCACCATTACATGGTGGATTTGAATATTGTAAATGGTGGGTGACACCATCAACGGGAGTTGGCCAGCCCCAATCATGTTTCGGGGGCAGTCCGAAGCATCAAAAATAATGGGAGTATCCATCCACTTCTGATGTGGCTCTGCCTTAGTAGTGGGAGCTGCTACGGCCATGTCCCGCCGCATTGTCTTGAGGATGCGGCGAGATGTGATGTCCCAAGAACCACCATAGATGGTGTTCAGGGTCTTCTGATGCTCATTTTCAGAAACATTAGAGTCGTCGTCGACAATGTTGTCGACAGCTTTCAGGACCTTTTTGGTGTCCTAAAAACCTAGCTCCTCTTCGGCTGGAGCTTCATCGACTTTTTTGCTTTCCTTCCCATTGACGGAAAGGGGCTTCTTCCCGATGCTTGTTGTAGCGCTCGACAAGGTTCTGGACCTCCCGACACTCTTCCAAGCTGTGTTGATTTTTCTTGTGAATTGAACACCATTGTTTAAAACTATTACCGTCTTCTGATGAAGGGCGAGGTCGTTTCTCGGGGCGTGGCCCCCGACTTCCAGGAGCTGCGGCAGCAGCAGCGCCCGATGGCTTCTTTTTGCCGTTGTGCTTTTTTTTCTTCTTGCCACTACCAGAGGTAGCAACTTCAGTTTTGAAGGACTTCTGGTTGGCCTTCGGAGCTGACTTAGAATGCATTTCACGGCCCTCCGCAGCTCTAGCACATATGTCGGCTAGGCTAAAGAGTTTCGTGACGCTGGTAACATTTTAATAGCCAGCTTCTCCAACTTCTTCTTATCTCGAACACCCTGTCTGAATGCAACAATAACAGAAGAGCTCAAGATTGAAGGAATAGTATTCCGTACCTGAGAAAACCGCTGGATGAAGGATCGCAACGATTCCCCCGATGTCTGCTTTACAGCAAACAAATCTAATTCAGTGCCAGGCCGGGTGTAAGAATTCCTGAAATCGGCAGTGAACTAGTGGCATAGCTCCGCCCAACTATTAATGGAAACGGATGGAAGACTCATGAACCAGGGACCTTTCAGTCCCAGTTAAAGCCACCGGAAAGTAATTGGCCATCACAGCCTCATCACCCCCCGCTGCCAATATGGTAGTGGAGTAGATTTGAAGGAATTTAGCAGGGTTGACAGTCCCGTCGAATTTTTCCAGCAAGTGAGGCAGGAACTTCTGTGGCCATCTAACCATACGCGGATGCATGGCCAGGGTAGAACAGCCTCCTCCTACTCCTTGAGGAGCAGGGTTGTCCCGAGCCTCTCGCCTCTCACGAGCACGATCGATATGGACGCGGTCGTCCTGCTGTTGGTAACAACGATCAAGTTTCGACCGCAGGTCATGAGTCAGAATCCTAGAGATGGTGTGGGTGCGTCACGCCCCAGGGGAAAACGAAGTCACCTGCTGGGATGCAGCACGTCTCCTTTGCTGCCAAACTTGCGGACCAAATCGGCCCGACAAGGTCCATCATTGAGATGGTGCTCGGCCCGAAGGGGGGACCTTGATTGTTGATGCCTGTAGCCGCAGCTGCAACCAGATGGTCTACGTCAGCCCTCCACTGCTCCATAGCACCCTGTGGTGCACCTGGAGGCGGTGGGTGTTGCAAGAGAGCTCGCGTAGTAATGAGCTCAGGGTTGTTTTTCGTCGATGCAGTGCTCGACGCAGATGCTCCATCTTGTTTACCAGCATTGTTTGCTGGAACAGATGGTGGTTGTGGTGCCATAGCGCCTGCTGGAATAATGGAACCTGCTGGTTGTTGGATGTTGGAGGGATTGCCTCCGGCAGGTTGTCCAGAGTGATTTCCATTGGAGGATCCATCAGCTGAATTCGCCATCTTGTGATGTCGGGACTGCCCTCCCGCCTTCCTGGCACGCGAAAATGTCAAAGTGCTTGATACGACACTTCCCCCAAACCTGCTAAGAAGCAGCCCGCAAAGGTTCTTTTATGTTTGGGGTACACAGATATCAAGAACAAGATGATGACAAAAGAGATTTATATGGTTCGGGCCGCCTGAGCGTAACACTGTGACGCTCGGTTCCGGAAATGAACCAAGCTAACGCATATGTGTGCCCAGGATGTTCATCACACATACACGAGTGCAATCACAAAAATTATACAGAAAATTACCACAGAACAAAATTAATTAACCAAATTTTATTAAACAAACCATATTATCCTCGAATACAAGCTCTAGTGAATATTGACGACAAGTTCAACTAATGCAGTGGAAATAAACTAATTAAGCAACTAAGCAAACTAAGCATAAGGGATAACGCAGCTCCAATAACACCACTGGCAAAGCTGATGGTAGACACGGCCTAGAACTCCGCATTATCGCCATTAAACTCCCAATGCTGACCTGCAACTGTTGGGGGGGGGGGGGGGGGTCGCAAGAGTGAGTACATGTCGTACTCAGCAAGTGTGGAAAGTATGACATGTGGCTGATTCAAATGACGACAATAATAATGGCAAAGGGCTGAAAAGTACATTAAAACATTTGAAAAGCAATATATTATATGTATGTGAAGTAAACCCATCATAATCATAAGTAATATCATAATACCAGTCTGAATCCACTACCTTCATCAATAATTCCATATTTCACCATTGCCAATAACCATATTCAATACCAGAAATAAATCCATAACCAGCCATAACCATTACCAAACCGTAACCATCCCAAATACCATCCCAATACCGAGTTCCCTCTAATCATGGAAGTTGTCCAGGTTCTCATAACCAGGAGCACGGCTATCATGATAGTTTTCGACACACTGCAGAATTTGTACCACTTTACCCACGTGTTCATGATTTCATCACCTTTCGGTGACTAAGAACCTCCCTTATGCCCATGACCCGTCGGTCACATTACACACTTCCGTTGGTGTGTGGCCAAGAGATTACAAAATAGCCTTTACAAAGGGATTACTAGCCTATTCAGACCCCACTGAGGTTTCCTGGTGGCGATGTCTCCCACAGAGCACATCTTCAACCAAGGGCCCCTCTTGAGCCATTCGGATCTCAGGGTAGTCCCACCAATCATCAACAAACCCAATCCGACTACCCCTTCCCCGAGCATCCATAATGGTCCAAATAGCACTGTCAAAGCCCTAATTAATCAGCTACACCGCACCCATACTTGGCCTCGTGGTGGCACTGTAGTCCTGGCTTATTCTCGCATGAACCGGTCCTTAGATCTAAAGCAAGCAAACCACCATAACATCCAACCTGTCCACATACCAGGCTTGCTTAGATCACCCATTGCCATATCATATTTAACAAGTTCATGTTAATCATAATCTCATCCATGCATAATTAAATTGAGTGGTATAGTTGTTTCCCATCCCAGTTGATTAAGCTAAGCAAAAGGTAAAAGCCCTTCCTGACTCTCTACCATATATTCCAGGTGACAAGGGTGGTTTAGCAAATCTAGTAAACTTCCTACAATAGGATTCCCATCAAATTGACACAAGCATGCAATTTTGCAAACAAAACATTTATTTTAAAACAGGATCAATATGCTTCAAGGACACTTGCCTTGCTCTTGCGGTTGATTAGGGTCAAAGCCTTCAAACTCTTGGTGATGTAGATCCTCCGCGGCACTCTCTAGCGCAAATCCGTCTAATCCACACAATAAACATACAAGACAAGAAACACAATCAAAGAGTGCACATATAATACTCAATATGGCATGACATGCATGATTGATGCAAATGCAAGGTAGAATTTGTCAATAGATTGCTTTTAATGATCACTAACTAGTTCTAATAGATTTTAACAAGTTTATACAGGTTTGAATGTGATTAGGTCAAATTTTAGAATTAATTCAACACAATTTAACCAGAAAGATCAAACTAGTCCGCTAGGGACCGGACAAGTCTGCACTCTGCGAGATCAGCAGATTACGGTTTTCTAGATCAACGTAAATTTGGAGATTAGGGGTTGAATTTTCCTAATGAAAATATAATAGAAGGTATACCAGGTGTTTAAAACTCCAATGAATCAAGAAACTTGGAGGTAGCACTTGGATCTTGGTGATCTAGGGTTGGTGATGAACTTGGAGATGAATTGGTGATGAAGAACAAAACTTGGTGGAGATCTTGATCCTCTTTTGTTTCCTCCTCTTCTTCTTCTTGCTTGGGATCTTCTCCTCCCTCCTTGATGGTGGCTCTCCACGAACTAGGGTTTGGATGGGGTGGAAAAGTGGCAAATAGATGTCAAACCAAGGGGTGGGGTTGTTTATATAGAGGTGGAGGCTAGGGTTAGAGGGATTTCGAGTTTGGGATGAGTAGAGGCTGGTTTAGAGTCCCTCAAGGGCTCTAAAAGAACTAGGCACGATGTCCCTAGGCCCACTTAACGTGAAACCCAAGAAACAAGTCGTAAAACAAAAGATCAAATCGGAGTCACGAAATATCGGACAAGTCCAGAAAGGACCGGACTTGTCCGAAGTCGTCCATACAGAAAATCGGACAAGTCTGGCCAAAAATCAGACAAGTCCGACTTTAAACAGAGAGGAAATTGAACAAGTCCGCTGGAACACCGGACTAGTCCAAAAAAGTCCAAGGACATAACAATTTTTCAAGGATTCTTGGAATATCGGACTAGTCCGCACAAAATCGGACAAGTGCAAAAGTTTCCAGAACCAAAATCGGACTAGTCCGCAGCAAAAACGGACAAGTCCGTTTTTAGTCAGAGAGAAATCGGACTAGTCCTCAGTAAAATCGGACTAGTCTGCACTTTCCTGCATTTTAAGTGCGGTTTTGTTCCAAATCAATTTTAAACTCGTTCCACTTTATGTGGGTTAATGTTAAACATGTATATGAGTGTATGTAGGGCATGATGCATGAAAATGAGGGTGTTACGAACCTACCCCCCTTAAAATGAATCTCGCCCTCGTGATTCGACGCAGACGAGAAGAGATAGGGAAATTCCTTCTTGAGATCATCCTCCAATTCCCACGTCGCTTCTTTTTCTGTGTGGTGCTTCCATTGAACTTTATACCATCTAATAACCTTGTTCCTTGTGACCCTCTCCTTATTTTCCAAGATTTTGAACGGTTGTTCGGCATAAGTCAAATCTTCCTCTAGTTCCAATTCTTCCATTGGCACTTGTTCTTTCGATACTCGCAAGCACTTCTTGAGCTGGGAAACATGAAAGACATCATGGACATCCGAAAAATGAGATGGCATCTCCAACTTATACGCTACTTCTCCTCTTTTGTCCAAAATCTTGAATGATCCAATATAACGAGGTGTGAGCTTGCCCCTTATGTTAAACCTCTTATGACCTCTCATTGGTGACACCTTGAGGTAAACAAAATCTCCTATTTCAAAGGCTAATTTCCTTCTCCTATTATCCGCATAGCCTTTTTGTCTTGATTGGGCAACCCTCAAGTTTTCACGAATTATTTGGACTTGCCTTTAGGCTTCTTGCAACACATCCTGACCAAATATTGAGTTTCTCCTGCCTCATTCCAGAATAAAGGTGTCCTACACTTCCTTCCATAAAGCGCTTCATATGGTGACATTTTCAAGCTTGCTTGGTAACTATTGTTGTATGAAAATTCTGCGTATGGCAAGCTTTTGTCCCAACTTTTCCCATGCTTCAAGGCACAAGCTCTTAACATGTCCTCCAAAATCTGATTGGTCCTCTCGGTTTGTCCATCCATTTGAGGATGATATGCTGAACTAAAATTCAACCTCATTCCCAAAGCTTCATGCAATTTTTGCCAAAACCTGGAAGTGAACTGTGAACCTCTATCTGAGACTATCTTCTTCGGGACTCCGTGTCGACACACAATATGCTCCATGTATATTTCGGCTAATTGTGAAGCTGTATATTTGGTCTTCACAGGGACAAAATGAGTTGACTTGGTTAAATGATCCATAATTACCCAAATTGAGTCATACCCGGACTGAGTACGTGGTAACCAAACTATAAAGTCCATTCCAATTTCTTCCCACTCCCATTCCAGAATCTTTAATGGTTGCAATAGTCCAGCTGGCCTTTGATGTTCTGCCTTGACTCGTTGACACACATCACACAATGCCACATATTCAGCTATGTCCTTCTTTATGCTATCCCACCAATAGCTAGTCTTCTAGTCCTTGTACATCTTTGTACAACCAGGGTGAATTGAGTAAGGTGAGTCATGTGCCTCTTTTAATATTATCTCCCGAATATGCTTCACATTAGGCACAACGATTCTCTTTCCAAGCCATAAGGTACCATGTTCATCTTTATCAAATCTGAATTCTCTCCCCTCTTGGGTCCTTTCCCTGATTTCCTAAATTCCCTCATCCCTTGTCTGTGCCTCTCGAATTTCTTGCTCCAAGGTTGGGTTTAACTCCATCATCTTCATCTCATTTACAAACCCGAGGTTCAACTGTTCGAACTCCTTACATAACTCGAATGGTAACTCTCGTACTGTGAGTTGATTACTTACTCCTTTCCTACTCAAAGCATCGGCCACTACATTAGCTTTTCCCGGATGATAGTTGATCCCCAAATCATAATCTTTGATGAGCTCCAACCATCTCCGTTGCCTCAAATTCAGATCCGTTTGTGTGAAAATATACTTAGGACTCTTGTGATCCGTATAAATTTCACACCTATGTTCAAGAATATAGTGCCTCCAAATCTTCAATGCGTGTACCACGGTCGCGAGTTCCAAATCGTTCATGGGGTAATTCTGCTCATGTTTCTTCAATTGTATTGATGCATAGGCGACCACTTGACCTTCTTGCATCAATACACATCCAAGTCCTTGTCTCGATGCGTCGCAATAAATATCAAAACTCTTGCTCACATCCATCAGTATCAAAACTAGAGCTGTTGTTAACCTCTTCCTCAACTCCTCAAAACTGTGTTGACAAGCTTGAGTCCATTGGAAAGCCTTTCCCTTCATTAGCAACTCCGTCATTGGCTTGGCTATCTTGGAAAAGTCGTTGATGAACCGACGGTAATATCCAACCATCCCAAGAAAGCTCCTTATTTCCTTTACATTTTGCGGTGGTTCCCACTTCAACACGTCTCTCACTTTTCCGTGGTCAACCGATACTCCTCCTCCTGAGATGATATGACCCAAAAATGGCACCTCTTTCAACCAAAACTGACACTTGTTGAACTTGGCATACAATCGATGCTCCCTCAATTTCTGCAACGTAAGCCTCAAGTGTTCCTCATGTTCATTCTCATCCTTCGAGTAGATCATAATATCATCAATAAACACCACAACGAACTTATCCAAGTACTCCATGAATACCTTATTCATGAGGTACATAAAGTAGGCAGGCGCATTTGTCAATCCAAAAGACATCACGGTGTACTCATAAGATCCATACCATGTTCTAAAAGCTGTTTTGGGTATGTCCGATGGTCTAATCTTCATTTGAAAGTATCCCGACCTCAAATCAATCTTAGAGAAGACACAAGCACCCTTCATCTGATCAAACAAGTCTTCTATGCGTGGCAAGGTGTACTTGTTCTTGATTGTTACCTCGTTGAGAGCTCGGTAATCCACACACATCCTTTGGGTTCCATCCTTCTTGTCCACAAACAGCACGGGCACTCCCCAAGGTGAAGAACTAGGGCGAATAAAACCTTTCTCTAGTTGCTCTTGAATTTGTTTCTTGAGCTCCGCTAATTCCATAGGAGGCATCCTATATGGCCTCTTAGCTATAGGTGCAGTTCTAGGTATTAAATCTATAACAAACTCAATGTCTCGATCAGGTGGCATACCTGGCAACTCGTCCGGAAAAACATCCAAAAATTCACACACCACTGGAATCTCCTCAATTGCGGCACCGTCCATATGATTCAACTCCAATTGCTTCAGTGTGGTTTGAGAAGCTTCAAATTCTACGGTGATCCCTTCCTCATTGGTCAACTTCACTGTCTTTGTGGCACACTCAATAACTCCATTGTGCTTCCTCAACCAGTCCATACCATGTATAATGTCCAATCCTTGGGAATCCAAAACAATGAAGTTGGCGAAGAAGTCTACCCCCCTTATTCTAAGGCTTACTTTTGGACATACTATATTTGTCCTCATCTCTCCTCCAGGAGACTTAACCAATAGAGTAAACTTCATATGAGAGATAGACAAACTATACTTGGCAACATATTTTGATGCAATGAATGAATGTGATGCTCCAAAATCAAATAACATAGTCGCGGGGTTGGAGTTTGCGAAAAACATACCAATGACCACATCATCCGCTTGTTGAGCATCCTCCGTAGAGACATGGTTCACGTTGACACGAGCAAAATTCTGATGTCCATGGTTCCCTTGCGGTTGTCCTCTATTGGGTCTTGGGTTTTGCCTCGGTGCATTGCTTCCTTGACCAAGACCTGACTTGGGACATTGATGCGCAAAGTGTCCAGCTTCTACACAAGTATAACACATCTTAACTCCACCAGAATTATTGGCACGATCTTGGTTTTGAACACATGCAGCAGGAAAATTAGCACGAGGCGCATAAGGCATTGGAGGCCGAGGTGCTTTCACAACAGGGCGCTGCTGCACAAACTGAGTTGGGCGTGGTGCATAACCAGGGCATTGAGCAGGAATAGAGGAGTTGTAATAAGGCGCATTGGGCGGCGCAAAGCGAGGGCGCACATTACTTCCTTGTTGCTGTCCTTGATATGGCGCCTTTCTCTTATTGTCTTGCTCCATCTCACGAATCTTGTTCTCAACCACAATTGCTTTGTCCACAAGCTTCTGAAAATTTGCATAGTCACAATTGAGTAGTTGACTTGGATTTCATTGTTGCCCCTCATGAACAAGTATTGTTTCTAGCTATCCCGGCTAACATCCTCAGGCGCATACCTTGAGAGTTGAGTGAACTTATTGAGATATTCACTCACGCTTGATCTTCCTTGCCTTAAGTTCTCAAATTCTTGCCTCCTTCCGGCACATAATGAGAACGAAAAATCTCCTTGAATTCGGCCCAGGTAATTCTCTCTATGTTCTCATGAGCATTGCAATAAGAATCCCACCAATCCGCAGCTGCTCCAACGAGTTGATGAGAAGCAAACAAGACCTTCTCCCGGTCACTGCATTGGACAATAGCTAGCTTATTCTCCACGGACCTGAGCCAATCGTCTGCATCCATAGGGTTAGCAGCTTGAGCAAAGGTCGGTGGCCTAGTCCTCATAAACTCTCCCAATCGGTTATGAGGAGACGGGGGTGGCGGTGGGGGCATGTGGGGCTGATTGTTGATATTGCCAGCCTGCAGCTGTCCCATAGTTTGTATCATGGTCTGCATGAGCTGGTTTTGCATAGCCAAAAGCTACTCAATGTTGATAGCTCCCTGAGTAGATCCTTTTCCAATGTTGTTCTGAGGTACTCCATGGTTCTCCTCCTCATCATTGTCATCCCTCTGGTTGCGAGTCCTCACCATCTGAAGAAAAGCAATATGTAAGAATTAGGAAACGTCCCCAACTATATGCATCAAGGGATATGAAACTAAACAGCTAGCTACACTAGCCTAGTTGGACATGGCAATGCTAAGGCATCCCAAAATCCTCTATTAAGCACACAAGCAAAATATATAGAAATAGCACACCAAACAAACACACATCGGTTTCTGAGTGCTCCTATGTGCTCTAAAGTGTCCCTTCTATCTAGGTTGCGTCCTACGGTCAACCTGTGGCTCTGATACCAATTTGTGATGAACCAAGCTAACGCATTTGTGTGCCCAAGATGTTCATCACACATACACGAGTGCAATCACAAAAAGTATATAGAAAATTACCACAGAACAAAATTAATTAACCAAATTTTATTAAACAAACCATATTATCCTCGAATACAAGCTCTAATGAATATTGACGACAAGTTCAACTAATGCAGCGGAAATAAACTAATTAAGCAACTAAGCCAACTAAGCATAAGGGATAACGCAGCTCCAATAACACCACAGGCAAAGCTGACGGTAGACACGACCTAGAACTCCGCATTATCGTCATTAAACTCCCAATCCTGACCTGCAACTGTTGGGGGGGGATTGCAAGAGTGAGTACGTGTCGTACTCAGCAAGTGTGGAAAGTACGACATGTGGCTGATTCAAATGACGACAATAATAATGGCAAAGGGTTGAAAAGTACATTAAAACATTTGAAAAGCAATATATTATATGTATGTGAAGTAAACCCATCATAATCATAAGTAATATCATAATACCAGTCTGAATTCACTACCTTCATCAATAATTCCAGATTTCACCATTGCCAATAACCATATTCAATACCAGAAATAAATCCATAACCAGCCATAACCATTACCAAACCGTAACCATCCCAAATACCATCCCAATACCGAGTTCCCTCTAATCATGGAAGTTGTCCAGGTGCTCATAATTGAGAGCACGGCTATCATGATAGTTTTCGACACCCTCTGTAGAGTTTGTACCACTTTACCCACGTGTTCGTGATTTCATCACCTTTCGGTGACTAAGAACCTCCATTATGCGCATGACCCGTCGGTCACATTACACACTTCCATTGGTGTGTGGCCAAGAGATCACAAAATAGCCTTTACAAAGGGATTACTAGCCTATTTAGACCCCACTAAGGTTTCACCGGTGGCGATGTCTCCCACAGAGCATATCTTCAACCAAGGGCCCCCTCTTGAGCCATTCGGATCTTAGTGTAGTCCCACCAATCATCAGCAAACCCAATCCGACTACCCCTTCCCCGAGCATCCATAATGGTCCAAATAGCACTGTCAAAGCCCTAATTAATCAGCTACGCCGCACCCATACTTGGCCTCGTGGTGGCACTGTAGTCCTGGCTTATTCTCGCATGAACCGGTCCTTAGATCTAAAGCAAGCAAACCACCATAACATCCAACCCGTCCACATACCAGGCTTGCTTAGATCACCCATAACCATATCATATTTAACCAGTTCATGTTAATCATAATCTCATCCATGCATAATTAAATTGAGTGGTATAGTTGTTTCCCATCCTAGTTGATTAAGCGAAGCAAAAGGTAAAAGCCCTTCCCGACTCTCTACCATATATTCCAGGTGACAAGGGTGGTTTAGCGAATCTAGTAAACTTCCTACCATAGGATTCCCATCAAATTGACACAAGCATGCAATTTTGCAAACAAAACATTTATTTTAAAACAGGATCAATATGCTTCAAGGACACTTGCCTTGCTCTTGTGGTTGATTAGGGTCAAAGCCTTCAAACTCTTGGTGCTGTAGATCCTCCATGGCACTCTCTAGTGCAAATCCGTCTAATCCACACAATAAACATACAAGACAAGAAACACAATCAAAGAGTGCACATATATTACTCAATATGGCATGACATGCATGATTGATGCAAATGCAAGGTAGAACTTGTCAATAGATTGCTTTTAATGATCACTAACTAGTTCTAATAGATTTTAACAAGTTTATATAGGTTTGGATGTGATTAGGTCAAATTTTAGAATTAATTCAACACAATTTAACCAGAAAGATTGGACTAGTCCGCTAGGGACCGGACAAGTCCGCACTCTGCGAGATCAGCAGATTAGGGTTTTCTGGATCGATGTAAATTTGGAGATTAGTGGTTGAATTCTCCTAAGGAAAAGATAATAGAAGGTATATAAGGTGTTTAGAAATCCAATGAATCAAGAAACTTGGAGGTAGCACTTGGATCTTGGTGATCTAGGGTTGGTGATGAACTTGGAGATGAATTGGTGATGAAGAACAAAACTTGGTGGAGATCTTGATCCTCTTTCGTTTCCTCCTCTTCTTCTTCTTGCTTCGGATCTTCTCCTCCCTCCTTGATGGTGGCTCTCCACGAACTAGGGTTTGGGTGTGGTGGAAAAGTGGCAAATAGATGTCAAACCAAGGGGTGGGGTTGTTTATATAGAGGTGGAGGCTAGGGTTAGATGGATTTCGAGTTTGGGATGAGTAGAGGCCGGTTTAGAGTCTCTCATGGGCTCTAAAAGAGTTAGGCACGACGTACCTAGGCCCACTTAACGTGAAACCCAAGAAACAAGTCGTAAAACAAAAGATCAACTTGGAGTCGCGAAATATCGGACAAGTCCAGAAAGGACCGGACTAGTCCGAAGTCGACAGAGAGAAAATCGGACAAGTCTGGCCAAAAATCAGACAAGTCTGACTTTAAACAGAGAGGAAATCGGACAAGTCCGTTGGAACACCAGACTAGTCCGGAAAAGTCCAAGGACATAGCAATTTTTCAAGGATTCTTGGAATATCGGACTAGTCTGCACAAAATCGTACAAGTTTAAAGTTTCCAGAACCAAAATCGGACAAGTCCGCAGCTAAAATGGACAAGTCCATTTTTAGTCAGAGAGAAATCGGACTAGTCCTCAGTAAAATCGGACTAGTCCGCACTTTCCTGCATTTTAAGTGCGGTTTTGTTCCAAATCAATTTTAAACTTGTTCCTCTTTATGTGGGTTAATGTTAAACATGTATATGAGTGTATGTAGGGCATGATGCATGAAAATGAGGGTGTTACAAACACCCTACTCCACCGGGTTTGTGTTGTTGTATTGTGTGAGTTCGTTCGCTAATATGCGGGTCATCTCAGCTCAGATGAGATTAGATGTCCTTGGGTACGTGCGGTAGAACCCTTTTATAGTTCTAAGGACTGACCGTTACAAAGCTTGCCTGGCCCGACATGTGGCCCTGGCGTATTTAATGCCTAATACACTGTCTAAATAGTATTAAGCTTGATTAATAGTGTGATAATGTGCCTTTATGGCAGTGTTACCCCTATTAACAGTGTGCTGATCGCGTGTCGTTAATACAGCATTAATGACACGTAATTACATCTTGTAACTGCCGCTTTAATTACGCTTGATTGTTCGTGCTGAAGGAGATCTGCCAGTGTATACGTCGATGAAGGTCCAGAGGCTCCACACGTGGATGTTCTGGAGCTTTCCCTTAAGGGAGGTTAGGTCCGGGGCTACTATACACGTGCCGGCACTGGAGCTACTCTCTGCTGGGAGTTAGGTCCGGGGTTGTTGTACATGTGTCAGCACCAAAGCTTTCCTTCGTGGGGAGCTTAGTTCCAGTTTTCCTTTACACGTTTGACCCAGGAGCTACCTATACAAGGGGAGCGGGTCTGGTGCAATGTGACATGTGGGGCCCGAGGGGACCTTACCCTCTGGCATGTAGAACTTCCTTGTACTCTTCGCGGTACTAAGAGGTACCCGGTACGCAGGGTACTAACAGAGGCCATATAGGATGCCTTCTAAGGAACTAGCGAAGCTCAAGAAACAGATTCAAGAGCAATTAGAGAAGGGTTTTATACACCCAAGCTCGTCATCATGGGGTGCCCCAGTGCTTTTCGTAGATACGAAATATGGATCCCAAAGAATGTGTGTGGATTACCGGTCTCTCAATGAGGTGACATAATAACTACACGTTGCCTCGTATAGAGGATCTGTTCGACCAAATGAAGGGAGCTAGAATATTCTGTAAGATTGATCTTCCATCAGGATATTTCCAAATGAAGATTAGACCATCAGACATACCCAAAATGGCTTTCAGGACACGATATGGATCTTATGAGTATACGGTCCTGTCATTTGGATTGACTAATTGAAAGTGCATCTAGGCATCCCTGTGGGTTTTGGATGATTGATGACGATAATTAAGTGGCTAATGAGCTAAGTTGATCTTAAGAATAGGTACAGGGATTGAAATGACATGAAAACCCTCAAAAAGGAAAAAGGAGAAAACGGGTGTACTCAAGCGTAGAAATTAGGGTTTCTATGGTATTGAGCTTATATGAATCGTATCATGTGAGAGGGTGGTTGTATCATGTGCATTGAGATCATATCAAGGGGCTCAAAGTGGTGGTTTAGAGAAAAACCTAAGTTAGAAGCCTAAAACGAGAGAAACCCTAGGAGGTCGAACTAGTCCGACCATGGCAGACAAGTCCTTTTTGAGACGGACCAAACGTCTTTGGAGTGAACCTGAGTGAATTTGGAGCTAAGTCCGAGAAGTCTGGACTTGTCCATTTTTGGACGGACCAAAGCTCTCTGGAATAGTTCGGACTTGTCCGTTTGGGTACGGACTAGTCCGTTTGAGACTTAGTGAGACTAACCGAGAGAAACCCTAGGGGGCCGGACTAGTCCGCCCCTGTGGCCGTACTAGTCCGGGCCAACCCAGAAAAGTCTGTTTTGGAACGGACCAAGTGGTTCTGTTCCACTTTGGACTAGTCCGTTGTTGACCGGACTAGTTCGTTGTCTAGTGACCGTTTGAATTTGGAAATTCGGTGGGTAGCGTCATGA
Organism: Tuctoria greenei; assembly: GCA_036927565.1. NCBI lineage: Eukaryota > Viridiplantae > Streptophyta > Magnoliopsida > Poales > Poaceae > Tuctoria > Tuctoria greenei. The sequence goes on along the minus strand of JAYESD010000007.1, from coordinate 110,588,700 downwards.
TCGTTGCTCAGTGTGGCAGTTGTCAGGAACTGACGAGAGGTCAGTAGTGCCATAGGGCCGGACTAGTCCGGGGTCTGAGGCCGAACTAGTCCGCCACCTTGCTGATGTAAGCAAAAGGGGCTCAGGATCTCTATAAAAAGGGGACCCCCGGGCTCATTTGAACAAGTATTTAACCCTAGCGCCGCCACAAGCTTCCTAGAGCCTTCCAAAGCCTTCTACCGTCCTACTAACTCTCTAAAGGTAAACTTGAAGAGATTAGGGTTTGGGGAGGAGAGTAAAGGAAGATCATCGCGCTTTGGCTCTCGGTTTGATCTCTTGCACATTGTGTTGTGTTGTGTGGCTTGTGTGAGTTGAGCTTCGTGTGCTTCTCGTTGTATTGATTTGTGGGAGCATCAAGTTGTGAGCAGCCCATCAAACTTGGTGATTACCCATTGATATAGTGGAAACCAAGCCGGCCATCGTGGTGGCTTGGTGAGAGAAGGGTCAAGTGAGACCCGGTCCTTGTGTGGACTTCTCAACGTGGAGGTAGGCTTCTTCGTGGAGCTGAACCACGAGATAAATATCGTTTCACTTGTCTTTCGCTTTTCGTGATCACTAGTATTGCTATTAGGGTTCACTTTGCTCTTATTGCCTTACACTTTGATCATTATTGTAAACTTGCAATCTAAGTGTTTGTACCTCAGAATCTGAGCTTCACAAGTTTACTACACATTGCTCATATCTTTTATGAACTTTAATTCTGCAACTAACTTGTAGAAATCAAGTTTTAGGGTTTCCACCCTGTGCCGAGCGGACTAGTCCGGCCCTATGCAGACTAGTCCAGCCATAGGAATTTAATCTTATTTGATTAAGGGATTTCAGGTATTGTTACCTATTCACCCCCTCTAGGCGACTTTCAATTGGTATCAGAGCAGGATTCTCCCCAAGAGTCTAACAACTTAGGGAAGTAATGGCCGGAAGGAGTGACAACGAAGTTCCGGTGGTCGTCGATGACATCAAGACAAAGAACGCCGATGTTCTTCAAGATGATCCGAATGACGACGAAGAAGTTCGGATGCTCAAAGCACGGCTTCGTGAGAAGGTCAACGTGCCCAAGAAGGAGATCAAGTCGATTGCTCCGATCAACATCGACAATGGGAGTAGCTCACAAGACTACTCCCGATATCCTTACAATTATGAGCAACTTACCGCGAGCAACTATTATTTGTCTATTCCTATTGGCAAACCTCCACAATTTGACGGAAATGATTATTCTATGTGGAAGCATAATATGAAGATGCACCTCATTTCCTTAAACCCTAGCTTGTGGCAAATTGTGATGACAGGTGTCCATCTTACAAAGAATGAGGAAGACATCACTCCGAAGCAAGCCGTCCTTCTACATCACAATGCTCAAGCCGTTGGAGTGATTACCTCCTCATTGACTCGTGAGGAGTTCAACCGCATTGAAGGGTTGGAGGTTGCCAAGGAGATTTGGGATACCCTCAAGACGGCGCACGAAGGCAACCGCGTCATTAGGGAAGCCAAGATCGAGATGATCGAAGGAGAGCTTGGGAGATTCACCATCATGGAGGGTGAATCTCCACAAGATATGTATGACCGACTCAAGACTCTCATCAACAAGAGTCCGTCATATGGAAGCACCCGGTGGAACGACCACGAAGTGGTAAAGAGGATGATTCGAGCATTTATGCCTCGAAACATCACTCTTTGCTCACTAATTCGTGAAAGCCCGGGCTTCCACAAGATGACTCCCGAAGAAGTGCTAGGGAGAATCATCAACCATGAGATGATGGAGCAAGAAGCGATGTTCTACAATGATCTACAAAAGCTTTCCTCCTCCAAGAAAAGGGATGTTGCATTCAAAGCAACGTCCTCAAAATCTCAAGAAAAGGAACAGAGTGATGAAGAGAGTCCCGACACCGATGAGGAAGAAGCTCTCTTCATTAACGACTTTAAGAGGATGTTTAGAAGAAGGAGGGGGAGCTACCAAAATGAAAGGAGAAGCGAAAACAAGCCCAAGACAAGATCTAAAAGGGCTTGCTACAATTGTGGAGAATATGGCCACTTCATTGTTGATTGTCCACATGAAGAAAACAATAAGAAGAAGGAGGGCATGTCCAAAGAGAAGAAGTGTTTCAAGAAGAAGAAGAAATCCGGACATGCCCACATCAGAAAGGAGTGGGATTCAAATGAGGAATCCTCCTCCGATGAAGATGAGAAGGTAGCAACTATTGGTATGAAGAAGACAACGACGGAGAACAAGCTCTTCCCAAACTTGGAGACTTCAAGGCCAACATGTCTCATGGCCAAGGAGGGAAGAAAGAAGGTTAAATCTAAATCCTCTTCTTCAATTTCTTCTCATGATGACTTTGATAGTAGTAGTGAAAATGAACATATGCTTAAAGACATGAGCAAAAGCACCTTGAAGAGATTGAGATTGTTAACAGAAGAGATATTTTAGAAGGAAGAACTAATCAACCGTCAAGAGGACATGCTCATCCAACAAAAGGAGAGATGTCAAGAGGTTGAGGAGCTCTTGAAGCTTGAAAGAGAAATAAGCAAGGCACTTGAGCGTGAACTCACTTTGAGCAAGGAAACTTGCTCAAACCTTGAGAACTATACAATTGTGCTCAAGGATGAACTTGTTAGTTTGACACAAGCTAACAAGATCCTTGAGACGCAAGTGAAGTCTCTCAAGGTCAATGCACCTTCTTCCTCTACAAGCTCACCTTACACAAACATTAAATCCAAAGCATCTCAACCTTGTAAATTCTCAAACCTGATCATAAAGCTTAAAGATGAGCTAAAGTTGGCACAAACTAATCAAGCACCCATGGGTGGCATCTTTGATAAGGAGAAGGTGGCATATGCACGTAGTGCATATACCAACACAAGACATCCCCTTGTCAAGGATGGTCTTGGTTATTCTAGGGGGATGAGGCAAAACGCCAAAACTCCCAAGAATGGCAAAGACTTGATTGTTTTTGTCAAAGGAGGCTCATACAACAATAAAGGAAAGAACATTGCTACTACATCTAAAATGCCTAATAAAGAACGACATCCATGGTTCCATCATTTTGATGCTTCATATATTTTATTGAGGAAAAATTTTGGAAAGGCATATGATAGGTATGTTGGGCCACACCACAAAAGTCCCAAACCTTGTGTGTGGGTGCCCAAATGCCTCTTGACTAACATCAAAGGACCCAACACTGCTTGGGTACCTAAAGCCAAGGCTTAAACCTTTCTTGTAGGCATACTCCTCCAGTGGAACCAAGTGGGTTTTTGATAGTGGATGCACAAATCATATGACCAGAGGGAGGAAGATGTTTGTGGAGTATGAGCTAATTGAAGATCCAAGTGAAGGAATCTACTTTGGGGACAATAGCCAAGGAAAAATCCTTGGCACCAGTAAAATTCCTATATCCCCCAATCATACTCTTTCAAATGTTTTGCATGTTGATTCACTTGATTATAACCTCTTGTCCATATCACAACTATGCGACAAAGGTTATAATTTTTTATTCACTAATGAGGGTGTGACCGTCACAAGGAGAAGCAATGGCTCAATTGCCTTTAAGGGTGTACTCAAGGGAAAGCTCTATCTTGTGGATTTCTCCGCAGATAAAGCCCTACTGGATACATGCTTAATTGCAAAAACTAACATGGGGTGGCTTTGGCATAGAAGGCTAGCCCATGTTGGGATGAGGAATTTGCAAAAACTCCTTAAGGGCGATCACATCCGTGGTTTAAAGAATGTGGTGTTTGAAAAGGATAGGCCGTGTAGTGCATGTCAAGCCGGAAAGCAAGTTGGAGCACCACATACATCCAAGAACATTATGACAACATCAAGACCATTGGAGCTTCTACACATGGATCTCTTTGGTCCAATTGCCTACATTAGTATTGGTGGTAACAAATATGGTCTTGTTATTGTTGATGACTTTTCACATTTCACTTGTATATTCTTTTTGCATGACAAGAGCGAGACTCAAGGTGTCCTCATGGGATACTTGAAGAGAGCTCAAAATGAGTTCTCATTGAGTATCAAGACCATAAAGAGTGACAATGGAACCAAAATCAAGAATACTCAAGTTGAAGAATTTTTGGATGAAGAAGGCATTAAGCATGAGTTCTCGGCCCCCTACTCCCCTCAACAAAATGGGGTGGCCAAGAGGAAGAATAGGACTTTAATTGAGATGTCAAGAACCATGCTTGATGAGTACAAGACGTCGGACCGGTTTTGGGCGGAAGCGGTTAACACCGCTTACCATGCCATAAACCGGTTGTACCTTCACCGCATACTTAAGAAGACGTCATATGAGATCCTAACCGGTAACAAGCCCAACATCTCTTACTTTCGTGTTTTTGGGAGCAAATGCTACATTCTTAACAAGAGGCCTAGGACTTCAAAGTTTGCTTCTAAGTCCGATGAGGGTTTCTTGCTTGGCTATGACTCAAACACTTACGCTTATCGTGTCTTTAACAAATCCTCCAGAATTGTTGAAGTAGCATGTGACGTAGTGTTTGATGAGACTAATGGCTTCCAAGTGGAACAAGTTGATCGTCATGAAGAATGTGCTAGATCAAGAAGAAGCTCCACAAGTGGTGATAGGAAGGATGGCACTTGGAGACATTCGACCACAAGAACAACCTCAAGATGCAAGTGACCATCCTACACATCAAGCAAACTCTTCCTCAAATGATCAAGATCAAGTTCCCCAAGATGCGCTCCAAGAATATGAAAATGGAGGCATCAATCAAGGGGGGGACAATGAGGATGAGGAAGACCAAGATGACGAATCAAGACCTCAAGCACCTCACCTAAGAGTGCATCCAAGCGTCCAACCGGACCATCCTGTTGATAATATACTTGGAGACATCTCCAAGGGGGTAACTACTCGATCTCGTGTTGCAAACTTTTGTGAACATTACTCTTTTGTTTCTTCCTTGGAGAACCACAAGGTTGAAGAAGCACAACGAGATCCGGATTGGGTGATGGCCGTGCAAGAAGAGCTCAACAACTTCGAGAGAAATCAAGTATGGGAGATTGTGAAGAGGCCTAATGTGAATGTTGTAGGCACCAAATGGGTGTTGCGCAACAAACAAGATGAACACGGGGTGGTTACAAGGAACAAAACTCGACTTGTGGCAAAAGGGTACTCACAAGTCGAAGGTTTGGATTTCGAAGAAACCTTTGCTCCCACAGCTAGGCTTGAATCAATTCGTATATTAATTGCCTTTGCTACTCACCATGATTTTAAGCTATATCAAATGGACATAAAGAGCGCATTCCTCAATGGTCCAATCAAGGAAGAGGTGTATGTGGAGCAACCCCCCGGATTTGAAGATGAATAATTCCCAAACCATGTGTACAAATTGCGTAAGGCTCTCTATGGACTGAAACAAGCTCCTAGAGCTTGGTATGAGTGCCTTAGAGACTTTCTAACTCAAAATGTTTTCAAAATTGGGAAGGCAGACTATACTCTATTCACTAAGCATTTCAATGATGATTTGTTTGTTTGGCAAATATATGTCGACGACATTATATTTGGTTCTACTAACAAAGCCTTTTGTGATGAGTTTTCCAAGATAATGACGGAAAGATTTGAGATGTCCATTATGGGGGAGTTGAAGCTCTTTCTAGGTTTTCAAGTGAAGCAACTCAAGGAAGGCACGTTCATTAGTCAAACTAAGTACACAAAAGATATACTCAAAAAGTTTGACATGGACAAGGCCAAACCCATCAAAACTCCTATGGCAAACAACGGGCATCTCGATCTTAATGAAGATGGTCCAAGTGTGGACCAAAAGATATATCGTTCCATGATAGGATCATTGCTATACTTATGTGCATCTAGGCCCGATATCATGCTTAGTGTGTGTATGTGTGCTAGATTTCAAGCCGCTCCTAAGGTGTGTCATTTGACCGCCGTTAAGAGAATTCTTAGATATTTGGTTCACGCATCAAGCCTAGGACTTTGGTACCCCAAGGCTCCAAGTTCAACCTCATTGGATATTCCGATGCGGACTATGTAGGGTGCAAAGTTGATAGGAAGAGTACATCGGGAACTTGCCAATTCCTTGGTAGATCTCTAGTGTCTTGGTCCTCAAAGAAACAAAACTTCATTGCACTTTCCATAGCCGAAGCAGAGTATGTTGCCGTCGGAAGTTGTTGTACACAACTTCTTTGGATGCGACAAATTCTTAGGGACTATGGCATAAAATTGCGCCATATCCCTCTCCTATGTGACAATGAGAGTGCCATCAAAATAGCTCACAATCCAGTTGAACACTGAAGGACCAAGCACATCGATATTCGCCACCATTTCTTGAGAGATCACTCCATCAAAGGAGACATTGCAATTTCCCATGTGAGAACCGATAAACAATTGGCTGACATCTTTACCAAGCCTCAAGATGGGAAAATGTTTTGTGAACTTAGGAGTGAGATAAATATCCTAGATTCTCGGAATATGGCTTAAGTCTTGCACATCTGATTGTTATATTCAAAATTCACACATGCTTGCGAAAAACTCATCCTCCTCAATTTTTCTACAAATTATTTTGAAACTATTGAATTCTTGCGAATCATGGTCATAGTTTGATTGTTGATTGCTTACTGACCATATTTACAAAGATCTTTTTGTGAAATATAGTCCAAAAGGATCAAATCTCCACTAAAAACTCAATGTATATGAGTTTTAGGTCTTAAGACCGGACTAGTCCGCTCTAGTGGACTGGACTAGTCCGATGGCTCACATTGTCCGGACCCAGTCCGGAGGCCGGACAAGTCCGGGTCCCTGACCAGACTAGTCCGGCCCTTAGGGACTTAACCTCTCCAGGGAGCCCTCGACCTCTCCACTTCCATTCAAACACTCTCTCTCCAAAAAAACGATCGAAAACCGTCTCCCAAATGGCGATTTTCAAATACCTCCACATAATCTTGATTCCAATCGATGGATTGAAGCCCTAAGGTTCTTAGGAACCTTTCCCCAAGCATTGGAGAACAATTCCTCTACTACATTTCATCCAATCGAAGATTTGAAGAGGTATTCTTGACCTAACTCCAAAATCCTTGAAATTCAATTCTTTTGGGTCCATTGATAGAAACTTCTTCGCAAATGTTGTTGTGCACATCAATGTGATCATGTAGCTCCATTTTTGTGGTATGATCCGTAGTTTTTGCAAAATTTCCCTAGATTAGGGTTCTTGCTGTGTGAACCGGACTAGTCCGGCCCAAGGGCGGACAAGTCCGACTCTGTGCGGACTAGTCTGACCCCTGGGCGGACAAGTCCGGTTACACAGTGAAAAACCTAACCTAGGTTGATTTTGTGAATTCTACAATTTTATCTTGACTCCTTGGACTTATACACATTCCCTTACTTCTCTTGTCAGCAACCATGTCAGATAATGAATATGTTCCTCCTTCCGACTCCGAGACCGAAGCGGAGAAGCAAGCTCTCTTTCGCCGGAAGCAAAGAGAGGATCAAGAGATGACATCTGTGTACTTTGCCTCTCAGAGGGCAAAGAAGACGCAGCGTGAGGAGCACAACTCTACGGCCGTCGAGGCAGCCCCGAAATGGAAGCAGCTTGTGACCTTGGCAGAGCAAGCCAAGTCTCAAGGGGCGAGGACCTCCAAAGATAAAGGCAAAGCCCCAGTTGATGCTGCACCCAAGAAGAGGGTGATTGTGGCCAAGAAGGCTACAAGCAAAGTCAAGAAGGGTGCCCCTCAACCCATTGGCCCCTTGAGGATGTCCTCTCCTGCATGGAACCCAAACGTGCAGCTACCTTTGACGCCAACATCTTCAAGGTCAATGTGGCTGAGAAGGCACGCAAGTTGAGAAAAAACAATGTTTATCAGCGTGACAGAAGCACACTGGATCCCCGCTTCTGGTGTGACTTCCACTATGACTACTACAGGACGGTCTATATGACCAAGCAGACCCCTGTCACAGATGCTCAGTGGATAGATTGGGACTATATGGCCCAAAAAGATCATCAAGCCTTCAATTCTATGATTGAGGCTGTTGAGAGGCATGGCTTGAAGAAGTTCATGGCCTTCCAGTACAACTGGAATGTGGAAGTCATAACTCATTTCTACTCCACTCTATACTTCCACACCGATGGGGACAGGAGGATTACCTGGATGACCCATGGCGAGCAGTACTCCACCACCTATTGGGAGTTTGCTCAGTTGCTTGACTTGGAGAACCAACTGGATAATGAGATCATCATTTCAAATATGAAGCCAGTTGATCAGGACAACTTGGAGTATATGTATCCAAGTCATGCACAGTATGAGGCCAGGCACATCAGAAACATCAAGCCCTTCTATAGTGTGCTCAACCGGGTCCTCAGAAAGACCATTGCCCCCAAGGATGGAGATGTGGGGATTATACAAGGCAACTTGAGGCACTTGATGGTGCTAATCGATAGAGATGTCCACTTAAATGTGGTGGACTATATCTTTGATGACATCTTCAACATCTCTCACACTCCCAACCGATCATGTGGATATGCTCCGTACATTATGTACATGATCGAGAAGATCTCCGGGCCCACATTCAAGAAATATATCGTTCACCGGAGGCTTCGACCACAACTCCCTCCTCCAGAGCCGGCTGCTCCTAGGAGGAAGAATGCGGATCCTCCCGCTTCTTCCTCTCGGTTCATGCCATCTCCTCCACGACCTCCGCCTTCGTCGCAATGCGGAAGTGGATTCTTCAAATGTTTTCAAGATCTTTTATCCTCTTGCTGGAAGACAAAAATTCGGCAACGTCACATGGAGCGTGGCAACGAGAAGTATCTCAAAGCGATGTGCGACAAGCTGGACATTCCAATGTCCCCTGCCGAGGAGAGCGATGGTGAGCTCACTTCCTTTCCGGAGTTCACTGCCGAGGAGCTTGCTCAGTTTGGAGAAGCTGGGACTTCCACCGCGGCCCCGACCGATGAACCGATGATGATGAGGCACATCTTGACCCGGAGGCCACGAAGAGCGACAGCGAGCGCCAAGGCGGCGATGACGAGGATGACTCCGACGATGAGTAGACCTAAGGGCCCCTTCCTCTCTTCTTTACCTTTTTGGTGTCTTGATGCCAAAGGGGGAGAGATAGCTTGGAGATAATAGCTTGCATGGGCACTTAGATCTAGTGGGAGAGATATAGGGAGTGAGAAGAAGAGGGAGAGATAAGATAGATTAATTTGAGAGAGTATTGTTCTATGTTTGGACTTATGTTTTAAAACTCATTTCAAGTTGTATTGTAAGACTTAATCTATGTATTCATGTATCCTGCCTAAATTTGTGATGTGTTCCCTCAGTTAAATGTCTATTTTGCATAATCATTGTATTATCAAACTTTATGAACACATCACTTAGGCACCCCACCATAACATGTATATGTATGAGAACTCTCTCAATATCTCTTACTCATGATGCATACATTGAGGGGGAGTCACTCATACAGATACATATTATGAAAACAAATTATTATCCTTGTTGTTGAAGTCTTAATGTGTTGTCATCAATTCACCAAAAAGGGGGAGATTGAAAGTGCATCTAGGCAGCCCCGTGGGTTTTGGATGATTGATGACGACAATTAAGAGGCTAACAAGCTAAGTTGATCTTAAGCACAGGTACAAGGATTAAAATGAGATGAAAACCCTCAAAAAGGAAAAGGAGAAAACGTGTGTCAAAGACTAAGTGTAGAAATTAGGGTTTCTATGGTATTGAGCTTATATGAGCCGTATCATGTAAGAGGATAGTTGTATCATGTGCATTGAGATCATACCAAGGGGCTCAAAGTGGTGGTTTAGAGAAAAACAGTTAGAAGCCTAAAACGAGAGAAACCCTAGGAGGCCGGACTAGTCCGGTCATGGCGGACAAGTCTGTTTTGAGGCAGACCAAACGTCTTTGGAGCGAATCTGAGTGAATTTGGAGCTAAGTCTGAGAAGTCCGGACTTGTCCGTTTTTGGACGGACCAAAGCTCTCTAGAATAGTTCGGACTTGTCCGTTTGGGTACAGACTAATCTGTTTGAGACTTAGTGAGACTAACTGAGAGAAACCCTAGGGGGCCAGACTAGTCCGCCCCTGTGACCGGACTAGTCCGAGCCAACCCAGAAGAGTCTGTTTTGGAACGGACCAAGTGGTTCTGTTCCACTTCGGACTAGTCCGTTGTTGACCGGACTAGTCCGTTGTCTAGTGACCGTTTGAATTTGGAAATTTGGCGGGTAGCATGATGATCGTTGCTCAGTGTGGCAGTTGTCAGGAACTGACCAGAGGTCAGTGGTCCCTTAGGGCCGGACTAGTCTGGGGTCTGAGGCCGGACTAGTCCGCCCCCTTGCTAATGTAAGCAAACGGGGCTCGGGATCTCTATAAAAAGGGGACCCCCGGGCTCATTTGAACAAGTCTTGAACCCTAGCGCCGCCACAAGCATCCTAGAGCCTTTCAAAGCCTTCTACTCGTCCTACCAACCCTCTAAGAGCAAATCTTGAAGAGATTAGGGTTTGGGGAGGAGAGTAAAGCAAGATCATCGTGCTTTGGCTCTCGGTTTGATCTCTTGCACATTGTGTTGTGTTTTGTGGCTTGTGTGAGTTGAGCTTCGTGTGCTCCTCATTGTATTGATTTGTGGGAGCCTCAAGTTGTGAGCAGCCCCATCAAACTTGGTGATTACCCATTGATATAGTAGAAACCAAGCCGGCCATCGTGGTGGCTTGGTGAGAGAAGGGTCAAGTGAGACCAGGTCCTTGTGTGGACTTCTCAACGTGGAGGTAGGCTTCTTCGTGGAGTTGAACCATGGGATAAATCTCGTTTCACTTGTCTTTCACTTTTTGTGATCACTAGTATTGCTATTTGGGTTCACTTTGCTCTTATTGCCTTACACTTTGATCATTATTGTAAACTTGCAATCTAAGTGTTTAAACCTCACAATATGAGCTTCACAAGTTTACTACACATTGCTCATATCTTTGGTGAACTTTAATTCTGCAAGTAACTTGTAGAAATCAAGTTTTAGGGTTTCCACCATGTGCACAGCGGACTAGTCCGGCCCTGTGCAGACTAGTCCGACAGGAATTTAATCTTGTTTGATTAAGTGATTTCAGGTATTATTGCCTATTCACCCCCCCCCTCTAGGCGACTTTCACTAATGTACCTGCATACTTCATGTATCTCATAAATAAGGTCTTCATGGAGTATTTGAATACGTTTGTGGTAGTGTTCATAGATGATATTATGGTGTACTGAAAAGCGAAGAGGAGCACGAAGAGCATTTAACGTTGACGTTGCAAAAATTGCGAGAGCACTAGTTGTATGCCAAGTTTGACAAGTCCAATTTTGGCTAAGGAAGATATCATTCCTAGGACATGTCATCTCTGGAGGAGGAGTGTTGGTTGACCCAGAAAAAGTTAGAGATGTGCTAAAGTGGGAACCGCTGCAGAATTTGAAGGAAACAATTAGTTTTCTTGGAATGGCTGGATATTACCGTTGGTTCATCAAGGACTTTTCCAAGATAGCGAAGCCCATGACTGAACCGTTAATAAAGGAAAAGCCATTCAAATGGACTCAAGCTTGTCAAGACAACTTTGAGGAGTTAAAGAAGAGATTAACAACCACACTAGTATTGACGTTGCCAGACGTAAGCAAGAGTATTGATATCTATTGCGATGCTTCAAGGCAAGGACTTGGTTGTGTATAGATGCAAGAAGGCTGAGTAGTAGCTTATGCATCCAGACAATTGAAGAAACATGAGCAGAATTATCCTAGACATGATCTCGAACTTGCAGTAGTAGTGCATGTATTGAAGATTTGGAGACATTACGTTCTTAGCCATAGATGCGAGATTTATACGGATCATAAGAGTCTCAAGTACATATTCACGCAAACAGATCTGAATTTGAGGCAACGACGATGGTTGGAACTCATTAAGGATTATGATGTGGGAATCAATTATCATCCAGGAAAAGCCAACATAGTGGCAGATGCTTTGAGCCGAAAGGGAGCAAGCCACCAGCTCACCGTTAGAGAGTTGTCATCCGAGTTATGCAAGCAGTTTGAACGGTTACATCTCGGATTCGCAAATGAGATGGGAGTAATGGAAGTAAACCCAACATTGGATCAAGAAATAAGAGAAGGCCAGACCAAGGATAAGGAAATCAAGGAAATTAAAGAAAGGATCCAACAAGGGAGAGAATTCAAATTTGTTGAGGATGACCATGGTAATCTATGTCTTGGGAAATGGATTTTTGTGCCTAATAAGAAGCATCTCCAGCGGACAATATTAAAGGGGGCACATGACTCGCCTTAATCAATTCATCCAGGTTGTACAAAAATGTACAAAGATTTGAAAACTTGCTACTGGTGGGATGGCATGAAAAGGGACACAACTGACTATGTTGCATTATGTGATGTATGCCAACAAGTCAAGGCTGAACATCAAAGGCTAGCTGGATTATTGCAGCCATTGAAGATTCCGGAATGGAAGTGTGGAGAGGTAGGTATGGACTTCATAGTTGGTTTACCTTGCACTTCAGTAGGATATGATTCAATATGGGTTATTGTGGATCGGTTGACAAAATCAGTGCATTTCATTCCTGTCAAGACTACCTATAGTGGGGAAAATTGGAAGAATTTTATATGGGAAGAATAGTGTGTTCACGCGGAGTACCAAAGAAAATTGTGTCTGATAGAGGTTCTCAATTTACCTCAAGGTTCTGGCAAAAGTTGCACGAATCGTTGGGAACTCAATTGAATTTCAGTTTTGCGTATCACCCTCAAACGGATGGACAAACCGAGAGAACAAATCAGATATTGGAAGACATGCTAAGAGCTTGTGCGCTAAAGTATGGAGGAAGTTGGGACAAAATTCAGCCATATGCTGAATTCTCCTACAACAACAGTTATCAAGCAAGTTTAAAAATGTCACCATATGAAGCATTGTATGGGAGAAGGTGTAGAACACCCTTGTTTTGGAATGAGACAGGAGAAACTCAAGTATTTGGACCTGATGTAATACAAGATGCTGAAAAGCAAGTTCAAGCAATCTGCGAAAACTTAAGAGCTGCTCGGTCAAGAAACTTAGCCTTTGAGGTGGGAGACTTCGTATATCTCAAAAACTCATGCGAGGTCACAAGCGATTTAACATCAGAAGCAAGTTGGCACCTCACTATATTGGACAATTCAAGATTTTGGAGAAACGTGGAGAAGTAGTGTATAAGTTGGAGATGCTAGCATATCTTTCTGATGTTCATAATGTGTTTCATGTTTCTTAGATCAATAAGTGTTTGAGGGTATCGGAATAGCAAATACCGATGGAAGGATTGGAACTTGAGGAAGATTTGACCTATGCTGAGCAACCTGTCAAAATTTTGGAAATCAAGGAGAGGGTCACTAGGAACAAGGTGGTTTGATAGTGCAAAGTGCAATGGAAGCATCACACAGAGTCAGAAGCAACCTGGGAGCGAGAAGAGGATCTTAGGAGAGAATTTCCCTATCTCTTTCCTTCTACGTTGAATCTCGGGGGCGAGATTCATTTTAAGGGGGTAGCTTTGTAACACCCTCATTTTCATCCATCATGCATTGCATACATCCTCATACATGTTTAGCATTAAGCAACTTAAAAAGGAACAAGATTATAATGACTTTAAGGCTAAACAACAATTTAATTCTGTCTGAGAACGGACTTATCCGGTCGCCACCCCGGACTAGTCTAGTAATCCCTTCCTGTCCAGACAATTAAGTTCTCCAGGAACAAGACTTGTCCGGCATAATACACGGACTAGTCCGATCGTTGTGCCCAACCTTAGTAGAGCCAAGTGGACCCCACCACGACCCCTACTCGCCCTCACCAAATTATGCTTCAAATCCAAACCAAAACCGTACCACCTCACCCCTATAAAAGCAACCCAATACCCTCACACCTTCCAACCCATTGAGAAAACCCTCGCTGTCATGTTCTTGGCGTGTGCCGCCATCAAGGGGAGCTTGCAGCAAGGAGAAGGAGGAGGAGAAGAGGGAGGATCAAGCAAGCTCGATCTTCATTGACTTTTCGACATCAATGATCTTCATCACCAAATCATCCTCAGCTCTCCATCGCCAACCCTAGCGTGAAGATTCAAGTGTTGCATCCAATTTTCAACCTTTGGATTTCTAAACTCACAGTATACCCTCTACACCCAATTTTCCACGTTTGTTTAAGCCCCGATCTCGTTGTACAAAAAAACCCTAGTTCGCAGTCTCTGGACAGAGCGGACTAATCCGGCCCTGTAATCTGCAATTGCTGAATTTAATGCTAGAGTGATCCTAATCAATTCAAAACCTTTTCAAACATGTTAAACTCAATTGAAACTAGATAGTAAGTATTAACAGCAACTTAATAACATGTGCTATCACTTTATTGCATCATCTACGCATATCATGGCATATTGAGTAATATATGAGCATTATTGATTGTAATGTTTGTTTTGCATGTTTGTCGTGCGGAATAGATGGTATTATTCTAGAGAGTGCTCTCGAGGACCTGCATGTGGGGACCGGAGTCCACACATCCGAGGATCTCATTAGGTGGTGCCGTGCGATGTGGCACCTAACAACACACACAAAAAGGATACCAAAACATATAAAGTTTTCATTTTATAATAAGAAGAGTTTACAAAAGAGTGTACAATAGAAGTACACACGCAGCGGAAAATACATACTCATAATCTCACCTAACTAAGCAGGAGAGAAGACGTCCATGCGCTAGGACGCTTCTCACTAGCAACAAGGAGAACATTCGGCAGCGGCGTGGTTCACATGAGATTTATCTCGACACCTCGAGTCTCATGTACAACCTGAACAGCAGAAATAAAACTAATACTTGCAAAAATCGTTAAAGCGCAAACGTGAGCATAAGGCTCAGCAAGACTTAACCGTCTCACTAGACATATGCAGGGTGAATACTAACATAGGTAAGGAATAGCATAAATAGACTCGCCTACAAGTGGATCCTTATAATCAGGTTTTATGTAGCAAATGACATTCTCCAAGCACAACACATCATGGGCTCCACAATCGAACAAGAAATGCTTTACCGATGATATGACATGCTCAAAGCACATAATGCTATTACAGCTAAAGTATGGGGAAATTGTAAACTTTAATTTTGCTATCTCTAAATCATACAAGGTTGCAAAGCAATTATAATTCAATACAATATAATTTGTTGGCTTCTTTAGTATTTACAACGTGACAACAGCGACGGACAAGTGGTACTCTATTACCGCGAGGGACGGTGATTGCAATCAAGACACACCCGGACTGCACGACACGCACACCCGCGTGGGAGACACATACGTGCTCTCCTCCCCGCGTCATAAGTGGCCATCTTTCACCCAAGACCCCAATGTCGACAAACCTCTTCATCCCGAGCAAAAGGTCCCCTACAAAGACACGTCGAAGTTGCCCGCTAGAAGATTTACACCTTTATGCCTTTGCATCTCCATTCAAGGACAACCGAGGAGTCTCCACACTACAGTCTGGAGTTACATCAGTTTAATGGGCCCATATACCATTATGCAAACGGTACAGTTCAAGCTTGCCCAACGGTGCCGCATACGGCACGGTCCTCAAGCGACACAGGCAGGGCTATGCGACCGAGACTCAATTCTTGCCGCTTCCTATCCATCCCCTGCCCGATCTCCATTTCATTATATTATGCCATTTTCTATCTAACCAATCCTGTGAGATATGTCCTACATCTTTCACGAGTAGATTCCAACTACTCGACTTCTACTGGATTTCCTATGCATTAGCAAAGCAGTTACTACAGGTCAAACTGTAACTCGTTCCAACCAAACCCTGGGATTTGTGGTCACGCAAGTGGAGTATCAAACACCTTATACGTAATGCACAATATCAACTGGAGACGTAAGTGAATAAAACTGGAAAACTTTGAAAAGCTCTTAAATGCAA
Source organism: Tuctoria greenei (assembly GCA_036927565.1). Lineage (NCBI taxonomy): Eukaryota > Viridiplantae > Streptophyta > Magnoliopsida > Poales > Poaceae > Tuctoria > Tuctoria greenei. The sequence goes on along the minus strand of JAYESD010000007.1, from coordinate 110,572,748 downwards.
ACCGGGGCTTGCCTTAGTTTGCGACTCAAATAAATGTCACTTGTTAGTGGTCCTTCTGTGCGGACTCCGCCAAGGACTTCAAGTGGACACCCTGGTCTTCTCCTCCAAGCGAAACTTCTCGTCGATCACCTATCATCACGTTCCTATCGACATGATATGCATATAAGTAATTAAGTAATTTAATAATAGACTCCACGGGGTTGTGTAAACTCTAAGAATGAGGAGTTTGACTAGGAGTGGTCATAGTAGTGTCGAGATGTGAATTGAAAGGTGCAACGTAAGCACACATTGCAACTTGGCGCTCAACACTTGATGCTATGCCACTCAAGGTTGATAAAGCTGAATGGTGTGGAAGTGTTGGACTGGTAGTGTAAGGATGACTAAAGAATCAAAGGGGATATCGAAAGCTTGAGTATGAGTGGAGTGTACAAGACGAAGGTCGCGATTCAGTAGTCGACCAATGAACTTGACTTAACTCATAAAGGAGTAAACCTAGTTAATTGAGCAGTGCTATCGTAGGGTCCCGACTTAGGATGAACCATGATGGAACCTAACGACACTTGAGACTGAATTGAGACCAACATGGCTTGGACTTAAGAAGTCATTACAAGCACTGTTAACCTAGCATGAGTACCAAGACAACGTTCAAATGACTTTTAGGTAAAGTAGTTTCTACGGCAAGCTTCTTGAGCATCTTTCAAGTGCTTACACGACGACACTAATGTAGTGTCTCCCGCAAGCTTGTCCAGGTGAGCTCGATAAGCTCTTGGGACTTAAACATGATGTGAGACCTTGCCGTGAAGGCATGCTTTGCCATCTCGAGAAGATCGTCTTAGCGAGGTCCACATCGACCCGGACTCGTCAATGGGGTGAGCGGAATCCCGAACACCACCTTGTGAGTCTTAAGGCTATTGATGTCAACTCGGTTGTTGATAAGCGACTCGACGAACCTGTCGTCGATGAAGTGGTACATCAAGTTAACTAATCCTGTGATCGGTTAGGGAACATCCTCGACACAACCAAGGAACTCTTATCCAAGGTTTTGCCTTGGTCTAGTTTTCCTTGTCGGTCGCAACGTTCTCGCTTTACTTAACCATAGGTCATCGGTGATCACCAACCCACCTGGTTTGACGTAGAAGGCATTTCATCGAGCATCTAGATTACACCTAGGACTCGATCACTCTCACCTCGACTAAAACCTAAGTTGGCTTGACAACTATTGTCCGACGAGTCGTGCTTGTATCCAGCACCACACACATCACGAGCATCCTTCATCTCGATGCCAGGGCACGATGACGGCTCGGAGCATCACGATGATGTCATGTGGTCAACGACGTCGACGCGGCTCATGGTGGAGCATCACGAGCACGCACGGACAAGCTAACGCGATATAAATGACAAAGGAGGTAAACTTAGGGATTTCTATAGAAATGATATCAAGGCGGGACATGGACGTATGACTTGACGACACATGAGTACCATTAGGGGTCACGACTAACGGACTTCAATGACGTCAAGCAAGGTATTTCAGGGCAAGGCTCACCTTGTAGGCATTTCGCCGAACATCTTGAGTGTGTACTTGATTTCTTCATCACCATTAAAAGGGCATCTTGGCACTTATCTTGGTCGATTTGCCACACCACAACAGACCTACATCCATAGACCAACATTGAACAGCAACACACTTAGTTTCGCCTTGTAACCATTTCATCGAACACCTAGGCTGCAGCACTGTCCCAACTAATCTTTGCACAAATCAGAGCTAACCTTGAACCAATTGTCGTCGCCGTGGTCTCATCAACGTGTTCTTGCATCTCATACATCTCACAGGTCACTCGCTTCGCTGGTTGAGTGCAGCCATGGCGCGGAACGGGGCGACGATGCCGGGTGTCGACCACCGGTTGAGGTGTTGGACAGCGGGGAGGGTGGACGGCCGTCGCGGGCGCGGTCGTGGACGGACAGGGAGTAGGGCAGCGGTCAGAGAGTGTCAGCGGCAGCACAACACAGCGGCAAGTGGACAGAGGGCGCAGGCGCGCGAGGCGGCAAGGCGCCGGCCGGCGAGTAGAAGCCAGTCGGAGCGGCTGGTGCGGCTGCGGATGTGGCGAGGGGGCGTGGGAGCGCGCAGCCAGGAGGAGTGCCTGGGCGGCGGTGTGGCTGTTGGGCGAGCAGCGCGCAGGGGGCAGCGACGCGGCCGCGGAGGGGGCGAGCGTGGCGCCGACCGAGGCAGGTGGACGGCGGGGGCTCAGGGTTGAGGCGCTGGCGGTGACTTGGAGCATGGGCGGCGGTGCTGCTCGGGGCGCCGTGGACAGGAGCTAGGAGGGAGCTAGGTCGACGGCGTGTAGAGGCCGGGAACAGCGCGGCCGGGGCGAGCGCGGGCATGCGGCGGCCGTCTCGGGGTGGCGCAGTCGCCGTGGGGCGGTGTGTTGGCGCCGTGGCGCAGGGGCCGGAGGGAGAGGCGCGCGGGCCGACGGGAGGAGCGGCGCGGTGATAAAGGACCGAGAGAGAGAAGTGAAGTTGGTTTTGTGGCCATGAGGATAGACATAACATGTGGGACCCACTCCAATTTTTCCCTTATCCACTTCATTCTAGGTGCAAAATATCTCCATCCATTGAGCAGCTTACCAGTGGGGCCCACCTTTTTCCTAGTACTGAGGATAAGTATGACATGTGGGTCCCACTCTCTTCTCCCTTCTCTTTTCAAAATTCCAATAGAGCTAGCAAACATGCTTCAAAAATATTCAACTTTGGCCCAATGACTAAATAAAATATGGAGAATTTTATGGTGCAATCAGATTTCAAAACTGAGCAAGTTGAATTTGAACTCAGGTTTGAATTTGAATTCAAGTGGTGATACTTGACTCAAGGAAATAAATGGTAGATTAGGTTCAAAAATCCTGAAACTTTGAAGTTAACCTTTTTGAACCATAAGGGACCTCAAGAAAAATTTGGAGTTGATTTGGACAAGGTTGAGCACAAAGATTAAATTTGAAGTCAACGTTGATTAAACTCTCAGTACGTGTCCAATAAATGGAAAATGTGCTTCAAAAAATTTGAAACTTTATCGAGAGTCTATTTGGAATATTAGAAGGTCATGGAAATATTTACGGCATGAGATTTGAATATTTTTGGATGTCCCATTTTAGGGTTGGAATAATTTCTTTTTCTTTCTCTCTATTTTGTTTTCTTTTCTCTTTTAATTTTTCATTGAAAATGGGAATACATGGAAATTAAGGATTTTACCCCTTAAGTTCCCAATACAATAGCAACCATGTTCTATATGTAAAATTTTAACAAGTTCCTATTTTTAGTGAACATGGGTTAACTCATATGGTTCATGTGAGTTTGGATTTCCATGTCCATTTTCAGAATTTTTAAGTTCGCATTTGTGCGTTTTTGTTCTTCCGAAAATCGGGCTTTTACAATCCTTCCCCCTTAAAGGAATCTCGTCCCGAGATTCTAACAAGTAGAATAACTGAAACGATGAGGGGACGATCCGTAAAAGAGGGTCATTGACTAAGGAAAATGACAATGCCCTTAAAGACTTAGGTTCTACGAAATAGTGATTATCTCCAGGCATCTTAAGAAATTCTAAAGTCTGCTTCAAGTGATTCCAGTCTTTAGGTTGATAACCTTGACAGGAAGCTCGACATGACAATATCACATCGTAAACTTTCACGTCTGTTACTGAACCTTTATTGCTGTACTCTTACACTGGCGTGACATCCTGTTCTGTCCTAGTCTTGACTTGAAGAATCAGCACTTGTTCTCTGCTTCTCTAAGTTACCATGACAGTTTAAAACTATATGTGCATTGATTCTTGGTTGCTTGCTTGGTTTTGCATAGGTCCTTATAACTTAATGTGGTATTTCCCTTGACATGAGTTAAGATAGGTTACGAGGTTAAACTACAATTATTAACCTCGCTTGATGTTTAGCCAACCACAGGATTCCTTAGCTGTAGCATAAGAGTAGCAAAGCACTCAACATTCTTATGTGGGCAAAACAACAGGAATACTGAAGATATGGCGACTACAAGATTTTTGGGTATATCAACATCTTTAAACAATAGAAATAGAAGATGAAGACCATTTACGGTGGCACACGAGGATTTAAGAATTCAGCCTCCTCATATGTTTCAACACAGCAAAGAACTCAATCATATGGTAACTACAAGGTTCTTCGAGTATCAAGGTTACCATATACCAACGCAAGATCTTAGATGGACCCAAAGAGTTTCACGAGGTTGATAATCGAACGGTATCCTCGCGAGTAAGGAGATTTCATGGATTTTACAAGGTTGATCATCGAACTGATGACCACTCGATGACGAATGGTATAGTTGCAACAATCAAGGTACTTGAACCTAAACAAGTCAAGTATGGAAGTCCAAGTGTTTGTTTAGTTGCAAGTGAGGTTGAGTAATTGGTTTCCCAAGTATTACTCAATGAAAAGGAGATCAACAATGTAAGAAGTCAAATGAAGATGGTGAAATGACCGTAGTCATTAGGCACTTTAGAATAGTTTGAATTGGGTACACAGTCTTGCTCTAAATTTTAGTATTATCATGCATTCTATCATTGGTGTTACATTGGTAATGATGCTTCATGATGCATCATATATTGTATGGTGCAATGAATATGCATATGGTATGGTGCAAATGGTGCATATGTATGGTGCAAATGATGCATATGTATGATGCAAATGGTGCACATGCATGGTGCAGTAGTTTTTATAGTTTGAGCAAGACTAAATGAACAACACCCACAAAACTCAAGTACTGTCTGATGATTTGCAAGGATTGGATACCGTGGTCATGAAAGACACTCAATGAGTAGTGTTACCTTCATGACTCAACCACAGTTAAGGAAATCATAACAGAACGATTGACAAGGAATGTAGGAAATATACCACGTTACCTCGACCTTTCGAAAGCTTGTGCATGTTCTACTCAACTTGATTTTATCTTCACGAGAAGAAAAACAACTCACTATATGTCTCTAGTGATGCTTCACTTAACCTTCACTTCGATCTGGCAAGAGGAACTGATATCCTTAGTGATCACTTTAGTGGAGTTGAAGTCACACTTCTTCTTTGAGTAACTCAATCTGGTGGTGGATGTTGGATCCTCTTGAAGATGTAATCTTACTTGATCGTCTTCTTGTTGACACGACTCATTGTAACCAAGGTTGATGGTTGAATACCACCATTACTTGAGTGCTCGCCTTCCCCCTTAAAGTTCCAAACCAGGATGTCGAAGCGTACTTCAAGCAATCCTCATGGAAAGACGAGATGCAACTCGAGTAATTGCGACCTGCGTTCAACATCACAAGATGTGATGTGGCAAGTCATATAAATCAGACACTAGTATGTCTATCTAAGAGAAAAAGACTTCAATGAGTTTGACACTCCCTTCAACTTGGTAAATAGTTGAGTCCTAACTCTTGGTTGGTTACGACATTCCCCGAGTTAAAATCGAGAATCGAATGCCTAACAAAAACCAAAAGGTTCAAACTAGCCAGGCTATGGCGACCACTGGTCAGTCTGAACTCAAACTCGATTTTGATCTAGTTAATGGAAAGATCAGATCTTGAGGTGAATAACAAAGTTAAATTACACTTCAAGATATTTCCAAAAAGTATTGGTTTGCCTCTATATCATCCCTGGTTTGCAAGTTATGCTATTTTAAAGTCACCAGAATTTTTCTGCACTTTCAGCAGAACCTGCTTAAAAGTACCAGTTTTGATCTACAGTTTTCAGACTGTTCTGATGGAAATCTGGAAATATTCTTATTTACAAAGTTGTTGCCAATGTAATAAGTTTTGCATAATGTACTTACTTGTCTTCATATCAGTTCTGGTTCAAAAGATATGAATTTTTGAAGTTGGGCAAAATTTCAGCATTCAGAATTGAATTCAGTTCAGATTGACCACTCTGTATTCAAACTCGATTTGGAATAGGTAGATGATTGATTAAGGTCTGGAGCCAATTGCAAAAATTGTAGATGACTCTCTAAATTTTCCAACGGTTACTCGCGCGACACCATTGGATCAAGGGTCTGCGAGTTATGGATTAAATTCAGAGGTGTACAGATTGCTGTACAGTTTGGGTATGCCTGGACAGTCTCTGCGATTATCCAAATTTCACCCACCTAGAAAAGGATTTTGGTCTTGAACTGAATAGAGAACTTGTAAAGTACTTCCAAAAATTTCTAAGGAGTACTTACTTGCCCTCGTAGCACTTCTGGTTGAGAAGATATGGCATTTGCAAGTTGACAGTTTTTCTGAAAATTTGGACAGCACCTCCTTTGTTTAATGCTGATTTGGTCCACAATTTTCAGATATACAAACATCAACATTTGCAAAAATAATACATATCAAACTTGTTGCATACATTATCAAGATTCCAAAAATGCATCACAAGAATTCATACGACAATTATACAGCGAGTTATGCGAGAAACAGTAACTGTACACAGGACTGTCCACTCGCTGTCCAGATTTGATCAAGTTTAGAAATTTGAAGTTTTTAGTATGTTAGAGATGGATTCTGCTCAGGAGTTCTATACAGATGTTGTAGAGGACCCTCTACACTTTCTGAACACATAAATTAGGCCTGCAGAGGTGAAGTTTGCAAAAAGTTATGGTTCAAGTGGTGAAGAGTTCAGATTCTGTCCCCTCTTCCGGGCTGTCAGAACCTCTTAAACGACACTTCAATTTAGACCTTGTTAATGTGACTTTTAGACTTTGTGTTGAATAGGAAGTTGATAGAGGACTCTTTAAGCTTTCCATATATGTATAAACATGTATAGTTTGCATTTCTAGTTTAAGAGTTATGGCCGTTCAAAGTTCAGAATTTTTCTGACTGTTTCAGATAGCACCTATATATATGTACTATCTTGAACTCCAGTTTCTAATTAGTTCTAAACTGAATTTGAGGTAACATTGAATAAGTTGTAGAATAGCTCTTCCCCTTTCTATAAATGTATCATAATGGAATATAAGAGCTTTCTACAAGGAAATATGGCAAAAATTCAGATACTGGTCCATGTAGTTTCAGAACAGCGGCTGCTGTGATGACGGTGCATTTTCATCACAATAAAAGCGTCTTTTGGCTTGGAGGTCAATAGAAAACTTATAGAAGACTTCAAAAGCTTCCCAAAAAGTATTCACTTGCCTCCCTAGCCCTCCAGGTTGAAAAGATATGGATTTTCAAAGTCAGGTCAATTCTGTTCGAAAACAGAACTCACCGGCTTCGAAACACAAGAATTTAGGAACAAACTCAAATTTTGAAACTTAGCTCAAAACTCAAGTCCGATGGCTAGAACTTGATTCACAACTAATCATTCGCTTTGGAACTAAATGGAATCTGAAAAGAGACTTGACGACCTTCTTATCCATAACATATCACTATGGATCTTCATGCTTAACCAAAGTCTCAACCCAGCGAAGTCGAGCTAAACTCTCGCCAGGAACAAAGAACTCTGGTTCACCAACTCTTGAAAAGAAACATTTTACCTTGTCCACAAGATATCAGCAACTGATAGTTAGACTTAATATGAATATGAAGTCATTTCTTTCCTGGGGGATGGTCAAAGTATCAAGTGGGATACTGACGGTACTACGTGCCTTACTAAAAGAAAAGTCTAACCCGGTATATCCGGATACGTCTAGAGGTGGTCCTAATATCGATCACTCGCAAACTTATTCTACAAGGGTCGCTACCAGAGTTAGTGTACCTGCAGAAGACAAACAATCCTCTTTCACACCTTCACACCTCAAGGGCGGCACGGGGAAACACAACAGGCAGTCACAATAATATATATGAAAGTAAAGGCATACGACTTTGGTGTGAGTCGCCCTTGAGCGAAGTCATGTCTCGAGGTACATGGCTGTAAATACGTCTGTACAGCAAAGACTCCTGCATGAACCGACTTATACACGCTCGGGCATACGTGTTTCGCATGATCCCATAGAATATGAATAGTTCTAGAGATACACACTATCGGGTTATACACCACCCGACGGGTCTCCCACTAATTTTGTGTCACGTTGGGGTACCGCGTGTCATATGTTCTCAGAAACATGGAAAGTTTCAGAGACTCATATTGACTTTCCGTGTCAAGCCACGGAAATATTACATACCACATCTCGTATGCAGAGTTTACCGAGATTGATCCGCTCTCGACGGCGTACCTTACCTCTTACCTTGAAGACGGAGCGTCGTTACAGAATAATATAACAAGTTAGTTCACCACCTTTATAACTTATACTAGTAATAGTCCTTAATGGGCATATAGCTAATTCTCACTCAACTACTTCGGAGTTTTCGAAAACAGGCTCTTTTCGAGCGTGCTATTCCCAATGAAGCTCTGATACCATGTCTGTGGGGATCGGAGTCCACACATCAGAGGATCTCATTGGGTGGTGCCGTGCGATGCGGCACCTAACAGCACACACCAAAAGGATACCAAAACATATAAAGTTTTCATTTTATAATAAGAAGAGTTTACAAAAGAGTGTACAATAGAAGTACACACGCAGCGGAAAATACATACTCATAATATCACCTAACTAAGCAGGAGAGAAGACGTCCATGCCCTAGGACGCTTCTCACTAGCAACAAGGAGAACATTCAGCAGCGGCGTGGTTCACATGAGATTTATCTCGACACCTCGAGTCTCATGTACAACCCGAACAGCAGAAATAAAACTAATACCTGCAAAAATCGTTAAAGCGCAAACGTGAGCATAAGGCTCAGCAAGACTTAACCATCTCACTAGACATATGCAGGGTGAATACTAACATAGGTAAGGAATAGCATAAATAGACTCGCCTACAAGTGGATCCTTATAATCAGGTTTTATGTAGCAAATGACATTTTCCAAGCACGGCACATCATGGGCTCCACAATCAAACAAGAAACGCTTTATCGATGATATGACATGCTCAGAGCACATAATGCTATTACAGCTAAAGTATGGGGAAATTCTAAACTTTAATTTTGCTATCTCTAAATCATACAAGGTTGCAAAGCAATTATAATTCAATACAATATAATTTGTTGGCTTCTTTAGTATTTACTATGTCATGACAGCGACAGACAAGTGGTACTCTATTACCGCGAGGGACGGTGATTGCAATCAGGACACACCCGGACTGCACGACACGCACACCCGCGTGGGAGACACATACGTGCTCTCCTCCCCGCGTCATATGTGGCCACCTTTCACCCAAGACCCCAATGTCGACAAACCTCTTCATCCCGAGCAAAAGGTCCCCTACACGGACACGTCAAAGTTGCCCGCTAGAAGATTTACACCTTTATGACTTCGCATCTCCATTCAAGGACAACCGAGGAGTCTCCACACTACAGTCTGGAGTTACATCAGTTTAATGGGCCCATATACCATTATGCAACCAGTACAGTTCAAGCTTGCCCAACGGTGCCGCATACGGCACGATCCTCAAGCGACACAGGCAGGGCTATGTGACCGAGACTCAATTCTCGCCGCTTCCTATCCATCCCCTGCCCGGTCTCCATTTCATTATATTATGCCATTTTCTATCTAACCAATCTTGTGAGCTATGTCCTACATCTCTCGCGAGTAGATTCCAACTACTCAACTTCTACCGGATTTCCTATGCATTAGCAAAGCAGTTACTACAGGTCAAACTGTAACTCGTTCCAACCAAACCCTGGGATTTGTGGTCATGCAAGTGGAGTATCAAACACCTTATACGTAATGCACAATATCAACTGGAGACGTAAGTGAATAAAACTGGAAAACTTTGAAAAGCTCTTAAATGCAAATCGGGGCTTGCCTTAGTTTGCGACTCAAATAAATGTCACCTATTAGTGGTCCTTCTGTGCAGACTCCGCCAAGGACTTCAAGTGGACACCCTGGCCTTCTGCTCCAAGCGAAACTTCTCGTCGATCACCTATCATCACGTTCCTATCGACATGATATGCATATAAGTAATTAAGTAATTTAATAATAGACTCCACGGGGTTGTGTATCTCTAGAATGAGGAGTTTGACTAGGAAGGACAAATATGCCTCTGTTTTGTGGATAAACAAAGGATGGAGTCCAGTGGTCATAGTAGTGTCGAGATGTGAATTGAAAGGTGCAATGTAAGCACACATTGCAACTTGGCGCTCAACACTCGATGCTATGCCACTCAAGGTTGATAAAGTTGAATGGTGTGGAAGTGTTGGACTGGTAGTGTAAGGATGACTAAAGAATCAAGGGGGATATCGAAAGCTTGAGTATGAGTGGAGTGTACAAGACGAAGGTCGCGATTCAGTAGTCGACCAATGAACTTGACTTAACTCATAAAGGAGTAAACCTAGTTAAGTGAGCAGTGCTATCGTAGGGTCCCGACTTAGGATGAACCATGATGGAACCTAACGACACTTGGGACTGAATTGAGACCAACATGGCTTGGACTTAAGAAGTCATTACAAGCACTGTTAACCTAGCATGAGTACCAAGACAACGTTCAAATGACTTTTAGGTAAAGTAGTTTCTACAGCAAGCTTCTTGAGCATCGTTCAAGTGCTTACACGACGACACTAATGTAGTGTCTCTCGCAAGCCTGTCCAGGTGAGCTCGATAAGCTCTTGGGACTTAAACATGATGCGAGACCTTGCCGTGAAGGAATGCTTTGCCATCTCTAGAAGTCTTAGTGAGGTCCACATTGACCCGGACTCGTCAATGGGGTGAGCGGAATCCCGAACACCACCTTGTGAGTCTTAAGGCTAGTGATGTCAACTCGGTTATTGATAAGCGACTCGACAAACCTGTCGTCGATGAAGTGGTACACCAAGTTAACCAATCCTGTGATCGGTTAGGGAACATCCTCGACACAACCAAGGAACTCTTATACAAGGTTTTGCCTTGGTCTAGTTTTCCTTGTCGGTCGCAACGTTCTCACTTTACTTAACCATAGGTCATCGGTGATCACCAACCCACCTAGTTTGACCTAGAAGGCATTTCATCGAGCATCTAGATTACACCTAGGACTCGATCACTCTCACCTCGACTAAAACCTAATTTGGCTTGACAACTATTGTCCAACGAGTCGTGCTTGTGTTCCAGCACCACACACATCACGAGCATCCTTCATCTCGATGCCAGGGCACGATGACAGCTCGGAGCGTCACGACGATGTCAAGTGGTAAACGACATCGACACGGCTCATGGTGGAGCATCACGAGCACGCATGGACAAGCTAACGCGATACAAATGACAAAGGAGGTCAACTTAGGGATTTCTATAGGAATGATATCAAGGCGGAACATGGACGTATGACTTGACGACACATGAGTACCATTAGGGGTCACGACTAACAGACTTCGATGACGTCAAGCAAGGTATTTCAGGGCAAGGCTCACCTTGTAGGCATTTCACTGAACATCTTTAGTGTGTACTTGATTTCCGTCGCTTCATCACCATTAAAAGGGCATCTTGGCACTTATCTTGGTCGATTTGCTACACCACAACAGACCTACATCCATAGACCAACATTGAACAGCAACACACTTAGTTTCGCCTTGTAACCATTTCATCGAACACCTAGGCTGCAGCACTGTCCCAACTAATCTTTGCACAAATCAGAGCTAACCTTGAACCAATTGTCGTCGCCGTGGTGTCATCAACGTGTTCTTGCATCTCATACATCTCACAGGTCACTCGCTTCGCTGGTTGGGTGCAGCCATGGCGCGGAACGGGGCGACGATGCCGGGTGTCGACCACCTGTTGAGGTGTTGGACAGCGGGGAGGGTGGACGGCCGTCGCGGGCGCGGTCTTGGACGGACAGGGAGCAGGGCGGCGGTCAGAGAGTGTCAGCAGCAGCACAGCACGGCGGCAAGTGGACAGAGGGCGCAGGCGTGGGAGGCGGCAAGGCACCGGCCGACGAGCAGAAGCCGGTCGGAGCAGCTGGTGCGGCTGCGGATGTGGCGAGGGGGCGTGGGAGCGCGCAGCCAGGAGGAGTGCCTGAGCAGCGGTGTGGCGGCTGGGCAAGCAGCGTGCAGGGGGCAGCGACGCGGCCGCGGAGGGGGCGAGCGTGGCGCCGACCGAGGCAGGCAGACGGCAGGGGCTCAGGGTTGAGGCGCTGGCGGCGACTTGGAGCATTGGCGGCGGTGCAGCTCGGGGCACCGTTGACAGGAGCTAGGAGGGAGCTGGGTCGGCGGCATGTAGAGGCCGGGAACGGCGCGGCTGGGGCGAGCGCGGGTGTGCGGCGGCCGTCTCGGGGTGGCGCAGTCGCCGTGGGGCGGTGTGTCGGCGCCGTGGCGCAAGGGCCGGAGGGAGAGGTGCGCGGGCCAACGGGAGGAGCGGCGCGGTGATAAGGACCGAGAGAGAGAAGTGAAGTTGGTTTTGTGGCCATGAGGATAGACATGACATGTGGGACCCACTCCAATTTTTCCCTTATCCACTTCATTCCAGGTGCAAAATATCTCCATCCATTGAGCAGCTTACCAGTGGGGCCCACCTTTTTCCTAGTACTGAGGATAAGTATGACATGTGGGTCCCACTCTCTTCTCCCTTCTCTTTTCAAAATTCAAATAGAGCTAGCAAACATGCTTCAAAAATATTCAACTTTGGCCCAATGACTAAATAAAATGTGGAGAATTTTATGGTGCAATCAGATTTCAAAACTGAGCAAGTTGAATTTGAACTCAGGTTTGAATTTGAATTCAAGTGGTGATACTTGACTCAAGGAAATAAATAGTAGATTAGGTTCAAAAATCCTGAAACTTTGAAGTTAACCTTTTTGAACCATAAGGGACCTCAGGAAAAATTTGGAGTTGATTTGGACAAGGTTGAGCACAAAGTTTAAATTTGAAGTCAACGTTGATTAAACTCTCAGTACGTGTCCAATAAATGGAAAACGTAATTCAAAAATTTTGAAACTTTACCGAGAGTCTATTTGGAATATTAGAAGGTCATTGAAAAATTTACGGCATGAGATTTGAATATTTTTGGATGTCCCATTTTAGGGTTGGAATAATTTCTTTTTCTTTCTCTCTATTTTGTTTTATTTTCTCTTTTAATTTTTCATTGAAAATGGGAATACTTGGAAATTAAGATTTTACCCCTTAAGTTCCAAATACATTAGCAACCATGTTCTATATGTAAAATTTTAACAAGTTCCTATTTTTAGTGAACATGGGTTAACTCATATGGTTCATGTGAGTTTGGATTTCCAAGTCCATTTTCAGAATTTTTAAGTTCGCATTTGTGCGTTTTTGTTCTTCCGAAAAGCGGGCTTTTACACTGCAAAACTAGAACTTGAAAGCTTTGGATCCAAACCAAGCTCAGGAGCAAGGCAAGTGTCTTTAATCATTTTGATCCTTTTTTAAAATGTTTTATTTTGAAAACTGCATGCTTGTGTCAAATTGATGAGAAACCTGTTTATAGGAGTTTACTAGTTTTGTATGATCGTCCTTGTCGCTTGAACACAATGTAGAGAGTCAGGAAGGGTCTTTTACACTTTTGCTTCGCTATACTCAATTGGGTTTGGGAAACAATCATATTGCTTAATTATGAACTATTGAACACATGAATGATGAGAATTGATAATAATGACCCTTTAGCAACATGGAACCTAGGAACCTAAGCAAGCTGGTTAGGTGGAATGGGTTAGACCGTTTTGATGGTTTTGCTTGGTTTAGATCTAAGGATCGGTTCATGGAGCGACCATCCAAGATTTACAGCGCCACCACAGGGCCAAGTATGAGTGCGGCTTAGCTGACTAATTAGTTTATTGCCAGTACTATTTGGACCGTTAGGAAAGCTCGGGGAAGGGGTAGTCGGTTGGGTTTGTAGTGATGGTGGGACTACCCTAGGATCCGAATGGCGCAAGAGGGGCCCTTGGATGGATGTGCTCAGTTGGAGCATCACAACCAGTGAAACCTCGATGGGGCCTAAATATGCTAGTAATCACTTTGTAAAGGTTATTTTGTGATCTCTTGGCCACACACCTGTCGGTGGTTTTGATCCGACAGATTTCCCGACACTACTAAAGTGTTAGAGGAGTTTGAGGTTCGGTGTGGGCGTGCGGAGATTCAAGAAGGTGAAGTGTAAATGACACAAGAGACGCGAAGATTTACGTGGTTCGGGCCGCCTAAGCGTAATACCCTACTCCACGGGGTGTGTTGGTGTTGTATTGGATGTATGAGCTCAAAGTGAGTTCAGAGCGTCGAGTAAGCGCGTAGCGTCTGTGTGTGTCCTCTAAGTATCATCGGCTTGTCCTTTTATAGTACAAGGGCAGGCCATTACAAGTCAGCCTGGCCCGACATGTGGCCCCGACGGTTACTAATATTGATACACATTTGATGCGCTTAATTATCCTTAATAACCGAATTACGATCTTTGATAGCATCGTTACTGGTAATTAAGGTCGTCCGATCATGTGTCATTAATATAGTATTAATGACACTTAATCGGTTCTTGAAGTCCTTGATTCCCTTTGAAGATCCGGAGCTGTTGTGGAGTCTTCCGAAGGTTAGAGGTTGAAGGTTCGACGGTTGGACACGTGGCAGCTCTGAAGCATACTGTGGGGAACAGGTAGGTCCGATGCTATTTAACACATGTCAGTTTCGGAGCTTCCCTCGGTCTGGGGTTAGGTCTGGAGGTGCCGCTATGGTACATAGCCCGGAGCTTCCCCTTGTGGGCGGTAGCTCCAGTTTGATAGTACACGTGGCGACCCTGGGACTAACCAAGTTGGAGAAGCGGGTCCAGTTATGTCTGACATGTGGGCCTCCGAAGGTCTTCAGATCGAGTAGGTGATATTCCCTTGAGATCTTTGCAATCCCAAGGGGTATACGGTACCCAGGGTACCGACAGTGGCCCCCTGGGCCCACCTCTGGGGAAGACTCCTTGGGTGAAGTCATTCCGCCGGAGGTGGGTCCATCCTTCGACATTTAAACTGAGTCTTCAAAGGTCTTCGGATGTGCAGTTGGCGATGGTTTGGAGTTAAATCTTCGCCGCGTGGCATATCCCGTGTGCGGCAGATGAGATCTTTGGCGTGCGGATCTCACGCAATTGAAGGTCGCCGGTTCTCGATACGAAAATTGTATTGGTTCCACGCGCCTTGTCAGTCCGCCGCCTTCAGGCTTCCTGCCTCAGACTTGATCGTTCGGGTGGTCCCGGGCCCTCTTGTAATCGGCTGGGTGGAATTTTTGAGTAGTACCTTCGACTTCCTTGCGGTTTACATCCAAGCGTTGCGAGGGCTTACTTAAGAAGGAAAGCGTGCACCGTCTGGGGTTCTTTACGCCTCTCATCTGATCTTGCGCTCCCAACTTGTGCTTGCTTTTCCTCTCCTGCCTTGCTGTGCCGCGATGGAGTTGGGTCTCCGCGAGAGTCGTTTGAAGACCGACAGTGACCTGAAGAAGGTCCGGGCCCTCATGGGATGGTCCCCGGACTTCTTCAACCGTCTGGTCCGCGCCGGGGGAGAGCTACCGTTCGAGAAGGAGCACGCCGGCGAAATGGTGTACTTCTCTTCGTATGCCATGGTGGGCTTGATCCCACCTTTTTCCTCCTTTTTCTTGATGCTGCTAGACTTCTATGGTCTGCAGCTATATCACCTTGGCCCCCACTCCATTCTTCGTGTGTCCGTCTTTGTCCACTTCTGTGAGATGTGGGTGGGCATCCCCCCTGCATTGAACTCTTCCGGACCTTCTTCACTCTCCATACCACCGGTAGGAGCAATGAGTACCTTGGCTTCTACTACTTCGTGAAGCGCAAGAAGTGCCCATTCAAGTACCTCCGGTCGTTTCCCTCTGGGAAGTGGGATGATTGGAAGAAGGACTGGATAGTCATCCGGGTGGAGGAGCACGAGAAGCTGGAGCTGCCCGAAGGCCTCCCCAACATCGACACTACAGTCTGGAGTGAAGCTTCGGTGCTGGCGGATGCCTTCAACCCTGCTCTGACCAAGATCTGCCAGTGCGTGGAGGGAGGATTAACTCCTCAGGCGGTGTTTTGCAACTTCCTGTTCAACAGGTGGGCACCGCTGAAGAGGAGAGAAGAACTCGCTTGGGCCCTCAACAGTGTGATGGACGACGATCGGGTCGAGACCGGGCTGAAGTCCAACACGGCCGGGACAACCTTGGAGTTTCATCTCAAGAAGTTCCAGCACGGCATCGACATCGCGGGTGACGACTTGACTCCGCCATCAGCTTTTCTCCCTCTGAACGTGGAAGTAGAGTTCAGCAGGGAGCTCCGGCGGAAGATGCCTGTGCTTGACGACCTTGGTGTCGTTGAGAGAAGATCGACCTCCAGGGTGGTGATCCCTGGGGCTTCCAAAGGTGGCTCCGACCCTGCCCCAAAGCCATGGATCAAAGTCGTCGGCAAGGGAAAGGAGCCGACAGATGAACCCTTGAGCCGGAAGAGGAAGCTGCAGCATGCCGACGGAAGGTTCGTCAGGCCTGCAACCTCTGCATCAGCTCCTTCTCCCTGGAGGGGGAGGTCTTCT
Source organism: Tuctoria greenei (assembly GCA_036927565.1). Classification (NCBI taxonomy): domain Eukaryota; kingdom Viridiplantae; phylum Streptophyta; class Magnoliopsida; order Poales; family Poaceae; genus Tuctoria; species Tuctoria greenei. Next base: position 110,556,275 of record JAYESD010000007.1, on the reverse strand, counting down.
ACAACTGCGGCGACTGTACCTGCAGTGGCGTCCTCCGGGGGTGCTAGCTCCGGGCATGCGACTCCAGCACCAGGGTCGGTTGAGGCCTCTAGGTCCGGAGGTCCTTCCCGATCGAGGGGGGCCTCGACTAGGGAAATGCTCGTGGCTGCAACGAGTTTCGGGGGGCCTTCCGGAGCTTCCACACCAGCGGCGGCTATGGTCAGCCCAGAAAGCCCGGGAAAGAGGTTCCGCGCAAGCTGGTGCAGAAGCCTCCCAAGGTAATTTTTAATCTTTACCTCAGACAGTTGTTTTGTTGTAGTAACTGTTTTTTAAGTTTCTTCATCCATCATCTGCAGCGTTCCCAAGAAGAGGAGTGAGGCTCCACCCTCAGCCACAGCAGCTGAAGCTGTGAGGGCAGAAGCTTCTGCTCCTGTCCCGGTGCCGCCCCAAGTGGTGGCTGAAGCTGCGACAGCTCCAGCGCCAGTTGTCGTGGTCATGGACCTCGACTCATCCCCAGAGACTCCCGTGGTAGCACCGGACTGCGGGAGAGAAGATGCGCCAGTGGCACCTGCCCCGGAGGTTGAAGCTCCGGGTCCTGGTGTAGAGATGATGGAAGCTCCGGCCGTTGAGCCGGAGGAAGCAGTAATTCCGGCCTCAGAGCCAGAAATTGTCGAACCCCCGGCGGTTGAGCTGGAGGTAATTGAAGTCCCGGCGTGCGCGCTGGATGTTGAGGAAGTCCTGGCAGTTGGGTCGGCTACCTCTGAAGCACCGGCCGCAGAGCCGGTCGTTGTTGTAGCTCCGGCCGCAGGGCCGGTTGATGTTGAAGACCTTCCGGCTCCCGAGCCGGTTGCCGTTGAAGCTCCGACCGCAGGGCAGGCTGTTGTTGAAGATCTTCCGGCGCCCGAGCCGGTCGTCGCGGAGGCGTCAACGCTCGAGCCCCCAATAGAGGAGGTGCCCAGGCCGGAGCCAGAAGCTGCCCCTGCTCCGAGAGTGACGACGCCGGAGGTACCCGCGGCTGGGCCGGAGTGCCCTGATGAAGTCGCTGGCCCCCTGCCTGAGGGCGCGAACGAAGATCTGGCGGCTGGTCCTTCGGAACCACTTCTGGAGGTTGGAACTTCATCAGCGGGACCTTCCTCGATGGTGACTGAGGCCATCCCGGAGGGCGGCCCTAGTGCCATAGAGGCTCAGGGGACCACTCTTGTGGAGTGGGACCCAATTTTTGTAACTAAAAACCTGCTAGAACCAGCGGAGGAGACCCTAGCAGGTCCGGAACCTATCTCGTTGTCATTGTCTATTGACAACGCCTGCTCCAGTCTGCGTCAAGTTCAGCTGGCATTCTTCCACGACAACAAGGCTCTTGAAGAGGAGCGCCAAACCCTTAGGCGGTGGCGTAACCCGATCTACTTCGAGACCAAGCTGTGCAGTCGAGGCTAGCAGATGATAAAGAGTGGATTAAGCGAGAGAAGGTCCGCCTGGAATACTGGGGCAAATTATTGGATGACAGGGAGAGCATGACTCGCGCCCTCGACGCTCAATCCCCGACCATTTATGAGCAGACCAAAGCAGCTAATAGTGCGGCTGATGAACGCCAAGAAAGGCTAGAAGCCATTAACACTACTCTCATTAAGTGCCGGGAGGCACTTGAGGAGAGGGAGAAGAGGCTCGAAGATGAAGAGCAGAAACTCCTTGAGCTGCGGGATGACGTCCTGAAGAGGGAGGAGGAGCTCACCGAAAAGGTGGCTCTGGCTGACAAGGGCCTCGAGGAGCGCGCTAAGAAATTGGAATAGCGCTGCACTGAGGAGGAGGAGGAGAAGGCCTGGGTGCGGGGACAGGAACTCTACGAGCAAGAGTGTGCCATCGCCGCCAGGGAGAAGAAAGTGAGGGGCACGGAGAAGGACCTGGTTGACCGCCGGAACAAGATATATCTCCGAGAGGAGGAGCTTGGAAAACTCGAGAAGCAGGTTGCTGAAAAGATTCAGCAAAATGCCAAAGAGGTCGAGCGCCTCGCTCGCGAGAATTCTGAACTGGCGGCGGCCAGAAGATCCTTGGAAGAACTGAAGGGCTTGAGGGCCGCGGACTCCCTACATGTTTGGGAGTTCCTGAGCAAAGCCAACGACGCGCTGACACCGATGGGCTTCAGTCCCGTGCGTCCGGATGATCCGGAGCCGGAGCCGGACCTGGCGTTGCAGGCTTTGAGCTCGTCGGGCAGCAAACTCTCCAAGGTGGGCGACGTCATTGCAGACCAATTGGAGGTTGAGGGGCAATCCCTGGCGAAGAACGTCGCAGAGTATGTGCTGACGTGCTACACCAGCCGGGATCCCCAATTCCCTCTGGACCCGGTGCTTGAAGGTCCCGTCGAAGGAGACGGTGAAGCCACCCGAGCCAACGTGTCGGAGGTTGCTCAGAAGGTCGCCCAGTTCTTCCATAGGGTCTAGGACCATCTCTGTAGCTCCCACTTGTATTTTCTCTTTTTCTTCCCCAATTTTATAATTCCTTGTCTCCAGATGAATGAAATCCAAATTTTTGCGAATTTCATTTTTTGTCTTCAACACTTTTGTCTTCACTTGGCCCCCTGGTAGATGTACACAATTTAATTGTGAACATGTACCAAGAGGAAATTGTGTTTTGTTGAAGACTCATTTGCTTCGAACTTGTAGAATGTAGGTCCGAAGTCTTCGATAGTGAAGGACCCCTGAGGTTGTCGAAGCTCAATAGCTCGGGTAGTAGTTCCTATCAACGCGTAGAGCATCGATAGTTAGACCTCCGGGGTGTCGGAGCTTAGTAGCTCCGGCAGTGACCTTTCCCAACGCCTAGTTTGTCGGCAGCAGACTCCGTTTGTGGAATCTTCTCACCATCTTTTATTCTGCGTTGATGGCTGGCCCCCCTAGCTTTACCGGAGCTTGGTTGCTCCGGTGATGCTCGTTTTCAATGTTTAACATCGATTATAAGCCACCTAGGGGGAGTCGGAGCTTCGTCAGCTCCGACTTTTCTTCATCAACGTGGATTCTTTATTTTTCCTACACACTGAAGCCAAGAAAAATAGTAAAATTCGCTCCTTGCCTATAACTTCATCGTGGCTTACGATTCTCAAGAAAAATTTAGGTCAAACTCGGTTCTGAATGCGACCGAACGCATTGCCTTCTTTCTTCTGGATCCAATTGTACTTGGACCCGCCTTACTTTGTCCTGCCGGGGTGTAGGTAGAGTGGCGTACTTAGGGAGCTTGACCAGGCTAAGTCGATAGCACACTCCGGCCCTAGATTGGCTTGGCGGCATTCAGGCGAGTGGGCCATGAACAATATTTGAATCCAAAAGAATCGACAATACAACTCGAATCGTATATGAACCGGTCGAACTAAAATTTCTTAAGAATTGCACGTCCTTGTTATAGACAAGAAAGAGAAAAATAAAAAATGTTGAGCCTGTACAAAGTAAATGCACGTGGAGTCTGTTTCACATGAAGATGTCTTTCATTATAGGTCCGGGGTACAGGGGAAACAAGTACACTCTTAGGGTACGGAACCAGGCTAAGCGTGTTTCATTTCTCGTTTGACCCAGGGTAGCTAGCCACACTTTTAGTCCTGAGACTGACAAGTGTTGCATGAACTTTGCGGACCTTACGGGAAAGGTCCGGCTGTTCTCCCGGAGGAACTACCCGACTCTGTACAATGACTCTATAACATACACCTCAAGTTACTACAAACTCACCTCCGTGATATTAGGTGTAGAAATTACGGAGGTGCTCAATGTTCCAAGGATTCGGGAGAGGTGTCCCATCCTCGGTTGCCAAGCGAACGCTTCCGGGACGGGATACTTTAATCACTCGGAAGGGTCCTTCCCAGTTGGGGGAGAGTTTGTTTAACCCTTCTCTGGATTGTATTCTCCGTAGCACCAGATTGCCTTCCTCGAGCTGTCGGTTGTGTACATGCCGCTGATGATAGCACCGAAGGGCTTGGCGGTATCGGGCATTCCGAATGGCTGCTTGGCACCTTCCCTCCTCGAGGAGGTCTAGGTCATCACGCCGGAGCTGGTCCTGCGTGGCTTCGTCGAAGGTCCGAACCCGGAGTGACCCCAAGGTGATTTCCGGAGGAAGGATTGCTTCAGCTTCGTACACCAGGAAGAAGGGTGTCTCTCCAGTTGACCGGTTTGGAGTTGTCCTGTTGGCCCATAGAGTGGGCGGAAGCTCTTCAATCCAGTTGGCTCCATGTTTTTTCAAGCACTTATAGGTGCGCATTTTGAGTCCTTTCAGGATTTTAGCATTTGCTCTCTCGGCCTGGCCATTGCTTGCCGGGTGAGCTACGGAGGCGTAGCAAACTTGAATGTCGAGGTCTTCGCAATATCCTTGAAATGCAGAGCTTGTGAATTGGGTCCCGTTATCAGTAATGATTTTGTTTGGAACTCCAAATCTGCATACGATGGACTGCAAAATGTTGATAGCAGATTGCTTGTTTATTTTCACAACTGGAATTGCTTCCGGCCACTTGGTGAACTTGTCAATGGCGACATACAGGAACTTGTAACCTCCGACGACTCTTGGGAAAGGTCCCAAGATGTCCATCCCCCACACGACGAAGGGCCATGTAGGAGGTATCATTTGTAGAGGCTGAGCCGGTGTGTGAATTTGCTTTGCATGAAATTTACATGCTTCGCATTTCTTCACCAGCTCAGTTGCATCCTGGAGTGTTGTAGGCCAGTAGAAGCCATGCCGGAAGGCTTTACCGACCAGCGTGCGGGAAGATGCGTGGTTCCCACACTCGCCTCCATGGATTTCTGCGAGGAGCTCGCAGCCTTCTTCCCTTGTGATGCACCGCATTAGGATGCCGTTGGCACCACGCCGGTAGAGATCCCCTTCTACCAAAGTGTATCTTTTAGCCAATCTGACTATCCGATCAGCGGATACATCATCGTCAGGCAGGATGTTGTCTTTCAAGTAGCTCCGGATCTCCGAGATCCATGCATCAGAGCTAACTTGAGTATTTGAGTCTTGCGTGCTGGGTTGCTCGGAGCTTCCGGCAGCACCTACGACCCTTGATGGCTGCCATGGTAACAGGGCCATCGGGACCGTCAGCTTCGGGATGCTGATCTCGCCCCCTTCCCTCAGTTCGGCAGGCTGAGCTGTGGGTTTTGACAACCTCCGGACAAAAGTTCTGTCAGGAGCCGGAGCTCCGGTTGACGCTTTCGTTGAGTGTTCGTCGGCTTCAGCATTGAGGGCACGCTGGACATGGTGGAGATCTAGGACTTTGAAGTCCTTCTGAAGCCTCTGGACTTCAAGGAGGTAAGCAGCTAGCTGGAGATTGTTGCAGGAGCATTCACCCTTCACTTGCTTAATGATGAGCTGTGAATCTCCCTTGACCAGTAGTTCCTTAACACCGTATGACAGTGCCACCCTTAGTCCGTAGATGAGTGCTTCGTATTCCGCCATGTTGTTGGTCGCCTTGAAGTCAAGGTGTACCATGTATTTTACCTTCTCTCCGGTTGGTGCGAGGAGAAGGATTCCAGCTCTGGCCCCCTGCTTTTGCATGGAGCCGTCGAAGTAGAGGGTCCAGTGAGGCTTGGTGAAGACCGAAGCCTTGTGTTCCGGCTTCTGCTCACTAGGGCCCCCAGGGTTTGATGGAGAGGGAGTCCATTCCGCCACGAAATCCGCCAATGCTTGACTCTTGATTGCTTGCCTTGAAATGAATTCGAGATCGAATTCAGCCAATTCCTCTGCCCACTTTGCAATATTCCCAGTTGAATTGGGTTTATGCAAAATTACTCGAAGTGGATAAGAGGTCACCACTGAAATATTGTGAGCTTAGAAGTAATGGCGAAGCTTCCTGGAGGCAATGAGAACTGCATAGAGCAGCTTATGCACCTCTAGGTATCGAGTCTTGGCGTCATGCAGTACTTCACTGATGAAGTACACTGGGCGCTGGATGGTCCGGACCCTCCCGGAGGGGTCCGAAGCTTCCTCTTCACCGACCCGGGTCCTCCCTGAAGGATCCGGACCTTCTTCGGAGACCTCCGGGTCCTAGCTGGAGGGACCCGAAGCTTCTTCAGAAACGACCTGGACCCTCCCGGAGGAGTCTGAGTCTTCTGAAGAAACTTTTTGTGAACTCAAGTCTGGGAGCTGGGACCCAGACTCACTTTCAGGAACCTCCGGACCCTCCCGGAGGGGTATGGATTCCTGAGCATGGGATAGTTCTGGTCTCTCCGCAACCAGGACCATACTGACGACTTCGTCAGATGCTGAAATGTAAAGCAGCAAAGGCTCACCAGGGTTCGGAGCTACCAGAGTTGGTAGGGTGGTGAGGAACTGTTTTAGCTCCTAGAACGCCTTTTCTGCTTCTTCAGACCATTGGAATGGTCCGGACTTCCTCAATAACTTGAAGAAGGGAAGTGCCCGTTCCGCCAGTCTTGAAATGAACCGGCTAAGGGCTGCTAGACATCCAGTCAGCTTTTGGACATCCTTGATGCGGGCTGGTGGCCGCATGTCTTCAATGGCTTTGATCTTCGCCGGATTAGCTTCTATGCCCTGGTGACTTACCAGGAAACCAAGAAGTTTTTCGGAGCTAACCCCGAAGACACACTTGTCTGGGTTTAGCTTTGTGCGCGTGACACGCAACTTGTCGAAGACAGCCTGTAAGGTGTCAAGGAGTGACTCCTTGTTCTTGACCTTGTCCACGATGTCATCGACGTACACTTCCACTATGTCTCTAATGAGTTCTTCAAAAGTTTTGTACATAGCTCGTACAAAGGTTGAAGGTGCATTCTTGAGACCAAATGGCATGGCTGTATAACAGTACAATCCATCTATTGTGATAAAAGAGGTATGCTCCTCATCTTCCCTAGACATTCTGATTTGAAGATACCCAGAATATGCGTCTAGGAAACACAGTAATTCACACCCGGAGGTGGAATCCACTATCTGATCTATTCTAGGTAGTGGGAATGGATCTTTCGGGCATGCCTTATTCAGTGTTTTGTAGTCGATACACATCCGAAGCTTCCCTCCGGCCTTGGGCACAATGACTGGGTTTGCCAGCCATTTTGGATGGAAGACTTCTCGGATGAATCCAGCTTCGAGCAACTTCTTCACTTCTTGTCGAATGAAGTTTTGTCGCTCCACGGATTGCTTCTGAGGCTTCTGGTGTACAGGCCGGGCATCAGGGTAGATCTTCAGATTGTGCTCAATTACTTCCCTAGGGATCCCAGGCATTTGTGACGGTGTCCAGGCAAACACATCGACATTAGCCCGGAGGAAAGCTATGAGCGCGAGTTCCTATTTGTCATTCAGTCCTCCCGATATACGGGTGGTCTGAGCGGTATCGGAACCTATTTGGACGACTTTGACGGGAATGTCGGTGTCGCGGATTGGTTGCACACGAGGTGCAGAAGTCGAGCCTCGCTGACGAATGCTCGGGGGTTTCGGAGCTTGTTCCTGCCTGGAGTCCTCTTCTTGCGCCGTAGTAAGCGCATGGAGTTCTTCCAGAGCAGTTACTCCGGCAGTACGATCTCCACGGATCCGGAGAACGCCTACTGGTGTTGGCATCTTCAACACCAAGTAGCCATAATGAGCGGCTGCCATGAATTTGTACAAAGCGGGCCTGCCCAAGATGGCGTTGAAGGGTAAGTTGATCTGAGCAACGTCAAAGACCAACTTCTCGGTGCGATATTTCTCCCGGGTCCTGAAGGTAATGGGGAGAGTGATAGCACCGAGTGGGGTAATGGCTCCTGGACCTACTCTGGACGAAGGTCGGGAGGGGTGAATATCCGAAGGTCGGAGCTGAAGCTTGGTGAAAGCTTCGAAGCTTATGAGGTTGAGCCCCGAACCTCCGTCTACCATAATGTGGTGGAGCTGGATGTTATTGATGGTAGGATATACCATCAAAGGTAACTGGCCTACTCCAACCATGCTTCGAGGGCAGTCCGAAGCATCAAAAGTGATGGTCATGTCCATCCACTTCCGATGAGGCTCCGCCCTGGCTGCTGGAGCTACAGCGGACATGTCCCGACGCATTGTCTTGAGGACGCGACGGGAGGTGATGTCCCATGATCCACCAAAAATGGTGTTCATGGTCTTCCGACGCTCGTTGTCAGAGATGTCAGAATCGTCATCGACGGAGGTGTAGACGGCCTTCCGGACCTTTTTGGGATCCTGAAAACCTAACTCCTCTTCAGTCGGAGCTTCGTCAACTTTTTGCTTTCCTTCCCTTTGTCGGAAAGGAGCTTCTTCTCGGCGCTTGCTGTAGCGCTCGGCAAGGTTTTGGACCTCCCGGCAGTCTTCCAAACTGTGACTGTCCGTTTTGTGAATTGGACACCACACCTTGGGTTTGCCACCGTCTTCATAAGACGGTCGAGGTCGCTTCTCGGAGCGTGGCCCCCGGCCACCCGGAGCTGCAGTAGCTGCAGCATTAGATGCGCCGGCCGACGGCTTCTTCTTGTCGTTGGTCTTTTTCTTCTTCTTGCCACTCCCGGAGGTAGTGGCTTCGCCTTTGGAGGATTTTTTGTGGTCCTCTGGAGGTGGTTTGGAGTGTATTTCATGGCGTTCTGCAGCTCTGGCACATTTGTCAGCCAAGCTGAAGAGTTTTGTGACACTGGTGATCTCCTTGATCGCCAGTTTCTCCAACATCTTCTTATCCCGTACACCCTGTCTGAATGCCACAATGACAGAAGCGCTAGAGATAGAAGGGATAGTGTTTCGTACCTGAGAGAACCTCTGGATGAACGACCGCAGGGATTCACCCCCTTTTTGCACAACTGCAAAAAGGTCCAGTTCAGTGCCTGGTCTGGTGTATGAACTCCCGAAGTTGGCGGTGAACTGTCAGCACAGCTCCTCCCAACTGTTGATGGAGTTGGGTGGAAGGCTCATAAACCAGGACCGGGCGGTCCCAGTTAAGGCCACTGGAAAATAATTGGCCATTGCAACCTCATTTCCTCCAGCTGCTAGGATAGCAGTGGAGTAAATCTGAAGAAATTCAACATGATTAACGGTCCTATCAAACTTCTCCGGCAGGTGAGGCCGGAATTTCTGTGGCCACCTGACCATACGCAAATGCATGGCCAGGGCTGAACAGCCTCCTCCTACTCCTTCAGGAGCAGGAATGTCATGAGCTTCTCGTCTTTCACGAGCACGCTCAATATGGACTCGGCCGTCTTGTTGACGGTATCGGCAATCCAGCTCCGCCTGGAGGTCATGAGTTGAAAGCCTTGACACCGTGTGAGTGCGCCGTGCCCCGGAGGGCAACGACGTCACTTGCTGCGATGCAACACGTCTCCTGTTGTTGGAGACGTGCGGACCAAGTCTGCCAGACAAGGTCCATCGCTGAGACGGGGCCCGTCCTGAAGGAGTAGGACCCTGGTTGCTGATGCGGTCGGCTGCAGCTGCAACCAAGTGTTCCACATCGGCCCTCCACTGCTCCATTGCATCCCGAGATGCGTCCGGAGGTGGTGGGCGCTGAAGAAGAGCACGTGTTGCATGGAGCGCGTGTTCCGGGTTGTCATGATTTGCCGACGCAGTGACTGACGCCGGTGCACCATCGCGCTGCCCAGCTTGATTTGCTGGTGGAGGCGGCGGTGGTGGTAACGTGACTCCTGCTGGAACTGGGGCTCCTAATGGTGGCTGCATATTGGAGGGATTGCCCCCAACAGCTTGAACAGCGGGATGACCGTTGGATGATCCAGCAGCTGAGTTCACAATTCTCGAAGTCTCAGGCGCCCCCTACCTGGCGCGCCAACTGTCGGTGGTTTTGATCCGGCAGATTTCCCGACACTACTAAAGTGTTAGAGGAGTTTGAGGTTCAGTGTGGGCACGCGGAGATTCAAGAAGGTGAAGTGCAAATGACACAAGAGACGCGAAGATTTACGTGGTTCGGGCCGCCTAAGCGTAATACCCTACTCCACGGGGTGTGTTGGTGTTGTATTGGATGTATGAGCTCAAAGTGAGTTCAGAGCGTCGAGTAAGCGTGTAGCGTCTGTGTGTGTCCTCTAAGTATCATCGGCCTGTCCTTTTATAGTACAAGGGCAGGCCGTTACAAGTCAGCCTGGCCCGACATGTGGCCCCGACGGTTACTAATATTGATACACATTTGATGCGCTTAATTATCCTTAATAACCAAATTACAGGCTTTGATAGCACCGTTACTGATAATTAAGGTCATCCGATCGTGTGTCATTAATATAGTATTAATGACACTTAATCGGGTCTTGAAGTCCTTGATTCCCTTTGAAGATCCGGAGCCGTTGTGGAGTCTTCCGGAGGTTAGAGGTTGAAGGTCCGACGGTTGGACATGTGGCAGCTCCGGAGCATACTGTGGGGAACAGGTAGGTCCGGTGCTACTTAACACGTGTCAGTTCCGGAGCTTCCCTCGGTCTGGGGTTAGGTCCGGAGGTGCCGCTATGGTACATAGCCCGGAGCTTCCCCCTTGTGGGCGGTAGCTCCGGTTTGATAGTACACGTGGCGACCCTCGGACTAACCAAGTTGGGGAAGCGGGTCCGGTTATGTCTGACATGTGGGCCTTTGAAGGTCTTCAGATCGAGTAGGTGATATTCCCTTGAGATCTTTGCAATCCCAAGGGGTATACGGTACCCAGGGTAGCGACAACACCTATTGAAGTGTGAGACGGCATGATAGAGGTTTCATAGTCATTGAAAGGTGATGAAATCACAAACTTGTGGGTAAAGCGGTACAACCTCTGCAGAGCGTTAAAAAACTATCATGATAGTTTTGCTCCCTGTTATGAGCAACCTGGATCCTCACATGATTAGAGTTATGGACCTTGAACTTGGTTTAATGGCTGGAGTTGAATTGGGAAGTATTGTTACAGTAATTGGGTTTGAAATATGACAATGGTAATACTGAGTCGAATGGACACTTATGAGTTGAATGTGGCATATTATTGATGGTTCTGGTTATTTATGTTGGAATTATGGTATGGGATATGAAATTAATTGCATTTGGGTTGATAAGGGATTGACCTCACTTAATGATCATAATATTTCATTTTTAACTATTTTGAATGCACTTTTATGCAAATAGCCATTTAATTATCATTCTTTGTTTAAGCTATATGTCATACTTTCCAACACTTGCTGAGTTCAACATGTGCTCACCCTTGCTATTCCCCCAACAAATTCAGTCGGAGGTCTTTGAGAAGTTCTAGGCTTGCGTGTTACCATAAGGCTTGCTTGTGGAGTTGGTGTCATTATTGTTTAGTGTTCCACTACAGTCTTATTAGAGCTTGTATTCAAGACTATTTAGATTTGTAGTAAGGTACTATTATTAGTATTATTATTCGAGACATGGTTGTAATCTGGCTATCGTTTGTCAATCACTTGTGTATGTGTGTTAAACATTCTGGACACACATATGCACTACACTTGGTTCATTTTTAGAACCGCTTGTCACAAGCTAGCAATGGTGGATTAGGCACCAGTACAGCGTGCGCGACACTCGGGCCAGGATCGACGCAAATCGTACCCATCCGACATGGATCTAGTCTATCTGGAGGCTAAAACTCAGTTGCGACTCGGGGCAACCTCGAATCCAGCAGAGGGCGCTCCACTCGGATAGGAGCGGCGACGCTCTCGGGTAGAAGTGACCCCCTTAGGGTTCCAGTTTTGGGCCAGTCAGGGCGGGCAGTTTGGGGAGTTGGGTCAGCACCTGAAATCATGTGTTGGGCCGAATCTAATTACGTGGTGACTTTTGCTACACCTACTTGGCAATCAGACAATGTATTCTCTCCGAAAGGTACACAAGAGGTGTATGCAGAATGGAGAATAAGATGTCACTATGTTATCGCCTACTAAGGAAGATGAATTATATAGCATGGGCTATCAAGATGAAAGTTTCTTTTGAAAGCACAGTGTGCATGGGAAGTTGTGGAAGTGACAAAGGTCAATGTCGATCCAAAGCAAGATCAATTGGCTCTTGCAGTCATCTACCATGCTATCAACAAAGACCCTCTCCTGCGAATATCCGAACAAGTGACGGCGAAAGACGCTTGGAAGATGATCAAGGACAAGTTCTTGGGAGAAGAACATGTGATGGAAGGAAGAATTCTAACTCTTCAGAATAAACTGGATGTGATGCGTATGAATGCAGCTCCATCGACGACTTTGCCACAAGGGTAATGATCATCGTCACAAAAATTCATGGTCTTCAGGGTGAAGTTAAAGAAAGCTATATTGTGAAGAAATTGCTACGTGCTCTAACTTCAAAATTTCTCCACATTGCACTATTGAGCAATTTGTTGATTTGAAGACGATGACTGTGGAGGAACTCGTTGACAGACTTAAGGCGCATAAAGAATGAGTGAATGACTTCAACCAAGAGCATAAAGAGAAACTCTACATAACAAGGGAGGAGTGGAAAGCAAAAGAAGCGAAGGATGACAGTCAACAGAAGAAGAAGAAATTTGGCAAGTCCAAGATTTGGTGCTTCAGTTGTCATAAGGTTGGACACTTTGCCAGTATCGCTAGTGGGTGTACCAAGAAATAGGAAGATGAGAGGGCACTTCTTGCATCCAAAGGAGATTTGTTCCGATTCTCCATCAAGAGATGCTCGAGGTGTAGATGTGCCCATCCCGAGGTCATGTGCGAGATGAAGATAAGTCCATCTTGAGGTTGAAGATGCATTCAACCTGGATTTGTGTGTGGGGTGAAGATGAGCTCGTTTCGGGGATGAAGATGTGTCCATCCCAAAACTATGCAGGGTGAAGATGTGATCATCTTGGGAGGTGTAGTTGTGTCCACTCCAAATTAGGTGTGGTTGGGATGCAGTTGTGTCCATCCTAAGGGTGTAGTTGTGTCAACCCAAAAGGTATGTAGAATGGATAGGTCTGTCTCCATCCTAAGTTTGTCCAATTTTAGGGGTTGTGTTGAAATAATCTTGTATTCTAGAAGGAAAATCGTGTCCAATTTTGGGCGCACGTAAGGGTGTTAGAGATTGAGTCCGGACTAAAGGTAAAGAGTCCAAATAGAAGAGGAGATAGAGTCCGAAATAGTTAGGAGAGACTTTTATCTGTAATAGGATCTATATGACGCGGATTTACCCGAGGAATAAACAAGAAATTAGCCCCAGGAATCCCAACACGGGAAACAAAGAAAAGAAGAAAAAAGAATGAGAAAAAATTAATATAACATTGTGAATTAAAGAAAGGGAAAATAAGAAATGAACTTACTGTCTTTTTCTAGATTATTTTAATAATAATAGGGAAATATAAGTAGTTATATGATAAACTAAAAAAGAGTTGAATGAAATGATATAATATAGAAGATAGTTGATATAGAAGCGAACGAGTGCGGAAAAGAAAATATTATAGGTGAGAATCTTGTAGAGATAACCGTAAAAAGGCAAGAATATTCTTCTAGAGGTGAAATTTAGAGGTGGACGAGTGCGATCAGCCTTACCTCTCCTTCATTCCTGCTATGCACTAGACTTTCTGATCTCTTTCCTGCTTGGGTGAGTTGAGGGATCTGACCAAAGCAGATGCTCCTAGTCCTTGGATGAGTTGAGGTATCTGACCAAAGCAAATGCTCCTAGTCCTTGTGTTGTTATGTGGGATCGCTGTTTCTCCTAATCCTACGTGATCCCTGTTGCATCTGTTCCATTCCTGTGTACCTTCTGTTGACTACAGCAGCACACAGGCACATCCAGCTATAGCTGTTGTCCTCCAACAGCAGCAAGTGCAGAAGCAACTGTTCTCCATCACCAAGATCAATGTTGTTTTTTTCACTGGAAGGGCAACATGTACACGCTTGAAGTACAGAGAGGACTAGGGACCAGCAAGGTGCTGTAACCCAGGGGCGTTCAATGCTGCACAGCAGATGCTGCGTGGCTAGTTAGAGCCTCTAACTGATATATCAGTTCGAAAATAGATTCTAAAGTTTTGAAACAATATATCAGTTCAGATTACTTCAGAAACAGGCATTGCAATTGCAACAGTTTAGAAACAGATTTTAAACCACAAAGACAATAAATAGAAGGTGCATCTAATGTCAAATAAACTGGTCAACTCCAGAAATAACAATTTTCAATTGAAATGAACCTAATGATCTAAATTTTTGCTGTGGACTGGTCCATGCAGGACCCAAGCCCAACCTGAAGGCTCATACTCAGGACATTCTAGAAGGAATATTTAATCTAGAGCAAATAAATCTCTTAGAGATAAATCCGTTAGAGATAAGTTGGTTAGATCTGTTAGAGGTAAGCAATATATAAGGTGTTCCTTGTCCTATAAAAGAAACTCCATATGTTGTAATTCAGATCGTCGAAGAATAAAATAACTTCCCTAGATGGTTGTTCCTACCTCCGGTCACTGAGCCTTCAAGCTTGATCTGGACATAGCCGGCAGCGGGCGATGGCAGCTTCAGAGATGAGACGTGCAATCTCGCCTTCTTCCTCTGTGCAGACGATGGCGGCACACCCCGCCTACTCAGCTTGCGAGCATCGCCAGGATCAAACTCTGCAGCCGTCGCCGAAGTCCTCTTCGACCGATTCGTCGATGTCTGCGCTCGTCTAACTCTCCCTTGGTGAGCCCCCATGCCTGAGCTGACTTGTAAAAGGTTCGGTTGAGAATTGCCGGGATTTGCGCTCAATCCGGAGATCTGCCGGGATTCGCTCGTATTGACACCTGATTTGTGCCACATCTGGCCGAGACCCGGTCGGGGCTCCACAAAGTGCTGGCTCCAACTGTGCCTTCTCCATCTTTGTAGCCGCAATCTCCACCAGCTGCTGCGTCAGTGCCAAGCTTCTTCTCTGGCTTCGGCTTCAACACTCCAATATCCGGTTCATTCACCTTCGTGGGCAAGTATGGTGACACCAAGTTCAGGCACGTGCTCATTAACATCCTGAAGCAGAACGTTGTGGACGTGGAGGGCAGCATGTTTGACCCGCACGCACGCCCGGAGCTAGTCTTCACTGGCCTTCAGCTATCAGACAAGATGAAGGCGTTCCTCGCCCTGGACCACGCACTGTTTGGCCTGACTTTATTGGGCGTCAAGCAATGGGCACAAATCTGCTGGGAGAGCATACACGGTGGGCTGGATGAGCTGGCTGCTATGCTCAGCGTGTTTTGTGCGGATGGATGCGTGCTCTGAACTTACTCTTCTGCTTATGTCATCCTCGATGACCACCCCATGTTACGGTCCCTACCGCACCCGACTTCTTTGTGCCCGTACCTCAACAATAAGTTTGAGAATCTGATCGCCTTCCTCATCACGGGGAACATCCTGCTCGGGGCTATCGTCAGCGTCGCAAGACTACACCATATCTCACCGCCTTGAAGACTCAGCTCGAGGATGGGCTGATGTTGTGGAGGTGGAAATGATGTGGATTGGGTCTCCACGCAGGATCCAAGCTCAACATGAAGGCCCGGGCTCAGGGACTTTCTAGAAGGATTATTTATATAGATCCAATAAATCTCTTAGAGTAAATCTGTTAGAGATAAGTGGTTATATTTGTTAGAGATAAGTTGGTTAGATCTATTAGATATAAGGTGTTAGAGATAAGGCATGCCTTGGCCTATAAAAAGGAACCAAATAGGCTCTAATTCAGATCATCAAAGAATAAAGGAATTTCCCTAGAGGGTTGTTCCTACCTTCGGTCGGGCTTGGGGTCATCCCAGCCCAGGTGACACTATCTCACCACGATTCACAACATTTTTAGAAACAACATATCGGTTCATATTTTAGAAAAACATAAGGAGGGGAATGTGCGGCGCACAATCAGGAGGGGGAGGGGCGGTGCTCAAGGAGGAACGATGTTAGCATTGGGACATCTAGTGCTGGAGGCGGCGCACGAGGCTAGAGGCGGGCACTCATGAGTTTGGATGTTTCGAATGGTACTGAAATGGAGTCTGGGGGTGCATAGGGAAAGGAAAAGAGAGGAGAGGAGAAAGATTTGAACCCTCAATTTCCACCTAGTCGCCCAAATCGTTAAACCTCTTGATCTGACGACTAATTGGCTTAATCGAACGACTAGAAAATAGTTTTACTACGGCGTCGCCTAGTCACTGCCTAGTGAAAGTTGCCTAGAGGGGGGGGGTAAATAGGCGGATAACCTGAAATTTAACTCAATAGAAGCTAATCAAATCACAGAGTGTGGACTAGTCTGGCTAGGGGGCTGAATAGTCCAGTCAGGGTGTTAAACATAACAAAAGGTGAGATTTTCATGCGATTCAATGGACTTAACTTGATGAAATGTGAAGTATATGAACCTAGAAATCTAGCAGTGGATATGAACGAAGTGAAAACAACTAGATCGAGGTGAATCACAAGATTAAGGCGAAGAACGTGGGGAACCCTAACTTGATCTAGTGAAGAACAAGGAAGGCAAGTAGAAGACACAAGATACAGGATTTATCTCGTGGTTCGGCCCCACAAAAGGAGCCTACATCCACGTTGAGGATGCCCACGAAAGGCAAGGTTTCACTCAACCCTTTCCTCACTTAGCCACCATAAAGGTCGGCTACTCTTCCACTAGATCACGAGAGTAATCACCAAATTTGAGGGGCATTTCACAACCTGAGGCTCCCCCAAGATTACAACTCGAAAAGATCGAAGATCAACACGTCACGAACTCAAATCAATCAGTCAAACCGAGAGAATCATCCAAGAGCTCAATGTCAAGCAAACCTTTCTCTCTTCTCTTTCACAACTCACAAATCCTCAAGAATCGCTCTTAGGACTCTAACAATGGTTGAGAGAGGGCTAGGATGGCTCTAGGAAGGCTTTGGCGGCGCTACGGTTTGAGAGAGGCTCTTTGAGGGCTGGGGGATCCCTTTTTATAGGGGTCCCGAAAAGTAGCCGTTGCCACTAGAAAAAGTGTGGACTAGTCCGGTAAGGACCACGGACTAGTCCGGCCTGTGGGGACCAGTGATGTCACCCCTTGACCAACCACAAAGTCCCCTGCCACCTTTTGAATTCAAACGGTCACAACACCACGGACTAGTCCATCCTAGAATAGAGTAGTCTGATCTCACATTGAACCATTTGTTCCAGTTGAGAATGGACAAGTCTGGTCCACCGGACTAGTCTGGCCCAAGAGGGCGGACAAGTTCGGCCATCCAAGACTTAGTCCTAGCAGCCACCCCCGAGTCTATAGCGGACTAGTCTGACTCGGAATGGGGTAGTCCGGTCTCACACAGAAACTACTTTTACGGTCTGAAATAGACTAGTCTGACCGAGCAGACTAGTCTGGCCCACTGGACTTAGTCCCAGAAGGACACTGACGCACTCACCATGGACTAGTCCGTCCCCAAACGGACAAGTACAAACTCACACAGAAACTCTTGGTCCGCCTAACATTGGATCAGTTCGATGTGGCCGGACTAGTCCTGCCTTCCTGTCTGGACAAGTCCGGCCCTGTCCTTAGAGCTGCCTCAACTCATCTCTCAATCTAATCTAACTTGGACTATGAGCTCTTATGAGATTCTCAACGTTTTGGCGCATTGAACACACTCAATCTATGTAGCTAAACTCGACACAAATAATTTAAAAACCTAAATTCTATCCTTCGAGTTTTCGCCTTTTCTCCTCTTTTTCCTTTTTGAGTGTATTCAACATCGGCCATGTTTCAATCATATGTACTTACACTTGAAATGCTCATTAGTCCCTTAACTGTTGTCATTAATCATCAAAACCCATGGGGATTAGCCTAGATGCACTTTCACCTAGGCGTCCAGGCGGTCCGGCCTGCACGCCATGGTCAGATGACTAGCTTGGTCGACTGTTGCCGCCGCATAGATAGCCATTTGTGTTGCCTCCGCCCAGCCCCTAGCTGCACCACAGCTTCTGTCTGACTCTTGGTGGCGTGTCTGCATTGCCTCCATGGATGGAGAAGAGAGGGTGAGGGAGAAAATAATTAGGATTAGGGATAAGGGGTGTGGATAGGTTTCATGTGTCTCTATCTCAAATGAGGATCATTTAATGAGATCCTACGGTTCAGATCAATAGGGCCGAGTCCCAGGCCTAGGCCAATTTCTGCCTCTACTCGGCTGCCTCCACTTCCACCCGACCACTATTGATGTTTCTTATGTCACAGATAAAAATCCGCAAGCGCACGGAAACTGTCATGTAGCACTTCCCCTTAAAGAGTATTCCCAAGGGTATCAAATCCAAATAACGTGTGTGCTAATCTTACGAACTAATTCACCCAAGGACACAAAGTTGTCTAGTAGGCAAGGAACAGAGAGGAATTCAATGTATCGATTCTAATTCAAAGGAATTTGCGGTAGCTGCTTGCTTCGGGCACAGGTTTATCCCTAGCAACACTAGGACGACTCCCGCCAAGAGCATATGGCATACCCGAATGTGGAGGAATACTAAAGCCAGACAAGACTATCACCACCTACTGCCTACCTCTTCAATCTGTGGGTCTACGAGATATTCACTGGTGATTTCTAACCTAAGCACCACGCTTACGTTCTAGATCACTACTCTAGTTGTTTCGAACACAAAGCTACAACTAGAGACTCTAGTAAATTAAAGCAATGAACCCACAAGTAACTACTTGTGCAAACTACTTTGAATTGGGAATCAAACTTGAAATTAATTCACAAAAGGCTTACTTGATTTTGAATCAAATCTTTGTAGGGGTACAAGTGTAGAAGAGGGACTTGAAAAGCCCAAGCCTCCTTCTTCTAGACTCTTCACCACACTCTCCTTCTACTTGGTAGCCTCTAGGACTACTCTAAACCTTAGGAGTGGCATTCTATTCTCAACTTTTGGTGTGTGTTTGTGTGTGAGATGAGGTGTGGGGTTCTATTTATAGCTAGAGAAGGGTCGGTTCCCACCACCAAAAGCGCGCAAATCAATATTCATCATGATTAGGGCACCACAGGGAGCTGACATGTGGAAGCTGACCAAGTTTGCTGCCAAGAAGGCGTCGGCCAACCCCCTTAGTCGGCCGAATAGAAAGTTGGACCAATTCCAGTGTGCTTCCTCGGGGTGACTTCCAGGTGGGTCCCATTGACTGATATGAGTGATACACCGTTGGATGGCCTCAAATACTTCTGTTTGTGGGCCATTTGATCCATGTGGTGCCTCGTGTCATCGCCTAATTCGTCGAAATCCAATTTAATGGATTACTCCCTGCATATATTGGTATTTTTGGGTATAAATTCACATGCATACAAATAAACACCAACACTTGTAGAATTGGTTAGTTTTTACCCCTACCACTATGTTGTGTTTCTATTTTGTGCACATTATGAGGTGAATTGATGGTCTAAATATGGCACTTAAGGACCATCAACAAACTCCCCCACACTTAGTCATTTGCTCGTACTCAAGTAAAGCCAAGAAGAAGAACTAAGGTGTTGTCATAAATTTGCTATAAGTTATAAAATGAGAGTACTGGATATTTCAACTCATACCTCAATTCATGAATCCCCTGTTTGGAATGTGGCTAACACATCGATCTTGGGTGTTTGAAGAGTGAATGGTTAGAATGTAGTTCCCTTGGATCTTCTCCTGCTGAAATGTTTTGACAATTTTCTATATTTGAAAAGTCAAAGAAATAATTTCCTTGATCTCTCATTTAGAATCTCTCAAATCTCTCAAAGTGTTTTGATCCTCACCTTGCATGATTTGCCAATTTTGTTCCTATACTAAATATGGCTATATCTGGAGCTTGGTAGAGATAAATGTGGCACACGGTGCGATCCATATATGACTGACAAAAACTTGATCCTACGAGAGGCTTATGCAACAAAAAATTTGACAAAGAAAATCCTTGTGCACATGAATGGAATGGATAAATGTGGACTCCGTAGTTTTCTCTCTTTTAGGATGAAACATGACTATTTTTTTTGGCATACTTCCTCTTTTGCAGAGTAGATGCTTTTTTTTGTAGTCATGTCTTCTACTCATATTTATTTTTCTAGAGACATTTTGATAACCATAATGTATGGAGTTTCTTTATTGGATGGATGAATGGTGGATGCAAATTCTCAATGTGAGGTATTTTGCATGAATAGGGCACACAAAAATTTCTAAGTCAAAAGTTCATGCATGTCACTCAATTGGGTCACAAGTTTAACAAAGTTCAATGTAAACAAAGTGGCATATGCATGTGGTTGCAAAGTTCAAGAATCCAATTTTTTGCAAATATCAAAATCAATTTTAAGCAAAGAGATATCTCCTCGAATAAATCATTTACCATATCACTAGTCAAATACTTAGACGACGTGTTTCTCCTACTTTAATTTTGGGAGTCACAAACAAGGCAATAAATTGAAATGTAAAGTATTCAAATTTTCAGCTCAAGCAAATTTGGACTACCAAGTTTTAATTTTTTATGTTGAGTTGATTCATTTTAAATATTCAGTTTTAAATAGGAAATCAACTTAATTAGCAGGGTAGCACATATATTCGGAGATAAGAGATCCAAACCGAACTTTTGGAGCAAAATGGAGCCGTGTGGGGTCCACACCAGGTCGGCTGACCAGGGGGTTCGGCTGACCCCATTATGGCCTCTCTGTTTCTATGTTTTGACGTGTCGAGTCATGTGTTCAGTTGCGACGTGTTTCTGGATGCAACACTATTTTGCACGTCGAGATTTCGCGATTTCGGGTGCCTCCCCCACACTTGTTCCTTGGACTCTTTATTCAACAAAAATAAACTAAAGGGGGAATTTACCGGGTTAGATGAACCGGTAAGTTCACTTTATTGAATTCAAAATACTGGGGATGCTTACATATTCAATCTAAACCAGAAAAATAAATTTTTTTAAATAAACTAAACTTAAACTAGTAGGCATCCTATGCCGCCGGGACATATAAACTATGGTGCGTTGTAGATGTCAGGCTCCCCAACGACATTGCATAAACGCTGCAGCTTGGCACTCATGCCACGACAAACACCATCAATCTCCTCCATGAGGGAGATGAGTTCATCCTTCCATTCCGCTCTCTTGATGCGCCATTCAGCCACTAAGTCAGATAGCTTCTTGTTCTCCAAACGGAGAGAAACTAACTCTTTAGAAAGTTGTGCCACTTTAGTGACACAATGAGATTTCCCGTTGCTATCCTCAAATTGGCCAGGTGGCCGTCTAATGGTGGGCGGCGAGAGATGACGCCTAATATTGGAGGGCGACTGGCCTGTTGACTCCTCCATCGCCAAATTATCTATGCGCTTGAAAAAGCCTTTTGCATAGCCCCCTTCAGGCTTGTGCACCCCGTGGATAATGAGGCGGTCTCACATACGCTCTGGCGAGGTACGCATAGGTGACTTGTAGTGGTGGCTCACTACGTCACCATCCATGGTCTTCAGAGTGTACATAAACTCCTCGACAAGCTGCAACATTGGGAGAGACTCGTCTTTTTTAGGAAAAAGACGAGTCTTGACTCACTTAAGGCCAGCCAAAGTAGGACGAAGTGTAGGTGTCATTGACTTCATGGGCGTCCTCTGAGGGGAGAGTGGTCGTGCAGCACCACGAGGTGTGGTGCTACGCCCACATGGAGTCGTCGTCGTTGGCGGGATCATGGCGAGAGGTTTAGCATCTAGTGCCATGACAGACTCCAAAGCGAGGGTGGTGTTGTCGTTGGCCGGCACGATGACTCCGTTCAGGTTTAAGGTTCAGCTAGAGGAGGCATGAGGGACAATTTTCTTGTCGGCCATGACTTGGATGGAAGGAAAAGGAGATGAATATTTTTTTCTAGGAGGTGCAAGGTTCCCCTCTCTGTTCCCATCAATAAATAAGCGGGGAAAATATGATAGCATCGAGAATCTTTTTAGGATACGTAGGGAGAGTCCACACGAGAAAACAGAGTGTCGGCGGCACGAAGGGGACTTCGGCCGAACCTAGGGTTCGGCCGAACCATTTTTGGCTCCGTTCGGGCCAAGTTTTTGTGGGTTGACTAAATGAACCCATATATGATTATTTGGATGGGCCCATCAGTTGGACGTGGATAATTTAGACAAAATTTAAAGAAACAACGTGAAAATCAATAATATTTATCACATCGATTTATTTTTCCACCCCCTCCTCTTGGGATTCAAGAAATAATTTGAGTCGGTGCCCATTCACCATGAATAGTTGACCATCATCACCTTGGAGCGTGATTGCTTCATGGGATGAGGTTTCTATTACAGTGAAAGGTCCTTCCCATTTACTTCTAAGCTTCCCATGTTTGAAGAGTTTAACCCTAGAGTTGAAGAGCAAGACTTTATCTCCAGTTTTGAACTCTTTTGGCATCATCCTCTTATCGTGCTGTCTTTTAGTTCTTTCCTTGTAAATTTTGACACTATGATATGCCTTCTCTCTCCACTCTTCCAACTCAGAATTTGCTTCAATCGGTGTTTTCCGGCTTCATGGAGGTCCATGTTCCACCGCTTGATGGCCCAATAGACTCTATGTTCCAATTCTACAGGAAGATGACAAGTCTTCCCATAGAAAAGTTGGAATGGAGACAGTACGGTAGGCCCACAATGCATCGGGTAGCTTATGCTTCCATCCCGTTCCCATTTCCAAGACAGCCTTTTTGTAGAATATTCTTAATTTGCTTATTAGATGTTTCTGCTTGACCACTTGTTTGTGGGTGGTATGTATAGCAATGTTATGCTGGACACCAAGCTCCCTCAAAATGTTCTGGAAGGCCTTATCAATGAAATGAGACCATCCATCACTTATGACCAAACGAGGAGTGTCCAAGCGTGGGAAAATGATCTCATGGAACCTTTTCCTAGCTTGCTTGGAATAAACATTTTTGCATGGCAAGACTTCTACCCATTTTAACACATAATATACAGCCACAAGGATATACTCGCAATCATAGGACCTAGGGAAAGGTCCCATAAAATCAATACCCCATACATCAAAGAATTCCTTGGAGATTATATGTTAGGGGCATTGCATTGCGAGCGGAAATTCCTCCATGCTTCTAGCATTTCCAGCATCTGCGAATGAATTCTTTTGTGCCTTCATACATAGAAGGCCAATAGAATCCACTATGCGAGATCTTTGCCTGGGTACCGTAAACACCGTAATGGCCACCATAGGGGCTAGCGTGGCATTTCTCAGTAATCTTGGTGCCTTTGATTGATGGGACACATCTTCTAAGAAGGCCATCGGCACAAACTCGATAGAGGTATGGGTCATCCCAAAGGTGTCTACGACTCTCATAGATGAGTTTCTTTTTGTTTTCCCCTGGTGGTACGTATCCCGTGACCATGAAATTCACGATATCTGCATACCAAGAGTGAGAGTCAGACACCTTGAGAAGCATATCATCTCGTAGGAACTAATTGATAGGAATGTCCATTGTTTGTGATGACTTCCATACATGAGAGATGATCTGCGGAATTCTCTACTCCTTTCTTATCCTTAATTTCCATGTCAAACTCTTGGAGTAGAAGAATCCACAGGATTAGCCTAGGTTTAGCATCCTTTTTGGTGAGCAAGTACTTCAAGACAACATGGTCTGTGTAGACTATGACATTAGCTCCAACCAAATAGGCTCTGAACTTATCGATAGCAAAAACTACAGCTAGGAGCGCTTTCTCGGTTGTGACATAAT
The DNA here is from genome assembly GCA_036927565.1 of Tuctoria greenei. NCBI lineage: Eukaryota > Viridiplantae > Streptophyta > Magnoliopsida > Poales > Poaceae > Tuctoria > Tuctoria greenei. The sequence continues at coordinate 110,532,799 of JAYESD010000007.1, read as the reverse complement.
TGAGTTGAGCTCCTGTCAGAGTTTTGCTAGCGTAGGCTATTGCATGATGCTTTTTATCTTTTGTTTGCCCTAGGACCGCACCAACAACAAAATCACTAGCATCACACATGATTTCAAATGGCAGCGTCCAATCAGGAGGTTGGATGATTGGAGCTGAGATGAGTGCCTTTTTGAGTGTATCAAATGATTTAAGGCAGTCATTATCGAAATCAAAGGGAGCTTCCTTAGCTAATAGGTTGGTAAGGGGTCTAGCGATTTTTGAGAAATCTTTGATGAATCGCCTATAGAACTCCGCATGACCTAAAAAGCTGTGAATTCCCTTAACGTTGATAGGAGGTGGAAGTTTCTCAATAACTTCAATCTTTGCTCTATCCACCTCTATCCATCTCTTAGACACAAGTGTCCAAGAATAATGCCTTTACAGACCATGAAATGACACTTTTCCCAATTAAGCACTAGGTCCTTCAATTGGCATCTTTTTAAGACCTTGTCTATGTTTTCCAGACAGTGATCAAAACTCTTTCCATAGACAGAGAAATCGTCCATGAAAACTTCCATGATCTCCTCAATCATGTCAGAAAATATAGACATCATGCATCTTTGAGAAGAGGCAGGAGCATTACACAGTCCAAAAGACATATGTCGGTAGGCATAAGTCCCGTAAGGACATGTGAATGTGGTCTTGCTTTGATCGTCGGGATGGATTGGGATTTGATGATAACTCGAATACTTATCAAGGAAACAAAATTAGGGGTGCTTTGTCAACTGCTCTCTAACATCTCATCGATGAAGGGCAGTGAAAAATGATCCTTTCTTGTAGCCTTGTTAAGTTTCCGATAATCAATGCACATCCTCCAACTCGTGATGGTTCATTGAGGAATTAATTCATTTTTCTAATTTTGAACTACTGTCATACCTCCTTTCTTAGGCACTAATAGAACTAGGTTGACCCATTCACTATGAGGAACAAGGTAGATAATCCTGGCATGCAGAAGTTTCAAGACTTCCTTCTTGACAACTTCTCCTGCATTGCATTATTCAATTGCCTTTGAGGTTACTGTGAGTGGACACTTTTAGGGTTAATAGGGATGCGATGGGTGCATTATGCTGGATTAATCCCCTTGAGATCCTCTAGTGAATAACCAAAACAGCTCTGTGCTTTTCTAGTGTGGCTATGAGTTTGAGTGTCTCATCATCTGAAAGCTTGTGACTTATGAGGACAGGAGCTTTCAAATTGCTATTTAGAAAGGCATAACGTAGGCATGGAGTAGCTCAACAGGAGGTTTTGGGAAGATCTCTTCTTTTGGTAATTCAATTGTCTCCTAAAATTCATTCTCCTCTTGGATGAAATATTCTTCTCCTTCAATTCCAGAGGGTGCTAAAAATTGAAGAGTCCTAACCTCCTAACCTCCTCTACTGTTTCATCTTGGATGGGAGATTCTGCGGATGTGTTCTTTGAACACGGAATAGGAATAGAGAACTTTCTCCCTCCAAGATTGATATTGAGGTTTCCTTCCAAAGGAATTTCTATAAAAATTTCTCAATGAAAGTCCCGACCATAATGTCAAAATCTTGATTTTGAGCACATGGAAGTCTAGGATAGCCTCAATATCTTTATGTCTTACAGACACATGTTGCAAAACCCTACATCCTTCAAGGATGTTTCTGAAAGAATCTTGGAAGGATTTACATGTTGGTGCCAACAGCACGTCGTCCAGAATGGCGAGAGCACAAGAGGAGAAATAAGATTTGCTCCAACGGTGGGATTGTATACGACCCTCATTGGTGTTCCTGTGACACCCCAATTTTCGAGTTTTGCCAAATTAAAAATTTAAATAGGAATTTAAAATTTATAATGGGAAGAAATTTGTTTTTATAAAGAAAATATAAAATATGTGCATCTCATCTTGCATTTTGCATTAATCCTCAACTATTGAAAATTAATTGCCAAATATAAATACGCCAAAAGTAATTTATTTGCCATAAAACCTATGAGATAAAAGAAATAATTTGAAACTAAAAGTATATATATAGATATAATAGTTTAATTATATTATGAGTTCATACAAAATCATTAAGTAGGATGAAAAGGAGCACACATAAAAGAATTAGAAATAAAAAAGCAAGTAAAAATTTAGGGAGGCATTGAATTAGACCGAACAATAACGGACTAGTCCGAATGCCTTTATTAGACAACAACGGACTTGCCCGGTACAGTACCGGATTATTCCAGTATGCATAGACTTAATCCAATTTTCCCCCACCACGGACTTGTCCGTTACAACAACAGACTAGTCCAAAGTTCCTTATTGTACAACTCCAGATTTGTCTGGCACCACACTGGACTTGTTCGATATACCTCTTTGTACCGGAACGAACTTGTCCGATATTAAACGGATTAGTCCGGTACTCTAGGGTTTGATTTATTTAACACTTCACCACACTAGATAATTAAATAATAAACATAAGTAAACTGCTAGTTTGATCACTAACTGCACAAAGAGTCTTGCCACATGCAAAAGAAAATAATAAACAACAACAATAATAATAATAATAATAATAATAGTAATAATAATAATAAAAGAATAGAAATATATATAATAAATAGTAATACAAAAATAAAAATAAACCAAAGAGGAAGAAAAGGCAAACAAGAGTCAACCGTGGCCATGTATGGCCGCACACACTTGCTGGATAAACGACCTGGCCTTACAAAGAAAAAAAAGGAAGCAAGCCACCGCCAGCCAAAAGAAAATAAACAAAAAAAGTCAACCATGAAGCCCTGGCTGTACAAGGAAAAGAAAGAAGAAAAAAAGGGAGAGCACTCATGCGCCACAGAGCAGCATCAGTTCCTATGGAAACGAATTTTCTACGGCCCAGCCACACAGGCAGGGGAGTGTGACCCCGTCTTGATGCCTTCCACGTACAGTCTAGCACGAATCTAAAAGAGTCCGTCTTCCATCCGCCACATCAATTTTCCGCGGGCGCGGCTCGGCTCTGCGTCACTCGGTTCTCGATCGGAAAAAGCATCAGACCTCTCTACAGAAAAAGCAGTACAGCAAGACACCTCGAGAAGGAGGAGGATCACTCTGCCATGCCTGAGCTGCCGGTGCCGGAGCATGAGCTGCCGTCCTTATCCAAGGTCAAGCTTCCACCGAAACCAGAGCAGCCCGGTTCCCGGAAGTGCACTTGCCACTGAAGCCAGACCTGGCGACGTTCTCTAAGGTTGAGGTGCCTGATGCTTTTCGCGATCGGGAGTCGAGGGAAGCCGAGCTATGCCTGCAGAAAACTGAAGCCACAGGTGGAAGACGAAATCTTTTAGATTCTTACGGAACTGATACGTGGAAGGCATAGAGACGGGGTCGCACGCGTGCGCCTGTGCGACCCGGCCGCAGAAAATTAGTTTCCATTCCTATCAGGCTCGGAACAAAGCAACCCACCGGCCAATAGAAAAAATAAAGAAATGGAATAGAGAAAAAAAAAGAAAACTCAACTCAGGAAAACCCAGCCGCTAACCACGAATTAGTCCCAGCGGGACTCCCGTGCGGCACGCGCCTGGCCGCTGTGGCCGAGCGGGACTCGAAGCCCTGTGGCCTGGGCGCTCTATAAAAGGAGCGCTGCTCCCATAAGTCCCTGCCCATGTCAACAAAGACTACCGCAACCGTTGCACCATAAGCAGCCGCTACAGAAAAAAAAAGAAACCCCAGCTGTTGCAAACCGACGGGAGAAAGGCCAGCAACCAGGAAGAAAAAAAGGGAAAATAAGAAGAAAAGAGGGGGAAGGTTGTCGCAATGTCGCTGTTCCTCGCGAGAGATCTATACGGCACCACTGTCTTCTTCGTCTACATCATGCTACCGATCTTCGATAGAGTTGCTAGATCGTCGTCATCTTTATCAATGGAGCCTAGACGCCGGAGACGCACGCCATGTTTGTCCCTCGATAGATGAAGCCATTACATTCACGATAACTATCCTAGATCCAACTTTCCACATCGATTTTGACCCCACACTTGATTCAACCATGTCCTAGATGGGAAGTTCGCAAAACTCTGGACATAGCGGACTTGTCTGGTGCAGTGCGGACTAGTTCGGCTCTGTGCGGACTTTTGTCCGTTCAACTCTCTGTACCCAGACGGGTTTGTCCGGCCTCCTGCAGACTAGTTCGGTATTAAAATGTCAGCAACACCTTACTGTCACAAGAATCACTATAACTGACTCAAAACTCATATATGCACTTGAGAACTAGTTGACCATAAATAATAAGTATTGAATTAATAGCATATATTACAACATAATTACCTCATGCAAACACATCATAACATATTGATTGATATATGTGCATTATATTGATTACATTGTTGTTAGTTAGTATATGTGCTTGATTGCGAGTAGACGATTTGCTCAAGAGGTTATAATATAGAAGCGATTATAAGAGGATCTTCATGCGCAAGACTTTGAATTGCTTGAGCCTTTAAATTATGGAATATTAAGGCAAGTGTCCTTGATCATTTAGATCCTGTTTTTAAATGTTTTATTTACAAAACTGCATGTTTGTGTTAAATTGATGGGAAACCTATGATAGGTGTTTACTAGTCTTGTTTGACTATCCTTGTCACTTGGAATATATTGTAGAGAGTCGAGAGAGGTGTTTTACCTTTTTGCCTTGCTCTAATTAATTGGGATGGAAAAATAACCAAATGGCTTAATTATGAATTAATAAACTTATGGATGATGAGAATTGATGAACATGGATAATTGGTAACATAGGACTTGGGAGATCTAAGCAAGCATAGTTTGTGGATTGGGTTGGACGATATGGTAGGCTTGCCTTGGATCTAAGGACTGGTTCATGTGAGAATATGTCAGGACAACAGTGCCATGACAAGGCCAAGTATGGGTGCAGCTTAGCCAATTAACTAGCTGTATTGCCAGCATTGTTTAGAACATTTGGAGGAGCAGGGAATGGGAGTCGGTTGGGTTGGCGGGACTGCCCTGGGATCCGAACGGCACAAGAGGAGGCTCTTGGTTGGATGTGCTCAGTTGGAGGCATCACCACCGGTGAAACCTTAGTGGGTCTGAATATGCTGGTAGTCTCTTGTAAAGGCTATTTTGTGATCTTTTGGCCACACACCGACAGAAGTGTGTAATATGACCGATGGGTCATGGGCATAATGGAGGTTCTTTAGTCACCGAAAGGGGACAAAATCCCGAACATGTGGGTAAAGTGGTACAACCTCTGTAGAGTATTAAAAACTATCATGATAGCCGTGCTCCCGATCACGAGCACCTGGATGACCTACATGATTAGAGTTGGACTTGGGTTTTAGGATGGTTCGGTATGGGACTGGTTATGTCATATGGACATGCTAGGTTACGAGAATCTATGAAATTGGCATATGATTATGATATTATTTGTTGGTTGGTTATTAATGAATTATGGTATTAAATGAGATGTTGAATATGTGATATGGTAATTATTGGGGATACGATGGGATTAAATTCACATAGATATTGTAGGATGCTTTTTACATGTTTTAAATGTACTTTTTTGCAATTAGCCAATTATTATCATTCCTTGTTTTTATCTACATGTCATACTTTCCCACACTTGCTGAGTACGACATGTGCTCACCCTTGCTATTCCGCCAACAAATTTAGTATCAGGTGGCAATGTGGAGTATCTGGAGGACTATGAGGAGTTCTAGGTGTGCGTACTACCATCGTTTTCCTGTGGAGTTGGAGTGCCAACGCTAGATTATCTACCGCTGCAATAGAATCAAGGTATATTTATTATTCGTGACATGGTTATATTCTGATTATCATTTTTGATTTTGATGTGTACGTGTGATGAACATCCTGGGCACACATACACTACACTTGGTTCATTTTTCAGAATCGGGTGTCATAGTTCCTCTAATGAAACATAGAATGGTTGCCAAGGGTGAGGTCATCCGAAGGACTTTGGGTGACTGCCCAACTTCTGCAGTCCATTCTCTGCTTAGATAGAGGTTAACTCCTTGGCCTACTATTGCACAAACACTCCATCACGTGGGTCAGGTGCAGTTAGTGGCAATGATGGTTTTCTATGGCAACAATACTTCAAGGTATTTCCAAAATCTTTAAATATTTCTTCATCAAAGTAAAAGGGAAACTCCGAAAGTTGAATTTCTTCTTCCTTTGTAGATTCTGGTTCGGGAGAGAATTCCTCTGGCAAGGTTTGCGATAAGCAAGAAATATTTTCACCCTTGTCCACGTATTTATCCTCCGTTCTTGACACGGCTTCCTCTTGAGGAGGCTCATTAAGACCCATAATGAAGGAATAATTTTTTAGAATTCTATCCATAAGATCCTTACCTTCTTCCTATGTCTTATGGAGGAAAGATCCTCCAGCCGTAATGTCAAGATGTTGCAAAAGCAACGGATCAGGGATGGACAAATCTGGGCTGGAATATCTCAGAAGAGAAAATATACCCCAAGCTGCACCTATGGACTCCTTCTCCATCTATTGGAAGCATAGTACTTCCTTCCTTATGGAAACAATTCGAGCAATTGGAAATAAAGCAAGACAAAATTTGTCTTGTCATTCGATCCAATTTCCGTTTGTCTTCCCAACGTTGTGGTCGTACCATTGTTTGCCTTTTTTCTTAAGGGAAAAACAAAACAACTTTCATTTGAGAGTTTCCTTTGTCATACCTTTGATTAGAAGGCGTGAACACAGTTGTTCGAACTCTCATAGATGGTGGTAAGGGTTTTCACAATCCGTTCCTAAGAAAGATTGTTCCTGAACCATGGCTATAAAGGCAGGACAAAGTTCATGGCTAGTAGAACAAATGTGTTCCGCTGAAGGCGGTGGTTCACAGAACTTGTCCTTTGAGGCAGAATAAGAAAGAATGGTGGGTTGCTCCATTAATGTGGTTGTGGTAAGAAAAGGAAAGGTAAGATAAGAAGATAGATACGAGGGCGAACAAGGTTCGAAAATTAACAGCAATTGTTCCCCAGCAACGGTGCCAGAAATGCTTGTTGACGTTTCTTACGTCACAGATAAAAATCTACAAGCGCACAAAAACTGTCGTGTAGCACTTCCCCATAAAGAGTATTCTCAAGGGTATCAAATCTAAAGAACGTGTGTGCTAATCTTACAAAATTCACCCAAGGACACAAAGTTGTTTGGTAGGCAAGCAACAAAGAGGAATTCAAAGTATTGATTCTAATTCAAAAGAATTTGCGGTAGCTGCTTGATTCAGACACGAGTTTACCCCTAGCAGCACTAGGACAATGTAGGATCGAAGAGCACATGAAAAGCTAACAGAAGGGGGTGAATGGTAGATTAAATCTTTTTCTGCGGAAGCAACAAAAACCCCTCGGTAGAAAAACATTCTGATAAAGAATCAATGTGTGCAACTAATCTAGATGTGTTCAACTGTTAAAAAATAATATAGATTGTGAAAAATCAAGTCACGAAAATGTCACAACAAGAATCACAAAAAATCATCTAGAAAAACTCAAGTTATGATCGAAAGATTGAACAACGGTCAATCCATTCTATCCGAGTAAAAAAATAGATCTGCAACACTGCACAAAAACTCGTGTAGATCAGAAACCACAAATCTAATGATCGAGAAATTTTCATAGATGAAAGATAATCAAGTTATGAAGACAACCAAAAAAGAATCAAGTCAACTGGATCTGTAAAACTCGAGTTATGGTAAATCACCAACACAACATAGTGTTGTGCAGAAACTAGACGAGAAAAAATTATCTAAAACAAGTCAGATGAACAAGGCACAAAAATTCCTTTAAACTATAATTTTATTGATAAAAACACAAGAGGAACAGCCCAAAGTCGTCTCCCTATGAGCTCTGACCTCCCTTGCTTTTATAACCAACCCTAAGGCCAACCCAATCCAAACTAGGACTCTAATCCTACTCAGTTTCAACCGAAACTTTTCATAACTGCTCAAGACTCTTCCATACGCAAATGAAAGCAATCTTAATACTTCCAAACACCTTAGGAATGTATCTCACATTCCTTAAACAACTCAACTTCGTGACCCACACGAAATCTAACAAAAAAAAACTCGAAACTTTCCATAAACAAACCATAACCACCTCAGCCGCAGTCTGAGGCATAATCCAGCCCGGCTGGACCTTTCCAACCATATCTTCATGTCCACTTCTCTTCATCACGCCTTGGAACCATGTTGCCACCTCGATGCACTCCTTGCACATGTGCAAACACCTTCCAACAACGTTCACGATACCTTCATATGCATTGTTCTTGACCCAAACATGTTGTGTGACCTCCCGATCAACTCAAGCACAATTCCTCTCGAACTTGGTTTTTGAACCTCATATTCTCCCTAAGACTTGTTCAATGGATCCTGTCGCCAGCCATGTCTTGACCTACTCTCGTTAGTTCAAAAATCACAACACCTTACGTGAGCACCTTACATAAGCATGTTGCAAACATAGAAAGATAATGTCCACCATGATCAGACAAAACACATCAAAAACTTAGTCCAAAAGTACTAAACAAATCTTCCCATAAGTGTAAAGCAAGTGAAATATTGCAAATGAAAAACATAGCAGCCACACGATTATTTCGTCACATAGAGAGTTCGGACAGTACAAAATAGCTGCTATGCATTATACAAGAAAAGTTTGGACATTTTGGAACGCAAAACACGTGTAGCTCACGTGCACAAAAAGTTCGGACAGTGCAAAGTGTATTTCTCAAGTATATTCAAAACTTTGCATGTAAACCTACACGTTTAACATAATTGCCAATGTATTAAGTACATAGGTCTCACAATCTCCCCCTTGATGAATGCATTGACAACACCACATAAAATCCGAACATGGACTTATTCTCATGAAAAGATTTGAAAACAATTTTATACCCCTTTTGAAAATCAAATGAGAAAGATATTTAAAAAACAAATATTTCTCCCCCTATAAATATTTCACCCCCTTTGATAATGTATTCAGCAAGGTTCAAAAAAGAAATTTCAATAGTTATGAGCATATTATAACATATACATATAAAATAAAGCTCATCCAAGTCATACTATCTAGTAATTTACACTATCGCATCAATGAGATACATAACATAGTGTAAGCCATGTTAGAGATCAAGTGAATTTTCATGTTAAGCGAGTCATGATCTCACAAACTTAACTATTTCAAGACCTGAAAACATGACACTTGTTGCTGCATTTTTATTTTCTTTTAAGGAACAAAATTCATCTTAAGACATTTGCAAGAGATTATATGCCACATCAGCCTTATTCTAACCAACCAAGCCAAGCCTATGTCATTTGATAATTAGAAGCTTAAGGACATGGTTTTAGTCATACGCAACTTCTTCCAAGTTCTTATCTAAGTGCAATGATAAGCCATCTCAAATGAAGAAGTGTGATGCATGTATATTCTCTTGATCTTTTCACATTCTTTTATTTGATCATAAAAGCTCAACATGTGGATAGTAGACTGATTAATTTTTCATTATTAAAAGTACTTGTGAGCATGCAACAAGTTCAAAACACGAAGTAAGTTCGATCATGACCAGATTTAGTGTATGTAATTATTCCAATTACTAGTCATGACAAAAAGTACAAAATGTATAACACGAGTAATGCAGTAAGAACTTTCGGCATGTAAAAGGAATCACAAAGTCATATATGTATGAAATACTTATGCTCATATTATTTAAATTTAGATTCACACATAGACTTCTTAAGTTTCAAAACTCTCCCTCAATTTAAGCCATGAGGATGCATAACCCCTATTTCACTACGAATAAAAGAGTGAAATCCAAACATTTTATAAAAATGTTAGCCAATTGTTGTTCGGTATCTACATGGTGAAGTGCAATGTTTCCTTTTTCAACATTATCACAGACAAAGTGAATGTCAATGTTCTTTGTTCTCGAATTCTGCACGGGATTTTTACAATGCAAATGGCACTAGTGCTATCAAAGATAGTGGAACACTATCTAGATCAACCCCATAGTCTTTAAGCGTTTGAACAATCCAAAGAATTTCTGAACAAGCGCTAGCAGCAGCTACATATTTAGATTCGGCTGTGGATTGTGCAACTGAATTTTGTTTTCTAGAGGACCAAGCAACAAGTGAATTACCAAGAAAATGACAAGACAGGAAGTACTTTTCCTATCAATCCTACAACCCCCAAATGAGCATCTGAAAAAGCTTTCAAAGTAACTGTTGAGGAAGAAGGAAGAAAAATGCCAAATTCTTGAGTTCCATGTAAGTACATGAGCATCCTTTTGATGGCTTGACAATGTGAAGCACGTGGGGAAACTTGAAATCGTGTACAAAAACATACGCTGAATTGTATGCCCGGTCTTGATGCCGTGAGGTACAAAAGTGTCCCGATCATGCTTCTATATTCTTATTGATCCACGGGTTCCCCATCTTCATAAAGTTCCAGTGCCGTTGCTGTACCCGTTTGTGTCCGAAGAGGCTTGCTTTTGTCCATGTTGAAGCGCTTAAGAAGGTCTCTTGTATACTTCATTTGATTCACAAAAGTACCCTCCTTGGTTTGCTTGATTTGCAGCCCCCAAAAGTAAATGAGTTCCCTGTTATACTCATCTCAAATTCAAAACTTATCATAGCTGAGAACATGGATACAAGATCATGAGAAGCACAACCAAAGATAATATCATTCACATACACTTGAACGAATAATGAGTCATTGTCATGCTTAAGCACAAAAAGAGTTTTATCAACCTTGCCCATGTGTAAGACCTATGTGTGCTGAATACATTGGCTTGTAGTGAATATACTTGCTTTGACGATAAAAGTTTTGAATATCACCAAAACACCTTTTTATCAAGGTCTGACTCTAGCTCTGAGCTACAGCAAGGTCCGACGGTAGGTCCGGCTTGTTTTGGGTAGCTCCGGCTATGTTAGATGCTAGGTCTGACTTCTTGGTAAGGTACGACCAGCTTTGGTAAGCTCCGGTGAGCTTTATCTTTAGCTCCAACATGTCTTTGATAGCTCCGGCATATATTTGATAGCTCCGGAATGTTTTTGCTAAGCTCCGACGTACTTTTTCTAGCCTCGACTTTTGGGTTTACTAGTTCCGACTAGTTCTGGTTAGCTCCGGCGCTAGGTCCTGCTAGTTTTGTAAGCTCCGGCGGGAGCTTGGTTGTACTAGCTTTGATAAGCTCCAGCGCTAGATTCTACTAGCTCTTGTTAGCTCCGGCTCAAGCTCCGGGTTGCTCTGGCAAGGTCCGGAACTTGACCGAAGTGCTTCTGCTTTTCATTTGCAATGTTTCGTACTTGCTTTACATTGTTGGAAAGATTGCTTAGTATTCATTTGCTAAGTTTTTGGTGCGTTTTGGTTGATATGAATGATATCGTGTTACTGTGGTTTTGCAACATGCTTATGTGAGGTTCTCACGTAGGGTGTTGTGTTCGGAACTAACTTGAATCAAGTCGAGGACTTTGGCTCGTATGGATTGGTTGTTTATTCTTGTGCAGGTGTTGCTTGAGTTCAAGACATGGCTGGTGACGGGATCCATTGGACTAGTCTCAGGGAGGAGATGAGATTCCAACAACCAAATTCAGGAGGAATTGTGGTTGAGCTGATCAGGAGGTTGCGCAGCATGATTGAATCAAGAATAATGCATATGAAGGTATCGTGGACGTCATTGGAAGATGTTTCCACGTGTGCAAGGAGTGCATGGACGTGGCTACATGGTTCTGAGGTGTGATGAAGGGATGTGGACGTAAAGAATTGGTCGGAAAGGTCCAACCGACTAGGTTATGGACTCAGGCTGCGGCTGAGTCGGGTTTGACTCAAATATGAAAAGATTTGAGTTGGTTATGATAGGATTTCGTGTGGGTCACGAATTTGAGTTGTTTAGGAATGTGGGATACATTTCTAAGTTGTTTGGAAGTCTTAAGATTGCTTCTATCTGCGTATAGAAGAATGTTGAGCAGTTATGGAAAGTTACGATTCATGATCTGAGTAGGATTGGAGTCCTAGTTGGTATTGGGTTGGCCTAAGGGCTGGTTATATAAGCAAGGGAGCCCAGAGCTCGTGGTACACGATTTTTGGGCTGTTCCTCTTGTGTTCTATTGAATAAAATTAATAGTTTTAAGGAACTTTTGTGCCTTGTTCGTCCGACTTGTTCCAGACAAGTTTTACTCGTCGAGTTTCTGGACAGCACTACCTTTTGTCGGTGGTTTTATCATAACTCGAGTTTTACTGATCCAGTTGACGTGATTCTTTTTGGGTTGTCTTCACAACTTGATTGTCTATCATATGTCAAAATTTCACGGTCATTGGATTTGTGGTCTATGATCTACACGAGTTTCTTTGCAGCATTCCAGAACTGTTTTTTCTCGGGTAGGGCAGATTGACCTTTGTTTGTTCTTTCGATCATAATTTGAGTTCTTCTAGACGGATTTGTGTGATTCTTTTTGTGTTGTCTTCGTGACTTGATTCTCTCTTATATCTATCACTTTTGTCACGGTGAAATGCGTTTAGATTAGTCTCACACACAATTTCTTTAACAGATCGTTTTTCTGCCGAAGGGTTTGGGGTTAAATTGTTTCCGCCGCGTAAGATTTTTAAATCTACCATTCACCCCCCTCTGGTAGCTTTTCACGTGCTCTTCGATCCTACAATTGGTATCAGAGCCACGGTGCTCTAATCTTTGTGATTTGCACGTGTTTTTGACTAATCATCATGGAGAAGTACTCCGCCAAACCTTGTGTGTTCTCTGGTATTGATTTTTAGGTTTGGAAGGCACGCATGGAGGCTTTCATCCAGGCACAAGGCTTTGCAATGTGGGAGAAGGTGTATAAGCCTTATGAAGTGTCACCCAATGATCAAGTCATGGCCACAAACCTACGGGACGTCGACAACAACAACAAAGCCCGAAACTTGATCATCCACGGACTCACTCAAAGCGACTTTGATCGTGTCGCGCACCTCTGATCAGCATACGATGTTTGGAGAGCTCTCTGTGATTACCATGAAGGCTCCAACACAATCAAGGAGGTAAAACAAGATATGTTCAAAAAGGAATATATGCGTTTTGAGATGCAACCAGGTGAGTCTATCGATGACCTTTTTGCTCGTTTCAATAAAATTCTCAGCAACTTACGTAGTGTCAATGTAAATTTTTTGATGCTGAGAATGCTAGGCAGCTTCTTAGTGCGTTAGACATGTCAATTTGGGAGATGAAAGTAACATCTATTCGTGAATCAAATGTCATGAGTTCTCTTACATTAGATGTACTTTATTCTAAACTAAAAACTCATGAAATTGACATCCTAGCACATAAGAACCCAAATAAGTATATTGCATTTGTTTCACAATGTGATATGTCTAGCTCCGGCCAATCATCATCTTGCAATGCTCTTGCTTTATTGTCCTCACTAACCCTGGAGCAGATCAAAGAATTTCCAGAAGAGGAGTTGGCACTCATCTCTACTAGATTCTCAAAAGCATTGCAAAATGTGAGAACTAGAAGGAGAGGAAGCTCCAGACCTCAACGCTGTTTTGAATGTGGTAAAACAGAACACTTTCGTACAGAATGCCCTAACCTTTCAGGTCCGACCACCCGGGAAGAAAAACAAAGCAAGGTCCGGACCTCCTCTGGAAATTCCAACAAAAAGAAAAAGAAGGGTACCATAGGACGCAAGATGATTAACAGCTTCATCACCGCACTTCAAGAACTTAGTTCAAGTGATGTAGACTTTGAAAGTGATGAAGATGATGACGATCTGGCCAACTTATGCTTCATGACGGGCAAAACAAGATCAAGATCAAGTCAGGAGGATGCAGAACACAACAGTGAAGACGATAGGTATGTTCTACCTGTAATGAAATGTGTGATGCTATTTCTCGTGCAACTATTATTGTAAAAAAAAAGGACAAAAAGCTTAGGGATAATGCTGCTAAAATTGAATCACTAGAATCTAAAATTAACCGTTTAAAAACTTTGATTCCTAGTGATGATGCATGTCCCTCATGTGATTTAATATATGGACAATTGTCCTCATTAAGAAGTGCGCACACTACCACACTTGATAAACTTGAGTTACAAACTGAAAAGAACAAAGAGCTTGCTGCACTTAATGATAAAAACTTGAAAGATGCTAGCTGTTCTACAATTGATTTGCATTGTTCTACTTGTGATGATCTTGAGAAACTACAGGATGCTATAAATGAAATTTCTATATTGAACAATGCTTTACGTTCTCATGAAGTTAAATTTTGTTCCAATTGCAAACTAAAAGGAAAAACTTCATGTGAAAATTGCCTTGATCTGTCCAATAAACTTGATGACATGCATAGGACATTAGATCGGTTTTGTAATGGGAATAAGAATCTAAACTTGCTGTTGAATTCTTCCAAGTCATGCAATGATAAAACTGGTTTAGATTTTGATTTTCATACTCATGCTAAGGCACATCCACCTAAAATTGTAAAGTCATTAGGAAGTGGTTTGATTCAAACAATTCCTAAATAAAAAGGAGTGGTTTTCAAATCTGCAGGAGTGTTGTCTCATTCGGTTTCAAATAAAAATATTGCTTGCTCATCTAGACATGAACACAAAGTTAAATTTCATTGTACCTTCTGTGGTAGAGATGGTCATGTCATAGATTTTTGTTATAGACTAGCTAAACAACATAAAAGGGAAAGAATGGTTGCTAGATCGCATAACTTTCATGCAAAATTTGCTGCACACATTGAACCGAATGTACAACCTGCCGTTTTGAGTCAAAAACATTCAAAGTTTACATCCGGACCTTCTGTTTTTGCCTCCAGAGCTACTGATATTTGTGCTACACAAGTAACACCTTATAGGTCAGTAGTCAAAAATAAAAAATCTCAAACTTTGACTCATAAACCCGCTGTTTTGTCTCAGCTTTTGCCTGTTTTTCCTGCTGCACGTCGCGTGACTCAGTACTGGATTCCTAAATGCCTTTTGACTAACCCCAGTATTGAGTCATCGACGTATTGTGCTTCTATGTAGGTTACACGTTTGAGGAAAGAGAACATTTGGAATGTGGATTCAGGTTGCTCACGCCACATGACCGGACCTTCACGTGTTCAATCTTTTGGAGGTAAATGGTATGTTCTTGTTATTGTTGATGATTATTCTAGATACTCTTGGGTTTACTTTATGGCGTCTAAGAATGAAGTTTTTAGTCACTTTAGAACTTTATTTCTTAGATTATCAATTGATCACTCAGGATCATTAAAAGCAATTAGAAGTGATAATGGAACTGAATTTAAAAATCAATCTTTTGATCACTTTTGTGCTGAAAATAGAATAGATCATCAATTTTCTTCACCATATGTACCTCAACAAAACGGTGTTGTAGAAAGAAAGAACAGATCCTTAGTTGAGATGGCTAGGACTATGCTTGATGAATATCAAACTCCTAGGAAATTTTGGGCTGATGCATTAGCAACCGCTTGTTATGTCTCAAATCGTGTTTTCTTGCGTGCTAAGCTAGGTAAAACACCATATGAGCTCCGGTTTGGACATAGGCCTAGTGTTACACACTTTCGGGTTTTTGGTTGCAAATGCTTTGTTAAGAAACATGGTAATCTTGATAAATTTGAATCTAGATCCATTGATGGCATGTTTCTTAGTTATCCATCTCATACTAGAGGCTACCGTGTGCTTTTACTTGACACTAACAAAATTGTGGAGACTTGTGAAGTGTCTTTTGATGAAGCTAGACCAGGTACTAGCTCTGGTATTGCAGGACCAGATCCGTATCCTCAGAGGGAGGGTATTTTCAAAGATGAAGAAGAGCCGGTGATACTGCCTGGTAGTTCCGAAGTTGACACGTGTCCAGCTCCGGACATTGAACAAGCTCCGGCTATCACCTATGCTGGTCCTGATTGTCCACAAGCCACAAGCTCATCGATTTGTGATGAACATGAAGAAGAAGAAGCTTGTGAGACATCTGTTCCCCTACGGTTTTACAAAGATCATCCCCCACAACAGATGATTGGAAGCTTGCACGAACGAGTCACACGGTCCAGGTTTTGCGATCCAAACTCTCATGCTCATTCTGCTTTTATTGCTTCTTTTGAACCCAAAGATATATCACACGCACTCACTAATGAATCTTGGATTATTGCCATGCAAGAAGAGTTAGAAAATTTTGAAAGAAATAATGTTTGGAAACTTGTACCTCCACCTCTAGGTCACACTTTAATTGGAACTAAATGGGTCTATAAAAATAAACAAAGTGAGGATGGGGTTGTGGTTAGGAATAAGGCTAGGTTGGTTGCTCAAGGTTTCACTCAAGTTGAAGGTCTAGATTTTGATGAAACTTTTGCTCCTATCGCTAGATTAGAAGCCATAAGAATTTTGTTAGCTTTTGCAGCATCTAAAGGTTTTAAGCTATATCAAATGGATGTTAAAAGTGCTTTTCTTAATGGCTACATAGATGAGGAGGTTTATGTTAAACAACCACCGGGTTTTGAAAATCCAGATTTTCCTAATCATGTTTACAAACTGTCCAAAGCCTTATACGGTCTTAAACAAGCCTCTAGAGCATGGTATGATAGGTTAAAAACATTCTTACTTGACAAGGGGTTTACCATGGGCAAGGTTGATAAAACTCTTTTTGTGCTTAAACATGGCAATGACTCATTATTCGTTCAAGTGTATGTGGATGATATTATCTTTGGTTGTGTTTCTCATGATCTTGTGTCCAAGTTTTCAGCAATGATGAGTTCCGAATTTGAAATGAGTATGATGGGTGAACTCACATACTTTTTGGGGCTGCAAATCAAGCAAACCAAGGAGGGTACCTTTGTGCATCAAACGAAGTATACCAAAGACCTCCTAAGGCGCTTCAACATGGAAAAAATCAAGCCTCTTCGGACACCAATGGGAACAGCAACAACTCTTGAACTTGATGAAGATGGTGAATCCGTGGATCAAAAAGAATATAGAAGCATGATCGGATCACTTTTGTACCTTACGGCATCAAGACCGGACATACAATTCAGCGTATGTCTTTGTGCATGGTATCAAGCCTCCCCACGTGTTTCACATCGTTAAGCCGTCAAAAGGATTCTCAGGTACTTACATGGAACCCAAGAATTTGGCATTTTTCTTCCTTCTTCCTCAACTGTTACTTTGAAAGCTTTTTCAGATGCTGATTTTGGGGGTTGTAGGATTGATAGGAAAAGTACTTCCGGTGCTTGTCATTTTCTTGGTAATTATCTTATTGCTTGGTCCTCTATAAAACAAAATTCAGTTGCACAATCCACAGCCGAATCAGAATATGTAGCTGCTGCTAGTGCTTGCTCACAAATTCTTTGGATTGTTCAAACACTTAAGGACTATGGGGTTGATCTAGATAGTGTTCCATTATTCTGTGATAACACTAGTGCCATTTGCATTGCTAAAAACCCCATGCAACATTCTAGAACTAAGCACATTGACATTAGGTATCATTTTCTCTGAGATAATGTTGAAAAGGGAAACATTGTGCTTCACCATGTAGATACCGAACAACAATTGGCTAACATTTTTACAAAACCTTTGGATTTCACTCGTTTTTGTTACATTCATAGTGAAATAGGGGTTATGCATCCTCATGGCTTAAATTGAGGGGAAGTTTTTGAAACTTGGGAAGTCTATGTGTGAATCTGAAATTAAAATAATATGAGCATAGTATTTCATACATATATGACTTTGTGATTCCTTTTACATGCTGAAAGTTCTTACTACATTACTCGTGTTATACATTTTGTAGTTTTTGCCATGTCTAGTAATTGGAATAATTATTTACACAAAAACTGCTCATGGTCGAACTTTCTTGCTGTTTTGAACTTGTTACATGTTCACAAATGCTTTTAATCATTAAGAATTTATCAAGTAATCAACTCACATGTTGAGTTTTTATGAACAAATATAAATTGAGAAAAGATCAAGAGAATATGCATGCATCGCACTTCTTCTTTTGAGATGGCTTGTCAATGCACTTAGATATGAACTTGGAAGAAGTTGTGTATGACTAAAACCATGTCCTTAAGCTTCTGATTGTCAAATGACACAGGCTTGGCTTGGTTGGTTAGAATAAGGCAGATGCACATATAATCTCTTGCAAATATCATATGATCTAAATTTATGCTTTGGAAAATAATAAAATGCAACAACTACTGTCATGCTATCAGGTTTTGAGATAGTTAAGTTTGTGAGATCATGACTTGCTTAAATTGAAAATTACATTTGATCTCTAGCATGGCTTACACTACTTTATGTATTTCATTGATGTGATAATGTAAGGTACTTGATAGTATCACTTGGACGAGCTTTGTTTATATGTATATGTTATAATATGCTCATAACAACTAAAGGGGGAGAGAAAATTTGTTTACATGCTCATGACTTGCTGAATACATTGTCAAAGGGGGAGAGATAAGCATGAAGAGAAAGAGATTATGTGCATGAGGAGAGATAATATGGGATAATTTTTCTTCTCATTTTACTTTTGATTTACAAAGGGGGAGAAATTGTTTTCAAAACTTTTATCTGAATAAGCCAATGTTTGGATTTTAAATGGTGTTGCCAATGCATTCATCAAGGGGGAGATTGTAAGACCTATGTGTGCTGAATACATTGGCTTGTAGTGAATATACTTGCTTTGACGATAAAAGTTTTGAATATCACCAAAACACCTTTTTTATCAAGGTCCGACTCTAGCTCTGAGCTACAGCAAGGTCCAACGGTAGGTCCGGCTTGTTTTGGGTAGCTCCGGCTATGTTAGATGCTAGGTCCGACTTCTTGGTAAGGTCCGACCAGCTTTGGTAAGCTCCGGTGAGCTTTATCTTTAGCTCCGACATGTCTTTGATAGCTCCGGCATATATTTGATAGCTCTGTAATGTTTTTGCTAAGCTCCGACGTACTTTTTCTAGCTCCGACTTTTGGGTTTACTAGTTCCGACTAGTTCTGGTTAGCTCCGGCGCTAGGTCCTGCTAGTTTTGTAAGCTCCGGCGGGAGCTTGGTTGTACTAGCTTTGATAAGCTCTGGCGCTAGGTTCTACTAGCTCTTGTTAGCTCTGGCACAAGCTCCGGGTTGCTCTGGCAAGGTCCGGAACTTGACCGCAATGCTTCTATTTTTCATTTGCAATGTTTCGTACTTGCTTTACATTGTTGGAAAGATTGCTTAGTATTCATTTGCTAAGTTTTTGGTGCGTTTTGGTTGATATGGATGATATCGTGTTACTGTGGTTTTGCAACATGCTTATGTGAGGTTCTCACGTAGGGTGTTGTGTTCGGAACTAACTTGAGTCAAGTCGAGGACTTGGGCTCATATGGATTGGTTGTTTATTCCTGTGCAGGTGTTGCTTGAGTTCAAGACATGGCTGGTGACGGGATCCATTGGACTAGTCTCAGGGAGGAGATGAGATTCCAACAACCAAATTCAGGAGGAATTGTGGTTGAGCTGATCAGGAGGTTGCGCAGCATGATTGAATCAAGAACAATGCATATGAAGGTATCGTGGATGTCATTGGAAGATGTTTGCACGTGTGCAAGGAGTGCATGGACGTGGCTACATGGTTCCGAGGCGTGATGAAGAGATGTGGATGTAAAGAATTGGTCGGAAAGGTCCAACCGACTAGGTTATGGACTCAGGCTGCGGCTGAGTCGGGTTTGACTCAAATATGGAAAGATTTGAGTTGGTTATGATAGGATTTCGTGTGGGTAACGAATTTGAGTTGTTTAGGAATGTGGGATACGTTCCTAAGGTGTTTGTAAGTCTTAAGATTGCTTCTATCTGCGTATAGAAGAATCTTGAGCAGTTATGGAAAGTTACGATTCATGATCTGAGTAGGATTGGAGTCCTAGTTGGTATTGGGTTGGCCTAAGGGCTGGTTATATAAGCAAGGGAGCCCAGAGCTCGTGGTACACGATTTTGGAGCTGTTCCTCTTGTGTTCTATTGAATAAAATTCATAGTTTGAAGGAACTTTTGTGCCTTGTTCGTCCGACTTGTTCCAGACAAGTTTTACTCGTCGAGTTTCTGGACAGCACTACCTTTCGTCGGTGGTTTTATCATAACTCGAGTTTTACTGATCCAATTGACGTGATTCTTTTTGGGTTGTCTTCACAACTTGATTGTCTATCATCTGTCAAAATTTCACGGTCATTGGATTTGTGGTCTATGATCTACACGAGTTTCTTTGCAGCATTCCAGAACTGTTTTTTCTCGGGTAGGGCAGATTGACCTTTGTTTGTTCTTTCGATCATAACTTGAGTTCTTCTCGACGGATTTGAGTGATTCTTTTTGTGTTGTCTTCGTGACTTGATTCTCTCTTATATCTATCACTTTTGTCACGGTGAAACACGTTTAGATTAGTATCACACACGATTTCTTTAACATATCGTTTTTCTGCCAAAGGGTTTGGGGTTAAATTGTTTCCGCTGCGTAAGATTTTTAAATCTACCATTCACCCCCCTCTGGTAGCTTTTCACGTGCTCTTCGATCCTACACCATGGTAAACCCCTTTTCAAGTAAGAATGTTTTTAACCTATCATACCATGCTCTAGGGTCTTGTTTGAGACCGTACAAGGCTTTGGACAGTTTGTAAACATGATTAGGAAAATCTGGATTTTCAAAACCCGGTGGTTGTTTGACATAAACCTCCTCATATATATAGCCATTAAGAAAAGAACTTTGAACATCCATTTGATATAACTTGAAACCTTTAGATGCAGCTAAAGTTAACAAAATTCTTATGGATTCTAACCTAGCAATAGGAGCAAAAGTTTCATCAAAATCTAGACCTTCAACTCGTGTGAAACCTTGAGCAATCAATCTAGCCTTATTCCTATCCACAACCCCATCCTCCTTTTTTTTAAACACCCATTTAGTTCCAATAAAGTATGCCCTTGAGGTGGAGGTACAAGTTTCCAAACATTATTTCTTTCAAAATTTTCTAACTCTTCTTGCATGATAATAATCCAATAATCCAAGATTCATTAGTGAGAGCGTGTGATATATCTTTGGGTTCAAAAGAAGCAGCAAAAGCAGAATAAGCGTGAGAGTTTGGTCGCAAAACCTGGATCGTGTAACTCGCTTGTGCAGGCTTCCAATGATTTATTATCGAGGATGACTTTTGAGGATGCGGAGGGGAGTAGACACTTCACAAGCTCCTAGTTCTTCATTTGCATCACAGATTGAAGAACATGTGGCTTGAGGACGATCTGTACAAGCTGCAGAAGTTGTTGGTGCTGGTAGTGGTGCAAAATCAACAACGTGATAAACGTCATTTGCTTCTAAATTTTCGGGCAGCAGCACCACTTCTTCGTCTTCTTCGATGAAAATACTCTCCCCCTACGGACATGGATCTGGACCTGCAATATTAGAGCTAGTACCTATGCTAGCTTCATCAAAAGAAACCTCACAAGTCTCCATAGTTTTGTTAGTGTCAAGTAAAAGCACACGGTAACCTCTAGTATGAGATGGAAACCATGAAACTCGCCATCAATAGATCTAGGTTCAAATTTATCAAGATTACCATGTTTCTTAACAAAGCGCTTGCAACCAAAGACCCGAAATTGTATGACACTACACCTATGTCCAAACCAAAGTTCATATGGTGTTTTTCCTAGCTTAGCACGCAAGAAAACACGATTTAAGACATAACAATCGGTTGCAATTGCATCAGCCCAAAATTTCGTAGGAGTTTGATATTCATCAAGCATACTACTAGCCACCTCGACTAAGGTTCTGTTATTTCTCTCTATGACACCATTTTTTGAGGTGCGTAGGGTGAAAAAAATTGATGATCTATTCCATTTTCAGCACAAAAGTGATCAAACAGTTGATTTTTAAATTCGGTTCTGTTATCACTTCTAATCGTTTTTAAAGATCATGTGTGATCAATTGATAATCTAAGAAATAAAGTTCTCAAGTGACTGAAAGCTTCATTCTTAGATGTCATATAGTAAACCCAAGAGTATCTAGAATAATCATCAACAATCACAAGAACATACCATTTACCTCTAAAATATTGAGCACGTGAATGTCCTACGGTGTCAAGGTGCAGAAGTTGTCCCTGTTCAGTTGGCATGGTCATGGTGAGAGGAGCATGTGAACCTGCAACCATCTTAGCATGTCTACAAGAAGAGCACACAATTTCTTTGTCCCCTTTAAGCTTAGGTAGCCCACGTATGCGATCAAGACACTAACACACGTTAGATGATCAAAGCCTACATGACCAAGTCAACGATGCCAAAAATATAAGTCTTTCGAATCATTAGCAACTAGACACCTATGCTTAGAGAATGACATATCAAAATCAGCTTTAAAAACTATTCAAAACGGAGACATGTTAAAAATGAGCTCACTATTTGAATATACAACCTTGCGGCAATTTTTAGTGAAAATAATTTCCAAATTTTCATCTAGCAATTGTAAAACAGAAAGCAAGTTGTTTTTAAAATTTTTAACAAGTGCCGCATCCTTCAAAGTGTAGTGATTATTTACTCTAACCGAACCCTTAGTAATTATAGGAGTTGAAGAATTATCGACAAAAGTAACATTCTCTACACGTGACACAAAAGAGAGGGAGAAGAACCAATCTTTGTCATCGCTCATGTGGCGTGAGAAACCTGAATCCACAATCCAAATGTTCTCCTAACTCAAGCATGTAACCTACATAGAAGCATAATACGTCAATGACTCGATACTAGGGTTAGTCAAAAGGCATTTAGGAATCCAGTACTAAGTCACACGACATCTAGTAGGAATAACACACGAAAGCTGAGATAAAATAGCAGGTTTATGAGCCAAAGTTTGAGGATTTCTGTATCCAACTGCTGACCTACGAGGTGTTACATGTGTAGCACTACAAACAGTAGATTTGGAAGCAAACTTAACATGTTTTTGACTCATAACAGCAGGTTGCATGTTCCTAATTTTTTATTCAGCATGTACAACAAATTTTGCATGAGAGTTATGAGATCTAGCTTGCATTATTTCCTTTTACTGTTGTTTAGCTAGTCTATAACAATAATCTATGTCATGACCATCTCTACGACAGTAGGTACAATGAAATTTAACTTTGTGTTCATGTCTAGATGAGCAGGAAACATGTTTATTAGAAACTGAATGAGACAATATTCCTGCAGATTTGAAAACCATTTCTTTTTGTTTAGGAACTGTTTGAATCAAACCACTTCCTAATGACTTAACAATTTTAGGTGGATGTGCCTTAGCATGAGCATGGGAATCAAAACTTAAACCAGTTTTTATCATTACATGATTTAGAAGAATTCAGCAGCAAGTTTAGGTTCTTATTCCCATTACAAAATCGTTCTAGTGTCCTATTCATGTCATCAAGTTTTTAGACAAGTCTAGGCAATTCGCACATGAAATTTTTCCTTTAGTTCGTAATTAGAACAATATTTAAGTTCATAAGTACGTGAGCATTGTTCAATATCGAAATCTCATTCATAGCATCATGCAGTTTCTAGTCAAGATCATCACAAGTAGAACAATGAAAATCAATTATAGAACAGCAAGCATCTTTTAAGATTCTATCATTAAGTGCAGCAAGTGTTCTGTTCTTTTCAATTAAGATCAAGTTTATCAAGAGTGGAGGTGTGCGCACTTCTTAATGAGGGCAATTGTTCATATATTATTTCGCATGAGGAACCAGAATCATCACTAGGAATCAAGAATTTTAGACGATTAATTTCAGATTCTAGTGATTCAATATTAATAGCATTGTCCCTAAGTTTTTCATCCTTTTTCTTAAGTATAACAGTGACACAAGAAATAGCATCACACATTTCTTCGCAAGTGGGACATACCTCTTAATCGTCACTGTTGTGTTCTACCTTCTCCATACTTGATCTTGAGGTTCCCGCCATGAAACACATATTTTCCAAATTCTCTTCATTTTTGTCACTTCCGATGTCCACATCGCTCGAGCCAAGTTCTTGAAAACCCTTCTTCTTGTTGTTGTTTGTAGAGGAGGACTTGAATTTTGCTTGCCTCTCATTATGGGGATTAGAACCTAAAAGGTTAGGGCAATTTACACAAAAATGTCCAAACTCACCGCATTCAAAGCATCGTTGAGAAACATCACTTCCTCCTCTCCGCGTTCTCAGATTTTGCAATGCTTTTGAGAATCAAGTAGAAAGAAGTGCTAGATCCCCCTCTAGAAACTCTTCAATCTATTCAAGGGTTAGAGAGGACAACAAAGCAAGTGTGCCACATGACGAAGATTGACTAGAGCTAGGCATGTCACATTGTGAAACAAATGCAAGCGACTTTTTGAGGTTCTTACGTGATATTATGTCAATTTCATGAGTTTTTAACTTGGAATATAGCACATCTAATGTAAGTGTACTCAATAGTGGATTCATTAATAGATGTAACTTTCATCTCCCAAATTAACATGTCTAAATCACTTAGTAATTGTCTAGCATTCTCAGCATCTGAAAAATTAACGTTGACACTACGCAAGTTGCTGAGAATTTTGTTAAAGCGAGCAATGAGGTCATTGATTGACTCACCGGGTTGCATCTCAAAGCGCATGTATTATTTCTAGAACATGTCTTGTCTTACCGCCTTGATAGTGTTGGATTCTTCATGATAATCACATAGAGCATTCTAAACATCGTAAGTGTGCAACTCGATCGAAGCCGCTTTGAGTCAATCCTTGAATGATCAAGTTCTGCGCCTTTTTGTTGTTGTCGACATCTATCATGTTTGTAGTTGTGACTTGATCGTTTGGTGGCATGACGTAAGGCTTTTACACCTTTTCCCATATTGCGAAGCCTTGCGACTAGATGAACGCCTCCATACGTGCCTTCCAAACCCGAAAATCAATACCACTAAACACACAAAGTTTTGTGGAGTATTTCTCCATGATGATTAGTCAAAACACGTGCAAATCACAAATATTAGAGCACTGTGGCTCCAATACCAATTGTAGGATCGAAAAGCACATGAAAAGCTACTAGAGAGGGAGGGGTGAATGGTATATTAAAATATTTTCAGCGTAAGCAAAAAAAAACCCTCGGTAGAAAAACAATCTGATAAAAAAACAATGTGTGCGACTAATCTAAACATGTTCAATTGTGACAAAAATGGTATAGATTGTAAAGAATAATGTCACAAAAATGTCAAAACAAGAATCACGAGAAACCGTCGAGAAAAACTCAAGTCATGATCGAAGGATAGAACAAGGGCCAATTTGCTCTATCCGAGTAAAAAATCAGATCTGCAACACTGCAAAGAAACTCGTGTAGATCAGAAACACAAATCCAATGATCGTGAAATTTTCACCAATGAAAGATAATCAAGTTGTGAAGACAACCCAAGAAGAATCCCGTCAACTGAATCTGTAAAACTTGAGTTATGATAAAAACACCAACGCAACGTAGTGTTGTGCAGAAACTCGGCGAGAAAAAATTGTCTAAAACAATTTGGACGAATGAGGCACAAAAGATCCTTTAAACTACAAATTTTATTGATTAAAACACAAGAGGAACAGCAAAAAGTCGTCTCTCCACAAGCTCTGACCTCCCTAGCTTTTATAACCAGCCCAAAGGCCAACCCAATCCAAACTAGGATTCTAATCCTACTCAGTTTCAACCAAAACTTTTCATAACTGCTCAAAACTCTTCCATATGCAGATGAAAGCAATCTTAAGAGTTCCAAACACCTTAGGAACGTATCCCACATTTCTAAAACAACTCAACTTTGTGACCCACACGAAATCTAACCAAAAAAAATTCAAAACCTTCTATAAAGGAACCATAACCACCTCAGCCGTAGCCTAAGGCATAATCCAGCCTGGTTGGACCTTTCCAACAAATTCTTTACGTCCACTTCTCTTCATCACACCTTGGAACCATGTTGCCATGTCCATGCACTCCTTGCACACATGCAAACACCTTCCAACAATGTCGCCGATACCTTTATATGTATTGTTCTTGACCCAAACATGTTGTGTGACCTCTAGATCAACTCAACCACAATTCCTCCCGAACTTGGTTGTTGAACATCTTCTTCTCCCTGAGACTAGTTCAATGGATTCCGTCACTAGCCATGTCTTGACCTCAAGCAACACCTGCACATGGACAAACAACCAATTCTTTCGAGCACAAATCCTCGACTTGACTCTCGTTAGTTCGAAAATCACAACACCTTACATGAGCACGTCACATAAGCATGTTGCAATCATAGAAAGATAATGTCCACCATGATCATCCAAACACATCAAAAACTTGGTCTAAAAGTACTAAGCAAATCTTCCCATAAGTGTAAAGCAAGTTTGAAACATTGCAAATGAAAAACATAGCAGCCACGCGATTATTTCAGCACATATAAAGTTCGAATAGTCCAAAACTGCTGCTATGCATTATACAAGAAAAGTTCGGACATTTCGGAACACAAAACACGTGCAGCTCACATGCAGCAAAAGTTCGGACAGTGCAAAGCGTGTTTCTCATGTATATTCAAAACTTTGCATGTAAACCTACACGTTTAACATAATTGTCAATGTATTCAGCACATAGGTCTCACAGATGACTCCCGCCAAGCGCCTATGGCATAGCCGAATGTTTAGGATTACTAAGGACAGATAGGGCTATCACCACCTAGTGCTTACCTCTTCAATCCGTGGGTTTATGAGATATTCACTGGTGATTTATAACCTAAGCACCACGCTTACATTCTAAATCACTACTCTAGTTGTTTCGAACACAAAGCTACACCTAGAGCCTCTAGTAAATTAAAGCAATGAACCCACAAGTAATACTTGTGCAAACTACCATGAATTGGGAATCAAACTTGAAATGAATTCACAAAAGGCTTACTTGATTTTGAATCAAACCTTTGTAGCGGTACAAGTGTAGAAGAGGGACTTGACAAGCCCAAGCATCCTTCTCATAGACTTTTGACCACACTCTCCTTCTACTTGGCAGCCTCTAGGACTACTCTAAAACTTAGGAGTGGTACTCTATTCTCAACTTTTGGTGTTTGTGTGAAGTGTGGTGTGGGGTGTTATTTATAGCTGGAGAAGGATCGGTTCTTGCCACCAAAATTGCACGAATCAGTCTTCATCATGATCAGGACACCACAGGGAGTCGACTCGTGGAAGCCGATTGAGTTTGGCGCCAGGAAGGCATCGGCCAAACCCCCAAGTCGACCGAACAGAAAGTTTGACCAATTCCAGTGTGCTTCCACGGGGTGACTTCAGGTGGGTCCCATTGATTGATATGGGTGATACACCATTGGATGGCCTCGGCTACTTCTGTTTGTGTGTCATTTGATTCATGTGGTGCCACATGACGTCGTTTGATTTGTCAAAATCCAATTTGATGGATTACTGCATGCATGTCTTGTTATTTTTGGGTATAAATTCACCTGCATACAAATAAATACCAACACTTGTGGAATTGGTTAGTTTTTACCCCTAGCACTATGTTGTGTTTCTCTTTTGTGCACATTATAAGGTGAATTGACGGTCTAAATATGACACTTAAAGATGTCAACAACCACCTCCTCCTCACCACCATCCCGCAACTGCCAACTCACCGTTGCCATCTGAGACATCGGCTCCCTAGGACCGCCATCCCACCACTATCACCGGAGATGCCGCTTGGCTGGTTGCATGGGCATCCAAGCACTTGGATGCCCATTTAGAGCCCTTATAGAAAACTAATTGCTTGATCAAGTCAATGCTCTTGATCAAGCTACACAGATCGATATGGATGACTAATCACTATTAATGAAAAGATTGTTCTGTTCTGAACTCTACCCTTCTAATTTGTGTTCCCCTAGGCCAATTCAGAGTCGACCTGGGTTGAGCCTAGCCTGCTTAACTATAAAACAAGACTATTTCTCATATCCCTACCTTAATCTTGTTTTCTAGAACTCACTTTACATTAGTTTAGGATGGCGACTATTGGAAATTCGATCTTTGGATCACCTGTTCTTGCCCCTGCGGTGATGCAGATTGGTTTGTTGGATCAGACCTGGTGTTGCGCAAAGGACGAACAAAGCGGCTTCAACGTGCAACAGAGAAGGGAGAGATCTGTTGTGTCCCTGTTCTTGCGAGTGGAACATAGCAGAGGGAAGCATGAAAGAGCTGGTGCCCTGGAGCTGATCTAGGCGAGTTAAGAGAAGGACTAGGGGTGTGTTCCTAGTCCAGGATAGTTTCTGAAACTCGCTCGGACCTGTGCTGACATGAGGGCTCTATGGGAGGTGGAAAACTTGCATTATACAATGATCATACAAGAAGGGATTATGTCGTCCAATAGCGACAAGAACATCTTCTTGCCATCTATAACCGTCACATGATCGGCCCGCAGATGTGCTGTGGACAAGGTCGAGCGTGCCCTTCGTGCATCGTTGAGCTTGCGTGCAGAAGCTGGAGAGCCTCTGCTTCCCGGCCAAGCAAGCCTCACACAGTTGATCGACGTGATCAATTTGCAAAAGCTTGAGCACCTTCTCCTCCTTTGCCATCTTATGAATCGACTTGAAGTTGACGTGTCTGTTGGGTTTTGCCAACGCCACGCGACATCACCACGCCATCCAGTCAGGCAAACTGAACGTGTGATGTTGAGCCTAATGTTGTACTTCCGTCAGCTTGGTGTCATCGCGCTACACTCGTGTGAGAAGACGATTCTGCTTCTCTTGAGGTATCAAAGGGCATCATCAGAGTCATCCCCGATTCCATGATGTGCAAAGACACGTTCCTCCACTATTTGTAGTGGGCGCGTGAGACTCTCGTGTACAGGTGCCTCCTGTACTGAGGCCGCCCTTGCCATGAACAAGGCGCCACCTCCTCGGCCTTCGCCACGTGCACCTGCTGTTGCGACTCCTCTTACTGCTTCTTCGAACGACACTCCTTGGCCCAAGACCCTTCTTGCCGCACTTCCTGCACTGGTCTTGCAAAATGTCCTTCCTGAAACCCTTCTTCTTAGGCATGTCCTTGCGGTCGTCTTTCTTCGAAAAACCCTTATCACCACGTCTCTCCTTCCGTCATGCCTCCCACTCCTTAGTGAGGTACAGCTGGCCGCCGTGCACTCCTCTCTTGCGTTGCATTGTGTCGAAGGCGATTTCAGCAACACTTAGTCGGTCCCATCACATGCGACAATGTGAGGGTCGACACATCCAGCAAACTCGAGATTGCCACCACGATATGCTCGAAGGATTCTCCACCGCCATGGTCTCAGTCGATCTCCTCCCCTAGCGTCTCAAAACAAGCGATGATGCCGCACAGACAAGGGAAAAGTCTTTCACATTCTCACCATCCTTGAACGTGGCATTGTTGAGCTCCATCTTGAGTTGACGCGCCGTGGTCTTGTTTACATGGTCGGTCCCGACAAGCATAAGGACTATCGTGTCTCACGCCTCCTTCACAGTCTTCTTCTTATCGATCGTCGTGATAATCTCCAGCAAGATGGTGCTGACGAAGATGTCCAATGCCATCATATCCGTCTGGTGCATCGCCACGCCTTCGTAGTGTTGGCCTAGAACACTTAAAAACGGGTATATGAGTGAGGTTTATCCCTTCATTAATTTTTTTCTCTTGCGTACTAGGAGTTTCTTCCCTATAAACCTCTCCTTTTCTCCCTTTTCTTCTATGAAATTGGCTTAACACAGTGGGGATAAGTAAATCTAGCAGCTGAGTTCTCTAAACAAGGCTAAATGCAGTGGTATGTAATATGGCAGTTGAGCTGCTTTGGGGAGGAGCACTTACCCTTCTTTTACATAACACATTTGTCTCACCTTGTCCATCCCGTGCTTGGAGCTCATCTCCTTAAATCGAATCCTCCCCCATGCCCTGGTGAGAATGTCAACAAGCTGGTTGTTGGTCTCTACAAATTTGAGGGAAATCAGTCACTTGTCAATGCAGTCCCAGATGAAGTGGAGACACGTGCCAATGTGCTTGCTGCAGTCATGGAGCATGGGTTGTTGTACATGGTGGTGACTGACTTGTTGTCCGATAGCAACCTTGCACCTTCACCTCCTCTCTTGTCAATTCATAAAGAAGGCAATGAAGCCATATCTCCTAGCAAGCAGTAGTGGCGGCAGCAATATACTCTGCCTCACAGGATGAGAGAGTCACAATACTTTTCTTCTGTGACTGCCCGGTGATCGGAATCTGGCCGAGGCGAAATAGAACCCCAGTGGTGCTCTTCCAATCATCAACATTGCCAGCCATGTCATTGTCAATGAAATTTATCAACTCCAGCCCCATCTCTTTCTCTTTGCTGTAGATCAACCCATGGTTGATTGTCCCTGAGACGTAGTGCAGAATGTGCTTCACAACAAGGAGGTTATCCCCATGTGGATCCTCCATGAACCGACTCACATTGCCCCCTGCAAAGGCTATGTTCGGTCGAGTGTGGACAAGGTAGTGTAGATCGCTAACGATGTCGCGACAGCTCGTCACGTCTACTACCTTCTCCGTGCTCTCTTTGGACAACTTCAGTCGCTTCTCCATTTGAGTGAAGCTGGCTTGCAACTCTTCATCCCTCCTCTTTCCACCAACTTATGCATATAGGCACCTTGAGAAATTTGACCTCGTTCTCCCCTTCCTCTACCTCAATCCTGAGATAGTAGCTAAGGAGTTCAAGGTCACTCATCTTGAACAGAGTCACCATCTCGCACTTGAAGGTGTTGATGTCTTCCTTGATAGCCCCGGTGATGATCTAAAGTCATCCACATACACCTCGATGATCAATGGTTCAGGACTAGAACGTCGAGCATACAGAGCGTGCTCACTTGCATACTTGGAGAAGCCCAAATTTCTCAGGCTCTCATCCAACTTTGTGTACCATGTCCTTGGTGCTTGTCGAAGCCTGTACAAAGCTTTGTACAACCTAATGAAACCCGACGGCTGCTGGACATACACCTCTTCCTCCAGCTTTCTATTGAGGAATGCTGACTTGACGTCCATGTGGTGGACTAGCTAGCTGATGAGGACATCGCTACCGTTGATACAACCACAACAGCAGCCCATTCACCACTTGCAGCGAATCAAGGTCCAATGACTCGCGCTCGGGCACGTCAACTTAATTATCAGGTGAATTCATTCCTGACTGTTCAAAGTAATTATCCTTTAAATGGGGAACTATTAAAACCTTGTGATGACCTTGTTATTATTAGGTGCTTGGCAATTGATCCAGCTAGGAGGAATGGAGGGATTAATGCAATGAAGGCTGCTCCACCCGAGGGGTCCTCGTAACTGCAGCAAGTACCAGCTTACCAGCAAGAACTTGGTGATGAGGACATCAACACCCTCGATACATCCACACCAACTCATCTACCGGTTTCTGGTCCGATCACTCGCGCTCGTGCACGTCAACTAAACTATCAGGTGAACTCGTTCTTGCCTTATGTCCATCCTATGTAGACCGTGAAACTACATGCTTTCTTGTTTTGCTTAGGAACAATGGAGAGGAGCCAAAGGGAAGGGAATTCGCGCGGATGGGATTTGGACAGCAGAACAGCACCAACTTGTGACGGCCACCACGACTTCATACGGACTCCGATCTGGGCGTTCAAGTACTTCCTGGAAAGATTATAAAGTCTACTTTCAAAGTATCTGGCCTCATGTCCATATCTATTCGGAGTCGGCCGCAATATTTATTTTAATACCAAGACCTTTTATGTCCATAATGTTGCGTCACCAAAATTGGGCCCTTGGCCCACGTATCGTTTGGAGTCCATGAGGGACTCGTGATTAGGGTTTCTCACGACCCTAGGGAGGTAATAAATAGTAGCTGCCGCCCTCATTAGCTAGTGGGTTTTGTTTATTCGTAAGTCAGCTTCTGCTGCTTCCTTGTACACATGTGTGTCGACTAGATCGTCCGTCTACATGTATCCAGAACCTCACTTTAGATTGATTCAACAGATAAGTGATGGTTCTTCTTGTTCTTGCGTGTTCTTTGATTGCTTGCAGGAACAAAGGCCCTCGTGGTCAGGTTGATTGTGCGCCAGCAAGATCAACGGAGTCGGTGTACTAATCGCTAAGGCGCATCATCTTGGAGACGGTGTAGTCGGATCACCAACGTCTTCTCCTCCACAAATCGAACCCTCCTATTCTCATTGAAAGATCAGGAACAAAGATCCTATCAAGTGGTATCAGAGCAAGGTTAATCGGTGAGAGTGCTACTATTACTTTTCTTTCCGCTGTTTTCATCCTATAGTCCAAAAAAAGCCCAAAAAAATAGAAGATCTATTTTTCCATTATTCCTAGAGCATTGTGCCTTTTACTTTGTCTACTTAGTCTAGACTTGTTGAGTTCATAGTTGCTTCGATGAGACAAGTTCGAGTTCGAATCAGATTGCTACTTCGAGTTTGAGTCAGATTAGTAATTTTAGTTTGACAACAAGAAAAAGGCAAGTGCAAAATCAAAAGCCGCACAAAAGCCACAACCAATTAGAGAAGAAAAAGGCAAGTGCAAGATCAAAAGCCGCACTAGATCAACTGCAAAACCAAAGTTCAGAGAGAGAGAAAGAGAATCTTTTAATTACCTATATACCCCTCAACTTTTTGAAAGGCGCATGTGCAAATTTTGTTCTAGGGTCTCCTGATTCCATCTAGAGAGAGTTTGGGTGACCACCCCAACAAAAAAACAAAAAAAGGAAAAAAATCAGATTGTTGTTTGAGATATTTTTGGTGACGACATTGGTGTCTCGGCTCGCGTCTCCAATACGGTCTAGACTAAGACCCGCACAATACTTCCATAGAACATTTATTCAGCTTGTTCTGACTAACGTGGTGAAAGTTTGCTCCTTGTGCTAGTTTAGCCACCTAAAGCCATAGATTGACACCTGTTCTTGAAGTTGTTAATTACTTTTTGGTTGCCATCACCTCCTTGTTGAGCTTGGTAAGAACAGGTATGAGCTTGATTGAACAGGTTGAGAGTGAGCGAGTTATCCCCACCAACGCCCTTTGTAGCTAGGGATAATGTTACCCTTTCATATTGGATTGTTCCTTTTGTCTACTAACCATGGCAGGAGGAGAAAATACAAATGAAGACGTGCATTCACCTCGCACACGAGGAATTATACAACACTCCGAACGCCAAGTGCGGATACGCACAGAAGCGCTTGATGAAGATTTTCGTATTACCAGTGACCGCCTTGGTCAATTGGAAAATGTGCAGATCGACACCAACACTAAAATCAGCATGTTGGAGATTTCCATTCAAACATTGAACACTTCTATTGGAGCCATCGTGCAGCGCCTTGAGGAGAGGGATCGTGGATGCACTGCGAATGGACAGGTGAGCAATGCTCCTAGTATTGTACGTGACAATGAAGATGACTATTCTGCAGATATGGAGATAGGGGAAGATGAGGAAGCTAGGCCACGGCGCCGGATACAATGCACCCATCAAGGTATGGGTGGACATCATTGGCGTGAGGTACACAATCATGATGATACTTTTAACAAGATCAAATTTAAGATACCTCCTTTTGATGGTAAATATGACCCTAATGCATATATTACTTGGGAGATTTCTGTTGATCAAAAAATTCGCATGTCATGAGTTTTCCGAAAACGAAAGAGTTAGAGCAGCCACTAGTGAGTTTATTGATTTTGCTTCTGTTTGGTGGATAGAACATGGCAAGAAAAATCCTAATAACATACCACAAACTTGGGATGCTTTGAAACGGCTCATGCGGGCTAGATTTGTTCCTTCTTACTATGCACGTGATCTGTTAAATAAGTTACAACAATTGAGGCAGGGAGCTAAAATTGTAGAAGAGTATTCTCAGGAATTACAAATGTGTATGTTGCGTTGCAATTTAGACGAGGATGAGGAACCAGCTATGGCTAGATTTTTGGGTGGTTCATCTTGCTTGTAAAGCTGAAAGGGAAGTGCAGGGACGAGAAGTTAGCTCTAGAACTAATATTTCTGCAGGAAAGACTGGCTCATGGCAACCACGCACGACTACTCCTTTGACTGGGCGTGCTTCCCCGCCATCTTCTTCACCAAGTCGAGCAGCACCTTCTTCCTCCAGCAACAAGCCACATGCGCTTTCCACTAGCTCAGCAGTAAAGACCACCCAAAAGCCCACCAAGAGAGCTTCTTCCGTAGAATCTAGTGGATGATCTAGAGACGTTCAATGTCGCAAGTGCAAGGGTTTTGGCCATGTGCAGCGTGACTACCCAAGCAAACGTGTTATAATTGTTAAAGATGACAGTGAGTACTCATCTACTAGCGATTTCGATGACAATACATGTGTTTTGCTTGCGCTGTCTATGCTGATAGCGATGAACATCAAGAAGAGCATATTGGTGTAGAAGATGCAGCGCGCTATGATAGTCTCATTGTGCAGCGTGTGCTTAGTGCACAAATGGAGTAAGCGGAACAAAATCAAAGGCCCACATTATTCCAAACAATGTGTGTCGTCAAAGAGCGATCTTGCCGCATGATTATTGATGGAGGTAGCTGCAACAACTTGGCCAGCAGTGACATGGTAACCAAGCTGACACTAAGCACCAAACCGCACCCACATCCCTATTACATTCAATGGTTAAACAACAGTGGTAAGGCAAAGGTAACTAGACTTGTGCGAGTCAATTTTGCTATTGGATCATATAAGGATGTCGTTGAATGTGATGTTGTTCCTATGCGAGCTTGTAATATTCTGCTAGGAAGACCTTGACAATTTGATAGAGATTTTATGCATCATGGTAGATCAAATCAGTATTCTTTTCTTTACCATGATAAAAAAATTGTGTTGCATCCTATGTCTCCTGAAGCTATTGTGCAAGATGATGTTGCAAGACCTAGGAAAACTAAATCTCAAGACCATGCTAACGTTGAGAACAATAACAATGCCAAATCTGTGTTTGATAAGAAAAATGAGATATCTCTGAAGGAAAATGCTTGTTTGCTACAAAATATGATATTAATGAATTAATTGCTTCCACCTCTGTTGCCTATGCTTTGGTATGCAAGGATGCTTTGATTTACCTTTACGATATGCAACATTCTTTGCCTCCTGCTGTTGCTAACATTTTGCAGGAGAATTCTGATGTGTTTCCAAGTGAAATACCACCAGGACTACCACCACTTCCAGGGATTGAGCACCAGATTGACCTCATTCCCGGTGCTTCATTGCCCAACCGTGCACCATACAGGACAAATTCGGAAGAAACAAAGGAGATTCAATGCCAAGTACAAGAACTACTCGACAAAGGTAATGTACGTGAGTCTCTTAGTCCTTGTGTTGTTCCAGTTACTATAGTAGCTAAAAAGGATGGATCCTGGCGTATGTGTGTGGATTGTAGAGCAATCAACAATATCACCTTTCGATATCTTCATCCTATTCCACGCTTAGATGATATGCTTGATGAATTGAGTGGTGCTGTTGTGTTCTCAAAAGTTTATTTGCGTAGTGGTTATCACATAATTCGCATGAAACTAAGAGATGAATGAAAAACTTCTTTCAAAAGTTCGGTTTATATGAGTGGTTAGTCATGACTTTTGGGTTAACTAATGCACCTAGTACCTTCATGAGATTAATGAACGAGGTTTTGCGTGCGTTCATTGGAAAATTTGTTGTTGTGTACTTTGATGATGTAGGATCGAAGTGCACGTGAAAAGCTACCAGAGGGGGGGGATGGTAGATTATAAAATCTTACGCAGCGGAAACAATTAAATCTCAACCCCTTCAGCAGAAAAACAATATGTTAAAGAAATCATGTGTGAGACTAATCTAAACGTGTTTCACTGTGACAAAAGTGATAGATATCAGATAGAATCAAGTCACGAAGACGACACAACAAGAATCACTCAAATCTGTCGAGAGAAACTCAAGTTACGATTGAAAGATCGAACAAAGGTCAATCTGTCCTACCTGAGAAAAACAATTCTGGAATGCTGCAAAGAAACTCGTGTAGATCAGAAACCACAAATATATTGACCGTGACATTTTGACAGATGATAGAAAATCAAGTTTTGGAGACAACCCAAAAAGAATCACGTCAGTTGGATATGTAAAACTCGAGTTATGATAAAACTACCGAAGAAAGGTAGTGTTGTGCAGAAACTCGACGAGAATAACTTGTCTGGAACAAGTCGGACAAACAAGGCATAAAAGTTCCTTTCAACTACGAATTTTATTCAATAGAACACAAGAGGAACAGCCCCAAAGTCGTCCACCACGAGCTCTGGTCTCCCTTGCTTATATAACCAGCCCAAAGGCCAACTCAACTCAAACTAGGACTCTATTCCTACTCAAATCATGAACCAAAACTTTCCATAACTGCTTAGGACTCTTCTATACACAGATAGAAGCAATCTTAAGACTTCCAAACACCTTAGGAACGTATACCACATTCCTAAAATAACTCAAATTCGTGACCCACACAAAATCCTATCATAACCAGCTCAAATCTTTCCATATTTGAGTCAAACCCGACTCAGCCGCAGCTTGAGTCCATAACCTAGTCGGTTGGACCTTTCCGACCAATTTTTATGTCCACGTCTCTTCATCACGTCTTGGAACCATGCAGCCACATCCATGCACTCCTTGCACATGTGCAAATATCTTCCAACGACATCCACAATACCTTCATATGCATTGTTCTTGATTCAAACATGTCGCGCGACCTCCTGATCAACTCAACCACAATTCCACCCGAACTTGGTTTTTGAACCTCATCTTCTCCCTAAGACTAGTTCAATGGATCCCATCACCAGCCATGTCTTGAACTCAAGCAACATCTGCACATGAATAAACAACGAATACTTCCGAGCACAAGTCCTCGACTTGACTCTCGTTAGAGTCGAAACTACAACATCTTACGTGAGCACCTCACATAGGCATGTTGCAAATCATAGCAAAATGATACCAGACTGAACCATCAAAACACACCAAAAACTTAGTAAAAGAATATTAAGCAACCTTTCCATAAGTGTAAAGCAAGTTCTAAACATTGCAAGATAAAAGCAGAAACACTGCGATCAAGCACCGGACCTTGCCAAAGCTAACCGAACCTTGAACCAGAGCTTACCAAAGCTAGCAGGACCTAGCGCCGGAGCTAACCAAAGCTAGTCGGACCTAGAGTTGGACCTTGATGATAAAGGTGTTTTGGTAGTATTCAAAACTTTTATCGCCATAGCCAATGTATTCAGCACACATAGGTCTCACAATCTCCCCCTTGATGAAGGCATTGGCAACACAACTTAAGATCCGAACATTGGCTTATTCACATTAAAAGTTTTGAAAACTATTTCTCCCCTTTATAAAACAGAAATAAAATGAGAAAAATAAATTCTCCCCCTGAGAAGAATCGTCCAAAAACAATTGTGAATATGTGCAATGTATAATCAATTTCTCCCCCTTGCATACTTATCTTTAAAAATTACATATTATCTCTCCCCCTTTGACAATGTATTCAGCAAGGTTTATCAGACAAATTTTAATTGTTATGAGCATATTATAACATATACATATAAAACAAAGCTCACCCAAGTCATACTATCAAGTAACTTACACTATCACATCAATGAAATATATAAAGTAGTGTAAGCCATGCTAGAGATCAAATGTAATTTTCAATTTAAGCAAGTCATGATCTCACAAACTTAACTATTTCAAGACCTGAAAGCATGACATTTGTTGCAGCATTTTATTATTATTCAAAGCACAAATTTTGATCATATGATATTTGCAAGAGATTATATGTGCATCTGCCTTATTCTAACCAACAAAGCCAAGTCTATTTCATTTGACAATCAGAAGCTTAAGGACATAGTTTTAGTCATACACAACTTCTTCCAAGTTCATATCTAAGTGCAATGATAAGCCATCTCAAAAGAAGAAGTGCGATGCATGCATATTCTCTTGATCTTTCCTAAACTTGTATTTGTTCATAAAAACTCAACATGTGAGTTGATTACTTGATTAATTCTTTATGATTAAAAGCACTCGTGAGCATGCAACAAGTTCAAAACAGCAAGAAAGTTTGACCATGACCAGATTTAGTGTAAGTAATTATTTCAATTATTAGACATGGCAAACACTACAAAATATATAACAGGAGTAATGTAGTAAGAACTTTCAGCATGTAAAAGGAATCACAAAGTCATCTGTGTATGAAATACTATGCTCATATTATTTTATTTTTAGATTCACACATAAACTTCCCAAGTTTCAACCCCCCCCCCCCCCAATGTAAGCCGTAAGGATGCATAACCCCTATTTCACTATGAATGAAACAAAAACGAGTAAAATCTAAAGGTTTTGTAAAAATGTCAGCCAATTGTTGTTCGGTATCTACATGGTGAGGCACAATATTTCCTTTTTCAACATTAGCACGGAGAAAGTGATACATAATGTCAATGTGCTTAGTTAGAATGTTGCACAGGGTGTTTAGCAATGCAAATGGCACTAGTATTATCATAAAATAGTGCAACACTATCTAGATCAACCCCATAGTCTTTAAGTGTTTGAACAATCCAAAGAATTTATGAGCAAGCACTAACAGCAGCTACATATTCAGATTCAGCTGTAGATTGTGCAACTGAGTTTTGTTTTCTAGAGGACCAAGAAACAAGTGAATTACCAAGAAAATGACAAGCACTAGAAATACTTTTCCTATCAATCCTACAACCTCAAAAATCAGCATCGGAAAAAGCTTTCAAAGTAACGGTTGAAGAAGAAGAAGAAAAATGCCAAATTCTTGAGTTCCATGTAAGTATCTGAGAATCCTTTTGAGGGCTTGACGATGTGAAGCACGTGGGGAGGCTTGAAACCGTGCACAAAGACGTACGCTGAATTGTATGTCCGGTCTTGATGTCGTGAGGTACAAAAGTGATTCGATCATGCTTCTATATTCTTTTTGATCCACGGGTTCACCATCTTCATCAAATTGAAGTGTAGTTGTTTTTCCCATTGGTGTCCGAAGAGGCTTTCTTTTGTCCATGTTGAAACGCCTTAGGAGGTCTTTTGTATACTTCGTTTGATGCACAAAGGTACCCTCCTTGATTTGCTTGATTTGCAGCCCCAAAAAGTATATGAGTTCTCCCATCATACTCATCTCAAATTCTGAACTCATCATAGCTGAAAACTTGGACACAAGATCATGAGAAGCACAACCAAAGATAATATCATCCACATACACTTGAACAAATAACGAGTCATTGCCATGCTTAAGCACAAAAAGAGTTTTGTCAACGTTGCCCATGGTAAACCCCTTTTCAAGTAAGAATGTTTTTAACCTATCATACCATGCTCTAGGGGCTTGTTTGAGACCATACAAGGCTTTGGACAGTTTGTAAACATGATTAGGAAAATCTGAATTTTAAAAACCCGGTGGTTGTTTGACATAAACCTCCTCGTCTATGTAGCCATTAAGAAAAGCACTTTTAACATCCATTTGATAAAGCTTAAAACCTTAAGATGTAGAAAAAGCTAACAAAATTCTTATGGCTTCTAATCTAGCAACAAGAGCAAAAGTTTCATCAAAATCTAGACCTTCAACTTGAGTGAAACCTTGAGCAACCAACCTATCCTTATTCCTAACCAGAACCCCATCCTCACTTTGTTTATTTTTAAACACCCATTTAGTTCCAATTAAAGTGTGACCTTGAGGTGGAGGTACTAGTTTCCAAACATTATTTCTTTCAAAATTTTCTAACTCTTCTTGCATGGCAATAATCCAAGATTCATTAGTGAGTGCGTGTGATATATCCTTGGGTTCAAAAGAAGCAACAACAGCAGAATGAGCATGAGAGTTTGAATCGCAAAACCTGGACCATGTGACTCGTTCGTGCAAGCTTCCAATAATTTGTTGTGGGGGGTGAATTTTGATAATTCGGGGGGGGGGGGGGGAGTGGACACTTCACAAGCTTCTTCTTCACGTTCATCATAAATTGATGAACTTGTGACTTGAGGAGGATCTGGACCAGAAATGGTGGTCGTCGGTGCTGGTTGTGAATCAAAATCAGGAGCTGGAACAATGTCATTAGCTCCTGAATTTTCAGGCAGCAACTCCATCTCTTCCTCATCTTCAACGAAAATGCTCTCCCCCCGCGGATATGGATCTAGACCTGCAATGTTTGAGCTAGTACCTGGGCTAGATTCATCAAAAGACACCTCACAAGTCTCCACAATTTTGTTAGTGTCAAGTAAAAACACACGGTAGCCTCTAGTATGAGATGGATAACCAAGAAACATGTCATCAACAGATCTAGGTTCAAATTTATCAAGATTATCATGTTTCTTAACAAAGCATTTGCTACCAAAGAACCGAAAGTGTGTAAAACTAGGCCTATGTCCAAATCGGAGCTCATATGGTGTTTTAGCTAGCTTAGTGCGCAAAAAACACAATTTGAGACATAACAAGCAGTTGCAATCGCATCAGCCCAAAATTTCCTAGGAGTTTGATATTCATCAAGCATAGTCCTAGCCATCTCAACTAAGGTTCTGTTCTTTCTTTCTACAACATCATTTTGTTGAGGTACATATGGTGAAGAAAATTGATGATCTATTCCATTTTCAGCACAAAAGTGATCTAAAGATTGATTTTTAAATTCGGTTTTGTTATCACTTCTAATTGCTTTTAAAAATCCTGGGTGATCAATTGACAATCTAAGAAATAAAGTTCTAAAGTGACTAAAAGCTTCATTTTTAGATGCCATAAAGTAAACCCAAGAGTATCTAGAATAATCATCAACATCACAAGAACATACCATTTACCTCCGAAGGATTGAACGCGTGAAGGTCCTACGGTGTCAAGGTGCAAAAGTTGACCCGGTTCAGTTGTCATGATCATTGTGAGAGGAGTATGTGAACCTACAACCATCTTAGCATGTCTACAAGAAGAG
This sequence comes from Tuctoria greenei, assembly GCA_036927565.1. Lineage (NCBI taxonomy): Eukaryota > Viridiplantae > Streptophyta > Magnoliopsida > Poales > Poaceae > Tuctoria > Tuctoria greenei. Next base: position 110,491,955 of record JAYESD010000007.1, on the reverse strand, counting down.
CACACAATTTATTTGTCCCCTTTAAGCTTAGGCAGCCCACGTATGTGATCAAGAGCACTAACACACGTTAGATGATCAAAGCCTACGTGACCAAGTCTACGATTCCAAAAATATAAGTCCTTTGAATCATTAGCAACTAGAGACCTATGCTTAGAGGAAGACATATCAAAATCAGCTTTAAAAACTCTTCCAAACCGAGACATGTTAAGAATAAGCTCACTATTTGAATTTACAACTTTGCAGCAATTTTTAGTGAAAATAATTTCCAGATTTTCATCTAGCAGTTGTGAAATAGAAAGCAAGTTGTATTTCAAATTTTTAACAAGTGCCACATCCTTCAAAGTGTAGTGATTATTTACTCTAACCGAACCCTTAGCAATTATAGGAGTTGAAGAATTATCGGGAAAAGTAACATTCTCTACACGTGACACAAAAGAGAGGGAGGAGAACCATTCTTTCTCATCAATCATGTGGCCGTGAGCAGTCTGAATCCACAATCCAAATGTTCTCCTTCCTCAAGCGTGTAACCTACATTGAAGCACAATACGTCGATGACTCAATACTGGGGTTAGTCAAAAGGCATTTAGGAATCCAGTACTGAGTCACACAACATCCAACAGGAATAACACACGAAAGCTGAGATAAAACAACATGTTTATGAGCCAAAGCTTGAGGATTTTTGTACCCAACTACTGACTTATTAGATGTTACATGTGTAGCACGAAACACAATAGGTTTGGGAGCAAACTTTGCATGTTTTTGACTCATTACAGCAGGTTGCATGTTCCTATCATTCGGTTTGACATGTGCAGCAAATTTTGCATGAAAGTTATGAGATCTAGCAATCATTCTTTTTTTTCTATTGTTTAGCTAGTCTATAAAAAAAATCTATGATATGACTATCTCTACCACAGTAGGTACAATGAAATTTAACTTTGTGTTCATGTCTAGATGAGCAAGCAACATTTTTATTTGAAACCAAATGAGACAACACTCCTGCAGATTTGAAAACCACTTATTTTTGTTATGGAACTGTTTGAATCAAACCACTTCCTAATGACTTTACAATTTTAGGTGGATGTGCCTTAGCATGAGCATGAGAATAAAAACCTAAAACAGGTTTATCCTTGCAAGACTTGGAATAATTCAGCAGCAAGTTTAGGTTCTTATTCCCATTACAAAACCGATCTAATGTCCTATGCACGAAGTTTATTGGACAGATCAAGACAATTTTCACATGAAGTTTTTCCTTTTAATTTGCAATTGGAACAATATTTAACTTCATTAGAACGTAATGCATTGTTCAATATAGAAATTTCATTCATAGCATCTTGTAGTTTCTTATCAAGATTATCACAAGTAGAACAATGCAAATCAATTATAGAACAGCTAGCATCTTTCAAGTTTTTATCATTAAGTGCAGCAAGCTTTTTGTTCTTTTCAATTTCTAACTAAAGTTTATCAAGTGTGGAGGTGTGCGCACTTCTTAATGAGGACAATTGTTCATATATTAAATCACATGAGGGACATGCATCATCACTAGGAATCAAAGTTTTTAAAAGGTTGATTTCAGATTCTAGTGATTCAATTTTAGCAGCACTATCCCTAAGCTTTTTTTCCTTTTTCTGAACTATAATAGTGGCACAAGAAATAGCATCACACATTTCTTCGCAAGTAGGACATACCTCTTCATTTTTTCTATTGTGTTCTGCATCCTCCATACTTGATCTTGATTTGCCCACCATGAAGCACAAGTTTACCAAATCATCTTCATCTTCGTCACTTCCAATTTCCACATCACTTGAGCCAAGTTCTTGAAGTGCGGAGATAAAACTGCTCACCATTTGACGTCCTGTAAAACCCTTCTTTTTCTTCTTATTGTTTGCAGAGGAGTGCTTCGTCCTTGTTTGCTTTTCATCCCGGGAAGTAGGACCTGAAATGTTAGGGCAATTTGAACGAAAATGTCCTGTCTTACCACATTCGAAACATCGTTGAGGTCCGAAGCTTCCTCTCCTTCTAGTTCTAACATTTGACAATGCTTTTGAGAACCTAGTAGAGAGAAGTACTAGCTCCTCCTCTGGAAATTCCTCAATCTGTTCAAGGGTTAGAGAGGACAACAAAGCAAGTGTACCACAAGATGAAGATTTGCCAGAGCTAGGCATATCAGGTTGAGAAACAAAAGCAATAGACTTGTTGAGGTTCTTACGTGATATTATGTCAATTTCATGAGTTTTTAACTTGGAATATAGCACATCTAAAGTAAGTGTACTCATGACAGTAGATTCACGAATAGATGTGACTTTCATCTCCCAAATTGACATATCTAATGCACTTAACAATTGCCTAGCATTTTCAGCATCTGAAAAATTAACATTGACGCTACGCAAGTTGCTGAGAATTTAATTAAAACAAGCAAAGAGATCATCAATGGACTCACCGAGTTGCATCTCGAAGCGCATGTATTCTTTCTTGAACATGACTTACCTTACCTCCTTGATCGTGTTGGATCCTTCGTGGTAGTCACAAAGTGCTTTCCACACATCGTATGCAGATCGGAGGTGTGCAACACGGTCGAAGTCGCTTTGAGTTAATCCTTGTATGATCAAGTTCCGAGCCTTGTTGTTGTTGTCGACATCTCTCAAATTTGTAGTTGTAACTTGACGGCACTTCGTAAGGCTTGTATACCTTCTCCCATATTGCGTAGCCTTGAGCCTGGATGAAGGCTTCCATACGTGCCTTCCAAACCTGAAAATCAATACCACTAAAGACACAAGGTTTTGCGGAGTATTTCTCTATGATGATTTGTCAAAACACGTGCATATCACAAAGATTAAAGCATTGTGGCTATAATACCAATTATAGGATCGAAGAGCACATGAAAATCTACCCCAGGGGGGTGAATGGTAGATTAAAAAATCTTACGCAGCGGAAACAATTAAATATCAACCCCTTCGGCAGAAAAACGATTGTTAAAGAAGTCGTGCGTGAGACTAATCGAAACATGTTTCACTATGACAAAAGTGATAGATATTAGAGATAATCAAGTCACAAAGACGAAACAACAAGAATCACTCAAATCCATCGAGAGAAACTCAAGTTACGATTGAAAGATCGAACAAAGGTCAATCTGTCCTACCCGAGAAAAACAGTTCTGGAACGCTGCAAAGAAACTCGTGTAGATCAGAAACCACAAATCCAATGACCGTGAAATATTGGCAGATGATAGATAATCAAGTTTTCAAGACAATCCAAAAAGAATCACATCAATTGGATCTGTAAAACTCGAGTTATGATAAAACCACCAAAGAAAGGTAGTGCTGTGCAGTAACTCGATGAGAAAAACTTGTCTGGAACAAGTCAGACGAACAAGGCACAAAAGTTCCTTTCAACTACGAATTTTATTCAATAGAACAAAATAGGAACAGCCCCAAAGTCGTCCACCACGAGCTCTGGCCTCCCTTGCTTATATAACCAGCCCGAAGGCCAACTCAACTCAAACTAGGACTCTATTCCTACTCAAATCACGAATTGAAACTTTCCATAACTGCTTAGGACTCTTCTATACGCAGATAGAAGCAATCTTAAGACTTCCAAACACCTTAGGAACATATCCCACATTCCTAAAACAACTCAAATTCGTGAACCACACAAAATCCTATCATAACTAACTAAAATCTTTCCATATTTGAATCAAACCCGACTCAGCCCCAGCCTGAGTCCATAACCTAGTCGGTTGGACCATTCTGACCAATTTTTACGTCTACATCTCTTCATCACGCCTTGGAACCATGCAGCCACGTCCATGCACTCCTTGCACACATGCAAACATCTTCCAACGACATCCACGATACCTTCATATGCATTGTTCTTGATTCAAGCATGCCGCGCGACCTCCTGATCAACTCAACCACAATTCCTCTCGAACTTGGTTGTTGAACCTCATCTTCTCCTTAGAACTAGTTCAATGGATCCCATCACCAGCCATGTCTTGAACTCAAGCAACACCTGCACATGAATAAACAACCAATACTTCCGAACACAAGTCCTCGACTTGACTCTCGTTAGTTCCAAAACTACAACATCTTACGTGAGCACCTAACATAAGCATGTTGCAAACCATAGCAAAATGATATCAGACTTAACCATCAAAACACACCAAAAACTTAGTAAAAGAATATTAAGCAACCTTTCCATAAGTGTAAAGCAAGTTCGAAACATTGCAATATAAAAGCAGAAACACTACGATCAAGCACCGGACCTTGCCAAAGCTAACCGGACCTTGAATCGGAGCTTACCAAAGCTAGCAGGACCTAGCGCCGGAGCTAAACAAAGCTAGTCGGACCTAGAGTCGGACCTTGATGATAAAAGTGTTTTGGTGGTATTCAAAACTTTTATCGCCATAGCCAACGTATTCAACACACATAGGTCTCACAGATGATATATTGATTTATAGCAAATCCATCGATGAACATCTTGATCACTTACGTGCTGTTTTTAATGCTTTACATGAGGCATGATTATTTGGTAACCTTGAGAAGTGCACCTTTTCCAAGGATCGAGTCTCTTTTCTTGGCTATGTTGTTACTCCATAGAGAATTGAAGTTGATCAAGCCAAGGTAGAGGCTATTCAGGGGTGGCCTGTACCAAAGACCATCACATAGGTGCGGAGCTTTCTAGGACTGGTTGGGTTCTATCATCGCTTTGTGAAGGATTTCAGCACCATTGCTGCTCCATTGAATGACCTTACGAAGAAGGGAGTGCCTTTTTATTGGGGCACCACACAAGATAACGCATTTACCATACCAAAAGAAGTTGACACATGCACCTCTTCTTCAACTTCTTGATTTTTCTAAGACTTTTGAGCTTGAATGTGATGCTAGTGGGATTAGATTGGGCGGTGTTTTGTTACAAGAAGGAAAACATGTTGCATATTTTAGTGATAAAATGAATGGTCCTGTTCGGAGTTATTCTACCTATGATTAGGAATTATATGCTCTTGTACGAACTTTAGAAACATGGCAGCATTATTTTGGCCCAAATAATTTGTTATCCATTCTGATCATGAATCACTAAAGCATATTAGGAGTCAAGGGAAACTGAACCGTAGGCATGCTAACTGGATGGAATTTATTGAGTCTTTTCCTTATGTCATTAAACACAAAAAGGGAAAGGATAATGTTATTGCCGATGCTTTATCTAGACGTTATACTCTTCTATCTCAACTTGACTTTAAAATTTTTTGATTAGAAATGATTAAAGATCAATATGAACATGGTGCTGATTTCAAAGATGTATTGCTGAAATGTAAAGAGGGAAAAACATTGAATAAATTTGTCCTCAACAATGGCTATGTGTTTAGAGCTAACAAGTTATGCATTCCAGCTAGCTCCGTTCATTTGTTGTTGTTGCAGGAAGCGCATGGAGGCGGGCTGATTGGGCACTTTGGAGTGAAAAAGACAGAGGACATACTTGCTGGTCATTTCTTTTGGCCAAGGATGAGGCGAGACGTGGAGCGCTTCGTTGCTCGCTGCACGATATGTCAAAAAGCTAAGTCACAACTTAACCCACATGGTTTGTATATGCCTCTTCCTGTTCATAGCATGCCTTGGGAGGATATTTCTTTGGACTTAATTTTAGGACTGCCTAGAACAAAGAAGGGGAGGGATAGCATCTTTGTTGTCATGGATAGATTTTCTAAAATGGCTACTCTTCATACCTTGTCATAAAAGTGATGATGCTACTACACATGTTGCTGATTTGTTTTTCCTAGAGATTGTTAGGTTGCATGGTATGCCAAACACAATAGTTTCAGATCGTTATGCTAAGTTTCTTAGCCATTTTTGGAGAACGTTATGGGCAAAATTGGGGACTAAGCTTTTACTTTCAACTACTTGTCATCCCCAAACTGATGGTCAAACTGAGGTTGTGAATAGAAGGTTATCTATCATGCTTAGGGCTGTTTTGAAAAAGAATATAAACATGTGGGAAGAGTGTTTGCCTCATGTTGAGTTTGCTTATAATCGTTCCCTACATTCTACTAAGAAATGCCCTTTTGAGATTGTTTATGGATTTGTACCCCGTGCTTCTATTGATTTATTACCTCTTCCTTCAATGGAACGACTGAATTTTGATGCTAAACATCGTGCTGAATTGATCTTAAAATTGCATGAAACCACTAAGAAGATTATAGACTACATGAATGCCAAGTACAAACTTGCTGGTAGTAGGGGAAAGAAACCGATCACTTTTGAACCTGGTGATTTAGTTTGGTTACATTTGCGAAAGGATAGGTTTCCTGATTTGAGAAAGTCTAAATTGTTACCTCAAGCTGATGGTCCATTCAAAGTGTTATAAAGGATTAATGATAATGCATATAAACTTGAGTTGCCTGCGGATTTTGGGTTAGTCCCACATTTAACATTGCAGATTTGAAGCCATATTTGGGAGAAGAAGATGAGCTTGTGTAGCGGACGACTCAAATGCAACAAGGGCAGGATGATGAGGACATCAACACCCTCGATACAACCACACCAACTCAGCTACCGATTTCTGGTCCGATCACTCGCGCTTGTGCACGTCAACTAAACTATCAGTTGAACTCGTTCTTGGCCTTATGTCCATCTTATCTAGACCGTGGAACTACGTGCTTTCTTGTTTTGCTTAGGAACAATGGAGAGGAGCCAAAGGGAAGGGAATTCGCGCGGACGGGATTTGGACAGCAGAACAGATCCAACTTGTGACGGCCACCACGACTTCATACGGACTCCGATTTGGGCCTTCAAGCACTTCCTGGAAATATTATCAAGTATACTTTCAAACGGATCTGGCTTCATGTCCATATCTATTCGGAGTCGGCCGCAATCGTTATTTTAATACCAAGACCTTTTATGTCCATTGTACCGCGTCACCAAAATTGGGCCCATGGCCCATGTATCATTTGGAGTCCATTAGGATCTTGTGATTAGGGTTTTTCACAAGCCAAGGGAGGTAATAAATAGTAGGCATCACCCTCATTAGCTGGTGGGTTTTGTTTATTCGTAAGTTAGCTTCTTTTGCATCCTTGTACACGCCCGTGTCAACTAGATCGCCCGTCTACTTGTATCCAGAACCCAACTTTAGATTGATTCAACAGATAAGTGCTTGTTCTTCTTGTTCTTGCGTGTTCTTCAATTGCTTGCGGGAACAAATGCCCTCGTGGTCAGGTTGATTGTGCGCCAGCAAGATCAATACAACTTCGGAGTTGGTGTATTGATTGCTGAGGCGCATCGTCTTGGGGACGGTGTAGTCGGATCACCAACGTCTTCTCCGCCACAACTCGAACCCTCCTATTCTCATCGAAAGAACGAGAACCAAGATCCTATCACTCGGATTTTGTTTTCCGTAAGTTTAGCCATTGCTACTTCCTTGTAACGCAAGTGTCGACGAGACATTCCAATTACTTAAATCAGAACCCCAACTTATCACACCCGTGAGTGTTTGCTTGTTATCTTGTTCTTGCTTGTTCTTCGATTGATTTCGGGTTCAAGGCTGTTCTTGGCATGGCAAGAACAGCAACAAAGGGAGCCGGTATAACTATCGCTAAGGCGCAACGCCTTTGTAGTTGTTGTAGTCGGGTAGCACAACGTTGACCTCCACCCAAATCGTAGTTACCAGGAGACGGTGTAACTGTCGCTCAAGGCGCCACACCATTTTGGTTGTGGTTGTCGGGCAGCCAACGTCAGCCTCTACCAAATTCATTCACCACAAACATCTCTCATCGAAAGATAGGGCATCCCCTGTAACCGTTGGGTTCATCAAGTTGTATCAGATTTCAGGTTGCTCGGTGAGAGATTTCTTTCTCCTTGTTCTTCATTTACCTACAGTCCACTTTTGCCTACAAAAGTTGCTCTAAAAATCCTAAAAACACTTTGAGCCTTTTACTTGGCTACTTAGCTTTTGACTTGTTGAATTCACGGTTGCCTTTTTGAGTCGAGTTGCTGTTCCTAAGTTTTTCACCACTAGAGTTTTGAGTTTGTGCCACTTTGTTCTCAGTCCATTTTCATTACCTAACTAAAGTTGAGAAAAAGGCACATGCAAAAGAAAAGCCGCACGGATCAGAAAGAAAAAGGCACGTGCAAAGAAAGAAAAGCCGCACTGATTAAAATTGCTAGAAAAAGTTTCTCAGTACAAAAAAAAAAGAAATAGTTTGTGTAACATTTGTTTCAAGTTTCGTAGTTCAACTTGCTGTTTTGAACGTTTTGTTAAAACACGATGTTCGTGCTGTCTGAACTTTTCTACTATAGTAAATTTAACATCACGTGGAGTAATGGCTCGCGTCTCTATCACAGTTTAGACTAGGACCAGCACAGTACCATCATGGAACGTTTATTCAACTTGTTGTGACTAATGTGGTACTAGCTATTCCTTTGTGAAACTCATTTCTAGCAGCCACCTACAGCTCCACAAAATCATCTACAACACCACGGAATTGTGCTGGCAGCAACCGTTTGTTGTTGTTCTTGCCGTTTGCCGGCGCCCCATGCATCGCATGGTAAGAACTTGTAAGAGCTTGATTTCTTGCTAGTGAGGAAGTGATTGTGTCCTACCGCCTCTTAGTTGTTGTATTTCCTTTCTGTACTAACCATGTCAGCAGATGCAAATGCGACATCTCCACCTTCACTATGTATGAGGGGTATCATTCAACATTTTGAACACCAAGTAAAGCTGCACACGGATGCCCTCAATGAGGATATTCAAGTCACCAATGAACGCATTGGTCAATTAGAGTCGACGCAGATTTGCACCAACACCAAGCTGACCATATTAGAAAGCACTGCTGGGGCTATTAACACTTCTCTTGCAGCAATCATTGAGCGATTGGAGAGGATGGAACAGGTTGGACGCAAAGAGAGACAAAGACGTGTTGATGACAGCCACGACTCTGTTGACAGCGATGCAAGATATGATGAGGCGGAGTATTCAGCGGATACCGAGCTTGATGATGGACCTTTCAAGTATCGACGTCAGCCACGTTGCGACCATCGTGGTATGGGTGGTCGAGCCCTACGAGGTGAGGTACGTGACAATCATGATTCTCTACGCAGCATTAAATTCTACATACCACCCTTTGATGGGAAATATGATCCAGATGCATATCTCTCTTGGGAATTATCAGTAGATCAAAAATTTGCATGCCATGATTTCTCTGATGATAAAAAGGTTAGAGTGGCAACTAGTGAATTCACTGACTTTGCTTCTGTTTGGTGGCATGAGTATCAAACTAAAAATCTAGCTACCGTACCACAAACTTAGAATGCCTTGAAACGAATCATGCATCGTCGTTTTGTTCCTTCCTATCATGCTCGTGACATGCTGCATAAATTACACAACTTGGGCAAGGCAACAAAATTGTTGAGGAATATTATCAAGAACTCCAAATAGGCATGATGCGATGTGACCTAGTTGAAAATGAAGAGGCTGCAATGTCTAGGTTTATGGGTGATTCAACAAGAGAAATTTAGGACATATTGGCTTATAAGTAATACACTAACGTCGCTCGATTATTTCATCTTGCTTGTAAGGCTGAAAGAGAAGTGCAGAGAAAATGCACAAGAACTAACATTTCTGCAGGTCGAACTACCTCATGGCAATCCCGCTCAAGTGCTCCTGGTCTTAAGCATGATTCTCCGGACGATGCTTCCAATCGGTTGCCCAGGACTACATCATAATCAGCACCTTCGCGTGCTATCGAGACAACAAAAGGATCCACCCAAGTTGTAGCCAACACTTCTTCTTCCATCGCTTCCACTGGGAGAACAAAAGACATTCAATGTCTCCAGTGCAATGGTTTTGGGCACCTACGAAGGGACTGCCCAAGCAAGCGTGTGCTGATTGTATGAGGAAATGGTGAGTACTCATCCGCTAGTGATTTAGATGATTATACCATGCTTGCTGCACAAGATGCAGGAAAGAAGAATGATGATGAAGAGCACATTGGGGCTGATCATACTGACCATGATGAGAGTCTTGTTGTGAGGCGTGTCTTGAGTGCCCAAATGATCAAAGCTGAACAGAACCAGCGACACAATCTATTCCAAACTAAGTGTGTAGTTTTGGAACGATCGTGTTGCATTATTATTGAAGGAGGAGCTGCAACAATTTAGCAAATGTTGCCATGGTAGAGAAGCTTGGGATGACAACACTTCCACATCCACATCCCTACTACATCTGATGGTTCAACGAAAGTGGTAAGCTTAATGTAACACGTCTGGTTCGTGTCGAATTTGCAATTGGTTCCTACCATGATTACATTGATTATGATGTGGTACCTATGCAAGCTTGCTCTATGCTATTTGGTCGACCTTGGCAATTTGACAAATATACATTACATCATGGTAAATCAAATCAATATTCTTTCATGCATAATGAGAAGAAGCTTGTTTTGCACCCTATGTCTCCTGATGCTATTTTGAAGGATGACATTGCTAGAGCTTGTAAAGATAAAAATAAGAAATCTACTCAAAATGAAAATTCAAATATTGTGAAGGAATCAGTACACCCTAAGACTGACAATTCCAAATCTGCTCATGTGAAGAAGAATGAAATAAAATTGAAGAGTGCTTGTTTTCTTGCTTCCAAATCTGATTTGTTTGAATTAAAAAATAATGTTGCAATCTGCTATGTGTTTGCTTGCAAAGAAGCTTTGTTCTCACTTCACGACGAACCATGTGTTTTGTCCCCTGCTGTCACTAAGCTTTTGTAGGAATACGCTGATGTGTTTCCACAAGAGATACCAACCGGGCTGCGACCATTGAGAGGGACTGAACATCAGATTGACCTCATCCCTAGGGCTTCTTTGCCAAACCGAGCACCATACAGGACCAACCTGAAGGACACTAAGGAGATTCAGTGACAAGTACAAGAATTACTCGACAAAGGTTATGTGTGTGAGTCCCTTAGTCCTTGCTCTGTTCTTGTTCTTTTGGTTCCAAATAAAGATGGATCATGACACATGTGTGTAGATTGTCGAGCAATTAATAACATTAACATTAGATATCGTCATCCTATTCCTAGGTTAGATGATATACTTGATGAACTTAGTGGCTCGATGATTTTCTCTAAAATTGACTTGCATAGTGGATACCATCAAATTCGCATGAAGCTAGGTGATGAATGGAAAACAGCGTTTAAAACAAAGTTCGATTTGTATGAGTGGTTAGTCATGCCTTTTGGTCTCACAAATGCACCTAGCACTTTTATGAGACAAATGAATGAGGTTTTACGTGCTTTTATTGGAAGATTTGTGGTAGTATATTTTGATGACATCTTGATCTATAGCACATCTCTAGAAGAGCATCTTGATCATCTTCGTGCTGTTTTCAATGCTTTATGTGATGCACGCTTATTTGGTAACGTTGACAAGTGCACCTTTTGCATGGATAGAGTCTCTTTTCTTGGCTATGTTGTGACACCATAGGGAACCGAAGTCAATCAAGCCAAGGTGGAGGCAATACACAGCTGGCCGACTCCTACCACGGTCACACAAGTACGAAGCTTTCTCGGACTTGCTGGATTCTATCGTCATTTTGTGAAAGACTTCAGCACCATAGCAGGCCCACTGCATGATCTTACAAAGAAGGGTGCTCCATTTACATGGGGCAAGGCGCAAGAGGCTGCATTTGCAACTTTGAAGAATAGGTTAACTCATACACCCCTTCTCCAATTACCGGATTTCAGTAAGACTTTTGAATTGGAATGTGATGCTAGTGGTATTAGATTGGGAGGTGTCTTATTGCAAGAGGGGAAACCTACTGTTTATTTTAGTGAGAAACTAAATGGGCCAAGTCTGAACTATTCCACTTACGATGAAGAATTATATGCACTAGTACGAACTTTGGAAACATAGCAACATTATTTATGGCCTAAAGAATTTGTTAGACATTCTGATCATGAATCTTTGAAGCACATTAAGAGTCAAACTAATCTGAACTATAGGCATGCCAAGTGGGTAGAATTCATTGAGTCCTTTCCTTATGTCATCAAACACAAGAAAGGAAAAGATAAGGTCATTGCGGACGCCTTATCTCGCCGTTATAATATGTTGTCCCAACTTGATTTTAAGATTTTTGGCTTGGAAACAATTAAAGAACAATGTGCTTTTGATGCTGATTTCAAAGATGTGCTGCTGTAATGTAAAGAAATAAAACATGGAACAAGTTTGTTCTCACTAATGGTTTTGTGTTTCGAGCTAACAAATTGTGCATTCCAGCTAGTTTTGTGCGTATCCTACTATTGCAGGAAACATGGTGGAGGGTTCATGGGACACTTTGGTGTCAAGAAGACGGAAGACATCCTAGCAAGCCATTTCTTTTGGCCAAAGATGTGAAGAGATGTGGAGCGGTTTGTTGCTCGTTGCACCACCTGTCAAAAAGCTAAGTCACGTCTTAATCCACATGGTTTATGCATGCCTCTCCCTATTCCTAGTGCTCCATGGGAGGATGTTTCTATGGATTTTGTTTTAGGATTGCCTAGAACAAAGAAAGGGAGGGATAGTATTTTTGTTGTTGTGGACATATTTTCTAAAATGGCACACTTCATACCATGCCACAAAACTAATGATGCTACCCATATTTCTGATTTGTTCTTTCGAGAAGTTGTTCGTTTGCATGGGGTTCCAAACACTATTGTTTCAGATAGAGATGCCAAATTTCTTAGTCATTTTTGGAAAACCTTATGGGCTAAGTTGGTGACAAAATTGCTCTTTTCTACCACTTGTCACCCTCAAACTGATGGACAGACCGAAGTAGTGAACCGTAGTTTATCTACCATGCTTAGGGCTATTATGAAACATAACATCAAATTATGGGAAGAATGTTTGCCTCATATCGAATTATCTTACTATCGTTCGCTCCATTCTACTACTAAATTGTTCCCTTTTCATATTGTATATGGTTTTATCCCTCGTGCTCCCATTGATCTTTTGGCTCTGCCACCTTCAGAGAAATTGAATTTTGGTGCTTCTCGTCGTGCTGAATTAATTCTTAAAATGCATGAGCAATCTAAAGCAAACATTGAGAGCATGAACGCTAAGTATCAACAAGCCGGTAGCAAGGGTAGAAAGCATGTTACTTTTGAACCTGGTGATTTGGTTTGGGTGCATTTGAGAAAGGATAGATTTCCTGATTTGAGAAAATCTAAATTGCTACCTAGAGCTGCTGGATCCTTCAAAGTGCATTTTGGGGTTACTTTGAAAGGTCCAGCAGCTCTAGGCAGCAATTTAGATTTTGTCAAATCAAGAAATCTATCCTTTCTCAAATGCACCGAAACCAAATCACCAGGTTTAAAAGTAACATGATTTCTACCCTTGCTACCGACTTGTTGATACTTAGTGTTCATGCTCTCAATGTTTGCTTTAGTTTGCTCATGCATTTTAAGAATTAATTCAGCTCAGCGAGAAGCATCAAAATTCAATTTCTCTGAAGGTGGCAGAGCCAAAAGATCAATGGGAGCACGAGGAATAAAACCATATACAATCTGAAAAGGGCACAATTTAATAGTAGAATACAGCGAACGATTGTAACCAAATTCAATATGAGGCAAACATTCTTCCTATAATTTGATGTTATGTTTCCAAACAGCCTTAAGCATGGTAGATAAACTACGGTTCACTACTTTAATTTGTCCATCAGTTTGAGGGTGACAAGTGGTGGAAAAGAGCAATCTTGTCCCCCAACTTAGCCCATAGAATTTTCCAAAAATGACTAAGAAATTTGGCATCTCTATCTGAAACAATAGTGTTTGGGACCCCATGCAAACGAACAACTTCTCGAAAGAACAAATCAGCAATATGAGTAGCATCATCAATTTTGTGGCATGGTAGAAATGTGCCATTTTAGAAAATCTGTCCACAACAACAAAAATACTATCCCTCCCCTTCTTTGTTCTAGGCAATCCTAAAACAAAATTCATAGAAACATCCTCACATGGGGCACTAGAAACAGAGAGAGGCATGTATTAATCATGTGGATCAAGACGGGACTTATCTTTTTGACCGGTGGTGCCACGAGCAACAATCCACTCCACATCTCTTCTCATATTTGGCCAAAAGAAATGGCTTGCTAGGATGTCTTCCTTCTTCTTGACACCAAAGTGTCCCATCAACCCTCCACCATGTGCTTCCTCCAATAGTAAGATAAGTACAAAACCAGCTAGAATGCACAATTTGTTAGCTGTAACATAAAACCATTAGTGAGAACAAACTTGTTCCATGTTTTCCTTATTTACATTGCAGCAGCACATCTTTGAAATCAACATCAAAAGCATATTGTTGTTTAATTGTTTCAAGCCAAAAATCTTAAAATCAAGTTGGGACAATATATTATAACGGCGAGATAAGGCATCCGCAATGACATTATCTTTTTCTTTCTTGTGTTTGATGACATAAGAAAAGGACTCAATGAATTCTACCCACTTGGCATGCCTACGGTTCAGATTAGTTTGGCTCTTAATGTGCTTCAAAATTCATGATCAGAAAGTATAAAAAATTCTTTAGGCCATAGATAATGTTACCATGTCTCTAAAGTTCGTACTAGTGCATATAATTCTTTATCCTAAGTGGAATAGTTGAGACTAGGCCCATTCAGATTCTGACTAAAATAAGCAATAGGTTTCCCCACTTGCAACAAGACACATCCCAATCCGTTACCACTAGCATCACATTCCAATTCAAAAGACTTACTGAAATCCGGTAATTGGAGTAGGGGTGTATGAGTTAACCTATTCTTTAAACTTTCAAATGCAACCTCTTGCGCCTTGCCCCATGTGAATGGAGCACCCTTCTTTATAAGCTGCTGTGAATATGTGCAATGTGTAATCAATTTCTGCCACTTGCATACTTATCTTTAAAAATTCACATATTATCTCTCCCTCTTTGACAATGTATTCAACAAGGTACAAAAAGAGAAATTTTAATTGTTATGAGCATATTATAGCATATACATATAAAACAAAGCTCATCCAAGTCATACTATCAAGTAACTTACACTATCACAACAATGAGATACATAAAGTAGTGTAAGCCATGCTAGAGATCAAATGTAATTTTCAATTTAAGCAAGTCATGATCTCACAAACTTAACTATTTCAATACCTGAAAGCATGACACTTGATGCTGCATTTTATTATTTTTCAAAGCACAAAATTAGATCATATGATATTTGCAAGAGATTATATGCGCATTTGCCTTATTCTAACCAACCAAGCCAAGGCTATGTCATTTGACAATTAGAAGCTTAAGGACATGGTTTTAGTCATACACAGCTTCTTCTAAGTTCATATTTAAGTGCAATGATAAGCCATCTCAAAAGAAGAAGTGCGATGCATGCATATTCTCTTGATCTTTTCTCATTTTTATTTGATCATAAAAGCTCAACATGTGAATAGTTGATTTATTAATTTTTCATTATTAAAAGCACTTGTGAGCATGCAACAAGTTCAAAACAGCAAGAAAGTTCAACCATGACCAGATTTAGTGTAAGTAATTATTCCAATTACTAGACATGGCAAAAACTACAAAATATATAACACGAGTAATGTAGTAAGAACTTTCAGCATGTAAAAGGAATCACAAAGTCATATATGTACAAAATATTACACTCATATTATTTTAATTTCATATTCACACATAGACTTCTCAAGTTTCAAAACTCCCCCTCAATGTAAGCCATGAGGATGCATAACCCCTATTTTACTACGAATAAAACAAAAACGAGTGAAATCCAAAGGTTTTGTAAAAATGTCAGTCAATTGTTGTTCGGTATCGACATGGTGAAGCACAATGTTTTCTTTTTCAACATTATCATAGAGAAAGTGATACCTAATGTCAATGTGCTTAGTTCTAGAATGTTGCACGGGGTTTTTAGCAATACAAATGGCACTAGTGTTATCACAAAATAGTGGAATACTATCTAGATCAACCCCAAAGTCCTTAAGTGTTAGAACAATCCAAAGAATTTGTGAGCAAGCACTAGCAGCAGCTACATATTCAGATTCAGCTGTGGATTGTGCAATTGAGTTTTGTTTTCTAGAGGACAAAGCAACAAGTGAATTGCCAAGAAAATGACAAGCACCAGAAGTACTTTTCCTATCAATCCTACAACCCCCAAAATCAGCATCAGAAAAAGCTTTCAAAGTAATGATTGAGGAAGAAGGAAGAAAAATGCTAAATTCTTGAGTTCCATGTAAGTACCTAAGAATCCTTTTGACGACTTGACGATGTGAAGCACGTGGGGAGGCTTGAAACCGTGCACAAAGACATACACTGAATTGTATGTCCGGTCTTGATGCCGTGGGGTACAAAAGTGATCCGATCATGCTTCTATATTCTTTTTGATCCACGAGTTCACCATCTTCATCAAGTTCAAGTGTTGTTACTGTTCCCATTAGTGTCCGATGAGGTTTGCTTTTGTCCATGTTGAAGCGCCTTAGGAGATCTTTTGTATACTTCATTTGATGCACAAAGGTACCCTCCTTGGTTTGCTTGATTTGCAGCCCCAAAAAGTACGTGAGTTCTCCCATCATCCTCATCTCAAATTCTGAACTCATCATAGCTGAAAAATTGGACACAAGATCGTGAGAAGCACAACCAAAGATAATGTCATCCACATACACTTGAATGAATAATGAGTCATTGCCATGTTTAAGCACAAAAAGAGTTTTATCAACCTTGCCCATGGTAAACCCCTTTTCAAGTAAGAATATTTTTAACCTATCATACCATGCTCTAGGGGCCTGTTTGAGACCGTACAAGGCTTTGGACAGTTTGTAAACATGATTAGGAAAATCTGGATTTTCAAAACCCGGTGGTTGTTTGACATAAACCTCCTCATCTATGTAGCCATTAAGAAAAGCACTTTCAACATCCATTTGATATAGCTTAAAACCTTTAGATGCAGCAAAAGCTAACAAAATTCGTATGGATTCTAATCTAGCGACAGGAGCAAAAGTTTCATCAAAATCTAGACATTCAACTTGAGTGAAACCTTGAGCAACCAACCTAACCTTATTCCTAACCACAACCCCATCCTCACTTTGTTTATTTTTAAACACCCATTTAGTTCCAATTAAAGTGTGACCTTGAGGTGGAGATACAAGTTTCAAACATTATTTCTTTCAAAATTTTCTAACTCTTCTTGCATGGCAATAATCCAAGATTCATTAGTAAGTGCGTGTGATATATCTTTGGGTTCAAAAAAAGCAAAAAAAGCAGAATGAGCATGAGAGTTTGGATTGCAAAACCTGGACCGTGTGACTCATTTGTGCAAGCTTCCAATAATTTGTTGTGGAGGATGAATTTTGAGAACCCAGAGGGGAGTGGACACTTCACAAGCTTCTTCTTCTTCATGTTCATCACAAATCGATGAGCTTGTGACTTGAGGAGGATCTGGACCAGCAATGGTGGTCGTCGGTGCTAGCTGTGAATCAAAATTAGGAGCTGGAACAATGTCATTAGCTGCTGAATTTTTGGGCAGCAGCACCACTTCTTCCTCATCTTCAACGAAAATGCTCTCCCCATGCGGATATGGATCTAGTACCTGTGCTAGCTTCATCAAAATACAGCTCACAAGTCTCCACAATTTTTTTAGTGTCAAGTAAAAGCACAAGATAGCCTCTAGTATGAGATGGATAACCAAGAAACTTGCCATCAATGGATCTAGGTTCAAATTTATCAATATTACCATGTTTCTTAACAAAGCATTTGCAACCAAAGACCCGAAAGTGTGTAACACTAGGCCTATGTGCAAACCGGAGCTCATATGGTGTTTTACCTAGCTTAGCGCACAAGAAAACACGATTTGAGACATAACAAGCAGTTGCAATCGCATCAGCCCAAAATTTCCTAGGAGTTTTCATCAAGCATAGTCCTAGCCATCTCAACTAAGGTTTTGTTCTTTCTTTCTACAACACCGTTTTGTTGAGCTACATATGGTGAAGAAAATTGATGATCCGTTCCATTTTCAGCACAAAAGTGATCAAAAGATTGATTTTTAAATTTGGTTCTGTTATCACTTCTAATTGCTTTTAAAGATCCTGGGTGATCAATTGATAATCTAAGAAATAAAGATCTAAAGTGACTAAAAGCTTCATTATTAGATGCCATAAAGTAAACCCAAGAGTATCTGGAATAATCATCAACAATCATAAGAACATACCATTTACCTCCGAAGGATTGAACGCGTGAAGGTCCTACGGTGTCAAGGTGCAAAAGTTGACCCGGTTCAGTTGTCATGATCATTGTGAGAGGAGTATGTGAACCTGCAACTATCTTATCATGTCTACAAGAAGAGCACACAATTTCTCTGTCCCCTTCAAGCTTAGGCAGCCCACATATGCGATCAAGAGCACTAACACGCGCTAGATGATCAAAGCCTACGTGACCAAGTCTACGATGCCACAAATATAAATCCTTTGAATCATTAGCAACTAGACACCTATGCTTAGATGAAGACATATCAAAATCAGCTTTAAAAACTCTTCCAAACCGAGACATGTTAAAAATAAGCTCACTATTTGAATTTACAACTTTGCAGCAATTTTTAGTGAAAATTTCGTTCCAGATTTTCATCTAGTAGTTGTGAAACAGAAAGCAAGTTGTATTTCAAATTTTTAACAAGTGCCACATCCTTCAAAGTGTAGTGATTATTTACTCTTACCGAACCCTTAGCAATTATAGGAGTTGAAGAATTATCGGCAAAAGTAACATTCTCTAACGTGACACAAAAGAGAGGGAGGAGAACCATTCTTTGTTATCGGTCATGTGGCGTGAGCAACCTGAATCCACAATCCAAATGTTCTCCTTGCTCAAGCGAGTAACCTACATAGAAGCACAATACGTCGATGACTCAATACTGGGGTTAGTCCAAAGGCATTTAGGAATCCAGTACTGAGTCACACGACGTCCAGCAGGAATAACACGCGAAAGCTGAGATAAAACATAAGGTTTATGAGCCAAAGCTTGAGGATTTTTGTATCCAACTACTGTACTACGAGATGTTACATGTGTAGCATGAAAAATAGTAGGTTTGGGAGCAAACTTTGCATGTTTTCGACTCAATACAGCAGATTGCATGTTCCTATCATTCGGTTTAGCAAGTGCAGAAAATTTTGCATGAAAGTTATGAGATCTAGCAATCATTCTTTTCTTTTTCTGTTGTTTAGCTAGTCTATAACATAAATCTATGACATGACCATCTCTACCACAGTAGGTACAATGAAATTTAACTTTGTGTTCATGTCTAGATGAGCAAGCAATATTTTTATTTGAAACCGAATGACAAAACACTCTTGCAGATTTCAAAATTACTTCTTTTTCTTTAGGAACTGTTTGAATCAAACCACTTCCTAATGACTTTACAATTTTAGGTGGATGTGCCTTAGCATGAGCATGAGAATCAAAACCTAAACCAATTTTATCATTGCAAGACTTGGAAGAATTCAGCAGCAAGTTTAGGTTCTTATTCCCATTACAAAACCGATCTAATGTCCTATGAATGTCATCAAGTTTATTGGACAGATCAAGGCAATTTTCACATGAAGTTGTTCCTTTTAATTTGCAGTTGGAACAATATTTAACTTCATGAGAACGTAAAACATTGTTCAATATAGAAATTTCATTCATAGCATCTTGTAGTTTCTTATCAAGATCATCACAAGTAGAACAATGCAAATCAATTGTAGAACAGCTAGCATTTTTCAAGTTTTTATTATTAAGTGCAGCAAGCTCTCTGTTCTTTTCAATTTCTAACTCAAGTTTATCAAGTGTGGAGGTGTGCACACTTCTTAATGAGGACAATTGTTCATATATTAAATCACATGAGGGACATGCATCATCACTAGGAATCAAAGTTTTTAAACGGTTGATTTCAGATTCTAGTGATTCAATTTTAACAGCATTGTCCCTAAGGTTTTTGTCCTTTTTCTTAACTATCACAGTGGCATGAGAAATAGCATCAAACATTTCTTCGCAAGTAGGACATACCTCTTCATTGTCGCTGTTGTGTTCTGCCTCCTCCATACATGATCTTGACTTGCCCGCCATAAAGCACAAGTTTGCCAAATTATCTTCATCTTCATCACTTCCAATGTCCACGTCGCTTGAGCCAAGTTCCTGGAGTGCGGATATAAAATTGCTCACCAATTGATGTCCTATAAAACCCTTCATTTTCTTCTTATCGTTTGTAGAGGAGTGCTTCATCCTTGTTTGCTTTTCATCTCGAGAAGTAGGACCTAAAAGGTTAGGGCAATCTGAACGAAAATGTCCTGTCTACATTCGAAACATCGTTGAGGTCCAGAGCTTACTCTTCTTCTAATTCTGACATTTTGCAATACTTTTGAGAACCTAGTAGAGAGAAGTGCTAGCTCCTCCTCTGGAAACTCCTCAATCTGTTCAAGGGTTAGAGAGGACAACAAAGCAAGTGTACCACACGATGAAGATTGGCCGGAGCTAGGCATATCACGTTGAGAAACAAAGGCAATAGACTTATTGGGGTTCTTACGTGATATTATGTCAATTTCATGAGTTTTCAATTTAGAATAAAGAACATCTAATGTAAGTGTACTCATGACAGTAGATTCGCGAATGGAAGTAACTTTCATCTCCCAAATTGACATGTCTAATGCACTTAACAATTGCCTAGCATTTTCAGCATCTGAAAAATTAACATTGACGCTACACAAGTTGCTGAGAATTTTATTAAAGCGAGCAAAGAGATCATCAATTGACTCACCGAGTTGCATCTCGAAGCGCATGTATTCTTTCTTGAACATGTCTTGCCTTACCTCCTTGATCGTGTTGGATCCTTCGTGGTAGTCACAGAGTGCTTTCTACACATCGTATGCAGATCGGAGGTGTGCAACACGGTCGAAGTCGCTTTGAGTTAATCCTTGTGTGATCAAGTTTTGAGCCTTGTTGTTGTTGTCGACATCTCTCAGATTTGTAGCTGTCACTTGATTGTTTGACGGAACTTCTTAAGGCTTGTATACCTTATCCCATATTGCGAAGCCTTGAGTATGGATGAAGGCTTTCATACGTGCCTTCCAAACCTGAAAATCAATACCACTAAAGACACAAGGTTTGGTGGAGTATTTCTCCATGATGATTAGTCAAAAACACATGCAAATCACAAATATTAGAGCAACGTGGCTCTGATACCAAGGATTGAAGATCACGTGAAAAGCTACCAGAGGGGTGGGGCGAATTGTAGATTAAAAATCTTACGCAGCGGAAGCAATGAAAACCCCTACCCCTTTGGCAGAAATACAATCTATTAAAGAAATCGTGTGTGAGACTAATCTAAATGTGTTTCACCATGACAAAGTGATAGATATCAGAGATAATCAAGTCACGAAGACGACAGAACAAGAATCACTCCAATCCGTTGAGAGAAACTCAAGTTACGATTGAAAGATCGAACAAAAGTCATTCTATCCTACCCGAGAAAAACAGTTCTGGAATGCTGCAAAGAAACTCGTGTAGATCAGAAACCAAAAATCCAATGACCATGAAATTTTGAAAGATTATAAATAATCAAGTTGTGAAGACAACGCAAAAAGAATCACGTCAATTGGATCTGTAAAACTCGAGTTATGATAAAATCACTGAAGAAAGGTAGTGATGTGCAGAAAACTCGACGAGAAAAACTTGTCTGGAACAAGTCGGACGAACAAGGCACAAAAGTTCCTTTAAAATATTATATTTATATAATAGAACACTAGAGGAACAACCCCATAGTCGTCTCCCACGAGCTCTGGCCTCCCTTGCTTATATAACAAGCCCTTAGGCCAACCCAAACTCAACTAGGACTCTAATCCTACTCAAATCACGAATCGAAACTTTCTATAACTGCTTAGGACTCTTCTATACGCAGATAGAAGCAATCTTAAGACTTCCAAACACCTTAGCAACGTATCCCACATTCCTAAAACAACTCAAATTCGTGACCCACACAAAATCCTATCATAACCAACTCAAAACTTTCCATATTTGAGTCAAACAAGACTCAGCCGCAGCCTGAGTCCATAACCTAGTCGGTTGGACCTTTCCGACCAATTCTTTACGTCCACATCTCTTTATCACGCCTTGGAACCATGTAGCCACATCCATGCACTCCTTGCATACGTGCAAACATCTTCCAACAATGTCCACGATACCTTCATATTCATTGTTCTTGATTCAAACATGTTGCGCAACCTCCCGATCAACTCAACCACAATTCCTCCATAACTTGGTTGTTGAATCTCATGTTCTCCCTAAGACTAGTTAAATGGATCTCGTCATCAGCCATGTCTTGAACTCAAGAAACACCTGCACATGAATAAACAACCAATACTTTCGAGCACAAGTCCTCGACTTGACTCATGTTAGTTCTGAAACTACAACATCTTATGTGAGCACCTCACATAAGCATGTTGCAAAACATAGCAAAAACGATATCAGCCATATCAACCAAAATGCGCCAAAAACTTAGCAAATGAATACTGAGCAATCTTTCCAACAATATAAAGCAAGTTCAAGATAATTCACAGTAAAAGCAGGAACATTGCAATCGAGCTCCGAACCTTGCCAAAGCTAACCGGAGCTTGAGCTGGAGCTTACCAAAGCTAGTACAACCTAGCGCTGGATCTTAACAAATACATGCCGGAGCTATCAAAAACATGCCTGAGCTAAAGACAAAGCTCACCGGAGCTATTCAAAAACATGTCGGACTTAGACAAAGAAAGTCGGACCTATTGTCGGACCTTGTAGAAGCTCAGAGCTAGAGTCAAACCTCACTAAAAAGATGTTATGGCAACATTCAAAACTTTTATCGCTATAGCCAATGTATTCAGCACACATAGGTCTCACAGGAACACAAAAATACATATCGAAGGCGGAAAATGACATCGACATTAGAGGTTGACGTCGAGGAGCTGAAAAGAAAGATGAGAATGGAGCTACTAGGAGACGTGAAGCACATGCTGGAGGGAGCAGGTATACCAATCCCTAACGCATTTTATGTCTTAAGTAACGATGAGGAGCATAGGAACAGCTTTGCTTCTACCGCAGCTGGGGGTGGACAACCACAGGAGGATCTTCAGGCACCAGCGTCAGGACCTTCAATTGAGCTGGACACGATAGATAACGTGGTTCAACCAACAATATGCAACCTTCTGCTAATGGTCAGAGGAATCGCTCGAATGGAGTTCGGGAGAGGGCTAGTGTATCCCGATCAAGCCATGCTTGATGACATCCAGGTGGACACAACATCCTATCCTGTGGTCAAGGTGGACATGGTGCATGAAAATACAAAAAACCTTGAGCTCAAAGTGCCATTGGACGATACAACGCTGATAATGCGGGATGTAGTTACTAGAAGGGTTCAGTAAAGACGGAGCCTTATTGTTGTTGACCTAGCAGTAGCAGCAGCTTCCACGTCGACCTCTAATGCTTTGATGCATCCAAATTCAGAGAATATGGATATGTCTCTAATTCCAGAGCTACCATTGCCTCTAGTTATAGAGAAGCAGCCGAAGTCTCCAATTGGAGAGTAGTTGCCTCTAGTTATAGAGAAGCCGCATTTGTCTCCAAATCTAGAGTTGTCGCAGAAGTCTCCACTTGAAGAGGAGCCGCACCAGTCCCCACCTCGCACTCACAGTTCCCTACTCCCAACACCTGATTAGCCACCGGCAAAGCCGACAAAGAATGTACATGCGAAGAACAAGAGTCAGCCGCAGCGGCGATTATCATTGAAGTAATCTTGCAAGAAACCAATGAAAGAGTCAGAAGCTAACCCGATTGCGCCGAAAGCTATGACGCATGCAAACCCGAAGTTTGAAATGGGGGAGCTGATGTTAACTGCAGGAGCACTCAAACAAGTTGGTAAACCTTGTGTTCAACTTCATTAATACTACATAGAAAATTACAAAAAATGTCAAACCATATTAGGGGCATTCAAGGATAAACACTTTCTCTCAGTTGATGGCGCTTTTGTCACTGAATGGTCCGACCTCTACGACCTTTTTAACCTCGACACGTTGGATATCTCTCTACTATGCTGCTTCGCATTGTAAGTCCTCAAAAACTAGGTTCTTCAATACAAATACTCAATATAAGTGTTATATGCAACAAATTTGGCATTTTGCATGTAGACACCAGCAACAACATTCTCGTCATAACACGGGAAACTCGTCTCCTGCATATCTTGACCCACAAGTACCAGCAAGAACATATATTCAAACGTCGAGCGGCAAAAAGATGTTTTTCACTCGACTACTTTTAAGTTTTCAAAATAGGCTCTTTTTGAGCGTGGTATTCCCAATGTGGCTCATATACCAGGTTGTGAGGACCAGGTCCACACATTCCAGGATCGCAGAGGTTGGTACCGAGTGATGCGGCACCCAATAGGACACACGATAAGAATATGATAAAATACGAAGTTTTATTGATATAAATAGCAGAAGTCTTTTATAATACTTAATGTATGGCGGAAGAAAAGTTTAATAGCTAACATCTCAGCCTAGCTATGCAAAAGTGCAGTCGTCTAGCCTGGGGACGCTACACAGTAGCAAGACTCAGACAGAGATCTCGGCGGCATGCAGGGCTCCCACTCGGCGGTATACCCTGACAGGGGCATCGCCTCATCACCTGGCCCTTCCTCATATACGTCACCTACAACAAATTAATATATCAATCATGGGCACGATGGCTCAACAAGACTTAACCGACGCACCTAAACATGAAACTCTACATGCAGGGATACTTAACATAGGAATAGATATTGCAATAAACGACTCGCCTACATGTTGATCCTTATTTTTATGTTTACTTGCAGCAGGTCAAAGGCTCTTAAAAAGTAACTTTAGTGAGCATATTCTAAATCAATCATAGTTGGAAAGCAATAATAATTCAATACATCATATTCCTCTGGCTTCTTCAGTATTTACTACGTCACAACGCAATGTACAAGTGATGCTCAAAAAACCGCGTGGGAGGGGGAATGCAATCAGTAGACACCCGAATAACACATCACATACACCCATTTCGGAAGTGAAGCGAATCACACATCAATACCCTGTTGTATGCAGCAACCTTTCAAAGAAAAGTGAAATATCAAACCGGTCCTTCCGTAACGGGTGGGAGGTCACCGCGTGGAGCGTAGTTTTGCCCGCCGGCAGATTTACACCTTACTGCCCTAAATCCACTCCTATAAAATGGTAAGGTAAGCCTCGACACCCAAGTTAACGGATTACATCAGTTTTCTAGTTTTCATATAGCCAGTATGCATCTAGTACAGCTCAAACTTGTCCAGCATGGCTGCACACGGATTGGTCCTCAATCGAAACGAGCAGGGCTACGCACGTGAGACCACACATCGCTGCATCCTATTCCACTGCTCGATCTCCATATTCATAAACTATTCTTTGATCAAATCCACCCCGTGTGATAAAATCCTATCTCGCGAGTAGATTCCTACTACTCAACTTCTACCGAAATCCTCAAAACATTAGCATGGCATTATCTACTCATCGAGTTGTAGACAACTCAGTACTCTATAGGATTTGGGGTCATGTAAGTGGAGTTTCAATCACCTTAGCCCTAATGCACTTATCTCATCCTAGACATACATGATAGAAATCAAAACTTTGCAAAAGCAATTAAATGCAAATCGGAGCTTGCCTAGTTGCAAGTCAGGTTCAAAGTTAGCTTCTTGGAGGATGCTTTCTAGTGCTTCCGGGGCCTCCTCAAGCTCGGTCACTATATGATATGGAACAATATATATAAATGAATGATATTGAAACTATAAGAAGCTAACTTCTAAGCACAATTTCTGTTGCTAAATGATTTTAATTAGCTTTGGGATTTTTACGAGTGATATTGAAACTATAAGAAGCAAGCTTTTAAACATGGTTTCTGTTGTTAAATGATTTTATTTGGCTTTGGGATTTTTGTAGTGGATACTAGGTACCATGATGAGGATCTGGGCCAAGAATGAGAATTTTTCATGGAAGCTTGTTGTCTCTAAAGTTCCAACAAGTAAATGGATTCTCTGAATTTTGATACTAAGTATATAGCTGTGACATATCTAACAGCAGAATACTGGTTAGAGGTCTTATTGGTTCTAGAAAAAATTGTTTCATAATTTTCTGAGCTTCCTACAGGGGGAAATTTATTTTACAATTTTGTAATGAAATCTGGAAAAGGTTCTATTCATTTTTTGAATTTTCAATCAACATAGAGCTTTGGAATATTGTTTGACACAGTAAATAACTACAATGAACTTGAAGATTCTTATTGGAGCTCAAGGACATTTGAAAGAGTCTTCTGATTAATTTCCCAAGAAAAAAGGTCAAAGGAATTAATTACAGGAATACCGGGACTTTCATGTCCAACAAATTGCACCACTGCAAAGTTTGGATCAAGATGAGTCTACCAGAATTTATTTGGAACTATTTGAGCAAATCTGCAATGGGAAATTGGTTTTAGAAGTTGGCAAGAAATCTGGATTTATTATTCAATATAAAATTGGAGTTAATTCAAATGCGGGCCCTCTATATGAAATGGATCAAGGATATTTGGGCCACACCTGGGCCATAGGGTTTGAGTGTGCAGCCATAAAATTACAGCCTCAAATGATCCTGTGAGAGGAAATATACACCAACATGTGGGGCCTACCCCACCTTCATCCTCCCAACAGGGGCGGCGCTCCTTGCCAGAGCAGCGGTGGCGCACCACCGGCCTTGCTGCGTCGTCTTCCTCCCGAGCCGAGCTTGGCTGTCTGGAACTGAAATGTGATGCTCAACACGATGGTGGCCTCAGTTTAGCTCGCCGATGGCTGGAGAAGATGGCTCCACAGCGGCGGCGTACATTAGAGTTCCAATGATGTCGGAATTCCTTAAAATAGATTTACTCGACTCGGAAATCAGTCTAGTAGCTTCATTGAATCATGGTGAGGACGAAAACGGTGATGAACCCAATGGGTACGGGGGATGCCCTATCTTTCTATGAGAGATGTTGGTGGTGAATGAATTTGGCGGAGGTCGACGTTGGCTGCCCGACTACCACAACTAGAATGGTGTGGTATCTTGAGCGACAGTTACACCGTCTCCTGGACTACGATTTGGGTGGAGGTCGACGTTGTGCTATCCGACTACAACAACCACAAGAGTGTTGCGCCTTAGCGATAGTTACACCGGCTCCTGTTGTCGCTGTTCTTGCCATGCTAAGAATAGGCTTGAACCTGCAAGCAATCGGAGAACAAGCAAGAACAACATAATAAGCAAACACTCACAGGTGTGATAAGTTGGGGTCCTGATTCAAGTAATCAGAAGGTCTCGTCGACACTTGCGTTACAAGGAAGTAGCAATGGATAAACTTACAGAAAACAAAACCCAAGTTCTTCCTATGGCTGCTAGTTGTTTATATAGAGGAGGAAGACTAGAACTCAGGATGGAGTCACGAGTCTTGTTCGGCCTTTCCTGAGCAGCTCCAGCATCATCTACCTTTGATTCTTTATCCAATGGAAATTAGATGAAGAGACCTTTCTAGCAAGTACTTATTTGCATTAAACGACCTTGGGGGTTGAAAGTTATGCCCCTTTTAAGATGGTACTTACTGCAGTTACGAGGACCCCTCGGGTGGAGCAGCCTTCATTGCATTAATCCCTCCATTCTACCTAGCTGGATCAATTCCGAAGCACCTAATAATAACAAGGTCATCACAAGGCTTTAATAGTTCCCCATTTGAAGGATAATTACTTTGAACAGCTAGGAATGAATTCACCTGATAATTAAGTTGACGTGCACGAGCATGTGTCATTGGATCTTGATTAGGTGCAAGCAGTGAATGAGCTGTTGTTGTGGTTGTATCAACGGTAGCGATGTCCTCATCATCCTCCTCTTCTTGCAATTGAGTCATCCTCGACTCACATGTGTCTTCCTCGCCCACATATGGTTTCAAATCTGCAATATTAAAAGAGGAAGTAACCCCAAAATGTGCAGGCAACTCAATTTCATATGCATTATCATTAATTTTTCGAAGCACTTTGAAGGGTCCAGCAGCTCTATGTAGCAATTTAGATTTTCTCAAATCAGGAAATCTATCCTTTCTCAAATGCACCCAAACCAAACCACCAGGTTCAAAAGTAACATGCTTCCTACCCTTGCTACCGGCTTGTTGATACTTAGTGTTCGTGCTCTCAATGTTTGCTTTAGTTTGCTCATGCATTTTAAAATTTAATTCAGCACGGCGAGAAGCATCAAAATTCAATTTCTCTGAACGTGACAGAGCCAAAAGATCAATGGGAGCACGAGGGATAAAACCATATATAATCTGAAAAGGGCACAATTTAGTAGTAGAATGCAGCGAACGATTGTAAGCAAATTCTATATGAGACAAACATTCTTCCCATAATTTGATGTTATGTTTCAGAACAACCCTAAGCATGATAGATAAACAACGGTTCACTACTTCGATCTGTCCATCAGTTTGAGGGTGACAAGTGGTTGAAAAGAGCAATTTTATCCCCAACATAGCCCATAAGGTTTTCCGAAAATGACTAAGATATTTGGCATCTCTATCTGAAACTATAGTGTTTGGAACCCCATGCAAACGAACAACTTCTCGAAAGAACAAATCAGCAATATGGGTAGCATCATCAGTTTTGTTGCATGGTATGAAGTGTGCCATTTTAGAAAATTTGTCCACAACAACAAAAATACTATCCCTCCCCTTCTTGGTTCTAGGCAATCCTAAAACAAAATCCCTAGAAACATCCTCCCATGGAGCACTAGGAACAGGAAGAGGCATGTATAAACCATGTGGATTAAGATGAGACTTAGCTTTTTGACAGGTGGTGCAACGAGCAACAAACCGCTCCACATCTCTTCTCATCTTTGGCCAAAAGAAATGGCTTGCTAGGATGTCTTCCGTCTTCTTGACACCAAAGTGTCCCCTCAGCCCTCCACCATGTGCTTCCTGCAATAGTAAGATACGCACAGAACCAGGTGGAATGCATAATTTGTTAGCTCGAAACACAAAACCATTAGTGAGAACAAACTTGTTCCATGTTTTTCCTTCTTTACATTGTAGCAGCACATCTTTGAAATCAGCATCAAAAGCATATTGTTCTTTAATTGTTTCCAAGCCAAAAATCTTAAAATCAAGTTGGGACAACATATTATGACGGCGAGATAAGGCATCCGCAATGACATTATCTTTTCATTTCTTGTGTTTGATTACATAAGGAAAGGACTCAATGAATTCTACCCACTTGGCATGCCTACGGTTCAGATTAGTTTGGCTCTTAATGTGCTTCAAAGATTCATGCTCAGAATGTATAACAAATTCTTTAGGCCATAAATAATGTTGCCATGTTTCCAAAGTTCGTACTAGTGCATATAATTCTTTATCATAAGTGGAATAGTTCAGACTAGGCCCATTCAGTTTCTCACTGAAATAAGCAATAGGTTTCCCCTGTTGCAACAAGACACCTCCCAATCCAATACCACTAGCATCACATTCCAATTCAAAAGTCTTACTGAATATGGTAATTGGAGAAGGGGTGTATGAGTTAACCTATTCTTGAAAGTTGCAAATGCAGCCTCTTGCGCCTTGCCCCATGTGAATGGAGCACCCTTATTTGTAAGCTCATGTAGTGGGCCTGCTATGGTGCTGAAGTCTTTCACAAAATGATGATAGAATCCAGCAAGTTCGAGAAAGCTTCGTACTTGTGTGACCGTGGTAGTAGTCGGCCAACTGTGTATATCCTCCACCTTGGCTTGATCGACTTCAATTCCCTGTGGTGTCACAACATAGCCAAGAAACGAGACTCTATCCGTGCAAAAGGTGCACTAGTCAATATTACCAAATAAGCGTGCATCACGTAAAGCATTGAAAACAACACGGAGATGATCAAGATGCTCTTCTAGAGATGTGCTATAGATCAAGATGTCATCAAAATATACTACCACAAATCTTCCAATAAAAGCACGTAAAATCTCATTCATTAATGTTATAAAAGTGCTAGGTGCATTTGTGACACCAAAAGGCATGACTAACCACTCATACAAACCGAACATGGTTTTAAACATTGTTTTCCATTCATCACCTAGCTTCATGTGAATTCGATGGTATCCACTACGCAAGTCAATTTTAGAGAAAATCATCGAGTCGCTAAGTTCATCAAGCATATCATCTAACCTAGGAATAGGATGACGATATCTAATGGTAATGTTATTAATTGTTTGCCAATCTACACACATGCGCCATGATCCATCTTTCTTTCGAACCAAAAGAACAGGAACAGAGCAAGGACTAAGGGACTCACGCACATAACCTTTGTCGAGTAATTCCTGTACTTGTCGATTAATCTCCTAATTGTCCTCCGGGTTGGTCCTGTATGGTGCTCGGTTTGGCAAAGAAGCCCAAGGGATGAGGTCAATTTGATGTTCAATCCCTCTCAATGGTGGCAGCCCGACTGGTACGTCTTGTGGAAACACATCAACATATTCCTGCAAAAGCTTAGTGATAGCAGGGGCAAAACACCTGGTTCATCGTGAAGTGAGAACAAAGCTTCTTTGCAAGAAAACACATAGAAGATTGTAGCATTATTTTTTAATTCAAAGAAATCAGATTTGGAAGCAAGAAAATAAACACTCTTCAATTTTATTCCATTCTTCTTCACATGAGCAGATTTGGAATTGTCAGTCTTAGGGTGTACCGATTCCTTCGCAACATTTGAATTTTCATTTTGAGTAGATTTTTTATTTTTCTCTTTGCAAGCTCTAGCAATGTCATCCTTCAAAATAGCATCAGGAGACATAGGGTGCAAAACAAGCTTCTTCTCTTTATGCATGAAAGAGTATTGATTTGATTTTCCATGATGTAATGTATCTTTATCAAATTGCCAAGGTCGACCAAATAGCATAAAGCAAGCTTGCATAGGTACCACATCACAATCAATGTAATAATGGTGGGAACCAATTGTAAATTCAACATGAACCAGATGTGTTACCTTAAGCTTACCACTATCGTTGAACCATTGGATGTAGTAGGGATGTGAATGTGGAAGTGTTGTCATCCCAAGCTTCTCTACCATGGCAACACTTGCTAAATTGTTGCAGCTTCCTTCATCAATAATAATGCGACACGATCGTTCCAAAACTACACACTTAGTTAGGAATATATTGTGTCATTGGTTCTGTTCAGCTTTGATCATTTGGTCACTCAAGACATGCCTCACAACAGGACTCTCATAGTGGTCAGCATGATCAGCCCCAATGTGCTCTTCATCATCATTCTTCTTTCCTGCACCTTGTGCAGCAAGCATGGCATATGTTTCATCATCTAAATCACTAGCGGATGAGTACTCACCATTCTCTCATATGATCAGCACACGCTTGCTTGGGCAATCCCTTCGTAGGTGCCCAAAACCCTTGCACTGGAGGCATTGAATGTCTTTTGTTCTTCTGGTGGAAGCGATGGAAGAAGAAGTGTTGGTTGCAACTTGGGTGGATCCTATTGATGTAGTCCTGGGTAATAGATTGGAAGTATCGTTTGGAGAATCATGCTTAAGACCAGCAACACTTGAGTGGGACTGCAATGAGATAGTTCAACATGCAGAAATGTAAGTTCTTGTGCGTCATCCCTGCACTTCTCTTTCAGCCTTACAAGCAAGATGGAATAATCGAGTGACGTTATTGTATTCCTTATAAGCCAATATGTCCTAAATTTCTCTTGTTAAACCACCCATAAACCTAGCCATTGCAGCCTCTTCATTTTCAACTAGGCCACATCGCATCATGCCTATTTGGAGTTCTTGATAGTATTCCTCTACAAATTTGTTACCTTGCCTAAGTTGTTGTAATTTATGCAGCAGGTCACGACCAAACCTAGCCATTGCAGCCTCTTCATTTTCAACTAGGCCACATCGCATCATGCCTATTTCGAGTTCTTGATAGTATTCCTCAATAGATTTGTTGCCTTGCCTAAGTTGTTGTAATTTATGTAGCAGGTCACGAGCAAGATAGGAAGGAACAAAATGACGACGCATGATTCGTTTCAAGGCATTCCAGGTTTGTGGTACGGTAACTGGATTTTTAGTTTGATACTCATGCCACCAAACAGAAGCAAAGTCAGTGAATTCACTAGTGGCAGCTCTAACCTTTTTATCATTAGGGAAATCATAGCATGCAAATTTTTGATCTACTGATAATTCCCAAGAGAGATATGCATCCAGATCATATTTCCCATCAAAGGGTGGTATGGAGAATTTAATGCTGCGTAGGGAATCGTCATTGTCACGTACCTCACATCGTAGGGCTCGACCACCCATACCATTATGGTCGCGATGTGGCTGCCGTCGATACCTGAAAGGTCGATCATCAAGCTCGGTATCCGCTGAATACTCCACCTAGTCATATCTTGCATCACTGCCAACAGAGTCGTGGTTGTCATCAACACGTCTTTGTCTC
Organism: Tuctoria greenei; assembly: GCA_036927565.1. Taxonomy (NCBI): domain Eukaryota; kingdom Viridiplantae; phylum Streptophyta; class Magnoliopsida; order Poales; family Poaceae; genus Tuctoria; species Tuctoria greenei. Next base: position 110,459,471 of record JAYESD010000007.1, on the reverse strand, counting down.
TCTTCGCATCCAACCTGTTCCATCCTTTCCAATTGCTCAATGATTGCTGCAAGAGAAGTGTTAATAGCTCTAGCAGTGCTTTCTAATGTGGTCAGCTTGGTGTTGGTGCAAATCCGCGTTGACTCTAATTGACCAATGCATTCATTGTTGACTTGAATATCCTCGTTGAGGGCATCCGTGTGCAGCTTTACTTGGCGTTCGAAATGTTGAATGATGCCTCTCGTACATGGTGAATATGGAGATGTCGCATTCGCATCCGCTTACATGGTTAGTACAAAAATGAAATACAACAGCAAGGAGATTAATCCTAGCTGTTGCTAAGAGGTGGTAGGACACAATCACTTCCTCACTAGCAAGAAATCAAGCTCTTACAAGTTCTTACCACGCGATGCAGGGGGCGCTGGCAAACAGCAAGAACAACGACAAACGGTGGCTGCTAGCACAATTTTGTGATGTTGTAGATGATTTTGTGGAGCTGTAGGTGGCTGCTAGAAATGAGTTGCACAAAGGAACAACTAGTACCACATTAGTCACAACATGTTGAATAAACGTTCCATGATGGTACTGTGCTGGTCCTAGTCTAAACCGTGATAGAGACACGAGCCGTTACTCCATGTGATGTTAAATGTACTGTACTAGAAAAGTCCGGACAGCACGAACGTTGTGTTTTAACAAAACGTTCAAAACAATAGTTGAACTACGGGACTTGAAACAAATGTTACACAAACTGTTTCTTTTTTGGACTGAGAATCTTTTTCTAGCAATTTTAATCAGTGTGGCTTTTCTTTCTTTGCACGTGCCTTTTTCTTGCTGATCTGTGCAGCTTTTCTTTTGCACGTGCCTTTTTCTCAACTTTGGGTAGGTAATAAAAATGGAATGAGAACAGAGTTGCACGAACTTAAAACTCTAGCAGTGAAAAACTTAGGACCAGCAACTCGACACAAAAGGCAACCGTGAATTCAACAAGTCAAAAGCTAAGTAGCCAAGCAAAAGGCTCAAAGTGTTTTTAGGATTTTTAGAGCAACTTTTGTGAGCACAAGTGGACTGTAGGTAAATGAAGAACAAGGAGAAGGAAATTTCTCGCCGAGCAACCTGAAATCGGATACCACTTGATGAACCCAACGGGTATGGGGGATGCCCTATCTTTCGATGAGAGATGTTGGTGGTGAATGAATTTGGTGGAGGCCGATGTTGGCTGTCTGACTACCACAATCAGAATGGTGTGGCGCCTTGAGCGACCGTTACACCGTCTTCCGGTAACTACAATTTGGGTGGAGGTCGACATTGTGCTATCCGACTACAACAACCACAAGGGTGTTGTGCCTTAGCGATAGTTACACCGGCTCCTGTTGTTGTTGTTCTTCCCATGCCAAGAACAGCCTTGAACCTGCAAGCAATCAAAGAACAAGCAAGAACAAGATAACAAGCAAACACTCACGGGTGTGATAAGTTGGGGTTCTGATTCAAGTAATCAGAAGGTCTCATCAACATTTGCATTACAAGAAAGTAGCAATGGCTAAACTTACAGAAAACAAAACCCAAGTTCTTCCTATGGCTGCTAGTTCTTTATATAGAGGAGGAAGACTAGAACTCAGGATGGAGTCACGAGTCTTGTTTGGCCTTTCCTGAGCAGCTCCAGCGTCATCTGCTTTTGATTCTTGATCCATTGGAAAGTATACAAAAAGACCTTTCCAGCAAGTACTTATTTGCATTAAACAACCTTGGGAGTTCAAAGTTATGCCCCTTTTAAGCTGGTACTTGCTGCAGTTACGAGGACCCCTTAGGTGGATCAACCTTCATTGCATTAATCCCACCATTCCTCCTAGCTGGATCAATTCCCAAGCACCTAATAGTAACAAGGTCATCGCAAAGCTTTAATAGTTCCCCATTCGAAGGATAATTACTTTGAACAGCCAGGAATGAATTCACCTGATAATTAAGTTGACGTGCACGAGCGCGTGTCATTGGACCTTGATTAGCTGCAAGTGGTGAATGGGCTGCTGTTGTGGTTGTATCAACGGTAGCAATGTCCTCATCAAATGGGGTGCAAGAGGATTGAAATGGCCGAAAATCTAAAGTCCGATGTTGAGCCAATGAGTTTTTCTATGGCGGTAGGGAAAACTTGATGCACGGCCTACTCCGTCGATGATTTTCCTTGCTGTTTTTTTGAGAGGGTGTGCAAGGAGGTTGAGGAGCTATTTCTAAACCGGATTAAAGGACGGTGGCATGTAAAAATTTAATTGAGTTCAAGACCTAACATGAAGACTATACTCATGCTGTGGAAAAAACCGAGAATTGGAGGGCTCTGGTCCATCACTCAACGGGAAACTTGGTGAGGACGACCAGTTTGGTTCGGCGCACCTTTTTGCAGTTTGAGGTCGATCATGAAACGGCCATGAACTCCGGCTCCACGGTGGAACATAGAAAGCTCGACGGCGGCACTCCCCGACGACCAAATAAGACCTTCATAATACCATCAATTTAGGCAAGGAAATGACAAATGAATTGAGGAAGATGATGTAGAATCATTTTGCACTTCACATTGCTTTAAGAAGCTCGAGCAATCAGTGGTTGGACGGCTCGGGCGAGCAAGAACAGAGGCGTCGAGCTCTGTTTTTGGCGGTGGTGTTAAAACAGCAGAGGCAAGCTGGTTGCCGTGGGGTGAAGGCAGAGAGAGAGAGTAGACTCCGTGAGGGAAGTTATAAGGGAGAGAAATTCCACCTCAGAGCACTTGAGTGCCGGACAGGGCATCCTCATTGTGTGGAAGTGTGGGGAGAACAGAAGAGAGTCGGTTCACTCCAAATCAGTCGCTACACTGTGGGTCCCACCAAGACTAAGCTTCCTTCTCACCTCCGGTCATTCAATTCTCCTTCCAATTTTACTCCAAAAGTGATAGATCTTTACTGGAAACTAAATATACAATGCGAAATTTGAATCTGAAATCCAAATCTTGATTTGACCACTTCTCATTCAAATTCAAATTTGAATTTGAATTTGAGTGGAATTCGATGTGCCATTGAATTAAATAGTAAATGGACTTCAAAAATTATGAAATTTTGCAGGGGTGCTATTTGGAATATTCAGAAGCTAGTGGTGAACTCAAATTTCCATTTTGACTTAATTTGAACCGGGGCTGAGTTCGGATTTTTGAAGTTCATCTTCAAGAGTTTAAGCTTATTCACATTTCCCTTTTCTATTTCATTTCTTTTTTTCCTCATCATTCTCACTAACTCAAAGCTGAATTGATTAGTTGAAATCTTGGGCTTTTACACATTTGAATGTACTTTGTTAGTTACCCGCATTGCTATGAAAGTAGGGGCTTTAGAAAATGCTCAATTGAATACATTCCAACAAGCCGCTACTTAATAGATCAGAACTATCTAGTGCAAGAACACACTCTTAAACATGATATAGATGGAACCTTAGTGTTTTTCTATCCCAGCTATATAAATGAAATTCGGTTACCTAACCTGGATTTTCATTTATATAAGTGTCAGCAACTAACCCTTGCTCTTCAACCTATCGAAGAGGTTAGTAGGAGTAATGTTTCTGGCAGGGTCACAAGGAGCCATGCACGTAGAGCAGCCAATGGAGATGCCACCACGATCTACTCCAGCCTATGAGTACCAAGAGGAAGTGAATATGACGGGTGATGCACCCGGTTGGATCCAACCTCAAACGTATGAGGCTGGAGGATCGTCATGGCAAAAGTCAACTACCAAAGGAGGGAGATGGGACACTTATGGTTCCAACTCAAGCTCTAGTAGCTTGCCTCCTCCACCGATTGGTACACGACGTTCCTTTTCGGCCCGAGATTCTCGTGACCTTGTCCAAGGAATGGCAGAACTCACTCAATGGATGGGAGACCTTGAAGTGATGACTAGCGATGTCCTCAAGACACTTCAAGATCACATCCAAGGTACCCATGACTAGCAGCAATAAATTGACGTGCAGTTCAACAACATCAACACCACGCTGCAGCAACAACAAGCCAATCTCATGGCCTACTTTCATCATCAGGGGTTCAACCCTTATCACGGAGATTGAGAAGAACAAGCTTGGGAGAGGACCCCACTTGAGGTAACTTGTATCACAGCACGTTCACATTCCTTTATTTTATTTCTTTCTTACCACCACATTTGCATCTAAAACAATGTAGTATAGGTTAGGTTAATAAAATAAAAGATGTGCGATAAGTATATTTTTACTTCACATAAGTTGAAATGATGAATAGTTTGTCTGTTTTATTTTCTCTAGTCCCTTGCATACAACTTAGTATTCTCCAAGTATTGTGTTTATTGGCTTAGAATATCCATGCCTTAAACTTGAAATTTGTGGGTAGCAAAAGCTAAGTCCAATTCTAGGTTGTTGTGAGATATGATAGTGTGATAAGAGCTGCTAATGTCCTTGTTAAAAGTAAAACTTAATCTTTCGGAGAAAATATAAAATGGGAGTTCCTCATTTGATATAAATTCCCACCAAAGCCATATGATGATTTATTTGATAAACCCTATGCATATGATATTTGCCTTCTCATAGAGCTTAGTCAAACTAGTATAGCCCTATGTAAGAATCTTTTCATGCTTTTATGATCAAGATTGCACAGGCACATGCTAAACTTCTACACTAGAAGTTAGCAAAATTCAATCGTACCATTCCACCATCAAAAGATACTCCATAATTTCCATGCATAATTCTCTCTTCAAAATATTTGAAAAGAAAAGAGGAGTACAAGACATGGCTACAAGAAAAAGAAAAAAAATGCATGCTCATGACATGAGAAAAAATAAGAGAATAAGTAGCTATGTTTCATCCTCACAATAAAATTGAGAGTGCATACAAAGAAGTTATCTTTGTGTTTTCACTCCACAAATATTCCATCGCACTTGTACAAATCTTGATCAAAAGTTTGTTTTGTTTTCTCGTAAGGCTTAATTTTTTACTTAGCAATACATGTGTTGCAAATATGCCTACTCTTGAGCCCTACCAAGCTCCACATACAAGCCTTATTTAAATGTAGGACAAGGAGGCATTGCCTTGATGAGGATACAAATACCACTTGCACATAGGAGTGATGTAGTGCATCATTTGAGGAACTTAAATTCAAACACCATTTTTGAAATACTCCGGAAATTTGAGTGGAACTTAAACATTAGGTTATGCATACCCACTTTGCTCTTCTATCCTTCAACCACCAAAGAAAAGGATGAGGCGTAAGCCCCATAATGACTAAGAAAAAGGGGTGAGGTACCATAGGCAATATATTCAATGAAAGGTAGAATATCTTGTTGTGCACTTGGTACATTTGCAAAATAGAACATTGTAGCAACTCCTAATCAACAACCTAAGTCATTCTCTGTGCTTTGGGATGAGCAAAGGGTAAGCTTGGGGAGTTCATTGACAATCATTATATACCAATTTCAACCGTCAATATAACTCAATTATGTGAAAAAATAAATATTTCTTGCATACACATAGTTAGATTTGACATAATTCCACTTGTACTTGGAGAAATAGTGCATGCAGGAGTGTTTTTATGCAGAATGGATGCAAAGTTAGGGGAGCAATCCTGAAAAGTGCCATCTCAACCAATCACAAGACGGCATGTGGCATCACATGGATTCATGGACCCATTCCCAAGCGTATCCAAGGGAATCCAACGTTGATTCACACAGGGATGGAACATGGGCCCACTTATCACTTACCCAGAGGAAGCACAATAGGGGGGGGAGAGGACCAGGTCGGCCGACCCTCTGGCTCGGCCACGCAGTCCTTGCGCCAAACCCGGTCAGCCGATGCATGGCGCTCTCCTTTGTCTCCCCAATGGTGGTGAAGACTGATTCACACGCAATTGTGGCGGGAACTACCTCTACTCTGTGTATAATTAGGGGGGTGCCTCATTTCTCTTGTATTACACTAGTGCTCTCTTAGTCCTTAGTGGAGGAGGTTAAGTTTTAGAATGGATCCTCTAGTCCCAAGTCAAAATTGGGATGTATGACTCATGTATCTTTTCTTTTATTTGTGACAAATTTTCTATATATTAATATCATTAATATTTACTAATTCATATACTTAGATAAAGCGATCCTGGTTTGGTTGTGGAGTCCATGTATGTGCTAGGTGTTGATGTTGTTATGATCTAGTCATAATGCTCATATCATGTTATAATAAACATCATACACCACCACTATAGTCTAATTAGGTATTAATATGATTATGTTAATATGAGTAATTTAGTTCTTGGTCCCAACATTGGTTTCAACGATGTTTAGGTTAGTCATTGCCTTATAATGGTACTTGTACTGCAACTCTTAAGGTATTTACTTAGCATGTAAGCGTGGTACTCAGATTGTTAAGTAGCGTTGGATGTTTCGTAGACCCACGGATTGTAGGGGTAGGCGGCAAGTGGTGACATCCCTTTTCGTCCTTCGTAATCCCTCACGTTCGGCTACACCACAGGCTTGAGGCTAGAATCGTCCAAATGTTGTTAGGGGTAAACCCGTGCCCGATATGTTGGACCACCAAGCCCTAATACGCATCGTTAGCATACCCATATGTACACTGCTAGGCTATGTATATGAATACTTAAAGCACAGTAGGAGTAGCCCCGTCTCTAAATTAGCCTCCACTAGGACATTCTTACCCTTTGGGTAATTTGCTTAGGTGTGTGTCACACTACCCCACTACGTACTTCATTATCCATCCTATAGAACACCCTATTCTTCCTTTGATCTTGCCACTCTTCCCCTTGCCTTCCTTTGAGATAAACAAATACGATACCCTAGGGAATACTCTAGGGTGAAATGCTACAGTGGTACTTTTCGTGTGCTTGCGGAACTCATCTTGCTTTGGCTTGGGTTAGCCTAGTGCGTCTGCAAAACTGGCTTTTGCTGCTAGGATGAACTGTAGGCGTTAAAAAATACCAATAGCGCCTCGACCGGATCTGTTGTGGTGGCGAGATTTCGCGTGACCACGTTAAATAACTCAATGACCCTCGTGTTTCTTTCTGGCTAGGTTTAAATAGTGGGCCCAACCATCAAATTTTAATATTTTATAGTAGCACATAAATTCCAGATTTTGCTCCATCTTTGGAAAATCATAGCTACCTGTAGAAATGTCCAAAAATTGTCAAAAAAAACTTTGTTAGAACCCACTTGGCTAACACTTCATGGTGGTGCAATTTATTTGGTATGAAAGTCCCTAGAATTTTCTCAATAGTTCCTTTTACCTAAACTTTTGAAAAATTGTTCCAAGAGAATTGCTATATAGAAAAATCCCAAACTTGGCCAAATTCTTCCACTAGTACCTTATGACTTGCAGTACAAATTTCATCTTCATTTGATATTCTCACTAGGTCTAATGGTGTGACTTTGCCTTAGGTCTATGAAAAATGCAAAAACAACAGAAGCATTTTCCAGAAATGATGGAACTTGTATAATCCATTGTCACCTGTACAATGCTTAGAAAATGTGAAACCAATTTTGTTGGATTCTTGAAGACCATCCGTACATGAAAAACCTATTTTTCAGTATGACAAAACTCCAGATTCTCTTTGAAAATTTTGAGAAGAAGAATTTTTTATTGAATTATTGTGACAACATCCTTTTATAGAACTTTGCTAGCACTTCGTCATTGACCTTTGTTAGCTACTGTAAATATTTAAAAGGATTGTAGTTTATTTAATCTATAATTCTACTGTCCATACCTCTCATCACTCATATGCTACAGTCATATGTCATTACAATTTTATGCATATTGATTAGTGATTGAGCTAGAGGAGATGTCGGAGCCATCAACGACATCCTCTCAAAGACTAACAATGAACCCGAGCCACAACAAGGCAAGCCCTGGTTTGCATGTTAAGTTGGTTTATAAAGTTTTGCTCTATGTCACACTATTAAATAGTATATGAATTGTGCATTAAGTATAGTGTGGTTGACACTCCAAAAGCATGAGCAAAGAACCCATGGAGTGTATGGGTAGGTTTACTAGTCATCAAGTCAAATATGCCATGCTAATGTTGGAGGAAAATCGATGAAGTCGAGTAGTTGGAATGTACTCGCAAGATATGAAAATTGGTACAAACGTGTTTGGTTCGAAAGAGTTTATTCACTAAACTTGAAATGGAGTCTGGGTAGGGTGTTAGGATGCAACAGGACATTGTCCTGTGTGCGTAGCCATGCCTACGCTGATTGAGGACCGATCCATGTGCGGTCTTGTTGGAAAATTTGAATGTACTGGTTGCATACTGGATATATGGGACCCAATAAATGATGTAAATTTTTAACCTCGATGTCAATCCATGCCCCACCATCTTATAGGAGTGAGTTGAGGGTAGCAAGGTGTAAATTTGCTGGCAGGCTGTCACACCCGATCCCAACAAGACAACCGGATGACTTCCACATGTATGCCAGGATCGGTTCACATCATACATGTGTAGACGAAGGTGTAATATCATTTATTACAAGCCATGTTCAGATACATAAATGTCTTACAATAATAACCCGTAGGTCTAAAATAAGATTACAAAGCAAAGCAGCGATAAAAGTAAACTAGTGTCGCTCCATACACAGGCGTTGCCCGGGGGTTGCGCCAGCCTAGAACGTCTCGTCCGGATCAGCGAAGAAGTCTTCATTCTCCACCTCTTCTCCATTGTAGACTGAGGAAAGATAATCAACAAGCAAGTTTGAGTACCAACGGTACTCAACAAGTGGGGAAGAGATGACATGCAGGTTGTTATACCGGAAGGCCAAATTTGGGTTAAGCACTATAGCATTACATCCTATCCTTAGCTTTTATTAGCGCCTACTTCTAGGTGAGTGTACCCAACCATAACCCATGTATAAGCCAAAACCAAACCAACCAAACCACCATTCCCAATCACTGACTAATTATAAATTGGACACCAAGCTGCTCTTGTCCGTGAGCACGACTGTCATGATAGTTTCTAAACCTCTGCAGAGAATGTATCCTTTACCCACAAGCCGTGATTTCATCCCCTGTTTCCAGGTGGACTAAGTAAACCTCCATGATGCCAGTGGTCGCGAACCACATTGTACACTTCCTTTGGTGTGAGGCCAGGAGATCACTATGAGGTCTTTACAAAGGATTCTCCCAACGCGTACTAGCCCTCTGAGGTTTCACCCCTGTACAAAAGTGTGAGCCGTTACACCACGACTCAGCACCCCAGTTGCCCCCTCTTGAGCCATGCGGATCCCAAGGCAGTACACCCTGAACCAATTCCCCACACTATCCAATCACTAATACTACGCCGGGAGAGGCCTAATTAATTGACCAAGCTGCCCCATACTCAGTCTTGTGGCGATACTATAAAGCTTAGTGGCTTCCTCCATAAACCGGTCCTTAGAATCCGGCAAGGTCCATACCCCAAAACCCGGGTCTCGTGCGTATTGCACCATACCAACCAAACCGACCCGCCAGATTCCTATCCACTACAATTCAATTCACCAAATCTCAATAAATGATCACAACAATTAATAGTATAACATCTATGCAGAGAAATTCCCTCCCAAAACTAAGCATGACTCAGCGTAAAAGTAATAATAACATATACCCAAACCAACCTGGTGACAAGGAATTATATGGAAGGGTGCAGTAAATAGGATTCAATTTATTAAGCATACAACTAACTAAAACTCAATAAAACAGGTGCAAAATGGTCAAGGAACTTGCCTTCTTCGAAGTGTGGGTCGGTGAAGTGGTAGTCCTGAAGATTGTAAGTCGGCTCGGGAACCGACTCTAAATACATCATCGCTTGCGGAACGGAAAGTAGTAGCACACAATAACAAACAGGAGAATAAATGCACACCACAAATAAGTAAACACAAAAGAAAACCTACGCAATTACGTCGCTAACACTATGTCCTTAGTTAAGACTTTATTTAGTGGTGTGGGTGGAAGTTTGGATTTTAGTGCCTATATGGGTTTATTAGGAATTCAGCACAATCAGCAAATTAAATACATTATTTTATCCTAAACAGATTAGGAAATAATAATAAAATAATACCCTAAGTGATTTGTGCAAAAAGAGAGAGTACTCATGTGATTTTATGTAATTTACAATTAATACAGGGGCTTTTATGCAAAACATACATGAACAGGGGCCTAGAAATATTTTATAACATAACCAGGGGGTTAATCATAATTTAAAGAGGCTAAAAACATAATTTATGGTGAAAACAAGGGCTAAAATACCATATTTATTCATTTTAACAGTGCTGACATAATTTAATTAAAGTCCAGGGGCTAGTTCATAAAGTACAGGACCTCAGTGTAATTAATTTAAATTCACGCAGGGGCTACGCGCAAAATGGGCTACGGTTTAAACGTCTTTGAATCTGGGACGTTGGATCTAACGCGTGCGGCCCAGATTTAAAACGCGCGAAGGGGTACACCCCTTCTAATATCGGTCGTCGGCCCTAGATGGGCATCCGAGATTGGGCCACGTCGCCCCATGGGCGATAGAGGCGGCGCGCGCGCCAGGGCTGACGGCGCACGGCGGCGGGGGTCGCCGGAGATGGCCGGAACGGCCAAATCGTCGCCTAACTCGAGCGATTCCTACACCAAACGAAGGAGGGGGGCAACACATACTCACCTAGGGTGGTCGCGGGGCTCGGATCAGGTCGGAGGCGTGTTGGCGTCGGTGAGAGGCGGCGGACTCCGGCGGCGCTCGTTGGAATTGATGAAGCGACAGCCAAATCCCCAAAAGAAGGTGTCCGGCGGGCTCTTAGCGACACGGCGAACAATGTGAGCAAGAAATTGAGGAGGGGCATCAGCTAGAGGGACGAGAACGGCGGCGCCATTACCTTGGTGCGGCGGCTAGGGTTGCGAGCTCAGGGGAGGGGAAAAATGGGGGCGCCGGCAGGTATTTATAGGGGGATTCGAGGAGGCGAAGCATGGAAGGTGATCCCCAACGATGGAAGGCGGCTAAGGACATTATGGCCGGTGATTTCTTGTCGATGTTTTGAACCGGGGCGAGATCGACAGGCTGGGTCGGGCACAAGCGGAAGGAAGAAGGAAAGTCTGACGAGCAGGGTCCACGTGCAGGGAAAGAGAGAGGAAAGAGAGGGAAAGAAAGAGGAAAGAGCGGGCCGAGCTGGGCCACCGTGGGGTTGGGCCGGCGGGGAAAGAAAAGGAGAAGGGGAGGGGGGAAGGAGCATGGGCCGGTTGGGGGATTAGGGCCCATGCGGCTGTTTTTCCTTTTTATTTTGTTTTTCTCCTTTCTTTTTCATTTCTTTTTTCAATTTGAATTTCTTTTCAAATTTCAAACGAATTCTAGCGCATTTTGAAATTGAATTTTCCAAACAAAGGCAAATGCATGATGCACTCCTAATTCAAATCCCTTTATTTCAAAGTTTTGAAATTTTGGGTGTTAAAACTCTACCCCCCTTAAAAGGAATCTCGCCCCCGAGATTCGGACGTACTAAGAGAAAAGGTTGGGAAACTCGTACTTGAGGTCTTCTTCTCTCTCCCATGTTGCTTCTGCCTCGGAGTGATGCTTCTACTGCACTTTGCATATGCGAATCATCTTGTTCCTCATGACACGTTCTGATGTCTCTAGAATCTTGATTGGTCATTCTGCGTATGACAGATCCTCTTGCACATCTATAGCCTCCATGGGTAGTTGTTCCTCTTGTACTCTCAAACACTTCTTTAGATGCGACACGTGGAACACATCATGCACCTCTGACAGTTGAGAAGGTAGCTCGAGATGGTAGGCTACTTATCCTCTTCTCTCCAATATCTTAAACGGACCAATATAACGGGGTGCTAGTTTTCCCTTCACTTTGAACCGTCTTAGACCTCTTACGGGTGATACCTTGAGATACACAAAGTCTCCAACCTCAAAGGTTATATCACGACGTCGAGCATCTGCGTAACTCTTCTGCCTTGACTGCACCGTTTTCAGATTGTTCCGGATCTCTTGTACCTGTTGTTCTGCTTCTCTTAATATCTCTGGTCCAAACACTTGACCTTCTCCGGTCTAATTCCAAAATAAAGGTGTCCTACACTTTTGCCCATAAAGTGCCTCAAACGGGGACATCTTGAGACTAGCTTGGTAGTTGTTGTTGTAAGAAAACTCCGCGTAGGGCAGATTCTTGTCCCAAATCTTACTATTCTTCAAGGCACACGCTCGCAGCATATCCTACAAGATTTGATTGGTGCGTTCTGTCTGACCATCCGTCTGCGGATGATACGCTGAGCTGAAATTCAGACGAGTGTCCATTGACTCATGTAGCTTCTGCCAGAATCTTGAAGTGAATTGGGTACCTCGATCAGACACTATCTTCTTTGGAACACCGTGTAAACACACAATTCTTGTCATGTATAATTCTGCCAACCGCGAATCATTGTAGCTTTCCTTGACCTGAATGAAGTGAGCAACTTTGGTCAACCGATCCACGACAACCCATATGGAGTCGTATCCTGACTGGATCCTCGGCAATCCCACAATAAAGTCCATACTTATATCTTCCCATTTCCACTCGGGTATCTTGAGGGGTTGAAGTAGTCCAGCGGGTCTTTGATGTTCCGCCTTGACTAACTGACACGTGTCACATAGAGCCACATATTTGTCCACATCACGCTTCATACCAAGCCACCAGTATCGATCCTTAAGGTCTTGGTACATCTTGGTACTCCCAGGATGAATGGAGTAGTACGGGTCGTGGGCTTCTCTCAATATCAACTCTCAGATCCCCTTGACATTCAGCACGCATATCCTCTTCCCTAACCATAGGGTTCCATGTTCATCTTCCCTAAAATCTGGGGCTTTGCCAGCCTTCATCAGCTTCTTAAGTTTCTGGATCTTCTTATACTCTTTTTGGCCTTCTCTAATGTATTGTTCCAACGTGGAGTCCACTTCCATAACTACTGCATCTGCATTAGACACTATGCACAGGTTTAATCTTGCAAACTGTTCACATAGCTACGGTTGATAAGCCTGGATCATCATACTCTTGCATTGTGTTTTCCTACTCAAAGCATCTGCGACCACGTTCACTTTTCCAGGGTGATAGTTGATTCCAACATCGAAGTCATTAATGAGCTCTAACCACCTTCGTTGGTGAAGATTAAGGTCCGGGTGAGTGAATATGTACTTCAAGCTTTTGTGGTCGGTGTAGATCTCTGTCCTTTTTCCGATCAGGTAGTGATAGTTGCCTAGAGGGGGGGGGGTGAATAGGCTAAACGACCTGAAATGACTTAATAAAATGAGATTAGAACTCAGGGGGCGGACTAGTCCGGTCCAGGGGCGGACTAGTCCGGTCCTCCTACAGGGAAAAGCCTAAAAAGGGTTTCTAACAAGTTTTAGTCCAATTCTCGTGATGCAAGGTTTGTTAGAATGACTTAGTGAGCCTTGACAAGTTATATGACAAGTATGAAACTAAGGATCACAATGAAACAAGAGTGATGAACAAGACCAATAAAGTTAACTCTAGAAGTAATGAGCAATAAGTGAAAGTAAAGAACACAAGGGACACAAGGATTTTATCCCGACGTTCGATCCCACGAAGGAACCAACATCCCCGTTGAGGAGTCTACGAAGGACCGGGTTCAACAACCCTTCCCTCACCAAGTTTACCACACAGGCCTAACTTGGTTCTTCCACTATCACAAAGAGTGAATACAAGATTCGTTGGGGCTTCTCACAATCTGAGGATCCCACCACAAATACAATCACAAATCACAAATATTGACTCAAGCCACAGATCACAAAGATTCACAAAGTGCAAGAGATCAAACCGAGAGCCAAAGAGCGGTGTTATTCCTCTTCTTCACCTCACTAAACCCTAATCCACACAAGAATTAGTTTTAGAGGGAATGTAGGCAAGAAGGAGGCTTTGGGAGGCTCAAGGTTGTTGTGGCGGCGCTAGGATTTCAACTTGCTCAAAGGTTGGTTCAAATGAACCCAGGGGTCCTCTATTTATAGAGGTCCCAAGCCCATACTGCTGACTTCAGCAGATGGGCGGACTAGTCTGGCCTACGGCCCGGACTAGTCCGGCCTAGGGGACCACTGACGTCCCTGACAACTGTCGCACTGCGCGGCAATCGTCACACTACCCGCCAAACTTCAAATTCAAATGGTCACTTCAACAACGGACTAGTCCGGCCCTCACTAGACTAGTCCGATCTCACACAGAACCTTTTGTTCTGTGTGAAAACGGACTAGTCTGAAGACCACAGACTAGTCCGGCCTTCCCAGACTTAGTCTCTGAAGCACCGACTTCTCTCATACCCGGACTAGTCTGGCCCCCGGGGCGGTCCGATCTCAGTCAGGACCTCTTGGTCCGGACCAAAACGGACAAGTCTGTGGTTTTGGAACTTAGACCCCAAAACCCACTCCTTGACTACCCAGACTAGTCCGTCCCACTACGGACTAGTCCGAACTCAGTCAGACCCTTCTGGTCCGGTTGAAAACGAACTTGGCCGGCAAGGGGCGGACTAGTCCGGCCACCTGCACGGACTAGTCCGGCCCTACTGCCAGACTCCTTCCAACTCTTTTCTCTCAATGGGTTTGACCTCTAAACCTCTTTGAGCTCCCAACTTGATCTCAATGCACTTTACACACACATCCTCACACTTATTTGGCTAGTCCAAACTCGACGCACTAGAAACCCTAGTTTCTCCTTTTCGAGTTGACATCGCCGTTTTCATCCTTTTCCTTTTTGAGGGATTGTGCTTCCATTTAAGTCCACACCTATGTTTAAGATCATTGAGCTCATTAGTCACTTAATTGTCTTGATCAATCATCCGATGCACTTTCAATCTCCCTATTTTTGGTGATTGATGACAACACATTAAGTCTTCATATAAGAGAGTATAAATTTGTGGTTTTCATAATGTGCGGGTGTATGAGTGACTCCCCCTCAATGAATGCATTATGAAAGAGAGATTGAGGAAGTCCTTCATACATACACACGTTATGGTGGGGTGCCTACGTGTTGTGCTCAACAATTTGTGACAAGACATAATAAACATGAATATGATCAAAAGATAGACATTCAAAGCATCATACTGACATTGAACATTCAAAACATAGTCTTGCACAAATGTAAACATCCGACATGACATAAATATTACAATAAAGAGTGCAACATGTCCAAGGATCCAAAATAAAGGGATACAACTAATTACCCTCCTTTCTAACTCTCCCCCGACTAACTCCCATCTAACTCTCCCCCTTTGGCATCAAGACACCAAAAAGGAAAAGAAGAGGGGGAACTTGAACCCTTAACCACTCAGTTGTCACTGTCTTCACTATCATCGGCCCCAGCGTCGTAGTCGCTCTCTGTTGCATCCGGGTCCTCATGATCGTCGTCGTCGTCATCGGAGGCATGAGCCGAAGGATCTTCCTGGGAAGAGCTCCCGTCCTCTTGGAGCTGGGCGAGCTCGTCGGGGGTGAAGTCGGGGAAAGGTGTGATCTCCCCATCGCTCGCCTCCGGAGAGGACATAGGAACCTCCAGCTTGTCACACACCGCCTTGAGGTACTTCTCTTGGTGCTTGTGTGCCCTCTGGTTACTAATCTCCTGCTTCCGGCAGGAAGTGAAGATCGCCTTGAAACACTTGAAGAAGGCGCTCATGGATTGAGGTGGAGGCGGGGAGGAAGGCGCCACAGGCCGAGAAGCTGGCATCACCGAGGAGGAGGGAGGCTCTGCATTCCTTCGGCGCGGAGGAGGCGGGACGGCAGGGGGTGTCTGAGGATGGAGCGGGCGGTGAGTCACATCCTTGACGAAGGTCACGCCCGACACCTTCTCAATGAGGTATATGATGTAGGGGGCATACCCGCAAGCTCGGTTGGGGTATGCGAGATGTTGAAAATGTCGTCAAATATGTAGTCGACGAGATTGAACTTCTCCTCCCCATCAATGAGAAGTAGCAGGTGCCTCTGGTTGCCTTGTATCACCCCTACGTCACCATCCTTTGGTGCTATGGTCCGCCTCAGGATCCTGTTGAGGATGCTGTAGAAAGGCTTGATGTTGCGAGCAAGTCCTAGCTCAGAGGACACATGGCTTGGGTACATGTAGTCCAGTTGATCTCTGTCAATGGCCTTGAGGTTAGAGATGATGATCTCATGATCCAAATGAGCCTCAAGACCTAGAATCTTTGCAAACTCCTCAAATGTGACAGAGAGCTGCTCACCATGCGTCATCCATATGATCCTTCTATCACTAGAGGTGGTTAAGTAGACGGTGGAATAAAACTGCAGGATGACTTCGATGTTCCAGTCATACTTGAGTCCCATGATGTTCTTGAGCACATGGCGCTCAGCTGCTTCAATGACTGCATCAAAAGCAGAATGTTGCTTCCTGGCCATGTACTCCCAATCTACCCACTATGCTTCAATCACAGGTTTCTTCACGCTTTGGTAGACGAGACGACAATAATCACAATGAAAGTCACACTAGAACCGAGGGTCGGCGGTGCTCCTTTCATACTTGTGCACCTTGTCCGTCCTGAGCCTTCTTGCTTTCTCGGCTCCCTTTCCATGGAAAACATTTGCAGCCATTTCACGCTGCCTGTTGGGATTCCTCTCGGGAGTGTGCACCTCCAGGGGGCCAATCGGTTTGGCCTTCCCTTTCTCCTTGATAGAGATGCCCTTGGCCTGCGCAGTCGGGACCTTTACTGAGTGCTTCTTCTTCTTGGGCTCCACGGGAGCCGGAGCCTTGCCCTTCTTCTGATCTCTCTCGATCCGGCGTTCAACAATTTCTCCTTGGGCTGGCTCCTTGCCCTTCTCTTTCTCTCCAAGGCTCACAAGCCTCTTCCGCTTGGAGACTTGTGCAGCAGTAGCCTGAGAGTTATGAGCTTCGCGCTCCTCTCTCTTCTTCTTCCTGAGTTCCTTGCGGACTCCTCAATGGCCCGAGCCATTGCTTCATCTTTGTTGTAGGCCAAAGCTACGACCCTTGCTTGTTGCTTCTTGGCTGCTATTGCTTTCTCATGCTGCTCGAGATACTTCTTGGCAGCCTCAACTTCGGCTCTTGCTCGTTCTTCGGCGAGGCAAAGTTGCTCCGCCTCCCACTCGAGGTCAGTGGGGGGAGAAGCGGAACGGCGAGGAGCGGCCATTTCAGCCGAAAAGAATAGAGGCCATAAGATTGTAGGTCAAGGAGTTGGAATAATGCGAAAGAAATATCGAGAAACGACCAAAGTAGGAGTTTGACCTGTGTACACCAGACTTGTCCGGTTTACACAGGTTAAACTATAACGGTTTTTCATGAAATTTTGGAATCAATTTGCAATATTCCTAGGATATGATCACAAGGTCACTAGAAGTAACTTTAATGAAGAGGCATCTATCAAAAACTCAATGAATCAAGAATGAGGCAAGTTTTTGAAAAAAGGGGGATACCTCTTCAAATATTGAGAAATCGATGGAATCGGGGATGGATCGCATCGCGAGTGATCGGGGAAAGTTTCCCACACCTCCGGAGCTTCCAATGCACGGATTGGAAATGATTTTTGGTGGTTGGAATCGAAAATCGCCGAGAGAGGGCGGTTTCACGCGCATGGGAGAGAGAAAAAGCCAAAGGAAGAAGTGGAGGGGTCAGCCGCTTCCTGGGGGGTTTAAGTCCCCAGGGGCCAGACTAGTCCGGTTAAGGGGCCGGACTAGTCCAGTCAGCGGGCCAAACCCGGACCAGTCCGGATTCGGACTTGTCCGGCCAGAGGGCGGACTAGTCCGGTCCAGGGAGGCTGAAAACATATATATTTGAGTTTTAGCCACTATAGATGATCCTTTTGGACATATTGCCACAACAAAACTTTATGAATATGGTCAGTAAGCATTCAACATTCAAACTATGCCCATAACTCACAGAGTCACTAGTTTTTCAAATATTTTGAAGAAAATCGAGATAGAGATGAATTTTTCAACCACATTCATTCTTTTGAATAAGGCAAAAGGTAAACATTCAGATGTGCATGTTTCAAGCCACATTTCGAGAATCTAAGATATTGAGCTCACTCCTAAGCTCACAAAATCGCTTCTCATCTAGGGGCTTGGTGAATATGTCGGCTAGTTGGTTCTCGGTTCTCACATGGGAAATTACTATATCCCCCTTTAAGGAATGATCTCTCAAGAAATGGTGTCTAATGTCTATGTGTTTGGTCCTTGAATGCTCAACTGGATTATGGGCTATTTTGATGGCGCTTTCATTGTCACATAGGAGAGGAATATGGCGTAGGTTTATACCATAATCCCTTAGAGTTTGGCTCATCCAAAGAAGTTGTGCACAACAACTTCCGGCTGCGACATACTCCGCTTCGGCTGTGGAGAGAGCAATGGAATTTTGTTTCTTAGAGGACCAAGACACTAATGATCTACCCAAAAATTGGCATGTTCTGGATGTGCTCTTTCTATCAACTTTGCACCCGCATAATCCGCATCGGAATAGCCAATGAGGTTAAACTTGTATCCTTTGGGGTACCAAAGTCCTAGGCTAGGTGTGTGAACTAAATATCTAAGAATTCTCTTCACGGCGGTCATGTGACACACCTTAGGTGCAGCTTGAAAACGTGCACACATACACACACTAAGCATAATATCCGGTCTAGATGCACAAAGATATAACAAAGAGCCAATCATGGAACAGTATACCTTTTGGTCCACACTTGGACCGTCTTCGTTTAGGTCTAAGTGTCCATTTGTTGCCATTGGAGTCTTGATGGGTTTGTCCTTGTCCATGTCAAACTTCTTTAATATGTCTTGAGTGTATTTTTTTTTGACTTATGAACATGCCTTCTTTGAGTTGCTTGACTTGAAAACCTAAAAAGAACTTCAACTCCCCCATCATGTACATCTCAAATCTCTCTGTCATTATCTTAGGAAACTCATCACAAAACACTTTGTTAGTAGAACCAAATATAATGTCATCGACATATATTTGGCACACAAAGAGATCATCATTAAAATGCTTTGTAAAGAGAGTGTAATCAGCTTTTCCTATCTTAAAACCATTTTGAACTAGTAAGTCTCTAAGACACTCATACCAAGCTCTAGGAGCTTGTTTGAGGCCATAGAGAGCCTTACGCAATTTGAAGACATGGTTTGGGAATTCTTGGTCTTTGAAGCCCGGTGGTTGTTCCACATAGACTTCCTCCTTGATTGGGCCATTTAGGAACGCACTCTTGACGTCCATTTGGTAGAGCTTCAACTTGTGAGTACCCCTTGGCCACAAGTCGTGCCTTGTTCCTTGTTACAACACCATGATCATCTTGCTTGTTGCAGAACACCCACTTGGTGCCCACAACATTTGCTTGTGGACGCTTGACAAGCTCCCAAACTTTGTTCCTTTCAAAGTTTTTAAGCTCCTCTTGCATGGCCACCACCCAATCCGGGTCTCTCAAGGCATCTTCAACCTTATGGGGCTCCAAAGAAGAAACAAAAGAGTAATGTTCACAAAAATTTGCAACGCGAGAACGAGTGGTTACCCCTTTGGTGATATCTCCTAGTATGTTGTCAACGGGGTGATCCCGTTGAACGCTTTGATGCACATGAGGAAGTGGAGGTTGAGCTCTTGAGTCGTCATCTTCTTCTTCTTCTTCTTCTTCTTCTTGATCTCCCCCTTGATGAATGCCTCCCCCTTGACTTTCGTCTTCTTGATCGTTTTGAGGTGCCACTTGTTCATTTTCATCTTGATCATGTGGGGAGTGGCTTGCATCATCTTGTTGTTGGTCTCTTGAGCATTGAGGTTGTTCTTGTGGTCGAACATCTCCAAGTGCCATTCTCCTAAGAGCTTCTTGTGGAGAGTCTTCTTGATCTAATACACTTTGATCAACTTGCTCCACTTGGGAGCCATTAGTTTCATCAAACACCACGTCACATGTTATTTCAACAGTACCGAAGGTTTTGTTGAAGACACGATAGGCGTGGATGTTTGAGTCATAACAAAGCAGGAAAACTTCATCGGACTTAGAAGCAAACTTCAAAGTCCTAGGCTTCTTGTTGAGAATATAACACTTGCTCCCAAAAACACGAAAGTAAGAGACATTGGGTTTCTTACCGACTAGAAGCTCATAGGGAGTCTTCTTAAGGAGGCGGTGGAGGTACAATCGGTTGACGGCGTGGCAAGCGGTGTTAACCACCTCCGCCCAAAACCGATCCGATGTCTTGTACTCATCAAGCATTGTCCTTGACATCTCGATGAGTGTCCTATTCTTCCGTTCCGCTACCCCATTTTGTTTAGGGGAGTATGGAGATGAAAATTCATGCTTGATGCCCTCCTCATCCAAGAATTCTTCCACTTGAGTGTTTTTTAATTTGGTGCCGTTGTCACTTCTTATAGCTTTGATTCTTGAGGTAAACTCATTTTGAGCTCTCCTCAAGAACCTCTTGAGGACACCGTGAGTTTCATCATTATCATGCAAGAAGAACACCCAAGTGAAACGAGAAAAATCATCAACAATAACAAGACCATATTTGTTACCTAATGTAGGTTATTGGGCCGAAAAGGTCCATATGTAGCAGCTCCAACGGTCTTGTTATCGTCATGATGTTCTTTGAGGGGTGTTGAGCTCCCACTTGCTTCCCGGCTTGGCAAGCACTACATGACCTATCCTTTTCAAAGACAACATTCTTCAAACCATGAATGTGCTTGCCCTTAAGAAGCTTTTGTAAATTCCTCATCCCAACATGGGCTAGCCGTCTATGCCAAATCCATCCCATGTTGGTTTTCGCCATTAAGCATGTGTGAAGTTGACCTTTATCCGAGGCAAAGTCCACAAGATAAAGCTTTCCCTTGAGCACACCCTTAAAGGCGATTGAGTTATCACTTCTTCTAAGGACGCTCACACCCTCATTAGTGAAAACACAATTATAACCCTTGTCACATAGTTGTGATATGGACAAAAGGTTATAGTCAAGAGAATCAAAATGTAAAACACTAGAAAGAGTATGTTGGGGAGAAATGACAATTTTACCGGAGCCAAGGATTTTCCCTCGGCTATTGTCCCCAAAGAGGATTCCTTCATTTGGATCATCATGTTCCTCATACTCCTCGAACATCTTCCTCTCTCCGGTCATGTGGTTTGTGCACCCACTATCGAGCACCCATTTGGATCCACCGGAGGAGTATGCCTACAAAACAAGATTATGCCTTCCTTTTAGGTACCCAAGCGGAGTTGGGTCCTTTGACGTTAGTAGTGAGGAATTTGGGCACCCACACGCAAGGCTTGGGGATCTTGCGGAGTGGCCCAACATATCTAGCATATACCTTGCCGTACTTGTTCCTCATCAAAACATATGATGCATCAAAATCATGAAATAGAGGATGCAGTTCAGATTTAGACAAGTAGGTGCCAGTTGAAGTGTTCTTCTCAATTTTAGTTGGGGATGAGCTTCCTTTGACAAAGACAATCAAGTCTTTGCCATACTTGGAGGTTTTGGCATTTTACTTTTCACTTCTAGTATAACCAAGACCATCCTTGACATTGAGAGGTCTTGTGTTGGTGTATGCACTTCGTGCATATGCCACCTTCTCTTTGTCAAAGATGCCACTCTTAGGTGCTTGCTCGCCTTGAGTCAACTTAAGCTCATCCTTTAATTTAAGAATCAAGTTAGAACATTTGCAAGTTGATATTGCTTTGGATGCTACTTTTGAGGAGGATGAGCTTTTGGAGGAAGAGGCTACATTAGTCTTAAGGGACTCAACTTGAGTCTCAAGGATCTTGTTAACTTTTACTAAGTTGCCAAGTTCGTCCTTGAGTTCAATGGTTGTCTCCTCAAGACTTGAGCATGTTTTCTTGCTTAGAGCAAGTTCATGCTCTAATGCCTTGCTCTTCTCTCTCTCAAGCTCAAGGAGCTCAATGAGCTCTTTACATATTTCCTTTTCTTGGATAAGCAAGTCCTCTTGCCTATCTATGAGCTCCTCCTTCTCAAAAATCTCATCCGAAAGAAATTTCATTCTTTGCAATGTGCTCTTACTTATGTCCTTAAACATGTGTTCATTTTCGCTAGCACTATCAAAATCATCATGAGAGGATATGGAGGAGGATGAGTTAGAGTTAACCTTTCTCCTTGTTTTTCCATGAGGCAAGTTGGCTCGTGGTTGTAGAGATTTGGGAAGAGCTTGCTTCCCTTGGAGCTCCTCCCGATGGCTATGGTTGCCATCTTCTCTTCATCTTCGGACGAGGAGGACTCATCGTTAGAGTCCCACTCCTTGCCTAAGTGAGCATGACCGGAGGGCTTCTTCTTCTTGTAGAACTTCTTCTCTTGTGGCTTGCCCTCCTTCTTCTTCTTGCCATCTTCATGTGGGCAATATACAATGAAGTGCCTGTACTCGCCACAATTGTAGCAAGCTCTCTTGGTTTTGGGCCTTGCCTTTTCCTTGCCTTTACTCTCATGCTTGTATCCTCCTTTTCTTCTTCTCATCATCCTCTTGAAGTTGTTGATGAAGAAGGCCTCTTCCTCATCGGTGTCAAGGCTCTCCTCATCATCTTTGTCTTGCTCTTTTGAGGATGTTGTTGCTTTGAGTGCAACATTCTTCATCTTTGAGGCGGTGAACCTTTGGAGGTCATTGTATAAGAGCGCCTCCTTCTCCATGATCACGTGGTTGATGATCCTTCCAAGGACCTCCTCCGGGGTCATTTTGGCAAACCCCGGACTTTCTCGAATCATGGAGCGAAGAGAGACGTTTCTAGGCATGAATGCCAGAATCATCCTCTTCACCACCTCGTGGTACGTCCACTTGGTACAGCCATAAGATCTACTCTTGTTGATGAGTATCTTTAGTCGGTTGTACATCTCTTGGGGAGATTCACCATCCATAATGGCAAACCTCCCAAGCTCTCCTTCTATGAGCTCAATCATAGCTTCTTTCACGACTCGGTTGCCTTCATGAGCCGTCTTGAGGGTGTCCCAAATGTCCTTGGCCACCTCAAGTCCATCCACTTGGTTGAACTCATCTCTTGAGAGAGATGAGATGATCACTCCGGCCGCTTGAGCGTTGCGGTGAAGGAGCACGTCTTGCTCCGGAGTGATATGTTCTTCATTCTTAGGGATGTGCACCCCGGTCAACACAATTTGTCATAGTGAGGGGTTGAGTGACACAAGGTGGATCTTCATGTTGTGTTTCCACATCTCGTAGTCGGTTCCATCGAATTGGGGAGGCTTCCCCAATGGGATGGAAAGATAGTGGTTGTTGGAGACAAGGCGTCCATAGTTGTAGCCTTGTTGGTTGTAGTTGATTGTGCCACTCGATGTGGAGGTTGAGGTGTCAACCTTGGGAATCTTCAACTTCTCTCGAAGTTTCGCCTTGAGCTGGCGAATCTCTTCGTCATCCATTGAGTTGTCTTGATAGAAGAGAATCTCTTCTGGAGTTGCTTGAACCTCACTAGTTGAGACTTCTTCGTACCCCAGTCCGGCCATCTTCTCTCCGAGTTGTTAGACTCTTTTGGGAGAGTCCCGCTTTGATACCAATCTTAATAAAACAAGATTAGAACTTAGGGGGGCGTACTAGTCTGGTCCAGGGGCGGACTAGTCCGGTCCTCCTACAGGGAAAAGCCTAAAAAGGGTTTCTAACAAGTTTTAGTCCAATTCTCGTGATGCAAGGTTTGTTAGAATGACTTAGTGAGCCTTGACAAGTTATATGACAAGTATGAAACTAAGGATCACGATGAAACAAGAGTGATGAACAAGACCAATAAAGTTAACACTAGAAGTAATAAGCAATAAGTGAAAGTAAAGAACACAAGGAACACAAGGATTTTATCCCGAGGTTCGATCCCACGAAGGAACCTACATCCCCGTTGAGGAGTCCACGAAGAACTGGGTTCAACAACCCTTCCCTCACCAAGCTTACCACACGGGCCTAACTTGGTTCTTCCACTATCACAAAGAGTGAATACAAGATTCGCTGGGGCTTCTCACAATCTGAGGCTCCCACCACAAATACAATCACAAATCACAAAGATTGACTCAAGCCATAGATCACAAAGATTCACAAAGTGCAAGAGACCAAACCGATAGCCAAAGAGCGGTGTTCTTCCTCTTCTTCACCTCACTAAACCCTAATCCACACAAGAATTAGTTTAAGAGGGAATGTAGGCAAGAAGGGTGCTTTGGGAGGCTCAAGGTTGCTGTGGTGGCGCTACGGTTTAAACTTGCTCAAAAGTTGGTTCAAATGAACCCAGGGGTCCTCTATTTATAGAGGTCCCAAGCCCATACTGCTGACTTCAGCAGATGGGCGGACTAGTCCAGCCTACGGCCCGGACTATTCCGGCCTAGGGGACCACTGACATCCCTAACAACTGTCGCACTGTGCGGCAATCGTCACACTACCCGCCAAACTTCAAATTCAAACGGTCACTTCAACAACGGACTAGTCCGGCCCTCACCGGACTAGTCCGATCTCACACAGAACCTTTTGTTCCGTGTGAAAACAGACAAGTCTGAAGACCACGGACTAGTCCGGCCCCCAGGGCGGACTAGTTCGGCCTTTCCAGACTTAGTCTCTGAAGCACCGACTTCTCTCATACCCGGACTAGTCTGGCCCCCGGGGCAGACTAGTCCGATCTCAGTCAGGACCTCTTGGTCCAGTCCAAAATGGACAAGTCCGTGGTTTTGGGACTTAGACCCCAAAACCCACTCCTCGACTACCCGGACTAGTCCGTCCCACTATGGACTAGTCCGAACTCAGTCAGACCCTTCTGGTCCGGCTGAAAACGGACTTGGCCGGCAAGGGGCAGACTAGTCCAGCCACCTGCACGGACTAGTCCGGCCCTACTGCCAGACTCCTTCCAACTATTTTCTCTCAATGGTTTTGACCTCTAAACCGCTTTGAGCTCCCAACTTGATCTCAATGCACTTTACACACACATCCTCACACTTATTTGGCTAGTCCAAACTCGACACACTAGAAACCCTAGTTTCTCCTTTTCGAGTTGACATCGCCGTTTTCATCCTTTTCCTTTTTGAGGGATTGTGCTTCCATTTAAGTCCACACCTGTGCTTAAGATCACTGAGCTCATTAGTCACTTAATTGTCGTCATCAATCATCCAAAACCCACAGGGATCCTAGATGCACTTTCAGGTAGTGTCTCCATATCTTTAGTGCGTGAACCACAGCTAGTAATTCCAGATCATGGGTCGGATAATTCTTCTCATGCTTCTTGAGTTGTCTCGAAGCGTAGGCCACCACATGTCCCTCTTGCATCAACACACATCCCAATCCTTGTCCGAAAGCATCACAATAGACCGAGAACTCCTTCTGCATATCCGGCATAACCAACACTGGAGCAGTGGTCAACCTCTTCTTCAACTCGGCAAAGCTTGCTTCACATTCCGGTGTCCACTTGAATGTAGCTCCCTTCTTGAGTAGCTTGGTTAGCGGCTGAGAGATCTTTGAAAATCCCTCAATAAATTGTCGATAGTAACCAGCCATCCCCAAAAAGCTTCTGATGTGTCCCACATTTTCCGGAGTCTCCCACTTGAGAACATCTGCCACTTTGCCCGGATCCACTGATATTCCTCCTTCTGATATGACATGTCCCAAGAACAATACCTGCTTCAGTCAAAACTCACACTTATTGAATTTAGCGTATAATTGGTGCTCTCTAAGCTTCTGTAGTGCCAACCTCATGTGTTCCTCGTGCTCTTCTTCACTCTTGGAGAATATCAAGATATCGTCGATGAATATCACCACAAACTTGTCCAGATATTCCATAAATACCTTGTTCATGAGGTACATGAAGTAAGCTGGAGCATTGGTCAACCCGAAAGACATAACAGTATACTCATAAAGACCATATCGAGAGACGAATGCAGTCTTGGGAATGTCCGATGGTCGAATCTTCAACTGGTGGTAACCCGAACGAAGATCAATCTTAGAGAACACACATGCTCCTCGCAGCTGATCAAACAAATCTTCGATCCTTGGCAGTGGGTACTTATTCTTGATGGTTACTGCATTCAATGCACGCTAATCGACACACAGCCTTTGAGTGCCATCCTTCTTAGGCACGAATATGATAGGAGCAACCCAAGGTGATGAACTAGGGCGGATGTATCCTTTCTCCAACAACTCTCTAATGTGATCCTTTAGCTCAGCTAACTGTTTAGCATCCATTCTATATGGCCTCTTATATATCGGGGCCGTTCTAGGCACTAGGTCAATGATGAATTCAATTTCACGGTTAGGAGGCATACCCGGTAACTCCTCAGGGAACACGTCTTGGAATTCACTGACAACTCGGATCTCTTCGGCAACCTCAGTTTGATTTAGCCTGATCCTCTGTGTTGGAGCTTGATCTGGAGAGAACTCAACCTTGGTACCATCGGTATGGGTGAAGGAGACTGTCCTTGTGGCGCAGTGGATCACCCCATGGTACTTGGTCAACCAATCCATTCCCAGGATAATATCTAGCCCTTGAGATTCCAGAACAATAAGGTTTGCTGGGAAAACTACCCCCCTTATGTCTAGCCTTACATTAAGGCATACTTGTCGTGTTATCATTTCTCCCCCAGGGGAGTGAACTATAAGTTGGTGAGTCATTAAATGCACTACCATGTCATGCCTCCTCATGAAATCCTTAGATATGAATGAATGCATAGCACCAGAATCAAACAACATTGTAGCTAGATGAGAGTCGGCAGGAAACGTACCAACAACCACATCTGGTGCATTGTGCGCCTCCTCAACTGCCACGTGGTTAACTCTCCCACGTGTAGGTTGCTGCAGCGGCTTCTTCGGGCAACGATTGGCGAAATGTCCCATCTCACCACAGTTATAACACTGCACGACCGCGTTGTTACCTTGGGATCTAATACCTCCTTGAGGGTTCTGTTGAGGCTGGCCATTAGGGTGGGGTGCTGGAACTGCTGGGCGAGGGGGTTGCATTGGTTGGCGTGGAGGCTGCGGTGGTTGGCGCATCTGCTGGTTGTATGGTGTGGGTGGCCTGTAGGAGGTGTTTGGGTACCTTTGTCCCGTGTAAGAGTTCATAGGACGAGTCATAGGTGCCGCAGACTAAGGGGCGAAGCGAGGGCGCACATTATTTCCAGAACTGTGTGCTTGTGCCAGCTTCCTCTTCCTGTCATCATCATCCAACTCTTTCTTGGTTCTTTCCATTTCAAAAGCCTTGTCCACCAATTTATGGAAACTATTGTAGTCACTGGAAACCTAGCGAACTTCAGCTCCTTATCAAGCCCCTTCTTAAAACAAAACTGTTTCTTTGAGTCAGTGTCCACTTCTTCGGGTGCATAGCGAGACAATTGTGTGAATTTATTCAGGTACTCTCGCACACTCATACGGCCCTACTTCAGCATGAGAAAATCCTCACGTCTCGCCTGGACCTCTCCTTCGGGCACGAAATGACTGCGGAAGTAAATCTTGAACTCATCCCATGTGATATTATCCGGGTCCTCATGGGCTTCGGTGAAAGCAGTCCACCAGTCGGTTGCAGGTCCCTGAAGTTGGTGCGAGGCTAACAGTACCTTCTCCCTTCCTTCACATTGGATAATTCTTATCTTGCTCTCAACTGTTCTCAGCCAATCGTCGGCATCCATTGGCTCACTAGCGGTGGTAAAGGTGGGTGGATTGGTGTTGAGAAAGTCTCTCATGCGGGATCAGGGTTCTGGTGCTGGCTATGGCAGGGGATGATTTGGTGGTGGAGGTGGAGGGGCTTCCTGGGCTTGCTGCATGTTGGCCACCACTTGCGTTAAATTCTGCATCATTTGCATCTGCATGGCCATCATTTGCTGCATATGATACATCGCAGGTGCGCCACAGGCACCTCTCCCATTCCATTGCGGTAGCTGGAATCCAGCTTCATCATCACCGAGGGGCATACCACGGCCACGGCCACGGCCTCTTCCCCTACCTGCCATCTGAGTAGGAAGAGAATATAGTCTTAGTTACTACTATAGTGGAAGACTACTATACGATACCCTTACTATATGCAAAAATCACAACAAAAACGAGTATATAAGAAAATCCTTTATTAATAGCTCACTAAATTAAGGAAGTATCAAAAAAGGTGCGGTTGTGGACAAGTCGCCAAGGCGTTCCACAACTCACACAACACACCAAGAGGAAAACATGAAAAGAAGTAACACAACTCGAGGTCACACGAGTACGTCTAGGTCACTCTTATTTATCTAATTGGGGGTGTGCCTATCCTTGAGTCATGGCATAGGTCGAGGACTACTCGTCGTCAAGTGGGAACTCCTCCGGGTCCTCGTCATCGTCGTTGTCCTCGGTGGGGTCCTCTGGGTCGTGTGTTGGTGAGGCAGCAGGCGGCGGTGGTGCGGCAGACGCCACACTGGACGGCTCCTCATCAGAAGACTCCTCAGAAGACAACCCACGCTGGCCGTCACGACGGTCTGGAGAGTCTGGGGTCCACGTCGAAGTGTCGGACGCGTAGTCGTTCGGGTCCTCGTCGGTGATCCAGCGATACCTCCTGATCACCACCTCGTGGCGCTGGGTGAGGTCACGACCATCTTGAATCTCCTGCTGCGCCCTCTGAAGTCGGGCACTGAGCTGGGCCACATCGTCAACAGTCTGATGAGATTGTGGAAGGTCCAGGGGTCCCGTCACATGTCTGTAGATGAAGCCCACAATGCCACTGGGACGCTGCGGAATGAAGGTGTGCACCGTGTCCTCCAGACGGAAACGGTAGGCATGACTCCAAAAGGTAGCTGCTTCCCAGCTAGCATCCTGCTCCACATATCGGCAGGAGCTCCTCCAAGCAGGACTGCTGTGGGTCTTCACCAACTCATCACCATAGTAGATGTAAATCTTGCAGTTCCACTCCTTCCTGCCGGGGCGCTGCACTCCAGTGGTGTGGTAGGAGAGCGAGAGGCTGTGGTGACGGTAGCCAGCCTCATGGAGTATGGCCAGGAGATGAAGTCGCAGGCGTCCTGCGGCCCTGCCATCAGAACGGACCACAATGGGGCGACGAGGATCAATGGTTGGAGAGCGACTGGCCAGCCTACGCGGGGGCACAAGTCCACCCGTCGACTTACGGGGGGTCGTCTTGGTGCGGGCCATCTACAAATTTTGAAACAGAAGAGTGTCAGTAACAAAACATAATAATAAAGGAGTAAATAAAACAAGTAGACAAGGTAGGAAATACAAAGTAACTTTATAAATTACCTTTTAGAATATAGTAGGGTCCTTAAGTCATCCTTTTCTAACTAGGCTTGCGTCCTACGGGCAACCTGGCTCTGATACCACTTTGTCACACCCGGTCCCAACAAGACAACCGGATGACTTCCACATGTATGCCAGGACCGGTTCACATCATACATGTGTAGACGAAAGTGTAATATCATTTATTACAAGCCATGTTCGGATACATAAATGTCTTACAATAATGACCCGCATGTCTAAAATAAGATTACAAAGCAAAGCAGCGGTAAAAGTAAACTAGTGTGGCTCTATGCACAGGCATTGCCCGGGGGTTACGCCAGCCTAGAACGTCTCGTCTGGATCAGCGAAGAAGTCTTCATTCTCCACCTCTTCTCCATTGTAGACTAAGGGAAGATAAGCAACAAGCAAGTTTGAGTACCAATGGTACTCAGCAAGTGGGGAAGAGATGACATGCAGGTTGTTAGAACAGAAGGCCAAATTTGGGTTAAGCACTATAGCATTACATCCTATCCTTAGCTTTTATTAGCGCCAACCATAACCCATGTATAAGCCAAAACCAAACCAACCAAACCACCATCCCCAATCACTGACTAATTATGAATTGGACACCAAGCCGCTCTTGTCTTGAGCACGGCTGTCATGACAGTTTCTAAATCTCTGCAGAGAATGTATCCTTTACCCACAAGCCGTGATTTCATCCCCTATTTCCAGGTGGACTAAGTAAACCTCCCTGATGACAGTGGTCGCGAACCACATTGCACACTTCCTTTGGTGTGAGGCCAGGAGATCACTACGAGGTCTTTACAAAGGATTCTCCTGACGCGTACTAGCCCTCTGAGGTTTCACCCCTGTACAAAAGTGTGAGCCGTTACACCACGACTCAACACCCCAGTTGCCCCCTCTTGAGCCATGCAGATCCCAAGGCAGTACACCCTGAACCAATTCCCCGCACTATCCAATCACAAATACTACGCCGGGAGAGGCCTAATTAATCGACCAAGCTGCCCCATACTCAGTCTTGTGGCGATACTATAAAGCTTAGTGGCTTCCTCCATAAATCAGTCCTTAGAATCCGACAAGGTTCATACCGCAAAACCCGGGTCTCGTGCGTACTGCACCATACCAACCAAACCGACCTGCCAGATTCCTACCCACTATAATTCAATTCACCAAATCTCAATAAATGATCACAACAATTAATAGTATAACATGTATGTAGAGAAATTCCCTCCCAAAACTAAGCATGAATAAGTGTAAAAGTAATAATAACATCTCCCCAAACCAACTTGGTGATAAGGAATTATATGGAAGGGTGCAGTAAATAGGATTCAATTTATTAAGCATGCAACTAACTAAAACTTAATAAAAACAGGTGCAAAATGGTCAAGGAACTTGCCTTCTTCGAAGTGTGGGTCGGTGAAGTGGTAGTCCTGAAGATTGTAAGTCAGCTCGGGAACCGACTCTAAATACATCATCGCATGCGGGCAGGAGGAAGAAGGAAAGTTCGACGAGCGGAGTCCACGCGTAGGGAAAGAGAGAGGAAAGAGAGGGAGGGGGTGTGGGGCCGAGCTGGGCCGCTGCGGGGTTGGGCCGGCGGGGAATGAAAAGGAGAAGGGGAGGGGGGAAGGAGGATGGGTCGGTTGGGGGATTAGGGCCCATGCGGCTGTTTTTCCTTTTTTTGTTTTTCTCCTTTATTTTTCATTTCTTTTTACAATTTGAATTTCTTTTCAAATTTCAAATGAATTCTAGCGCATTTTTAAATTGAATTTTCCAAACAAAGGCAAATGCATGATGCACTCCTAATTCAAATCCCTTTATTTTAAAGTTTTGAAATTTTGGGTGTTACACAGGCAACATCGATGATCTGTGATCTGTGAAAGGACCTCCTAACCCTGATAGTAGGACCTGTTCGTCATTTGGGTGTCTTGTAAAAGGTTGCCTTATACGGCATGGAGTAGAGTGGAGTTTTCATAGGCCATTACTGAGCGGTCATATGTGATGTGAAGTCTAGGTATCGCTATAGGTGTACATCAATTTGGGTCGCTTTCACTCGCGATTATTGAGTACTTCTTGTTCTCACAGTAGTGACGTAGTAAATAATTAGAGAAATTTGAATATGACTTTATGCATTATCATCATGTTGCGACTTGTATGTTGTTGATATATACTCATCACTAAATTTATACTACATGAACTATTAACTTCCTACTTAAAAGCTGAAGTAAGGATTCCATTTGTAGGTGAGTCCATTACTGCAAAATACCTCCTACATCATGTTTTCCAACATGCAGAGTGTTCCATGTTCCTAAGAGAGACGAATAAATCTTGCTGAGCCATGTGCTAACGGTTTGCACAATAACTATTATTGTAGGTAATGTCGCTTGTGGTGATGTTCATATTCATGGGTTCGGTGATGAGGCCTTACCCCCTTCGGAGTATACGGCCGAGTGGGAACCCTACACACCGCCATGATTTTTTACCTGCTGCTAGTGGGAAGGGTCCATAGGTCTGATGACCTCACTTTTGCGTAGCTTAGGATTGAGAGTGTGAGCTATGAGAAGAACTTCCACTGTACATTATGTTTTGTAAACTTATGTTGCACGAGACAAAGTTTGTAAAATAAAGACTAATGGTTTATACTTGAGTTTCTTTTTGTGTATGCTGTTGGGTATTGCATCGCATGACACTACCCATTGTGATTTCTGGATCATCTGAGTCCGATCCTCACAGAATGGTATCAGAGTTGCATTGGGACTAGCATGCATGAAGAGAGTCTGTTTTTGAAAACTTAAGCGTTTACGAGTGAGGATAGTATGTCCATAAGGAATATTAGTAGTATAGTTAACTCAGGTGGCAAGATACGAGTGTTTACTTGATTGCCAACTACAGATTTGGATACATTTTATAGGTAGGTAAGAGGTTGTTTGGATGATTGGTGAGTGCATTTTCAATGTTTTTCCTATTTTTGTTATTTGTGCTACTTTAGCTTAACTTAGGATGTGATTGTGAATATCTTTAATTGTTTTCTGGGAACTGTTTATGGATAGTTTTTGGATCTTCATTTGGATTTTTGTGATATGCTGGTAGAACTGTTAGGATCATGATCTGGTGGTAAAACTGATAGGAGTTTGATGCTAGACCGTTTGTAATGTTAGTGAAATGCATTAAGTCTTGTGCAACTTGTATGTTGTTGTGATACTTCTTCTACAGGTACACTAACCACGTTAAACGTAGGACGATTAGAATACATTTATGAATGACCCTTCCCAGTGCCACTATTGATACGTATACGTCGGATATATTGGTTAGGTTTTCTCTTTGGTGAGCCAACGTGGTACCAACATATCATATATGGATGCATCACGCATATCAACGATTCATACAATTGAATCCATGTAAAATGTATAACTCTAGTTGAAAAATAAAATTTTTCATTGATGACTAATAACTTGCTAATCTCTGCTCTAGAGCTAGATGACATATAGGAAATAGAGTTTTCTGTTTTTTTCTACCGTCCACATATCAAAACATCTAAGCAAGGCTCCCTGTGTTTTCTGGCAGAACTGTTTGCTGGATTCTGCCAGGTGATAACTCAAGTAGATGCAACCAATGGGGTTGTATGATACATGGTGGAAAAGTGGAGAAGTCCTCTTCAAGTTTTATGTACACTTCTAGAACAGATTCTCACATTAATTTGGTGAAAATGGTACAAGAACGAAAACTTGCTAACCAGACTTACCTGTGTTTTCTGGCAGAAATTTTTTCTGGACTTTGCTAGGAAAGAATTCTTGTAAGAGGTAACAAATGGAGGTTTATAATACTTGGATGGAAAGATATGGAAGTCCTATAAAAATTTTATGTACACTCCAAATACAGAATTCCACTCCAAATTAGTGAAAAGTTCGAAATGGTGAAATCTGTTCCAAAAATGTGATAGACTCAATAGTTTCTGCCATCATACCATGAACGATTCATCTAAACTCTCCACTACAGAGTCAACATACTCTCATTCTTGATAGCCTTGTTCAATAAGTTCCAACCACATACAACAAGGAAGCCACAAAACTTTAAGATATTCCATTGGTCTGTGAATATCAGGACGTGTTTCCTGATGGTCTACCGGGTATGTCACCGGAAATGGATGTCGAGTTCAAAGTTGAACTTGCCCCAGGAACCACGCCCATCTTGCAAAGGCTGTATAAAATTTCACCCAATGAGCTTGCTGAATTGAAGGAGCAGCTGAAGGAACTTTTGGGCAAGTCTTTCATACGTCTAAGTTCATCACCGTGGGCTGCTCCAGAATGTTTGTAAAGAAGAAGGATGAAACATTGAGATTATGTGTGGACTATCATCAGCTCAATGCCATGACTATGAAGAATAAGTATCCACTACCGCGTGTTGATATTCTTTTTGATCAACTATGCTAAGGTATTCTCGAAGATGGATCTTCGGTACGATTATCACCAAATCAAGATACAGGCACAAGATATACCAAAACTACATTCTCAATGAGATACGGGCTATATGAGTGTCTCATCATGTCTTTTGCTCTCACCAACACTTCGGCTCACTTTATGTACTGCATGAATGTAGTGTTCATGCTAGAATTAGTTAAGTTCGTTGTGGTGTTCATCGATACCACCTTGGTTTTTCCAAATCGGAGAAAGAACACGCCGAACATTTGCATATCATGTTCCAACAATTGCAATATCACAAGCTATATGCTATGTTCAGCAAATGTGAGTTTGGATCAAAGCAATTTCTTGGTCACATTATTTTGGCAGAGGGCATCGTGGTTGAACGAAGCAAAATAGTGCAGTTACTGAAAGGGGAATCTCCCACCTCCGTCCATGAAGTCGGCAACTTCATAGGTATAGCGGGATATTATCGGGGATTCATTTCTAGCTTCTCCAAAATTGCTAAACCTATGACGGAGCTTTTGAAGAAAGATAAGAATTATATTTGCAGTGAAGCATGTGAGAGGCTTTTCAAACATTGAAGAAACACCTCACAATAGCCCCCATTTTATCTCAGCCGAATACAACAACATATTTTGATGTTTATTGTGATGGTCTGACATTGGTCTTGGCTGCAAAGGACGTGTAATCACGTATGGATCATGGAAGCTTCAAAGTCACGAACAATATTATCCGACTCAAGACCTTGAGGTAGAAGCCATGGTGCTTGCGTTGAAGATGTGGAGATATTATCTACTAGGTAATTTAGTACATCTCCAAATCGACGGTAAAAGCCTAAAGTACATATTCCCGTATAAATAATTGAATATGCGACAATGAAGATGGTTATACCTGATCAAGGATTAGGAGCTTCAGATTCATTGTCATCTTGGCAAAGCAAATGTGATTGCCGACATGCTTAGTTGCAAATCTCACGTCAACAATTTGACCATCACTCCGATGGAAGAGGAAGAACCGAGTTTGTACTTGGTTCCATTTGAAGCTCTATATAATCCTGCTCTCATACCAACAATCTGACAAGAGATTATGTTAGCTATTAAAAAAGAAGGACAAAGGCATGTCTCACATAAGGGAACGAATGAGCAGCAGAGAAATGAAATGTTTCTTGGAAGACGATCAAGGAACTCTATGATTTAACAATTGGATAGTAGTCCCCCATGATATGGAACTATGGAAGAAAATCTTTGATGAAGCCCACTTATCCAAATATTCCATTCATCATGGCAGCAACAAAATGTGCCAAAATTTGAAAACAAAGTTTTGGTGGACACAGATGAAATGTGATACTGCAAAGTACGTATCTGAATGTGATACACATTGGTGAGTTAAAGCCGACGATGTGAGGAAAGACGGACAACTTCAACCGCTGAATATTCCTGCATGAAAATGGGAGGACATTAGTATGGATTTCATCATTTCGGTGTGATGAGAAAACTCACTCCCCGATTTATTGGTCCGTTCGCCATCAAGGAGAAATGCGGACACGTGGCATATTGGCTGGAGCTATTGACACCCATAGCTAGAGTTCAAGACATTTTCCACGTATCGCAGCCATGAAAATGTCTCAAGTCCACAGCAGCGATCCGAACCGAAGTCCTCAAAGAATTGCATAAGGATCTCACATGTACCGAACATCCGATCTAAATTATTGATGACAACAATCGGATCATAACAAATAGGACATTATGGTTTTATAAAGTCTTATGGAGCAATTATCCCACTGAGGAAGCGAACAGGGAGAGTGTATATTACCTCTGCTCAAACTACCTGGATTTCCTATCCTCATATATCCGGTAACTTTTCTACTACCTTCGTCTCTTCATTTGTAATCTCAGGACAAGATTTGTTTTAGGGGGAGGGATGTAAAATCTCAAAATAAAGGTATTCTCAGCTCATGAAGCAATTAGAGAAAGAAACAAAAGAAGATCAACTACACACGTGGGGAAAAATAAAATAAACACTAATAAACGAGACCCTAAAAGGGTGCTTCAAATTCAAATCCAAATTTCATATTCACAGTAGTCAAATTCCAAATCTAAGTTTTCCAATGTGTTCATCATATTCAAATAGCAGTCGTGCCAAATTTTACTATTCTTAGATCTCATTTACTATTTTAATTAAATCAAGCCATAGAAGAGAATTCAAATTCAAATTCAAATTAAAGTTTCTCTTTCAACTTTTTCAAAACTCAAATATGAGTGCTCCATTAGATTCATCATCGTCAGATAAGTTCAACTGCCAAATTCTAGCATTTATGGAGTAGTTTTTCTCTTTTAATTTGGAATTTAGAGAGCATAACAAGGGAGAGTGGGACCCACCTATCAGTTTGGCTTGCTCTGTTTCTCCTTCCTCCACGCCGTTCCACGC
Source organism: Tuctoria greenei (assembly GCA_036927565.1). NCBI lineage: Eukaryota > Viridiplantae > Streptophyta > Magnoliopsida > Poales > Poaceae > Tuctoria > Tuctoria greenei. The sequence goes on along the minus strand of JAYESD010000007.1, from coordinate 110,423,530 downwards.
TGTGCAGCATGCTCCAGCCCAATGAGCAGGCAAGCAGCTACGTGGAGAGGTGCTTTGATGGCACCCTTACCCTCTCCCCTGCTTCCCCATCGTTATCTCAACCAAAGTGGAGAAACCATTTCCGCTCTCTCTCTCTCTCTCTCTCTCTCTCTCTATTTGTCCATCGCGGTGCCGCCGATTCAAGCCTAGTTGTGCATCCCCTCCAATAGAAAAGGTGGTACCATACTTATCTTTAGCTTCTCCATTGATCCATTTGTTGTTTCCATGCTTAACTTCGATGTATTTTGAAACTTTGTCACCACCGCTTGGAGGTAACACCGTCAACTCCCCTCTGCTCACAGTCAAGCCGACCAACTAGGCTGATTCAAGCCTCCCCCCCAATTGATAAAAGGTGTGATTGCACCTTCTCTAGAACCCAGTGAAAGCCATTCTTTATTTCATGAAGCATAGCCATCGAATTGTTAAGTCTTCCGTCAGCATGTTCATAGGTGTGGCAGCTAGGTTTTGCAACGATTCATCATGCACACTGATTCAAAGCTAAGCACCATTAAGGAATATCTACTAGGCATCCTTGCGAGCTCAACCAAAGAATAAGATTAAGAAACCATCAACTAGCGGCACCATTCTACAAGATTTTTCCACCGCCGTATGTATTGCCCTTGGTCGACTATGAACCTTCGGTTCCAGCTAATCTCATCGCTATTGTGATCCAGTTTTGTGTTCCCCATGATCCCACAGTGCTGTAGCAACAAAAACCGAGTCGTTTGAGCTAGAGTTGAGTGAGTTCAACTTCGCTGACGAGCTCGTTTCCGCCGCCGCTGTCGTGCACCTAGCTCTGACCAGCACCGAGTTGTGCTGATCCCATTGACGTATTCCCCATGTCGGAATAATCCATGGCAGTGAATTTCAGTTATCACGACACGTGTTAACGGCGCCCCGGAGAGAGTGTCGCCGTGCACAGGGTAGAAGAAGGGGCTATGGGCCTTGCTTGTCGGTGAGACAGCGCCTCGACCGGACCTGCTGTGGCACTGGGACTCCTGTGACTGCACGAAATAACTCAGTGACCCCCGTGTTGCTTCGCTGTGACTGTCTAGGTTTAAATAGTGGGCCCAACTGTCAGATTTCAATATTTTCCAATAGCACATTAAATCCAGATTTTCCTCCATCTTTGGAAAATCATAGATACCTATACAAATGTCCAAATATCGTCAAACATATTGTGTTAGAACCCCCTTGGCCAATACTCTGCAGTGGCAAAATTTATTTGGTATAAAGGTCCCTGGAATTTTCTCAATAATTCTATTTACCTAAATATTTGGGAATTTATTTCAGCAGAATTACTGTATAGAAAAATCCCACACTTTACCAAAGTCTTCCTTTAGTACCTTATGACTTCAATTAAAAATTTCAGCATCATTGGACACGTCTAATAGGTCTAATGGTGTGACTTGGCCCTAGGTCTATGTAAAATGCAAAAACAACAGAAACATTTTCTAGAAAGTAATGGAAACTTGTAAAATACAATGTGACCTGTAGAATGCTTAGAAAATTGTGAAACTAATTTTGTTGGACTCCTGAAGACCATATGTACATGTAAAACCTATTGATCATTATGAAAAAACTCTAGGTTCTCTCTGAAAATTCTGAGAAGAAGACTCTAGGTTTATCCATACCTCTCTTATGCTATATTAACATGTCATTACATTTTTATGCACATCGATTAGTGACCGAACTCGAGGAGATCCCAGAGGCCATCAACAGCATCCCCTGAAGACTAACTTTGAACCCCAGACACAACAAGGCAAGCTTTGGTTTACATATTAAGTCGATTTATAAAGTTTTGCTTTATGTTACTCTACTAAATGGTATATGAATTGTACTTTAAGTCTATTATTGTTGACACTCCAAATTCATGACCAAAGAATCCATGGGGTGTATGGGTAAGTTTATAATTCATCATGTCATGCTAATGTTTTAGGAAACTGTTAGAAGTTGAGTACTTAGAATCTACTCGCGAGATACGGAAATTGATACACACAGGTTTGGTTAGAAAGGGTTGATTCACTGAACTTGATATGGAGATCAGGAAGGGGGTTAGGTAGCAGCAGGACATGGTCCTACGTGCATAGCCATGCTTGTGTCGATTGAGGACCGTGTGTGACCTTTTTAGACAAGTTTGAATGTACCGATTGCACACTGGATATATGGGACCTAGTTAATGATGTACCTTGTTAACCTTGGTGTCAAGGCATGCCGCACCATCTTATAGGAGTTGGTTGGTAGGACGTGATCGACATTTGGGTGTCCTATGAAAGGTTGCCATATACGAGTAGAGTGGAATGATTGTAGGCCATTTCTGAGCAAGCATATGTGACAGGTAGTACGGGTATCCCTACAGGTGTACATCAATTCGAGTCACCATTACTCGATGTTAATGAGTACCGCTTGTTCTCACAGTCATGACGTAGTAAATAATTGGTATCATATGGGTATGAATTTATGAATTATCATTGTATTGCAAGTTGTGTGTTGTAGATATATGCTCACTAAATTTATATTTCATTAACCATTAACTTGCTGCATAAAAGCTGAAAGTAATGATTCCACTTGTAGGCTAGTCCATTGCTGCAAATTTCCTCCTATGTTATGTTTACCAGCATGTAGAGTTCCTTGTTCCTAAGAGAAATGATTAAGTTTTGCTAAGCCCTGTGCTCACAGTTTACATAATAACTTTTGCTGCAGGTAAAATTACTTATGGCAATGCTAATATTGAAGGGTTTGCTGATGAGGCCTTACCCCCTTGGGGTGTACGCCCTTTGAGGAAACCTTGCACACCATCGTGAATTTTGGCATGCTGATAGTAGGAAGCGTCCACAGGCTAGACGGCTTTGATTTCTCATAGCTTAGGCTTGAAAGCATGAGCTATGAGAAGAACTTTTGTTGTACATTATGTTTTGTAGACTTATGTTACAAAAAGACAATGTTTGTAAAATAAAGACTTATGAATTGTATTTGAGTGTCTTTCGTGTATGTTGTTGGGTATCACATCACACAACACCTCCCAATGTGATTTCTTGATTGTCGGGACCCCGGTCCTCACAGGAGCATGCCAAACGAACAGGATGTTGGCTCCATACTGTATAGAATATAGGTATGGAATTTCTCAAAACATTCTACATAAGCTTGGGACAAAAACCGTAAGTCTAAAGTTGTAAGTACTTCTTTTCTTTGAAGAAAAGATTTACTTATTTCCTTAATGTAATGAAGCTGGTACTAGAGGAATGGGGATAAGATGAGGGTACAAAGAGGAATATAAAATACGTTTAGCGATCCAAAAATCTCTAAATTTCCTTTTTGACTGTGTAGAGAGGGCATGGTCGCCGCCCCCTCTGGGGGGTTTGGCCTATAGCCTCTCCCACCTACACCCCTTTCTTTTGGGCTAGACCTAGCATATCTTTTACAGCTAGAACCTTGCTTGCTTGGATTATGCTGCTGACGATTGCACTCTACGCTATCCCTCCAGGGGTTTCTGTTCACTCAACTCTTTAGCTAGAATCGCTAAATGAAATCATCATGTTCGATGAATAAACCTGTTGGCCCAGGTATCTAAGTGCTAACTCTGATAAATCCTTAAATTTAGGTAAAAACTTTTGAGAAATTTGATTCCATACCAAGCGGGAGGCGGAGTAGAGAAAAGGAAGGTCATCGCCCCTACAAGTGATAGAATAGAAAGGAAAAGTAGTGAAATGAAAATAAAAATAGTGAAATAGCTTAGTTAGCCATGTTCGAGGTAGGTAAGGAACGAGTAGGGAATACTTATTTTTTTCTTTTGTTGAAATCGTGTAGTCTAAGTGTTAATAGAGAACCGTGAGGAGCCAAAAAGGAATTCTTTTGTGAACATGAAAGATTAGGCAGCTTTGCCTTAACTGGTGCCTCAGTAGATGCATGATATGCTGACAGTTACCTAGAGGATGATTGGATAGCTGGGTTGAAGAAGAAATGCAAGGAATCAAATGCAAGAGACAACAATATTTCATGGCAGCAAGGTACCATTAGATACAATAATAGTATTTGTGTGGGATGTCATGGCAACTGGAGGCGAGCCTTGCTAAGATAGGTTCATCAATAAGCCCAGGCACACTGGCATTAGAGCTACACTTACAAAGGACTTCAAAGCATTTAGGATTGGCCTGGAAAAATGATGTGAACTCATACACTACCTCATGTGAGAACTGTCAAATGAATAACGTTGAGCGCGTCTCCTATCATGAACTATTTCACATCTTCTAGTCCTGGGGCTTGACAAGGTATCTTTATGTATTTTCTTTCGGATTTACCCAAATATGAGTTGTTGGAATTAATAATGGTGGTGGCTGACCGACTGACTAAGTATATTCATTTCTAACCACTCTCTCAGCTCTGCCCAATTTGTGCAACAAGTGTTGTCGAAGTGTGGACTAAGACACTTCCTCCGGTACTACTAAGAAGTAGTCCGCGAAGGTTCATATTCGGATGGGGCGCTAATCAAGATCAAGAATAAGGGTGAACACAGATGATTTTACGTGGTTCGGGCCGCATGAGCGTAATACCCTACTCCACAGGGTGCGTGTTGATTGTATGAGTATAGCTTGAGTGTGCATAAGCTTAGCTGAGATTGATCAGATCACCTTTCTACTGTGTAGCACATCCCTTTTATATGCCAAGCCCTTCTTTTTCTCTTTTCTGCCTTATCCGCACTTGAATGGCATTTCATTCTGCATGTAAAAAACAGTGCTCATTGTGCATTGCTATCATTGAAAGACCCTCTCAATAGTAACTTAAACAAATAAAGTACATAATGGCCTCAGGCCTACTCTTTTTTTACATGATGGCTGAAGTCCCGACCGTACCCTCCAAGGAGGCTATGGCCAACTTACTAAAGAGAATACAAATGCAGACACTCACAACCTATTATCTAGAACAAGTTGATGATAACTGGATACCTAAGCACACGACTGTAGACCAGACTTCATAGACAACCATGCGGCATGTACGTCCTCTCATATTTTTCGTGGGTGCACTCCAGGTCTGGTACTCATGAATTTTTTGTAGAATACCTGCATTTAGTATTGCAAAATCCTTCCTGAAATTCACTCCCATATGTAATCGAACTCAGGACATGAGTAGTGCATCAGGCCTACTCTATTACATCAACCACCTTCGACTTTTCTATGTGCCAAGAGTCTGGAATGGTGATAGAACTATCGGAAACTACCCAATGACGAGCGGGCCTAAGATTGCCTTTCGGTCATTCCATTGCTTGAAAATTTTAGCTTGTATCTTAGAAGGAAAGATTGAAGAGCTCTAGGGAAGGTCTAGAAAGAATGGCCGGACAGGCCATTAGAAAGCAACAATTCAGCCGTAAGTTTGGACACATTGGATCTCGTTTTAAAGTTCCCGTTGACAACCAAAAGATTAATTCCTCACGAGCCTCACTCCCGTGCTTTACTTTCGGCTCTATTGATCTTACTCCAACCTAAAGAATACACCATCCTTCTCAATGTGCAAGGGATCATTATATAAACTTAGCCTTGGAAAGCTTATCAAGAGTAGCTCAGCATCTAGAATCTATGATGGAAAATACCCCATTGCTTTCTTAGAGGAATATCCCCTCTTTTATGACAAGCAAGATTACCGGTCTGCCTCCTTAATAAAGAGTCGAGGAATAGGAGGAGAATTCACTAGCACTCTTAGAAAGCAAGAAGGAGATCCCCAAGCACAACAACCATGCACCTACGAATGAATATGCAGCCTGTCGAAATCCTCCTTATGGGATACCACTTAGGAATGAATGTGGAGCTTGTCAAAATCCTCCTTATGTGATACTTTACTGCTTATGATGCTCTGCACGGTCGACAATAACTAAGGGCTGACTGGTATGTTCTAGGTGGAGTTTCTTGTGAGCATTGTTTTGCTTTTTCTATGATCATTGGTATTGTTTTTAAATTATTGTTCCCGGGTTTCATTATTAAATATTATTGGATTTGATGTGAGCGCTGCTCATATGGGTCCAAGAGAAGTAAGTAGATGGAGACATCAGCCACAAATGATTTTCTTTCTAGTTTAGTCGTATCACATGTTGATGACTTTGTGAAGTATTGATAGTGAACCATTGTGGGCAGAACGCATTATCTATGTCAAATCTTTACCTCAGACATCACTTGATCAATTGGTGGTCTCAAAAGTTTGAAGCAAGGTTCTTTTTAAGTTGGAGTGGACCTACTAGGCTTCAATCCACACATTGATGTAGAAGACTCGGCAATACCAATAGGAGAATTGAAACTTAGTGCAGAATAAGGCATTGTTGTGGGTCCCAGCTCTGCATATTCCCACTACAGGAAATAAACAGTAGGGCATCGGGGTACTTATGTGCATCGGGCCCGTCACATTTAAAGTCCTTAAAGCTATCGGTTTTGCGCCCCCAATGGTTCTAGCTTTATAAGCATTAGTTGGTCAGTGCTGGCCCACAGCCACAATTAAAACTGGTGGCCTTTGGAACCCAACACACATAAAGTAAAGACATCGGCTGGATTCTAGGAACTGACAGCACTAATTAAGGCAGTCGGCATTCGGACAGCAACCGACGCACAAAACTACAACCGTCGGTTCCGCAACAGACCGGCTGCTGTATTGGTTGGCCCGATGCCCCAAAATTGACGTCTCACACGCCCATGTCCTCCATCAAAAACAGAAACCTAACTTGTGCCTGCTTCCCTATGTCGTCCGTCGTCGCTGCCTTCGTGTGTCGTCGTCCGCCGGCCGCTCGTCTCCACCGCTGCTTACCGACCATCCTCTTTGCTGGCGCCTCAACCAACAGCGGACCCTGGGGCTACACTGTCATCCCGGCCTTAATCATCCGCGTCGCCTCCCCGTTGTCCACCGCTGCTTCGGTGCCGCCTCACCGCCCTGTCTAGCGCCGGCCCGTGCGCCGCCCTGTCCGGCTGTGCCGTCTCTCGTCGGCATTCCCGGCACTTCCGGCGCCACCCTGTCGGCTTTCAGTCGAGCTGTACCGCCTCTCCTCGGCCTACCCGTCCAGCGCTGCCTCTAGTCCACCTCCCCATTGGGCTGCCACCCTATCCGGCTCCCGGTCCCTATCTGGCTCCCGGTCTGACGCTGCATTTGACAAGGTAAAATTTGATCTTTTAAACTTGATATATTGAATAAGTTGCAATGTATTAGTTTAACATATGGATGTTGTGGTATTTGCTAAATTGAATAGGTTTAATGCATTAGTTTGACTTGTGTAAGCTTGTTATATAAATCATTTTAGACAAGGTAAAATTGTTTGCTAAATTTACTTTCAAATAGATTAACTTGTGTAAAATCTCTCAATTTTGTTGATTTAATGCATTAGTTTGAAGTATTTAACTTTGTATTTGTTCCATATGTATCTATGTGATATGTTAGTTTGAAGATTAACATTGTATTTTAAATTTTGTAAATTTAATTTATTATTTAGTTTTTCATGTACGTGTGAGTAGATTGAATAGTTTTAGAATCTAATATGGTTTGAAATTATAAGACAAATGTAGTGAGTCTATGTTTTAGGATTTAATATGGTTTGACATATATTGATTTGTTTCAGTTTTAAAATGGGTGATGACCGTAAGGTGATGTATGATGGATGGAGTTCATCTGGCGCGCACACTATGGAATGGGATCATATCGCAAATGTTTTCACGAAACAAGCCTTTGCTAGTGATGCTCGTGTTGCAAGTGTTTGTTTGGCAAGTGCTGAAATTGTCGACGTCTGCATAGGTCTTAAATGGAGTTGCATTTGTGCAAGCACGGGTCTATGCCCGACTATCTGGTGTGGCGCGAGCATGGAGAGATGGAGCATGCATGTGAGTCGAACGAAAATGAAGATGAATATCAGATGTATGAGATGTTTGCGGACATTGGTAGAGAGTACAAACAGCAGTCACCACCGGAGGAGGTGCAGAAGTTTTACAAACTTCTTGTTGCCTCAGATGAAAAATTGCATGAGGGCACTAATGTGACCGTTTTTCAGGTGGTCACACAATTTATGGCAATGAAGTCAAAGTACACTTTTGCGAACAATTGCTACAATGGTATCTTGAAGCTGACAAGTGATATTCTACCATCAAATCATAAAATGCCGAAAGACCTTTACTAATCTAAGAAGTTGTTGGCCGTTCTGGGCATGAATTATAAGCAGATTGATGCATGCGAGAATAATTGCATGTTGTGGTGGAAGGAACAAAAGAACGATACTCATTGTATGTGTTGCAATACATCTAGATATGTGGAGGTTCTGAGTGATGGTGGAGAGGAAATAACTACAAAAGTACTGATCAAACAACTTCATTTTATGCCTATCAGGTCAAGGCTTAAACGGTTATTTTTGTCCCAATAAACAGCGAAGTAGGTGAGGTGGCATTCTAAAGGGATACACGAAAGCGATGACAAAAATATTATGGAGCATCCTTTGGATGGCGCGGCTTGTCAGACTCTAGACCGTTTTGATCTGGAGTTTGCAAGAGATCCCAGAAATTCGTCTTGGGTTGTCAACAAATGGTTTCACTCCTTTGAGCACCAATATCAGCCAATACTCTTGTTGCCCTAATTTTATCATGCCCTAAAATCTTCCTCCAAACATGTGCATGAAAGAAGGATACATATTCCTTGCAGCTGTCATTCCTGGCCCTAACATCCAGGGAAGGAAATCAATGTGTTTATGCAACCACTGATTGAAGAGCTAAAAGAGCTATGGCAAGGTGTAAAGGCATATGTCAGTCATCTAAAATGTGAATTTGACTTACAGGTCGCAAATCTATGGTCAATCCATCATTTGTTGGCATATGGCATTTGGGCTGCAGACAATTGTGTTGTCCCATATGTATGGCTAACACTAATGCCATTAGGCTAAAGTATGGAAAAGTGTCAGCTTCTTTGATTTTCATCGATGATTTATTACTTCAAACCATCCTTTCAAAAGAGATACACAATCACTCTGGAAAGGCATAACGATTTCAAAAGGACCACTTTGTCAAGTAACAAGCGAACAAAAATGGCATGACATTACAAAGTTAAAAGAATCCGCAGCAGATTGTTTCGAAGGGTATGGTAAAGAACACAAAGGGACTCATATTTCTTCTCTTTGGGACCTACCATACGCAAAGGCGCTGCTTTTACTGCACACCATAGATTTGATGAATCGGGAGAGTAATGTCGCTGAAAGCATCATAAGCATGTGTTTTGATTTTATCGGCCAAATCAAATATAATTAAAATGCAAGGAAACATTTAGTTTATCTTTGTGATCATCCTGGCTTTGAGGTTAGAAAAAATGCAAGTGGAAATGAGAGTAGGCCACAAGCTCCATACTGTGTCAAGTCAGAAGAAAGAAAGCAAATACTTAATTGGTTGAAAACATTGAAGTCTCTAGACCACTATGCACCTAACATAAAACGATGTGTTAATTTTAGCACCGGTAAACTGAATGGGCTAAAGAGTCATAATTACTATATTATGATGGAAAGACTTGTACCGGTAATGTTTCGTGGCTACTTCAAACCGGATTTATGGAATATATTTGATGAACTTAGCTACTTTTATAGGCGGATATGTACTAAGAAAGTTTCGAAGAAGATGATGTTGTGGTAGTGGGAGAAAGAAATCGTTGTGTTTGTATATAAGATGGAAAAAAGTATTTTTGACTGGATTTATGAATGTTATGCAATATTTGGTGGTTTGTTTGCCTTATGAAGCGTTGGTTAGCAGGACTTGCACAGTTCAGGTGGATGTATAGTCAAGAAAGAAAATTGAAAAAACTTTGAGCTACAGTGCGCAACAAGTCAAGAGTTGAGTGGTATATTGCAGAGGCATTTGCCGCTAAAGAGATTACAAACTTCTGTGACAAATATTTCTCATGTGCCAACAATATGAATGCATCTACGACATAATATCATGATGTAGAAGAGCAACCTACGACTGAGCTTAAGATTTTCATTGGAAGGGTAAAGGTGTTGGGCCTACCACTTTTCATTATATTATGAAGGACGCTGGTTTCCTAATACGATTTTCGTATCAGTTTCTTGCGTAATCTTTGCCCTTTTAGGTCACTGCCCTCTAGATTCCAACTTCTCATCATTACAATGGTTCATCTGGTGCGACTTTTTGACAAAGTGGACTTGGGCACCCTTGTCATTGACGAGGTGACTTCGCAGAGCGTGATTTTAGTCCAAATACAGTTGCCATCCAAGCGTTGCGAAGGCTTACTAAATAAAGAAAGTCTGCACGGAAAGAGAACTTCTTACGCTTTCATTTGATCTTGTGCTTAGAGATCTCCACCCTTGCATCACTTTTTCCACTTTTGCTCCACTTTGCGGTGATGGAGTTAGGACTTCCTTCCAGCAAGATCAAGAGCGACTGCGAGATGTCGAGAGTCTGCACCTACATGGGGTGGTCGAATGACTCCTTCAAGAACTCGATTTGCTTCGGCAAGCTCCCCTTCAAGAAGGAAAGCATCGGCGAGATCGTGTACTTCTCGGCGTTCGTCATGGTGGGGCTCATCTTGCCATTCTCCAGCTTCTTGTTGATGTTGCTGGACTTCTATGGTTTGCAACTCCACCACCTCGACCCCCACTCCTTCTTGTTGGTGGTGACTTTCGTCCATTTTTGCGAGATGTGGGTGGGTGTGCTGCCCTACATCGCGCTCTTCTGGAAGGGGATGGCTGGAAGAAGCATTGGGTGACAATCAGGATGGATCGTCATGACAGGCTGGAGCTGCCTGACGGCCTTCCCACCACCGACACCGACACCTGGGAGGTTCTCTTGAAGTTGACAAAAGAGTACAACCCGATTTTGTCAATGATTTGGAGTTGCCTGGAAGGAGTGGTGACCCCACTAATGGTTATTCCAAACTTCCTGACCAGCCGTTGGGCCCTGCTGAAGAAGAGGGAATGGCCTGCATGGGCATTCACTAGAGAAATGGACCCATACCAGATTGATTTTGGTCTCGAGTCAAACTTGGATGAAAAGGCTTTGAAGCTTCATCTCGAAACATTGTAACACAGAGCCATCAATCTGACGACCTGATACCTCTAGCGGAGTTCCTGCCCCTGAACATGATTTTAGAGGTTAGAAGGGAGCTACGAAAAGAGATGCCAGAGCTTGATCACTCTGCCAGCAGGGATTTCGATCTCTGGAGCTTCAGAGGGCAAGGCTCCTGCAGCTTCAAGCTAGAAGAAACCCGACTTGAGTCGGGGTAAAGGCAAAGAGTCATCGAATCCTCTAGCCAAAAGAGGAAGCTACTGTGGTTTGAGGGTAGTTCTGTCAGATCACGTCCGACAGAAGCGGTGCTAGTGCTTCGCCCAACTCTCAAGTCGGTCCTAGTAGTGCCTCCAGCATTGGCTGCTCCTTCCGATCCAGTGTCCACAGAGGGCACTAGGTCCGGCAAATCGACTTCGGTCCCAGTGCCATCGGTGGGCTCTGGGTCCGGAGTCCCTTCTCAGCCAAGGGATATCCCAGCTGAGGCAATGCCAATGGCTGCTTACAAGACCCGAGACGAAGTCCGGGGCCTCTGCTTCACCAACGATAGTGGGCTCTGGCTCTGGTCGTCCAAGGAAGAAGATCCGTGCCGACTGGAGCGGCAACGTCCCTAGGTAAGGGTCGGGTCTTTAGTTTGTGTCTTGATTTTGTTGTTTGTTTTTTCTTAAATTATCTATCCTCTGTTTCTAGAGTATCGAGAGCTTCTGCTCCAACACCCACAAGTGCCTCGGCCCAGAGACCGCACCGTCCGGAGCTTCTGATGTTGAAATGGCTGCTCTGTTGGTTGAGGCAGTTGACCCCACAGCTCTGGTGCCTACTAGCACCGAGACGACCTCGGTACCAGAGGTCGAAGAAGAAGCCGCGGTTGCAGCAGAGCAAGCTCCAACTGCTCTGGAGCCAGCTTCGGAAGTCTCGGCGCTAGTGCCATCTGCTCTGGAACCAGCATTGGAGGTACCAACACCAGTGTCGGAGACTTTGGAAGCTGCAGTTGAAGCTCTGACACCAGCTTCATTGGTGACAGTGCCATTGGATGAAGATCCGACGGCGGGACCTTCCTCGTTTGCACTGATGGCTGAAGATTCGACTGCGAGACCTTCCTCATCCGCATCGGAGGTAGATGAACTTCCAGAGATCAGCCCCGCCGCTGTCGAACTGTTGGAGTCTGTCGGTACACTGGGTACCGTATACCCTTTGAGATTGCAAAGATCTCAAGGAAATGTCATCTACTTGATTTGAAGACCTTCGGAGGCCCACATGTTAGACATAACCGGACCCGCCTCCCCAACATGGTTAGTCCCAGGGTTGCCACGTGTACCATCAAACCGGAGCTACCGCCCACAAGGGGGAAGCTCCGGGCTATGTACCATAACGGCACCCCCGGACCTAACCCTAGACCGAGGGAAGCTCCGGAACTGACACGTGTCTGGTGGCACCGGACCTATATGTTCCCCACAATATGCTTCGGAGCTGCCACGTGTCCAACCGTCGGATCTTCAGCCTCAAACCTCTGGTAGACTCCACAACGGCTCCGGATCTTCAAAGGGGAATCAAGGACTTCAAGACCCGATTAAGTGTCATTAATACTATGTTAACGACACACGATCGGACGACCCTTATTACCAGTAACGGCGCTGTCAAAGCCCATAACTCGGTCATTAAGGGTAATTAAGCGCATCAAATGTGTATCAATATTAGTAGCCGCCGGGGCCACATGTCGGGCCAGGCCAACTTCTAACGTCCTGTCCTTGTACTATAAAAGGACAGGCCGACAATACATAGGGGGGCTAATATGATTTGATCTGATCTGATCTGATCTGGTCTGATTGGCTCACACACGCTCTCAACTCACGTCACCTAAGTTGAGTTCATACATCCAATACAACACCAACACATCCCGTGGAGTAGGGTATTACGCTCAGGCGGCCCGAACCACGTAAATCTTTGTGTCTCCTGTGTCATTTTACATTTCACCTTCTTGAATCTCCGCGCGCCTACACCGAACTTCAAACTCCGCAAACACTTTTAGTAGTGTTGGGAGATCTGCCGAATCAAAACCACCAACAGTTGGCGTGCCAGGTAGGGGCGCCTGAGATTTCAAGAATGGTGAACTCAGTTGCTGAATCATCCAATGGTCATCCCACTGTTCATGCTGTTGGGGGCAATCCCTCCAATATGCATCCATCAGCAGGAACCTCAGTTCCAGCAGGAGTTAGACTTCCACCACCGCTGCCTCCACCAGCAAATCAAGCTGGGCAGTGCGATGGTGCACCGATGTCAATAACTGCGTCGACGAATCATGAAAACCCGGAACACGCTCTCCATGCAACACGTGCTCACCTTCAGCGCCCACCACCTCCAGATGCATCCCGGGATGCAATGGAACAGTGGAGGGCCGATGTGGAACACTTGGTTGCAGCAGCAGCCGACCGCATCAGTAACCAGGGTCCTCCTCCTTCGGGACGGGCCCCGTCGCAGCGACGGACCTTGTCTGGCAGGCTTGGTCCGCACGTTTCCAACAACAGTAGACGTGATGCGTCACAGCAAGTGACGTCGTTACCCTCCGGGGCGCGACGCACTCACACGGTATCAAGACTTTCAACTCATGACCTCCGGGCGGAGCTTGATCGCCGATACCGTCAACAAGACGGCCGAGTCCATATCGAGCGTGCTCGTGAAAGACGAGAAGCTTAGGACATTCCTGCTCCTGAAGGAGTAGGAGGAGGCTGTTCAGCCCTGGCCATGCATCTGCGTATGGTCAGGTGGCCACAGAAATTCTGACCTCACCTGCCGGAGCAGTTTGACGGGACCGTTAATCCCGTCGAATTTCTTCAGATTTACTCCACTGCTATCCTGGCAGCTGGAGGAAATGAGGCCGTAATGGCCAACTATTTTCTAGTGGCTTTAACTGGGACCGCCCGGTCCTGGTTTATGAGCCTTCCACCCAACTCCATCAACTGTTGGGAGGAGTTGTGCCGACAATTCACCGCCAACTTTGGGAGTTCATACACCCGACCAGGCACCGAACTGGACCTTTTTGCAGTCATGCAAAAAGGTGGAGAATCCCTGCGATCATTCATCCAGAGATTCTCTCAGGTACGAAACACTATCCCTTCTATCTCTAGCTCTTCTGTCATTGTGGCATTTAGACAGGGCATACGGGATAAGAAGATGTTGGAGAAACTGGCGATTAAGGAGATCACCAGTTTCACGGAACTCTTCAGTTTGGCCGACAAATGTGCCAGAGCTGCGGAGGGCCGTGAAATGCACTCCGAACCACCTCCGGAGGATTGCAAGAAATCCTCCAAAGGCGAAGCCACTACCTCCGGGAGTGGCAAAAAGAAGAAAAAGACCAACGGTAAGAAGAAGCCATCGGCCGGCGCATCTAATGCTGCAGCTGCTGCAGCTCCGGGTGGCCAGGGGCCACGCCCCGAGAAGCGACCTCGACCGTCTCCTGAAGACGGTGGCAAACCCAAGGTGTGGTGTCCAATTCATAAGACGGACAACCACAGTTTGGAAGACTACCGGGAGGTCCAAAACCTTGCCGAGCGCTACAACAAGCGCCAGGAAGAAGTTCCTTTCCGACAGAGGCAAGGAAAACAAAAAGTTGACGAAGCTCCGGCTGAAGAGGAGTTAGGTTTTCAGGATCCTAAAAAGGTCCTGAAGGCCGTCTACACCTCCGTCGACGACGATTCTGACGTCTCTGACAACGAGCGTCGGAAGACCATGAACACCATTTTTGGTGGATCATGGGACATCACCTCCCGCCGCGTCCTCAAGACAATGCATCGGGACATGGCCGCTGTAGCTCCTACAGTCAGGATGGAGCCTCATCGAAAGTGGATGGACACAGCCATCACTTTTGATGCTTCGGACTGCCCTCGAAGCATGGTTGGAGCAGGCCAGTTACCTTTGATGGTATCTCCTATGATCAATAACATTCAGGTCCACCATGTTATGGTAGACGGAGGTTCGGGGTTGAACCTCATGAGCTTCGAAGCTTTTACCAAGCTTCATCTCCAACCTTCGGATCTTCACCCCTCCCGACCTTTCTCCGGAGTAGGTCCGGGAGCCATTACCCCACTCGGTGCTATTACTCTCCCCGTTACCTTCGGGACCCGGGAGAAGTATCGCACTAAAAAGTTGGTCTTTGACGTTGCTCAGATCAACTTACTTTTCAACGCCATCTTGGGTAGGCCTGCCTTGTACAAATTCATAGCAGCTGCTCATTATGGCTACCTGGTGTTAAAGATGCCAACACCAGTAGGCGTTCTCCGGATCCGTGGAGATCGCACTGTCGAAATAACCGCTCTAGAAGAACTTCATGTGCTTACTATGGCGCAAGAGGAGGACTCTAGGTAGGAGCAAGCTCCAAAAACCACGAGCATTCGTCAACGAGGCTCGACTTCTGCACCTCGTGTGCAGCCAAGTGGCGACACCGACATTCCCGTCAAAGTCGTCCAAATCAGTTCCGATGCCCCTCAGACCACCCGTATATCGGGGGGACTGAATGACAAATAGGAACTCGCGCTCATCGCTTTCCTCCGGGCTAATATCGACGTGTTTGCCTGGCAACCGTCACAAATGCCTGGGATCACCAAGGAAGTGATTGAGCACAATCTGAAGATCTACCTTGACGCCCGGCCCGTGCATCAGAAGCCTCGGAAGCAATCCGTGGAGCGACAGAACTTCATTCGACAAGAAGTGAAGAAGTTGCTCGAAGCCAGATTCATCCGAGAAGTCTTCCACCCAAAATGGCTGGCAAACCCAGTCATTGTGCCCAAGGCCGGCGGGAAGCTTCGGATGTGTATTGACTACACAACACTAAATAAGGTGTGTCCAAAAGATCCATTCCCACTACCTAGAATAGATCAGATAGTGGATTCCACCTCCAAGTGTGAATTACTGTGTTTCCTAGACGCATATTTTGGGTATCATCAAATCAGAATGGCTAGGGAAGATGAAGAGCATACCTCTTTCATCACAGTAGATGGATTGTACTGTTATACAGCCATGCCATTTGGTCTCAAGAATGCAGCTTCAACTTTTGTACGAGCTATGTACAAAACTTTTGAAGAACTCATTAGAGACATAGTGCAAGTGTATGTCGATGACATCGTGGTCAAGATCAAGAACAAGGAGTCACTCCTTGACACCTTACAAGCTGTATTCGACAAGCTGCGGGTCACCCGCACAAAGCTAAACCCAGACAAGTGTGTCTTCGGGTTAGCTCCGGAAAACTTGTTGGTTTCCTGGTAAATCACCGGGGCATAGAGGCTAATTCGGCGAAGATCAAAGCCATTGAAGACATGCAGCCACCAGCCCACATCAAGGATGTCCAAAAGCTGACTGGATGTCTAGCAACCCTCAGCCGGTTCATTTCAAGACTGGCGGAACGGGCACTTCACTTCTTCAAGTTATTGAGGAAGTCCGGACCATTCCAATGGTCTGAAGAAGTAGAAAAGGCGTTCCAGGAGCTAAAACAGCTCCTCACCACCCTACCAACTCTGGTAGCTCGGAACCCTGGTGAGCCTTTGCTGCTTTACATTTCAGCAACTGACGAAGTCGTCAGTATGGTCCTGGTTGCGGAGAGACCAAAACCATCCCATGATCGGGAATCCAGACCCCTTCGGGAGGGTTCGGAGGTTCCTGAAAGCGAGTCTAGGTCCCAGTTCCCAGACTTGAGTCCACAAGAAGTTACTTCAGAAGACCCAGACCCCTCCGGGAGGGTCCAGGTCGCTTCTGAAGAAGCTCCGGGTCCCTCCAGCAAGGACCCGGAGGTCCCCGAAGAAGGTCCGGATCCCTCCAGGAGGATCCGGGTCAATGAAGAGGAAGCTCCGGACCCCTCCGGGAGGGTCCAGACCATCCAGCGCCCAGTGTACTTTATTAGTGAAGTACTTCATGACGCCAAGGCTCGATACCTAGAGGTGCATAAGCTGCTCTATGCAGTTCTTATCGCCTCCAGGTAGCTTCGCCATTACTTCCAAGCTCACAAGATTTCAGTGGTCACTTCTTACCCACTTCGAGCAATCTTGCATAATCCTAATTCAACTGGGAATATTGCAAAGTGGGCAGCGGAATTGGACGAATTCGATCTCGAATTCATTCCAAGACAAGCAATCAAGAGTCAAGCATTGGCAGATTTTGTGGCGGAATGGACTCCCTCTCCATCAAACCCTGGGGGCCCCAATGAGCAGAAGTCGGAACACAAGGCTCCGGTCTTCACCGAGCCTCACTGGACCCTCTACTTCGACGGCTCCATGCAAAAGCAGGGGGCCAGAGCTGGAATCCTTCTCCTCGCACCAACCGGGGAGAAGGTAAAATACATGGTACACCTTGACTTCAAGGCGACCAACAACATGGCGGAGTACGAAGCACTCATCTACGGACTAAAGGTGGCACTGTCATACGGTGTCAAGCAGTTGCTAGTCAAGGGAGATTCACAGCTCATCATTAAACAAGTGAAGGGTGAATGCTCCTGCAACAATCTCCAGCTAGCTGCTTACCTCCTTGAATTCCAGAGGCTTCAGAAGGACTTCGAAGTCGTAGACCTCCACCACATCCAGCGTGTCCACAACGCTGAAGCCGACGAACTCTCGACGAAAGCATCAACCGGAGCTCCAGCTCTTGATGGAACTTTTGTCCGGAGGTTGTCAAAACCCACAGCTCAGCCTGCCGAACTGAGCGAAGGGGGCGAGATCAGCATCCCGAAGATGACGGTCCCGATGGCCCTGTTACCATGGCAGCCATCAAGGGTCGTAGGAGCTGCCGGAAGCTCCGAGCAGCCCAGCATGCAAGACTCAAATGCTCAAGTTAGCTCCGATGCATGGATCTCGGAGATCCGGAGCTACTTGAAAGACAACATCCTTCCTGATGATGATGTATCCGCTGACCGGATAGTCAGATTGGCTAAAAGATACACGTTGGTAGAAGGGGATCTCTACCGGCGTGGTGCCAACGGCGTCCTAATGCGGTGCATCACAAGGGAAGAAGGTTGTGAGCTCCTCATAGAAATCCATGGAGGCAAGTGTGGGAACCACGCGTCTTCCCGCACGCTGGTCGGTAAAGCCTTTCGGCATGGCTTCTACTGGCCTACAGCACTCCAGGATGCAACTGAGCTGGTGAAGAAATGCGCAGCATGCCAATTTCATGCAAAGCAAATTCACACACCGACTCAGCCTCTACAAATGATACCTCCTACATGGCCCTTCGCTATGTGGGGGATGGACATCTTGGGACCTTTCCCAAGAGACGTCAGAGGTTACAAGTTCCTGTATGTCGCCATTGACAAGTTCACCAAGTGGCCGGAAGCAACTCCAGTTGTGACAATAAACAAGCAATCTGCTATCAACTTTTTGCAGTCCATTGTATGCAGATTTGGAGTCCCAAACAAAATCATTACTGATAACGGGACCCAATTCACAAGCTCTGCATTTCAAGGATATTGCGAAGACCTCGGTATTCAAGTTTGCTACGCCTCCGTAGCTCACCCGGCAAGCAATGGCCAGACCAAGAGAGCAAATGCTGAAATCCTGAAAGGACTCAAAATGCGCACCTATGAGCGCTTGAGAAAACATGGAGCCAACTGGATTGAAGAGCTTCCGCCCACTCTATGGGCCAACAGGACAACTCCAAACCGGTCAACTGGAGAGACACCCTTCTTCCTGGTGTACGGAGCTGAAGCAATCCTTCCTCCGGAAATCACCTTGGGGTCACTCCGGGTCCGGACCTTCGATGAAGCCACGCAGGACCAGCTCTGGCGTGAAGACCTAGACCTCCTTGAGGAGGGAAGGTGCCAAGTAGCTGTTCGGAATGCCCGATACCGCCAAGCCCTTCGACGCTATCATCAGTGACATGTACACAACCGACAGCTCGAGGAAGGCGATCTGGTGCTACGGAGAATACAATCCAGAGAAGGGTTAAACAAACTCTCCCCCAGCTGGGAGGGACCCTTCCGAGTGATTAAAGTATCCCATCCCGGAAGCGTTCGCTTGGCTACCGAGGATGGGACACCTCTCCCAAATCCTTTGAATATTGAGCACCTTCGTAAGTTCTACACTTAATATCACGGAGGTGAGTCTGTAGTAACTTGAGGTGTATGTTATAGAGTCATTGTACAGAGTCGGGTAGTTCCTCCGACAGAACAGCCGGACCTTTCCCGGAAGGTCCGCAAAGTTCATGCAACACTTGTCACAGTCTCAGAACTAAAAGTGTGGCTAGCTACCCTGGGTCAAACAAGAAATGAAACACGCTTAGCTTGGTTCCGTACCCTAAGAGTGTACTTGTTTCCCCTGTGCCCCGGACCTATAATGAAAGACATCTTCATGTGAAACAGACTCCACGTGCATTTATTTTGTACAGGCTCGACATTTTTTATTTTTCTCTTTCTTATCTATAACAAAGTTGTGCAATTCTTAAGAAATTTTAGTTCGACCAGTTCATGTACAATTCGAACTGTATTGTCAATTCTTTTGGATCCAAATATTGTTCATGGCCCACTCGCCTGAATGCCGCCAAGCCAATCTAGGGTCGGAGTGTGCTATCGACTTAGCCTGATCAAGCACCCTAAGTACGCCACTCTACCTACACCCCGGCAGGCCGAAGTAAGGCGGGTCCAAGTACAGTTGGATCTGGAAGAAAGAAGGCAACGCATTATGTTGTATTCAGAATTGTGTTTGGCCTAAAACTTTCTTGGGAATCGTAAGCCGCAACGAAGTTATAGGCAAGGAGCAAATTTTACTATTTTTCTTGGCTTCGGTGTGCAGGAAAAATAAAGAATCCACGTTGATGGAGAAAAGCCGGAGCTAACAAAGCCCTGACTCCCCCTAGGTGGCTTGTGATCGATGTAAAACATTGAAAACGAGCATTACCGGAGCAACCAAGCTCCAGCAAAGCTAGGGAGCCAGCCGTCGATGCAGAATAAAAGATGGTGAGAAGACCCCACATGCGGAGTCTGCTGCCGACAAGCTACGCGCTGGCAAAGGTCACTGCGGGAGCTACTAAGCTCCGACACCCCGGAGGGCTAACTATTGATGCTCTACGCGTTGATAGGGACTATTACCGGAGCTACTAAGCTCCGACGGTAGTCAATGCCGGAGCTTCTGAGCTCCAACAACCTCAGGGGGCCTTCACTATCGAAGACTTCGGACCTACACTCTACAAGTTCGAAGCAAACGAGTCTTCAACAAAACACAATATCCTCTTAGTACATGTTCACAATCAAATTGTGTACATCTACCAGGGGGCCAAGTGAAGACAGAAGTGTTGAAGACAAAAAATGAAATTCATTAACAAATTGTGGATTTCATTCATCTGGAGACAAGGGACTACAAAGTTGGGGAAGAAAAAGAGAGAATACAAGTGGGAGCTACAGAGATGGTCCTAGACCCTACGGAAGAACTGGGCGACCTTCTGAGCAACCTCCGACACGTTGGCTCGTGTGGCTTCACCTTCTCCTTCAACGGGACCTTCAAGCACCGGGTCCAGAGGAAATTGGGGATCCCGACTGGTGTAGCACGTCAGCACATACTCTGTGACGTTCTTCGCCAGGGACTGCCCCTCAACCTCCAACTGGTCCGCGATGACGTCACCCACCTTGGAGAGTTTGCCACCCGCCGAGCTCAACGCTTGCAACGCCAGGTCCGGCTCCGGCTCCGGATCATCCGGACGCACGGGACTGAAGCCCATTGGTGTCATCGCATCATTGGCTTTGCTCAGGAACTCCCAAACCTGTAGGGAGTCCACAATCCTCAAGCCCTTCAGTTCCTCCAAGGATCTTTTGGCCGCCGCCAGTTCAGAATTCTCACGAGCAAGGCGCTCAACCTCTTTGGCATTTTGCTGAATCTTTTCAGCAACCTGCTTCTCGAGTTTTCCGAGCTCCTCCTCCCGGAGGTGGATCTTGTTCCGGTGGTCGACCAGGTCCTTCTCCCGGCCCCTAACTTTCTTCTCCCTGGCAGCGATGGCACACTCTTGCTTGTAGAGTTCCTGCCCTCGCACCCAGGCCTTCTCCTCCTCCTCAACGCGACGCTCCTCCAACTTCTTGGTGCGTTCCTCGAGACCCTTGTCAGCCAGAGCCACCTTTTCAGCGAGCTCCTCCTCCCTCTTCAAGACATCATCCCGTAGCTCTAGGAGTTTTTGCTTTTCTTCTTCGAGCTTCTTCTCCCTCTCATAAATGGCTAGTGTTAATGGCTTCAAGCCTTTCTTGGTGATCATCAGTCGCACTATTAGTTGCCATGGCCTGCTCATAAATGGCCCGAGATTGAGTGTCGAGGGCACGAGTCAAGCTCTCCCTATCATCCAATAATTTTCCCCAGTATTCTAGGCGGACCTTCTCCGGTTTGATCCACTACTTGTCGTCTGCCAGCCTCGACTGCGCCAGCTTGGTCTCGAAGTAGAGCCGGTTACACCACCGCCTAAGGGTTTGGCGCTCCTCTTCAAGAGCCTTGCTGTCGTGGTAGAACGCCAGCTGGACTTGACGCAGACTGGAGCAAGCGTTGTCAATGGACAACGACAGGGGAATAGGGTCCGGGCCTGCTGGGGTCTCCTCTGCTGGTTCCAGCAGGTTCTCGCTTACAAATATTGGGTCCCATTCCACAAGAGTGGTCCCCTGAGCCTCCACGGCACTAGGGCCGTCCTCTGGGATAGCCTCAGTCGCCATCGAGGAGGGTGAATTTCCAACCTCCGGAAGTGGTTCCGAAGGCCCTGCCGCCAGGTCTTCATTTGCCCCCTCAGGCAGGGGGCCAGCGACTTCATTGGTGCACCTTGGCTCAGCAGCAGGCACCTCCGCCGTCATCACTTTCGGGGCAGGGGCTACTTCCGGCTCCGGCCTGGGCTCCTCCTCCGCTGGTGGCTCGGGTGTTGGCACCTCGACCATCATGGGTTCGAGTGCTGATGCCTCTACAATGACCGGCTCGGGCGCCGAAAGGTCAGCAACAACCGGCCCTAAGGCTGGAGCTTCAACTTCAACTGGCTCAGGCGCCGGAAGGTCTTCAACTGCAACCGACTCTGCAGCCGGAGCTTCAGTGGCAACCGGCTCTGAGGCTGGAGCTTTGGAGGTAGCCGGCTCAACTACCGGGACTTCAATAACCTCCGGCTCAACCGCCGGGGCTTCGACAATTTCCAGCTCTGGGGCCGGAATCACTGCTTCCTCCGGCTCAGCGGTCGAAGCTTCCAACATCTCAACATCAAGACCCGGGACTTCAACCTCCAGGGCAGGTGCCGCTGGCGCATCTTCTCTCCTGTGGTCCTGCGCTACCACGGGAGTCTCGGGCGATGAGTCGAGGTCCATGACCACGACAGCTGGCGCCGGAGCTGCCGCTGCTTCAGCCACCACTTGGGGCGGCACCGGGACAGGAGCAGAAGCCTCCGCCCTCACAGCTTCAGCTGCTGTGGCTGAGGGCGGAGCCTCACTCCTCTTCTTGGGGACGCTGCAGACGATGGATGAAGAAACTTAAAAATAGTTACTACAACAAAACAACTGTCTGAGGTAAAGATTAAAAATTACCTCAGAAGGCTTCCGCACCAGCTTGCACGGATCTCTTTCCCGGGCGTTCTGGACTGGCCATGGCCACCGCCGGTGTGGTAGCTCCAGAAGGCCCCCCGGAACTTGTTGCAGCTGCGAGCATTTCCTTAGTCGAGGCCCCCCTCGACCGGGAAGGACCTCCGGACCCAGAGACCTCAGCTGGCTTGGTACTGGAGTCACATGCCCGGAGCTAGCACCCTGGGAAGACACTGCTGCAGATGCAGTCGCCACAGTTGTAGAAGACCTCCCCCTCCGGGGAGAAGGAGCTGCTGCAGAGGAAGCAGGCCTGACAGACCTTCTGTCGGCATGCTTTAGCTTCCTCTTCCGGCTCGATGATTTGGCCACCGGCTCCTTGCCCTTGCCGATGACTTCGGTCCTTGGCTTCGGGGCAGGGTCGGAGCCACCTTCAGAAGCCCCAGGGATCATCACCCTAGAAGTCGATCGTCTCTCAACGACATCGAGGTCGTCAAGCACCAGCATCGTCCGCCAGACCTCCCTGCTGAACTGTACTTCCACGTTCAGAGGGAGGAAAGCTGGTAGCGGGGTCAAGTCATCACCCGCGACGTCGAAGCCATGCTGGAACTTCTTGAGATGAAAGTCCAAGGTCAACCCCTCCATGTTGGACTTCAGCCCGGTCTCGACCCAGTCGTCGTCCATCACACTATTGAGGGACCAAGCGAGTTTTTCTATCCTCTTTAGTGGAGCCCACCTGTTGACCAGGAAATTGCAAAATACCGCCTGAGGAGTTAATCCTCCCTCCACACAATGGCGGATCCTGGTCAGAGCAGGGTTGAAGGCATCCGACAGCATCGGAGCTTCACTCCAGATCGCAGTGTCGATGTTGGGGAGGCCTTTGGGCAGCTCCAGCTTCTCGTGCTCCTCCACCCGGATGACTATCCAGTCTTTCTTCCAATCATCCCATTTTCCAGAGGGAAACGACCGGAGGTACTTGAATGGGCACTTCTTGCGCTTCACAAAGTAGTAGAAGACAAGGTACTCATCACTCCTTCCGGTGGTATGGACGGTGAAGAAGGTCTGGAAAAGCTCAATGCAGGGGGGATGCCCACCCACATTTCACAGAAGTGGACGAAGATAGACACTAGAAGAATGGAGTGGGGGCCAAGGTGGTACAGCTGCAGACCATAGAAGTCTAGCAGCATCAAGAAAAAGGAGGAAAAAGGTGGGATCAACCCCACCATGGCGTACACAGAAAAGTACACCATCTCGCCGGCGTGCTCCTTCTCGAATGGGAGCTCTCCCCCGGCGCGGACCAGGTGGTTCAAGAAGTCCGGGGACCACCCCATGAGGGCCCGGACCTTCTTCAGGTCACTTTCAGTCTTCAAGCGGCTCTTGCGGAGACCCAACTCCATCGCAGCACAGCGAGGCAAGGGAGGAAAAGCAAGCACAAGTCTGGGGGTTCGAGCGCAAGTTCAGATGAGAGGCGTAAAGAACCCCAGACGGTGTGCGCTTTTCTTCTTAAGTAAGCCCCCGCAACGCTTGGATGGAAACTGCAGGGAAGCCAAAGATACTATTCAACAATTTCACCCTGCCGATGACAAGAGGGCCCGGGACCACCCCGACGATCAAGTCAAGTTTCTTACCCAGGCGAATGGTTGTCATCATGAAAGGCGGGAAGCCCGAAGGCGGTGGCCCGACAAGGCGCGCGGAACTGATACGATTTTCGTATCAGGAATCGGCGACCTTCAATTGCGTGAGATCCGCACGCCAAAGATCTCATTTGCCGCACCTGGGATATGCCACGCGGCGAGGATTTAACTCCAATACTATCGTAAACGGCACATCTGAAGACCTTTGAAGACTTGGCTCAAAAGTCGAAGGATGGACCCACCTCCCGCGGAATGACTTCACCCAAGGGGTCTTCCCCAGAGGTGGGCCCAGGGGGCCACTGTCGATACACTGGGTATAGTATACCCCTTGAGATTGCAAAGATCTCAAGGAAATGTCATCTACTTGATTTGAAGACCTTCGGAGGCCCACATGTCAGACATAACCGGACCCGCTTCCCCAATATGGTTAGTCTCAGGGTTGCCACGTGTACCATCAAACCGGAGCTACCGCCCACAAGGGGGAAGCTCCGGGCTTTGTACCATAACGGCATCCCCGGACCTAACCCCAGACCGAGGGAAGCTCCGGGACTGACACGTGTTTGGTGGCACCGGACCTATCTGTTCCCCACAGTATGCTCCGGAGCTGTCACGTGTCCAACCGTCGGATCTTCAGCCTCAAACCTCTGGTAGACTCCACAACGGCTCCGGATCTTCAAAGGGGAATCAAGGACTTCAAGACCCGATTAAGTGTCATTAATACTATGTTAACGACACACGATCGGATGACCCTTATTACTAGTAACGGCGCTGTCAAAGCCCATAACTTGGTCATTAAGGGTAATTAAGCGCATCAAATCTGTATTAATATTAGTAGCCATCGGGGCCACATGTCGGGTCAGGCCAACTTGTAACGGCCTGTCCTTGTACTATAAAAGGACAGGCCGACGATACATAGGGGGGCTAATATGATCTGATCTGATCTGGTCTGGTCTGATCGGCTCACATGCGCTCTCAACTCACGTCACCTGAGTTGAGTTCATACATCCAATACAACAACAACACATCTCGTGGAGTAGGGTATTACGCTCAGGCGACCCAAACCACGTAAATCTTTGTGTCTCCTGTGTCATTTTACATTTCACCTTCCTGAATCTCCGCGCGCCCACACCGAACTTCAAACTCTGCAAACACTTTTAGTAGTGTCGGGAGATCTGCCGGATCAAAACCACCGATAGGGTCCATGCTCGTGCCATGGGCTCCAACAATTATTCCAAAAGATCCGGAGGAACCACAGGAGGAGGAACCAATGGCAGGTCCTGAATCAATCCCCATTGGTATGTCTATAGACAACGCCTGCTCCAGTCTCTGCCAAGTCCAGATCACCTTTGACTACGAGGGCAAGGCACTATAAGACGAGCGTGAAACCCTGAGGCACTACCGAAGACTGCTGAACTTCAAGACAAAGTTGACGCAGTCCTGACTTGCTGACCAAAGGGAGTGGCTGGAGTCGGAGAAAGCTCGGCAGTCACGCCTGAACAAGGCGCTAGATGAATGAGAGGATGCTATAAAAAACCTCAATAAAAAGACCCAAGAGATATACGAGCGCACTTAGAGAGCCAATGAAGTGGTTGAAAGCCGCTCGGAGAGTCTCAATGTTGTGAGGGAACAACTCCTCAAACGTCCTGAATTGGACAATAAGGAGGATGAACTCCAAAAAAGAGGGGATGAAATCTCTCACAAGCTGGCAGATGGCGAGAAGGACTTGGCTGACCGCATGGAAAAATTTAAGTCCTGGTGCGATCAAGAGAAGCACCAAGTGTGGGTGGTAGGAGGAGTCAGCAAGAGAGAAAATGTTGTCTTTGCCAGGGAGGATAAGGTGAAGGCGAAGGAGAAGGACCTTGTGGAAAGGCGGGACTGCATATACCTCTGAGAGAAGAAACTCACTGACCAGGAGAAGTTGTTGGCTGAACGGATCCAGCGCACGCCAAAGAGGTCGAGTGATTCTCAAATTAAGGTTCTACGGAGCTTTCGTTTGCAAGGAGGTCACTGTAGGAGCTTCAAAGCGCAAGAGCAGTTGGCTCCCAATAGGTCTGGGACTTCCTCGGGCGAGCAAATGAAGCCCTGGTACCTTTTTGATTTATCACGATATGATCGGTTGATCCGGACCCAGAGATAGACAAGGCACTAAGTTGGAGGCTCTAGGAGATGTGGATGTTGACCAGATCGAGACTGAAGGGAAATATCTGGTTAAAAACATCGTAGAGTCTGTGCTAACATGCTTCCAAAGCTGAGACTCCTTGATGTCTCTAGCTCCAGTGGTCGAAGGACCCATCGTCGAGGAGGAGGAAGCTGCCAAGGCCAGCGTCCAAGAAGCCGTCAAGAGAGTTGCTTCATTCTTCGTGAGGAACTCCAGTAGCTAGGACCTTTCTTTTTGTACCTTCACCTTGTAAATTTCAAATTTTGAATGAATGAAATCCTTTCGAATTCCATTTTTGTGTCTTCAATGCATTGCCTATTATGTTATTGGCTCCCCGGTTGATGTGGTCAATTGATTGAGGACATCTACCATATGGAATTTGACAATGTGTCAAAAACTTGATTGCTTTGAACTCGTAGCCAGCATGATAGCTCCGAGGTCGGAGTCTTGCTTCCGAAATCTCCAAGGACCCTTTGTTACGTCAACAGTGGGCCCCCTGGGAGTTGTCGGAGCTTTATTCTGATGAGGACACCAACACCCTCGATAAAATCCACACCAACTCAGCTACCGGTTTATGGTCCGATCACTCGCGCTCATGCACGTCAACTAAACTATCAGGTGAACTCGTTCTTGGCCTTATGTCCATCTTATCTAGACCGTGGAACTATGTGCTTTCTTGTTTTGCATAGGAACAATGGAGAGGAGCCAAAGGGAAGGGAATTCGCGCGGACGGGATTTGGACAGCAGAATAGAACCAACTTGTGACGGCCAACACGACTTCATACGGAGTCTGATCTGGGTGTTCAAGTACTTCCTGGAAATATTATCAAGTCTACTTTCAAACGGATCTAGCATCATGTCCATATCTATTAGGAGTCGTTCGCAATCGTTATTTTAATACCAAGACCTTTTCTGTCCATGGTGCTACATCACCAAAATTGGGCCCATGGCCCATGTATCGTTATGAGTCCATTAGGGACTCGTGATTAGGGTTTCACACGACCATTGGGAGGTATAAATAGTAGCCGCCGCCCTCATTAGCTGGTGGGTTTTGTTTATTCGTAAGTTAGCTTCTGATGCTTCCTTGTACACGCGCGTGTTGACTAGATCGCCCGTCCACTTGTATCCAGAATCTCACTTTTGATTGATTCAACAGATAAGTGCTTGCTCTTCTTGTTCTTGGGTGTTCTTTGATTGCTTGCTAGAACAAAGGCCCTCGTAGTTAGGTTGATTGTGCGCCAGCAAGATCAATACAACTTCGGAGTCGGTGTACTGATCGCTAATGCGCATCGTCTTGGGGACGGTGTAGTCGGATCCCCAACGTCTTCTCCTCCACAAATAGAACCCTCCTATTCTCATCGAAAGATCGGAAACCAAGATCCTATCAAGTGGTATCAGAGCAAGGTTAATCGGTGAGAGTGCTACTATTACTTTTCTTTCCGCTGTTATCATCCTATAGTCCAAAAAAGGCCCCACAAAATACCAGATCTATTTTTCCATTATTCCTAGACCATGGTGCCTTTTACTTTCTCTACTTAGTCTAGACTTGTTGAGTTCATGGTTGCTTCGACGAGTGAAGTTACTGGTCTTCAGTTTTGCACCACTAGAGTTTAGAGTTCGTGTCACATTCGGTCACCTAGTTCGAGTCAGATTCGTTGTTCAAGTTTGAGTCAGATTACTAGTTTGAGTTTGAATCAGATTGCTACTTCAAGTTTGAGTCGGATCGCTAGTTCGAGTTTGAGTAGGAATACTAGTTCAAGTTCGAATCAGATTGCTACTTCGAATTTGAGTTAGATTTGTAATTTGAGTTTGATAACAGGAAAAAGGCAAGTGCAAAATCAAAAGCCGCACAAATGCGACAACCAATTAGAGAAGAAGAAGGCAAGTGCAAGATCAAAAGCCGCACTAGATCAACTGCAAAACCAAAGTTCAGAGAGAGAGAGAGAGGCGCATGTGCAAATTTTGATCTAGGGTCTCCTGATTCCATCTAGAAAGAGTTTGGGTAACCACCCTAAGAAAAAAGGAAAAAAAAGGAAAAAATCAGATTGTTGTTTGGGGTGTTTTTGGTGACGACATTAGTGTCTCCGCTTGTGTCTCTGGTACGGTCTAGACAAAGACCAACACAGTATTGTCGTAGAACATTTATTCAGCTTGTTGTGACTAATGTGGTAAAAGTTTGCTCCTTGTGCTAGTTCAGCCACCTAAAGCCATAGATTGACACCTGCTCTTGAAGTTGTTAATTACTTGCTGGTTGCCATCACCTCCCTGTTGAGCTTGGTAAGAACAGGTAAGAGCTTGATTGAACAGGTTGAGAGTGAGTGAGTCATCCCCACCAACACCCTTTGTAGCTAGGGATAACGTTACCCTTTCATATTGGATTGTTCCTTTTGTCTACTAACCATGGCAGGAGGAGCAAATACAAATGAAGACGTGCATTCACCTCGCACACGAGGAATTATACAGCACTCCGAACGGCAAGTGCGGATACGCACAGAAGCGCTTGATGAAGATTTCCGTATTACCAGTGACCGCCTTGGTCAATTGGAAAATGTGCAGATCGACACCAACACCAAAATCAGCACGTTGGAGATTTCCATTCAAACATTGAACACTTCTATTGGAGCCATCGTGCAGCGCCTTGAGGAGAGGGATCGTGAATGCACTGCAAATGGACAGGTGAGCAATGCTCCTAGTATTGTAAGTGACAATGAAGATGACTATTCTGCAAATACGGAGATTGAGGAAGATGAGGAAGCTAGGCCACGGCGCCGGCTACAACGCAACCATCAAGGTATGGGTGGACATCGTCGGCGTGAGGTACACAATATGATGATACTTTTAACAAGATCAAATTTAAGATACCTCCTTTTGATGGTAAATATGACCCTGATGCATATATTACTTGGGAGATTTCTGTTGATCAAAAATTTGCATGTCAAGTGTTTTCTGAAAACGCAAGAGTTAGAGCAACCACTAGTGAGTATACTGATTTTGCTTCTGTTTGGTGGATAGGACATGGCAAGAAAAATCCAAATAACATACCACAAACTTGGGATGCGTTGAAACGGCTCATGCGGGCTAGATTTGTTCCTTCTTACTATGCACGTGATCTGTTAAATAAGTTACAACAATTAAGACAGGGAGCTAAAATTGTAGAAGAGTATTTTTCTAGAATTACAATTGTGTATGTTGCGTTGTAATTTAGACGAGGATGAGGAACCAGCTATGGCTAGATTTTTGAGTGGTTTAAATCGTGAAATTCAGGACATACTTGCTTATAAAGATTAAAATAATGTTACCCGTTTGTTTCATCTTGCTTGTAAAGCTAAAAGGGAAGTGCAGGGACGACGAGATAGCTCTACAAATAATATTTCTCTAGGAAATACTAGCGCCATGGCAACCACGCACGACTACTCCTTCGACTGGGCATGCTTCCCCGCCATCTTCTTCACCAAGTCGGGCAGCACCTTCTTCCTCCAGCAACAAGCCACGTGCTCCTTCCACTAGCTCAGCAGTAAAGACCACCCAAAAGCCCACCGAGAGTGCTTCTTCCGTAGCATCTACCGGACGATCTAGAGACGTTCAATGTCACAAGTGCAAGGGTTTTGGCCATGTGCAGCATGACTGCCCAGGCAAATGTGTTTTCATTGAAAAAGATGACAATGATTACTCATCTGCTAGCGATTTCGATGACGATACATGTGTTTTGCTTGCAGCTGACTATGCAGATAGCGATGAACATCAAGAAGAGTATATTGGTGCAGAAGATGCCGCGTGCTATGATAGTCTCATTGTGCAGTTTGTGCTTAGTGCACAAATGGAGAAAGCGGAACAAAATCAAAGGCACACATTATTCCAAACAAAGTGTGTCATCAAAGAGCGATCTTGCTGCATGATCATTGATGGAGGTAGCTGCAACAACTTGGCCAGCAGTGACATGGTGACCAAGCTAGCACCAAGCACCAAATCGCACCCACATCCCTATTACATTCAATGGTTAAACAATAGCGGTAAGGCAAAGGTAACTAGACTTTTGCGAATCAATTTTGCTATTGGATCATATAAGGATGTCATTGAATGTGATGTTGTGTCTATGCAAGCTTGTAATATTCAGCTAGGAAGACCTTAGAAATTCGATAGAGATTCTATGCATCATGGTAGATCAAATCAGTATTCTTTTCTTTACCATGATAAAAAAAATGTGTTGCATCCTATGTCTCCTGAAGCTATTGTGCAAGATGATGGTGCTAGAGCTAGGAAAACTAAATATCAGGACCATGCAAATGTCAAGAACAATAACAATGCCAAATCTGTGTTTGATAAGAAAAATGAGATATCTCTGAAGGGAAAATGCTTGTTTGCTACGAAATCTAATATTAATGAACTGATTGCTTCCACCTCTGTTGCCTATGCTTTGGTATGCGAAGATGCTTTGATTTCCTTTTACAATATGCAACATTCTTTGCCTCCAGCTGTTGCTAACATTTTGCAGGAATATTCTGATGTGTTTCCAAGTGAAATACCACTACGAATACCACCACTTCGAGGGATTGAGCACCAGATTGACCTCATTTGCGGTGCTTCATTGCACAACTATGCACCATACAAGACAAATCCGGAAGAAACAAAGGAGATTCAGCGCCAAGTACAAGAACTACTCGACAAAGGTTATTTACGTGAGTCTCTTAGTCCTTGTGCTGTTCCAGATATTCTAGTACCTAAAAAGGATGGATCCTGGCGTATGTGTGTGGATTGTAGAGCAATCAACAATATCACCATTCCATATCGTCATCCTATTCCACGCTTAGATGATATGCTTGAATAATTGAGTGGTGTTGTTGTGTTCTCAAAAGTTGATTTGCGTAGTGGTTATCACAAAGTTCGCATGAAACTAGGAGATGAATGGGAAACTACTTTCAAAACTATAGGAGATGAATGGGAAACTACTTTCAAAACTAAGTTCGGTTTATATGAGTGGTTAGTCATGCCTTTTGGGTTAACTAATACACCTAGCACCTTCATGAGATTAATGAACGAGGTTTTGCGTGCATTCATTGGAAAAAATTTTGTTGTGTACTTTGATGATATATTGATTTATAGCAAATCCATGGATGAACATCTTGATCACTTACGTGTTGTTTTCAGTGCTTTACGTGAGGCACAATTATTTGGTAACCTTGAGAAGTGCACCTTCTGCACGGATCGAGTCTCTTTTCTTGGCTATGTTGTTACTCCATAGGGAATTGAAGTTGATCAAACCAAGGTAGAGGCTATTCAGGGGTGACCTATACCAAAGGCCATCACACGGGTGCGGAGCTTTCAAGGACTGGCTGGGTTCTATCGTTGCTTTGTGAACAATTTCAGCACCATTGCTGCTCCATTGAATGACCTTACGAAGAAGGGAGTGCCTTTTTCTTGGGGCACCACACAAGATAACACCTTTACATACTGAAAGATAAGTCGACGCATGCACCTCTTCTCCAACTTCCTGATTTTTCTAAGACATTTGAGCTTGAATGTGATGCTAGTGGGATTGGATTTGGTGGTGTTTTGTTACAAGAAGGAAAACCTGTTGCATATTTTAGTGAGAAAATGAGTGGGCCTATTCTGAATTATTCTACCTATGATAAGGAATTATACGCTCTTGTACGAACTTTGGAAACATGGCAGCTTTATTTGTGGCCCAAAGAATTTGTTATCCATTTCTGATCATGAATCACTAAAGCATATTAGGAGTCAAGGGAAACTGAACCGTAGGCATGCTAAGTGGATGGAATTTATTGAGTCTTTTCCTTATGTCATTAAACACAAAAAGGGAAAGGATAATGTTATTGCTGATGCTTTATCTAGACGTTATACTCTTGTATCTCCACTTGACTTTAAAATTTTTGGATTAGAAACGATTAAAGATCAATGTGAACATGATGCTCATTTCCAAGATGTATTGCTGAAATGTAAAGAGGGAAAACATTGAATAAATTTGTCCTCAACGATGGCTAGGTGTTTAGAGCTAATAAGTTATGCATTATAGCTAGCTCCGTTCGTTTGTTGTTGTTACAGGAAGCGCATGGAGGTGGGTTGATGGGGCACTTTGGAGTGAAAAAGATGGGGGACATACTTGCTGGTCATTTCTTTGGGCCAAGGATGAGGCGAGACGTGGAGCGCTTCGTTGCTCGCTGCACGACATGTCAAAAAGCTAAGTCACGACTTAATCCACATGGTTTGTACATGCCTCTTCCTGTTCCTAGCATGCCTTGGGAGGATATTTCTATGGACTTTGTTTTAGGACTGCCTAGAACAAAGAAGGGGAGGGATAGCATCTTTCTTGTTATGGATAGATTTTTTAAAATGGCACACTTCATACCTTGTCGTAAAAGTGATGATTCTACACATGTAGCTGATTTGTTTTTCTGAGAGATTGTTAGGTTGCATGGTGTGCCAAACACAATTGTTTCAGATCGTGATGCTAAGTTTCTTAGCCATTTTTGGAGAACGTTATGGGCAAAATTGGGGACTAAGCTTTTATTTTCAACTACTTGTCATCCCCAAACTGATGGTCAAACTGAGGTTGTGAATAGAAGTTTATCAACCATGCTTAGGGCTGTTTTGGAAAAGAATATAAAAATATGGGAAGAGTGTTTGCCTCATGTCGAGTTTGCTTATAATCGTTCTCTACATTCTAGTACTAAGAAATGCCCTTTTGAGATTGTTTATGAATTTGTACCCCATGCTCCTATTGATTTATTACCTCTTCCTTCAATGGAACGATTGAATTTTGATGCTAAATATCGTTCTAAATTGATCTTAAAATTGCATGAAACCACTAAGAAGAATATAGAGTGCATGAATGCCAAGTACAAACTTGCTGGTAGTAGGGGAAAGAAACCTATCACTTCTGAACCTGGTGATTTAGTTTGGTTACATTTGCGAAAGGATAGGTTTCCTGATTTGAGAAAGTCTAAATTGTTATCTCGAGCTGATGGTCCATTCAAAGTGTTAGAAAGGATTAATGATAATGCTGATGAGATCAAGCACATTGTCATTGCACATACAAGCATGACACGGTGTTTATTTGTTTGGGATCCTGGCTCGAGTCAATGTGCATGCGTATTTGATGAAGAACATAGAGATGGGGCACTATGTCGTCCACCACCTTGGCCTCCTCCTTTGGTGCACATAAGAGGATTTGATGGCGTTGCACATATGGACCCACACATGAGAGAAGATGAACTTGAGTCGAGGATGACTCCAATTCAAGAAGGGGAGGATGATGAGGACATCACTCCTATACATATACACAACACTCCATTCAATATACAAGATGCAATCAATAGAATTCACACACACCAATTAATTTCAGAGGTGAGCTCGTTCTTATATGTTTCCTTATATATTTTTGAGAATAGATAGCTACCTAATGACATAATTGTGATTAGGATCCATGGAGAAGTTAAATGAGTAATTGATAGGAAGATGAGTCCCGATCTTCCGAAAGGTAATGGATAAGTCGATTGATGGAGATCTCGATGTTCATGATCTGAGGCTCTCGAGTAGAACACGACGAACCCCTGCAATCACTACACCACCGCTCCGTTGGTTATCAACCGTGTTGCACACGATTGACCTCGCCAAGAAGGCCAATCCCTGCAAGTGCAACCGAGAACACAAACAAGAACGTAGAAGACACAATCTGAAATCGCAAAGTTGGGGTTTCACAAACTATAGAACGGCGATATTATTTATCTAAGCATTGATAGGAAGATGAGTCCCGATCTTCCGAAAGGTAATAGATAAGTCGATTGGTGGAGATCTCGACGTTGATGATCCGAGGCTCGCGAGTAGAACACAAAAAACCCCTGCAATCACTACACCACTGCTCCGTTGGTTATCAACCGTGCTGCACACGATTGACCTCGCCAAGAAGGCTAATCCCTGCAAGTGCAACCGATAACACAAGCAAGAATGTAGAAGACACGATCTGAAATCGTGAAGTTGGGTTTCACAAACCGTAGAACGGCGATATTATTGATCTAAGCAAAACTCAATTGTTCATGGCGGCTACTATGGAGTATATATAGGTGGGAGGACGTCCAAAGGGGTGTTGGGGTCATGACCTAACCCTAAGATACTAAAATAATGGACTTAGACTTGATACAAGGCCCAATGGCCCGATACAGTGGCGCGGTATCCTGATAGATTCTAAACTCGATTTTGTTTCGACGATTCCCGTCGACTCCGATGGAATTTTGACATGAGACCCCCACCATTAGAAAGGTTATCCTCTCCCCTTTCCGTGCATATGTAGAACGTCCAAAACGGAGTATTCTGAACGTCCGTTTTAGTACGTACTGCTCCTGGACTCCGAGTTGGACACGATTTTGAGTTGGGGTCGGTTTCCATCCTGTTTGAACGTATCCTCTAGTCCTCCACGCCCCTAAATCTTCCTCCAATTACTCCTTTAACTTCTCTATGTATCCTAATCACAATTAAGTCATTAGGTAGCAATCTATTCTCGAAAATATATAAGGAAACATATAAGAACGAGCTCACCTCTGAAATTAATTGGTGTGTGTGAATTCTATTGATTGCATCTTATATGTTGAATGGAGTGTTGTGTATATGCATAGGAGTGATGTCCTCATCATCCTCCCCTTCTTTAATTGGAGTCATCCTCGACTCAAGTTCATATTCTCTCATGTGTGGGTCCATATGTGCAATGCCATCAAGTCCTCTTGTGTGCATCAAAGGAGGAGGCCAAGGTGGTGGATGACATAGTGCACCATCTCAAAGTTCTTCATCAAATATGCATGCACATTGACTCGAGCCAAGATCCCAAACAAATAAACATCATGCCATGCTTGTATGTGCAATGACAATGTGCTTGATCTCATCATTCTCCCCTTCTTGATGACAAGCTGTCCTCGGCTTGCTCGTATGTCCAGAAAAGAGGCTTTTGGGGATAGTATGAGTGCTGTCCATATTGCACAACCACAGCGAGCAATGCTTCTCTTTTATTTGTTGTCTCCGCTGCAAGAAAAAAATACTAGAAAAACTTGGCAAGGCATTATTAGCATTAGTGCATTTATTTACTTTATCATGTTGTTGTAGCACAAAAGGAGCTTGCACATTGGAACATATGTAAACTTTATGCACCATAAATTCACCACTATCCTCATAGTTGCCTATAGCATGAAAAATATTTCTACTTAACAAAGGCCATTCAGATTGGGAAAATATTATCCTCTCTACAATATCTAGATCACAAAGAGTGTTAAATTCAATATATCCCAAGGTATTTAGAGAAGACAACAATTTCATTTCATCCCTTTGACATGTAATTAGAATCAAATGCTTAATTTCAGCAATGTGGGTGATAAAGTATCAAATTCATTCAGTTGTTCTAGCATAGGTACAATATAATTATTAGCACACAACTCATTTTAACAGAAGGATCAGCAAGAAAATCCACATGTGGCAATGGTGTATCAATAAAAGATTCCACTAGTCGCTCCTCGACAATAGCATGATTGGTGAAAATATTCAGAACATCCAAAAACTTCTCACCTTCAACAAGTGTGTTGTGATATTCGTTACCTTTATTCTCATTTTCAACAGTAATTGTGGGTGAAATATGAAGATATCTGAATTTTCACAAGAGTTGTTGAACACCTCATTCGCTTTTGGATTTTCTACAATTATTGGTTCATGTTCCTGCAAAAGGTTAGGCATAGGAGGAGGTACAACAAGAAAATTCTTCTCGAGCTCATGTATTTCATCTTTGTAATTGGATACACTAGTAAATGTTTCTCGCATAAGAATTTTCATATCTTTCCATGTTCGAGGTTTTTTTAAATCACTTAAGTTGTTCCACCAAGTTAATGCACAACCTACTATTACACTTGCAATATTTCTAATCTTTCTCCTCTCACACATATGACATTGTCCAAAAATTTTATCCAACTCTATTTCCCAAGTAATATATTCATCGTAACCAAAACCATTATAAGAAGGAAGAGATGGGAGAATGTAATTACTTTCTGTGGAAGGAGTTGTAAAGATGGTCTGAATGTCATGTAAAGATGGTTGATATTTGATTCTTAGCGAGCAACTCCATCGCCGTCTTCATCATGTCAATCATCTCAGCATATAATGCATGATTCTTGCTTTTACCTGACATTGTTACTAGCAGACAGAAGACAAAAAATGTTATCCCTATCAACTACAAAGGATAATGGCAATGTGGAAGTGGAATAACACACTCTCAAGCGTCTTACCACGCTCTTACAAGTGTTCTTACCGACACTGCAGGTGGCAAACAGTGGGCGGTATGATGAAACCAATGAAGTGTGGGATGATTGCAAAGGTGTATCAATTCTGCTCAAGAGTAAGGTATAGCTTGGATGGCACTTTATATGTAGCAAGGATTAGCAACAATGCAACCGGATAGTAAAGTTGAATAAGTGTCCAAAGTACTTGTCAAAGTTGTTGGCCTAAATGTGTTCTTAGTAGTTCAAGCAAGCAAGACATGAGACAAAACTAGATGACACAAAGGATGCAAGCACTTCTATTTTTTTGTTGTTTTTTTCTCCTCTTTTTCTGTGCAGCTTTTGTATCTTATTTTGCACTTGCCTTTTTATTTTTTTCTTCCTTTTCTCAGAATGTGCTGCAAAAGAAGAACACAATAAAAAGTAATCAAAGATATCTTGTTTGTCTGTCGCAGATTTTCTGCTCAATCTTCCAAGGACAAATAGGCACACTTAGAGGCTCCAAATAGAAAAACTAACAACAGCGAGATTGTAGATATATCTCTCCTCTTTAATTTCAATATATGGAAGACCTATTTTGGAAAAGAAAAATTGGAGATATTGCCCCCGAAATACAGACTGTTCAGAATTTCTAGGTCAATAACAAATTCGGATCTAATGCAATTTCAACATCGATAACTATATTTTCTGGGAAACTGATGCATACGAAACTTATAGAGAACTTCTTAATATTTAAAGAAAGTACAAGAACACCAAATTCAGAGTTCGTATGAGCGAGATATGATGAAAATACTGAACTGGATAGAGATGAATCTAATCTGGACGTGATGATGTGATTCAAAAGGATGAATCACACAATGCAAAACTCAAACTAAGACCAAAAACACTTTATAAACCAGCAATATGACTCAACCACGGACACAAACTCACCAAAACCAAACTGAATAACAAAGTTGCAATGGCTCAATGGTGGTTTGGACAAAGTGATGAATAGATCTACGAAACTACAAGTTTTTTGTGGCCTTTTTGTGGAATCTAGGTATGAAAAACAAACAAATCTAAAGGATAGATGAATTACCTAACGGGCAACCTGGAAATCTGATACCAATAAATAGGAAGATGCGTCCCGATCTTCCGAAATGTAATGGATAAGTCGATTGATGGAGATCTCGATGTTGATGATCCGAGGCTCTCGAGTAGAACATGAAAAACCCCTGTAATCACTATAGCACCGCTTCGTTGGTTATCAACCGTGCTGCAGACAATTGACCTCGCGAAGAAGGCTAATCTCTGTAAGTGCAACCGAGAACATAAGCAAGAACGTAGAAGACACGATCTAAAATCGCGAAGTTGGGGTTTCACAAACCGTAGAACAGCGATATTATTGATCTAAGCAAAACCCAATTGTTCATGGCAGCTACTATGGAGTATATATAGGTGGGAGGATGTCCAAGGCGGTGTTGGGGTCATGATCTAACCCTAAAATACAAAAATAATGGACTTAGACTTGATACAAGGCCCAATGGCCCGATACGGTGGCGCAACACCTTGACAGATTCTGAACTCGATTTTGTTTCGGCGATTTCCGTCGACTCCCAAGAAATTTTGACATGAGACCAGCGCCATTTGAAAGGTTATCCTCTCCCCTTTCCGTGCATATGTAGAATGTCCAAAACGGAGTTTGTATGCATCCTGGGCGTCCGTTTTAGTGCGTATTGCTCCTGGACTCCGAGTTGGACACGATTTTGAGTTGGGGTCAGTTTCCATCCTCTCTGAACATATCCTCTGGTTCTCCTCGCCCCTAAATCTTCCTCCAATTACTCTTTTAACTTCTCCATAGATCCTAATCACAATTAATTCATTAGGTAGTAATCTATTCTCAAAAATATATAAGGAAACATATAAGAACGAGCTCACCTTTGAAATTAATTGGTGTGTGTGAGTTCTATTGACTGCATCTTGTATGTTGAATGAAGTGTTGTGTATATGCATATGAGTGATGTCCTCATCAAATGCATATAAACTCGAGTTGCCTGCGGATTTTGGGGTTAGTCCCACATTTGACATTGCAGATTTGAAGCCATATTTGGGAGAAGAAGATAAGATTGAGTCGCGGACGACTCAAATGCAAGAAGGGGAGGAGGATGAGGACATCAACACCCTCGATACATCCACACCAACTTAGCTACCGGTTTCTGGTCCGATCACTCGCGCTCGTGCACATCAACTAAACTATCAGGTGAACTCGTTCTTGGCCTTATGTCCATCTTATCTAGACCGTGGAACTACGTGCTTTCTTGTTTTTCTTAGAAACAATGGAGAGGAGCCAAAGGGAAGGTAATTCGCGCGGACTGGATTTGGACAGCAGAACAGCACCAATTTATAACGGCCACCACAACTTCATACGGACTCCGATCTAGGCGTTCAAGTACTTCCTGGAAAGATTGTCAAGTCTACATTCAAACGGATCTGGCCTCATGTCCATATATATTCAGAGTCGGCCGCAATCGTTATTTTAATACCAAGACCTTTTCTGTCCATGATGCTGCATCACCGAAACTGGGCCCATGACTCATGTATCTTTGGAGTCCATTAGGGACTCGTTATTAGGGTTTCTCATGACCCTAGGGAGGTAATAAATAGTAGCCGCTGCCCTCATTAGCTGGTGGGTTTTGTTTATTCGTATGTTAGCTTCTGCTGCTTCCTTGTATACGCGCGTGTCGACTAGATCGCCCGTCTACTTGTATCTAGAACCCCACTTTAGATTGATTCAACATATAAGTGCTTGTTCTTCTTGTTCTTGCGTGTTCTTCGATTGCTTGTAGGAACAAAGTCCCCCGTGGTCAGGTTGATTGTGCGCCAGCAAGATCAATACAACTTCGAAGTCGGTGTACTGATCGCTAAGGCGCATCGTCATGGGGATGGTGTAGTCGGATAACCAACGTCTTTCCTCCATAAATCGAACTCTCCTATTCTCATCGAAAGATCAGGAACCAAGATCCTATCATATTCTTTGACGGCGCCCAATTTCAAAGCGTAAAACATCGACGACGGGCCCCCGGGGGTTATCAGAGCTTGATGCTTCGACGGCGGCCACTGTCAACGCGTAAAATGTCGACGGCGGGCCCCTGGGGGATGCCAGAGCTTGATGCTTCGACAGCGCCCACTGTCAATGCATAAAACGTCGGTGGTGGGCCCCCTTGGAGTTGTCGAAGCTTGATGCTTTCATGGTGCCCACTATCAATGCATAAAACATCGATGGTGGGCCCCCTAGTGGTTGTCGGAGCTTGATGCTTCTACGCCGCCCACTTCAACGTGTAAAACATCGATGACGGCCCCCCTGGGAGTTATCAGAGCTTGATGCTTCGACGGTGCCCATTGTAAACGCGTAAAATGTCGACGGTAGGCCCCCTGGGAGTTGTTAGAGCTTGTTCGCTTCAATGACACCCACTGTCAACGCGTAAAACATCGATGGTAGACCCTCTGGGAGATGTTAGAGCTTTTTCACTTCGACGGCGCCCACTGTCAACGTGTAAATCGTCGATCGAGGCCCCCTGGGAGTTGTTAGAGCTTGATGCTTTGGCGGCGCTCATTGTTAACGCGTAAAACATTGGCAGCGACCCCCCTGGGAGTTGTCAGAGCTTGTTCGCAAACGTCGACGGCAGACCCCCCTGGGAGTTGTCGAAGCTTGTTCACTTCGACGGCACCCACTATCAACGTGTAAAACGTTGACAGCGGGCCCCCTGAGGATTGTCAGAGCTTGTTTGCTTTGACGGCGCCCATTGCCAATGCATAAAACATCGACGACGGTCCCCTTGAGGGTTGTCGGAGCTTTGTTTCTTCGACAACATCCACCATCGCTCGTGAAAATTGCCGTCAATTGTTCATTTTTCGTGCGCATGAGAGACAAGAAAAGCTGTAAATTCGTCCCCTTGCCTATAGATTATGTGCGAGTTATTACCCTTTTTGAATTTTAGATCCTAACAAACTCATTGTGACAACATAAGTATATTGATTAAACTTACTTAGATCTGAATGCTTTCTAGACCCGCCATACTGATACTCACCAGAATAGGTAGAGTGGCATACTTAGGATGTTGGACCAGACTAAGTCGATAGCGCACTCCAGACCTATCATTGGCTTTAGTTTTCAAGCGAGTAGGACATCTAGCAACACTAATATCCGATAGAATATTACCAATAAAACTTATATATCCCTCGAATCTCTAAGACTAGATTTCAAATAGATTGCACAACATTGCTATTAACAAAACGGTAAAAGATGATAAAAATAATGAGCTTGCACAAAATTAATGCATGTGGAGTCCGTTTGCACAAAAATGTATTTCATTATAGGTCCAAATAACAGGGGAGACAAGGACACAATAAAAGTACAATATCAAGTTAAGTTTGCTATTCATCTTGTACTAACCCAGGGAAGGTAAAGACACACTTAAAGTACAGGATCAAATTAAGTGTGCTTTTGACTTAAGACTGACCCGACTCTGTTCATAGGCTCTTACATTTCATGCAAATACAGACTCACCTCCATGTGACTAAGTGTAGAACTTATGAAGGTGCTCGATGTTCGAGGATTTGGAAGTGGTATCCCATCCTATGTTGCCAAGAGGACACATCAAAGATGGGTGTCGATGGTTTTGATCCGGCAGATCTCCCGACACTACTAAAAGTGTTTATGAAGTTTGAAGTTCGGTGTGGGAGCGCGGATATTCAAGAAGGTGAAATGTAAAATGACACAGGAGACACAAGATTTACGTGGTTCGGGCCGCCTGAGCATAATACCCTACTCCACGGGGTGTGTTGGTGTTGTATTGGATGTATGAACTCAACTCAGGTGACGTGAGTTGAGAGCGCGTGTGAGCCGATCAGACCAAATCAGATTAGATCAGATCAGATCATATTAGCCCCCCTATATATCGTCGTCCTGTCCTTTTATAGTACAAGGACAGGCCGTTACAAGTTGGCCTGGCCCGACATGTGGCCCCGGCGGCTACTAATATTGATACACATTTTATGCGCGTAATTACCCTTAATGACCGAGTTATGGGCTTTGACAGCGCCGTTAGTGGTAATAAGGGTCGTCTGATCGTGTGTCGTTAACATAGTATTAATGACACTTAATTGGGTCTTGAAGTCCTTGATTCCCCTTTGAAGATCCGGAGCTGTTGTGAAATCTACCGGAGGTTTGAGGCTGAAGATCCGACGGTTGGACACGTGGCAGCTCTGGAGTATACTGTGGGGAACAGATAGGTCCGGTGCCACCAGACACGTGTCAGTCCCGGAGCTTCCCTCGGTCTGGGGTTAGGTCCGGGGGTGCCATTATGGTACATAGCCCAGAGCTTCCCCCTTGTGGGCGGTAGCTCCAGTTTGATGGTACACGTGGCGACACTGGGACTAACCATGTTGGGGAAGCGGGTCCGGTTATGTCTGACATGTGGGCCTCCGAAGGTCTTCAAATCAAGTAGATGACATTTCCTTGAGATCTTTGCAATCTCAAGGGGTATACGGTACCCAGTGTACTGACAGTGGCCCCCTGGGCCCACCTTTGGGGAAGACCCCTTGGGTGAAGTCATTTCGCCGAAGGTGGGTCCATCCTTCGACTTTTGAACCAAGTCTTCAAAGGTCTTCAGATGTGCCATTTGCGATAGTTTTGGAGTTAAATCCTCGCCGCGTGGCATATCCCAGGTGCGGCAAATGAGATCTTTGGCGTGCGGATCTCATGCAATTGAAGGTCGTCGGTTCCCGATACGAAAATCGTATCGGTTCCGCGCGCCTTGTCAGGCCACCGCCTTCGGGTTTACCGCCTTTCATGATGATAACCATTCGCCTGGGTAAGAACCTCGACTTGATCGTCGGGGTGGTCCCAGGCCCTCTTGTCATCGGCAGGGTGAAATTTTTGAATAGTATCTTCGGCTTCCCTGCAGTTTCCATCCAAGCGTTGCGGGGGCTTACTTAAGAAGGAAAGCGCGCACCATCTGGGGTTCTTTACGCCTCTCATCTAAACTTGCGCTTGAACTCCCAGACTTGTGCTTGCTTTTCCTCCCTTGCCTCGCTGTGCTGCGATGGAGTTGGGTCTCCGCAAGAGCCGCTTGAAGACCGAAAGTGACCTAAAGAAGGTCCAGGCCCTCATGGGGTGGTCCTCGGACTTCTTCAACCATCTGGTCCATGCCGGGGGAGAGCTCCCATTCGGTAAGGAGCACACCGGCGAGATGGTGTACTTTTCTGCGTACACCATGGTGGGGTTGATCCCACCTTTTCCCTCCTTTTTCTTGATGCTGCTAGACTTCTATGGTCTGCAGCTGTACCAACTTGGCCCCCACTCCATTCTTCTAGTGTATGCCTTCGTCCACTTCTGTGAAATGTGGGTGGGCATCCCCCCTGCATTGAGCTTTTCCGGACCTTCTTCACCGTCCATACCACCGGAAGGAGTGATGAGTAACTTGGCTTCTACTACTTTGTGAAGCACAAGAAGTGCCCATTCAAGTACCTCCGGTCGTTTCCCTCTGGAAAATGGGACGATTGGAAGAAAGACTGGATAGTCATCCGGGTGGAGGAGCACGAGAAGCTGGAGCTGCCCGAAGGCCTCCCCAACATCGACACTGCAGTCTGGAGTGAAGCTCCGGTGATATCGGATGCCTTCAATCCTGCTCTGACCACGATCCGCCATTGTGTGGAGGGAGGATTAACTCCTCAGGCGGTATTTTGCAATTTCCTGGTCAACAGGTGGGCTCCGCTGAAGAGGAGAGAAAAACTCGCTTGGTCCCTCGACAGTGTGATGGACGATGACCGGTCGAGACCGGGCTGAAGTCCAACATGGAGGGGTCGACCTTGGAGTTTCATCTCAAGAAGTTCCAGCACGGCATTGACGTTGCGGGTGATGACTTGACCCCGCCACCAGCTTTCCTCCCTCTGAACGTGGAAGTACAGTTCAGCAGGGAGCTCCGACGGATGATGCCAGTGCTTGACGACCTCGGTGTCATCGAGAGACGATCGACTTGCAGGGTGATGATCCCTGGGGCTTATGAAGGTGGCTCCGACCCTGCCCCGAAGCCAAGGACTGAAGTCATCGGCAAGGGCAAGGAGTCGGTGGCCGAACCCTCGAGCCGGAAGAGGAAGCTAAAGCATGCCGACGGAAGGTCTGTCAGGCCTGCTTCCTCTGCAGCAGCTCCTTCTCCCCAGAGGGGGAGGTCTTCTACAACTGTGGCGACTGCATCTGCAGTAGTGTCTTCCCAGGGTGCTAGCTCCGGGCATGTGACTCCAGTACCAGGGCCAGCTGAGGTCTCTAGGTCCAGACTCCTTCCCGGTCGAGGGGGGCCTCGACTAAGGAAATGCCTGCGGCTGCAACAAGTTCCGGGGGGCCTTCCGGAGCTACCACGCCAGCGGCGGCCATGGTCAGTCCAGAACGCCTGGGAAAGAGATTCCGTGCAAGCTGGTGTGGAAGCCTTCCGAGGTAATTTTTAATCATTACCTCAGATAGTTGTTTTGTTGTAGTAACTGTTTTTTAAGTTTTTTCATCCCTCATCTGCAGCGTCCCCAAGAAGAGGAGTGAGGCTCCGACCCCAGCCACAGCAGCTGAAGCTGTGAGGGCGGAGGCTTCTGCTCCTGTCCTGGTGCCGCCCCAAGTGGTGGCTGAAGCTGCGGCAGCTCCGGCGCCAGCTGTCGTGGTCATGGACCTCGACTCATCCCCCGATACTCCCGTGGTAGTGCCGGACCACGGGAGAGAAGATGCGCCAGCTGCACCTGCCCCGGAGGTTGAAGCCCCGAGTCTTGATGCTGAGATGTTGGAAGCTTCAGCCACTGAGCCGGAGGAAGCAGTGATTTCGGCCCCAGAACTGGTTGCCACTGAAGCTCCGGCTGCAGAGCCAATTGCAGTTGAAGTCCTTCCGGCGCCTGAGCCGGTTTAGGTTGAAGCTCTGACCTGAGGGTCGGTTGTTGTTGACCTTCCGGCGCCCGAGCCGGTTG
Source organism: Tuctoria greenei (assembly GCA_036927565.1). Lineage (NCBI taxonomy): Eukaryota > Viridiplantae > Streptophyta > Magnoliopsida > Poales > Poaceae > Tuctoria > Tuctoria greenei. The sequence goes on along the minus strand of JAYESD010000007.1, from coordinate 110,378,948 downwards.
TTGCGGAGGCATCAGCACTCGAACCCATGATGGTCGAGGCACCAACACCCGAGCCACCAGCGGAGGAGGAGCCCAGGCCGGAGCCGGAAGTAGCCCCTGCTCCGGAAGTGATGACGGCGGAGGTGCCTGCTGCTGAGCCAGGGTGCCCAGATGAAGTCGTTGGCCCCCTGCCTGAGGGGGCAAATGAAGACCTAGCAACAGGGCCTTCGGAACCACTTCCGGAGCTCGGAACTTCTTCTGCGGGACCCTCCTCGGTGGCGACTGATGCTATCCCAGAGGACGGCCTTAGTGCCGTGGAGGCCCAGGGGACCACTCTTGTGGAGTGGGACCCAATTTTTGTAAGCGAGAACCCGCTGGAACCAGCAGAGGAGACCCCAGCAGGTCCGGACCCTATTCCCCTATCGTTGTCCATTGACAATGCTTACTCCAGTCTGCGTCAAGTCTAGCTGGCGTTCTACCACGATAGCAAGGCTCTTGAAGAGGAGCGCCAAACCCTTAGGCGGTGGCGTAATTGGCTCTACTTCGAGACCAAGCTGGCACAGTCGATGCTGGCAGACGACAAGGAGTGGATCAAACAGGAGAAGGTCCGCCTAGAATACTGGGGCAAATTATTGGATGATAGGGAGAGCTTGACTCATGCCCTCGACACTCAATCATGGGCCATTTATGAGCAGGCCAAGGCAACTAATAGTGCGGCTGATGATCGCCAAGAAAGGCTTGAAGCCATTAACATTACCCTCATCAAGCGTCGGGAGGCACCTGAGGAGAGGGAGAAGAAGCTCGAAGACGAAGAGCAAAAACTCCTAGAGCTGCGGGATGATGTCTTGAAGAGGGAGGAGGAGCTCGCCGAAAAGGTGGCTCTGGTTGACAAGGGCCTCGAAGAACGCACCAAGAAGTTGGAGGAGCATTGCGTTGAGGAGGAGGAGAAGGCCTGGGTGCGAGGGCAGGAACTCTACAAGTAAGAGTGTGCCATCGCTACTAGGGAGAAGAAAGTTAGGGGCCGGGAGAAGGACCTGGTCGACCGCCGGAACAAGATCCACCTCCGGGAGGAGGAGCTCGGAAAACTCGAGAAGCAGGTTGCTGAAAAGATTCAGCAAAATGCCAAAGAGGTTGAGCGCCTCGCTCATGAGAATTCTGAACTGGCGGCGGCCAATAGATCCTTGGAGGTACTGAAGGGCTTGAGGATTGCGGACTCCCTACAGGTTTGGGAGTTCCTGAGCAAAGCCAATGACACGCCGATACTAATGGGCTTCAGTCCCGTGCGTCCAGATGATCCGAAGTCGGAGCCGGACCTGGTGTTGCAATCGTTGAGCTCGGCAGGTGACAAACTCTCCATGGTGGGTGACGTCATCGCGGACCAGTTGGAGACTGATGGGCTGTCCCTAGCGAAGAAGGTCGCAGATATGTGCTGACGTGCTACACCAGTCGGGATCCCCAATTTCCTCTGGACCCGGTGCTTGAAGGTCCCGTCGAAGGAGAAGGTGAAGCCACCCGAGCCAACATGTCGGAGGTTGCTCAGAAGGTGCCCAGTTCTTCCATAGGGTCTAGGACCATCTCTGTAGCGCCCACTTGTATTCTCTCTTTTTCTTCCACAATTTTGTAATCCCTTGTCTCCAGATGAATGAAATCCACAATTTGTTAATGAATTTCATTTTTTGTCTTCAACACTTCTGTCTTCACTTGGCCCCCTGGTAGATGTACACAATTTGATTGTGAACATGTACAAGAGGATATTGTGTTTTGTTGAAGACTCGTTTGCTTTGAACTTGTAGAGTGTAGGTCTGAAGTCTTTGATAGTGAAGGCCCCCTGAGGTTGTCGGAGCTTAGAAGCTCTGGCATTGACTACCGTCGGAGCTTAGTAGCTCTGGCAATAGTCCCTATCAACACGTAGAGCATCGATAGTTAGCCCTCCGGGGTGTCGGAGCTTAGTAGCTCCGGCAGTGACCTTTGCCAACGCGTAGCTTGTCAGCAGCAGACTCCGCTTGTGGGGTCTTCTCACCATCTTTTATTCTGCGTCGACGGCTGGCCCCCCTAGCTTTGCCGGAGCTTGGTTGCTCCGGTAATGCTCTTTTTCAATGTTTAACATCGATCACAAGCCACTTAGGGGGAGTCAGAGCTTTGTTAGCTCCGGCTTTTCTCCATCAACGTGGATTCTTTATTTTTCCTGCACACTGAAGCCAAGAAAAATAGTAAAATTCGCTCCTTGCCTATAACTTCGTCGTGGCTTACGATTCCCAAGAAATTTTTAGGTCAAACACAATTCTGAATACAACCGAATGCATTGCCTTCTTTCTTCCAGATCCAATTGTACTTGGACCCGCCTTACTTCGGCCTGCCGAGGTGTAGATAGAGTGGCGTACTTAGGGTGCTTGACCAGGCTAAGTCGATAGCACACTCCGGCCCTAGATTGGCTTGGCGGCATTCAGGCGAGTGGGCCATGAACAATATTTGAATCCAAAAGAATTGATAATACAGCTCAAATTGTAGATGAACTGTTCGAACTAAAATTTCTTAAGAATTGCACAACTTTGTTATAGACGAGAAAGAGAAAAATAAAAAATGTTGAGCCTGTACAAAATAAATGCACGTGGAGTCTGTTTCACATGAGGATGTCTTTCATTATAGGTTCGGGGTACTTGGGAAACAAGTACAATCTTAGGGTACAGAACCAGGCTAAGCGTGTTTCATTTCTCGTTTGACCCAGGGTAGCTAGCCACACTTTTAGTCCTGAGACTGTGACAAGTGTTGCATGAACTTTGCGGACCTTCCGTGAAAGGTCCGGCTGTTCTCCCGGAGGAACTACCCGACTCTGTACAATAACTCTATAACATACACCTCAAGTTACTACAGACTCACCTCCGTGATATTAAGTGTAGAACTTACGGAGGTGCTCAATATTCCAAGGATTTGGGAGAGGTGTCCCATCCTCGGTAGCCAAGCGAACGCTTCCGAGACGGGATACTTTAATCACTCGAAAGGGTCCCTCCCAGCTGGGGGAGAGTTTTTTTAACCCTTCTCTGGATTGTATTCTCCGTAGCACCAGATCGCCTTCCTCGAGCTGTCGGTTGTGTACATGCCGCTGATGATAGCGCCGAAGGGCTTGGCGGTTTCGGGCATTCCGAACAGCTGCTTGGCACCTTCCCTCCTCAAGGAGGTCTAGGTCTTCACGCTGGAGCTGGTCCTGCGTGGCTTCATCGAAGGTCCGGACCCAAAGTGACCCCAAGATGATTTCCGGAGGAAGGATTGCTTCAGCTCCATACACCAGGAAGAAGGGTGTCTCTCCAGTTGACCGGTTTGGAGTTGTCCTGTTGGCCCATAGAGTGGGTGGAAGCTCTTCAATCCAGTTGGCTCCATGTTTTTTCAAGCGCTCATAGGTGCGCGTTTTGAGTCCTTTCAGGATTTCAGCATTTGCTCTCTCGGCCTGGCCATTGCTTGCCGGGTGAGCTATGGAGGCGTAGCAAACTTGAATGACGAGGTCTTCGCAATATCCTTGAAATGCAGAGCTTGTGAATTGGGTCCCATTATCAGTAATGATTTTATTTGGGACTCCAAATCTGCATACAATGGACTGCAAAAAGTTGATAGCAGATTGCTTGTTTATTGTCACAACTGGAGTTGCTTTCGGCCACTTGGTGAACTTGTCAATGGCGACATACAGGAACTTGTAACCTCTGACGGCTCTTGGGAAAGGTCCCAAGATGTCCATCCCCCACACAGCGAAGGGCCATGTAGGAGGTATCATTTGTAGAGGTTGAGCCGGTGTGTGAATTTTCTTTGCATGAAATTGGCATGCTTCGCATTTCTTCACCAACTCAGTTGCATCCTGGAGTGCTGTAGGCCAGTAGAAGCCATGCCGAAAGGCTTTACTGACCAGCGTGCGGGAAGACGCGTGGTTCCCACACTCGCCTCCATGGATTTCTGCAAGGAGCTCGCAGCCTTCTTGTGATGCACCGCATTAGGACGCCGTTGGCACCGCGCCGGTAGAGATCCCCTTCTACCAACGTGTATCTTTTAGCCAATATGACTATCCGATCAGCGGATACATCATCGTCAGGAAGGAAGTTGTCTTTCAAGTAGCTCCGGATCTCCGAGATCCATGCATTGGAGCTAACTTGAGCATTTGAGTCTTGCGTGCTGGGCTGCTCGGAGCTTCCGGCAGCACCTACGACCCTTGATGGCTGCCATGGTAACAGGGCCATCGGGACCATCAGCTACGGGATGCTGATCTCGCCCCCTTCGCTCAGTTCGGCAGGCTGAGCTGTGGGTTTTGACAACCTCCGAACAAAAGTTCCGTCAAGAGTTGGAGCTCCGGTTGACGCTTTCGTCGAGAGTTCGTCGGCTTCAGCGTTGTGGACACACTGGACGTGGTGGAGGTCTAGGACTTCAAAGTCCTTCTGAAGCCTCTGGACTTCAAGGAGGTAAGCAGCTAGCTGGAGATTGTTGTAGGAGTATTCACCCTTCACTTGTGTAATGATGAGCTGTGAATCTCCCTTGACCAGCAGCTGCTTGACACCGTATGACAGTTCCACCTTTAGTCCGTAGATGAGTGTTTCATACTCCGCCATGTTGTTGGTCGCCTTGAATTCAAGGTGTGCCATGTATTTTACCTTCTACCCGGTTGGTGCGAGGAGAAGGATTCCAGCTCCGGCCCCCTGCTTTTGCATGGAGCCATCGAAGTAGACGATACAGTGAGGCTCCGTGAAGACCGGAGCCTTGTGTTCCGGCTTCTGCTCACTAGGGCCCCCAGGGTCTGATGGAGAGGGAGTCCATTCCGCCACAAAATCTGCCAATGCTTGACTCTTGATTGCTTGTCTTGGAACGAATTCGAGATCGAATTCGGCCAATTCCGCTGCCCACTTTGCAATATTCCTAGTTGTATGCAAGATTGCTCGAAGTGGGTAAGAAGTCACCACTGAAATCTTGTGAGCTTGGAAGTAATGGCGAAGCTTCCTGGAGGCGATAAGAACTACATAGAGCAGCTTATGCACCTCTAGGTATCAAGTTTTGGCGTCATGAAGTACTTCACTGATGAAGTACACTGGGCGCTGGATGGTCCGGACCCTCCCGGAGGGGCCCGGAGCTTCCTCTTCATTGACCCGGATCCTCCCGGAGGGATCCGGACCTTCTTCGGGGACCTCCGGGTCCTTGCTGGAGGGACCCAGAGTTTCTTCAGAAGCGACCTGGACCCTCCCGGAGGGGTCTGGGTCTTCTGAAGTAACTTCTTGTGGACTCAAGTCTGGGAACTGGGACCCAGACTCGCTTTCAGGAATCTCCAGACCCTCCCGGAGGGGTCTGGATTCCTGAGCATGGGATAGTTCTGGTCTCTCCACAACCAGAACCATAATGACGATTTCGTCAGTTGCTGAAATGTAAAGCAGCAAAGGCTCACCAGGGTTCGGAGCTACCAGAGTTGGTAGGGTGGTGAGGAGCTGTTTTGGCTCCTGGAACGCCTTTTCTGCTTCTTCAGACCATTGGAATGGTCCGGACTTCCTCAATAACTTGAAGAAGGGAAGTGCCCGTTCCGCCAGTCTTGAAATGAACCGGCTGAGGGCTGCTAGACATCCAGTCAGCTTTTGGACATCCTTGATGCGGGCTGGTGGCCGCATGTCTTCAATGGATTTGATCTTCGCTAGATTAGCCTCTATGCCCCCGGTGATTTACCTGGAAACCAAGAAGTTTTCCGGAGCTAACCCCGAAGACACACTTGTCTGGGTTTAGCTTTGTGCGGGTGACCCGCAGCTTGTCGAAGACAGTCTCTAAGGTGTCAAGGAGTGACTCCTTGTTCTTGACCTTGACCACGATGTCATCAACGTACACTTCCACTATGTCTCTAATGAGTTCTTCAAAAGTTTTATACATAGCTCGTACAAAGGTTGAAGCCGCATTCTTGAGACCAAATGGCATGGCTGTATAACAGTACAATCCATCTACTGTGATGAAAGAGGTATGCTCTTCATCTTCCCTAGACATTCTGATTTGATGATACCTAGAATATGCATCTAGGAAACACAGTAATTCACACTCGGAGGTGGAATCCACTATCTGATCTATTCTAGGTAGTGAGAATGGATCTTTTGAACATGCCTTATTTAGTGTTGTGTAGTCAATACACATCCGAAGCTTCCCGCCGGCCTTGGGCACAACGATTGGGTTTGCCAGCCATTTTGGATAAAAGACTTTTCGGATGAATCCAACTTCGAGCAACTTCTTCACTTCTTGTCGAATGAAGTTCTGTCGCTCCATGGAATGCTTCCGAGGCTTCTGATGCGCGGGTCGGGCGTCAGGGTAGATCTTCAGATTGTGCTCAATCACTTCCCTGGGGATCCCAGGCATTTGTGACGGTTGCCAGGCAAACACGTCGACATTAGCCTGGAGGAAAGCGATGAGCACGAGTTCCTATTTGTCATTCAGTCCCCCCGATATACGGGTGGTCTGAGTGGCATCGGAAACGATTTGGACGACTTTGACGGGAATGTCGGTGTCGCTGCTTGGCTGCACTCGAGGTGCAGAAGTCGAGCCTCGTTGACGAATGCTCGGGGGTTTTGGAGCTTGCTCATGCCTGGAGTCCTCCTCTTGCGTCATAGTAAGCGCATGAAGTTCTTTCAGAGCGGTTACTCCGGCAGTGCGATCTCCGCGGATCCGGAGAACGCCTACTGGTGTTGGCATCTTTAACACCAGGTAGCCATAATGAGCAACTGCCATGAATTTGTACAAGGCAGGCCTACCCAAGATGGCGTTGAAAGGTAAGTTGATCTGAGCAACGTCAAAGACCAACTTCTCAGTGCGATACTTCTCCAGGGTCCCGAAGGTAACGGGGAGAGTAATAGCACCGAGTGGGGTAATGGCTCTCGGACCTACTCCGGAGAAAGGTCGGGAGGGGTGAAGATCCAAAGGTCGGAGCTGAAGCTTGGTAAAAGCTTCAAAGCTTATGAGGTTCAGCCCCAAACCTCCGTCTACCATAACATGGTGGAGCTGAATGTTATTGATGGTAGGAAATACCATCAAAGGTAACTGGCCTGCTCCAACCATGACTCAAGGGCAGTCTGAAGCATCAAAAGTGATGGATGTGTCCATCCACTTCCGATGAGGCTCCGCCCTGGCTGTAGGAGCTACAGCGGCCATGTCCTGACGCATTGTCTTGAGGACGCGGCGGGAGGTGATGTCCCATGATCCACCAAAAATGGTGTTCATGGTCTTCCGACGCTCGTTGTCAGAGACGTCAGAATCATCGTCGACGGAGGTGTAGACGGCCTTTAGGACCTTTTTAGGATCCTGAAAACCTAAATCCTCTTCAGCCGGAGCTTCATCAACTTTTTTTTCCTTCCCTCTGTCGGAAAGGAACTTCTTCCCGGCGCTTGTTGTAGCGCTCGGTAAGGTTTTGGACCTCCCGACAGTCTTCCAAACTGTGGCTGTCCGTCTTATGAATTGGACACCACACCTTGGGTTTGCCACCGTCTTCAGAAGGCGGTCGAGGTCGCTTCTCGGGGCGTGGCCCTCGGCCACCCGGAGCTGCAGCAGCTGCAGCATTAGATGCGCCGGCCGACGGCTTCTTCTTGTCGTTGGTCTTTTTCTTCTTTTTGCCACTCCCGGAGGTAGTGGCTTCGCCTTTGGAGGATTTCTTGCGATCCTCCGGAGGTGGTTTGGAGTGCATTTCACGGCCCTCCGCAGCTCTGGCACATTTGTCAGCCAAGCTGAAGAGTTCCGTGACACTGGTGATCTCCTTGATCGCCAGTTTCTCCAACATCTTCTTATCCCGTACGCCCTGTCTAAATGCCACAATGACAGTAGCGCTAGAGATAGAAGGGATAGTGTTTCATACCTGAGAGAATCTTTGGATGAATGATCGCAGGGATTCTCCCCCTTTTTGCACGACTGCAAAAAGGTCCAGTTCGGTGCCTGGTCAGGTGTATGAACTCCCGAAGTTGGCGGTGAACTGTCGGCACAACTCCTCCCAACTGTTGATGGAGTTGGGTGGAAGGCTCATAAACCAGGACCGGGTTGTCCCAGTTAAAGCCACTGGAAAATATTTGGCCATTACGGCCTCATTTCCTCCAGCTGTCAGGATAGCAGTAGAGTAAATCTGAAGAAATTCGACGGGATTAACGGTCCCATCAAACTTCTCCGGCAGATGAGGCCGGAATTTTTGTGGCCACCTGACCATACGCAGATGCGTGGCCAGGGCTGAACAGCCTCCTCCTACTCCTTCAGGAGCAGGAATGTCCTGAGCTTCTCGTCTTTCACGAGCATGCTCGATATGGACTCGGCCGTCTTGTTGTCGGTATCGGCGATCAAGCTCTGCCCCGAGGTCATGAGTTGAAAGCCTTGATACCGTGTGAGTGTGTCGCGCCCTGGAGGGCAACGACATCACTTGCTGTGACGCAGCACGTCTCCTATTGTTGGAAACGTGCAGACCAAGTCTGCCAGACAAGGTCCGTCGCTGCGACGGGGCCCGTCCTGAAGGAGGAGGACCCTGGTTACTGATGCGGTCGGCTGCTGCCGCAACCAAGTGTTCCACATCGGCCCTCCACTGCTCCATTACATCCGGGGATGCATCCGGAGGTGGTGGGCGCTAAAGGAGAGCACGTGCTGCATGGAGCGTGTGTTCCGGGTCGTCATGATTCGCCGACGTAGTGATTGACACCGGTGCACCATCGCGCTGCCCAGCTTGATTTGCTGGTGGAGGCGGCGGTGGTGGAAGTGTGACTCCTGCTGGAACTGAGGTTCCTGCTGATGGCTGCATATTGGAGGGATTGCCCCCAGCAGCTTGAACAGCGGGATGACAATTGGATGATTCAGCAACAGAGTTCACCATTCTTGAAATCTCAGGCGCCCCCTTCCTGGCGCGCCAACTGTCGGTGGTTTTGATCCGGCAGATCTCCTGACACTACTAAAAGGGTTTACGGAGTTTGAACTTCGGTGTGGGCGTGCGGAGATTTAAGGAGGTGAAATGTAAAATGACACAAGAGACACAAAGATTTACGTGGTTCGGGTCGCCTGAGCGTAATACCCTACTCCACGGGGTGTGTTGGTGTTGTATTGGATATATGAACTCAACTCAGGTGACGTGAGTTGAGAGCGCGTGTGAGCCGATCAGACCAGATTAGATCAGATCATATTAGCCCCCCTATGTATCATTAGCCTGTCCTTTTATAGTACAAGGACAGGCCGTTACAAGTTGGCCTGGCCCGACATGTGGCCCCGGCGGCTACTAATATTGATACACATTTGATGCGCTTAATTACCCTTAATGAAAGAGTTATGGGCTTTGACAGCGCTGTTACTGGTAGTAAGGGTCGTGCGATCATGTGTCGTTAACATAGTATTAATGACACTTAATCGGGTCTTGAAGTCCTTGATTCCCCTTTGAAGATCCGGAGCCGTTGTGGAGTCTACCGGAGGTTTGAGGCTGAAGATCCGACGGTTGGACACGTGGCAGCTCTGGAGCATACTGTGGGGAACAGATAGGTCCGGTGCTACCAGACACGTGTCAGTCCTGGAGCTTCCCTCGGTCTGGGGTTAGGTCCGAGGGTGCTGTTATGGTACATAGCCCGGAGCTTCCCCCTTGTTGGCGGTAGCTCCGGTTTGATGGTACACGTGGCGACCCTGGGACTAACCATGTTGGGGAAGTGGGTCCGGTTATGTCTGACATGTGGGCTTCCAAAGGTCTTCAAATCAAGTAGATGACATTTCCTTGAGATCTTTGCAATCTCAAGGGGTATACGGTACCCAGTGTACCGACAGTGGGAAACTTTGAGTACTCGAAAGGGACCTTCCCTGCTGGGGGAAAGTTTGTACATCCCTTCACGAGTAAGTATTCTCCGCAGAACCATATCACCTTCTTCTAGCCACCAATTGTGCACATGCCTTTTGTGATAGCACCGGAGCGCCTAGCGGTAGCACGCATTTCGGACAGCTGCTTGGCACCTTGCCTCGTCGGCGAGGTCTAGGTCTTCATGTCAGAGCTAGTCCTGCGTGGCTTCGTCAAAGGTCCGGACTCGGAGATAACCCATGGTGATCTTTGGACGAAGGGTTGCTTCAGCTCCGTACACCAAGAAGAAGGGTGTCTCTCCTGTTGCCCGGCTGGGTGTTGTCCGACTCGCCCACAGTACAGGCAGAAGCTCTTCTATCCAGTTGGCGCCATGTTTCTTTAGGCGCTCATCATTGCACGTCTTGAGTCCCTTGAGTATTTCTGTGTTTGCTCTCTCAGCTTGGCCATTGCTTGCCGTATGAGCTAATGATGCGTAGCTGACTATTATACCGAGGTCTTTGCAGTACTCTTGGAATGTTGCACTTGTGAATTGGGTTCCCTTGTAAGTGATGACACTGTTTGGAACTCCAAATCTGCAGACAATGGACTTCAAGAATTTGATGGTTATTGCTTGTTGATAGTAACAACTGGAGTAGCTTCCGACCACATCATGAACATGTCGATGGCGACATATCAAAACCGGTACCCTCCGATGGCTTTTGGGAAAGGTCTCAAAATGTCCATCGCCCACACAGTGAATGGCCACGTGGCAGGAATCATCTGCAGTGACTGCACCAGTGTGTGAATCTACTTCGCGTGGAACTGGCACACTTCGCGCTTCTTGACCATCTCGACTGCATCCTGGAGTGCTATAGGCCAATAAAAACCATGCCAAAAAGGCCTTACCAACCAGCGTGTGGGATAACGAGTGGTTCTCGCACTCGCCTCTAGGATCTCTACGAGGAGTTTGCAGCCTTCTTTCCAAGAAATGCACCACATTAGAATGCCATTTGCGCCACGTCGGTAGAGATCACCTTCTACCAATGTGTATCTTTTAGCCAATATGACAATTTGCTCAGTGGATACACCATCTTCAGGAAGGATGGTGTCTTTCAAGTAGTCTCGGACCTCCAAGATCCATGCATCGGGACTGACTTGAGCTTTCGGATCTTGCGCGCTTGGTTGCTCGGAGCTTCCTGTAGCGCATACGATCCTTGGTGGATGCCATGGTAACAGGTCCATCAGGACCGCCAGCTTCGGGGTGCTGGACTCACCCCCATTGATAAGTTCGGCGGGATGAGCGACAGGAGCTGGTAATCTCCTAACAAAAACCCTATCGGGTGCTTGAGCCCCGGTCGAAGCCTTCATCGAGAGGTCATCAGCTTCTGCGTTATTTAGACATTGGACATGGCAGAGGTCTAGGACGTGGAAGTCTTTCTGCAACTTCTGGACTTCAAGTAGATAAGCAGCAAGCTGTGGGTTGTTGCAACTACATTCACCTTTAACTTGCTTGATGATGAGTTCCGAGTCACCCTTCACCAACAGCTGACAGACGCCATATGATAGCGCCACCTTGAGTCCGAAGATGAAAGCTTCATATTCTGCCGTGTTGTTAGTTGCCTTGAAGTCGAGGCGTACTATGTACTTGACCTTCTCCGCGGTCAGAGCGAGGAGAAGAATTCCAGTTCCGGCCCCCGGCTTTTGCACAGGGCCGTCAAAGTGGAGAGTTAAGTGGGGCTCAGTGAAGACGAGACCTTAGGTTCTGGCTTCTACTCGTTGAGGCCCCCTAGAGTTGATGAAGAGGATATCCACTCTGCCACAAAGTCAGCCAATGTCTGACACTTGATTGCATGTCGACGCAAGAATTCGAGGTCGAATTCGGCCAGCTCCGCAGCCCACTTGGCAATATCTCTCGTTGAGTTAGGGTTATGTAAAATAGCTCGCGGTGGAAAAGAGGTTACCACTAATATCTTGTGGGCCTGGAAGTAGTGGTGAAGCTTCCTTGAGGCGATAAGAACTGCGTACAACAGTTTGTGCACCTCAATATACTGAGTCTTGGCACCGTGAAGTAATTCACTGATAAAGTACACTGGCCGCTGGATGGTTCGGACCCTCCCGATGGGGTCTGAGGCTTCTTCTTCATTAACCCGACCCTCCCAGAGGGATCCTGATCTCCATATTGGTCAGTAGGTACTCCCTCGGATGAGAGAGGTTGATTTAAAGGCATCTCTCCTTTAGGATCCATGTCTGGGAACTGGGACCCAGACTCGCCTTCAGGTAGCTCTGTACCCTTCCGGAGGGGTCTAGGCTCCTAAGTTGAACATGTTTCTGGTCTTTCCGCGACTAGAACCATGCTGAAAACCTCCGTAGTTGCAGCAATGTAAAAGCAGAAGAGGATAACCAGGTTCCGGAGCTACCATAATTGGTAGTGTGGTGAGGAGCTGCTTGAGCTCTTGGAACACCTTCTCTGCTTCTTCGGACCAATGGAATGGTCTGGACTTCCTCAACAACTCGAAGAAGGGAAGCGTCCGCTCTGCTAGTCTGGCGATGAACCGGCTGAGCGAAGCTAGACACCCAGTAAGCTTCTGGACATCCTTGATATGGGCTTGAGGACGCATCACTTCTATGGCTTTGATTTTTGCCGGATTTGCCTCAATTCCTTGGTGAGTCATCAAGAAGCTTTTTGGAGCTAACCCTAAAGACACACTTGTCCTGGTTGAGCTTCGTGTGCGTCAAGAGCAGCTTGTCGAATACGGATTGAAGATTGTCGAGGAGTGAGTCTTTGTTCTTCATCTTGACAATGAAGTCATCAACGTAGACTTCCACTAGGTCCCTAATCAGCTCCCCAAAAGTTTTGTGCATAGCTCGCACAAAAGTAGAGGCAGCATTCTTAAGACCAAAATGCATGGCAGTATAACAATACAACCCATCTACCGTGATGAAGGTAGTATGCTCTTCATCTTCCTTAGACATTGGAATTTGATGATATCCACAATAATCATCTAGGAAATACAGTAGTTCACACTCGAAGGTAGAATCCACTATTTGATCTATTCTTGGTAGTGCAAAAGGGTCTTTTGGACATGCCTTATTCAAAGTGGTGTAGTAGATGCACATCCGAAGCTTCCTGCCGGCCTGTGGTACAACAACTGGGTTTGCCAGCTACCATGGATGGTGAACCATTCAGATGAATCCAGCGTCAAGCAACTTTTTGACTTCTTCTCTGATGAAGTTATGTCGCTCAACAGATTGCTTCCTGGGCTTCTGCTGTATAGGTCATGCGTTGGGGTATATCTTCAGACGATGCTCCATCACCTCCCTAGGGATCCCAGGCATTTGTGACGGTTGCCAAGCAAACACATCGACATTTGCCCGGAGGAAAGTGACGAGCTCGAGTGTGTATTTGTCAGTTAGATCTCCCGATATACAGGTGGTCTGAGTGGCATCAGAATCGATTTGGACGTCTTTGACGGGAACGTCGATGTCACCGCTTGGTTGCACACGTGGTGCAGAGGATGAGCCACGTTGGCATGACCTTGGTAGTTGTTGAGCAGGTTGCTACTTGACAAATTCCTCTTCTTGTGCCGTTGCAAGCGTATGAAGTTCTTACAGTGCAGTAACTCCAGCGGTGCGATCTGCTCAGATCCGGAGGACACCTAATGTTGTTGGCATCTTCAACACGAGATAACAGTCGTGGACCACGGCTATAAAACTATACAAGGTTGGCCTGCCTAGGCTCGCGTTGACAGGAAATTGATGTGTGCCACATTAAACACCAGCTTCTCGAACCTATAGTTGTCCCATGTCCCAAAAGTCACCGGTAGAGTAACCGACCCGAGAGGCATGATGGCTCCCAGACCTACTCCAAAGAAAGGACGTGAGGGCCTCAGGTCTGAGAGTTTGAGTTGGAGCTTCACAAAAGTTGCGAAACTGAGGAGGTCTAGCATCGCGCCTCCATGCACTAGGACATGGAGGAGCTGGATATTGTCAATAGTTGGGAAGACCATCAGAGGCAATTGTCCAGCTCCTGCCATGTTTTTCGGACAATCCAAAGCATCAAAAGTAACGGAAGTATCCAACTACTTTTGATGGGGTTCTGCCTTGGTGGTAGGAGCAGCGGTAGCCATCTCTTGACGCATAGTGTTGGGAATGAGTCGGGAGGTGATATCCTGGGACCCTCCATACATCATATGGAGAGTCTTTTGATGCTCATTGTCGGAGATGTAAGAGTCATTGTCGATGGTGTTGTAGATCGCCTTTAATGCCTTCTTAGCGTCTTGGAAGCCTAGCTCTTGATCTGACGGTGCTTCGTTGACTTTTTGCTTCCCTTCCCGCTGACGAAAAGGGGTTTCGTCTTAACGCTTGCTGTTGTGTTCAACAAGCCTCTTGACCTCGCGACAGTCTTCTAGATTGTTTCTTGTCGATCTGTGAATCGGACACCACATCTTTTCACCGTCGTCATCTTCATACGATGGTCGAGGTCGCTTGTCGGGGCGTGGCCCCCGACCACCTGGTGTTGGGGCAGCGGTAGTGTTAGGTTTGCCGGCAAGTGACTTCTTCTTGCCACTTGACTTTTTATTCTTTTTACTACTCCAGAGGCAGTAGCTTCAACTTTAGAGGTAGGTTACTTAGCCCTCAAAGTTGGTTTGGAGTACATTTGTAGGATCGAAGAGCACGTGAAAAGCTACCAGAGGGGGGTGAATGGTAGATTTAAAAATCTTACGCAGCGGAAACAATTAAACCCCAAACCCTTCGGCAGAAAAACAATCTGTTAAAGAAATCGTGTGTGAGACTAATCTAAACGTGTTTCACCGTAACAAAAGTGATATATATAAGAGAGAATCAAGTCACGAAGACAAAACAAAAAGAATCACTCAAATCCGTCGACAAGAACTCAAGTTATGATTGAAAGATCATACAAAGGTCAATCTGCCCTACCCGAGAAAAAACAGTTCTGGAATGCTGCAAAGAAACTCGTGTAGATCATAGACCACAAATCCAATGACCGTGAAATTTTGACAGATGATAGATAATGAAGTTGTGAAGACAACCCAAAAAGAATTACGTCAATTGGATTAGTAAAACTAGAGTTATGATAAAACCAACGACGAAAGGTAGTGCTGTCCAGAAACTCGACGAGTAAAACTTGTATGAAACAAGTCGGACGAACAAGGCACAAAAGTTCCTTCAAACTACGAATTCTATTCAATAGAACACAAGAGGAACAGCCCCAAAGTCGTGCTCCACGAGCTCTGGGCTCCCTTGCTTATATAACCAGCCCTTAGGCCAACCCAATACCAACTAGGACTCCAATCCTACTCAGATCACGAATCGTAACTTTCCATAACTGCTCAAGATTCTTCTATACGCAGATAGAAGCAATCTTAAGACTTCCAAACACCTTAGGAACGTATCCGACATTCCTAAACAACTCAAATTCGTGACCCACACGAAATCCTATAATAACCAACTCAAATCTTTCCATATTTGATTCAAACCCGACTCAGCCGCAGCCTGAGTCCATAACCTAGTCGGTTGGACCTTTCCGATCAATTCTTTACGTCCACATCTCTTCATCATGTCTCGAAACCATGTAGCCACGTCCATGCACTCCTTGCACACGTGCAAACATCTTCCAATGACGTCCATGATACCTTCATATGCATTGTTCTTGATTCAATCATGTTGCGCAACCTCCTGATCAGCTCAACCACAATTCCTCCTGAATTTGGTTGTTGGAACCTCATCTCCTCCCTGAGACTAGTCCAATGGATCCCGTCACCAGCCATGTCTTGAACTCAAGCAACACCTGCACATGAATAAACAACCAATCCATACGAGCCCAAGTTCTCGACTTGACTCAAGTTAGTTCCGAACACAACACCTTACGTGAGCACCTCACATAAGCATGTTGCAAAGCATATCAAAACGAAATCATCTATATCAACCAAAACACACCAAAAACTTATCAAATGAATACTAAGCAATCTTTCCAAGAATATAAAGCAAGTTCAAAACTTTACGAATGAAAAGCAGAAGCACTTCGGTCAAGTTCCGGACCTTGCCAGAGCAACCCGGAGCTTGAGCCGGAGCTAACAAGAGCTAGTAGAACCTAGCGCCAGAGCTTATCAAAGCTAGTACAACCAAGCTCCCGCCGGAGCTTACAAAACTAGCAGGACCTATCGCCGGAGCTAACTAGAACTAGTCGGAACTAGTAAACCCAAAAGCCAGAGCTAGAAAAAGTACGTCGGAGCTTACCAAAAGCATGCCGGAGCTATCAAATATATGTCGGAGCTATCAAAGACATGCCGGAGCTAAAAATAAAGCTTACCGGAACTAACCAAAGCTGGTCGGACCTTACCAAGAAGTCAGACCTAGCATCGAACGTAACCGGAGCTACCCAAACCAAGCCGGACCTACCGTCGGACCTTGCTGTAGCTCAGAGCTAGAGTCGAACCTTGATAAAAAGGTGTTTTGGTGATATTCAAAAACTTTTATCATCAAAGCCAAGTGTATTCACTACAAGCCAATGTATTCAGCACACATAGGTCTTACAATCTCCCTCTTGATGAATGCATTGGCAACACCAGTTAAAATCCGAACATTGGCTTATTCTCATTAAAAGTTTTGAAGACAATTTCTCCCCCTTTGTAAATCAAAAGTAAAATGAGAAGAAAAAATATCCCATATTATCTCTCCCCCTTTATTATCTCTCCTTATGCACATATTCTCTTTCTCTTCATGCTTATCTCTCCCGCTTTGACAATGTATTCAGCAAGTCATGAGATATAAAAAAATTATCTCTCCAACTTTAGTTGTTATGAGCATATTATAACATATACATATAACCAAAGCTCATCCAAGTCATACTATCAAGTAACTTACACTATCACATCAATGAGATACATAAAGTAGTGTAAGCCATGCTAGAGATCATATGTAATTTTCAATTTAAGCAAGTCATGATCTCACAAACTTAACTATTTTAAAACCTGAAAGCATGACACTAGTTGCTGCATTTTATTATTTTTCTAAGCATAAATTTGGATCATATGATATTTGCAAGAGATTATATGCGCATCTGCCTTATTCTAACCAACCAAGCCAAGCCTATGTCATTTGACAATCAGAAGCTTAAGGACATGGTTTTAGTCATACACAACTTCTTCCAAGTTCATATCTAAGTGCAATGACAAGCTATCTCAAAAGAAGAAGTGCGATGCATGCATATTCTCTTGATCTTTTCTCAATTTATATTTGCTCATAAAAACTCAACATGTGAGTTGATTACTTGATAAATTCTTAATGATTAAAAGCATTTGTGAGCATGCAACAAGTTCAAAACAGCAAGAAAGTTCGACCATGGCCAGATTTAGTGTAAGTAATTATTCCAATTACTAGACATGGCAAAAACTACAAAATGTATAACACGAGTGATGTAGTAAGAACTTGCAGCATGTAAAAGGAATCACAAAATCATATATGTATGAAATACTATGCTCATATTATTTTATTTCAGATTCACACATAGACTTCCCAAGTTTCAAAAACTCCCCCTCAATTTAAGCCATGAGGATGCATAACCCCTATTTCACTATGAATGTAACAAAAACGAGTGAAATCCAAAGGTTTTGTAAAAATGTCAGCCAATTGTTGTTCGGTATCTACATGGTGAAGCACAATGTTTCCTTTTTCAACATTATCTCGGAGAAAGTGATACCTAATGTCAATGTGCTTAGTTCTAGAATGTTGCACGGGGTTTTTAGCAATGCAAATGGCACTAGTGTTATCACAAAACAGTGGAACACTATCTAGATCAACCTCATAGTCCTTAAGTGTTTGAACAATCCAAAGAATTTGTGAGCAAGCACTAGCAGCAGCTACATATTCAGATTCGGCTGTGGATTGTGCAACTGAATTTTGTTTTCTAGAGGACCAAGCAACAAGAGAATTACCAAGAAAATGACAAGCACTGGAAGTACTTTTCCTATCAACCCTACAACCCCCAAAATCTGCATCCGAAAAAGCTTTCAAAGTAACGGTTGAGGAAGAAGGAAGAAAAATGTCAAATTCTTGAGTTCCATGTAAGTACCTGGGAATCCTTTTGACGGCTTGACGATGTGAAACACGTGGGGAAGCTTGAAACCGTGCACAAAGACATACGCTGAATTGTATGTCCGGTCTTGATGCCGTGAGGTACAAAAGTGATCCGATCATGCTTCTATATTTTTTTTGATCCACGGGTTCACCATATTCATCAAGTCCAAGTGTTGTTGTTGTTCCCATTGGTGTCCGAAGAGGCTTGCTTTTGTCCATGTTGAAGCGTCTTAGGAGGTTTTTGGTATACTTCGTTTGATGCACAAAGGTACCCTCCTTGGTTTGCAGCCCCAAAAAGTAAGTGAGTTCACCCATCATACTCATTTCAAATTCGGAACTCATCATTGCTGAAAACTTGGACACAAGATCATGAGAAGCACAACCAAAGATAATATCATCCACATACACTTGAACGAATAATGAGTCATTGCCATGCTTAAGCACAAAAAGAGTTTTATCAACCTTGCCCATGGTAAACCCCTTTTCAAGTAAGAATGTTTTTAGCCTATCATACCATGCTCTAGGGGCTTGTTTGAGACCGTATAAGGCTTTGGACAGTTTGTAAACATGATTAGGAAAATCTGAATTTTCAAAACCCGGTGGTTGTTTGACATAAACCTCCTCATCTATGTAGCCATTAAGAAAAGCACTTTTAACATCCATTTGATATAGCTTAAAACCTTTAGATGCTGCAAAAGCTAACAAAATTCTTATGGCTTCTAATCTAGCGACAGGAGCAAAAGTTTCATCAAAATCTAGACCTTCAACTTGAGTGAAACCTTGAGCAACCAACCTAGCCTTATTCCTAACCACAACCCCATCCTCACTTTGTTTATTTTTATATACCCATTTAGTTCCAATTAAAGTGTGGCCTAGAGGTGGAGGTACAAGTTTCCAAACATTATTTCTTTCAAAATTTTCTAACTCTTCTTGCATGGCAATAATCCAAGATTCATTAGTGAGTGCGTGTGATATATCTTTGGGTTCAAAAGAAGCAACAAAAGCAGAATGAGCATGAGAGTTTGGATCGCAAAACCTGGACCGTGTGACTCGTTCATTTAAGATTCCAATCATCTGTTGTGGGGGATGATCTTTGTAAAAACGTAGGGGAACAGATGTCTCACAAGCTTCTTCTTCATTGGGTTCATTGTAGATTGATGAGCTTGTGACTTGTGGACAATCAGGACCAGCATAGGTGATAGCCGGAGCTTGTTCAATGTCCGGAGCTGGACACGTGTCAACTTCGGAACTACTAGGCAGTATCACCGGCTCTTCTTCATCTTCGAAAGTACCCTCCCCCTGAGGATACGGATCTGGTCCTGCAACACCGGAGCTAGTACCTGGGCTAGCTTCAACAAAAGACACTTCACAAGTCTCCACAATTTTGTTACTATCAAGTAAAAGCACACGGTAGCCTCTAGTATGAGATGGATAACCAAGAAACATGCCATCAATGGATCGAGGTTCAAACTTATAAGGATTACCATGTTTCTTAACAGAGCATTTGCAACCAAAGACCCGAAAGTGTGTAACACTAGGCCTATGTCCAAATCGAAGCTCATATGGTGTTTTACCTAGCTTAGCACGCAAGAAAACACGATTTGAGACATAACAAGCGGTTGCTAACGCATCAGCCCAAAATTTCCTAGGAGTTTGATATTCATCAAGCATAGTCCTAGCCATCTCAACTAAGGTTTTGTTCTTTCTTTCTACAACACCGTTTTGTTGAAGTACATATGGTGAAGAAAGTTGATGATCTATTCCATTTTCAGCACAAAAGTGATCAAAAGATTGATTTTTAAATTCAGTTCCGTTATCACTTCTAATTGCTTTTAATGATCCTGGGTGATCAATTGATAATCTAAGAAATAAAGTTCTAAAGTGACTAAAAACTTCATTCTTAGACGCCATAAAGTAAACCCAAGAGTATCTAGAATAATCATCAACAATAACAAGAACATACCATTTACCTCCGAAGGATTGAACACGTGAAGGTCCTATGGTGTCAAGATGCAAAAGTTGACATGGTTCAATTGTCATGATCATTGTGAGAGGAGTATGTGAACCTGCAACCATCTTAGCATGTCTACAAGAAGAGCACACAATTTCTTTGTCCCCTTTAAGCTTAGGCAACCCACGTATGCGATCAAGAGCACTAACACGCGTTAGGTGATCAAAGCCTACGTGACCAAGTCTACGATGCCAAAAATATAAGTCCTTTGAATCATTAGCAACTAGACACCTATGCTTAGAGGAAGACATATCAAAATCAGCTTTAAAAACTCTTCCAAATCGAGACATGTTAAAAATAAGCTCACTATTTGAACCTACAACTTTGCAGCAGTTTTTATTGAAAATAATTTCTAGATTTTCATCTAGCAATTGTGCAACAGAAAGCAAGTTGTATTTCAAATTTTTAACAAGTGCCACATCCTTCAAAGTGTAGTGATCATTTACTCTAACCGAACCCTTAGCAATTATAGGAGTTGAAGAATTATCGGCAAAAGTAACATTCTCTACACGTGACACAAAAGAGAGGGAGGAGAACCAATCTTTGTTACCGGTCATGTGGCGTGAGCAACCTGAATCCACAATCCAAATGTTCTCCTTCCTCAAACGTGTAACCTACATAAAAGCACAATACATCGTTGACTCAATACTGGGGTTAGTCAAAAGGCATTTAGGAATCCAGTACTCATCGTCTTCATTATTGTGTTCTGCATCCTCCTGACTTGATCTTGATCTTGTTTTGCCCGCCATGAAACATAAGTTGGCCAGATCGTCATCATCTTCATCACTTTCAAAGTCTACATCACTTGAACTAAGTTCTTGAAGTGCGGTGATGAAGCTGTTAATCATCTTGCGTCCTATGGTACCCTTCTTTTTCTTTTTGTTGGAATTTCCAGAGGAGGTTCGGACCTTGCTTTGTTTTTCTTCCCGGGTGGTCGGACCTGAAAGGTTAGTGCATTCTGTACGAAAGTGTCCTGTTTTACCACATTCAAAACAGCGTTGAGGTCCGGAGCTTCCTCTCCTTCTAGTTCTCACATTTTGCAATGCTTTTGAGAATCTAGTAGAGATGAGTGCCAACTCCTCTTCTGGAAATTCTTCGATCTGCTCCAGGGTTAGTGAGGACAACAAAGCAAGAGTATTGCAGGATGATGATTGGCCGGAGCTAGACATATCACGTTGAGAAACAAATGCAATAGACTTATTGGGGTTCTTACGTGAGATTATGTCAATTTCATGAGTTTTTAACTTGGAATATAGCACATCTAATGTAAGAGAACTCATGACAGTTGATTCACAAATAGATGTTACTTTCATCTCCCAAATTGACATGTCTAACGCACTAAGAAGTTGCCTAGCATTCTCAGCATCAGAAAAATTTACATTGACACTATGTAAGTTGCTGAGAATTTTATTGAAACGAGCAAAAAGGTCATCGATAGACTCACCTGGTTGCATCTCAAAACGCATATATTCCTTTTTGAATATATCTTGTTTTACCTCCTTGATTGTGTTGGAGCCTTCATGGTAATCACAGAGAGCTCTCCAAACATCGTATGCTGATCGGAGGTGCGCGACACGATCAAAGTCGCTTTGAGTGAGTCCTTGGATGATCAAGTTTCGGGCTTTGTTGTTGTTGTCGACGTCCCTTAGGTTTATGGCCGTGACTTGATCATTGGGTGGCACTTCATAAGGCTTATACACCTTCTCCCATATTGCAAAGCCTTGTGCCTGGATGAAAGCCTCCATGCGTGCCTTCCAAACCTGAAAATCAATACCAGAGAACACACAAGGTTTGGCGGAGTACTTCTCCATGATGATTAGTCAAAAACACGCGCAAATCACAAAGATTAGAGCACCGTAGCTCTGATACCAATTGTAGGATCGAATAGCACGTGAAAAGCTACCAGAGGGGGGTGAATGGTAGATTTAAAAATCTTACGCAGCGGAAACAATTAAACCCCAAACCCTTCGGTAGAAAAACGATCTGTTAAAGAAATCGTGTGTGAGACTAATCTAAACGCGTTTCACCGTGACAAAAGTGATAGATATAAGAGAGAATCAAGTCACGAAGACAACACAAAAACAATCAGTCAAATCCGTCGAGAAGAACTCAAGTTATGATCGAAAGATCAAACAAAGGTCAATCTGCCCTACCCGAGAAAAAACAGTTCTGGAATGCTGCAAAGAAACTCGTGTAGATCATAGACCACAAATCCAATGACCGTGAAATTTTGATAGATGATAGACAATCAAGTTGTGAAGACAACCCAAAAATAATTACGTCAATTAGATTAATAAAACTCGATTTATGATAAAACCACCGACAAAAGGTAGTGCTGTCCAGAAACTCGACGAGTAAAACTTGTCTGGAACAAGTCGGACGAACAAGGCACAAAAGTTCCTTCAAACTACGAATTTTATTCAATAGAACACAAGAGGAACAGCCCCAAAGTCGTGCTCCACGAGCTCTGGGCTCCCTTGCTTATATAACCAGCCCTTAGGCCAACCCAATACCAACTAGGACTTCAATCCTACTCAGATCACGAATCGTAACTTTCCATAACTGCTCAAGATTCTTCTATACACAGATAGAAGCAATCTTAAGACTTCCAAACACCTTAGGAACGTATCCCACATTCCTAAACAACTCAAATTCGTGACCCACACGAAATCCTATCATAACCAACTCAAATCTTTCCATATTTGAGTCAAACCCGACTCAGTCGCAGTCTGAGTCCATAACCTAGTCGGTTCGACCTTTCCGACCAATTCTTTACGTCCACATCTCTTCATCACATCTCGGAACCATGTAGCCACGTCCATGCACTCCTTGCACACGTGCAAACATCTTCCAATGACGTCTATGATACCTTCATATGCATTGTTCTTGATTCAATCATGCTGCACAACCTCCTGATCAGCTCAACCACAATTCCTCCTGAATTTGGTTGTTGGAACCTCATCTCCTCCCTGAGACTAGTCCAATGGATCCCATCACTAGCCATGTCTTGAACTCAAGCAACACATGCACATGAATAAACAACCAATCCATACGAGCCCAAGTCCTCGACTTGACTCAAGTTAGTTCCGAACACAACACCTTACGTGAGCACCTCACATAAGCATGTTGCAAAGCATATCAAAACGAAATCATCCATATCAACCAAAACACACCAAAAACTTAGCAAATGAATACTAAGCAATATTTCCAAGAATATAAAGCAAGTTCAAAACTTTGCGAATGAAAAGCAGAAGCACTTCGGTCAAGTTTCGGACCTTGCCAGAGCAACTCGGAGCTTGAGCCGGAGCTAACAAGAGCTAGTAGAACCTAGCGCCGGAGCTTATCAAAGCTAGTACAACCAAGCTCCCGCCGGAGCTTACAAAACTAGCAGGACCTAGCGCCGGAGCTAACCAGAACTAGTCGGAACTAGTAAACCCAAAAGCCGGAGCTAGAAAAAGTACGTCGGAGCTTACCAAAAGCATGCCGGAGCTATCAAATATATGCCGGAGCTATCAAAGACATGCCGGAGCTAAAAATAAAGCTTACCGGAGCTAACCAAAGCTGGTCGGACCTTACCAAGAAGTCGGACCTAGCATCGAACGTAACCGGAGCTACCCAAACCAAGCCGGACCTACCGTCGGACCTTGCTGTAGCTCGGAGCTAGAGTCGGACCTTGATAAAAAGGTGTTTTGGTGATATTCAAAAACTTTTATCATCAAAGCCAAGTGTATTCACTACAAGCCAATGTATTCAGCACACATAGGTCTTACAACATTTCATGGCCCTACCAGCTCTGGCGCATTTGTCAGCCAAGCTAAAGAGTTCTGTGATGCTACTGACATTCTTGGTTGCCAGCTTCTCCAGCATCTTCTTATCTCTAAATCCCTATCGAAATGCAACGATGACAAAAGCGTTGGAGATAGAAGGAATGGTGCTTCGTACCTGAGAGAATCGCTGGATGAAGGATCACAATGACTCTCCTGACTTCTGTTGTATGGCGAATAGGTCCAGCTTGGTACCAAGCCGGGTGTTGGAGGTCCCGACATTTGTGGTGAACTGGCATCAGAGTTCCCCCCAACTATAGATGGAATCAGGAGGTAAGCTCATAAACCAGGACCTTGCAGTCCCAGTTAGAGCCACATGGAAGTAGTTGGCCATCACGGCCTCATTGCCTCCAGCCGCTAGGATGGCAGTGGAATATATTTGAAGAAACTCGACGGGGTTGTGTCCTGTCATATTTCTCTAGCAATTGAGGCTGGAACTTGGATGTCCATTCGACCATGCGAAGATGCATGGCAAGAGCCAAACAGCCTCCTCCAACTCCTAGAGGAGAAGGGTTTTCTCGAGCAACTCACCTCTCGCGAGCACGCTCGATGTTGACGCGGTCGTCCTGCCTCACGTAGTGGCGCTCGAGCTCCGACCGGAGGTCCTGAGTCGGGAGCCTCATCACCGTGTGAGTATGACGAGCCACTGAGGGCAGTGATGTCACTTGCTAGGAGGGCGCACTCTCCTGAGCTGCGACGCCGGAGGACCAAGTCTACCGGACAAGATCCTATTACGAGAAGGTGTCTGCCCTGCATGGGGCATACCTTGGTTGTTGATCACATTAGTTGCGGCTGCAATCAAATGCTTAACGTCAACGCACCATTATTCCAGCACGCCGGAGGAGCTCTCGACGCTAGAGGACGATGAAGTAGAGTCCGCGCTGCGTTCAGCATGTTCTCTGGGTTGTTCGTCGATTCCGTGATTGACACAAATTCACCATTATGTTGTACAGTGTTGGCTGCTGGAGAAGGTGGTGGTGGTGGTGTGACGCCTGTCGTAACAACAACGTTGGCCAGCTACTGCACATTGGAGAGATTTCCCCCAATGGGTTGCACAGCCGGTCCGTTGGATGAAGCGGCAACGGTGTTCACCATCTTGAAATCTTACAGACCCCCCTACCTGCGACACCAAATGTTGAAGTGTGGACTAAGACATTTCCCCCGGTACTACTAAGAAGTAGTCTGCGAGTTTCATATTCGGATGGGGTGCTAATCAAGATCAAGAATCAAGGGTGAACACAAAGAATTTTACGTGGTTCGGGCCGCCTGAGCGTAATACCCTACTCCATGGGGTGTGTGTTGATTGTATGAGTATAGCTTGAGTGTGTATGAGCTTACCTGAGATTGGATCAGATTGCCTTTCTACCGTGTAGCGCAACCCTTTTATTTGCCAAGGACTAGCTGTTACAGCATGTGCCTGGCCCGACCGGTGGCCCCGACTGTAATAAACTGCCCTATACATGATCTATGGAGTTAAGGGTGGTTAATAGCGTGATAATGTGTCTTAACAGCAGCGTTAACGGTCTTGATAGTCCTCTGATCATGTGTCATTAATATAGCATTAATAACACATTAACCAAGTCTTGTAACGGTCAATTGATAACCCTTGAATGTCTGCGTCGTTGGAGATCCCGCTGTCTTCCCATTGTAGACTTATGTGAGGGGGTGTAACATGTGGCAGCTCTGGATCTTCCCTCTGCGAAGAGGCAGATCCAAAGCTACTGGACTCGTGGCAGCTCTGGAGCTTCCCTCTACAAGGAGGCAGGTCTGGAGCTACTGGACACGTGGCAGCACTGGAGCTTCCCTCTGGGGGAAGGCAGGTCCAGAGCTACTGGACACGTGGAACCACTAGAGCCACCCTCAAGAGGGAAGCAGGTCTGGCACTGCGGGATACGTGTTGCCTCCATAAGTCGTCGATTCTGGAAGGTGGAACTCAACGCGTGTTCTTTTGGTACGAAGGTATACCTGGTATACAGTGTATCGACAAGTGTGTTTGCCATGCTTTCCCACTAAAAAAGTGTGCTTGATCCGTTGCTTGTTGGTTGGAATGAATAACTGAAAGAAATCTAGTACCATATCCAACAAATGTGGAACGCGGAAGTGTAGCTGACAAAAGAGTAATTGAACCAGCTTTTTCAGCTATTTACGCGAGTGAGTCAATTAATGTTGTTTGTTAGAGTAATAGTACCTTAATAAAGATTGTTAAAAGATGTAGATCTAGAAAGAATTCTAGTAGCTGAGCGAGGCTGTAAAAGAATCTCTAGTAGGTGGTGTAGAGGAA
Organism: Tuctoria greenei; assembly: GCA_036927565.1. Classification (NCBI taxonomy): domain Eukaryota; kingdom Viridiplantae; phylum Streptophyta; class Magnoliopsida; order Poales; family Poaceae; genus Tuctoria; species Tuctoria greenei. The sequence goes on along the minus strand of JAYESD010000007.1, from coordinate 110,352,987 downwards.
TAGAATAAGCCAAGCCCTTCTTTTTCTCTTTTCTGCCTTATCCGCTCTTGAATGGCATTTCATTCTGCATGTAGAAAATAGAGCTCATTGTGCATAGCTATCATTGAAAGACCCTCTCAATAGTAAATTAAACAAATAAAGTGAATAACGTCCTCAGTCCTACTCTTTTTTTACATGATGGGTGAAGTCCCGACCTTACCCTACAAGGAGGCTATGGCCAACTTATTAAAGAGAAGACAAATGCAGACACTCACAACCTATTATCTAGAACAAGTCGATGATAACTGGATACCTAAGCACACGTTTGTAGACTGGACTTCATAGGCAACCATGCGGCATGTTCATCCTCTCATATTTTTCGTAGGTGCACTCCAGGTCCGGCACTCATGAATTTCTTTGTACAGTACCTGGTTTTAGTATTTCGAAATTCAGCTTGAAATTCACTCCCATGTGGAATCGAAATCAGGACCTGAATAGTGCATCTGGCCTACTCTATTACGTCGACCACCTTCGAATTCTCTATATGCCAAGAGCCTGTAATGGTGATAGAACTATTGGAAACTACCCAACGATGAGCGGGCCTGAGATCGCCTACCGGACATTCCATTGCTTGAAAAATTTAGCCTAGATCTTAGATGGAAAGATTGAAGAGCTCTAGGGAAGGTCTAGAAAGGATGGTCGAACAGGCCACTAGAAAGCAACAATTCAGCCGTAAGTTTGGACACATTGGATCTCGTTTTAAAGTTCCCATTGACGACCAAAAGATTAATTCCTCACGGGCCTCACTCCCATGCTTTACTTTCGGCTCCATTGATCTTACTCCAACCTAAAGAGTACACCATCTTTCTCAACGTGCAAGGGATTATTATATAAACTTAGTCTTGGAAAGCTTATCAAGAGTAGCTCGGCATCAAGAATCTATGATGGAAGAATACCCCATTGCTTTCTTAGAGGAATAGCCGCTCTTTTATCACAAGAAAGATTACCGGTCTCCTCCTTAATAGAGAGTCGAGGAATAGGAAGAGAATTCACTAGCACTCTTAGAAAGCAAGAAGGAGGTCCCCAAGCACAACAACCATGCACCTAGTAATGAATATGCAGTCTGTCGAAATCCTCTTTATGTGATACCACTTAGGAACGAATGTGGAGCCTATCGGATATCCTCAAAGTCCTCTTTATATGATACTTTGTTTCTTATGATGATCCGCCCGGTCGACAATAACTAAGTGCTGACTGGTACATTCTAGGTGGAGTTTCTCGTGAGCATTTTTTTGCTTTTTTTATGAACATTGTTATTACTTTGTTTTTAAATTATTGTTCCCGGGTTTCATAGTTAAGTATTATTGGATTTGTTGTGAGTGTTGCTCATATGGGTCCAATAGAAGAAAGTAGATGGAGACATCAACCACAAATGATTTTCTTTCTAGTTTAGTCGTATCACATATTGATGACTTAGTGTAGTATTGATCAGTGAACCATTGCGGGCAGAAAGCATTATCTATGTCAAATATTTACCTCAAGCATCACTTAATCAATTGGTGCTCTCTGCAGAAAATTTTCGCGCAAAACCTACTCATGCTCTCTCGACCTAAGGGCGACACTCAAATGAGAGGCGGGTGTTACAGAGGCTTGTCTCCTAGTATTGCTATTTTTATCTCTCGCGCGTTCTCTCCCAACACTTGGCAAAAATGTTTAGCTCTTGCGCGCTCTCTCAACCTAGAAAACGCAGCTCCTGAGAGCGAAGTCGCCGTCCCTCTTGCCCAATTTGCTCTTCATCATTGTCGCACTGCCGCCGTCGACCCAGACCTTCGTCATCAGAGAGTTGAGCATGCTGGAGCACGCCGTCTCGTCCCCTATCCTCGGAGCACACCGCCACCTCGACCCCAACCACGGTAATTGGTATGAGCATGTTGTCGCCTTCACATTAGTGGAAATGTTCTTCCTATGCCTAGAGCATGCCGACCTGCTGTCATTAGAGAGTTGAGAAACCACCACTCCGACGCCTCCGCCAGCTGGTCCCGAAGCACACCGCCGCCTCGTCCCTTGTCCTCGCAGCACGCCACTACCACGATCGTGTCCTTAGAGCATGCATTTCAGTGATTTTATTGAATTTTAGGATGTCCAATGAAGGCTCATCGTTAATGAAGTCATTGATCCAAAGGGAGAATTTTCATTACGGTATACATTCATCTTCCTTATTTATGTCCAATGCATAAGTAATGTATTAGTTTTGACTATTAATGTATATAATGAATTCTGATTCGCAAACCCTTGAAATTGAAGGAATAGTGGTTGACACTAGCATTTGTCATCCCAGTGAGTTTGATTTGTACCTCTGTAGCCATGCTGGAATCAAGGTACATATGCGATAATGGTGTTGCTCTCACGAGTTTTTGATATGAGGCTATTAATGCATCAGCCGAATGTAAATTGTTTGTTTTTTCAGGGGACAAGCACACCAGCTCACTACCATCTCCTTTATGATGAGAACAATTTCTCTACTGATGCTTTGCAGATGCTCACCAACTGCCTGTGCTACAAGTAAGCTCTGTACTCCATTCACTAACAGTTCTTGTGTTTATTACAATTGTATACCAATTTGTTCCTAATCCTTCAGATATTTGCTTCCTGATGTTACTGTTTAAGTGAATATGACTGCAATTTGATAATGTTTTATATGATTTCAGTGATTTTATCGAATTTGAGGATGTCTCAATCAGAGCATTAGAGGCTATGAAGGCTCATCGTTAATGAGTCATTGATCGAGAGAATTTTCATTACGGTATACAGGATTAGATGATGACAGTTATGATGTGTGTAATTATACTTTGTAATCAGGATGAACAGGGGGCATTCTTTGTGTAATTAGTATACTTGATAACCACGTTTGACATTTTGTAAATATTTGATTGGTCAATATAATTTAAAGTGTGATCTTTTTGCCTATACATATGTTCATGTATATGTATGTTGCAGACACTGACAATGCGGCTGCCAAATCCTGGCTAGCTCCAGGATGCAGCCAGCAACCAAGATAATCAGGGGTGGGGGCACCTAATAGAAGACCCTGCATGTAAACAATCCACGACGAGCTGTAATAGACAATGTCTGCGACGAGCTTCCTTAAAGCACGTCTCAGATCAATCAACAATACCGTGACGGGCTAACATAAAGGTCGTCTTAGATCAGTCAATAAATTTGCGACGTGCTGTATTAGAGCTTGTCTCGCGTGTATGCTGAAGGGCGACGCGCGTGACTCATGTCTCCAATGACCCTGTAAAGCACTTTTGTTATGACTCAAAGAAACGAGACACCCTATCTTTGAGCTTGTCTCGCACTTAGCTGATCGCCGACGCGCCAGCAGCTCGTCTCTGATGACAATGTAATGTGAGACGCGGCAACGGAGACACACCGTTTGTTCATCTCCCTGCTTCGTTCGGGCACGTCTTGGATGAATCTTTCTTACGTAGTGCTCTGGCCTACTATTTAGATCAACAATCTAATTTAACTACCCTGGATCCATCCAGAGCTATATTCCAATGGCATAACCTGAAAGCACTCGAAGTGAGAACATGGAAATCATGAAATAAAATTACGTAAAGGTAGATAGTTCACCATATGTTGCTATGAGTTGCAGTCAGACCGGTTGTCGCTATGTCAGGCCTGCACTGCACTCAGCTGAATGAGGGTCTGTAGTGATAGCTGCATCGATTTTGGCCAGAAGAGCTCATATAAGTGCGCAACAAGAAGGAAGCCAGAGAAAAATATACTGGCCCTATGTAACATTGCAAAGCAATAGTTCTTGTAACCTATTTGTTAATAAGTTTGTAGGACCTTGGGCGGTAGCAAAAATAGCAGTGTTAATAGGTGTTGAAACCTGTTTGGTGATGTATTGGATTTTCCAATTTGCTAATCAATTTTTCCAGTGTGAAGTGCTAGTAGTACTGAGGTCACATGATACGAATTTTTATGCTAGCTGCTAGTACTAACGTCACCATACAAGTATTTGTAGCAGCTCGTGTTCTTGTGTATGTGTTCTGTGTGTTCAGGTTGACGAGATAAAATAATTAAATGAAGAGATATAAGCAGATGCATGAGATACGATGATTCAAAGGAGAAGTACATATCTGCATGCAGGACGCAAACCAACCTGAGGCCTGAACCAAATGATCACGTCTCTGCTGTTTTTTTACTAATAGATGTACAAGCAGCATGCAGCTTCAAAGTCGCTGAGTCGAAGTGGCTCACATTTGCATATCAGGACCCACACGTCATGGGAAGTTGATATTGTTTACGGCAGCCATCCTAACCAAGGTAATTAACGAATTATGTTGGCTGCAAGCCATGGGATTCGGCAGTTTCCATGGGGAGTAGGTAAGGAGCAATCCACGCTAGGGTCTACATATAGCTAAGCCAAAAGACTTACCAGGCGAGCGTACGGATGAACAACAGAGAGAACCTTTGTTCCCTGTGGGCACATGCATATTAGTTCACCGCTCACCAAGTCCTATACTCCTAGGTCTGCTCAAGGTTGAACAAAGACACATGTGGGAAGGCCCATTATTCACACTATAAGTAGTAAATGGCTGCCCCCTAACTCTAATCCTAAGAGAGCCTCTACCACAACAGCCGTCGCACAATAGTTCTCGTCCCTCACACGTAATACGCGTGAGATTGCTGCTGCAAGAAGGATCTGCTCCACGTCTCCTTCCGCATCCAAGGCTGACTGCGGAATCTGCAATGGTGTCACGGAACGCTAGCACGTTTTGGCGCGGGGTTCGTCAGACCGTACGACTACCTCCCCATCGGCTACAAGTCTTCCGTTGTGCCACATGACACGAAGGTATATCTATGATCAATCGCATCCAAGCGTTCCTGTTTTGCGCGGTTAATTTTATTGTGTGCTAGCGAGTAGCATCCCGCGTATTTCCTAGCTAACAGTGGCATCAGAGCCGTGCTTGCAATGTTTTTGGTCTAGATGAAAATTGTGTGTTTTGCTGTAGAACGAATGGTTTTGACGTAAAGGATGACGAAAAATTAGACCATTTTATCCGTGCTTGCCTCCTTATTAAGTGACTCACTAAATGGCCGTCTTCATTATAGCGTGTAAGCGTTACTTGGCTAACTAAGAGGTGGCGCGTGCGCTGAGTAAATTAGTTTGATGCACGGCGTGAACTACTATATAATTTGAAATGTCATGTCTGTTAATGTGTAACAGTATGTGAACAGTCTGTTCTATCCGTCACCGACTGACGGGGCTAAACATGTGTTTTACAAAAACACATGTCACATGCATTCCATAGAAACTTCTAACTTATCTTTGCAGGGAATGATATGAAACTATGACCTTAAAATCATGTGAGATGATTCGTGTAATTATTTGTGTCCTGCTTGACACACGTTAATTATAGCCGGGTTGGGGCTGTCGCATATTGTATTCGGCCTGCGTGCCGGCATGTGGAGTGCCCATGTGATGTAATTTTATTTATTTTAATTGCTATTATTGTGTAATAGCCAATAAAATGATGTAATTATCGACATGAGGCAAGCACGAGCCGGCGCGACCACCACTAGACGGACGAGCAGTGGCGTCTAAGGAGTAGATGCTTATGTTGCATATGTCTTCATGTGCTGATTTTTGTTGGCGAAGAAAGGCCATGCTGTCATAATAATTTGATTATTTGTGATATTCATGTTTATGCACTGTCTGTGATGATTGTGCAAAATCCCTCGTGAAAATTAAGTTTTTGATGCCTTTCCAATAGCTGCAACTATTGGGTCATGTTAGTTGATGAGGGACCTGCCAAAGCAGGGTTTCATTATCTACCTTGGGGTCTGCCAAAGCAGGGTGCCATTTTCTAACTTGGTCTATAGGGTGGTGTTGGACACCAGAACACTGTATTGGTTTGATTGACGGAGCTATCAAGTCGGACATGGACTCTGGGGCATAAACGTTGGGAGCCAGGAATAGGATGTCACCCAACAAATGAGAGTCGCATAGGATGTGATTGGCAATGGCTGCCTACCTTGTTCGCTATGATGCTAGCGGTGATGCCAAAGCTCACTAGTTTCATAGAAAACATTGGATCTCATCCCACTATGCTACGTCGGTGAGACATTAACAAAACATATTGTGGTCTTTCATTAAAAATTGTTTTAATGAAAGTAGTGCTAACTATTGCATATATTTGTTCTTGTGGAAAATGTCGAGCTCCTCGAATTTTAATATGCAATCCATCCTAGACAAAGAAAAACTAAATGGAATTAATTTTGTTGACTGGAACCAAAATCTAAGAATTATTCTTAGACAGGAAAAGAAAGAGTACATTCTCGATACGCCTTACTCTGATGAGCCTCGGGATGTCGAGCACAACTCCAATGTATATCGTGCTTATGTGAAGCACACTGATGATGCAGTGGATGTGCAATGTTTGATGTTTGCTTGCATGAACTCTGAGCTGCAAAAGCAATATGAGAGCACCAATATATATGATATAATCGTGAGATTGTGTGGTATGTATAAGAACCAGGCAAGGGTCGACAAGTTTAACACCTCAAATGCCCAATTTGGTTGCAAGCTTGCTGAAGGTGCTCCGGTTAGTCCTCATGTAATCAAAATGATTGGTTGCATTGAGAGCTTGCAGAAACAGGGTTTTCCACTCAACCACGAATGGCTTTCACAGATAGTTTTAAGCCTTTCACGTTGAACTATCACATTAATGGCTTGAAAAAGGCAATAACTGAACTGCATGGGATGCTAAAAATAGCAGAGGTGATTCTTTAGAAGGCTCCTAGTCATGTGATGATGGTACAAAAGGGTAAAAAGCATAAGCACCCAACCAAGACTAAGACCACTGAATGTAAGACTTTCGGGCAAGTTTCTAAGGCCAAGAAAAAGGCTGGCCCTTCTTCTGACGATGTATGTTGGCATTGCAATACTAGTTGACATTGGTCGAGGAATTATGAGAAGTACTTGGAAGAAATAAAGAAAAAGAGAGGTGGGATCTCCACTCAAGGTATTAACATTATTGAAACTAATCTTGCATTATGTTCTAATGAAGAATGGTATTTCATACTTGTGCTATGATTCACAATTGCAAATTATTGCAGGCGCTGAGAAGAACTAAACGGTTAGCAAGAGACGAGATGGATATACGCGTTCGAGATGGAGCAAAGGTTGTTGCATTGGCTGTCGACATTTACCCACTCATATTACCCTCTGGATTGGTGCTAGAATTAAATAATTGTTATTTTGTTCCTGTACTCAATAAGAACATTATTTCTTCTTCATGTTTGAATAAATAAGACTATGATTTCATAATAAAGAACAAATGTTGTTCTATTTTTATGAATGGAATGTACTATGGCCATTGTACCGTTTTGAACGGGATTTATGATCTTGATCAGGAGAGTTCTAAAATCAATAATGTAAATGTTAAGAGAATGCACTCTAATGACTCAAATCCTACATAGGTGTGGCATTGTCGTTTAAGCCATATAGGCAAGAAACGCATAGAGAAACTCCATAAAGATGGTTTCCTTGACACATTTGATTATGAATCTAGTGAGACATGTGAGTCATGCTTTCTTAGTAAAATGACTAAGGCTCCCTTTGTTGGACAAAGCGAGAGAGCAAGTGAGTTGTTGGAAATAATACATACTAATGTGTGTGGTCGAATGAACTCAGTCGCAAGAAATGGTTATCAGTATTTCATTACATTTATCGATGATTTAAGTAGATATGGTTGTATCTATTTAATGAGAAATAAGGCTGAGTCCTTTAAAAGGTTCAAGGAATTCTAAAATGAAATACAAAATCACACTGGCAAGACAATTAAATTCATGCAGTTGGATCGTGGTGGAGAATATGGTGAGGTCAGTGATGAGTCATGCAAATCTTCCATTGTACTTTTGGGGTTATGCACTAGAGACGGTAGCATTCACACTAAACCTTGTTCCATCTAAATCCGTGGAGAGAACGACATATGAGACATGGACTAGGAAGCGTCCCGGTTTATGGTTCTTAAGATTTGGCATTGCGATGCTTATGTGAAGCGTTTGATGCTAACTAAGCTTGAACCCATATCTGGTAAGTGTGTCTTTGTGTGTATCCAAGGGAAACCAAAGGACACTATTTTTATAACAACCAATGAAACAAAGTGTTTGTTGCTCCTGTCGATACCCTACATACCAGGTACCTCTTAGTACCATGAAGAGTACAACGGAGTTCTACCTGCCAGAGTTGAAGGTCTCCTCAGACCCCACATGTCACATTGCACCGGACCTGCTCCCCTCATATGGATAGCTCCTGGGTCAACACGTGTAAAGGAAAACCGGGACTAAACCCCCAGCAGTGAGGAGCTCCGATGCCAACTCGTGTACAACAGCCCCGAACCTAACCCCCGGTAGAGAGGAGCTCCGGTGCCGACACATGTACAACAGCCCCGAACCTAACCTCCCGTAAGGGAAAGCTCTGGAGCTTCCACGGGTGGAGCTTCCGGACCTTCATCGACGTATACACTGGCAGACCTCCTTCAGCACGAACAATCAAACGTAATTAAATCAGCAGTTAGAAGATGTAATTACGTGTCGTTAATGCTGTATTAACGACACGCGATCAGAGCACTGTTAATAGGTAACGCAGCCATAAGGCATGTTATCACACTATTAATCATGCTTAATACTCTTTAGATAGTGTATTAGGCCATTAAATACGCCAGTGCCACATGTCGGGCCAGGCAAGCTTTGTAACGGTCAGTCCTTAGAACTATAAAAGGGTTGTACCACACTTACCCAAAGACATCGGATGTCATCTCATATCAGCTGATCTGATCCAAGCTAACAGGCATACTAGTGAACAGACTCACACAATACAACACAAACCCCGTGGAGTAGGGCATTACGCTCAGGCGGCCCGAAACACGTAAATCTCTGGTGTCATCATCTTGATCTTGGTCTCTGCGTACCCCAACCATAACAAGAACCTCCGCGGGCTGCTCCTTAGCAGGTCCGGGGGAAGTGTCATTTCAAACACTCGACATTTGGCGCACCAGGTAGGCGTGTAAGGGTAGTCCCGAGATCACAAGATGGTGAATTCAGCTGCTAGATTCTCCAATGGCAACCACGCTAGACAACCTACCGGAGGCAATCCCTCCGACACCCAACAACCAGCAAGTGCCATTGTTCCAGCAGGTGCTATGGCACCACAGCCACCATCTGTTTCGGCAAACAATGCTGGTCAACAAGATGGGGGCATCTGTGTTGATTACTGCATCGACAAACAACAACCCTGAGCACGCGCTCATTGTTGCGCGAGCTCTCCTACAACACCCACCGCCTCCAGGTGCACCCCAGGGTGCTATGGAGCAGTGGAGAGCTGATGTTGACCATCTGGTCGTAGCTGCGGCTGCAGGCATCAGCAATCAAGGACCTCCACCTCGGGGCGAGCGCCATCACAACAATGGACCTTGTCAGGCCGACTTGGTCCACAAGTCTCGCAATAAAGGAGATGTGCTGCCCTGCTCCTCAAGGAGTAGGAGGAGGCTGTTCTGCCCTGCCATGTATTTGCGCATGGTCAGATGGCCACATAAGTTCTGGCCTCACTTGCCGGAAAAATTCGACGGGACTGTCAACCCCGCCGAATTCCTTCAAATCTACTCCACAGTCATACTGGTTGCGGGGGGTGATAAGGCTGTGATGGCCAATTACTTCCCGATGGCTTTAACTGGGATTGCAAGGTCCTGGTTCATGAGTCTTCCACCCGACTCCATTAATAGTTGGTCGGAGCTACACCAGCTGTTCACTGCCAACTTCAGGATTTCTTACACCCGGCCTGGCACTAAACTGGATGTGTTTGCTGTAAAGTAGACATCAGGGGGATCGCTGCGGTCCTTCATCTAGCGATTTTCTCAGGTACAGAATACTATTCCTTTAATCTCGAGCTACTCTATTATCGTTGCATTCAGACAGGGTGTTCGAGATAAGAAGATATTGGAGAAGCTAGATATTAAAGAAGTTACCAGCGTCACAGAACTCTTCAGCCTAGCCGACAAATATGCTAGAGCTGCGGAGGGCCGTGAAATGCATTCTAAGCCAGCTTCGGACGCCAACCAGAAGTCCTCCAAAACTGAAGCCGCTACCTCTAGTGGTGGCAACAAGAAAAAGAAGCCCAATGGCAAAAAGAAGCCGTCGGTCGGTGCACCAGTCGCTGCTGCTACTGCAGCCCCTGGAAGTCGGGGGTCACGCCCCGAGAAGCGACCTCATCCTTTATCAGAAGACAACAACAGTTCTAAAGCATGGTGTCCAATTCACAAGATGAACGGACACGCCTTGGAAGAGTGCCCAGGAGGTCCAGAACCATATCGAGCGCTATAACAAACGCCGGGAAGAAGCTCCTTTCTGTAAGAGGGAAGGAAAACAAAAAGTCGACGAAGCTCTGGCCGAAGAGGAGTTAGGTTTCTAGGACCCCAAAAAGGTCTTGAAAGCCGTCTACAACACTGTCGACGATGACTCTGATGTCTCTAACATCGATGGAAGACCCTAAACACCATCTATGGCAGTTCTTGGGACACCACCTCTCGCCATATCTTCAAGACAATGCGGCAGGACATGGCCTTGGCAGCTCTCACTGCTAAGGCAGAGCCATATCGGAAGTGGATGGATACTCCCATCATTTTCGATGCTTCGGACTGCCCCCGAAACATGATCAGGGCTGGCCAACTCCCGTTGATGGTGTCACCCACCATTAACAATATTCAAATCCACCATGTAATGGTGGACGGAGGTTCCGGGCTAAACCTCATAAGCTTTGAAGCTTTCGTTAAGCTTTAGCTCCGGCCTTCAGACCTTCGCCCATCCCGACCTTTCTCTGGATTAGGTCCGGGAACCATTACTCCTCTCGGTTCCATCACACTCCCAGTGACCTTCGAGACCCGGGAGAATTACAGAACTGAGAAATTGGTCTTTGACGTTGCACAAATCAGTCTACCGTTTAATGCCATTATGGGCAGGCCAGCTTTATACAAGTTCATGGCCGCAGCTCATTGTGGGTACTTGGTGTTGAAGATGCTAACACCCACGGGTGTTCTTTGGATCCGCAGAGATCACACCACAGGAGTTACCGCTCTAAAACAACTTTATGCGCTTACCACTGCGCAAGAGGAAGCATCTGGAAAGGAGCCAGCTCCGAATCCTCTGAGCATTCATCATAAAGGCTCTACCTCCGCACCCTGTGTGCAACCAAGCGGCGACACCGATGTTCCCGTCAAGGTCGTCCAAATTGGTTTCGATGCCGCTCAGATTACCTGTTTATTGGGGGGTCTGTGCAACAAATAGGAACTCGCGCTCATCACTTTCATTCGGGCTAATGTTGACGTGTTTGCCTGGAAACCGTCACAAATTCCTGGGATCCCTAGGGAGGTGATTGAGCACAATCTGAAGATTTACCCAAACACACGGCATGTACACCAGAAGCCCCAGAAGCAATCAATCGAGTGACAAAACATCATCTGATAGGAAATCAAGAAGTTGCTCGAAGCTAGATTCATCCGGGAAGTCTTCCATCCAAAATTGCTGACAAACCCAGTTGTTGTACCCAAGGCCGGTGGGAAGCTTTGGATGTGTATCGACTACACCACCTTCAATAAGGCATGCCCAAAGGATCCATTTCCACTACCTAGAATAGATTAGATAGTGGACTCCACCTCCGGGTGTGAGCTATTGTGTTTCTTAGATGCATATTCTAGATATCATCAAATCCAAATGTCTAAGGAAGATGAAGAGCATACTGCCTTCATAACAGTAGATGGATTGTACCGTTATACTGCCATGCCATTTGATCTTAGAAATGTTGCTTCAACATTTGTGCGAGCTATGTACAAAACATTTGGAGAGCTAATTAGAGACTTGGTGGAGGTGTATGTTGATGACATCGTTGTGAAGATCAAAAACAAGGAGTCACTCCTTGACAACTTACAAGTTGTCTTCGACAAGTTGCACACCACGCGCACCAAGCTGAACCTGGACAAGTGTGTCTTCGGGGTTAGCTCCGGGAAGCCTTTGGGGTCCTTGGTGACTCACCGAGGAATTAAATCAAATCCGGCAAAGATCAAGGCCATAGAAGATATGCGGCCCCCAACCCGCATTAAAGATGTCCAGAAGCTAACTGGATGCCTAGCCGCGCTCAGTCGATTTATCTCAAGACTGGCAGAACGGGCGCTACCCTTCTTCAAAATCTTGAGGAAGTCCAGAATGTTTCATTGGTCTGAAGAAGCAGAAAAGGCGTTTCAAGAGCTGAAATAGCTCCTCACCACACTACCGATATTGGTAGCCCTTAATCCCGGTGAGCCTTTACTACTTTACATTTCGGTAACCACCGAAGTTGTCAGTATGGTCCTGGTTGCGGAAAAATCGGAGCCACATCCAATCCAGGAGTCCAGACCCCTCTGGGAGGGTCCGGAATCACCTGACGACGTGACTGGGTCTCAGCTCCCAGACACGGAATCTCAAAACGAAATGCTAGGAAATCAACCTTATTCGTCTGAGGAGATTCACCTGGCTGACCAAGATGATATGGATCTTTCTAGTGAGGTCTGAGTCGAACAAGAAGGAGTTTTGGACCCCTCCGGGAGGATCCAAGAAGCACAGCATGAAGGTCCAGAACCCTCCAACAGGGTCTAGGTCGATGGAGAGGAAGCTTCGGGTCCTTCTGAAAGGGTTCGGTCCATCAAATGCCCTGTGTACTTCATCAGTGAAGTACTCCACGGCATTAAGACAAGATACATTGAGGTGCATAAACTGCTTTACGCAATTCTTATTGCCTCAAGGAAGCTTCGTCACTACTTCCAAGCCCACAAAATATCAGTGGTAACTTCTTTTCCACTGCGTGCTATTTTGCATAACCCTAATTGTATTGGGAACATTGCAAAGTGGGCAATGGAACTGGCTGAATTCGAACTAGAATTCGTGTCAAGACAAGCAATCAAAAGTCAAGCCTTGGCTGACTTTGTGGCGGAGTGGACCCCATCTCCATCAAACCCTAGGGGCTAGAGTGAGCAGAAACCAGAACTCAAAGTTCCGGTATTCACCGAGCCTCACTGGACCCTCTACTTCGATGGCTCCGTGCAAAAGCAGGAGGGCGGAGCTGGAATCCTTGTCTTGGCTCCAACTGGGCAGAAGGTCAAGTACATGGTACACCTTGATTTTAAGGCAACCAACAACATGGCGGAGTATGAAGCTCTCATCTACGGACTCAAGGTGGCACTATCTTATGGTGTAAAATAGCTGTTGGTGAAGGGAGATTCACAACTCATTATCAAACAAGTCAAAGGTGAATGCTCCTTCAACAATTCTCAATTAGTTGCTTACCTCCTTGAAGTCCAAAGGCTTCAGAAGGATTTCGAAGTCCTGGATCTCTACTATGTTCAGTGCCTTCATAACACTGAAGCCGATGAGCTCTCGACGAAAGCCTCAACCGGAGCTCCGGCTCCTGATGGAATCTTCATCCGGAGGTTGCCAAAACCAACAGCTCAACCTGCCGAACTGAGCGAAGGGGGCGAGGCCAGCACCACGAAGCTGGCAGTCCCGATGGCCCTGCTACCATGGCGTCCACCAAGGGTCATAGGTGCTGTCAGAAGCTCCGAGCAACCCAGCACGCAAGACTTAGAAGCTCAAGTTAGCTCCGATGCATGGATCTTGGAGATCTGGAGCTACTTGAAAGACAATATCCTTCCTGAAGACAGTGTATCCGCTGACCGGATTGTCAGATTGGCTAAAATATACACATTGGTAGAAGGGGATCTCTATCGGCGCGGTGTCAATGGCATCCTAATGCGGTGCATTGCAAGGGCAGAAGGCCACGAGCTCCTTGCAGAAATCCATGGAGGCGAGTGTGGGAACCATGCTTATTCTCAAACGTTGGTCGGTAAAGCCTTTTGGCATGGTTTTTATTGGCCTACATCACTTCAGGATGCGGTTGAGCTAGTGAAAAAATGTGAAGCGTGTTAGTTCCACACAAAATAGATTCACACACCGGCTCAATCGCTACAAATAGTACCTCCTACATGGCCATTCGCTGTGTGGGGCATAGACATCTTGGGACCTTTCCCAAAAGCCATCGGAGGTTACAGGTTCCTGTATGTCGCCATCGACAAGTTCACCAAGTGGCCGGAAGCAACTCCAGTTGTAACAATCAACAAGCAATCAGCAATCAGGTTCTTGAAGTCCATTATATGCAGATTTGGAGTTCCAAACAAAGTCATAACTGACAACGGAACTCAATTCACAAGTCACATTCAACTTAGCTACGCCTCAGTAGCTCATCCAGCAAGCAATGACCAAGCCGAGAGAGGAAATGCAGAAATCTTAAAAGGACTCAAGACGCACACATATGAGCGCTTGAAAAAGCACAGAGCTAACTGGATTGAGGAGCTTCCATCCACATTATGGGCGAACAGGACAACTCCAAACTGGTCAACCGGGGAAACTCCATTCTTCCTGGTGTACGGAGCTGAAGCAGTCCTTCCTCCGAAAATCACCTTGGGGTCCCTCCGGGTCCAGACCTTCGATGAAGCCACGCAGGACCAGCTCCGACGTGAAGACCTTGACCTCGTCGACAAGGGAAGGTGCCAAGCAGCTGTTCGGAATGCACGTTATCGCCAAGCGCTCCAGCACTATCATCAAAGGCGTGTGCACAAATGACAACTCAAGGAAGGCGATCTGGTGCTTCGGAAGATACTAACTCGTGAAGGAATGAACAAACTTTCCCCCAGTTGGGAAGGTCCATTCTGAGTGATCAAAGTATCCCGACCCGGATGCGTTCGCTTGGCAATGGAGGATGGGACTCCACTTCCTAATCCTTGGAACATCGAGCACCTCCGTAAGTTTTATACTTAGAATCACGAAGGTGAGTCTGTAATAACACATGATGTATGTTATAGAGTCGATAAACAGACAGGAGTAGGTCCTCTGGGAGAACATCCTAACCCCTCCGGGAGGGTCTGGGAAGTTCAAGTACACTTCATACAGTCGCTGCACTAAAAGTGTAACTACCTACCCTGGTTTACTACAAGATGTATAGCGCACTTAGCTTGGTCCCGCACCCTAAGTGTGTCCTTGTCTCCCCTGTAAACCAGACCTATAATGAAAGATGACATTGTGTGAGAACAGACTCCACATGCATTTATTTTTGTACAAGGCTCGATCTATCAATTTATCGTTTTTAACCTTCTTGTCTATAATGAAGTTTTTACCTAAATTATTCATATGTGTTGCAAGCTATATTGTTAATCTCTTTAGGTCTTAACATGTTGTATAGTCTACTTGCCTGAACACCAAGCCAACATAGGTCCAGAGTGTGCTATCGACTTAGCCTGGTCCTGCACCCTAAGTATGCCACTCTACCTACACTCCGGCGGGCCTCAGTAGGGTGAGTACTAAAAAAGCATATCGGTCCGGAAGAGTTACATCAATATACTCGCTGCCATATCGAATTGCTTTGGGGTAAAACTGAAATAAGAACAATAAGACACAAATGATTTATAGACAAGAGGACGAATTTTACTTTTTCCTTGTATTGAATGTGCAGGAAAAACAGAAATTCTAAGCTCCGACAACAACTGGGAGGCCTAAATTCAACTATTTGTGTGGTGACTTTAGGAGCCACCAAGCTCCTACCGTCAACGTTGTATATGTTGATACTGGGCACTGACGGACCTACCAAGCACCGCCAATCCCAGTGGGCCTGATATCGACGCCTCAGAAATGAAGACTTCGGACCTGAAGTCTAAAAGTACGAAGTGTTCAAAACATCAATATACTGTCAAAACTTGGTATATGTACACATTCCAATTGTACACATATACCGGGGGCCAACAAGACAGAGCATATTATATTGAAGGCAAAAATAAAGTGAAGTTCATGGGCAAAATGGATTTCATTAATTTGAAGCACTGGATTATAAAATTGGGATTATAGTAAAAAGCAAAGGGAAGAAGTCCTAGCTACTAGAGGATCTAAGTCCTGCGGAAGAATGAGGTGACCTCCTTAGCAACCTCTTGGATGCTAGCCTTGGCGGCATCTTCCTCTTTGGCAATGGGACCTTTAAGCACCAGGTCCAGGGAGAATTGCGGGTCTCTGCTTACGTAGCATGACAACACATATTCTTCCGTGTTCGTAGCCACAGACTTCCCCTCTGTCTCCATCTGATCCGCAATGACATCTCCCATCGCGTCGAGCTTGTCGCCAGCAGCATTGAGGGCCACTAGCGCTCAGTCCAAGTCCAGCTCCAGGTCGTCCGGACATACAGGACTGAACCGTAGTGGTGTCAGCGCGTTGTTGGCTCGCCCCAAGAAGTCCCATACTTGGATGGACTCAGTCTCCTTCAAGTTCCGCAGATCCTCCAGCGACTTCTGGGCAGCCGCAAGCTCCGAACCCTCCCGGGTGAGGCGCTCGACCAATTTAGCATGTTGCTGCATACTCTCAACAACTTGCTTTACACGGTCGGTCAACTCCGTCTCCCGAAGGTGGATGCTGTTCCGCCTCTAAGCCAAGTCCTTCTCCCTGCCTTTCACCTTCCCTTCCCTGGCGGCAACGTCAGCTTCCCTTTTCGAGAGCTCCTGCCCCATCTTCTAGTACTTCTTCTTTTCATTTTCACTCCACCACTCAAACTTCTTCGAGCGGTGCGCCAAATTCTGTTCACCCAGAGTCAACTTCTGGGTAACTTCCGCCTCTCTTTTCATAATATCCTCCTGCTGCTCCAGGAGCTTTTCTTCCCTTGCCTCCAGGTCTGCCCGACGCTTTAGGAGAACCTCGTTCAATTCTTTGATGTTTTCGTGATGCTCAACAGCAGCATCACGCCTCTCCTTGGCTTGCTCAAGGATTTCCCTAGAGTTAGCGTCGAGCGCCCGAATAGCAGCCTCCTTCTCCTCAAGCAGCTTATCCCAATACTCTAACCGCGCTTTCTCCCCTTTTATCCACTCCTTCTTGTCAGCCAGCCTCGCCAGGGGTATATCTTTGACTTCTCCCCTGTGGTCCGGTGCTACCACAGGAGCTTTGGGCGAGGACTCCGAGTCCAAGTCCACGACAGCTGGCGCCGGGGCTGTCGCAACTTCTGCCTCCACTTGAGGAGGAGGCTCAGTGCTTGAAGGCGGAGCTTCGGTAGGTGCAGCTCCGGCTGCCGCGACATGCGCCGAAGTTCCTGACCCCTTCTTCGACACCCTAGAAATAAAGGGAAGAGAAGATTAAAGACACATCAAAAACTAGACTAGCATTTTAGGGTGAGCAATCAATGCTTACCTAGGGATACTACCACCCCAATCGCCTTGGAACCTTTTCTTTTGAGGCCCGGAGCTAGATCCCACCAAGTCTGATGAGACTACGGCTTCGGGCCTCAGTTGAGGACCACTCGCAGCAGCCGGAGTCCTTTTGGCCGGAGCTTCTCTTGGCCGGGAAGAACTTCCGGGCCTGGAGCTTTTAGTCGGCACTCAGGCCGGGGTCGACTGCCCGAAGCTGACACCTCTTGAAGTCGCTGGCACCAGGGCAAGGGTAGCTGCAGAAGACCTCCCCCGCTGGGGAGAAGGAGTTGTGGTACAAGGAGCAGGTCTGATAGACCTCCCGTTAGCGTGCTTCAACTTTCTCTTCCGGGTGGAGGGCTCGGATGACTCTTTACCCTTGCCCTTGCTGGTGTCTTCAATCCTCCGGCTCGGGGCAGAGGCAGGACCACCCTCGGAAGCTCCAGGGATCACCAACCTGGTGGTCGGACGCCTTTCTACCTCACCAAGGTCGTCAAGCACTGGTATACTAAACTGCGCCTCCATGTTCAGAGGGAGGAAAGCTGCCGGCAGAACAAAGTCATTGTCGTTGACGTTTATCCATGCTGGAACTTCTTCAGATGAAGCTCCAAAGCTTCGTCGTTCAAGTTGGATTTCAGACTAGTTTCAATCCGGTCGTCATCCATCACGCTATTGAGGGCCCATGCGAGCTTCTCCCTCTTCTTCAGCGGAGCCCATATATTGACCAGGAAGTTGCAGAAGACCATATGAGGAGTCACTCCATGTTCCACACATTCGCGGATCCTAGTCAAAACAGGGTTGAAGGCATCTTACAACACCGAAACTACACTCCAGGCGTCAGTGTCAACGTTGGGGAGACCTTCGGGCAGCTCCAACTTCTCGTGCTCCTCTGCTGCAATGGTGATCCAATCTTTCTTCCAGTCATCCAATTTGCCGGAAGGAAACGACTTCAAGTATTTGAAGGGGCAGTTCTTGCTCTTCACAAAATAGTAGAATCCAAGAAGCTCAGTCCCCTTGCCAGTGGTGTGGATGGTGAAGAAGGTGCGGAATAGGTCGACGCACGGGGTAATACCCACCCACATCTCGCAAAAGTGGACGAACGTCGCCACGAGAAGAAGAGAATGGGGGTCAAGGTGGTACAGTTGCAGACCATAAAAGTCTAGCAGCATAAAAAGAAAAGAAGAGAAAGGTGGAATGAATTCCACCATGGCGTACACCGAGAAGTACACCATGTCGCCACTGCGCTCCTTCTTGAACGGGAGCCTGCCAATGCGAACCAAATGATTGAAGGAGTCGTTGGACCACCCCATATAGGTCTGAACCTTCTTCAAATCATTGTCACTCTTGAGGCGGCTCTTTGGGAGACCCAACCCATCGCGACAAAGTGGAACAAAAGAAGGGAAGTTAGGCGCAGTTTGGGAGGCTCTGAGCGCAAATATGATTGAAGGCGTAAAGAGTCCTCAAACCGAACGCACTTTCCCTCTTAAGTAAGCCTCCGCGACGCCTGGATGGAAACCACAGAAAGAACGAACGCACTTTTCAAAAAGTCTAGCCCATAAATGACGAGTGGGTCTGGGGCCACCACGACGAAGAGATCGAGGTTCTTACCCAAGGCGAACCGTTGTCATGATGAGTGGCGGGAAACTCAATGGCGGCACCCTGACAGGGCGCGCGAAACCGATACGGTTTTCGTATTGGGAACCGCCGACCTTCAATTGCGTGAGATCCTCACTCAAAGATCTTATCTGCCGCATTCTTAACAAGCCACGCGTCAATGGTTCACTCCCGAACCATCACTCCAACAGCATATTAGAAGACTCTTGAAATCGAAGCGCGAGAATCGAGAATGGCCCCACCTCTGATAGAATAACTTAACCCAAAGGGTTTCTACCAGAGGTGGGCCCAGGGGCCACTATCGATACCCTACGCACTGGGTACCCCTTAGTACCGTGAAGGGTACAAGGGAGTTCTACCTGCCAGAGTTGAAGGTCTCCTCGGGCCCAACATGTCACATTGCACCGAACCCGCTCCCCTCATATAGATAACTCCTGGGTCAACACGTGTAAAGGAAAACCAGGACTAAACCCCCAGCAGACAGGAGCTCCAGTACCAACATGTGTACAACAGCCCCGGACCTAACCTCGAGCAAAGAGGAGCTCTGGTGCCGACACATGTACAATCGCCCTGGACCTAACCTCCTGTAAGGGAAAGCTCCGGAGCTTCCATGTGTGGAGCTTCCGGACCTTCATCGACGTATACACTGGCAGACCTCCTTTAGCATGAACAATCAGGCATAACTAAAGCGGCAGTTACAAGATGTAATTACGTGTCATTAATGTTGTATTAACGACATGCGATACAAGCACTGTTAATAGAGGTAACGCAGCAATTAAGGCACGTTATCACACTATTAATCATGCTTAATACTCTTTTAGACAGTGTATTAGGCCATTAAATACACCAGGGCCACATGTCGGGCCATGCAAGCTTTGTAACGGTCAGTCCTTAGAACTATAAAAGGGTTGTACCGCACGTACCCAAGGACGTCGGATATCATCTCATCTCAGCTGATATGATCCAAGCTAACAGGCATACTAGCGAACAGACTCACACAATACAACACAAACCCCGTGGAGTAGGGTGTTACGCTCAGGCGGCCCGAACCACGTAAATCTCTGGTGTCATCATCTTCATCTTGATCTCTGCGTACCCCAGCCATAACAAGAATCTCCGCGGGCTACTCCTTAGTAGGTCCGGGGGAAGTGTCGTTTCAAACACTTCGAAAGCTCCAAATACGGTGTTTCTTTGGGAAAGAGTTTTCTCTTGAAAGAAGCTAGTGGGAGCACAGTGCATCCTGAAGAAGTTCCAAAAGCACATGTTGATGTACCAATCTTCACTGATGAGGCACAACAAGATGAGCCAGTAATGGTATCTGATCAAAATGTTGAACCTCGGCCACAAAGACCAATACGGCCCCGTTGTCCAAAAGTGAAGTACACATTGCTTACCACAGGACAACATGACATATTGTTGTTGGACAACAATGAGTCGAGCACTTATACAAAGGCAATGATGGGACCGGAATCTGAGAGATGGCTTCAGGCCATGCGATCCGAATTGGAGTCCATGGGAGAAAATCAGGTTTGAACCTGATTGATCCACCAAATGGCATGAAACCAATTGAGTGTAAATGGATTTTCAAGAAAAAGATAGACATTGATGGAAAGGTTCACATCTATACAACACGACTAGTATGGTTTCTGTGAAATCCAAGGTGTCAATGATGGCAAAACATTTTTGCGTGTCATAATGCTGATGTCTATTCGGATCCTTCTAGCAATTGCCGCGTACTATGATTATGAAATATGGCAAATGGACGTCAAAACAACTTTCCTTAATGGAAACCTAAGTGAGGACGTGTACATGACACAACCTAAAGGTTTTGTTGACCACCAAATTGCTAGAAAAGTATGTAGGCTAAGGAAGTCTATATACGGGCTAAAACAAGCATCTCGAAGTTGGAATCTTCATTTTGATGAGTTAGTCAAATTGTTTGGCTTATCAGAAAATGTAGAAGAGCCTTTTGTGTACTAGAAGGCTAGTGGGAGCACACTCATATTTCTGATCTTGTATGTGGATGACTTACAACTGATTGGGAATAATATCTTATTTACGGAGGATGTAAAGGCTTCGCTGAGAAAAAGTTTCTCTATGAAGGAACTTGGAGAGGCATCCTACATTATGGGCATAAAGATATAGAGAGATAGAACTAAACGCTTAATTGGATTATGCCAAAGTATGTACATTGGCAAGGTGTTGAATAGGTTCAACATGAAGGACTCCAATAAAGGATTCATAATGTAGGTACCCTGCGGAACAAGTACCCTTGCGTAGAAGAAGAAGCGTTGAGTCCAACTCTCCCAGAGAGAAGACCTTCAGAGGTCGCGTGTCTCGTAGTGCCAGACCTACCTCCCTCCTAAGGGTGGCTCTAGTGTGGCCACGTATCCCATAGTGTCGGACCTGCCTCCCTCCTAAGGGTCACTCCGGTGCTGCCACATGTCCCATAGTGCCGGATCTGCCCCCCTCCTAAGGGTAGCTCTGGTGCTGCCATGTGTCCCGCAGTGCTGTACCTACCTCCCTTCTAAGGGTGGCTTCGGTGCTGCCACATGTCCTGCGGTGCCGCACCTGCTTCCCTGCCAAGGGTGGCTCAGGAGCTACCACGTGTCGGACCCTACCTCACTAATGGATGAATCCTGAGATCTCCAACGGCGCGGACATTCGAGAGGCTATAAATCAGCCATTAAAAAACCTATTTAACGCGTCATTAATCCCACATTAATGATGCACGATCAGAGGACCTTCAAGTGTGGTAACATTGCCATCAAGGCACGGTATTACTCAAATAAGCCACTGTTAAGCGTCTAGATCATGTACATGGTGTTTAATACCGTCGGGGCCACCTGTCGGGCCTCGGCTATACTGTAACAGCCAGACCTTGGCAAATAAAAGGTCTGCACTGCACGGCGGGCAAGGCTAAGCTGATCTAAGGTCTTACAAACTCATGCAAAGCATTACACGCTCAAGCATACATACAACACAGCTCGTAGAGTAGGGTATTAGGCTCAGGCGGCTCCAACCACATAATATCCTTGTGTCTCATTGTTCTTGAGATCTTGAGTTTACGCCCATCGAAGTGTAGCAACAACACTTCCCCCGATACTACTAAAGCGTAGTCTGCGGAGGTTCGTATTCGGATGGGGCGCATAAGATCACGAACAAGATGATGACACGATAGTTTGTATGTGGTTAGGGCCGCCTGAGGATTATACCCTACTCAATGGGATGGTTGTTGATTGTATGAGTGTGTGGCGAGTGTCAGTGATTGCTTATATGCTTGCGAGCTTAGTTGTCCTCTACCATGCAACACAACCCTTTTATATGCTAAGGACTGGCCGTTACAGTACATGCCTGGCCCGACAGGTGGCCCCAGCTATATTAATCACCCTATACATAATCTACTAGTATTATGAGTGATTAACAGTGTGATAACACGCCTTAATGGCGGCGTTACCTGTATTAGCAGTCCTCTGATCGTGTGTCATTAATACTGAATTAATTACATGTTAATCAGGTCTTGTAACGGCTATTTAATAGCCTCTTGAATGTCCGCGATGATGGAGATCCTCTAGTCTTTTTGTTACAGGCTTAGGTATGTAGGTCTAACACGTGGCAGCTCCGGAGCTTACCTTTGTTGTGAGGTAGGTTCGGAGACACTTGACACGTGGCGGTATTGGAGCTTCCCTCTACTGGGGTTAGGTCCAGGGCTACTGGACACGTGGCGATACTGGAGCTTCCATGTGAAGGAAGGTAGGTCTGGCCCCGCAGGACACGTGGCAGCACCAGAGCTACCCAAACGAGGGATGCAGGCCCAATACTGTTGGACGCGTGTTGCCTTCGAAAGTCTTCAACTCGGACATAGGAACTCCTTGGTTTTAAGTGCGGTATCAAGGGTACCTGGTATCCAGGGTACCGATAATGTCCCTCTTAAAAAAGAATCTTCGCGGACTACATCTTAGTAATACCAGGGGAAGTGTCGTTCGCACACTTCGACAGGCACGCCAGGTAGAGGTCTCTCAAGAATTTTAAGATTGACCATGGTGAACTTCACTGCAGCTTCCACTAGCCCAGATGCATGGTCTAGGAGAGGCAATGAAGTTGGCGACACCTCTCGTCGTCCTGGTGGCAATCCTGCCACTGATCCACAAGTTGGAGCTCCAGGACAACAGCCTAGAAAGAACGGACCACCACCTGCTGCAGCAACTGTTGTTACTGGTCAGTTGCAGGATGGTTTCTTAGCCTCGGCCACTGAATCGAACTCAAGCCCAGAGAATGTGCCGACTGTAGTGCGGGCTCTTCTTTAGCATCCACCTGCGCCGAACGCACCTCCAGCAACGCTGGAACAGTGCGCAACGATGTCGACCATCTGGTCGCCGCTGCAGCAACATCGCTCAACAATCTGCCTCAGCCTGAGCTCACGCAGGCACCTACATGCAACATGACCTTGTCGGGTGACTTGGACCTAGGCCGTCGCGGAGGGGACATGCGTTGTCGCATCAGACAAGGTCTTGCACCCCTTCGATGGTTTGTTGTACTCATACGGTGTCCAGACTCCCGACAGGAGACCACAGGGCAGAAGTCAGTCGTCTTTATGTGGAGCAAGATGGTCATGTCATTATCGAGCGTAACCGCGAGAGAAGACGCATCCTAGAGGAGTCTTCCCCTGTAGGATCAAGTGGTGGCTGTGTGGTGCTCACACCACACCTTCGCATGGTGGAGTTGCCACCAAAGGTCCAGCTTCATCCGCTAGAGAAATATGATGGGACTGTCAACCCTATCGGATTCCTGCAGATCTACTTTACTGCCAACCTCGCGATAGGAGGGAATGAGGCTGCCATGACCAATTACTTTCCAGTAGCCTTGACTGGTACTGCCCGATCAAGGTTCATGAGCCTTCCCCCCAAACTCCATCTACAGTTGGGGATAGCTATGTTGTCAGTTCACCACCAACTTTTGGAGTTCATACACTCGCTCGGGCACTGATCTGGATCTCTTTGTCGTACGGCAAAATCTGGGAGAATCACTATACTCCTTCATCTGGCGGTTCTCCCAGGTAAGGAACGTTATCCCTTTTATCTTCAATGCCTCCGTTGTTGCTGCATTCCGATAGGGTATTAGAGATAGAAGATGTTGGAGAAGTTAGCCACCAAGAACGTTCAAGACGTTACGGAGCTCTTCAGCCTGGCAGAAAAATGCGCCAGGGCTTCTAAAGGGCGTGACTGGCACTCCAAGCCAATCGCGGGGGCAGGAGCGCCATCTGCTTCCAAAGCGGAGGCCACTGCCCAAGGCAGTGGTAAGAAGAAGAAGAAGGCAACTGGCAAAAAGCCACTTGCCGGTGCACCTACATTTGTAGCCACAACGGCTCCAAGTGGTTGGGGTTCGTGCCCCAACAAGCGTCCATGACCGTCATAAAACGACTACAACAACAAGATGTGGTGCCCGATACACAACTCTTCGGGTCATAGCCTCAAGGATTGCCGAGCGGTCAAAAGAATGGTCGAACGTGCCTAGCAAAAGCATTGAGAAGACACGCCTTCCCGCTAGTGGGAGGGCAAACAGAAGGTCGACGAAGCTACATCGGAGCAAGAGTTAGGCTTCTAAGGTGCCGAGAAGGCATTGAAGGCGGTCTACAACAACGTCGATGACTCCGACACCAGCTCCAACAATGAGCGGAGGAGGACTCTCCATATGATGTATGGAGGGTCATGGGACATTATTTCCCAGCGCGTGGGCAAAACCTTGCGTCGGCAGGTAATTGTTGTAGCTCCCACCGTCAAGGTGGAGCCCCATCGGAAGTGGATGGACATTCCAATCACCTTTGACACCTCTGACTGCCCCAAGAACATGGCCGAAGCTGTGAGGACCGGGGTCCTGCCATTCCAGGATCACATTGGGTGGTGTCGTGCGATGCGACACCCAACAGCACACATGAAAAGCAACACAAAATAACCAACACAAATCTTTATTTCATAAGATAATTCTTTTTTACAACATAAAGTACAACACAATGGAATATACATACTCACTCCAAACCTAACTAGGCACAAGAGAAGGCGTCTATGCCCGCAGATGCTTTCCACTAGCAACACGAAACAAAGAGGCAGTGGCAAGGTTATCCCGTGAAAGATACACTTGACAAACTTGAGGTCTAGCGGACAACCCTCAACATAAGCATAAGCTATAATATACCTGCAAAAACAACAATATAGCAACCGTGAGCACAAGGCTCAGCAAGACTTAACCGTCTCACCTAAAGCATTAAATTCTACATGCTGGAAACTTAAATACTAGAAAGCTGAATTTGCATAAATGAACTCACCGAAAGTAAATACATAGTTGTCAGTTTTAAGGTCGCATACACAATCCATGGGCATAGCATCATTGTGAATTCCACAATCAAACAAGAAACTCTTCATCCATGATGATACTTGCTCAAAGTTGCATAAGCTTCATTCAAGTTAAATGTTTGGGAATGATAACTTTATTGTGCTATTTCTGATTCAGTCAAGGTTGCAATACAATATATTATTCATAGCAGCATATTCATAATCTTTCCACTATTCTTTATTACTATGTCAAGACTCAGTGACCAAGTATGCTCAATCTATAACCGTGAGTGACAGTCATTCGAATCAAAAACACCCGGACTGCACAACACGTACGCCCATACTCGGAGTTGCATCAGCACACTCCCCCGATGTTGCACGCAGCCACCTTTCCCTAGATTCAACCACATTGAAACAGTTCGGTCGACCTGAACAGTGAGCTCCCCTCAAGGTGCACCTCCGCTGTGAGATGTTCATGAGTGACTTGACTCCCACTGTACTAACAGCCAACAACATAAGCCAAATAAAAAGGTTCCAACATAGAACTCTTAAGGTACATCGGTTTCCTGGGTCCTATATATCCAGTATTCATTCCGATACAGTTCAAACTTGTTCAATGGGGCCAAGCACGGGACGGGCCTTAACTGACACAGATGGGGCTATAATCCACCTCCCAACACCTGCCTCTCCATTACCGACCCAGGCACGATGTGGGCAAAACAACCTACACAAATCCCCGTCCACGTCTCATCTTAAAGAGTTAACGTTACAGTAACATCCCGCAAGTAGGTTTCCCTCACTTGATTTCTCTTGCTAGTAGAATTCAACGACTTTACTTGTGGTCGATAAAATATGACCAGCCTTGCGAGTAGTATCCAACATACTCAGCTTCTACCGTTCTTCTAACTAAACATTAAGAATAGCAATATAATCCGAGAGAGTCTTAAACTACCCACCCACTCCAAGGATTATTTGAACATGCATGTGGAGTATTCAATCAACATTGACCTATTGCACATATCAAGTTTATTCAATGAAGTCTATAAGCAAAACATTAAAAAGGCACTTAAAGGCAAACCAGGGCTTGCCTTAAGTCGCAACTAGGTAAATGTCAGTAGAGTTAGCGCTTTATCATATGGATGCATCTTCTCGTTGCTTTCCTCCCTTCCTCATCTTTACTACTGTGTGGGCAAATCACTGCTCGACAAAATCCACCCTTAAGTCTCCTCCTCCAAACAGTACTCCTCGTCCATCTCCACTCGTTGAATGCCATCGTTGGGATCACAATCGATATGAAAATGCATCTAAGAATATTGCAACTTAAAAACATAATAACTGAATGAAAACAAAAATAATGATGAAGGTTGTTGATGTGGAAGTGATGGACTTGGTTGTGTACAGATAATCAAGAGAGATTAAGGTGGAACATAGAAAGATCAAGATATGGAGTGCAATATGAAATGGGAAGATTGCAACTTAGTACTTGAACAAGTGAAAATATTTATAGCTCAGGAAGGAGTAACACTAACTAAGATTGAAATTCCTGCTGCAGTGGTATACAGGAACAGGAAGAAATCAAAATGAATCGCAGGGATAATTGGATATGAAATAATTAGGAAATGTAATGGACTTAGATGATTCTTCATCCAAAAACTGGGGTTAAAAAGTTCTAATGGGACTGGGTATTTTAGAGTGGAATCCCGGGTTCATGGAGGACTACTTAGAAAAATTTCAGCTCAAACAAGGATAATTTTTTATTAATATACGAATTAAAAATGTTTTAAATATAAATAACCTATAAAATAAACAAATCGCAAAAATGACCAACTATCCTTTGTGCCATGAACGAAATTCATGCTGACTCAGCCACACATGCGATGTGGATTTGTGCGCTGGCAAATCATTGGTGCCGCGTACAAAATTCCCTGCCATGTCCGCTGTGTCGCATCAGTCCGCTGCTTCGACGAGAAACGTGCCAAAGCTTCCTTCTGGGCGCTGTGTGACGATGTGAGGAGCTAGCTAGCGGCCGCTAGGTTGTCATGCTGTTGCTGTATGGACAGAGAACAGAGATGGCAGGGGCTTGGCTAGGACTCACCAATCTACTCTGGAGTACGAACGACGACAAGACTGCACATGCAATTAGAGGAGCAGGGGGTTCGGTTCCAGCACTACTACAATAAGCCTCATCGCATGCGGCTCCAAACCTATTATCACACGTAAAACCGCCTGAAACGAAAAGCCTGTGATAATCCGCAATTTCACAGGTGGAGAAGTGAAACCGCCTGTGAAGACAGATTATCACAAGTGGTTCTTTACTTAGGCTAGCCGCTTGTGAAGATATGTTATCACGGGCGGATCGTGCAGCATATATAACCACCTACGATAATTGTGTTATCACAGGCGGATCTTGACCTACTTCAAGCCGCCTGTGAAGATAGTTTGTCGCAGCCGGTTTCTACCATAACAGTAACCGCCTGTGATAATTAGGTTATCACAGATGGTTCTTTACCTATATCTAGCCGCCTGTGATAATTGTTTTTCACAGGCAGGTCTAACTGTTGGTAAATAACCTCCTGTGATAAGGTATAACCTATGCAGTACTAGCTGTTGTTATTTCTAATTTCCAGGTCAATTAAATATAATCACAGAAGTCAACAATATCATCACAGAAGTCAACAATATCATCACAGAAGTCATCTCACAGAAGTCAATTTCACTAAAACAATATACATATGTACAAGTTACACATACAATTCATCTCATAGTTTACAAGTTTTCACTAAAAACTGTTTCTATTGGCATAGTCGCAAAGTTCTAGCACATCAGCTATTGCACCATTCTCATCAAAGAACTCCCCTCTTTTGTGCAAAATTTTGCGACGCACGAATTGACACAGTTCAGCAGCAATCTTGTCGGCTCCTCCACCAGAAATACTTCTACAAACCGGCCATTTTTCGTTCACATTCTTCGTTTGCTGCAATGAAACACATAACAAAGTTTAGAATGTGTTGGCTTGAACAATCTCAAAGTATGGATCAAAGTGAGAGTATACAAGAATTTATTTGGTATTTTTGAAGTAGTTGTACTATGAGCAATTGAATTTTGAAGTTGGAATCAAAATATGAAAATAATGTTTCTGGTAATATTGAACAGCAGAGAATATAAGTATTAAACTATGCTAGTTACAATGAAAATGAAAGTCAAAAGTAAGAAAATAAGATATCGACATTAAGGATAACATACATCCTCACGATTCACTCTATATTCGTTGGCGGTCTGAAGATGCTCACATACATAATACCCACATAAGACACTCCCAGCAGGCTGCTTCCGACAAGCATAATATGTTTAATGTCCAATGCATTCGTATTATAAGGTCTCTCACCGCCAAGCTGTTCTGTGTAAAACCGCCAAGCGCTGTAATACAAGAAATGTCATATAAAACTTGTCAACACATTCTAAATCTGTGTAAATTAAAATTATTGAATAAACGAGCAGTTTCAAAATGGAAATGAAATCTTTGTAATGATCTGGTGGCTAATGGCCGAATCCAGGACTGTTGCCAAACCCTACGTTGGCTTGATGAATATCATAATGTAGTGATCACTGCAAACATACAAACACACGTGTTAACAATTACTAATAATTGCTATTTCAATGTCATGTGTCGAACTTACTCGAAGTGGTATGGAGCCTTACGAGGTCCTTGCCATCTCTGACAAAGTTAAACATTGCATGTCCTATGTAAGCTGCAACTTTTGTCCTTCTATCCTGCTTAAGTTTTGCGATTTCTTTTTCAAATTCTTTTTTTCATGTGCTTGAACTTTGCTGAGTCTCGATCCGCCTTGACGTTGAATAGCGTCTTTGCAATCCGTGTAGGGTCAAGGATACCTGTCTTGCGTTTCATCTTTTCATTATCCATGTATTGCATCCTATTGAAGAAGTCCATAATTGTTATAATCTCATGAAATGTGTATGTGTGTAGTAAGAAAAGCAAATGCAAAATATTAGAGGCACTTACAAGCACCAGACGAGTAGCAGGTTGATTTCGAGCATGCCCCGATGGAAAAGGGAATGCAGCTCTTCAAATAAAATGATTCGTCTATCTGCTCCAGTGCTCCAGAATGCATCTTTTGGAATACCGAATGTGATGCAAGAAAGATCATATTTTGTGTTGGCAAGGATGTACCACTCATGCATTCTTTTGAGCGGGACAAGTTGTTTGCTAATTTGTACGGATGTCATGAACGGCTTCCCATTCTTAAATTTAGGAGGAACATCCTCAAGCTTGTATATTGGAACTCCTGGTTTAACTAAAGTCGTCCGTCGATTATACATGACACCGTCTTCTTCCCACTCCTCGTTATCTTCTAATGCTGGCTCATGAGAAGAACGAGATACACTCGATTTTCTAATATTTTCCTTCATAGTTTCCAAATACTTTGACACTTCTGATGAAGGTTTCTTAATTTTGTATGAGCTAACTTTGATAGGCACTGATGATCGAGGAGTAGTTGTCGGAAGTTGGATACTGGCTTGTTGTTGAACCTGTTGTTCAACTGATTGCTCTTTACTCCTAGTAGCTGGCTCTAGTACTACTTCAAGTTGTTGCTCAACTAGTTGCTCTTTACTAACAACAGCTTGCTCTGGTACTGCTTGAAGCTGTTGTCCAATTTGTTGCTCTTGGATATCTTTACTAGCAAGGTTACTATCATCCTTGCTGAGACATAGGGGGAGTGGATCTTTTTGGACTGGGAGTGGATCTTCCTGGACTTTTGCCTTAGAAGATGGGGTTGCAGTATTTCGAGATGCGGCGGGGCTAGAATTTGGCTCATCGTCCAACACGATATCATGTCGGTGCCAAAGGATTAATTGGTTGACAACCTGCCCCAGGGTCGCGATCCCCTCATGTGTGATGTGGTCTATTTCATAATCTTCATAATCATTATCAATGATCTGAAGAACTTGCACCACAACATAATACAACTGAAGTGGATTCCCGTTGAAGTCACGATCAGGATTTGCCATAGCAGTGGCAACCTGTTTGGTTTTGTTCCCTGCTTTGCCGATCGGGACAAGAAGACGACAAGATTTGTCGTTAGCAATATCATCGACAGCGAACTTATGGGTTGACCCTGAGCTTGGCATAGAACCAACGCTGCTAGGATCGGCATTTGGAGATACCAATTGCTCCTTTGGCATGGGAACCATCGTTATACTCAGTGCCACTAATTGTCCCGATTGTCTAAGTTCTTCCATTATTTCTTGCACATTTTCTTTGACCTTTTGAGCAATCGTTTCATCAAGTGTTTTCTTAAACTTCTCACATCTTCTATATGTGTCTTTATCTTTAGGAAAACCATCTAGCCAAGACATTTGAGAAGAGACTGCTCGAACCCGTCCGCTGTGTTTAGGGTTTCCTAGGATAGCGTTCAGTTGGTCATTCTCCCTCTTCGGCTTGAAGAGACCCTTCTGTTGCTTTTCAATTACTTCTTTCATTTTTTCCTCTACTTCATTCACAGAGTCGGGCTTTTCATGTTTGCCCTTGCTGGGCAAACCTAACCGAGCAAAGACCTATCGTTGACTTCTCTCATCGCAGCCTTCTAATGGGTGAGGATTGCCCTTACTGGTAATTTCGTCTAATACCTTATTCCATTTCTGGAATTTGGGGGCATACTCGGTAGACCCCAAGAGATGATGGTATTTGTTCTTTTTGCCAAGCTCTGACCTAGTTGCACTTAGGGCTTTAGCATCAGGTGTGGTCTTTTGATGAACAAATTCTTGCCAGTGAGCTTGTGTGATTTTTCCCATCTTCCTCGGGCTAGGGACCTTATCAGCCTTAACATATGCATTCATTTCACTCTTCCAGCTACAAAACTTCTTGCCGCAAGAGACCAATGTTGCTTTCTTTACAGCTTCTTCTGTGCCTTTCGGGAACTTGAATTGTTTCTTTATCCTTTCCCACAATTCATTCTTGGTCTCCTTGGGTAATTTTCTCCAATTCTCGAATGCGGTCGGCACGAGCTCTCTAACAAGAAAACTGCATGCATTACGGTACTTGGTAAATAAATCTAATGGTTCTTGGCGAAGCCCACCTGGACTGACCCTTGTTATGTACATGATGCGGTCCAATGGACCCTTATTGGGACCTCATTGCCCTCGTTTCTGCTTGAGTGAACTTGAGGATTCATCCATTGGAGAACCTTCTGCAGTTTTAGGAGTCGAAGTCACCTTGTTGTCTTCGTGATTAATCTAGGTAGAAAAGAATTATAAGACTTTGTATACTTCACAACCAACATTAACTTGAACTGCTGATGTTAAGATTCGTGATCCATACCTCGTCGGCAGGATTATATTCCGGGTCTAGATCCTCTGAAGTCTTCTTAATTTTTATATTCGGAAAAGGATCCGATGAAGTGTGAAAGGAGCCTGAACTGCTGGAGTCAGTAAACTCCATGTTGTTTTCTTTATTGTTACTACCAGCACCAGTCTTCTTAGGGCTTTCCATACTAGAACTAATTAGACAAAAAATATAGTGAATGGCATATTAACTCTACATGAAGTGTTGCATGAAGAAAAAGATGGAAGCATTCTAGGATTTGATAAGGCATTCTAGGGTTTAAGGCGACTGACTAAAAGGTTCCTATACATTGTGAGGGTGACAAGCATGTTAAAGTTGCTCATCAGCAATGGAAATTTTATCTTCTTATTCTAAATAGGTAGTTACTTGTATCTGTGTTCTGAGCACAGGCGATGTTCAACAGCCGTATGCGAGCACATTGTTTTGTTTGGCAAAAAGATAGCGACACCGATCTCAAAGGAGCACAACCCTGTGAGATGAAGTGTGGGGCGGCTACACTCTACCCTGTGAGGACTTCCAAAGATTTCTAAAGAGTATTTACTTGCCCCCATAGAACTTCTGGTTGAGGAGATATGGAATTTCAAATTCGACCAAGTTCCCAGATTTTTAACTGAAATTTGGCAGAGCTTCCTTTGTATGTTGCTGATTTTGTCCACAATTTCCAAATAGAGAACATTGATATTTGCAGAAACAATATATAGCAAACTTGTTACACAAATCCTCAGGATTCCATAAATGTAAATTATGAAGTCTTTTGATGACCCTACTAGAAATTAGGATCCAAACAACTTAATACATAACTGTCCATATTCTGGACTGTTATGATACCTTAAACGGTACTTCAATTTAGACCTGGTTATTGCATGTTTTAGCGTTAGCATTGAATAGGAAATTTATAGAGGACTATTTAAGCTTTCCATACATGTATATATATGCATAGTTTGCTTTTCTAATTTAATAATTATGGCTGTTCAAAGTTCAGAAATTTTCTGGCTGTTTCAGATAGCACTATACACAGGTACTAACTTTAACTCCAGTTTCTGATTAGTTCTAAACCGAATTTGAGGTAACAATGAATAGAAAAGTTGTATAATAGCTCTTACCCTTTCAAAAAATGTATCACAACAGACTAGAAGAGCTTTATACAGATAATTATGGCAAAAAATCAGATGTTTGTTCATACAATTTCAGAACAGCAGCTGATTTAGTTAGAGAAGATTTTCATCACCTTACAATTGTCTATTGGCTTGAAGGTCAATAGAAAACATAAAGAATACTTCAGGAGCTTTCCAAAAATTATTCATTTGCCTCCATAGCCCTTCATGTTGAAGAGATATGGATTATTAAAGTTGGACACTGCTACCAGATTTCAGAAGTGAATTTGACAAAATTTACTTTATTTGTGGCTGGTTTGATCCTTGATTTTCAAATAGATAACATCACAACCTGACAGCAAGTTACATTACAAACTTGTTATAAAGGTCGCAATGTTTCTGGAAATGTATTACACGAAGCTATTCGACCATTCTACCAAGAGTTATGATCGAAATCGTGACTGTATACAGAACTGTCCGCTAGGTGTTCAGATTTGATAGAGGTTGGAACTTCGAGTTTTTTCTCGAGTTTCATGAGGATTCTGACCTGGAGTGCAATAGAAAAGATGTAGAGGACTCGCTACAGAAGGCCTGGTCGTTAATAAAAAAGTTTATCATGTCTGAACCCTAGCTAATACTACGACCGCGATTTGGCACCAAAACACGATCGACAAACTGCGTCCAGTACATGGAACCAAACGAACGCGTCAGAGGTGTTGTGCATTAATGCGTCAGAGGTGTTCAGCACGGGGATAGAGGAGGGAAGGTCAAAGGGTTTAGGATTTACCGTGAAGCTCAGCGGGGAAGGCAATGGCTTTGCTCAGCGTACCTGGAAGTGACGAGGGTGAAGCAAACGGACAACAACGAAGCTCGGCGGCGACGGTGAAGCTCGGCGGCGACGGTGAAGCTCGGCGACGAGAGCGGCAAAGACTTGGTGGCAAACGAAATTTTGGCAGCCTGACGGCGTCTAAGTGATTTCGCCCGGGTTAGGTTTTTCCAACGCAGTTGAGGGGTATATATAGATGCCTATTTTCTCAGGCGGATTTTAAGTACCGACCGCCTAAGGAGATGGTTATCTCAGGCGGCTTTTACTTACCAACCGCCTGCGAAGATTTAATTATCTCAGATGGTCGGTAAGTAAAAAAACCCGCCTGAGATAAACATCTTCTCAGGCGGTTATTCAGTAACAACCGCCTGAGAAGATCTTTACGTAAGCTTAATTAATATTCTTTTCGTATATTAATATTCTTTTTCTCAGGCGGTTATTAAGTACCAACTGTCTAAGAAGATCTTTACTTCTTCTTAATTAATATTCTTGACTAGATGTGGGGCCTTTAAAAAACCCAAATTCCACTTTTTTGTAATATTATTGATTAGTAAAGGTTACCATTAAATTTCACTTCATAAATCCTTTGAAATTGGTCAGAACATAAAAAACATATAACAATTGCTATTTTTCATTTTTCTATCTTGATGAATATAATGATTTTTTCATTTATTTTTTCAATGGACATTTTTAGTCATCATACCAACCTCTATGAATTTTATTGGATTGTTTTAAATTTTTTTGAATCAATGTGTGTTCAAAATTTGATCTCATATGTATATGAGCATTTAGTTAGAATGATGGATAATTTGAATTTTGACACGTTGGAATGCTTTAAAAAATTAACAAAATTCATACATGTATAAATAATACAAATATTTTCATACAAACAAATTTCAGTGAAGGATCCTTTTTTTAGGAAATACACAAATGTGAATAATATGTGAGTATAAATTAATTTGATATTTACCAAAACATTACAATGTCAGCTATACAAGTTTTAGAATATTTGGTTCAGGTGGTAGATGTTAATTTTTGAAAATTATAGAAGAAAGAATCATCGAATTTGGACTCAATTTGCAGAATCTATACATGTTTGAGTATTTATATTGGAATCTGAATAAAAAGAAGCAAGGGAAAAGGAAACTGAAGAACAGGCTTGGGCAATTATCTCAGGCGGTTGATAAGTAATACCGTTTGAGATAACATTTTCTCAGGTGGTTATTAAGTACCAACCGCCTGAGAAGATCTTTGCTTCTTCTTAATTAATATTCTTGATTAAATATGGGGCCTTTAAAAAGCCCAAATTCTACTTTCTTGTAATATTATTGATTAGTAAAGATTACCATTAAATTTCACTTCATAAATCCTTTGAAATTGGTCAGAACATAAAAAACATATAACAATTGCTATTTTTCATTTTTCTATCTTGATGAATATAATGATTTTTTTCATTTATTTTTCAATGGACATTTTTAGTCATCATACCAACCTCTATGAATTTTTTCAGATTGTTTTAAATTTTTTTGAATCAATATGTGTTCAAAATTTGATGAATGTCTCATATGTATATGAGCATTTAGTTAGAATGATGGATAATTTGAACTTTGACATGTTGGAATGCTTTAAAAAATTAACAAAATTCATACATGTATAAATAATACAAATATTTTCATACAAACAAATTTCAGTGAAGGATCCTTTTTTTTAGGAGATACACAAATGTGAATAATATGTGAGTATAAATTAATTTGATATTTGCCGAAACATTACAATGTAAGCTATACAAGTTTTAAAATATTTGGTTCAAGTGGTAGATGTTAATTTTTGAAAATTATAGAAGAAAGAATCATCGAATTTGGACTCAATTTGCAGAATCTATCCATGTTTTAGTATTTATATTGGAATCTAAATGAAAAAGAAGCAAGAGAAAAGGAAACTGAAGAAAAGGCTCGGGCAATTATCTCAGGTCTTTCTCCCGGCCCTGCACCTTCTTCTCCCTGGCAGAGACTTCGACCTCCCTTTTGGTAAGGTCCTGTCCCCGCTGCCAGGCCTTCTCCTTCTCGCTCTTGCAGCGCTCCTCCAGCTTTTGGGTGCGCTCCGCAAGGCTCTTGTCACCCAGAGCCAGCCTTTCGGCGAGCTCCTCCTCCCTCTTCACGAGGTCATCCCTCTGCTTCAGGAGTTTTTGCTCTTCATCTTCGAGCTTTTTCTCCCGCTCCTCAAGAACCTCCCGGCGCTTGACGAGGCTTTCGTGGATGGTACTGAGCTTCTCCTGGTGATCATTTGCTGCATCATTAGCAGCCAGGACTTGTTCGTATATAGCCCGGGACTAAGTGTCAAGGGATCGCACCATGCTTTCCCTCTCATCTAGCAGCTGGCCCCAATACTCCATCCGGGCCTTCTCCCTCTTGACCCACTCCTTGTCGTCGGCCAACCTTGTTTGCGCCAGCTTGGTCTCAAATTGGATCCGGTTGCGCCACCTCCTAAGGGTTTGGCGCTCCTCCTCGAGGGCCTTCCTGTCATGATAAAAGGCAAGCTGGACCTAGCGAAGGCTAGAGCAGGCGTTGTCGATGGATAACGACAAGGGGATCGGCTCCGGACCTGCCGGGTTACCTCCGGACCTCCCTCAGGC
The DNA here is from genome assembly GCA_036927565.1 of Tuctoria greenei. Taxonomy (NCBI): domain Eukaryota; kingdom Viridiplantae; phylum Streptophyta; class Magnoliopsida; order Poales; family Poaceae; genus Tuctoria; species Tuctoria greenei. The sequence continues at coordinate 110,316,843 of JAYESD010000007.1, read as the reverse complement.
AAAGGACCGGTTGCTTTGTCTTGACACCCTGGCTCAGGCGCGGGTACCTCCGGAACTACCACCTCCGGGGCAAGCATTGAAGATTCGGCCGGAGCTGAGGCCACTTCCAGCTCCGACGCTGGTGCATCCTCCACTGCCGGTTCAGGCGCTGGTACTTTGACCTCCACCGGTTGGGTGTCGGCACCTCCACGACAACCGGCTCAGGCGCCAAAACTTCATGAACCACCAGCTCCACCGTTGGGGCTTCAATAACATCTGGCCCTAAAGCCAGAACTGCAGCTACCTCTGGCTCTAAGGCCGGAGCATCCATCATCGCAGCATCCAAAATCGGAGCTTCAGCCTCCGGAGCTGGTGCCGCTGGTACGTCTTCATTCTTGTGGTTCGGCGCTACCACGGGAGCTTCAGGAGATGAGTCGAGGTCCAAAACCACGACAGTTGGTGCCGGAGCTGCCGCGACCTCAGCTACCACCTGGGGCGGTGCTGGAATTGGAGCCGGAGCCTCCGCCTGTACAACATCAGCTGCTGTCACACGAACTGGAGCTTCAACCCCTTTTTTGGATACCCTGTGGATGAAGGACAAAGAAACTCAAAATATGATTACAACAAAAATAACCAACTGAGATAAAAAAGCAAACTTACCTTGGAAGACTTCCGCTCCAGCTAGCGTGGAACCTCTTTGTCGGGCGCTCAAAGCCCGACCCAGTCGCAACTAGTGTAGCAACGGCACATCCAAGAACCCTTGAAGACACGGCACAGAAATCGAAAGATGGACCCACCTCTGGCAGAATGACTTAACCCAAAAAGTCTCTCCCAGAGGTGGGCCCAGGGGGCCACTGTCGGTACCCTGCGTACAGGATACCCCTTGGAACTGCAAAGAGTGCAAAAGAACTCCACCTACCTGAGCTAGAGACCCCGAAGGCCCCACGTGTCACTCGGAATCGGACATGCCTCCCTCCTATGGTTAGTCCCAGTGCCGCCACGTGTATCATAAAATCGGAGCTACATTCCATACATGGGAAAGCTCCGGACTAGATACCTGTGCACCCCCGGACCTAACCCCCGACAGAGGGAAGCTCCGGTACCGACACGTGTGCAACAGCACCGGACCTACTCGTCCAAGACGGTAAGCTCCGGAGCTACCACGCGTCCAACCGCCGGACCTTCAACCTCAATAGGTAGATTGGTGGACCTCCAACGGCTCGGACCTTCAAGGAACATTAAAGACTTCAAGACCTGATTATGTGTTATTAATGCTATCTTAATGACACACAATCGGATGACTCTTAATACTAGTAACACCACCATTAAGGGGCGTTACCACGCTATTAAGGGGAATTAAACACATTTTAATTGTGTATTAGGCATTAGTAACCGCTAGGGCCACATGCCGGGTTAGGCTAATGATGTAATGGCCAGCCCTTGTACTATAAAAGGATTGGTCGAGCGATACCCAAGGGGACTTATTTTGGCCTCTCTATGCTCATGCTCTCATACACCCAATACATTAACAACAACACACCTATAGAGTAGGGTATTACGCTCAAGGGGCCTGAACCACGTAAATCCTCGTGTCAAATAGCCATCTTGTTTTGAATAGTTTGGCCCCAACAGAACTAAGAAACTTCGCGGTCTACTAACAGTAGTGCCGGGAGAATTGCCGGAATCAGACTCCGACAGCTGGCGCACCAGGTAGGGCGCCTGAGATTCAAAGATGGTGAATTATGCTACTGGATCGTCCAACGGTAACCATGCTGAGCAACCTGCTGGAGGCAATCCCTCCAACATGTAGCAGCTAGCAGGTGTTGTGGCCCCAGCAGGAGTTATGCCATTGTCGCCACCGTCCGATCCGGCAAATCAAGCTGGACATCGAGATGGGGCATCTGCATCGATCACTGCATCAGCGAACAACAACCATGAACACGCGCTTAATGTTGCGCGTGCTCTTCTCTAACGTCCACCACCTCCAGGAGCACCCCAGGGTGCAATGGAGCAGTGGAGAGCTGATGTGGATCATCTGGTTGCAGCAGCAGCCGATGGCATCAGTAATCAAGGTCCTCCCCCCTCAGGGCGGGCCCCATCACAGCATCGGACTTTGTCGGGTAGACTCGGTCCGCAAGCTTCGCAGCACAGGAGGTGTGCTGCATCTCAACAGGCGACGTTGCTGCCTTCCAGGGCTCGACGTACTCACATGGTAACAAGGCTTTCGACTCATGACCTCCGGGCGGAGCTTGATTGTCGTTACCGACAACAGCACGGTTGCGTCCACATCGAGCGTGCTCGCGAGAGGCGAGAAGCTCGGGACAGTCCTGCTCCTAGGGGAGTAGGAGGAGGCTGTTCTACCTTGGCTATGCACCTACGCATGGTCAGATGGCCGCAGAAGTTTCGACCTCACCTGTTGGAGAAATTTGACAGGACAGTCAATCCCGCCGAATTTCTTCAAATCTACTCCACTGCTATCCTTGCGGCTGGAGGCAATGAGGTCGTGATGACCAATTATTTCCCTGTGGCTTTGACTGGGACCGTCAGGTCTTGGTTCATGAGCCTTCCGCCTGACTCCATCAACAGTTGGGCGGAGTTGTGCCAATAGTTCATTGCCAATTTCAGGAGCTCATACACACTGGATCTTTTTGCTGTCAAGCAAAAAATGGGAGAGTCCTTGCGATCTTTCATCCAAAGGTTCTCCCAGGTACGAAATATCATTCCTTATATCTCAAGCGCTTATGTTATTGTAGCATTCAGGCAGGGCGTTTGAGATAAGAAAATGCTGGAGAAGCTGGCGACCAAGGAAGTCACTAGCGTCACGGAACTCTTCAGTTTGGCAGACAAGTGCGCCAAAGCTGCGGAGGGTCATGAAATGCACTCCAAACCACCTCCGTAGGACAACAAAAAGTCCTCCAAGGGTGAAGACACTACCTCCGGGAGTAGCAAGAAGAAGAAACAGTCCAACGGCAAGAAGAAGCCGTCGTTCGGCACACCTACTGCTGCTGCTGCCACGGCTCCAGGTGGTCGGGGGCCACTCTCTGAGAAACGACCTCGACCATCGTCTGAAGACGATGGCAGCTCTAAGATGTGGTGTCCCATACACAAGACGGACATCCACAATCTAGAAAACTGCCGAGAGGTCCGGAACCTTGCTGAGCGCTACAACAAGCACCGGAAAGAAGCTCCTTTCTGTCAAAGGGAAGGAAAACAAAAAGTCGATGAAGCTCCAGCTGAAGATGAATTAGGCTTTCAGGACCCCAAAAAGGTCTTGAAGGCTATTTACACCTCCGTTGACGATGACTCCGACGTCTCCGACATCGAGCATCAGAAGACCATGAACACCATCTTTGGTGGTTCGTGGTACATCACTTCCCGCCGTGTCCTCAAGACAATGCGGCGGGACATGGCCTCTCTAGCTCCCACCGCCAGGGCGGAGCCTCATCAGAAGTGGATGGATACTACCATCACTTTCGATGCTTTGGACTGCCCTCGGAACATGATCGGAGTTGGTCAACTTCCATTGATGGTATCTCCGACCATCAATAACGTCCAGCTCCACCACGTAATGGTGGACGGAGGTTTAGGGCTGAACCTCATAAGCTTTGAAGCCTTCGTCAAGCTTCAGCTCCGACCCTCGGATCTTCGCCCCTACCGACCTTTCTCAGGAGTAGGTCCGGGGGCCATAACCCCACTCGGTGCCATTACTCTCCCGGTGACCTTCGAAACTCTGGAGAATTACAGGACCGAGAAGTTGGTCTTCGACGTGGCACAGATCAACTTACCATTCAACGCCATCTTGGGCAGGCCAGCTTTGTACAAATTCATGGCTGCTGCTCATTATGGCTACTTGGTGTTGAAGATGCCAGCACCCTCAGGCGTTCTCCGGATCCGCGGAGATCGCACTATCGGAGTTACTGCTCTGGAAGAACTCCACGCACTTGCTACAGCGCAGGAGGAAGAATATGGAAAGGAGCAAGCTTTGAAGCCCCTGAGCATTCGTCATCGAGGCTCAACTTCCGCACCTCGTGTGCAACCAAGCAGCGACACCGACATTCCCGCCAAAGTCGTCCAAATTGGTTCCAACGCTGCTCAGACCACCCGTATATCAGGAGGTCTGAATGATAAATAGGAACTCGTGCTCATCACTTTCCTCTGAGCTAACGTCGACGTGTTTGCCTGGCAACCATCACAAATGCATGGGATCCCTAGGGAAGTTATTGAGCATAATATGAAGATTTATCCCGACGCTCGTCCTGTACATCAGAAGCCTCGGAAGCAATCAGTAGAGCGACATAACTTCATACGTCAAGAAGTGAAGAAGTTGCTCGAAGCTGGATTCATCCGGGAAGTCATCCACCCAAAATGGCTGGCAAACCCAGTCGTTGTACCTAAGGTCGGCGGTAAGCTTCGGATGTGTATCGACTACACAACACTGAATAAGGCATGTCCAAAGGATCCATTCCCACTACCTAGAATAGATAAGATAGTGGATTCCGCCTCCGGGTGTGAATTACTATGTTTCCTAGGCGCATATTCTGGGTATCATCAAATCAGAATGTCTAGGGAAGATGAAGAGCATACTGCCTTCATCACAGTAGATGGGTTATACTGTTAGACTGCCATGCCATTCGGTCTCAAAAACGATGCTTCAACGTTTGTGCGATCTATGTACAAAACTTTTGGAGAGCTCATCAGAGATGTAGTGGAAGTGTACGTCGATGACATCGTCGTCAAGATCAAGAACAAGGAGTCATTTCTTGACACCTTGCAAGTTGTCTTTGACAAGTTGCGAATCACACGCACAAAGCTGAACCCAGACAAGTGTGTCTTTGGGATTAGCTCTGGAAAGCTTCTTGGATTCTTGGTGAACCACCAAGGAATAGATGCGAATCCGGCGAAAATTAAAGCTATTGAATACATGCGGCCACCATCTCACATCAAAGATGTCCAGAAGCTGACTGGGTGTCTAGTTGCCCTTAGCCGGTTCATATCAAGACTGGCAGAATGGGCGCTACCCTTCTTCAAACTATTGAGGAAGTCCGAACCATTCCAATGGTCTGAAGAAGCAAAAAAGGCATTCCAAGAGCTGAAGCAGCTCCTCACCACTCTACCCACTTTGGTAGCTCCAAATCCAGGTGAGCCACTTCTACTTTACATTTCAGCAACTGACGAAGTTGTCAGCATGGTCCTGGTTGCGGAAAGACCAGAACCATCTCCAGTTCAGGAATCCAGAACCCTCCAGGAAGGTCCGGAGCTACCTGAAGGCGAGTATGGGTCCCAGCCCCCAGACCTGGATCCTCGAGGCGAGACGCCAGAGGATCAACCTCCTTCAAATAAAGGAGTTATTGTTTCTGAACAAGAAGATTTGGATCCTTCTGGGAGGGTCCGGGTCACTTCAGAAGAAGCTTCGGGTTCCTACAACAGGAACCAGGAAGTCCCCGAAAAAAGTCCGGACCCCTCCGGGAGGATCCGGGTTGATGAGGAGGAAGCTTCGGGCCCCTCCGAGAGGGTCCGGACAGTCCAGCGCCCAGTATACATCATCAGTGAAGTACTCCATGACGCCAAGACTCGGTACCTAGAGGTGCATAAGATGCTTTACGCAATTCTTATTGCCTCTAAGAAGCTTCGTCACTACTTCCAAGCTCACAAGATTTCAGTCGTAACCTCTTATCCATTGCGTGCAATATTTCATAACCCCAACTCTACTGGGAACATTGCAAAGTGGGCAGCGGAATTGGCCGAGTTCGATCTCGAATTCGTCCCAAGACAAGCAATCAAGAGTCAAGCATTGGCAGACTTTGTGGCGGAATGGACCCCCTCTCCATCAAATCCTGGGGGCCCCAGTGAGCAGAAACCGGAACCCAAGGTTCCGGTCTTCACTGAGTCTCACTAGACTCTCTACTTCGACGGCTCCGTGCAGAAGCAGGGGGCCGGAGCTGGAATCCTTCTCCTTGCTCCAACCGGGGAGAAGGTCAAATACATGGTTCACCTTGACTTCAGGGCGACCAACAACATGGCAGAGTATGAAGCAATAATCTATGGGCTCAAGGTGGCACTATCATATGGTGTCAAGTAGTTGTTGATAAAGGGTGATTCGCAGCTCGTTATAAAACAAGTCAAAGGTGAATGCTGCTGCAACAACCCTCAACTAGCTGCATATCTACTTGAAGTCTAGAAGCTTCAGAAGGATTTCGAAGTACTGGATCTTTGCCATGTCCAGCATCTCAACAACGCTGAAGCTGATGAACTCTCGATGAAAGCTTCAACCGGAGCTCCGGTTCCTGACAGAACCTTTGTCCAGAGATTGTCAAGACCAACAGCTTAGCCTGCCGAACTGAGCAATGGGGGCAAGACCAGCACCACGAAGTTGGCGGTCCCGATGGCCCTGTTACCATGGCGTCCATCAAGGGTCGTAGGTGCTGCAGGAAGCTCCAAGCAACCCAGCACGCAAGACTTAGAAGCTCAATTTAGCTCCAATGCATGGATCTCGGAGATTTGGAGCTACTTGAAAGACAACATCCTTCTTGAAGACAATGTATCTGCTGATCGGATAGTCAGATTGGCTAAAAGATACACACTGGTAGAAGGGGATCTCTACCGGTGTGGTGCCAACGGCGTCCTAATGCGGTGCATTACAAGGGAATAAGGTCGCGAGCTCCTCGCAGAAATCCATGGAGGCGAGTGTGGGAACCACGCGTCTTCCCGCACGTTGGTTGGTAAATCCTTTCGGCATGGTTTTTACTGGCCTACAGCACTCCAGGATGCAACCGAGCTAGTGAAGAAATGTGAAGCATGCCAGTTTCATGCAAATCAAATTCACACACCAGCTCAACCTCTACAAATTATACCTCTGACAGGGTCGTTCGCTGTGTGGGGTATGTATATTTTTGGACCTTTCCCAAAAGCCGTCGGAGGTTACAAGTTCCTGTATGTCGCCATCGACAAGTTCACCAAGTGGCCGGAAGCAACTCCAGTTGTAAAAATAAACAAGCAATTAGCTATCAATTTCTTGCAGTCCATAGTATGCAGATTTGGAGTCCCAAACAAGATCATAACTGACAACGGGACCCAATTCACAAGCTCTACATTCCAAGGATATTGCGAAGACCTCGGCATTCAAGTCGGCTACGCTTCCGTAGCTCACCTGGCAAGCAATGGCCAAGCTGAAAGGGCAAATGCAGAAATCCTAAAAGGACTCAAGACGCGCACAGATGAGCGCCTGAGAAAACATGGAGCCAACTGGATTGAAGAGCCTCCGCCCACCTTGTGGGCAAAGAGGACAACTCCAAACCGGTCAACCGGAGAGACACCCTTCTTCCTAATGTACGGAGCTGAAGCAGTCCTTCCTCAATCACCTTGGGGTCGCTCTGGGTCTGGACCTTCGACGAAGCCACGCAGGACCAGCTCCGGCGTGAAGACATTGACCTTGTTGAAGAGGGAAGGTGTCGAGCAGCTGTTCGAAATGCACGATACCTCCAAGCGCTCTGGCACTATCACCAAAGGCATGTGCATAACCGACAGCTTGAGGAAGGCGATCTGGTGCTACGGAGAATACAAACTCGAGAAGGGTTAAACAAACTTTCCCCCAGCTAGGAAGGACCCTTTCGAGTGATCAAAGTATCTCATCCCGGATGCGTTCGCTTGGCAACCGAGGATGGGACACCGCTCCCTAATCCTTGGAACATTGAGCACCTCCGTAAGTTCTACGCTTAATATCACGGAGGTGAATCTGTAATTACATATGTTGTATGTTAAAGCGTCATTGTACAGAGTCGGGTAGCTCCTCCGGGAGAACAGCCGGACCTTTCCAGAAAGGTCCGCAAAGTTCAAGCAACACTTGACATAGTCTCAGAACTAAACGTATAGCTAGCTACCCTGAGTCAAACAAGAAATGTAACACATTTAGCTTGGTTCCGTACCCTAAGAGTGTACTTGTCTCCCCTGTACCCCGGACCTATAATGAAAGACATCATTATGTGAAAACGGACTCCACGTGCATTTATTTTGTACAGGCTCATTCTTTTTTATTTTTCTCTTTCTTGTCTATAACAAAGTTGTGCAATTCTCAAGAAACTTTAGCTCAAACAATTCATATATAATTCAAGTTGCATTGTTAATTCTTTCAGGTCTTAACATTGTTGAATGGCCTACTTGCCTGAACACCAAGCCAATCTAGGTCCGGAGTGTGCTATCGACTTAGTCTGGTCCTGCATCCTAAGTACGCCACTCTACCTACACCTCGGCGGGCCTGAGTCAGGTGAGTCCGAAAAAACAATCGGACCTGGAAGAAATAAACAAATGCACTTGATTGTATATAGAATTGCTGTCGACCTAAAAATTTATTTCGAGAATAGTAAGCCGCAAATGAGTTATAGATAAGAAATGGATTTTACTATTTTCTTAACTTCAGTGTGCAGGAAAAATAAAATCTCATGATGATGGTGGATGATGTCGGAGCTATCAAAGACTTCGACATCCCCTAAGGTTGGCTGTTGTCGATGTTTTAAACACTCATAGTAGGCGTCGCCGGAGCTACCAAGTTCCGAGAAATCCAAGGGGCCAGCCGTCAATGTGAAGAAAAGATGGTAGAAGGACACCCCAATGGGGTCTGCTGTCGATGCTCTACGTGTTGACAATGGTCGCTGCCAGAACTACTAAGCTCCGACAACCTCAAGGGGCACCTGCTGTCGACGACTTCAGACCTATACAAATTGAAGAAAAGAAGAGAAGATACAAGTAGGAGCTACAAGGAGAAAGTCTTAAATTCTACGGAAGAACGAGGCGACCTTCTGGGCAACCTCCGACACGGTGGTCTTGGCGGCATCTCCCTCTCCATTGATGGGACCTTCAAGCATCGGATCTAGTGGGAAATGAGGATCCCGACTTGTGTAGCACGTCAGCATGTACTCTACGACGTTCTTCACCAGGGATTTTCTTTCAGTTTCCAACTGATCCACGATGACATCGCCCATCTTGTTGAGTTTGTTGCCAGTCGAGCTCAGCGCCTTCAACGCATGGTCCAGCTCCAGCTCCGGATTGTCCGGACGCACGGGCTAAAGCCCAATGGCACCACCGCGTCATTGGCTTTGCCCAAGAAGTACCATACTTGTTGAGACTCCACAGCCCTTGAGCCTCGAATCTCTTCCAAGGACCTCTTGGCTGCCGCAAGCTCCGAACCCTCCCGGGCAAGGCGCTCAACCTCCTTGGCGTGATGCTGAATACCCTCAGCAACTTGCTTTTCAAGGTTGGCAAGCTCCTTCTCCTGGACGTGGATCTTGTTCCGGCAGTCAATCAGGTCTTTCTCCCGGCCCCGCACCTTCTTCTCCCTGGCAGAGACTTCGACCTCCCTTTTGGTAAGGTCCTATCCCTGCTGCCAGGCCTTCTCCTCCTCGCTATTGCAGCGCTCCTCCAGCTTTTGGGTGCGCTCTGCAAGGCTCTTGTCACCCGGAGCCAGCCTTTGGGCGAGCTCCTCCTCCCTCTTCACAAGGTCATCCCTCAGCTCCAGGAGTTTTTGCTCTTCATCTTCGAGCTTTTTCTCCCGCTCCTCGAGAACCTCCCGGTGCTTGATGAGGCTTTCGTGGATGGTACTGAGCTTCTCCCGGCGATCATTTGTTGCATCATTAGCAGCTAGGGCTTGTTCGTATATAGCCCGGGACTGAGTGTCGAGGGATCGCATCTTGCTTTCCCTCTCATCTAGCAGCTGGCCCCAGTACTCCATTTGGGCCTTCTCCCTCTTGACCCACTCCTTGTCGTCGACCAGCCTTGTTTACGCCAGCTTGGTCTCAAATTGGAGCCGGTTGCGCCACCTCCTAAGGGTTTGGCGCTCCTCCTCGAGGGCCTTGCTGTCATGATAAAAGGCAAGCTGGACCTGGCGAAGGCTGGAGCAGGCTCTATCGATGGATAACGCCAGGGGGATCGGCTTCGGACCTGCTGGGGTCCTCTCCACTGACTCTAGTGGGTTCTCCATAACAAAAATTGGGTCCTACTCTACAAGAGTGGTGTCCCCTGAGCTTCCGCGGCACTAGGGCCGCCCTTCGGGAGTGCCTCAGTCGTCGTTGAGGAAGATCCGGCAATGGGAGATTCTACCTCCAAAGTCGTCTATGAAGGTCCCGCCGCCAGGTCATCAGCAACTGATCCCTCAGGCAAAGGACCGGCCGCTTCATCTTGACACCTTGGCTCAGGCGCGGGTACCTCCGGAACTACCACCTCCGGGGCAGGCATTGAAGATTCAGCTGAAGCTGAGGCTAGTTCCGGCTCCGACGCTGGTGTATCCTCCACTGCCGGTTCAGGCGCCGGTACTTCGACATCCACCGGTTCGGGTGTCGGCACCTCTGCGACAACCGGCTCAAGCGCCGGAACTTCATGAACCATGGGCTCCGCCGCTGGGGCTTCAATAACATCTGGGCCTAAGGCCGGAACTGCAGCTACCTCCGGCTCTGCGGCCGGAGCATCCATCATCGCAGCATCCAAAATTGGAGATTCAGCCTCCGGAGCTGGTGCCGCTGGTACGTCATCACTCCCGTGGTCCGGCGCTACCACGGGAGCTTCAGGAGATGAGTCGAGGTCCAGAACCATGACAGCTGGCACCGGAGCTGCCGCGACCTCAGCTACCACCTCGGGCAGTGCTGGAATTGGAGCCGGAGCCTCCGCCTGTACAGCATCAACCGCTGTCACAGGAACCGGAGCTTCAGCCCCTTTCTTGGATACCTTGTGGATGAAGGACAAAGAAAGTCAAAATATGAATACAACAAAAATAACGAACTGAGCTAAAAAAAACAAATTTACCTTGGAATACTACCGCTCCACCTAGCGCGGAACCTCTTTGTCGGGCACTCAGATCCCGACCCAGTCGCAACTAGTGTAGCAACTCCGGAAGGCTCTTCGGAGCTTGCTGCCGCCATCCACGACGTCTTGGTTGGGGGCCCCCTCGACTGAGAAGGACCCTTAGACCTAGAGCCCTTAGCTGGCCCTGGTGCCGGAGTCACCTGGTCGGAGCTGGCATTCCAGGGAGACGCCGATGCTAGAGTTGGTGTCCCCGTTGAAGACCTCCCCTACCAGGGAGAGGAGCTGTTGTGGAAGGAGCAGGTCTGACGGGCCTCCCGTCAGAGTGCTTCAACTTCCTCTTTCGGTTGGAGGGCTTAGCCAACTCTTTGCCCTTGCCTATGACTTCAGCTCTTTGTCTCCGGGCAGAAGCAGGGCCACCTTCAGAAGCTCCAGGGACCACCAATCTGGTGGTCGGATGCCTCTCTACCTCACCGAGGTCGTCAAGCACCGGCATGCTCCTCCAGAGCTCCCTACTGAACTCCGCCTCCATGTTCAAAGGGAGGAAAGCCGCCGGCGGAGTTAAGTCGTCGCCCTCGAAGTCCATGCCATGCTGAAACTTCTTGAGATGAAGCTCCAAAGCAGAGCCACCCAAATTAGACTTTAGACCGGTTTCAATCCGGTCATCGTCCATCACGCTATTGAGGGCCCATGCGAGCTTCTCCCTCTTCTTCAGTGGAGCCCACTTATTGACCAGGAAGTTGCATAAGACCGTTTATGGGGTCACCTCTCCTTCCACACATTGGTGGCTCCTGGTCAAGGCAGGGTTGAAGGCCTCCCAAAACACCGAAACCACACTTCAGGTGTCAGTGTCAACATTGGGAAGACCTTTGGGCAACTCCAGCTTCTCGTGCTCCTCTGCCATGACGATAATTCAATCCTTCTTCCAGTCATTCCACTTGTCGGAGGGAAATGACCTCAAGTACTTGTAGAGGCATTTCTTGTGCTTCACAAAATAGTAGAAGCCAAGATACTCGGAACTCTTGTCGATGGTGTGGATGGTGAAGAAGGTACGTAAAAGCTCGACGCAGGGGGGAATACCCACCCACATCTCGTAGAAGTGGACAAATCTTGACAAAATAAGAATGGAGTGGGGGCCAAGGTGGTACAACTGCAGACCATAGAAGTCTAACAGCATCAAGAGGAAAGTTGAGAAAGGTGGGATCAGTCCCACCATGGCGTACGCAAAGAAGTACACCATGTCGCTGCCGTGCTTCTTCTTGAACGGGAGCTCGTCGGCGTGGACCAGGTGGTTGAAGGAGTCGCTGGACCATCCCATGTAGGTCCGGACCTTCTTCAGATCATCATCGCTCGTGAGACGGCTCTTGCAGAGACCCAACTCCATTGCGGCAAAGTGGAGCAAAGGATGGAAAGTTAGGCGGAGGTTGAGAGGCTCTGAGCGCAAAGATGATCAAAGGCGTAAAGAGTCCTCAACCCGAGCGCACTTTCCTTCTTATGTAAGCCTCCGCAACGCTTGGATGGAAACCGCAAAAGGGCCAAGGCTACATTTCAAAACCTGCCAATGACAAAGGGGCCCGGGGCCACCCAGACGATCAAGTCGAGGTCCTTACCCCAGGCGAACAGTTGTCATGATGAGAGGCGGGAAACCAAAGGGCGGCAGCCTGACAGGGCGCGCGGAACCGATACGATTTTCGTATTGGGAACCGACGACCTTCAATTGCGTGAGATCCGCACGCTCAGATCTCACCTGCCACATCCTGAAGATGCCACGCGGCGATGGTTTAACTGTGAACCACCACCTCAACAGCACATCCAAAAACCCCTGAAGACATGGCGCAAAAATCAAAAGATGGACCCACCTCCGGTAGAATGACTTAACCCAAAAAGTCTCTCCCAGAGGTGGGCCCAAGGGGCCACTATCGGTACTCTGCGTACCGGATACCCCTTGGAACTGCAAAGAGTGCAAAGGAACTCCACCTACCTGAGTTGAAGACCCCCGAAGGCCCCACATGTCACTCAGAGCCAGACCTGCCTCCCTCCTATAGTTAGTCCCAGTGCCACCACGTGTATCATAAAACCGGAGCTACATTACATACATGGGAAAGCTCCAGACTAGATACCTGTGTGGCACCCCCGGACCTAACCCCCGACGGAGGGAAGCTCCGGTACCGACACGTGTGCAACAGCACCGGACCTACTCGTCCAAGATAGTAAGCTCCGGAGCTGCCACGCGTCCAACCGTCGGACCTTCAACCTCAACAGGTAGATTGGTGGACCTCCAATGGCTCGAACCTTCAAGGAACATTAAAGACTTCAAGACCTGATTATGTTTCATTAATGCTATCTTAATGACACACGATCGGATGACTCTTAATACCAGTAACGCCACCATTAAGGGGCGTTACCACACTATTAAGGGGAATTAAACTCATTTAACTGTGTATTAGACATCAGTAACCGTCAGGGCCACATGTCGGGTCAGGCTAATGATGTAACAGCCAGCCCTTGTACTATAAAAGGATTGACCGAGTGATACTCAGGGGGACTTCTTTTGGCCTCTCTCTGGCTCACGCTGTCATACACCCAATATAATAACAACAACACACCCGTGGAGTAGTGTATTACGCTCAGGCGGCCCAAACCACGTAAATCCTCGTGTCCAATAGTCATATTGTTCTGAATCTCCGCGCGCCCCAACCGAACTAAGAAACTCCGCAGTCTACTAACAGTAGTGTCGGAAGAATTGCCGGAATCAGACTCCGACAGTAAAGCTCACCATTAAATTTCACTTCATAAATCCTTTGAAATTGGTCAGAACATAAAAAACATATAACAATTGCTATTTTTCATTTTTCTATCTTGATAAATATAATGATTTTTTTCATTTATTTTTTCAGTAGACATTTTTAGTCATCATACCAACCTCTATGAATTTTTTCAAATTTTTTAAATTTTTTTGGAATCAATGTGTGTTCAAAATTTGATGAATGTCTCATGTATATGAGCATTTAGTTAGAATGATGGATAATTTGAATTTTGACATGTTGGAATGCTTTAAAAATTAACAAAATTCATACATGTTTAAATAATACAAATATGTTCATACAAACAAATTTCAGTGAAGGATCCTTTTTTTAGGAGATACATAAATGTGAATAATATGTGAGTATAAACTAATTTGATATTTACTAAAACATTACAATGTCAGCTATACAAGTTTTAAAATATTTGGTTCAGGTGGTAGATGTTAATTTTTGAAAATTATAGAAGAAAGAATCATCGAATTTGGACTCAATTTGCAGAATCTATACATGTTTGAGTATTTATATTGGAATCAAAATAAAAAGAAGCAAGGGAAAAAGGAAACTGAAGAGGCTCGGGCATTATCTCAGCCGGTTGGTAAGTAATAACCGCCTGAGATAATCTTTTTCTCCGGCGGTTATAAAGCACCAACCGCCTGAGAAGCTGTTAAAAACCGCCTGTGAAAACGGACACCTATATAAAGACCCCTCAGGCACCACAGAAAACGTAAACCTGGAGATTTTCCTTCGACGCTGCAAGGCTGCCGAAATTTTCCACCGCTTAGTCGCAACCCAGCCCCTACACCACCGCGTCGTCGCCCAACCCGCGCTGCCGCCCCGCACTGCCGCGCCGCTGCCCAGCCCGGCACCGCCACGTCTTCACCCAGCCCCGCAGAGGCACGCCTCTACCTAGCCCCGCATCGCCGCCCCACTGTGCTGACGCCCCGCGCCAAAGAGTACAAGGTACCTAGTAAATTCTTAGACTATGCAATGCTACCTTTATTTTTCTATATCAGTTCTTAGTGTCCTTACGCATGTAGTTTCCTTACTTTTTCTTTGTATATTTTTATAACTAGTTGATAAGGTGCTAGTTTTGTGTGTTCTGGTATATGGATTGTGTCCTTTGCATGTGTGTACATATGCGTTTGGACTCAATAATTTGAAGGTTTGGTCTTTTAGATATTGATGTATGGACTTTATTGTAATAAGCTTATTGTAGTTTCTACCTATTATGTGACATGAATATGATTTTAATTAACAGATGATATTGTCATATATATATATATATATATATATATATATATATATATATATATATATATATATATATATATATATATATAAGATGCATGAAGTTTACCCGAACTTGTAATTGTAGTTTTATGTGTTTTCCTTTTCAATATATTACTTGTGTGTGCGTACCTCCTGCTTGCATATATTTCGAAGGAGTGATTAGGGTTAGCTTTCTAGGGAGATGGTTTTATAACTCGCCCATTTAGTTACCATCGTTGGATGGGATCCGACGTCAAGAAATAAGGGACCGGATCCCACCCAGACCTAGCCCATGCGACTGGGCTTGTTTGCCCCACGACTTCAATCCTTCACCCCCGCTTGCTGCGCCCGACGCCTTTGACTCCGTCCGCCGCAAGACGTCGCCCGTCTCATCCAGACTCCGCTTGAGGCCGTCGCCTGCCATCCACCGCGCTTTCTGTTCGTCGCCGGCACCTCCTGCCTACCGCCGCTGACGCCTCCTGTCTGTCGCCGCTGCTGCCGATCTCCATTACCTCGCAAGGTATGAGCGCTGCCAAAGATCCTTGCTTATAACACCGATCTTAGTCTTATTTGACGTTGCCGCAGCTCTCCTACGTGTCACCTCTCTCTACAACTCTGTATCGACTTGGTATTACCATAAAAACCTTGAGGACGACCGAACATCTGAGGACGACCTTACATCGACTAGCCATCGACTAGGGTCGATTAGGCGACTTGCTAATTTTGTGGCCACTAGGAAGCAGAGAAAATTATGAAACAAATTTTCTAAGAACCCTTATGAACAGACCTACATGATACTAGTATTCACTCATATGATACGATCTTGTTATGTCTTTGTAAATTCATTTAATAGAAGACCTTTAGGGAATATTTGTGGCCAAATTTTGTAAATCTTACAAAAATTCTATTATTAAAGCATGGACCGTCGAGCTTGGATGTATAACATGCCAAGACCCTATCCTATGTACATTCACAATGTTGTAAATTTTATTGAAGCATCCAAGAGACATGCGAAGTTACAAAAGATAGATGACATATTATATCCATGTATCGACTGCAAAAATAAAATTGCTTGGATGGATAATATAGTAATCCAATCTCATTTGGTGAAAAGAGGTTTCAAAAAAAAACTACACAATATGGATAGAGCATGGTGAGTTAGATACACATGATGTGGATAAAGATAATGAGAGAGGTTCGGATGATAATAATGTTCATATTGATGATGGTAGTGACAATCAAGATGGTGATGATGATGATGAGTTCGATTGTGAGGAGATGTTGCGTCACATTGAACTATATGTATTGACTTCTATGGAAGCAAGTAAAGGTTTAAGTAAAATGAAGACATTGCAGAATGCGACGACAGAGCTTTTATATGATGAATCAAACGGTTGTGATAAAGAGTTTACTACATTGTGTGCAGTCTTAGAACTACTAAAGTTGAAAGCCACACACGGATGGTCCGATTGTAGTTTCTCTGATCTTTTGAATCTTATGGCATAAATTCTTCCAAATCCAAATAAACTACCCAGAAGCACTTATAAAGCGAAGAAACTTCTTTGCCCGATGGC
This sequence comes from Tuctoria greenei, assembly GCA_036927565.1. NCBI lineage: Eukaryota > Viridiplantae > Streptophyta > Magnoliopsida > Poales > Poaceae > Tuctoria > Tuctoria greenei. The sequence goes on along the minus strand of JAYESD010000007.1, from coordinate 110,300,432 downwards.
ACTAGGTGTGACAAAAATACACGCGTGTGTGAACCATTGTATTCTGTATCGCAAAGAGCATGAGCTCGCAACTAGAAGCCTGATCTCTGGTGTCAGTAGATATATAAAGGACTACAATCACCAGTATGTTACCAACATGAAAAATTCTCAGAAGAATAAGAAGTTTATTATTGGTCCTGAAGGTGACAATGACGATACTTCTGGCGATGCAGACGGGATGAATAAGAGAAAATTCCTGCCTTGGTGATGTGGTACCTTTCGGTAATTGATCGCTTGAAGCGTTTGTTCTCAAACCCTAGGGAGGCTGAACTTATGTGTTGGCATTCCGAGCAACGCAAGAAGAATGAAAAACATATTCGACACCCTGGTGATGCAACGCAGTGGAAAAATTTAATATTCAGTATCCAAAATTTGCAAAGGAAATCAGAAATTTGAGGTTTGCCTTGGGTACAGATGGAATGAATCTGTTTGGTGAAAAAAGGAGCATACACAACACATGGCCCGTGGTCTTAACGATGTACAACCTACCGACGTGGTTGTGTCACAAATAGAAATATATCTTGTTATCTGTTCTTATCCAAGGTCCGAAACAACCCGACATCGAAATTGATGTGTTCTTGGAACCTTTAATGGAAGATATGGAAAAATTGTGGAATGAAGGGGTACGTACATGGGATGAGTACAAGCGGGAGTATTTCACGCTAAGAGCAATGATATTCGTTACCGTGCATGATTACCCAGGACTGTTTACATTATCGGGACAAATGAAAGGGAAGAAAGGTTGTGTAAGGTGCATCGATAGAACTGGATTTCTATACCTCACTTCATCCAGAAAGACGGTGTACATGAGACACTGACGGTTCTTGACAAATACACACAAGTATAGGAAGATGAAAGAATAATTTGATAACAAAATCGAAAAAGATACTGCACCAAAACCTTACAGTGGAAAACTTGTGCTCGAAATGGTCTAGAACATTCATATTGCTTTCGATAAGGGCAAAAAATGTAAATGAATCAAGAGAAAGAAAAGTACATCTTCGGATGATACAACTGACATGGCTTTCAAGAAACAATCAACTTTTTTTCAAGTATCTTTCGTATTGGATGAATCTGGAATTTTGCCATAGTATTGATTTGATGCACGTTACAAAGAATGTATTTGACAGCATCATTGGGACCTTGCTAGACATGACGAGGAAAACAAAGGACGTATTAAATTCACGTATGGACCTCGTAAATCTTGATTTGAGACCAGAGCTTCATCCAGTAGAAAAGGCGAACGAGAGGCATTACCTTCCCCCAACCAGCTACAACTTGACGCTAGAAGAGAAAAAAGCAATTTGCCAATGCTTGCGTGGGATCAAAGTGCCCACGAGTTTCTCATCCAATATCTACAAACTAGTCTCGATGAAAGACTTTGTCTTTATCAGTTCTAATTCTCACGACTATCACATGATGATGGCGGTGTTCCTTGCCATTGCAATAAGAGTCATCAAACCTTAGCATATAAAAGTTATCATCACATGTTTGTGTTACTTCTTCAATGCAATATTGCAAAAGGTGATAGCACGTGAAGATTTAGACTATTTGAAAACATACATCGTCGAGACTATGTGCAAGCTTGAGATGTGTTTCCCACCATCCTTTTTTGATATGAAAGTACACCTAATCATACATCTTGTTGCTCAGATAAAAGCATTGGGGCAACTATATTTACATCATATGTTTTCGTTGGAGAGATATTTAGGAGTATTAAAAGGTTATGTGCGAAACCGTGCTCACCCAGAGGGTTCAATTATGGAAGGATACCCCACTGAAGAAGTGATTGAGGGTTGCGCTGATTACATCAAAGATGGAAAACCAATAGGTGTGCCTATACCAGTACATGAGGGTAGACTATGTTGGAGAGGCGAAGTGGGTAAGAAAACTTTTATCGTTCAAGATTACAAGAATGTACACCGTGCACATTTTGGTGTACTACAACAGCTCGCAATAGCTGAGTCGGACATCGAAGAACACCAAATTGAGCTTCGTGAAAAAAACCAAGACCGCACAGAGGACTGGATCATGAAAGAGCACAGAAGATCTTTCACTGAATGGTTAATGAACAAAAATATATCATACGAAAACACTATAGAAGAGGCAACAATGAAGAAGTTAGCTTCTGGCCCATCCGCTTTGGTGACATCATGGCAAACATATGACATCAGTGGTTACACATTTTACACTAAAGAAAAAGACGGTAAGAGTGTTGCACAAAATAGTGGTGTTCGTATTGAGGCTTACGATTCACAAGGGCAAAAGACCACATACTTCGGATTCATAGAGAAAATATGGGAACTCGTTTATGGCAAAAGAATGGTAATGCCCGTATTTATGTGCCAATGGGTCAAACATCCTGATGGTGTGAAAGTGGACAATTACGGGCTAACACTGGTAGACTTAAATAAAGTGGCTTATAAAGATGACCTGTGGGTTCTCGCCGATAGTGTTGCACAAGTTTTTTATGTTCAAGATCCAGAAACTGAGAAGATGCACGTAGTTGTTTCTGGAAAGCAAAATATTGTTGGGGTTGAGAATGTGGGAGATAATGAAGAGGAATATAATTAGTATGAAGAGATGTACCTTTTCATCGAACCAGAAAACATCAAGCGCGTAGAGAGAAGCATTAAAAAGGATTTGAAATCTTATATGCGAGAAGATGTCAATACTGGAATAAATGTATGATATATATTGTATATATTTGTATCATGTGAAATGAACTTAGAACAATGCTCTATTTCAGCTTTAGATAGCATGTTTCGAACATTATTAAATTCAACTTCTGTTTCAAACATTATTACATTATTGTATTTATCACCTTTACCTGTTCCACAAGTTATCAAATTGTATGTGTATATAAATTTCTTCTGACCTATGATGATCAAGCTTGGCTTCCAACAGTTTGGTTCCAAACAACATCTAGAAGCACAACTCTTGAAGCTCTTGTCAAGCTAATCCTTTCACAGCAAGCTCTTGTAGATGCAAGTAACACCCGAGACTCATCATTTGAATTGTTAAAAGCTTCAATTGAAGTCTGACGATACTTCCCATCTATTTGAAGGCTTGTTTGGATAGTAGTGGATCCACTTCATTATAAGTGGTTTGAGGTGGATTGAGGAGAAAATTAGTTCATTCTTCACTTCAATCCAATTAGATTGAGTACACCCAAACAAGCCCTGAAAGATTTCTTTCTCTTCTCTCCATTTTAAAAACTTACGAAGATGCTACTTTATCAGTTCTAATGGCTGAATATATTGACTACAAATCAGTACCATCTCTCTTAGTGCTTCACACAAGCGACGAAGCGAACAACTTCAATCACAAATCTTGTTTTTACCTTTTTCATAGGAATTTGACCTTAATCTTTCAAGAATATATTTATCAATAACTGAAGCTTCCTCATCAGACATGTTAATGGCAGTTAGAAGTGAAGGGTGTGTTGAAGCTAACGAAATCTCAACAGGACTGAAGACAAAGAGATACTGCATATGAGTGACAATTTCCAGGTTAGACAACATGAAGCTATGATGGAAGCCTTCAACAACATGAAAAGTGATGCCAAGGTTATGCTTGCATCAACCAAGGCATGTTGTGAGGGCATAACACTTGTTGGAGCATAACAGTTATGCTTGCCCCAACAAGTGTTATACCCTCACAACATGCCTTGGTTGATGCAAGCATAACCTTAACATCACTTTTCATGTTGTTGAAGTTGCCATCATAGCTTCACGCTGTCTAACCTGGACATTGTCACTCATATGCAGATCTCTTTATCTTCAGTCCGATTCAGATTTCGTTAGCTTCGGCACATCCTTCACTTATAACTCCTATTAACATGTGTGATAAGGAAGCTTCACTTATTTGATAAATGTATGCTTGAATTAAAGATTAAGGTTAAATCCCTATTGATGTGTAAAAACAAGATTTGTGATTGAAGTTGTTCGCTTCCTCGCTTGTGTGAAGCACTAAGAAAGTAGGTACTAATTTATAGTCAATATATTTAGGCATTAAAACTGAGTAAGGAACATCTTCCTAAGTTTTCAAAAGGACATGAGGGAAAGAAATCCTTCAAATGGATGGGAAAATCCTTCCAAGGATCGTCAGGCTTCAAATTGATGCTTTCAACAATCCAAATGATGAGTCACGGGTGTTACTTGCATCTACAAGAGCTTGTTGTGAAGGGATTAACTTATCAGCATCACAAGCGGTTCTGAATTAACAAGCAGCCTATGAAAACAATGACTTTCTCCAGGCGGTTCTTCAATAAAAACCGCTTGTGATGATTGAACCAGTACATACGGTTCTTAAAGAATGACCGCCTGTGAAAATCATGTATTTAACCAGGCGGTCATTCTTTAAGAACCGCATGTGATGTTTGATACATCACAGGTGGTTCTTAATTGATAACCGCTTGGGTAAAGAATGTACTTACTCAGGCGGTTCTTTCTTAAAATCCTTCTGTGATGTTCAGTCATCACAGGCGGTTATTGTATCATTCATCATAACAGTCACATTTTTTTACGGACCGTCTGTGTTAGAAAAATCGAGACGCCTGTGAAAATGCTTTTTGTAGTAGTGCAGGCTACATCTACCGTGTCCGTTCTAAATTGGGTACAAGCAACACAACGAACTGTGGCCTATAGGAGAACTGAAGCGATGCAGTGGACTTTGTAGGGAATTTCATAAGTGGCACAAAATATATGCAAATTTTGTAAGTGGCATGGACAATATGCCATCGCACAAATCCAAGTCGGATTCGTGACTAAGTCAGCATGAATTTCGTTCATGGCACGAACGACAGTGGGTCATTTTTACGATTTTTTCATTTTTTAGGTTATTTATATTAAAAACATTTTTAATTCGTATATTAATTAAAAACTTCCAAACAAGGAAGGGTTGAGGTCTACAAAAATCCCCTAAGAATTAATCTTCTTTGAATTTTAATGGAAAACCTAGAGCTTTTTCATGAGTGAAAGTGTGTTTTATGGATAGTGTTTTTCCTACTGAGTCTAATAAAATTGATTTGACATTTTTCTAAGAATTATAGAGAGATATATTGATTTTACAAGTTCCACTAGTTTTCTGAAATTGTTTCTGGAGTTTTAATGATTTTTCAATTAACTTGATATTAATCTCCAGAATTAACCAGCTTAATGAAGGTTAATGAGGCTAAAATTTTTATTGAGATTCAAGTGTATGATAAAGATGAGTTTGGTAAAATTTGGGAATTTTCTAATTATATTTTCTTTTAGAAGTAATACCGAAGTGATATAGAGAAAATGAATTATTCAAAAAACTAGAAAGAATTTCTTACTGATTGAATTGCTTCAAAGCAAAGTACCTGAAATGTGGAGTCCAAGGAAATTTATTTGACGATTGTTGGCCATTCCTACGGATAGTAGTGATTTTCCAAAGATCAACTAGTTTCTACAATTATTTTCTTATTGAAAAAGGTTTCAGCCATTGACTGGTGGGCCCTAGGGTTCAAATGGGCCACTGGGGACATAGCCACAGTGAGGGTCACAAGGTTAACACCGCAGCCACAAATGATCAAATCGGTGATAGAGGATCCGGAGAGAATATGGAGAGTGACTAACGGGTGGGACCAAGTGACTTCATCTTCTACCTTCGATCTGGGGACGCGGCGGCTCACTACGCCGGCGCATGGCGGCGCTATCATCGGCGGCTACCTCCCTGGCGCAGCTAGGTCTGTTCATCGCCGCCTGAGCCTAATGCGGCACGGGGAAACTGATGGACGGGTCGAAGAATGATGGAAATGGCCGGCGGTGGCCTCCCAAGGCGGCGGCGGACGGCACAAGTCCGGCGAGCTCGCCCTTCGACGACAATTGCCGAAACGACTCTGGATTAGCTCCGAAAGGAACCTAGCAACGTTTAGATCACTAATATGGATTTAAATTGAGAAGAAAACAATCTCAAACTGGGGTGCGATTGTGGCCTAGGTCATTTGGGACGGCGGATAGAAAATCTATGATTTCGGCGCAGATTGTAGATTAAACTCCATGCTGTTTTCTCTAGGAGGTTCGTAGGCACATGGTGAAACTGTTCTCTCATTTAATTGAAGATTAAATGAACGTGGAAATGTGATTGCTTCGCTCATTAGCTTCAGTTCAAGATACTAGCTGAGGCAAGACTTGCGAATCCGGCTAACCGGAGCTACGAGAGTGATATCATCTGATTGCGCACAAAGAAGGAGGTAGGGCGCACCTGTAGACATGACAAGTTTGGCACGAGATGGCCTGGGCCCTGGCGCCGTTGGGCGATGAGGAACAGGGCCAGCAACACAGTTTTGAAGGAGGAAGAAGAAATACGCCGTACATGATGCGTGGAGGCCGAAGACGACGCGAGCTCTGCTCGGGAAGGTCAAGAACACCCTTGCGCCATGCTTGGTGGTCTCGACCGGGGCTGGAACACCACTCAACAGTGGGGCGCTGTGGACACCGAAGCTCTCGGCGGCAAAACAGAGGAAGCAGTGCCGAAGTCCCCAAAATACTCGGCTGTTGATGACACCACCGTGGAGCAGTCCCCTTCTACACGTCGAGCACGCACCTGGCTTTAGTCCTGGCCGGAAACGCGCCGTGAAGTAGCTCTGTCGTGCAAGCTCTCATGGTGGCGATGGCAAACAGAGGCAGCACGGTTGAACCCCAACCAGAGCAGCGTGCTGGCGCACAGAAGCAGGGAAAAATCAACAGGAAACAGGGAGAGAGCGATAAGGGCAACGGTTTGGCGTGCTGAGGCCAGGCTGTTGATGGGGAGGTGGAACATGCAAACCATCTTGGTGGCAATCCGTGAGTCTCTGCCTATGAGGAAAGAAAGAGAGTCGGCAAGTGTTGATTGTGCAAATGACGGGTGGGGTCCACCCTCCCTTTTTCCCCTTCTTTTTAAATACGTTTTCAACTAGCATTTGTGCGCAGAAAAAAGTTGCATTTTGGCAGGGTTGCTAAATGTAATATGTAGATTCCATTTTTGAAAAAAAAAATCTCACAGTTGATCACTTTGAGTCTCAAATTGAAATTTATATTTGAATTCACTTTAAGGCTTTTATTTAAAATTTTCTTTATTTTCCACCCAAAAATGATGTGGACACTAAATCAATTATTTTATTTAATTGTTTGTTTCAATTCTCATCTTTTTTTTTAACTTAAACATAAAGTTTCAATAAGATTAAATTTTTAACTTCATGTATTTAAATTTTAAATAATCACTTGTACTTAATCCTATGTTCTTTCTTTTTGCAAATCATTTCTAGTATTGAATTGCACATTAATTATTTTGGGGCTTTTACATCCCTTCCTTCTTAAAAGAATCTCGTCCCCAGGGTAAAGTAGGTTAACGGTGATATGACGCTAACAACTCCAAGTAAATGGATCGGTGAAACTTTTCACCTTCTCATGTGGTTTCCATGATGGTGTGATTACTCCAAATTATTTTATAACACACTTTATCTTGGTTTTGTCACTTGAGTCTTCTTATTACAAATCTGGTTAGGATGCTCGGCGTGATTGGGATCACACCGTAAAGTTTGCGTCTTTCTGATGCGGAGTTATGTCGTTCCTTGAGATCTTCTTCACATTGATATGATGCATCCTTCTTCATGGTAGAGACGCCTACGGTTCTCTATCATTTGGCTTCTAGAATCTTGACGTTCCTCTCATGCAGATTTTACTGCCCTAGTCTTGTACTCGAAAAATCAACACTTATTGTTCAACTCTTTTGAGCATCTTGCTTAAGTAATGTTGCAGCTGCTTCCAATCCTTGCTTTGTATTACTGAGTCTTTAAAACTTAGTGTAGTATTTCCTAATAAAAAATCAAGGTGGTTTGGCGAGATTCAACAACGAATCAATAACCTTGTCCAGATCGGATTTCTCAATTAGGTAGTCAACAATCAGATCACTTTGTTGGGACATAAGAGTAGTAACAATCTCATCCCTCTTAGTTGGTCAAATCAGCAAAGTCCACTATATGTATGGCAACTACAAGGGTTCCAGACATGTCACGGCACCATACAATATGATTCAAGGAGTTTCGCAAGTTCAAATTAAAACGATAATATTGTGAACATAAAGGATCAAGGTTTTTATTGAGATTGATCAATTAGGGAAGAACCTCAAGAATCAAGAGTGGTATTGGGTTTACAACCAAGATGAACCTATACAAGTCAAGGATGAAGGTTCAACTGCTAGTTGGACCGCAATAATAATTGAGTAATCGGTTTCCCCGGTATTACTCAACCAAGATAAAGCAAGTAAGGGGGTGATCACCGGAGTTGGAAAGGCAATCAAGAGTATTAGGCAATACACAAGTATTTGAATGGAGATACACATTATTGCTGAAAATTAATTATTAATCATGTTTCATGATGCATCACAAATCGGATGATGTTATGCAACACAACGCAATCCCGCGGGAAACTATGCATAAGGTATGGTGCATTCATTTTTGTGATTTGAGCAAGTATCATGATTGAAATACCAAAAGCATTATCTCAATTTCACAGTGTCTGAATCAACTTGGCCATGAGAAGTGTTGAATAAGGAATGCCCTTCTCATGTCTTGATCAAGGTGGAAGAGTTAAGTTTAACCATCGAAGCAAGGAAGGTTAAGCAATATAATACACAACCTTAACCTTTGCAAACTTGTACACTTTCTAATCGACACATCTAATTCTGCACTTAAGTCTTTGCTGCACGTGCTGACTCAAGGAATCATTTCTCCCTGAGAAAACAACTAACAAATTTCTCTCAATGGCAGAATATCACTAGACATAGGATCAAGTCTACTAGAGTTGTCCTTAATGGCGCTTCACTTAATCTTCTCTTCAATCATGTAGTGGTGCTGAATGTGTTCCTTGATAGTGCTAGTGGATTTGAAGTTGCACTCCTTCTATGACGAGTCAAACTTGTTCTTGGAGTTGAATTCTCTTGAGAATGTAGTTCCACTTGATCGCTTAAGTTCCTTCAGTGCCCTCCTTCCCTCTTAAAGTTTCGAACTAGGGGTTCGAGAAACTTACTCCAAATAATCCTCATCGGAAGGTGATGTGAAATCATCTCTAGACCAACTTCACAATAGTGAGTTCCAAAATAATGAACTCTATGGATGGAAGTTCATTTCAGCTATTGTGGCTCACAACAAGACGTCATGCGTATTATTGTGCATACACGTCCACTGTTCTTCAATACAACATAAACATGGCTATCGAAAGAAAAGAGGTTCAAACACTCAATTCCGCTGGTAAATTGTTGAGTCACAACACCTGGGATGTTACGTGACTTCTCGAGTTGAAATCGAGAACCAGATCCATAACAAAACCAAAATGTCTCAAACTGACCAAGTTTCTGTTAAGAAATGACCAGTCTAGACTCAATTTCGAATTTGACCCGGTTAGTGGAAAAATCAGATCTTGAGGTAAACAACAAAGCCGAAGTACACTTCAAGGCCTTCCCAAAAAGTATTGGTTTGCCACCAGATCTTCTGAATGATGAGATATACCTTTTCAAATCTGACAGTTTTCTGAGAAATTTTGGCAGCACCTCCTTTGTTTATGGCTGATTTGTGCACAAAATTTCAAACAGAAAATATCACAATGTGAAAAAAAATTAAATTACATAATTGTTAAAATCATCAGGATTCCAGAAATATATCATATGCCTTCATTTGACTACAGCGAGTTATAGTCAAAATGGTGAGATGTACCAAGCTGTTTCAGGTTCTGTACAGATTTGACAGATTTTGGAAATTGGAACTTTGGTATAGATTAGAGATGGATTCTGTTCTGGATGTGAACAGAAAAGTTTTATAGGACTTCCCAAACTTTCCAACCATGTAAAGTATTCTACTGGGAGTTATGGCTTTTTAAAGTTGTGCTAAGTTTCTGCCAACAAACACAAACTCTAATTTTTGAAACACTTTAGTGAAAACCTACTCCAATTTGAATCTTAGTTCAAAATCAGAGCTCGATGAGTAGTACATGCATTTCTTATATCATATTGATTCCATTTTACTTATGGTTGAGTTCCACCGTCGATGACGTGTCCGATGAAACTCGAATGCAATGCCATTACTACATCCTCACAAAAGAAAATTCTAAGCCAGTATTTCGGCATACGTCTCAAAGGTGGCACTAATGACGTTCGCTCGCAAACGTTTTCTACTCAAGCTACAGATAACGCGGTTAGTGTACCTGCATAAGACACACAATTTGCAGAACACTCATTATAGTGTCGTACAACACGGCCCACACGGGCGATCATTTTAGGCAGTCACAATAATATATATTCCAAGACTAACACCCTGTATGTTTCCATACAAGCCGTCCTCGAGGAGAACACATCTTGAGGAACGTGGTTGTGTTTCAACACCACACGACAGGGGACCCGATTATGGCACGAACGGGTCGTCATGGACGGGAATTTTCTCAACCCGACAGATACCACGTGCTGCCCCTACCTCATATAGGCACGCCGATGGCGAGCGCTGCGTATGGCTTATTGAACATGGATTGTCAACAGTTGCATACTATTACGTTTTTGACCACACGATGGGGTATCCACGCTTTTGCCTGAAGAACGCTCGGGAACAACGTTTTCATATGTTCTCAGAACTATGAGAAGGTTCAAACACTCATATTAACTTCCGTGCCAAGCCACGAAAACCATCACTGTACTACCTCTCGTACGGGGGAGCTTACCGCAATTGATCTGTTGGTGATGGCGTACCTTATCACTCACCTGATGTCAGAGCGTCGTTACAGAATATAATAACACATATGTTAGCTTACCACCTTAAGTAACTAATACTATAATAAACCTTATGTGGGTATAATAACTAATCCCCACTTGACTACTTCAAAGTTTTCAAAAATAGGCACTTTTCAAGCGTGCTATGCTCAATGTAGATCTAGTACCAAACTGTGAGGACCAGGGTTCCGCCATTCCAGGATCACATTGGGTGGTGTCGTGCGATGCCGCACCCAACATTACACATAAAAAGCAACACAAAATAACCAACACAAATCTTTATTTCACAAGATAATTCTTTTTTACAACATAAAGTACAACGCGGGAGAATATACATACTCACTCTCAACCTGACTATGCACAAAAGAAGTCGTCCATGCCCGCAGACGCTTCCCACTAGCAACATGAAACAAAGAGGCAACATCAAGGTTATCCCGTGAAGGATACACTCGACAAACTCGAGGTCTCACGGACAACCCTCAACATAAGCATAAGCTATAATATACCTGTAAAAACCACAATATAGTAACCGTAGCACAAGGCTCGACAAGACTTAACCGTCTCACCTAAAGCATGAAACTTTACACGTTGGAAACTTAAAGGCTGCAAAGCTGAATTTGCATGAATGAACTCGCCGAAAGTAAATCCTTAGTTGCCAGTTTTAAGGTAACATACGCAATCCATGGGCATAGCATCATTATGAATTACTTAATCAAACAAGAAACAATTCATCCACGATGAACACATATCCTTCCTTCCTTATGATTCTTGAGGAACACGATGAACACACCAAACATTCATTCATTCACACAGTTGAACACAAAACATAATATTCATTCACACGGATGAACATAGATAAATTTCATTCATTAATATAATATATTACAAAACACAAGAAAAAGTACAAGAAGACACAAGAAAAGAAAAACCTCCACTAAAAACAACAAACAAAAAACTAAATCCTACTCCTCCTCCTCCTTCTCCTCCTCCTTCTCCTCCTCCTCCTCCTCCTCCTCCTCCTCCTACTCCTCCTCCTACTCAGGTGGCAACTGTGGTGCCGGTGCAACAGGAGCCTGGGTCGGCTGCGCCGTTTGCTCCGACTGCACCAACGGTGTAATCCCACGACCGAGGTTTCTCTCCTTCGCTTCCACCAGGTTTCTGTGGCCCTCGGTGCCGAGCACCTGGGCCATCGTATCGAACAGAATGTCGAGACGATCGGCCACTCCTGTGAGGGCGTAGAGGTAGTGACCGATGGTACCCATTCTAGTAAACTCTGGAAGGGTACCCAGACCCAGGGAACTCATGGAGCGGGATGTACTGTTGTACGCCTCTTGCGCCATAACGAGGCACTGCTCGGTGTTGAACCTCTCGTGGGAGCTGCAACACAATTTCTTGCAGGGTAGCTTCCTCGATGGGATTGGCGGCGGAACATCAGCCATGGTGGTTGTGGGTCGTCGGCGCGGAGAAGACAAAGAAGAAGAAACGGATGCAAAACGAGAGATGCGCTTGTGAAGAACTGACGGGTGATGGCACATCTTATATAAGGTCTGTGCGGAGTCGACGATGTAGCGGTTGGTTTTGCGCACATTGATGGAATGATGGGACGCATCGATACCGCCTCGATGAAACGAAAGGTTCCGCATGTCAGTCGCACGCGTCTCTGCACCACTGCTTCCAAAATTATGTTCTCCGCAGCCCTCGTGTCGCGCATCTCTCTTTCAACAATGGAAGACGCGCTTTCATAACTCGCGCATCTCGCTTTAGTCTCTCTCGTCTTGCGTTTATCTCACGCGTCTCTTCGCCTCCAGTGCTCCTTTACTAATCGACCAACTCAAGTGTGACCGCCGCCTCTGTTCAACCAACTCCAGTGCGACCTCCGCCTCTATTCGCCATCGCCGTCATCATCGTCATCGTCGCCGTCCTTGTCATCGTCGTCACTGTTCATGGCTAGGTTAGATACCGGCTTGGCGCGTAACCGACTGAAGGAGGAGCGCTTTGCGTGGCGCAAGAACCATCCCCATGTATGTATATATGGCACATCGATCGCATGGTTGTATGTAGCTCTGCATTGAAATATGAACTTAACTGTAATTTTGTTTTTCCGTCTTGTTTGTTTTTGGTATTTTCAATTTCTCCGCATTAGATTTCTCTGCGAATCCTAAGTCGGGAGATTTATTGAAGTGGCAGTGCATCGTCCCCGGTAAAGAAGGGGTAAGTCGTGAAGAACAAACACAATCATATAAGTATAACCATCGTCCTCTTATTAATGAATTTCCTTTGTAGACTTTCTGGGAAGGTGGTTACTACCTCCTGACAATCTCCTTCTCAAAGGACTATCCGTTGGTGCCTCTAAGATGCGCATTTACACGTGGTTTCTTCCACCCGAATGTCCATCGCTCAGGAGCACTCTGCCTTGGGGTTCTTGATAAAGAGACTGTAAGATAGAGTTCTTTTGTTCAAGTAAATAATAATTGTTTCCAAACTTATTTGATATTTCTTAGGGGTGGTAATCTGGTTTTACAATCAAAACTATATTACTCGAAGTTAAGTGTTTGCTTAGTCAACCAAATGAGCCCGATGTTGAAAATGATTGCTATAATCTACTTATCAAGGTTAGTAACTTTTTGCTAGTGACCAACGTAGGTTATATATCACATCTCATTCGACATTTGTTAATTTAAAGAATATCAATATTTTCAGGATCCAAAGGAATATAAGAGACGTGTTCGGGAGCAAGCTGGATTGTACAGTTTAGATTGATCGACGGGAGCTTCATGGGAATAAGTTTAGAATTGAAATTTATAGTTTAGAGGGCACACAATGTGTACTAACTATAAAATTCATTGAGTTGCAAATTATCTTTGAATTGCAATATCATTGTGTTTGTTTATTCCTAAAATTAGGACACTCACGGTGTTAATTCTGCAGGCGAGTGGCAACGAATGCTCACGGTGTCGTGCGAGTGGCAAAAGGGAGACGAGCACATGAGAGACGAACTTTAAATAGGAGTGTCTCTGATTTTTTACCACCAGCAAAAGGGAGAGGCGCTGTTTTAAGGCGTGTGGGAGACGAGCTAATGCGAGATGTGCCTTACCTGGGCACATCTCCGATTAATGCCAAAGATATTTTGCCCACCACGAAAAGCTGAGCGCGTTGCAGTGATCATATGAGGCATTGCGCACAGTTGCCAGTTGGACATGCCTGTATGCCAAAAATGTTGTTCCTGGCTTCGGCACACCGTGGCGCATCTTTGGCATACGACGTGCCTGTTCGACCACAAAATAATGTGAGACGAGATTTATATATGTTTGTTTCTTATTTTTGACCTATTTTTAGATCTCGCACGCTCTCTGCCCAAAATTTTCACACAAAACTTACTCGCACTCTCTCGACCTAAGGGAGAAGCTCAAATGAGAGACGGGTGTTATGGAGGCTCGTCTCTGAGTTTTGCTATTTTTATCTCTCGCGCGCTCTCTCCCAACACTTGCCAAAAATGTTTACCTCTCGCACGCTGTCCTGACCTAGAAACCGCAGCTCCAGCGAACACTGCCGCCATCCCTCTTCCTCAACTCGCTCTTCTTCATTGTCGCGCTGTCGCCGGGACCCCGACCACGCCGTCGATCCAGACCTTCATCATCAGAGAGATGAGCATGCTGGAGCACACTGCCTTGTCCCCTGTCCTGGGAGAACGCCACCGCCTCCTCCCCGACCTCGGTAATCGGTATGAGCACACCGCCGCCTTCACATAAGTGGAAATGTTCTCCCTATCCCTAGAGCATGCAGGCCTACTGTCATCAGAGAGTTGAGGAACCGCCACTCCGGCGCCTCCGCCAGCTGGTCTCGGAAAACATTGCCGCCTCGTCCCCTGTCCCCAAAGCACGCCGCCGCCTTGACCGTGCCCTCAGACTGATACGTCTAAACATGTGTTTTACAAAAACACGTGGCATGTGCATTCTGTAGAAACGTCTAACTTATCTTTGCAGGGAATGATATGAAACTATGACCTTAAAATCATGTGAGATGATCCGTGTAATTATTTATGTGCCATGCATGACATAAATTAATTATAGCCGGGTTGGGGCTGTCGCATATTGTATTCGGCCTGTGTGCCGGCTTGTGGAGTGCACATGTGATGTAACTTTATTTATTTTAATTGATATTAGTGTGTAATAGCTGATAAAATGATGTAATTTATCGACATGAGGCGAGCACGAGACGGCGCGACCACCACTAGACAGACGAGCAGTGACGTCTAAGGAGTAGACGCCTACGTTGCAGATGACTTCATGTGCTGATTTTTGTTGGCGAAGAAAGGTCATGTTGTCATAATAATATGATTATTTGTGATATTCATGTTTATGCACTGTCTATGATGATTGTGAAAAATCCCTCGCGAAAATTTAGTTTTTGATGTTTTTTCAATAGCTGCACCTATTGGGTCATGTTAGTTAATGATGGGCCTGCCAAAGTAGGGTTTAATTTTCTACCTTGGGGTCTGCCAAAGCTGGGTGTCATTTTCTACCTTGGCCTATAGGGTGGTGTCGGACACCACAACATTGTATTGGTTTGCTTGACGGGGCTATCAAGTCGGACTTGGGCTCTGGGGCATAAACGTTGGGAGCCAGGAATAGGATGTCACCAACAAATGAGAGTCGCATAGGATGTGATTGGCAATGGCTGCCTACCTTGTTCACTATGATGCTAGCGGTGATGCCAAAGCTCACTAGTTTCATAGAAAATGTTGGATCTCGTCCCAGTATGCTACGTCTAAGGGGCGTTAACAAAACATCGTGTGGTTTATCATTAAAAATTGGTTTAATGAAAGTAGTGCTAACTACTGCATATAATTGTTCTTGTAGAAAATGTCGAGCTCCTCGAATTTTAATATGTGTTCCATCCTAGACAAAGAAAAACTAAATGTAATTAATTTTTTTGATTGGAACCAAAATCTAAGAATTATTCTCAGGCAAGAAAAGAAGAGTACATTCTCGATACGCCTTACTCTGATGAGCCTCAAGATGTCGAGCACAAATTCAATGTATATCGTGCTTATGTAAAGCACACTGATGATGCAGTGGATGTGCAATGTCTGATGCTTGCTTGCATGAACTCTGAGCTGCAAAAGCAATATGAGAGCACCATTATATATGATATGATTGTGGGATTGCGTGGCATGTTCAAGAACCAGGCGAGGGTCGACAGGTTTAACACCTCAAAGGCCCTATTTGGTTGCAAGATTGCTAAGGTGCTCCGGTTAGTCCTCTTGTAATCAAAATGATTGGTTGAGAGCATGCAGAAACTGGGTTTTCCACTTAACGATGAGCTTGTCGTTGATTTGACACTACAGTCTTTGTCGGGTAGTTTCGAGCCCTTCACGTTGAACTATGACATGAATGGCTTGAAAAAGACACTAACTCAACTGCATGGGATGCTAGAAATAGCGGAGGTGATTCTTTAGAAGGCTCATAGTCATGTGATGATGGTACAAAAGGGTAGAAAGCATAAGCGCCCAACCAAGACTAAGACCACTAAAGTAAGACTTCCAGGCAAGTGTCTACGGCCAAGAAAAAAGGTTGGCCCTTCTTCTAACGATGTATGTTGGAATTGCAATGCTAGTTGACATTGGTCGAGGAATTCTGAGAAGTACTTGGAAGAAATCAAGAAAAAGAGAGGTGGGATCTCTACTAAAGGAATTAACATTATTGAAATTAATATTGCATGATGTTCTAATGAAGAATGGTATTTCATACTGGTGCTATGATTCACAATTGCAAATTATTGCAGGTGCTGAAAAGAATTAGACGGTTCGCAAGATACGAGATGGATATACGCGTTCAAAATGGAGCAAAGGTTGTTGCCTTGGCTGTCGACATTTACCCGCTCGTATTACCCTCTGCATTGGTGCTAGAATTAAATAATTGTTATTGTGTTCCTGTACTCAATGAGAACATTATTTCTTCTTCATGTTTGAATGAAGAAGACTATGATTTCATAATAAAGAACAGATGTTGTTCTATTTTTATGAATGGAATGTATTATGGCCATTGTCCCGTTGTGAACGGGCTTTATGTCCTTGATCTGGGGAGTTCTGAAATCAATAATGTAAATGCTAAGATAATGCACTCTAATGACTCAAATCCTACATAGGTGTGGCATTGTCGTTTAGGTCATATAGGCAAGAAACACAAAGAGAAACTCCATAAAGATGATTTTCTCCACACTTTTGATTATGAATCAGTTGAGACATGCGAGTCATGCCTTCTTAGTAAAATGACTAAGGCTCCCTTTGTTGGACAAAGTGAGAGAGCAAGTGAGTTGTTGGAAACAAAACATACTGATGTCTGTGGTCCAATGAACTCAGCCGCAAGAGGTGGTTATCTTTATTTCATTATATTTATCCATGATTTAAGTAGATATGGTTATATCTATTTAATGAGAAATAAGGTGGAGTCCTTTAAAAGGTTCAAGGAATTCCAAAATGAAGTACAAAATCACGATGGCGGGACAATTAAATTCATGCGGTCGGATCGTGGTGGAGAATATTTGAGCCATGAGTTTAGCGATCATCTGAAAAGTTGTGGAATTGTTCCTCAACTTACTCCACCTTGAACACCACGGTGGAATGGTATGTCTAAGCGGAGAAACCAAACCTTGTTGGACATGGTGAGGTTAGTGATGAGTCATGCAAATCTTCCATTGTACTTTTGGGGTTATGGACTAGAGATGGTAGCATTCACACTAAACCGTGTTCCATCGAAATTTGTGGAGAGAACATCATATGAGAGATGGACTGGGAAGCGTCCCAATTTATGGTTCTTAATATTTTGGGTTGCGATGCTTATGTGAAGTGTTTGATGCCAACTAAGCTTGAACCCAGATATGATAAGTGTGTCTTTGTGTGGTATCCAAGGGAAACCAAAAGATATTGTTTCAATAACAACCAATAAAACAAAGTCTTTGTTGCTCCAAATGATGAGGACATCACTACCGTTGATTCAACCACAACAGCAGCCCATTCACCACTTGCAGCTAATCAAGGTCCAATGACACGCGCTCGTGCACGTGAACTTAATTATCAGATGAATTCATTCCTGGTTGTTCAAACTAATTATCCTTCAAATGGAGAACTAGTAAATCCTTGTGATGACCTTATTATTATTAGGTGCTTAGGAATTGATCCAGCTAGGAGGAATGGAGGGATTAATGCAATGAAGACTGCTCCACCCGATGGGTCCTTGTAACTGCAGCAAGTACCAGCTTAAAAGGGGCATAACTTTCAACTCTCAGGGTTGTTTAATGCAAATAAGTACTTGCTGGAAAGGTATCTTCGTCTACTTTACATTGGATCAAGAATCAAAGGCAGATGACCCTTGAGCTGCCCAGAAAAGGCCGAACAAGTCTCGTAACTCCATCCTAAGTTCTAGTCTTGCTCCTCTATATAAGCAACTAGCAGCCATAGGAAGAACTTGGGTTTTGTTTTCTGTAAGTTTATCCATTGCTACTTCCTTGTAAGGCAAGTGTCGACGAGACCTTCCGATTACTTGAATCAGAACCCCAACTTATCACACCTGTGAGTGTTTGCTTGTTATGTTGTTCTTGCTTGTTCTTTGATTGCTTGCAGGTTCAAGGCTGTTCTTGGCACGGCAAGAACAACAACAATAGGAGCCAGTGTAACTATCGCTAAGGCACAACACCCTTGTGGTTGTTGTAGTCGGGTAGCACAATGTCGACCTCCACCAAAACCGTAGTTACCAGGAGACTGTGTTTTAGGCTCGTTGATCATGTTTGGGGCGTGACAACTAACATGTTATATATATATATATATATATATATATATATATATATATATATATATATATATATATATATATATATATATATATATATATATATATATATATATATATATATAGTGGAGTACTTCACTGATGAAGTACACGGGACGTTGGATTGTCCGGACCCTTTTAGAAGGACCCAGAACTTCCTCTCCATCGATCCGGACCCTACTCGAGGGTTTCGGACCTTCAGGCTGTGCTTCTTGGACCCTACTAGAAGGGTTCAAAACTCCTTCTTGTTTGACCCGGACTTCGCTAGGAGGATCCAGATCATCTTGGTCAGCCAGGTGAACCTCCTCAAACGGATGAAGTTGACCTCCTAGCATTTCGTTTTGAGGTTCCGTGTTTGGGAGCTGAGACCCAGTCATGTCTCCAGGTGATTCCGGACCCTCTCGAAGGGGTCCGGACTTCTGGATTGGATGTGGCTCCGGTCTTTCCGCAACCAGAACCATACTAACAACTTCAGTGGTTGCTGAAATGTAAAGCAATAAAGGCTCACCAGGATTTGGAGCTACCAATATCGATAGTGTGGTGACGAGTTGTTTCAGCTCTTGAAACGCCTTTTCCGCTTCTTCAGACCAATGAAACGGTCTGGACTTCCTCAAGAGTTTGAAGAAGGGTAGTGCTCATTCTGCCAGTCTTGAGATAAACTGGCTGAGTGCAGCTAGGCATCCGATTAGCTTCTGGACATCTTTAATGCGGGCTGGGGGCCGCATATCTTCTATAGCCTTGATCTTCGCCGAATTTGCTTCAATTCCTCAATGAGTCACCAAGAACCCTAGAAGCTTCCTGGAGCTAACCCCGAAGACACACTTGTCCGGGTTCAGCTTGGTGCGTGTGGTGTGCAGCTTGTCGAAGACGGCTCGTAAGTTGTCAAGGAGTGACTCCTTGTTTTTGATCTTCACAACGATGTCATCAACATAAACCTCCACCAAGTCTCTAATTAGCTCTCCAAATGTTTTGTACATAGCTCGCACAATTGTTGAAGAAGCATTTTTAAGATCGAATGGCATGGCAGTATAACAGTACAATTCATCTACTGTTATGAAGAAAGTATGATCTTCATCTTCCTTAGACATTTGGATTTGATGATATCTAGAATATGCATCTAAGAAACACAATAGCTCACACCCGGAGGTGGAGTCCACTATCTGATCTATTCTAGGTAGTGAAAATGGATCCTTTGGACATGCCTTATTTAAGGTGGTGTAGTCGATACACATCCGAAGCTTCCCACCGGCCTTGGGTACAACAACTGGGTCTGTCAGCCATTTTGGATGGAAGACATCCCAGATGAATCCAGCTTCGAGCAACTTCTTGATTTACTGTCGGATGAAATTTTGTCGCTCGATTGATTGCTTCCGGGGCTTCTGGTGTACAGGTCGTGCATCTGGATATATCTTCAGATTGTGCTCAATCACCTCCCTAGGGATCCCAGGCATTTGTGACGGTTCCCAGGCAAACACGTCGACATTAGCCCGGAGGAAAGTGATGAGCACGATTTCCTATTTGTTGTTCAAACCTCCCGATATACGGGTAGTCTGAGCAGCATCGGAACCAATTTGAACGACCTTGACGGAAACGTCGGTGTCTCCGCTTTGTTGCACACGGGGTGTAGAGGTAGAGCCATTGTGATGAATGCTCGGAGGATTCAGAGCTGGCTCCTTACCAGATGCTTCCTCTTGCACTGTGGTAAGCGCATAGAGTTCTTCTGGAGCAATAACTCCTGCAGTGCGATCTCTGCGGATCTAGAGAACACCCGTGGGTGTTGGCATCTTCAACACCAAGTAGCCATAATGAGCTGCGGCCATAAACTTGTATAAAGCTGGCCTGCCCAGAATGGCATTGAACGGCAGACTGATCTGCACAACGTCGAAGACCAATTTCTTAGTTTTGTAGTTCTCCCAGGTCCCGAAGGTCACTGAGAGTGTGATGGAACCAAGAGGAGTAATGGTTCCCGAACCTACTCCAGAGAAAGGTCGGGATGGGCGAAGGTCCAAAGGCCGGAGCTGAAGCTTAACGAAAGCTTCGAAGCTTATGAGGTTTAGCCCGGAACCTCCGTCCACCATTACATGGTGGATTTGAATATTGTTAATGGTGGTGACACCATCAACGGGACTTGGCCAGCCCCAATCATGTTTTGAGGGCAGTCCGAAGCATCAAAAATAATGGGAGTATCCATCCACTTCCGATGTGGCTCTGCCTTAGTAGTGGGAGCTGCTGCGGCCATGTCCTGCCGTATTGTCTTGAGGATGCGGCGATAGGTGATGTCCCAAGAATCACCATAGATGGTGTTCAGGGTCTTCCGACGCTCATTGTTAGAAACATCAGAGTCGTCATCAATAGTGTTATAGACAACTTTCAAGACCTTTTTGGGGTCCTGAAAACCTAGCTCCTCTTCGGCCGGAGCTTTGTCGACTTTATGCTTTCCTTCCCGTTGACGGAAAGGAGCTTCTTCCCAGCGCTTGTTGTAGCGCTCGACAAGGTTCTGGACCTCTCGGCACTCTTCCAAATTGTGTTGATTCGTCTTGTGAATTGGACACCATGCTTTAGAACTATTACCATCTTCTAATGAAGGGTGAGGTCGTCTCTCGGGGTGTGGCCCCCGGCTTCCAGGAGCTGCGGCAGCAGCAGCGGAAGGTGCACCAGCCGACGACTTCTTTTTGCCGTTGGGCTTCTTTTTCTTCTTGCCACTACCAGAGGTAGCGGCTTCAGTTTTGGAGGACTTCTGGTTGGCCTCCGGAGCTAGCTTAGAATGCATTTCACGACCCTCCGCGGCTCTAGCACATTTGTCGGCTAGGCTGAAGAGTTCCGTGATGCTGGTAACTTCTTTAATAGCTAGGTTCTCCAACATCTTCTTATCTCAAACACCCTGTCTGAATGAAACAATAAGAGAAGAGCTCGAGATTGAAGGAATAGTATTCCATACTTGAGAAAACCGCGGGATGAAGGATCGCAGCAATTCCCCCGATGTCTGCTTTACATCAAACAAATCCAACCCAGTGCCAGACCGGGTGTAAGAACTCCCGAAGTTGGTAGTGAACTGCTGCCATAGCTCCGCCCAACTATTAATGGAGTCGGGTGGAAGACTCATGAACTAGGACCTTGCAGCCCCAATTAAAGCCACTGGGAAGTAATTGGCCATCACAGCCTCATCACCCCCCCCCCCCCCGCTGCCAGTATGGCAGTGGAGTAGATTTGAAGGAATTCAGCGGGGTTGACAGTCCCGTCGAATTTTTTCGGCAAGTGAGGTCGAAACTTCTGTGGCCATCTGACCATAGGCAGATGCATGGCCAGGGAAGAACAGCCTCCTCCTACTCTTTGAGGAGCAGGGTTGTCTCGAGCCTCTCGCCTCTCACGAGCACGTTCGATATGGACGCGGCTGTCCTACTGTCGGTAACGACGATCCAGTTCCGACCGCAGGTCATGAGTTGGAATCCTAGTGATGGTGTTGGTGCGTCGCGCCCCAGGGGGCAACGAAGTCACCTCTGCTGCGAAACTTGCGGACCAAGTCGGCCCGACAAGGTCCGTTGTTGAGATGGTGCTCATCCTGAAGGGGGGGGGGGGGACCTTGATTGTTGATGCGTGCAGCAGCAACTGCAACCAGATGTTCTACATCAGCCCTCCACTAGTCCATAGCACCCTGGGGTGCACCGGGAGGTGGTGGGTGTTGTAAGAGAGCTCGTGCAGCAATGATCGTGTGCTCAGGGTTGTTGTTCGTCGATGCAGTGATTCATGTAGATGCTCCATCTTGTTGACCAGCATTGTTTGTCGGAACAGATGGTGGTTGTGGTGCCATAGCGCCTGCTGGAACAATGGCACCTGCTGGTTGTTGGACGTTGGAGGGATTGCCTCTGGCAGGTTGTCCAGCGTGGTTGCCATTGGAGGATCCAGCAGCTGAATTTGCTATCTTGTGATCCCGGGACTGCCCTTCCCCCTACCTGGCGCGCCAAAATGTCGAAGTGTTTGATACGACACTTCCCCCGAACCTACTAATAAGCAGCCCGCGGAGGTTCTTTTTTGGTTGGGGTACGCAGAGATCAAGATCAAGATGATGACACCAGAGATTTACGTGGTTCAGGCCGCCTAAGCGTAACACCCTACTCCACGGGATTTGTGTTGTTGTATTGTGTGAGTTTGTTCGCTAGTATGTGGGTCAGCTTAGCTCAGATGAGATCAGGTGTCCTTGGGTACGTGCGGTACAACCCTTTTATAGTTCTAAGGACTGACCTTTACAAAGCTTGCCTGGCCCAACATGTGGCACTGGCGTATTTAATGCCTAATCCATTGTCTAAAGAGTATTAAGCCTGATTAATAGTGTGATAACATGCCTTTATGGCAGCATTACCCCTATTAACAGTGCTCTGATCGCGTGTCGTTAATATAGCATTAACTACATGTAATTACATTTTGTAACTGCCACTTTAATTACGCTTGATTGTTCGTGCTAAAGGAGATCTGCCAGTGTATACGTCGATGAAGGTCCAGAGGCTCCACACGTGGAAGTTCCCGAGCTTTCCCTTACAGGAGGTTAGGTCCGGGGCTACTATACACATGTCGGCACCGGAGCTACTCTCTGCTGTGGGTTAGGTCCGGGGTTGTTGTACACGTGTCAGCACCGGAGCTTTCCTTTGTTGGAAGCTTAGTTCCGGTTTTCCTTTACACGTGTTGACCCACGAGCTACCTATACAAGGGGAGCGGGTCCGGTGTAATGTTACATGTGGGGCCCGAGAAGACCTTCAACTCTGGCAGGTAGAACTTCCTTGTACTCTTCACGATACTAAGAGGTACCCGGTACGCATGGTACCGACAATATCCAAATAAATTTATTTCCTAATTCAAAATTTTAGTTTTATGAAGGTTGGAAATTTTGCTCTCCAACATGCAAATGTGAAAATTCAAAAATGCTAGATGCAAATGCAAAGATTGATGGGAAATCCAAATATGCAATTGAGAAAGAAAATATGAGGTAACTACCAAATTACCTATTGGCAAGGACTCACCGAATTTTCGAAGTACGATGAGTGGGACTTACCTCCGTCCTGTTTAGTGTGATGATTTGTTGTCCAATTCTGGAGTTGAAGATGTGGACAACTTCATTTGATTGACATTCCAAATCTCCTTTGGCATGTTAGTTGGACATGTGGACCACATGATGGCCCTAGCCTCTCCGTCATTTTGATGGAGACTTGTTGATGTAGCAACGACTTCTCTCTCTTGAAGATATTCGCTTATGAGCATGGTGAGGCTTGTCCTTCTTTTTGGGGTGCCACTTCGACCATCTTGATATCCCTTAAGGTTAACCCATATTATGATCATGGATCAAAAGCTTCCTTGGGCATGATGACATGTGGACTCCACAATCAAACAAGAAACGCTTTATCCACAATGTCACTTGCCCTAGGTTGCATGGGCTTGGTCGAAGGGTAGGGATCCCAACAAGTGATTATGGGATATCTTAGATCTTGAATGCTTTTTAAGTTTCATGTCCTTGGCCAAGGGCTTCATGTGGATATTGTCTTGATTTCTTGCTTGACCATGGACAAGATACTTCAAGGTAGGCTAGTTTAACTTAAATCCCTCGAAATTCCCATAGCCTCCTTGATTACAAGGGTGATAATGAATCCACCCTTGACCTCCTTGTAGGTGATAGCCATTGGAGTTATGTTTGAAGGAATAACCCTCATGGGTCTTAGGGAAATGATTCCCCAAGTGCCCCATGTTGACATGGATTTTCACAAATCAAGTGAATATTCATGGCTTGGATAATTCCAAACACTTCTCCATTGACTTGATCTATGATGATACTTCAATGGGAGGTGTAGTTCCTTAGCTAGCATGTCCACCTTGTTAAGTGGTGTGCATGCCAAGCTAAAGGAACTAGAGCACTCTTCAAACCACACCCCTTGAGTGGAGACCATATTCTCATCCATGATGAATGAGAATAGGACTCCTTCAGCTCCCACACGAATGTGGTCATGGATTGGTGGTGCCAACCCATGACATGAGTGTTGGGTGAAGAGCCAACTATCCACCCCATGATCAAGGCAAACCAAGAAGAACTCTTGGATCCTCCCCCATGCTTGGGGTTGGATGACTTTGGCTCCTACTGGAAGATGAAATTCTTTCGCGAAAGACAATTGTGTTGCCTAGCAGACATTTGTTGAGGTACGCCTTGAATCATCTTGCAGTTGAGTACTGGCATCCTCATTGGCCATCCCATGAAATGGGTTAGCCAACACTACCCCATTTTCACACAAAAGGAGAAAATAAGCAAGGGTAATCCTGTCTAATAACTATTAGTACATATAGCCTAATCACAAGTGATAGCTATTCTTCACTTCCTTTGCCTTCCTCGGCAACGGCGCTAGAAATACTTGTTGACAGCTACTAAGAAACACTAACAAATCATCTGCGGCAATGGCGCCAGAAATGCTTGTTGACGTTTCTTAACATCACAGATCATCTCCAATAAGAGATGAGGTCTACAAGTGCACGAAAACTGTCGTGTAGCATTTCACCCAAGAGTATTCCCATGGGTATCATATTTATACCAAAGGAAGGCAGGGAAGTAAAGTAAACAATATTCTTATGATCAAGGTATAGGGTACTAAATGTTTATCAGAACAGGGGTAAGTTGATAATAGGGGTAGTGTGACACATAACTAAGCAATCTACTCTAAGGGTAAGGTTGTCCTAGCGAAGGTTAAACTACGAGATGGAGATACTCCTACTATGCTCTAATTACTCATATACATAGCCTAATAAAGTACACATGAATATGCTAATAGTGAATACTAGGGCTTAGTGGTCCAACATCTTGGGCATGGGCTTACCCTAGTCTATCAGGCGACTCCCGCCAACAGCCTACGTTGTAGCCGCACGTGGAGGATTACAACAGAGGGATAGGGTTGTCACTACCTATCGCCTACCTCTACAACCCATGGACTACGATGCATCCAGCGCTACTTAACTATCCAAGCACCACGCTTGCATGCTAAGTAAATACCTTAAGAGTTGCAATATAATATTCATCCTAAGGCAATGACTAACCTAAACATCATTGAACCAATGTTGGGACCAAGCACTAACATATTCATATTAAGAAATCATATTATTACCTAATTAGACTATAGTGGTGGAGTAGATGTTTATGATAACATAATAATGGCATTGTGTCTACATCATAAAAACATCTACACCTAGCACATACATGGACTCCACAACCAAACAAGGAACGCTTTGCCCAAGTATATAAGTAAATAGAGACTAATAATGATATTATTATGCACAAAGTCACAAATACAAGAAAAGATACATGAGTCATACCTTTCCCAATTTGGACTTGGGACTAGAGGCTCCTCTCTACCACCTAACCTCCACTAAGGACTTGGAGAACTAATGTATACAAGAGAGTGAATGATCAAGTGGTGTGTGTTGAAGTGACGGGTCCTATTTATAGCTTGGAGAAGGGTCGGTTCCCGCCACCAAAAGCGCGTGAATCGGCCACCACTGACTTCTTCAAGCTGGGAGGATCCAACACGTGAAAGCTGACCGGGTTTGGAGGAAAGACCAGGTCGGTCGACTAGGGAGGTCGGCTGACCTGGTAAGTCCTCCAAACGGTATTTGCTTTTTCGGGGTGACTTCCAGGTTGGTCCCATCTCTTGATATGGGTGCTACACCATTGGATGGCCTCAGATACTTCTGTTTGTGGGCCACTTGATCCATGTGGTGCCACATTTCAGCGCTTGACTGGCTGGGATGATATTTATAGGATCCATCCCCTTGTTTCACTTCAACTCTATATAGAATAGCTACATGCACCAAGTTCTCCAAGTACAAGTGGAAATAGTTAAATATAAAGGTGATGTGTGCAAGAAATGGCAATTCCTTCACATAATTCAGTTATATTAACGGGTGAAATCGGTATATAATAGCTGTCAATAGCGCTCTAGCTTCTGAGAGATCTTTGTGTCTCTCCTTTTGGCGATCCCGCTCCTTATTGTCAGCTGCCTCTTGGCGTTGGAGGAGCACCTCCTTCAACTTATTTAAAGACTCGAAACGGGCATTTGCTAAGTCATTGGCAACCACCGTTTCTTCGTAAATCTGATGAGTCTTCTCGTTCAGCGCTTCAACAACAGCTTGTTTGTCATTCAAAAGCTCATCCAGGCACTGCAGTCGCACCCGCTCACTTGTGAGGCAGTCCCTCTCATCGGCTAGGAGGGTTTGTGTTAGCTTCGTCTTGAAAATCAAAAGCTTTCACCGCCGCCTCAGAGGCTCCCGCTCTTCCTCCAGAACATTGCGCTCGTGGTCGAAGCCGAGTTGCACATGGCAAAGACTTGAGCAGGCGTTCTCTATGGAGAGAGATAGAGGGATCGGCTCTGGACCTTCCATCGGGTGCCCCCACCGCATCAGGAATAGTTGTCGGAGCCCATGGCACGAGCATGGACTCTGGCATGTCTTCATCAACAACGCCGATCTCCAGGAGGTCGTCCTCCCTCAGTGTCGATGCTCATGCAGCATCAATCGATGCCCTTTGCGCCTCCATGGCGTCAGTCGGCAGCTCTGGTGTGGCGTCAGATACTGGCCTTGGCGCCTCCATGGTGTTAAGTGCCCGCTCCAGCACGGCGTCGGTCACTGGCTCTAGCACCGCCGAGGTCCCAGCCGATAGCTCTAGCTTACCTCAGCATCCATCACCAGCTCTAGAGTTCGCTCCAGCACTCTTGCTAGATCTGGTGCTGGCGTGACCTCTTCCACATGGTCCGACATGACCGCTGCATCACTGGTTGGCGCCGAAGTCATCCCGGCGTTAGTTGACTCCGATTCTGCTGTAGTATCCGCTGTGGCCTCGGAAGGAGCCACGGCATCAACCAGTGGGGCAGCCGACCTAGTATCTTCGGCCTCGACGCTGGCCTGGCCTGCTGGTGGCAT
The DNA here is from genome assembly GCA_036927565.1 of Tuctoria greenei. Taxonomy (NCBI): domain Eukaryota; kingdom Viridiplantae; phylum Streptophyta; class Magnoliopsida; order Poales; family Poaceae; genus Tuctoria; species Tuctoria greenei. The sequence continues at coordinate 110,272,866 of JAYESD010000007.1, read as the reverse complement.
CCGAGCTGCAACTGGCCTTGAAGCTCTAGAAGTAGAGGAATCAACAAGAAGCAAAAAATGAAAAACAAGACAAGTTCTTATTGTTACTCCGTACATGAGGGCTCAGCGGCTCTAGTCGATGCGGGACTTCTTCCTTGTGCGGCCGAAGTCATCTGATCCCACCATCGTCGGTGATGCAAATGGTCCGGACCTTGCCTCGGGAGTCCCCGAAGTAGTCAAAACCGAAGCTGGATTCTTTCCGGACTGGGTGCCCACCGTTGGCATCGGGGCCGAAGCTGAAGACTTTCCGGACCTTGTGCCCGCCATAGGCACCGGGACTGAAGATAAAGATCTTTTGAACCCGGTGTTCGCCTTGGGTGTCGGGGCCGAAGCTGAAGTCGCAAGAGGTATGACCACCACAGACTTCAAGGTTGGGCGAGACACCAACGACGACACTGCTTTCGTCGGAGCTGGCCTCACAGAGCTCGCATCAACTCACTCCAGCTTCCTCATCCTCCTAGAGGAATCGATAGGCTCCTTCGGGGATGATAATTCCTGCGGAGGCGTCACCCCTCTGCCGCATGGCAATACCGGTGTTGTCGAGGGTCAGCATTTCCTTCAGTAGTTGCCTCTTTATCTCTAACACAGCAAACACCAGCAAGAACTCTGATGGAGGCATTCGGTCATCTCTGTAGATGGAACCGATGTACAGCTTTGCCAGACTGAACAGTAGAGCCTTCTCGTCCAAGTCAGTTCCCAGGCCTACCTCAATCCGGTTGAAGTCCATCTCACCGTTGTATGTCCTGGCTGGAAACTCCCACTGCTTAAGAGGAGCCCAGAGTCGAGACAAGAAGTCATCGAGCACCATCACTGAAGTCAAGCCTCCTTCAGCCAGGTGTCGAATCCTCATGAACATCAGGTTGAACTCCACCGATAGGTCAAAAATGATCTCCCAGAAGTCGGTGTCTGTGGTGGGAAGTCCGACCGGCAACTCCAAGCGGGCATTCTGATCCATCTGGATTATCACCCAATCGCTCTTCCAGGTCTCCCACTTCCCAAAGGAGAAGGAACTGATGTACTTGTACGGAGCATTCCTGCGCCTCACTAAGTAGTAAGCTCCGATGAGGCTGGTACCTTTCCCAGTCGGGCGGAGGGTGAAGAAGGTCTTGAACAGAAGCACACAGGGCCTCACTCAGATCCACATCTCGCAGAAGTGAATGAAGATCGCCACCAGCAGGATTGAGTGAGGGTTGAGGTGTTGGAGTTGAAGCTCGTACACCTCCAGGGGCATCAGCAGGAAGGAGGAAACTGGTGGGACTAACCCAACCATGGCATACGCCGTGAAGAAGACAATGTCACCAGAGCTTTTCTTCGTGAAGGGAAGGCTCCCACAGCGCATCGTGTTGTCAAAGGAAGGGCTTTGCCAGTCCATCAACTTCCTAACTCTCACGATGTATCTCTTGCTCACAAGCTTGGAGGGGAGAAGGACAAGTTCCATGGCTGCGAGTGGAGCAGATCGGAATGCACAAACACAATGCGGAGAAGGAAGTGGAGAGTTCTATGCACAAGTAAACATATAGGAGCATAAGAGTTCCTTCACTGCACAACTCTTCCCTTTATTACTCTCTCTGACGCTTGGAAAGTAACTACACGCGGACCATGGTTATGCACCGCATAGTTATCTCGTCTATGACAAGGGGTCCCGAATCCACTTTGCCAAAAATGTCGCACCAGGTGAATTGTTGTCATGATGAGAAGCTGGGAGCCTAAGGAAGGCAGCCTGGCAAGGCTACAAAAAGATTGCACTGAAAAACCAATACAAGAATTGTATTGGGAACCGACGCTCTCCAAGATGTGGGATCTGCACGCCGTGTATCACCTGCCAAATCAAGAAGGGCCATGTAGCGGTGGCATAGGAAAGTGCCATCGTTTCAACCGCCCAAGTGAAAAGTTGAAGCAGCAATGCGAGAAGTGATGGTGGCCCCAGCTGCAGGATCGAAACCTCCCCCAAGGTAGGCCCGAGGGCCACCGTCGATACCTTGCGGACCAGGTACCCTTGCGAACTAGAAGAAGAAGCGTTGAGTCTCACTTTCCAGAGAGAAGACCTTCGGAGACCGCATGTCCCTTAGCGTCAGACCTGCCTCCCTCCTAAGGTTGGCTCCGGTGATGCCATGTGTCCCGCAGTGCTGGACCTACCTCCCTCCTAAGGGTGGCTCTGGTGCTGCCACGTGTCCTGTGACGCCGGACCTACTTCCCTGCTTAGGGTGGCTCCAGTGCTACCACGTGTCACGCAGTGCCGGACTTGCCTCCCTTCTAAGGGTGGCTCTAGTGCTGCCACGTATACTGTGGTGGCGGACCTACTTCCCTGCTAAGGATGGCTCTGGTGCTGCCATGTGTCTCACAGCTCTGGACCTACCTTCTTGCTAAGGATGGCTCCAGAGCTGCCACGTATCGGATCCTACCTCCCCAATGGGAAGGAATCCGGGATCTCCAAAGGAGCAAACATTCAAGTGGCTATAAATCAGCCGTTACAAGACCTTGTTAACGCGTCATTAATTCTGCATTGATGACGGACGATCAGAGAGCATTCATGCGTGGCAATGTTGTCATCAAGGCACGTTATTACACAAATAAACCACCGGTAAGCGCCTAGATCATGTACATGGTGCTTAATAGCCCGGGGCTACCTGTTGGGCCTCGGGCTCACTGTAACAACCGGACCTTGGCATATAAAAGGTCTCCGCTACACGGTAGAAGACAATCTTGAGCTCATTCACCTGCATACTGACTTAGGCTTAGTAACACTCAAGCATAAAACACAACCCCGTGGAGTAGGGTATTACGCTGAGGCGGCCCGAACCGCGTAAAAATCTTTGTGACACCTCTGCTCTTGAGTTCTTCAAGTTACGCCCCTCCTAGAAAAGAACCTCCGCGGACTACTTCTTAGTAGTATCGGGAGAAGTGTCGACCGCACAATTCGACACTAACCTTCACTAAGACTTGAAGAACTAGTGTAAACAACAAAGTGATACTCAAGTGGTGTGTGGGATCCTATTTATACAGGAAGTTAAATCAGCTCCCACCACAATAAGCGGTCTGAAGCAGTCTTCATCGCCGTTAGAGGGCCACAGGAGAGCGCCACATGTCGTTTGACCACGAAAGGCGCCAATACCAAGTGGGTCGAGCCAAGGGGTCGACCAACCTGGTCCTTGTCCTCCTCGCGATGTGTTTCCTCCAAGTGATTGACGTGTGGGCCCTAATTCCATTCGTGTTTGAATTGCGGTTGGATTCCCTCGGATACGTCTGAGAATGCGTCCATGGATCCATGAAATGTCACATGTCATCGCCTGATTGGCTGGGGTGTCACTTTTTAGGTTTGCTCCCCACAATTCTCCTCATTCTTGCAATAAAATACCTGCATGCACTATTTCTCCAAATACAAGTAGAATTATGTCAAATGTGATAGTGATGTGTGTAAGAAATATTTATTTGTTCACATAATTGAGTTATATTGACGGTCCAAATTGATATATAACGATCATCAAAAGGTACCCATAGCTCAAACATGATGCAAAGCAGCCTTTTTAATATTCTCATCCATGTACTTGAACATGAATGGTGAGTAACCAAAACTGATATCATCCCTAGCATTAATAGCTATTGTGTAGTGCTGACATAAATAATTACATGCCCCATGTAAATATCTGCAATAATAACCAATGGTAATCTTCTCAAACCACTTTTGACACACTTGTAGATCTATTTTGGTAAACCATATATTAGTATGACATTAGCACAACCAATTTAGGGAACAAAATTTGAAAAGTATTGTGAGAGAAGGAAATTACCTCCGCTAAATTTGTTGTCATGATGACACACCTAGCCCCATTACTATTATATAGCAATGACCAATTCTGTTTCAGTTCACGGTGAATTCAATATGAGAAGTTTTGAAGCGATGATCCCGAACTTGGCAGAGTCACTTCATTAGGATTCACCCTGCTTGAGGTCTCCTTAGTTTGTTTGGTGGTCAACTCATCAAGTCGTTCCCACAGAGCATTAAACTTTCTCTCTTGATTCTGACCGAACAACATCTTAAACAACTTCATAAGTTGTTTGTTCTTAAAATGACAGGGAAAGTTAGCACCTAAATATATCATGCAATATCTTGATTGTATGTTTGTCCAACAAGGTACAACTCCAAGCTCCGAAGAAACAAGGTACAACTCCAAGCTCCGAAGAACCATCTTGATTGTATGCCACTAGTAACACCTGTTGGTTTCTATCTACACCAATAGTTGTGAGGATTTCACCTTTACTTCCAGTTAGAAATGTACCATCGAAGTAAAGTATATAAAGACAATATCTCAATGCTTGTATACATTGGCCTAGTGCAAAGAATGCACCATGCAGGAAAAACTTTCCAGGCATACTTGGGTTTGGCACATCCATGATGTCAAAAACAGTTCCAACATCCCTCTCTTTTATAGTCTGCAACAACTCTAGAAGATTTCATAAGATGTTTCATAAGATCCAAACCTCTGCTCAATCACCTTTTGTTTCACCTTCCAAGCCTTCGACGAATTTGTAGTGTATTTGAACTCCTCCTCTATGGTGTTAATTATCTATTTCGGTTCAAGCCGAATGTTATCCATGATCAGGACATCATGTGATTTGCAATAAACTACGATGTAAGAACATTATTTCACTTATATAATTCTTGCAACTCACATGTGTGATCAATCATTTTAGATACTCTCCACAGTTTGGTCCACTTCTCAAAATCGTGCACCCGAAATGGACAACTTGTAAACACGCATTTAATGTCATAATGTTTTTTACTGGACTTGTAAACTGTGAATGATCTTTGTAGAGAAGAGACAATATTTTACTGCATCCTTCAAAGCATCTTTATCTTTGAGAGATTCTCCTACAGTTATCTGGTTTTCATGGTACTCCAATGAGCCAGAGTATTGTTCCTTATCTGTAAATCACTGATGCTTGGATTATTCCACTCAACGGGAATAGAAATATCATTCTCATCATTTGAATAGTTAAAATGTTAAAGATCTTCATGCTCTATATCTTCCATCCTTATTTGGTCAACTAAGTGCTCAAGATGCTCCCCTTCATCCGCCACACCCCTTGCTTCCATATGTATTTGATTTTCTGTATCTTCTTGAATTTCTCCTTCATTTTTAACCTCTTATCATTTTCTTCTTTGCAATGACCGTCTTTTTTGCACTACACCATATCCTTCATTTATGCTTGAGCGAGAAGCATTAGAGGCCACTCCCGCTCAACATCCATATCTACATACTTCCTCCAAATTCTTGTTCAGTTAAGAATAACCAAGTCCCAATAAAAACCATTACTAGCATGATTAACCACTCCATTCAATTTCAATTGATGTTGTTGTGCATCAAGATTTAAAGTTTTTCATCAACCAATTCTCCACGGAACTAAAAGCCTACTCATTTGCCCTTGTCATCCCTAGCTAAACCCAGACAAATCAACTCCATTTGGACCATTCAGAATCTGTCCTTTTCCATATAAAATCTGAAACGCTAACTTATCTGACATTCCTATTAATTTCAAATATACCTTAGTTCATATTATATATCATATATCGTATATTACTTATACTAATATATACTAATTAACCTAATAAATATATCAATATAATTATACAATACTTCCATGATAACGTCATACTAATACTATCTACCAATATTAACTACATACTAACATTTAAATTGAACCGTATATAATTACATGTTTAAATAAAACGACTAAAATTACATAACTAATAACACATACAAAATTATATTCACTAATTTTAAATATTAGTATTGTAACAAATATTAGTATGAAAAAATTGCATAACTGATAATATTAGTATTGTAACTAATTACTTTACTAATAACAAATATAACACATGCAAAAATTACAAGATTACTAGCTAACATTCTATTCAAAGTAATGTAACAAATCTTACACTACTATACTTAACATTTAATGTACTGTAAATTAATAAAGGAAGGTATTACCTCCCGTCGGAGTGGGGAGAAGGGGCGCCGGACAGGGAGGGGATCGGCCGAAGGGGCACCGGCTGGGAGCAGCAGCGCCGAGCCGAGTCCGGTGATCAGAGACGGAGTCGGGGGACGGCGGCGATGCGAGCAGCACAACAATAGCGAGAGGTACGGCAGGGTTGCGATATAAGGACGAAAGGGCTAATAGTCATTTTGATGTTGGCCCGGGGCATTACCGCATCTCGTTCGTGACCAGAACGAGAGTAGCAAACGGTCAAAAGTGGAATCGGAGGATCAACGACATTTTGGCCTAAGACGAGCGTGACCCACACCATACGAATCTCGTCCTATCATAGACGAGGGTGCCATGTAGGTGAATCTCGTCTTTGTCCAGAATGATGTGCGTGTCGCGTGACACTTTGTCAATGTTCGAGACGACTAGTGGATCATATTTGTAATTTTTTCGTTCGTAGGTTACTTTTGTTAATTACATTTTTTATTCGTATAATAATAAAAAGAGTAAAATGTAGTAGGGGTACATGAACTTGTAAGGATGTGCCACTTAGGTCCATGGATTTTTAAAACGTGTTTAGAGGTTCCTAAACTAATTAAGAGTGTTATTAGCAGTCCATTGCTTGTATGGCGCGCACACGTGACGAACACGTCAGATCCTGATCTGATCTGTAAATCCAATCTGATCTGGTCCGGAGCTCCCGCCGGGCGGCGGAGGTGCCGTCGCTCCCCACTCCTGTCGAGGGACGCCGGGCAGAGCTCCCCACAGGCGACGCACGTCTTCTGGCCCCCATCTGACCGTCTTGTCTTCCCTGACCACGGAGGCGTCTCTATCCGAACGATGTCGAGACTTGATCGGGATGCATCCAGACTGGGTAAGGTCCGTGGGCCATGGCTAATATAAAAGATGTTTCCTTTCCTGTATATAAATGAAAGAACTGAAAATGTACTTGTTAGGCTGGTGGAGTTGTAGAGATTTTGTTGTGGGTTCGATTCTCAGTGGCTGCAATGTTTTTTTTTTTTTGCAAACCTGTGAAAACACTTACAGTACATAGGCTTACAGTACAGATTCAGAATTACATTATAAAACTACAGGCTATCAAATACATTACAGAATTAGATCATTGAGAGCTATATTTTGTGCAAAATAATATGAACACTTTACATATAGCAAGACTTCAACTATTGCAAATTTTTAACATAGTATAGGAACACATAAAAGCACTTATCCTTAGCTAGAAACTGAAAAAACTTGATATGTCCCAGTTCCTGATATGTTTCAAAAGCCATAGCTACAATCTGAAAAAGAAAAAAAAACCGAAGAAGTCATCAATTCTTTTTCTCAGCTGCTGCTTTCCTTAAACCCCCTTTTTTGTGCTTCAACTGCTGTCTTGCGCTTGGCTGCCTTGGCTTTGCCCTCTTTGGTCGCTGTTGTAGGCGGAACAGATGGTGCTTCGGGCCAATTTGTCATCATGAAGAACGAGTCCGGCAAGGGTTCAACCAACGGATCCATGGAGCTAATTTGTGAAGCCTGTAGAGTTTTTGTCATCATGATCCAAGTAAACTATAAAATTCTTGACCTTTTCCACTATACCATCCATAACTACTTTGCGTGCGTTCGATGCAACTACTCTCAAACCATCATCTAGACCTTTGCCAGGTAACAACCAATAAATCCTCAAAGTTAGTTTTTGATCATAACCAAGCTGACCAATAAAATCATCGAACCATAACGGAGACCATGTATCTTTTTCACGGTAATCAAACCAGTTCACTTTAGCATTAATGTATGCCCTATTGAAAGTGCATCTAGGCTAATCCCCGTGGGTTTTGATGATTAATGACAACACTTAAAGGACTAATGAGCTTTGCAAGTGTAAGCACAGATGATTGAAAGTTGGATGGTGTTGAATGCACTAAAATAAGGAAAAGGAGCATAAAAAGGCGAAGAACTCAATGGATAGAATTTAGGCTTTTAAATTCCTTGTGTTGGGTTCAGCTACTTAGCTTGAGTGTGTTCAATGAGTCAAGTGTTGAGAAACTCCTAAGAGCTCATAGTCCAAGCTAGACTAGATTGAGAGATGAGTTGAAGCAGCCCTAAGGACAGACTTGTCTGGGCTGGAAGGTCAGACTAGTCTGGCCACGTCGGATTGATCCAACATTAGGCGGATCAAAGTATTCTATGTGAGTTCGGACTTGTCCGTTTGGGGATAGACTAGTCCGTGGTGAGTGCGTTTGTGTCCTTCTAGGACTAACTCCAGAAGGATAGGACTAGTCCGCTCTGGGGGGTCGACTAGTCTGTTGGGACAGACTAGTCCATTTCAGTCTAGAAAAGTAGTTCCTGAATGAGATCGGACTAGTCTGTTCCCTGTCAGACTAGTTTGCTGAGGACTTGGAGGTGGCTGCTGGGACTAAGTATTGGACGACCAGACTTGTCCGCCCTAGGGGATCGGACTAGTCCACAGTGCTAAACTGGTCCCTTCTCAACCAGAACAAATAGTTCTGCGTGAGATCAGACTAGTCTATTGTTTGGTGATCATTTGAATTCAAAAGGTGGCGGGGGGATTTGTGGTTGGTCAAGGATGACATCACTGGTCCCCACGGGCTGGACTAGTTCGGGGTCAAAGGCCGGACTAGTCCGCATGTTTCCTGGTGGCAACGGCTACTTGTTGGGACCCCTATAAAAAAGGATTCCCTGGCCTCCAAAGGCCCGCTATCGAACCCTGGCGCCGCCACAACCTTCCTAGAGCCATCCTAGCCCTCTCTCAACCATTCTTGTAGTCCTAAGAGCGATTCTTGAGGATTTGTGAGGTATGGAAGAGGAGAGAGAAGGGTTTGCTTGATCTTGAGCTCTTGGTTGATTCTCTCGGCTTGACTGATTGATTTGAGTTCGTGTGGGTGTTGATCTTCGATATTTTTGAGTTGTAAACTTGTGGGAGCCTCAGGTTGCGAGTTGCCCCACAAATTTGGTGATTACCCTTGTGATTTAGTGGAAGAGTAGCCGACCTTCATGGTGGCTAAGTGAGGAAGGGGTTGAGTGAAACCCTGCCTTTTGTGGGCCTCCTCAACGTGGATGTAGGCTCCTTTTTGGGGTTGAACCACGGGGTAAATCCAACGTCTTGTGTCTTTGATTAGACTTCCTCGTTCTTCCCTAGATTAAGTTAGGGTTCTACACGTTCTTCGTCTCAATCTTGTGATCCACCTCGATCTAGTTTCTTTTACTTCATGTACTCCATCTTACTAGATTGCTAGGTCCATACACTTTACATTTCATCAAGTTAAGTCCATTAGATCGCATAAAAATCTCACATTTGGTCAAGTTTATCATCCTGACCGGACTAGTACGCCCCCAGGCCGGACTAGTCTGCACGTGTAATTTGATTAGCTTTTCTTGAGTTAAATTTCAGGTTATCCGCCTATTCACCCCCCCCCCCTCTAGGAAACTTTCAATTGGTATCAAAGCCTAACTCTCCTAAAATCTTAACCACTTGGAGAGGAGATGGGGGAAAACGGTGAGAAGGAGAAGCCTATCGTCGACACCACCGGCACCGGCGAGAACAGCCACTGTAGGACAAGGATCCAATCCCTTGCATGAAAAGACTGGCAACACCTCTAAGGACAAGCCAAAGCCTCCTCCCTTCGATGGTGAAACCTAAGATGAAGATGAAGAAGTAAAGCGCCTTGCAGACCTTCTTGAAAAAGCAAGAGATGAGGCCAAGAGGAGGAGAAGGCTTGAGAAGGAGAAGAAGCTCAAGAAGCCTAAGGAGGATTACACGTGATATCCTTTTAACTATGAGCATCTCGATTCACATTCAAACTACCTCTCTATTCTAATGGGCAAAGCTCCACATTTTGATGGGACTAACTACACTATGTGGAAGCACAACATGAAGTTGCATCTTATTTCTCTCAATCCCACACTTTGGCATGTTGTCTGCACAAGTGTAGATATCCCCGTGGACGACGAAGAGCTGACCCCGGAGCAAGAATAACTCATTCACCGCAGTGCTCAAGCGGCGACCGTGCTCAACTTAGCTTTGAACCAAGAAGAATTCAACAAAGTAGATGGGTTGGAGCAAGCCAAGGAAATTTGGAACACTCTCAAGATTGCACATGAAGGCAACCGATCCGTAAGGGAAGCCAAGATTGAGATGATCGAGGGGGAGCTTGGAAGATTAACCATGGAAGAAGGCGAGATCCCTCAAGAGATGTACAACCAACTCAAGACTCTTATCAATAGGAGTCGGGTGTACAGATGCAAGAAGTGGACCGAGCATGAAGTGGTCAAGAGGATTATAAGAGCCTTCATGCCTAGCAATGTGACGCTTTGCACTCTCATCCGCGAGAGTCCCAACTTCCACAAGATGACTCTGGATGAGGTGCTCTGCAAGATCATCAACCACAAGATGATGAAGATGGAAGCAAGCCATGTCAATGACCTTGCCAAGATCACATCCTCCAAGAAGAAAGGCATTGCTCTCAAAGCCTCACCTAAGTCCAAAAGCAAAAGGTGCAAGCTTCAAGCAATGATGAAGGGATTGAAGAAGAGGAAAGCACCGATATGGATGAAGAGGAAATGATCTTCTTCATCAAAAGATTCGAGAGGATGATGGGGAAGAGAAGAGGGTCAAACTATGAGAGCAAGGGCAAGGACAAGAGCAAGTCAAGACCAAGGAGAGCATGCTAAAACTGTGATGAGTATCGGCACTTCATTGTGCATTGCCCATACAAAAAGAAGAAGACGGGAAGAAGAAGATCAAGGATGAGAAGCCTCAAAAGAGGAAGATGTTCAAGAAAAAGAAAGCACATGGGCATGCCCATGTTGGCAAGGAGTAGGACTATAACGATGAGTCCTCCTCCGATGATGAAGCGGGAGTGGCAACAGTCACCATCAAGAAGCCAACAATGAAGAAGACTCTCCTACCAAACAAGGGAGAGTGGAAAAGCTCAAGCCACACTTGCCTCATGGCCAAGGAAGGAAAACGAAAGGTTAGATCTAAACTTTCCATGCGTTCAATTAAAGATGAGAATTTTGATAGTGATAGTGAGATTGAGTATATGTTTGAAGGTTTGAGTAAAAGTGCTATTATTAAAAAGAAAAATCTTTTTGATGAAATTTTAGACAAGGAAGAACTTCTTGAGGAACAAGATGAATTGCTCGTCAATGAGAGGCAAAGAAATCTTAACCTTGAGAAGCTTCTTGAGCTTGAGAAGGAAAAGAACAAGGCACTTGAACTTGAACTTGCGAAATGCAAGGAGGCTTCCTCAAGCCTCAAGAGTTCAGATGTTGTGCTCCAGGATGAACTTGTGAACTTCAACAAAGCTCACAAGAGTCTTGAGGCACAATTTGCAACTCCCAAGTCAATTGTCCCTTCTTCTTCCTCAACAAGCTCAAACTTGCCTAAAGTGGAATCAGACACTAAAACTTGCAAATGTGCTAACCTTGTGCTTGACCTAAAGAATAAGCTCAACTTGGCAAAGATCAAGAGCACACCTAAGGGTGGTATCTTTGACAAGGAAAAGATCAAGTATGCATGTAGTGCATACTCGATCACTAGATCTCCCTTGGTCAAAGATGATCTTGGCTATTCAAGAGGAGGAAAGCAAAATGCTAGAATTCTCAAGAATAACAAGATGCGAATTGAATTTGTCAAGGAGGGTTAAGTCAAGAATGAACATCATGCATCTAGCTCTAGTGAAATAATGAAACTTGACATAAATGCACAAAATGCTAAAAATGTCAACTTAACCATGTTTCATGATTTTGATGCATCTTATGTGCTATTGAGAAACAAATTTGGTTATAATTATGCTAAATATGGTGGGTCACACCGCAAGAGCTCAAAGCCTTGTGTGTGGGTGCCCAAATGCCTTGTGACTAACCTCGAAGGACCCAACCAAGTTTGGCTATCTAAAACCAAAGCCTAAACTTGTCTTGTAGGTTTACTCCTACGACAATTTAAAATGGGTGCTAGATAGTGGTTGCACCAATCACATGACGGGAGCGAGAAGAATGTTTGTGGAATATGAAGAAAATAAAGACCCAAGTCAAGGTATTTACTTTGGCGAAAATAGTCAAGGTAAAGTACTAGGTATGGGTACAATCCCTTTTTCTCCACAACATACTATTTCACAAGTCATGCATGTTGAGTCTTTAGATTATAATCTCTTATCCATTTCTCAATTATGCAAAAAGGGGTATAATTGTTTGTTCTCTAATGAGGGTGTGGTTGTCACTAGAGGAGTCGATAACTCGATTGCCTTCAAGGGTGTGCTCAAGGGAAAGATTTATCTCGTGGACTTCACAGCGGATAAAACTCAACTTGACACATGCTTGATTGCAAAGACCAACATGGGGGTGGTTGTGGCACCGTAGGCTACCCCATGTTGGTATGAGGAATATTCACAAACTTCTAAAAGGCAATCACGTCTGAGGAATTAATAATATTGTTTTGAGAAAGATAGGCCTTGTAGTGCGTGCCAAGCCGGGAAACAAGTCGGAGCAGCTCATCCTGCCAAGAATGTAATGACGACAACAAGACCACTGGAGATGTTGCACATGGACCTTTTGGGTCCCATTGCTTACATAAGAACTGACGGTAACAAATATGGTTTAGTTATTGTTGATGACTTTTCCTGCTTCACTTGGGTGTTTTTCTTGCATGACAAATGTGAAACACAAGGTGTCCTCAAGAGTTTCTTGAGGGGAGCTCAAAATGAGTTCTCCTTGAGAATCAAGAAGATAAGAAGTGACAATGGCACCAAATTCAAGAACACTCAAGTTGAAGAATACTTGGATGAGGAAGGCATCAAGCATGAGTTTTCGGCACCCTACTCACTCGAACAAAATGGGGTGGCCGAAAGGAAGAACTGAACTCTAATAGAGATGTCAAGGACCATGCTTGACGAGTACAAGACTTCTGAAAGGTTTCAGGCGCAAGCGATCAACACCACTTGTCATGCCACAAACTGTTTCTACCTCCATCGCCTATTGAAGAAGACTCCATATGAACTTCTAACGGGTAATAAACCGAACATCTCCTACTTTAGAGTCTTTGGTAGAAAATGTTACATTCTCAACAAGAAGCCTAGAATTTTGAAGTTCGCTTCAAAATCCGATGTAGGTTTCTTGCTTGGTTATGACTTAAACACCTACACCTATCGTGTTTTCAACAAAACCTCATGTTGCGTTGAAATCACACGTGACGTGGTGTTTGATGAGACTAATGGCTCCCAAGTGGAGCAAGTTGATCAATGTGTGCTAGATGAAGAAGAGGCACCATGCATTGCGTTAAGGATGGCACTTGGTGTTGTAAGACCTCAAGAGCAACAAGGCCCAAGTGACCCAACTCCATCACAAGAGGTGCCCCAAGCACAAGATCAAGTCCAAGATCCCCAAAACCAACAACATGATCTAGATCACCATGACCAAGAAATAGAAGATCAAGATGGTGGCAATGGTCAAGGGGGAGACTATGAAGATGAGAGAGATGAAAAAGTTGACTCAAGACCAAGTGTACCACACTCAAGAGTTCATCATTGTGTTCAACGGGATCATCCCATTGACAACATACTTGGAGACATCTCAAAGGCGGTAATGACTCAATCTCGTATGGCTAATTTTTGTGCTCACTATTCCTTTGTGTCTTCTTTGGAGCCATTTAAGGTTAAAGATGCCCTACGAGATCCGGATTGGGTGATAGCCATACAAGAGGAGCTCAACAACTTCAAGAGGAACAATGTATGTGAGCACGTGAAAATACCTAATGCGAATGTGGCAGGCACCAAGTGGGTCTTTCCGAAATAAGCAAGATGAGCATGGTGTGGTAACAAAAAACAAAGCTAGACCCTTTGTAAGACCTATGTGTGCTGAATACATTGGCTTGTAGTGAATACACTTGCTTTGACGATAAAAGTTTTGAATATCACCAAAACACCTTTTTATTAAGATCCTGCTAGTTTTGTAAGCTCTGGCGGAAGCTTGGTTATACTAGTTTTGGTTAGTTCCGGCGCTAGGTTCTACTAGCTTTTGTTAGCTCCGGCCCAAGGTCCGGGTTGCTCTGGCAAGGTCCAGAACTTGACCACAATGCTTTTTTTTTCATTTGCAATGTTCTGTATTTGCTTTACATCTCTGGAAAGATTGCTTAGTATTCATTTGCTAAGTCTTTGGTGCGTTTTTGGTTGACATGGATGATATCGTATTACTGTGGTTTTGCAACATGCTTATGTGAGGTTCTCACGTAAGGTGTTGTGTTCGAAACTAACTTGAGTCAAGTTGAGGACTTGGGCTCGTATGGATTGGTTGTTTATTCATGTGTAGGTGTTTCTTGAGTTCAAGACATGGCTGGTGATGGGATCCATTGGACTAGTCTCAGGGAGGAGATGAGGTTCCAACAACCAAATTCAGGAGGAATTGTAGTTGAGCTGATCAGGAGGTTGCAGCATGATTGAATCAAGAACAATGCATGTGAAGGTATCGTGAACGTCATTGGAAGATGTTTGCACGTGTGCAAGGAGTGTATGGACGTGGCTGCATGGTTCCGAGACGTGATGAAGAGATGTGGACGTAAAGAGTTGGTCGGAAAGGTCCAACCGACTAGGTTATGGACTCAGGCTGCGGTTGAGTCGAGTTTGACTCAAATATGGAAAGATTTGAGTTGGTTATGATAGGATTTCGTGTGGGTCACGAATTTGAGTTGTTTTAGGAATATAGGATATGTTCCTAAGGTGTTTGGAAGTCTTAAGATTGCTTCTATATGCGTATAGAAGAATCCTAAGCAGATATGGAAAGTTACGATTCGTGAACAGAGTAGGATTAGGTTCCTGATTTGAGTGGAGTTGGCTTTCGAGCTGGTTATATAAGCAAGAGAGCCCAGAGCTCGTGGTGTACGACTTTTGAGGCTGTTCGTCTTGTGTTCTATTGAATAAAATTCGTAGTTTGAAGGAACTTTTGTGCCTTGTTCGTCAGACTTGTTCCAGACAAGTTTTACTCGTCGAGTTTCTGGACAGCACTACCTTTGTCGGTGGTTTTATCATAAATCGAGTTTTACAGATCCAATTGACGTGATTCTTTTTGTGTTGTCTTCAAAACTTGATTATCTATCATCTGTCAAAATTTCACGGTCATTGGATTTGTGGTCTATGATCTACACGAGTTTCTTTGCAGCGTTTCAAAACTGTTTTTTCTCGGGTAGGGCAGATTGACCTTTGTTAGATCTTTCGATCATAACTTGAGTTTTTCTCGACGTATTTGAGTGATTCTTGTTGTGTTGTCTTTGTGACTTGATTCTCTCTGATATCTATCACTTTTGTCATGGTGAAACATGTTTAGATTAGTCTCACACACGATTTCTTTAACAGATCGTTTTTCTGCCGAAGGGGTTGGGGTTTAATTGTTTTCGTTGCGTAAGATTTTTAAATCTACCATTCACCCCCCCTCTGGTAGCTTTTCACGTGCTCTTCGATCCTACAATTGGTATCAGAGCCATGGTGCTCTAATCTTTGTGATTTGCGCGTATTTTTGACTAATCATCATGGAGAAGTACTCTGTCAAACCTTGTGTGTTCGCTGGTATTGATTTTCAGGTTTGGAAGGCACACATGGAGGCTTTCGTCCAGGAACAAGGCTTTGTAATATGGGAGAAGGTATACAAGCCTTACGAAGTGTCATCAAATGATCAAGTTACAGCTACAAATCTGAGAGATGTCGACAACAACAACAAGGCTCAGAACTTGATCATACAAGGATTAACACAAAGCGACTTCGACCGTGTTGCACACCTCCGATCTGCATACGATGTGTGAAAAGCACTTTGTGACTACCACGAAGGATCCAACACGATCAAAGAGGTAAGGCAAGACATGTTCAAGAAAGAATACATGCGCTTCGAGATGCAACCCGGTGAGTCTATTGATGACCTTTTTGCTCGCTTTAATAAGATTCTTAGCAACTTGCGTAGTGTCAATGTTAATTTTTCAGATGCTGAAAATGCTAGGCAATTGCTAAGTGCATTAGATATGTCAATTTGAGAGATTAAAGTCACATCTATTTGTGAATCTACTGTCATGAGTTCACTTACTTTAGATGTGTCATATTCCAAGTTAAAAACTCATGAAATTGACATAATCTCACGTAAGAACCCCAACAAGTCTATTGCTTTTGTTTCTCAACGTGACATGCCTAGTTCCGGTCAAACATCATCTTGTGGTACAATTGCTTTGCTATCCTATCTAACCCTTGAACAGATTGAGGAGTTTCCAGAGGAGGAGCTAGCGCTCATCTCTACCCGGTTCTCAAAAGCATTGCAAAATGTGAGAACTAGAAGGAGAGGAAGCTCCGGACCTCAACGATGCTTTGAATGTGGTAAGACAGGACATTTTCGTTTAGATTGCCCTAACCTTTCAGGTCCTACTTCCCGGGATGAAAAGAAAACAAGAACGAAGCACTCCTCTGCAAAAGATATGAAGAAAAAGAAGGGTTTTACAGGACGTCAATTGGTGAGCAGTTTTATCTCAGCACTCCAGGAACTTGGCTCAAGCGACGTGGACATTGGAAGTGATGAAGATGAAGATGATTTGGCAAACTTGTGCTTCATGGTGGGCAAGTCAAGATCAAGTATGGAGGAGGCAGAACACAACAGCGACAATGAAGAGGTATGTCCTACTTGCGAAGAAATGTGTGATGATATTTCTCGTGCCACTGTTATTGTTAAGAAAAAGGACAAAAAGCTTAGAGACAATGTTGTTAAAATTGAGTCACTAGAATCTAAAATTAATCGTTTGAAATCCTTGATTTCTAGTGATGATTTTTGTTCCTCATGTGACTTAATATATGAACAATTGTCCTCCCTAAGAAATGCACATACCTCCACACTTGATAAACTTGAACTTGAAATTGAAAAGAACAAAAAGCTTGTTGCACTTAATATTGGAAACTTAAAAGATGCTTCTTGTTCTACAATTGATTTGCATTGTTCTAGTTGTGATGATCTTGATAAGAAACTGCAAGATGCTATGAATGAAATCTATATATTAAACAATGCTTTACGTTGTCATGAAGTTAAATATTGTTCCAATTGCAAATTAAAAGGAAAAACTTCATGTGAAAATTGCCTTGATATGTCCAATAAACTTGATAATATGCATAAGACATTAGATCGGTTTTGTAATGGGAATAAGAACCTAAACTTGCTGCTGAATTCATCAAAGTCTTGCAATGATAAAACTGGTTTAGGTTTTGATTCTCATGCTCATGCTAAGGCACATCCACCTAAAATCGTAAAGTCATTAGGAAGTGGTTTGATTCAAACAGTTCATAAACAAAAATAAGTGGTTTTGAAATCTGCAGGAGTATTGTCTCATTCGGTTTCAAATAAAAATGTTGTTTGCTCATCTAGACATGAACACAAAGTTAAATTTCATTGTACCTACTGTGGTAAAGATGGTCATGTCATAGATTTTTGTTATAGACTAGCTAAACAATAGAAAAGGGAAAGAATGGTTGCTAGATCTCATAACTTTCATGCAAAATTTGCTGCACATATTGAACCAAGTGTACAACCTGCTGTTTTGAGTCAAAAACATTCAAAGTTTACCTCCGGACCTTCTGTTTTTGCCTTCGGAGCTACTAATTTTTGTGCTACACAAGTAACACCTTATAGGTCAGTAGTTAAGAATAAAAAATCTCAAACTTTGACTCATAAACCTGCTGTTTCGTCTCAGCTTTCGCGTGTTTTTCCTGCTGCACGTCACGTGACTCAGTACTGGATTCCTAAATGCCTTTTGACTAACCCTAGTATTGAGTCATCGATTATTGTGCTTCTATGTAGGTTACACTTTTGAGGAAGGAGAACATTTGGATTGTGGATTCAGGTTGCTCACGCCACATGACCGGTAACAAAGATTGGTTCTCCTCCCTCTCTTTTGTGTCACGTGTAGAGAATGTTACTTTTGCCGATAATTCTTCAACTCCTATTATTGCTAAGGGTTCGGTTAGAGAAATGGTCACTACATTTTGAAGGATGTGGCACTTTTCAAAAATTTGAAATACAACTTGCATTCTGTTTCACAATTGCTAGATGAAAATCTGGAAATTATTTTCAATAAAAACTATTGCAAAGTTGTAGGTTCAAATAGTGAGCTTATTTTTAACATGTCTCGGTTTGGAAGAGTTTTTAAATCTGATTTTGATATGACTTTCTCTAAGCATAGGTGTCTAGTTGCTAATGATTCAAAGGACATATATTTTTGTCATCATACACTTGGTCACGTAGGCTTTGATCACCTAACGCGTGTTAGTGCTCTTGATCGCATATGTGGGTTGCCTAAGCTTAAAGGGGGCAAAGAAATTGTGTGCTCTTCTTGTAGACATGCTAAGATGGTTGTAGGTTCACATATTCCTCTCACAATGATCATGACAACTAAACTGGGTCAACTTTTGCACCTTGACACTGTAGGACCTTCACGTGTTCAATCCTTCGGGGGTAAATGGTATGTTCTTGTGATTGTTGATGATTATTCTAGATACTCTTGGGTTTACTTTATGGCGTCTAAGAATGAAGTTTTTAGTCACTTTAGAACTTTATTTCTTAGATTATCAATTGATTACCCAGGATCTTTAAAAGCAATTAGAAGTGATAATGGAACTGAATTTAAAAATCAATCTTTTGATCACTTTTGTGCTGAAAATAGAATGGATCATCAATTTTCTTCACCATATGTTCCTCAACAAAATGGTGTTGTAGAAAGAAAGAACAGAACCTTAGTTGAGATGGCTAGGACTATGCTTGATGAATATCAAACTCCTAGGAAATTTTGGGCTGATGCATTAGCAACTACTTGTTATGTCTCAAATCGTGTTTTCTTGCGTGCTAAGCTAGGTAAAACACCATATGAGCTCCGGTTTGGACATAGGCCTAGTGTTACACACTTTCGGATCTTTGGATGCAAATGCTTTGTAAAGAAACATGGTAATCTTGATAAATTTGAACCTAGATCCATTGATGGCATGTTTCTTGGTTATCCATCTCATACTAGAGGCTACCGTGTGCTTTTACTTGACACTAACAACATTGCAGGTCCAGATCCATATCCGCAGGGGGGAGCATTTTCGTTGAAGATGAGGAAGAATTGGAGCTGCTGGCCGAAAATTCAGCAGCTAAAGACTTTGGTTCAGCTCCGGATGTTAATTCTCAACTAGCACCGACAACCATCAATGCTGATTCAAATCATCCTCAAGTCACAAGCTCATCGATTTGTGATGAACATGAAGAAGAAACTTGTGAGACATCTGTTCCCCTACGGTTTTACAAAGATCATCCCCCACAATAGATGATTGGAAGCTTGCACAAACGAGTCACACGGTCCAGGTTTTGCAATCCAAACTCTTATGCTCATTCTGCTTTTGTTGCTTCTTTTGAACCCAAAGATATATCACACGCACTCACTAATGAATCTTGGATTATTGTCATGCAAGAAGAGTTAGAAAATTTTGAAAGAAATAATGTTTGGAAACTTGTACCTCCACCTCAAGGTCACACTTTAATTGGAACTAAATGGGTATTTAAAAATAAACAAAGTGAGGATGGGGTTGTGGTTAGGAATAAGGCTAGGTTGGTTGCTCAAGGTTTCACTCAAGTTGAAGGTCTAGATTTTGATGAAACTTTTGCTCCTGTTGCTAGATTAGAAGCCATAAGAATTTTGTTAGCTTTTGCTGCATCTAAAGGTTTTAAGCTATATCAAATGGATGTTAAAGTGCTTTTATTAATGGCTACATAGATGAGGAGGTTTATGTGAAACAGCCACCGGGTTTTGAAAATCCAGATTTTCCTAATCATGTTTACAAACTGTCCAAAGCCTTGTACGGTCTCAAACAAGCCCCTAGAGCATGGTATGATAGGTTAAAAACATTCTTACTTGAAAAGGGGTTTACCATGGGCAATGTTGATAAAACTCTTTTTGTGCTTAAGCATGGCAATGACTCATTATTCGTTCAAGTGTATGTGGATGATATTATCTTTGGTTGTGCTTCTCATGATCTTGTGTCCAAGTTTTCAGCAATGATGATTTCCGAATTTGAGATGAGTATGATGGGTGCTCACTTACTTTTTGGGGCTGCAAATCAAGCAAACAAAGGAGGGTACCTTTGTGCATCAAATGAAGTATACAAAAGATCTCCTAAGGCGCTTCAACATGGACAAAAGCAAGCCTCTTCGGACACCAATGGGAACAGGAACAACACTTGGACTTGATGAAGATGGTGAACCCGTGGATCAAAAAGAATATAAAAGCATGATCGGGTCACTTTTGTACCTCATGGCATCAAGATCAGACAAACAATTCAGCGTATGTCTTTGTGCACGGTTTCAAGCCTCCCCATGTGCTTCACATCGTCAAGCCGTCAAAAGGATTCCCAGGTACTTACATGGAACTCAAGAATTTGGAATTTTTCTTCCTTCTTCCTCAACTGTTACTTTTAAAGCTTTTTCGGATGCTGATTTTGGGGGTTGTAGGATTGATAGGAAAAGTACTTTCGGTGCTTGTCATTTTCTTGGTAATTCTCTTGTTGCTTGGTCCTCTAGAAAACAAAATTCAGTTGCACAATCCACAGCCAAATCTGAATATGTAGCTGCTGCTAGTGCTTGCTCACAAATTCTTTGGATTGTTCAAACACTTAAGGACTATGGGGTTGATCTAGATAGTGTTCCACTGTTCTGTGATAACACTAGTGTCATTTGCATTGCTAAAAACCCCGTGCAACATTCTAGAACTAAGCACATTGACATTAGGTATCACTTTCTCTGAGATAATGTTGAAAAAGGAAACATTGTGCTTCACCATGTAGATATTGAACAACAACTGGCTGACATTTTTACAAAACCTTTGGATTTCACTCGTTTTTGTTACATTCGTAGTGAAATAGGGGTTATGCATCCTCATGGCTTAAATTGAGGGGGAGTTTTGAAACTTGGGAAGTCTATGTGTGAATCTGAAATTAAATGAGCATAGTGTTCCATACATATATGACTTTGTGATTCCTTTTACATGCTGAAAGTTCTTACTACATTACTCATGTTATACATTTTGTAGTTTTTGCCATGTCTAGTAATTGGAATGATTACTTACACTAAAACTGGTCATGGTCAAACTTTCTTGCTGTTTTGAACTTGTTACATGTTCACAAGTGCTTTTAATCATTAAGAATTAATCAAGTAATCAACTCACATGTTGAGTTTTTATGAACAAGTATAAATTGACAAAAGATCAAGAGAATATGCATGCATCGCACTTCTTCTTTTGAGATGGCTTATCATTGCATTTAGATATGAACTTAGAAGAAGTTGTGTATGACTAAAACCATGTCCTTAAGCTTCTGATTGACAAATGACATAGGCTTGGCTTGGTTGGTTAGAATAAGGCACATGCGCATATAATCTCTTGCAAATATCATATGATCTAAATTTATGCTTTGAAAAATAATAAAATGCAGCAACTAGTGTCATGATTTCAGGTTTTTAGATAGTTAAGTTTGTGAGATCATGACTTACTTAAATTGAAAATTACATTTGATCTCTAGCATGGCTTACACTACTTTATGTATTTCATTGATGTGATAATGTAAGGTACTTGATAGTATGACTTGGATGAGCTTTGTTTATGTATATGTTATAATATGCTCATAACAACTAAAGGGGGAGAGATAATTTGTTTATATGCTCATGACTTGCTGAATACATTGTCAAAGGGGGAGAGATAAGCATGAAGAGAAAGAGAATATGTGCATAAGGAGATATAATATGGGATAATTTTTGGATTTTCTTCTCATTTTACTTTTGATTTACAAAGGGGGGGTAATTGTCTTCAAAACTTTTATGTGAATAAGCAAATGTTCGGATTTTAAATGGTGTTGCCAATGCATTCATCAAGGGGGGGATTGTAAGACCTATGTGTGCTGAATACATTGGCTTGTAGTGAATACACTTGCTTTGACGATAAAAGTTTTGAATATCACCAAAACACCTTTTTATTAAGATCCTGCTAGTTTTGTAAGCTCTGGCGGAAGCTTGGTTATACTAGTTCTGGTTAGTTCCAGCGCTAGGTTCTACTAGCTTTTGTTAGCTCCGGCTTAAGGTCTGGGTTGCTCTGGCAAGGTCCGGAACTTGACCGCAATGCTTCTGTTTTTTCATTTGCAATGTTTCGTACTTGCTTTACATCTCTGGAAAGATTGTTTAGTATTCATTTGCTAAGTCTTTGGTGCGTTTTTGGTTGACATGGATGATATCATGTTACTGTGGTTTTGCAACATGCTTATGTGAGGTTCTCACGTAAGGTGTTGTGTTCGAAACTAACTTGAGTCAATTCGAGGACTTGGGCTCACATGGATTGGTTGATTAGTCATGTGCATATGTTGCTGAGTTTAAGACATGGCTGGTGATGGGATCAATTGGACTAGTCTCGGGGAGGAGATGAGGTTCCAACAACCAAATTCAGGAGGAATTGTGGTTGAGCTGATCAGGAGGTTGCGCAACATGATTGAATCAAGAACAATGCATGTGAAGGTATCGTGGACGTCATTGGAAGATGTTTGCACATGTGCAAGGAGTACATGGACGTGGCTACATGGTTCCGAGACGTGATGAAGAGATGTGGACGTAAAGAGTTGGTCGGAAAGGTCCAACTGACTAGGTTATGGACTCAGGCTGCGGCTGAGTCGGGTTTGACTCAAATATGGAAAGATTTGAGTTGGTTATGATAGGATTTCGTGTGGGTCACGAATTTGAGTTGTTGTAGGAATATAGGATACGTTCCTAAGGTGTTTGGAAGTCTTAAGATTGCTTCTATCTGCGTATAGAAGAATCCTAAGCAGTTATGGAAAGTTACGATTCGTGAACATAGTAGGATTAGGTTTCTGATTTGAGTTGAGTTGGCTTTCGAGCTGGTTATATAAGCAAGGGAGCTCAGAGCTCGTGGTGTACGACTTTGGGGGCTGTTCCTCTTGTGTTCTATTGAATAAAATTCGTAGTTTGAAGGAACTTTTGTGCCTTGTTCGTCAGACTTGTTCCAGACAAGTTTTACTCGTTGAGTTTCTGGACAGCACTACCTTTCGTCGGTGGTTTTATCATAACTCAAGTTTTACAGATCCAATTGACGTTATTCTTTTTGGATTGTCTTCACAACTTGATTATCTATCATCTTTCAAAATTTCATGGTCATTGGATTTGTGTTCTATGATCTACACGAGTTTCTTTGCAGCGTTCCAGAACTGTTTTTTTCTCGGGTAGGGCAGATTGACCTTTGTTTGATCTTTCGATCATAACTTGAGTTTTTCTCGACGGATTTGAGTGATTATAGTTGTGTTGTCTTCGTGACTTGATTCTCTCTGATATCTATCACTTTTGTCACGGTGAAACACGTTTAGATTAGTCTCACACATGATTTCTTTAACAGATCGTTTTTCTGCCGAAGGGGTTGGGGTTTAATTGTTTTCGCTGCGTAAGATTTTCAAATCTACCATTCACCCCCCCTCTGGTAGCTTTTCACGTGCTGTTCGATCCTACACCCTTAGCTAAAGGATACTCTCAAGTCGTAGCTAACGGAAACTTTTGCTCCCTTAGCTAGGCTTGAATCCATTAGCATATTATTAGCCTATGCTACTCACAACGATTTCAAGTTGTATCAAATCGACGTGAAAAACGCCTTCCTCAATGGACCGATCAAGGAGGAGGTGTATGTGGAGCAACTGCCCGACTTCGAGGACGATAAGTATCCTAACCATGTCTTTAAGCTTTATAAAGCTCTCTATAGTCTCAAACAAGCTCCTAGAGCTTGGTATGAGTGTCTTAGGGACTTTCTCATTGACAATGGTTTTAAGATAGGAAGGGTCGATTATACACTCTTTACTAAGAACATGGATGATGATTTATTTATATGCCAAATTTATGTTGATGACATAATATTTGGTTCTACTAATCAATCTTTTTGTGAAGAGTCTAGCAAAATCATGACGGAGAGATTTGAGATGTCGATGATGGGAGAGTTGAAGTTCTTTTTAGGTTTCCAAGTAAAACAACTCAAGAAAGGCACCTTCATATGTCAAACCAAGCATACTCAAGACATCCTCAAGAAGTTTGACATGGAGAAGGCCAAGCCCATCAAGACGCCAATGGCGACGAATGGACATCTTGATCTCAACGAAGACAACCCTAGCGCCGACCAAAATGTGTCTCGTTCCATGATTGGATCACTCCTTTACCTTTGTGCATCTAGGCCCGACATTATGTTGAACGATGCATGTGTGCATGGTTTCAAGCCACTCCTAAGAAGTGTCACTTAACAGCTGTAAAGAGCATATTGCGCTATTTAGTTCATACACCTAACCTAGGGTTGTGGTATCCCAAAGGGTACAAGTTTAATCTCACCGGATACTCTGATGCGGATTATGCCGGATGCACAGTGGATAGGAAAAGCACCTCTGGGACTTGCCAATTCTTTGGTAGGTCCCTAGTGTCATGGTCATCCAAGAAACAAAATTTCATTGCCCTATCCTCAGTCGAAGCGGAGTATGTCACAGCCAGAAGTTGTTGTGCAAAACTTCTTTGGATGCGACAAACTCTAAGGGATTATGGTCTTAATATGAACCATATTCCACTCCTATGCGACAATGAGAGTGCCATCAAGATTGCCATAACCCCGTTGAACACTCTAGAACCAAACACATTAACATCCGGCACCATTTCTTGAGAGACCATTCAATAAAGGGGGATATTGTCATTTCACATGTGAGAACCGAAAAACAACTAGATGAAAAGCGCTTTTGCGAACTTAGGAATGAATTAAATATCCTTGATTCTCGAGATGTGGCTCGAAAGTTGCATATCTGATTGTTAGTTTTGTTTTTGTCTTCAAAATTATGCATGTTTTTGAAAACTTCCCTCCTCAAATTTTCTATTAAATTATTTTCAATTATTGTCTCCTTGAATCATGGTCATTGTATGAATATTTATGTGCTTTACTGGCCATATTTATTGAGAATATTTGTGCAAACTTAGTCCATATGGATCATTCCTTGCAAAATTCTCAATATATATGAGAATTTGCTATCTATGACCGGACTACTCCGCAAAAAGGGTCGGACAAGTCTGGCATCCTGGACATGTCCGTACAGGTACAAACTAGTCCACAACGGACTAGTCCGACCTGTCACTGGACTTTTCCGGACTTCCAACTTAGTCCGGACCTGACCCGACACCTAGACTTGTCCGGTATCTGCAATGGAGTATTCCGGACTTCTGGGGACTTAACCCCAGCATCGGGCCCGACCCTTCCACTCTCTCTCCAAGTTTCAAACGTGCGCCTCTCTCCCCAAAACCGACCCTGTCGGTACCTGGCAAACCGGGTACCCATGGATACAGGAAAGAAGGTGCGTTGGGTCCCGCCCCCCACGGGGGCAAGATATGATGTGGTCCAAGGGTGCCACGTGGCGTGCGGCATGACCACACCTCTCCGCTGAGGGAAGGCCCGGCGCTACCATGTGTCTTGCAGCTCCAGGTGTGTCTCCCCCACGGGAGGGAGGTCTGGCACTGCCACGCGTCACGCAGCTCTGGGCCCACCTCCCCGCTGAGGAGAGGTCCGGCGCGTCTGCAAGACCGGCAGCCCCGGACCTGCCTCCCTACTGGAAGAAGGTCCAGTGCAGCCACGTGTCCATCAGCTCCGGACCCGGCCTCCCAGCAGAGGGAAGGACCGGACCTGCCACGTGCCAGGCAGCGTCGGGCCTAGTCCACCCTGCGGTAGCGGCAATGAAGGGAGACGAGCCCAGTGCGCCTAAACTGTAAGGACGCGAACGTTACCTAGGTAAGCGAGAGCTCGCACTCATAAGTCAAGAGTCTTGTACCCAGTCTTGTGATAACAGGCTGGCGCCAAACTACTATGTACAGCGAACGAATGAGAGGCTGCGACAAGACAGACGGGACACGGCCAACCATGATGAGGGGCTATGTGTAGCCCTGCAGCAAGGCATGGCCAGGCGGCACATTGAAGCCATTGTCAGGGGATAGCATTTACTCCCAAATCTTAGGATGGATTTCGTACTCCTGGGGCCACTTGTTGGGCCCTAGAGCCCCACTTGTAAGCCGCTCGGCCCAGGACTATAAAAGGACCGAGCGGCCACCGACTTAGACAACTTCTCTTAGACCCAGACACACTCTTGAGCAATACAACACACAAACCACCGTGAGTAGGGTATTACGCCCAAGCGACCCAAACCACGTAAAACCCTTGCATTCATCATTCATTGAGCTCGAACTTGCTAGGACAAGCCCCCGAATACACATCGAACCCCCACGGGCTGCTTTTGAGCAAGTCCGGGGGAGGTGTCAGTTTAGACACCTCGACATTTGGCGCGTCAGGTAGGGGGGTTTTCTCCTGCAAGGATCTTCACCAGCAGCATGGTGAACGCCCGTTCCAACGCTTTATCCTGGAGGTCCACCACCCTCGGTGGTTGGATAATCCTGTTGTTGTCCCCAAAGCTGGCGGGAAGCTTCGGATGTGCATCGACTATACCAACCTAAACAAGGCATGTCCAAAGTATCCATTCCCACTCCCCAGGATAGATCAAATTGTCGATTCTACATCAGGTTGTGATATGTTGTGTTTCCTAGACGCGTATTCTGGTTTCTACCAAATACCTATGTCTAGAGATGTTGAAGAACACACTGCTTTTGTAACAGTAGATGGTCTGTATTGTTATGTCTCCATGCCTTATGGTCTTAAGAATGCTCTCCTCACTTTTGTATGAGCAATGCATAAAATGTTTGGGGACCTCATTAGAGACCTAGTAGAAGTGTATGTTGATGACATCGTGGTAAAAATCAAAAACCACGCATCTTTTCTGGACAGCTTAGCGCAAGTCTTCAGCAGGCTGCACACGATGTTGAACCCCGAAAAGTGTGTCTTCGGGGTCTCTTCTGGGAAGCTGCTTGGGTTCCTGGTCTCCCACCGTGGAATCGAAGCTAATACTGAGAAGATTAAGGCGATAGAGATGATGCGGCCTCCGGCTCGCATCAAGGATGTGCAGAAGCTTGCAGGGTGCCTAGCGGTCCTGAGCCGATTCATCTCGAGGCTGGCAGAGCGAGCACTTCCCTTCTTCAAGATTCTGCAGAAAGCAGGTCCCTTTGCATGGACTGAAGAGGCGGAAACGGCATTCCAGGGGCTCAAGAGGCACCTAACGTCCCTCCCCGTTATGGTGGCACCGGAGCCCGGTGAGCCCTTGCTGCTGTATATTACCGCAACAACCGAAGTGGTTAGTATGGTCTTGGTCGCAGAGCGACCGGAACCACATCAGCAACATACACGGGAAGGAGCTCGCGACACAAGCACCAAACCTCAGGTCTCGGACCAAGCCATGGATCTTTCCCTGGGGAGCTCCGGAAACCAGGAAACCCCCGGGTCCCAACCCCTGGAGGATGATGCGGATCCTGGGAGCCAAGAGCCCTGGGACCTGGACCCGCTGCGAGGAGCACCAGACCTCTCAAACAGAGTTCGGACCACTCAAAGGCCAGTCTACTACGTCAGTGAAGTCCTCCATGAAGCGAAAATGAGGTATCTGGAGATACACAAGTTGTTGTATGCCATGTTGATAGCATCGAGGAAGCTCTGACACTATTTCCAGGGCCATAAGATCTCGGTGGTCACCTCCTTCCCGCTGAGAACGGTGCTCCACAACCCTAGTGCTACTGGAAACATCGCCAAGTGGCTAGCTGAGCTAGCAGAGTTTGAGATTGAGTTCCTTCCTCGGCACGCAGTCAAAAGTCAGGCACTAGCAGATTTCTTGGCTGAGTGGACTCCATCACCTAGCAACCCAGAAGGCTCAGTCAGCGGGGAGGCGGTGTCCGACGCACCAGTCTTCACTGAGACCCTGTGGACACTTTACTTCGATGGTTCCGCTCGGAAACAGGGGGTCGGGGCCAGAGTGGTGCTCATAGCACCAACAGGAGAGCAGTTCAAATATATGGTGCACCTTGGCTTCAAAGCCACCAACAACATGGCAATGTACGAGGCCCTCATCTACGGGCTGAAGACAGCGTTGACCCTCAATGTCCGCCAGCTCCTTGCCAAAGGTGATTCCCAGCTAATTGTCAAGCAGGTCAAGGGGGGTGCAGGTTCAATGACCCCCAACTGGCAGCATACTTGTTGCACGTCAGGAAGCTGGAGAAAGACTTTGAAGTCTTGGATCTGTGCCATATGCCCCGAGCTGACAACTCAGTCGCAAACAACCTGTCAACAAAGGCCTCCACAGAGGCACAAGTGCCCGAAGGAGTCTTTGCAAGGACGTTATCGCGACCAACCGCCTGAGCTGCCGAATCGGGTGAAAGGGGTGAAGCTAGCACCTCGAAGCTAGCAATCCCGGTGGCCCTGCAACCATGGTGCCCGCCAAGGTTCTTATGCATTACTGGCAGCTCCGAGCAGCCGGGCGCCCAAGAACCAGAAACTCAAGAAGGTCCCGATGCATGGATCTCGGAGGTCCGAGACTACTTGAAAGTCAACTACCTTCTCGAAGAACATGCCCTGGGGGAACAGATTGTGCGGATGGCTAAAAGATACACGCTGGTAGAGGGGGATCTCTACTGGCGTGGCGCCAACGGCGTCCTACTGCGATGCATTACCCGGGAGGAAGGATGCGACTTGCTTGCAGAAATCTATAGAGGTGAGTGCGGGAACCACACATTGGCCTGCACGCTGGTCGGCAAAGCCTTTCAGCACGGCTTCTACTGGCCCACAGCACTCCAGGATGCCGTTGGCATGGTTAAGATATGCAAGGCATGCCAGTTCCATGCCAAGCAGATTCACACACTAGCTCAAGCGCGGTAGATGACCCCCCCCCCCCTTGTGGCCATTCGCCGTGTGAGGACTAGACATCCTGGGACCTTTCTCAAGAGCCGTTGGAGGATTCTGGTACCTCTACATCGCTGTAGATAAGTTCACCAAATGGTCAGAAGTCACCCCAGTTGTCACCATTAACAAGCAGTCAGTAGTGAAGTTCATCAAGTCGATCGTCTGCAGGTTCGGGGTCCCGAACAGGATCATAACTGATAACAGGACCCAGTTTAGGAGCGCTACATTCCAAGAATATTGTGAGGACCTTGGAATCCAAGTTTGTTATGCCTCTACTGCTCACCCCAGAAGCAATGGGCAGGTAGAGAGGGCAAACGCTGAGATTCTCAAGGGCCTCAGGACTCGTACATACTCAAGCCTCGAGAGGCATGGTGCAAACTGGGTGGATGTGCTGCCATATGCGCTGTGGGCTAGCCGGACATCAACCAGCCGAGCTACGGGAGAAACGCCCTACTTCTTGGTGTACGGGGCGAAGGTCGTCCTCCCCCCAGAGATCACCATGGGCTCCCCCCGTGTCCGGATGTACGACGATGCCATGCATGACCAATTTAGGTGTGAAGACATGGACCTCGTTGACGAGGGACACATATGAGCAGCCCTCCAAAACGCACGGTACAGGCAAGCGCTCTGGCGCTACCATCAGCGGACCGTGCGTAGTAGGGAGCTAAAGGTGAACGACCTGGTCCTGCGACATCTGCTTTCCTGTGAAGGGACAAACAAGCTATCCCCCAGTTGGGAGGGCCCCTTCCGGATGACAGAAGTTTGTCGCCCCGGGTGCGTTCTCCTAGCTACGGAGGATGGGCAACCAGTGCCCAACCCATGGAATATTGAATACCTCCGTAAGTTTTATCCATAGCCAGTGGAAGGGCATTTTATTTTCTTTCGTTATAAAGAGAGCATAGTGTCTAGAGACAGCACTTGGGTTAACTAAGGCCAAGGACATAAGCTCTGAGTGTCTGCCTTGCTCGGCACGGTCCGGTACCCTGAGAAGGTACACTCAACTCCCTGTCACCCAGGCCAGGTCGTTCCTCTTGTAAAGTCTGTTCTCTCCTATGAACGTTATAATGAAAAGATGTTTGCCCTATCCTGAAATGCTTTGTTCATTTGGAATTATCTTTAGTTCTTATGAATGATGTCACGCGTTTGCCATTAGCTCATCACCTAGCGTGGGTGCGGTCAGTTTTTTCCTTGACTCTGCAATAGTGGGAGCGTTGCTGTCCGTTTGCCAGCGTGTCGCTTGAGGTACTTGCTAAGTGTCCAGAACCTCCGAACCCACTCCTCACGTGTGGTGGGTATCAAGTTCTGGGTGCGGAGGCCCTGAGTTAATCAAAACCCCCACGACGGTAACGGATTGTAAGACAAACAACACTAATAGAGCGTGGGTAAAAGATTGACCGGAGAGTGGAATTACCTTTTATCTGTCATGTGTGCAGGTTCCTAAGGTTGTAACGCTAGTAAGCCACTCCCGTACCACCGATGATGAACAGTCACCTCACCTAGAGTGGGCTCGGGGGCCCGTCATCGACGTCCTCTACGTCAGCAACGGGCGTCGCCGGAGCTTCTGAGCTCCGACAACTACAGGGGGCCCGACGTTGACGTCCTACGTTGATCATGGGTGTCGCCAGAGCTCCTAAGCTTCGACAACCCCAGGGGGCCCGGCGGTGACGTCTCCTACAGAGATAATGGGTGTCGCCGGAGCTCCTAAGCTCCGACAACTCCAGGGGGCCCAGCGTCGACGTCCTACGTTGACAACGGGTGTCGCCGGAGTTACCATGATCCGACAACCCCAGGGGGCCCGGTGGTGACGTCTCCTACATGAGCAAATGGGTGTCGTCGGAGCTCCTAAGCCCCGACAACCCTAGGGGGCCGATGTCCCCGGAACAAGTGTTAGTTCTTCTTGGTACATGTACACAATCAAAATTACGTACATATAGTAGGGGCAGGACACAAAAATATCAAAGACAAAAATCAAGAGGACTTCATTCATTGAAAGATCATATTACAAGATCGGAAGCATACAAGCGGAAACAAGGAAGGAAAGGCCTAGGTCCTACGGATAGCTGAGGCTACAGCTTGAGCGGCCTCCCGAACGCTCTCCCTGGCAGCATCCAGCCCTTCCTCGATCGTCCCTTCGATTGCCGGACTCAGGGGAAAGTGGGGGTCCCGGCCCCGTTAGCACGTACTCGACGACGATCTTGGCCAAGGACCTCCTTTCTGTCTCTAGTTGGTCCACGACAACATCGCCCACCGCATCGAGCTTGCCGGCAGCGGAGCTTAGAGCCACCAGTGCTTCATCCAGCTCCGGCACTGGGTTGGCTAGACGTACGGGGCTAAAGCCAAACGGTGCCAGTGCTCCGTCGGCCCGTCCCAGGAAGTCCCACACCCGCTGGGACTCAACCGTCCTCGAGCCCTGCAACTCCTCCAATGCCCTCTTGGTGGCCGCCAATTCCATACTCACCTTTGCAAGGCACTCAACCTCCTTGTCGTGCTGCTGAATGCTCTTGGCTAACTGCCGCTCGCGGTCAGTGAGCTCTGACTCTTTGAGGTGGATACGGTTTTGCCGCTCAACCAAGTCTTCCTCCCGGCCCCGAACCGTATCCTCCCTGGCGGAGACGTCGACCTCTCACTTGTTAAGGTCTTGCCCCTATTGTCAGAGTCTGTCCTCCTCGAGCTTACACCGCGCATCAAATTTCTTGCGGCGATCCGCCAAGCTCTGCTCACCCGCTGACAGCTTCCGAGAGAGCTCTTCCTCTCTCCGGCCCAAGTCCTTCTGCTTCTCGGAGAGTTCGGCCTCCCTCTTGTCGAGCTCCTGGTGGCGCTTTTGGAGAGTCTCATGCCAGGCAATTAGACCTCCTTGGCACTGGTCCACAACTCTGTGGTATTCCACAACTTCTTCATAAATCTTTTGCGCCTTCGCATCGAGAGCTTTGAGGGTAGCCTCCCTCGCACTGAGTAGCTCGCCTTGCTCGACCAGCCGGGCTTCCTCCCCCTCGATCCAGTCTTCGCACTAACAGAGCCTATCGCGCCAACGGTCAAGGGCTATACGCTCTTCTTCCAAGGCCTTGTGATTGTGCTCGAAGGACACTACAACCTGCTGCAGGCTGGAGCGGGCGTTGTCGATAGCTAGTACCAAGGGCATGGGCGTCGGACCTGATGGGTGCGCCTCCTCCCCCATCTCCACCAGGATGTCCGCCATCATCCGGGAGGGGCTCCACCTCGCAAGCGGGGGCACCCGCGGGCTTGAGGCGCCTGGGGTGTCCTCCAGAAGCCCCGCAGCCCCGGAGGCGTCTAAGAGGAGGGATACTGGAGCAGCGCCGGTCTCCTACGGGCCCTCTTGTGCAGCCACAGACGCTCCCGGACTATCCCCCACCAGCGGAGAGGCAGGATGCTCAACCGGAGCCTCCACATTTTGCAGCCTGGGTGCAGGTGTGCAGGACGCCCCTGGCCGAGGCACCAAAGCCTGAATCACCTCTGGCGCAGAAGCAGGTACTTTGACTACCATCGGAACAGCCACCACAACCTCGGCGGTAGTTGGCGTGGGGGCCGACTCTTCAACTACCTCCGGTCCTTCGGCTGGAACCTCTACCGCATTTGGCGTGGGGGCCGGCCCCTCAGCTACATCTGACTGGGGCACCGAAACCTCCCCAGAAGACAGCGTGGAGGCTGACCCGTTGGTCTCTCCCCGCACAGGGGGTGGAACCTCCGTCGACGCTAGAGCTTTGTCGGCACTTGACATCTCCATCGGAGCCTCAGAGGCCACCGGCTCCGGCGCTGAAACTCCGACCATCCCTGCGTCAACGACCGGGGTCTTCGGTGCTGATGCAACCTCATATGCGATTGGTGCCATCCTCGTGTCGCCTGGACCCTCCACGTTCGCCCGGGCAGGCGCAACAGCTGGAGCTGGGGCGCCTGCTTGCTCAACCCCCTACGCTGTCGCTGGAGTTGCAGTTTTATCTCCCTTCTTGGAGATGCTGCACACCAAAGATAAGAATGTTCAAGAGACTAACTTTAACCCAAAAGAGAAATCAGAGTAATAACTCAGTCGATTACCTTGGGAAGCTCCAGGTGCCACAGAGGCAGAGCCGCTTTGGAGCAGGGCCAGAACTGGAGCCCGAGGGACCCGATATGTGCGGAGCTCCCGGCCCCCCCGGGGCTTGGGCCGGCGCCTCCCGGGCCGGAGCGCCCCTCGACTCAGAGGGGCCCCTGGAGCTTGGCCCCGCGCTCAGCGTCGAAGTGGGAGGTGTCCCCCCAGAACTAGCATTCATTGGAGGGCCCTGAGCCGGAGGAGCCGTCCCTCCGGAGGTCCCGACGTGGCTTCCGTCGCCCCGCACCAGCTTCCTCTTCCGACCGGAGGGCTCCACCGACACCTCGCCCCTGCTGGAGCTAGCAGGTTCACCCCCTGGCTTAAGGGAACAGGGGCCGACCCCCCAGGGGCCCCAGGAATAGTGATTGTGGAGGAAGCCCGCCTCTCCACAACTCCAATATCGTCCAGCGTTGGCATTAGCTTCCGGAGCTCCCGGCAGAACTCGGAAACTATATTCAAAGGTGGGAAGGACTCAGGGAGCTTCGCGGAGTCAAGCGGGATGTTGGTTTTGCTCTGGAATTTCTTCAGCGGAGTCTTCAGGGCTTCGTCCCTCATCTGAGAATCAGCACCACGCGGCGTGGATGTCCACACAGACAGTTCCCTAAACTTCAGTGGAGCCCATTTGTTCCTCAGGAAGTTCCCAAAGACCATCTGGGGGGTCACACCGCCGGCGACACAACCTTCGATTCTTGCTATAACGGGCTTGTACGTCGCTCACAGCTCCGGAAGCTCGTTCTAGAGGTCGGTGTCCACGTTAGGGAGGCCCTCCGGCAGGTCCAGCTTCTCATGGTTGTCCACGGTGATGACCATCCACTCCTTCTTCCATTCATCCCATTTGCCAGAGGGAAAGGTTTCCAAGTACATGAAGGGGCACCTCTTCCGCTTCACAAAGTAGTACAACCCGATCATCTTGTTCCCCTTCCTGGTGGTCTGCAGGGTGAAGATGCACCAGAAGAGCTCTAGCCTGGGTCGGACCCCCACCCACATCTCGGAGAAGTGAACGAAGGTAGCAACCAGCAGGATGGAATGGGGGTCAAGGAAGTGCAACTGGATACCATAGAACTCCAGCAGCGTCATTAGGAAAGACGAGAAGGGGGGGACAAGCTGACCATGGCATATCCTTGGAAGTAAACCATGTCACCAGCGCTCTTCTACTCGAAAGGAAGCTCACAAATGCGGATCATGTCATTGAAGGAGTCATGGGACCATCCCATGTAA
Source organism: Tuctoria greenei (assembly GCA_036927565.1). NCBI lineage: Eukaryota > Viridiplantae > Streptophyta > Magnoliopsida > Poales > Poaceae > Tuctoria > Tuctoria greenei. Next base: position 110,238,655 of record JAYESD010000007.1, on the reverse strand, counting down.
GCACGGACCTTCTTCAGCTCCTCTCGTTCTTGATCTTACTAGAGGGAGTCCCAACTCCATTGCTACAAGATGGAGTAGGGGAAGGATGGTTGTGCAAAGGTTAAGGCTAAGGATGGAGGATGCGAGAAAGCAGTAAGGTCCTAAGTGCGAGAGAAAATGAAGGCGTAAGGGGCTCATGACCTGTGCTAGTCCCCTTCTTAAGTATACTTCCGCGACATTTGGACGGGAACTGTGGCGCTGCAATGCTGGAGCCACCCTCACAATGACTGGTGGGCCAGAGTCAGATCGACAGAAAGGCCGAAGTAACTGCCTCGAGGCAACCACTCCCATAGGGGAGAGTTCAAAACTTAGGGGCGGTGACTTAGGGGCGGCTACTTGATGGGTGCGCGGAACCGAAACAAAATTCGTATCAGGAATCGATGCCAATTGATGGCATGATATACGCAGACAAAGATTTTATCTGCCGCATTGAAGGGAAACCCTTAAAGTCGTGGCACGAGGATCCAAAATGGCCCCACCTCAGGTATAACCACTTAACTGAGAAGTTCCTCCCCGAGATGGGCCCGGGGGCCACTGTCGGTACCTAGCAAACCGGGTACTCCTGGATACAGGAAAGAAGGCGCGTTGGGTCCCGCCCCCATGGGGGCAAGATCCGACGTGGTCCCAGGGTGCCACATGACATGCAACATGACCACACCTCTCCGCTGAGGGAAGGCCCGACGCTACCACATGTCCTGCAGCTCCAGGTGTGTCTCCCCCTCGAGAGGGAGGTCCCGCACTACCACGCGTCTCGCAGCTCTGGGCCCACCTTCCCGCTAAGGAGAGGTCTGACGCGTCTGCAAGACCGGCAGCCCCGGACCTACCTCCCTGTTGGAAGAAGGTCCGGCGCAGCCACGTGTCCGGCAGCTACGGACCGGGCCTCCCAGCTGAGGGAAGGGCCGGACCTGCCACGTGTCAGGCAGTGCCAGGCCTAGTCCACCCCGCGGTAGCGGCAATCAAGGGAGACGAGCCCAGTGCGCCTAAAGTGGAAGGACACGCACGTTCCCTAGGTAAGCGGGAGCTCGCACTCATAAGTGAAGAGTCTTGTACCCAGTCTTGTGATAACAGGCTGGCGCCAAACTACTATGTATGGCGGACGAATGAGAGGCCGCGACAAGACAAACGAGACAAGACCAACCATGATGAGGGGCTATGTGTAGCCCTGCAGCAAGGCATGGTTAGGCGGCACATTGAAGCCATTGTCAGGGGATAGCATTTACTCCCAAATCTTAGAATGGATTTGGTACTCCTAGGGCCACTTGTCGGGCCCCGGAGCTCCACTTGTAAGCCGCTAGGCCTTGGACTATAAAAGGACCGAGCGGCCACCGACTTAGACAACTTCTCTCAGACCCAGGCACACGCTTGAACAATAAAACACACAAACCACCATGGAGTAGGGTATTACGCCCAGGCGGCCCGAACTAGGTAAAACCCTTGAATTCATCATTCAGTGAGCTCAATCTTGCTAGGACTAACCCCTGAATACACATCGAACCCCCGCGGGCTGCTTCCGAGCAAGTCCGCGGGAGGTGTTAGTTTAGACACCTCGACAACCCCCATTGGCGATTTTTTGTTCCAACTCTCAAAATCTTTGAGGAATCCGTGTGGAAGCTTCTTCGGAGTGTCGGGAAGGGGAATCCAAGACTACTCCACCCTTCCATTCACGGATTTATCCGCTTTTATCAACTCAAGGTGTGTTCTTGACCTAACTCAAACTTTTTTGATTCTGTCGATTCTAGGTTGTTTCTCTTATAACTTAGGGTATCCTTAGCATAACTATGACTTTGTGACTCTTTCCTTGCAATGTTGTGCCTTGGCATTGAGTTTTGTAGAAAAATTGCGTAGTTAGGGTTTAATGCTGGGTGGTGCGGACGAGTCCGGACCTAGGACGGACAAGTCCATTCCTGAACGGACAAGTCCGGCCAGGACCGGACAAGTCCGTCCTAACCCAGGGTTAACTCCTAACCTAGTGAATTTTCTACTCCTCTACCGCAATATTTTGCTTGATATCACCTCATATCCTTCTTTTATCTGTGTTTCAGCATGTCTCGGTGCAACAACTCTCCTCTTTCTGATCTGGAAAGGGAGGTGGCTCATCAAGAGTGCTATCGTTGAAGGGATGAGGAGGAAGTTGCTATTGCAGCGAAGCTTGAGCGCATGCGTGAAGATCGGCTCAAGAAGAAACGTGATCAAGAGGCAGCCCAAGCTCAAGTTGCCGAAGAGCAAGCAAGCAGAAGGAAACGGATTGTCACCGTGGGTGAGAAGCAAAAGGCCCAAGTGGAGAGGCTTGGTCATTTGTGACCAACCAGCGGAGCCTCGTGGTCCTCCACAAGGCCTCATTGGTCCCCTGGTCATGACTCCTCCTGTGCATGATCCCAACCAGCAACCGGAGCTAGGAAGCAACATTTTCAAAGAACAAGATTCTGAGAAAGCAAAAAGGCTACGGTTGAAGGATCCCTACAAGTATGAGAAAGCAACGATAGATCCTTGTTTTTTGTGTGACTTTCACTGCGATTACTATTGCCTAGTCTACCTATCCAAGAAGACTCCTGTGACAGATGCTCAATGGGTAGATTGGGCCTATATGGAAAAGAAGAATCATCAAGCTTTTAGTTCAGTAATCCGGGTTGTTGAGCACCATGGACATAGAGAGTTGCTTGAATTCAGGTACAACTAGAACACGGAGGTGGTGGCTCAATTCTACACCACATGCTACTTCTCAACCTTTGGAGATAGAAAAATCACCTGGTTGACCAATGAAGTTCAATACTCCGTGCTCTATGATGAGTTTGCTAGAATCCTTGGACTTGAGGAGTTCCTAAATCATGAGTTGATTATTCACAACCTTAAGGCTCTAGATTTGGGGGAAATGGAATTCATGTACGAGGTTGGCTTCTACAATCCCCCAACAACCAAGATTCTTTGCCCCTTCTTTAGTGTGCTCAATCGAATATTCAGAAAAACCCTAGCACCTAAGGATGGGGACGCAAGCATGATCCAAGGAAATCTAAGGCACTTGATGAAGCTGATAGTTGAAGATGAGAAGTTCAATGTCTTTGACTACATATACAATTACATCTTCAACATATCCCACACTCCAAACCGCTCATGTGGATATGCTCCTCTCATCATGTGCTTAATTGAGAAGGTCTCAGGCTTGGAGTTTATGAAGGATGTCAAGCATAGAGCTCTCCACCCTCAGATTCCTCCTCCCACGCCAAAGATTAGCGGAGCCTCGAGGAGAGGTACCTCTTTTGTGCCTTCTTCTCCTCCTCTGGCTCCCGCCGCCTCCTCCTCCTCCGATGACATTGTGAGTGCTACATTGAAGTTTCTCAAGTCAATATTCACCTCATGTCGAAAAGCGGAAGTGAAGGCTCACGAGACCGCAAAGAAGCACGACAAGTACCTTCGCAAGCTTTGCAAAAAGGCGGACATTCCTAAATCCCTGGAGGCCTCCGAGGATGAAGACATCACGCTATTTCTGGAGCTCTTGGAAGCGGAGGCTACCCTCTTTGGTGGTGGGGGTGGTCCCTCTAGCGCTGCTCCTGCTATTAAGGAAATCGATGATGATGATGATGACGGAGAAGACAATGATCAAGATGATGACAATGAAGAAACGAAAAGCGACCAAAATCATGGAGAGGCAAGCGAGAGCGACAATGAGTAGCTTTAGGTTCTCTCTTCTCCCTTACTCTTTTTCCTTTTTGGTGTCTTGATGCTAAAGGGGGAGAGATTGAGGGGGAGTACTATAGATCCATGGGCACTATGCTATTTTAAAAATCTAGGTTGTAATGTTAACTTTTGCTACTCGTTCTCACTTTTGTTTGTAAGGACATTATCACTATGCTATATCACTCTATGTTATGTGAATCTTATTGCCTATTTTGTCATGTTGATTCTATTGATGATCATTCTAGTCAAATATGTGTGATTGTCGGTACCCTAAAAACCATACACCCCCTGAGGTTACAAAGATCTCAAGGGAAGGACGTCTACTCAAATTGAAGACCCTCGGAGGCCCACTTGTCAGACATAACCAGACCTGCTTCTCCAACATGGTTAACCCCTAGGTTGCCACGTGTACTGTCAGACCGGAGCTACTACCCGCAAGGGTGAAGCTCCGGGCTAGGTACTGAAACGGCACCTCCGGACTTAACCCCTGACCGAGAGAAGCTCCGGACCTGAAACGTGCCAGGCCACCCCGGAGCTTCCCGCTTCCCACAAGCAAGCTCCGGAGCTGCCACGTGTCCATACGTCGGAGCTGGCCGCTTCAAACCTCCGGGAGACATTGTAACGGCTCCGGATCTTCAAAGGATAGCCGCGGGCTTCAAGACCCGATTAATTGTCATTAATTCCACGTTAATGACACTTAATCAGACGATCTTAACACCTGTAACGGCACTGTCGGAGCCGTTACAGGGTTATTAACAACAATTAATCTCGTGTATCAATACTAGTAACCGCCAGGGCCACATGTCGGGCCAGGCTGACATGTAACGGTTTGTCCTTGTACTATAAAAGGACAAACCGACGATACACGAGGGGAGAGACTCTAGACCGCTCTCAAGCATACAAGTGAATACAACACACACACACACACCCGTGGAGTAGGGTATTACGCTCAGGCGGCCCGAACCACGTAAACCACTGTGTCTCTCGTGTCCAATCGTGATTCACCTTCTTGAGTCTCCGCGCGCCCAAACCGAACTACAAACTCCTTCAACACTTTAGTAGTGTCAGGGGATCTGCCGACTCCAACAGTCGACAGCTGGCGCGCCAGGAAGGGGGCGCCTGAGATCTTCAAGAATGGTGAATTCTGCGGCTGGATCATCCAACGGGCAACCTGCTGCTCAGGCTGTCGGAGGCAATCCCTCCAACATGCAGCCACCGGCAGGAGCCTCAGCACCAGCAGGAGTCACACTCCCACCACCACCATCTTCTCCGGCAAGACGTGCCGAGCAACATGATGGTGCGCCGGCGTCACATACTGCGCCGACAAGTCGTGATAACCCAGAACACGCGCTCCATGCAGCGCGTGCTCTTCTCCAGCGACCACCACCTCCGGATGCATCTCAAGGTGCCATGGAGCAATGGAGGGCTGATGTTGAGCATTTGGTCGCAGCAGCGGCCAAACGCCTCAACAACCAGGGTCCACCTCCTTCAGGGCGGGCCCCGTCGCAGCGACGGACGTTGTCTGGAAGACTTGGTCCGCATGTCTCCAACAACCGAAGACGAGCTGCGTCACAGCAAGTGACGTCGTTGCCCTCTGGGGCACGACGCACCCATACTGCATCTCGGCTTTCGACACATGACCTCCGGGCGGAGCTTGATCGCCGATACCGCCAACAGGATGGCCGTGTCCATATCGAGCGAGCTCGAGAAAGAAGGGATGCTCAAGACCTTTCTACTCTGGAAGGAGTAGGAGGAGGCTGTTCCGCCCTAGCCATGCACCTACGCATGGTTAGATGGCCACAGAAGTTTCGGCCACATTTGCCGGAAAAATTCGACGGGACTGTCAACCCCGTAGAATTTCTGCAGATATACTCCACTGCAATCTTAGCAGCTGGAGGAAACGAGGCCGTAATGGCCAACTACTTTCCAGTGGCCTTAACTGGGACCGCCAGGTCCTGGTTTATGAGCCTTCCACCCAACTCTATTGACAGTTGGGAGGAGCTGTGCCGTCAGTTCACTGCCAACTTCGGGAGTTCATACACCCGACCGGGCACTGAACTGGACCTTTTTGCGGTCGTGCAAAAAGGAGGAGAATCTTTGCGGTCATTCATCCAGAGGTTCTCTCAGGTACATAACACAATCCCTTCTATCTCAAGCGCTTCTGTCATTGTGGCATTCAGACAGGGTGTGCGAGACAAGAAGATGTTGGAGAAGCTGGCGATCAAAGAGATCACCAGCGTCACGGAGCTCTTCAGCTTGGCTGACAAATGTGCCAGAGCTGCGGAGGGCCGTGAAATGCACTCCAAACCAGCCTTGGAGGATCATAAAAAATCCTCCAAAGAAGGAGCCGCTACCTCCGGGAGTGGCAAGAAGAAAAAGAAGACCAACGGCAAGAAGAAGCTGTCGGCCGGCACATCCAATGTTGCATCCACTGCAACTCCTGGTGGCCGGGGGCCACGCCCCGAGAAGCGACCTCGACCGTCTTCCGAAGACGGTGGCAAATCCAAAATGTGGTGCCCCATTCACAAAACGGGCAGCCACAGGCTGGAAGACTTCCGGGAGGTCCAAAACCTTGTCGAGCGCTACCACAAGCGCCGGGAAGGGTCTCCCTTCCGACAGAGGGAGGGAAAACAAAAGGTCGATGAAGCTCCGGCTGAAGAGGAGTTAGGGTTTCAGGACCCCAAAAAGGTTCTGAAAGCCGTCTACACCTCCGTCGACGATGACTCCGACGTCTCCGACAACGAGCGTCGGAAAACCATGAACACCATCTTTGGTGGATCATGGGACATCACTTCTCGTCGTGTCATCAAGACTATGCGACGGGATATGGCTGCTGTAGCTCCTACAGCTAGACCGGAGCCACATCGAAAGTGGATGGACACACCCATCACTTTTGATGCTTCGGACTGTCCTCAAAGCATGGTCGGAGCTGGCCAAATACCCTTGATGGTATCTCCCACCATCAACAACATCCAGCTCCATCATGTCATGGTAGACGGAGGTTCGGGGCTTAACCTCATCAGCTTCGAAGCTTTCACTAAGCTTCAGCTCCGACCTTCGGACCTCCAGCCCTCTCGACCTTTCTCCGGAGTAGGTCCGGGGGCCATTACCCCACTCGGAGCTATTACTCTCCCTGTTACCTTCGGGACCCGGGAGAAGTATCGCACCGAGAAGTTGGTCTTCGACGTCGCTCAGATCAACTTACCATTCAACGCCATCTTGGGTAGACCTACCCTGTACAAATTCATGGCAGCTTCTCATTATGGATACCTGGTGTTGAAGATGCCAACACCAGTAGGCGTTCTCCGGATCCGCGGAGATCGCACTGCCGGAGTAACTGCTCTGGAGGAACTCCACGCACTCACCACGGCGCAAGAGGAGGACTCCAGACAGGAGCAAGCTCCGAAACCCCCGAGCATTCGTCAACGAGGCTCGACCTCTGCACCCCGTGTGCAGCCAAGCGGCGACACCGACATTCCCGTCAAAGTCGTCCAAATTGGTTCCGATGCCACTCAAACCACCCGTATATCAGGAGGGTTGAACGACAAATAGGAACTCGCGCTCATCACTTTCCTCCGGGCTAACGTTGACGTGTTTGCTTGGCAACCGTCACAAATGCCTGGGATCCCCAGGGAAGTGATTGAGCACAATCTGAAGATTTACCCCGACGCTCGGCCTGTGCATCAGAAGCCTCGGAAGCAATCTGTAGAGCGACAGAACTTCATTCGACAAGAAGTGAAGAAGTTGCTCGAAGCCGGATTTATCCGAGAAGTCTACCATCCAAAATGGCTGGCAAACCCAGTCGTTGTGCCCAAGGCCGGCGGGAAACTTCGGATGTGCATCGACTACACCACACTGAATAAGGCATGTCCAAAAGATCCATTCCCACTACCTAGAATAGATCAGATAGTGGATTCCACCTCCGGGTGCGAGTTACTGTGTTTTCTAGACGCATATTCTGGATATCATCAAATCAGGATGTCTAGGGAGGATGAAGAGCATACTTCATTCATCACAGTGGATGGATTGTATTGTTACACAGCCATGCCGTTTGGTCTCAAGAATGCAGCTTCAACTTTTGTACGAGCTATGTACAAAATTTTCGAAGAACTCATCAGAGACATAGTGGAAGTGTACGTCGATGACATCGTGGTCAAAGTCAAGAACAAGGAGTCCCTCTTGGACACCTTGCAGGCTGTCTTCGACAAGCTGCGGGCCACCCGTACGAAGCTAAACCCAGACAAATGCGTCTTCGGGGTTAGTTCCGGAAAGCTTCTTGGTTTCCTGGTAAGTCACCGGGGCATAGAGGCTAATCCGGCGAAGATAAAAGCCATTGAAGACATGCGGCCACCAACCCGCATCAAAGACGTCCAAAAGTTAACTGGATGTCTAGCAGCCCTCAGCCGGTTCATTTCAAGACTGGCGGAAAGAGCACTTCCCTTCTTCAAGTTACTGAGGAAGTCCGGACCATTCCAATGGTCTGAAGAAGCAGAGAAGGCATTCCACGAGCTGAAACAGTTCCTCACCACCCTACCAGTCCTGGTAGCTCCGAACCCTGGTGAGCCTTTATTGCTTTACATTTCAGCTACTGACGAAGTCGTCAGTATGGTTCTGGTTGCGGAGAGACCGGAACTACCCAATACTCAGGAATCCAGACCCCTTCGGGAGGGTCCGGAGGTTCCTGAAAGCGGGTCTGGGTCCCAGCTCCCAGACTTGAACCCACAAGAAGCCACTTCAGAGGACCCGGATCCCTCCGAGAGGGTCCAGGTCTTTTCTGAAGAAGCTCCGGGTTCCTCCACTCAGAACCCGGAGGTCCCCGAAGAGAGTCTGGACCCCTCCGAGAGGGTCCGGATCAATGAAGAGGAAGCTCCGGACCCCTCCGGGAGGGTCTGGACCATTCAACGCCCGGTATACTTCATCAGTGAAGTGTTACATGATGCCAAGACTCGATACCTAGAGGTGCATAAACTGCTTTATGCAGTTCTTATTGCCTTAAGGAAGCTTCGACACTATTTCCAAGCTCACAAAGTCTCGGTAGTGACCTCATATCCACTTCGAGCGATCCTGCATAATCCCAATTCAACTGGGAATATTGCAAAGTGGGCAGCGGAATTGGCTGAATTCGATCTTGAATTCATTCCGAGACAAGCAATCAAGAGTCAAGCTTTGGCAGATTTCGTGGCAGAATGGACTCCCTCTCCATTAAACCCTTGGGGCCCCAGCGAGCAGAAGACGGAACCTCAAGTTCCAACCTTCACTAAGCCTCACTGGACCCTTTATTTCGACGGCTCCATGCAGAAGCAGGGAGCCGGAGCTGGAATCCTTCTCCTCGCACCAACTGGGGAGAAGGTGAAATACATGGTACACCTTGACTTCAAGGCAACCAACAACATGGCGGAGTACGAAGCACTCATCTATGGATTAAAGGTGGCACTATCATATGGTGTCAAGCAGTTGCTGGTTAAAGGAGATTCACAACTTGTCATCAAGCAGGTGAAGGGTGAATGCTCCTGCAATAATCTCCAGCTGGCTACTTACCTCCTTGAAGTCCAGAGGCTTCAGAAGGACTTCGAAGTCCTAGACCTTCACCATGTTCAGCGTGCTCACAACGCTGAAGCTGACGAACTCTCGACCAAGGCGTCAACCGGAGCTCCGGCTCCTGACGGAACCTTTGTCCGGAGGTTGTCAAAACCCACAGTTCAGCCTGCCGAACTGAACGAAGGGGGCGAGATCAGCATCCCGAAGCTGACGGTCCCGATGGCCCTGTTACCATGGCAGCCATCAAGGGTCGTAGGTGCTGCCGGAAGCTCCGAGCAACCCAGCACGCAAGACTCAAATGCTCAAGTCAGTTCCGATGCATGGATCTCGGAGATCCGGAGCTACTTGAAAGACAACATCCTTCCTGACGATGATGTATCCGCTGACCGGGTAGTCAGATTGGCTAAAAGATACACGTTGGTAGAAGGGGATCTCTACCGGCGCGGTGCCAACGGCATCCTAATGCGGTGCATCACAAGGGAAGAAGGCTGCGAGCTCCTCGCAGAAATCCATGGAGGCGAGTGTGGGAACCACGCATCTTCCCGCACGCTGGTCGGAAAAGCCTTTCGGCACGGCTTCTACTGGCCTACAGCGCTCCAGGATGCCACTGAGCTAGTGAAGAAATGCAAAGCATGCCAATTTCATGCAAAGCAAATTCATACACCTGCTCAGTCCTTACAAATGATACCTCCTACATGGCCTTTCGCTGTGTGGGGGATGGACATCTTGGGACCCTTCCCAAGAGCCATCGGAGGTTACAAGTTCCTGTACGTCGCCATCGACAAGTTCACCAAGTGGCCGGAAGCTACTCCTGTTGTGACGATCAACAAACAATCTGCAATCAATTTTCTACAATCCATCGTGAGCAGATTCGGAGTCCCAAATAAGATCATCACTGATAATGGGACTCAATTCACAAGCTCCGCATTTCAAGGATATTGCGAAGACCTCGGCATACAAGTTTGCTACGCTTCCGTAGCTCATCCTGCCAGCAATGGACAAGCCGAGAGAGCAAACGCACAGATCCTTAAAGGACTCAAAACACGCACTTATGAGCGTTTGAAAAAGCACGGAGCCAATTGGATCGAAGAGCTTCCGCCCACTCTATGGGCCAACAGGACTTCTCCAAGTCGGGCAACCGGAGAAACACCCTTCTTCCTGGTGTACGGAGCTGAAGCGATCCTTCCTCCGGAAATCACCTTGGGTTCCCTCCGAGTCCGGACCTTCGATGAAGCCGCGCAGGACCAGCTCCGGCGCGAAGACCTAGACCTCCTCGAGGAGGGAAGGTGCCAAGCAGCTGTTCGGAATGCCCGATACCGCCAAGCTCTACGGCGCTATCACCAGCGGCATGTACACAACCGACAGCTCGAGGAAGGCGATCTGGTGCTACGGAGAATACTATCCAGAGAAGGGCAAAACAAACTCTCCCCCGGCTGGGAAGGGCCCTTTCGAGTGATCAAAGTATCCCGTCCCGGAAGTGTTCGCTTGGCTACCGAGGATGGGACACCTCTCCCAAATCCTTGGAACATCGAGCACCTCCGTAAGTTCTACACTTAATTCCACGGAGGTGAGTCTTAAGTAACTTGAAATGTATGTTATAGAGTCATTGTACAGAGTTGGGTAGTTCCTCCGGGAGAGCAGCCGGACCTTTCCCGAAAGGTTTGAAAAGCTCATGCAACACTTGATACAGTCTCCGGACTAGAAGTGTGGCTAACTACCCTGGGTCAAACGAGAAACCAAACACACTTAGCCTGGTTCCGTACCCTAAGAGTGTACTTGTTTCCCCTGTACCCCGGACCTATAATGAAAGACATCTTCATGTGAAATAGACTCCACGTGCATTCATTTTTGCATAGGCTCGACATTTTTATTTTTCTCTTTCTTGTCTATAACAGAAACGTGCAATTCTTAAGAAGTTCTAGTTTGACCGGTTTACATACGATTCGAGTTGAATTGTCGGATTTTTTAGATTTAAATATCGTCTGTGGCCAACTCGCCTGAAAGCCGCCAAGCCATTCTAGGGCCGGAGTGCGCTATCGACTTAGCCTGGTCAAGCACCCTAAGTACGCCACTCTACCTACATCCTGGCAGGCCAAAGTAAGGTGGGTCCATGGACAGTTGGATCCAAAAGAAAAGACAATTCATCCAGTCGTATTAAAAATCGTGTTCAACTTAAAATTTTCTTGAGAACCGTAAGCCGCGACGAAGTTATAGACAAGGAACGAATTTTACTATTTTTCTTGGCTTAAGTGTGCAGGAAAAATGAACCCTACGTTGATGGAGAAAACCCGGAGCTAACCAAGCTCCGATTCCCACCAGGGCGTCAACCGTCGGCGTTGACTAAAAGATGGTGAGAAGACCCTATCACTAGAGTCTGTTGCCAACAAACCAAGTGTGGCAAAGGTCATTGCCGGAGCTGCTAAGCTCCGACACCTTGGAGTATTAACTATCGACGCTCAACATGTTGATAGAGGCTATTGCCGGAGCTACTAAGCTCCAGTGATGGACAGTGTCGGAGCTTCTAAGCTCCGACAACTTCAGGGGACCTTCACTATCAAAAACTTCGGACCTAAATTCCACAAGTTCGAAGCAAATTCGTCTTCAACAAAACTCAACATCCTTTTGGTACATGTCCACAATCAAATTGTGCACATCTACCAGGGGGCCAAGTGAAGATAAAGATGTTGAAGACAAAAGAATGAAATTCGCAAAAAAAAAAGTGGGGATTTCATTTCATCTGAAGACCAGAGATTACATCTGGAGACAAGGGATTACAAAATTGAGGAAGAAGAGAAGATACAAGTAAAGGCTAAAAGAGACGGTCATAGACCCTATGGAAGAACTCGGCGACCTTCTGGGCGACCTCCGACACGCTGGCTCGGGTAGCTTCGCCTTCTCCTTCGACGGGGCCTTCAAGCACCGGGTCCAAAGGAAATCGAGGGTTCCGGCTGGTGTAGCACGTCAACACATATTCTGTGACGTTCCTAGCCAGGGATTGCCCCTCAACCTCCACTTGGTCCGCGATGACGTCGCCCACCTTGGAGAGCTTGCTGCCCGCGGCGCTTAACGCTTGCAACGCAAGGTCCGGCTCCGGCTCCGGATCATCCGGGAGCACGGGGCTGAAACCCATCGGCGCCAGCGCATCGTCGGCCTTGCTCAGGAACTCCCAAATTTGCAGGGAGTCCGCCTTCCTCAGGTTCTTCATCTCTTCCAGGGATCTCCGGGCCGCCGTCAGCTCCGAATTCTCGCGGGAGAGACACTCAACTTCTTTGGCGTTTTGCTGGATCTTCGCAGCAACCCGCTTCTCAAGTCTTCCGAGCTCCTCCTCCCGGAGATGGATCTTGTTCCGGCGGTCGACCAGGTCCTTCTCCCTAGCCTCCACTTTCTTCTCCCGGGCGATAAGGGCACACTCGTATTCGTAGAGTTCCTGCCCCCGCACCCAGGTCTTCTCCTCTTCCTCGAGGCAGCGCTCTTCCAGTTTCTTAGTGCGCTCCTCGAGGCCCTTGTCCGCCAGAGCTGTTTTCTCGGCGAGCTCTTCTTCCCGTCGCAAGACGTCATCCCGTAGCTCCAGGAGTTTTTGCTCCTCATCCTCGAGCCGTCTTTCCCTCCCTTCAAGTGCCTCTCGGCGCTTGATGAGCGCGGTGCTGATGGCTTCGAGCTGATCAAACCGAGCATTGGCCGCGTCGTTAGCAGCCTTAGCTTGGTCATGGAACTCCCGGGATTGAGCGTCGAGGGCGTGAGTCATGCTCTCCCCCTCATCCTGCAGTTCACCCCAGAGCTCCAGGCGGATCTTCTCCCGCCTAATCCATTCCTTGTCATCCGCAAGCTTCGACTGCGCCAGCTTAGTCTCGAATTGGAGCCGATTACGCCACCGCCTAAGGGTTTGGCGTTCCTCTTCAAGAGCCTTGCTGTCGTGGAAGAAGGCCAGTTGGACCTGACGTAGACTGGAGCAGGCGTTGTCGATGGACATCGACAGAGAGATGGGCTCCGGACCTGCTGGGGTCTCTTCCGCTGGTTCCAGCGGGTCTTCACTTACAAAAATTGGGTCCCACTCTACGAGAGTGGAACCCCGAGCTTCCAAAGTGCTAGGGCCCTCCTCCGGGATGGCCTCAGTCGCCATCGAAGGAGGTCCCGCCACCAAGTCTTCATTTGCCCCCTCAGGCTGGGGGCTGGCGACTTCGTTCAGGCACTCTGGCTCTGCCACAGGTACCATCGACGTCGTCACCTCCACTGGCTCCGGCCGAGACACTTCTTCTGAGGGAGGCTCAAGTTCCCTCGCCTCTTCAGCCGCCGGCTCTGCGGCTGGCGCTCCAACAATCACCGGCTCTGCGACCGGAGCTTCGGAAGAAACCGGCTCAACTGTCGGAACTACTTCAACTTCCGGCTCGCATGCCGGAGCTTCAGCCACCTCCGGCTCAATCGCCGGGGCTTCAGCACTTTCCAGCTCCGAAGCCGGGACGGCTACTTCCACCGACTCAATAGTCGGAGCTTCTACTTCTGCAGCACCAGGACCCGGAGCTTCCACCTCCGGAACGGGTGCCACTAGCGCATCTTCAATCCCGTGGTCCGGCGCTACCACGGGAACTTCTGGAGACGAGTCGAGGTCCATGACCACGACAGCCGGCGCCGGAGCTGTCGCAGCCTCCGCTTGGGGCGGCACCGGAGCTGAAGCAGAAGCCCTCGCAGCCTCAGACACTGTGGCTGAGGGCGGAGCTTCACTCCCCTTCTTGGGAACGCTGCAGACAAAGAACGAAGAAATTGAGCAAACAGATGCTACAATTAAAAATTAATCGAGGTAAGAAAGAAAAATTACCTTGGGAGGCTCACGCACCAGCTTGCGCGGAACCTCTTTCCCGGACGATCCGGGCTGGCCACGGTCGGCATAGGAGCTCCGGGAGGACTCCGAGGACTTGCCGTGGCCGCGGGCGTTTCCCGGGTCAGAGCTCTCCTTGATCGGGAGGAACTCCTGGACCTGGAGGCCCTCACTGCTTCTGGTGCCGGAGTCGCGTGCCCGGAGCTGGCACCTCCGGAGGGATCCACCACGGGGACAGTCGCACTCCGGGAGGATCCCACCGCCGGAACAGTAGCGCTCCGGAAAGACCCCACCACGGGGAAGGCCGCCACGGCGGCAGAGGATCTTCCTTCCTGAGGAGGGTGAACCTGAGGGGAAGCGGCAGGCCCGACGGACCTTCCGTCAGCATGTCGCAGCTTCCTCTTCCGGCTCTCCGGCTCCTCCGCCAACTCTTTACCCTTGTCGACGACCTCAGCTCTTGGCTGTGGGGCAGGGGCGGAGCCGCCTTCAGACAACCCGGGGATCGCCAATCGGGTAGTTGATCTTCTCTCGACGACACCAAGGTCGTCAAGCGCGGGCATCTTTCGCCGGAGCTCCCTGCTGAACTCAACCTCCACGTTCAGAGGGAGGAAAGCCGGCGGCGGAGTCAAGTAATCTCCGTCAACGTCGATGCCGTGCTGGAATTTCTTGAGGTGAAACTCCAAGGACTTCCCCACCATGCTGGACTTCAACCCGGTCTCAACCCGGTCCTCGTCCATCGCGCTGTTGAGGGCCCAGGCGAGCTTCTCCCTCCTCTTGAGCGGCGCCCACCTGTTGGACAGGAAGTTGCAGAATACCGCCTGGGGAGTCAATCCTCCCTCCACACATTGGCGGATTCTGGTCAAGACAGGGTCGAAAGCTCCCGCCAGCACCGGAACTTCGCTCCATACCGACGTGTCAATGCCAGGCAGACCGTCTGGCAGCTCCAACCGCTCATGCTCCTCCACCTGGACGACTACCCAATCTTTCTTCCAGTCATCCCACTTCCCGGAAGGGAATGACCGGAGGTACTTGAATGGGCACTTCTTGCGCTTCACGAAGTAGTAGAAGCCAAGATACTCATCGCTTCGGCCGGTGGTTTGGACGGTGAAGAAGGTTCGGAAGAGCTCGATGCAGGGAGGGATGCCCACCCACATCTCGCAGAAGTGGACAAAGATGGACACAAGGAGAATGGAGTTAGGGCCAAGGTGGTACAGCTGCAGACCATAGAAGTCCAGCAGCATCAAGAAGAAAGAAGAAAACGCTGGGATCAGCCCCACCATGGCGTACGAGGAAAAGTACACCATCTCGCTAGAGTGCTCCTTTTTAAAGGGAAGCTCTCCGCCGGCGCGGACCGAGCGATTGAAGAAGTCCGAAGACCACCCCATGAGGGCCCGGACCTTCTTCAGATCGCCGTCTGTCTTCAAGCGACTCTCACGTAGACCCAACTCCATCGCAGCAAAGCTAGGCAAGAGAAGAGGAGCAAAGCACAAGTTGGGAGTTTGAGCGCAAGAACAGATGGGAAGCGTAAAGAACTCCCGACGGTGCGCTTTCCTTCTTAAGTAAGCCCTCGCAACGCTTGGATGGAAACTGCAGGGGAGTCAAGGATACTACTCGAGAATTCAACCCTGCCGATGACTAGGGGGCCCGGGACCACCCTGACGATCAAGTCGAGGCTCTTACCCAGGCGAACAGTTGTCATCACGAGGCGGGAAACCCAAAGGCGGCGAACTGACAAGGCGCGCGGAACCGATACGGTTTTCGTATCGGGAACCGGCAACCTTCAATTGCGAGAGATCCGCACGTCAAAGATCTTATCTGCCGCCTGAGGTGCGCCACGCGTCGGGATTTAACCGTAAAGCCCCGCCAACGGCACCTCCGAAGACCCTTGAAGACCCAGTTCAAGAGTCGAGAGTATGGACCCACCTCCGACGGAATGACTTCACCCCGGTGACTTTCCCCGGAGGTAGGTCCAGGGGGCCACTGTCGGTACCCTAAAAACCATACACCCCCTGAGGTTACAAAGATCTCAAGGGAAGGACGTCTACTCAAATTGAAGACCCTCGGAGGCCCACTTGTCAGACATAACCGGACCTGCTTCTCCAACATGGTTAACCCCTAGGTTGCCACGTGTACTGTCAGACCGGAGCTACTACCCGCAAGGGTGAAGCTCCGGGCTAGGTACTGAAACGGCACCTCCGGACTTAACCCCTGACCGAGAGAAGCTCCGGACCTGACACGTGCCAGGCCACCCCGGAGCTTCCCGCTTCCCACAAGCAAGCTCCGGAGCTGCCACGTGTCCATACGTCGGAGCTGGCCGCTTCAAACCTCCGGGAGACATTGTAACGGCTCCGGATCTTCAAAGGACAGCCGCGGGCTTCAAGACCCGATTAATTGTCATTAATTCCACGTTAATGACACTTAATCAGACGATCTTAACACCTGTAACGGCACTGTCGGAGCCGTTACAGGGTTATTAACAACAATTAATCTCGTGTATCAATACTAGTAACCGCCAGGGCCATATGTCGGGCCAGGCCGACATGTAACGGTTTGTCCTTGTACTATAAAAGGACAAACCGACGATACACGAGGGGAGAGACTCTAGACCGCTCTCAAGCATACAAGTGAATACAACACACACACACACCCGTGGAGTAGGGTATTACGCTCAGGCGGCCCGAACCACGTAAACCACTGTGTCTCTCGTGTCTAATCGTGATTCACCTTCTTGAGTCTCCGCGCGCCCAAACCGAACTACAAACTCCTTCAACACTTTAGTAGTGTCAGGGGATCTGCCGACTCCAACAGTCGACAGTGATGATGCTAAATTAAAATTTGAGATGCATACTTCACTCCACCTTTCACATCTCAATACTTGCATCACACGTAGGCACCCCATCATAACACACAAATTTATAAGTCACCCATAGACTTCATTCTTGTGCATTTAACTTATTGCAAATCTTCCATGCACACATTTAGGGGGATCTCCTTATACACATGTGTTATGAAAATCAACTCAATTATATCTTTCATCAAAAACCTCAATGTGTTGTTATCAAATAACCAAAAAGGGGGAGAATAAAAGTGCATCTAGGCTAACCCACGTGGGTCTTGATGATTAATGACAACACTTAAGTGACTAATGAGCTTTGTAAGTGTAAGCACATGTGATTGAAAGTTGGACAGTGTTGAATGCACTTAAAAAGGAAAAATAGCATAAAAAGGCAAAGAAATCAAAGGATAGAATTTAGGCTTTTAAATTCCTTATGTTCAGTTCAGCTACTTAGCTTGAGTGTGTTCAATGAGTCAAGTGTTGAGAATCTCCTAAGAGCTCATAGTCCAAGCTAGACTAGATTGAGAGATGACTTGAGGAAGCCCTAAGGACAGGGCTGGACTTGTCCGCGCTGGAAGACCGGACTATTGCGGCCACATCGGACTGATTCGATGTTAGACATACCAAAGTATTATGTGTCAGTTCATACTTATCCGTTTGGGGACGGACTAGTCCGTGGTGAGTGTGTCTGTGTCTTTCTAGGACTAAGTCCTGAAGGACCGGACTAGTCTGCTGGGACAGACTAGTCCGTTTCAGTTCGGGAAAGTAGTTCCTCATTGAGATTGGACTAGTCCGTTCCTTGTCAGACTAGTCCGCTGAGGACTTGGAGGTGGCTGCTAGGACTAAGTCCTAGACGACCAGAATTGTCCGCCCTTGAGGGTCGGACTAGCCCCGTGTGCCAGACTGATCCGTTCTCAACCGGAACAAACAATTTTGTGTGAAATTGGACTAGTCCGTTGCAGGACGGACTAGTCAGTTGTTTGGTGACCGTTTGAATTCAAAAGGTGGCAGGGGATTTGTGGTTGGTCAAGGATGACATCACTGGTCCCCACATGTCGGACTAGTCCAGGGTTAAATGTCAGACTAGTCCACACTTTTCCTGGTGGCAACGGCTACTTGTTGGGATCCCGATAAAAATGGATCCTCCAGCCTCCAAAGGCCCGCTCTCGATCCCTAGCGCCAGCACAACCTTCCTAGAGCAATCCTAACTCTCTCTCAACCATTCTTAGAGTCCTAAGAGCGATTCTTGAGGATTTCTGAGATGCAAGAGGAGAGAGAAGAGTTTGCTTGATCTTGAGCTCTTGATTGATTCTCTCAGTTTGACTGATTTATTTGAGTTCGTGTGGGTGTTGATCTTCAATCTTTTCAAGTTGTAAACTTGTGGAAGCCTCAGGTTGTGAGTTGCTCCGCGGATTTGGTGATTACCTTTGTGATTTAGTGAAAGAGTAGCCGACCTTCGTGGTGGCTAAGTGAGGAAAGGGGTGAGTGAAAACCTGCCTTTCTTGAGCATCCTCAATGTGGATGTAGGTCCCTTTGTGGGGTTGAACCACGGGATAAATCCTGCGTCTTGTGTCTTTGATTAGACTTCCTCATTCTTCGCTAGATCAAGTTAGGGTTCTACATGTTCTTTGTCTCAATCTTGTGATCCGCCTCAATCTAGTTGCTTTTACTTCGTGTACTCCATCTTACTAGATTGCTAGGTTCATACACTTTACGTTTCATCAAGTTAAGTCCATTAGATCGCATAAAAATCTCAGCTTTGGTCAAGTTTATCATCCTGACCAGACTAGTCTGCCTCCAGGCCGGACTAGTCTGCACTCTGTAATCTGATTAGCTTTTCTTGAGTTAAATTTCAGTTTATCCGCCTATTCATCCTCTCTAGGCAACTTTCACCTGTTCACTCCTTAGCCAACAAAAAACCCTCCATGTCGCACCTCAAGTGAAAACAGTTCATCCGCACCATCTGCATGCACCAGAAAACCAGTTAGATCATCAACATATTCAATGAGCAAAAAGTAATGTAATAAACAAAAGAAACTATAACCAAGCAACAAATGAACCATCAGTTATGGAAACCATGGAAATTCTGCATGAACTGAGCCTTTGGAGCAATATTCAGGTTCACTGACTAGTAACAAAAGAAATCATGATTCATTCACTACTCATGATCCGTTCACTACTCAGTATCTTGTAACAAAAGACAAAAAAGTCCATCACTGACCTTTACAACACCACATGATTCAAGCACACTAAACTGGCGTAGCTAGCCACAAAACAAAGCAATCTCGAATGTGTATGATACATAAGCACACTACAATTCAAGTATGCAATCATCACTGCACTAGACAAGGAGAAGCCAAGAAAATTAGTTTGTACCATATAGAGGCGGTTCTTTTCCTTGCAGCCGCAATCTTGGTGCCATGGTTGTCAAATCCGTGCTCCCACTGCGTGCACAACGTTCGTGGGATGATTGCTGGTTGGAGGCGACACGCCAACTGCTGGGATTCGGGTTGGAACCGAAGCACCGCCGCGGCTAGGGATTAGGCGCCGCCGCTCGTGACGGAAGGTCCGCCACGACTAGAGAGAAGACGTGAGCTGGCAGAGTTGCCCCTCCGTCGACTGTGAACGGGAGGTCCGCCCGTTCGCCGCCCTGCATAGGTCGACAGGAAGGGACCGTGTTTTACAGAAGATGGCAAATACAAGTTATTGTGGGGGGCAAAACAAAAAATGAATGTCCAGCGTGTCGCGAGCCTCTAGTCTAATGTGTCCGCCATGTGTACACGCCACAGAAGTGATGGACTGCTAATCACACTCTTAATCAGTTTAGTGACCTCTAAACACGTTTTAAAAGTCCATAAGTAGCACAGTCCTACAAGTTCATGTATCCTACTGCATTTTACTTTAATAAAAAAAATCCGATTGGGCACTGCTCTAGTGCTCACCCGGAGCCGCAATCTCACGGTCGCAACCGCACCGCACCGAACCGGCATCATGGAGTACGCCGCAGCCGCCTCGCACGCCTTGGCGGCGGCGCCGGCCGCCGATCCCCAGCACGCCCACTACCTCCATCCTTACGCCGGCTACCCTTACTCCTACGACGCCTACTACCAGCCCGCTCCGGCCACCGACCCCTCCGCCACCGCCGCCGTGGCTGCCTCGTCCTCCTACTACTACCCCGTTGCTGCCGGGGCTCATGCGTCCACCGTTGCCGCCGCCAGTTCGCACGATTTCTACTCGGCGTACCAGTACTACTCGTCCTCTGCGGGTGCCGCTGGGGCAGGCGCGGGCGGGACGGGCCTGGCGGGGTACAACTTCACCAGCGGCGAGGCGTCCCAGCAGGTCCTCGTGCCGGCGACGCACCAGGGTGCTGCGGCGGCGACCGGGAAAGACGCGGGGAAACACCTCGGGTTCGATCCCGAGCGCTATGCGCAGGTCAGAACCTCCCTGCGCCCTTATTGATGCCATGTTCCTTGATTTATGTTCAAATGTGGTGGATTTGAGTGGAATCGTGAGTCGTACTGTTTGTTTTTAGAGGGCTTTGCTACCAGTCATAGGGCTTTGTAAGAATCAGAGGCTTATTAATGATTTTGCTTGCTGGACGATTTTTTCTGCTTTGATTATGGTACCAATGTAACTTTGCAAGGGTAACTCTAGGATATCTGATTTCTTGCAGATCAACGCCGTATTCATGTTTAACATTCCTCAGCAGTATTATGCTTTCGTACAATTCTTGATTTATTTTTTTTGGGAAAAAGAACGCCACTCCTTTGGACAATGGAAAATGAGTGACATTGAAATTATCCGGTTCAATTGTAAGTGAGAAGGGGTCACTTGGTTGGACCATTCTTAGATTCTAATCAATTCCTCGTTTTCAAGGATTTTCATATTACAATATAGGCACATCTGCTTGATTATGTACCGTGTCATATATCTCTGTTGTAAGTATTAGCTGACCAGTGGGTTTTTGTTACAAGATAGGAAAACTAAATTTTGAGCTGTTAGATAGCGAAGCGTGACATTAGTCCAGTTGAGATCTCTTTGATTTGCCGTAATCAACTACTGAAGGAATAAGTGGTTATGAATTTGATGTTAGTGTCTACATTGTTCTCTTTGATCTGCCTCAAATTCTAGCCATTATGTTTTCATCTTTTTGCCCACTACGTAGCAGTTCTCAATTCTTATAGACAAACTCACAAAAGAAATGTTAGTACAATTTGAATTGCTGGAACTGAAATGAATCCAACTTTATCTACCAGAAAGGGCATCTCAGGGAAATTCAAATTATAGTTTCTTAGTGTGAAAATTGGAACTCACATACCAAAGGCCAATATATTCAGATTTGAAAACTTCAGGGTTGACAAATCAAGTCTCTTTGATATGGGGGAACACATCTCAAAGACAGTGATAAGAGCAAACTATAAATGAAAAGGGCAGCCCGGTGAACGTAGCTCCCACTTATGCAGGGTCCGGCCTGCTTTGGGTCTTTTGTACGCAATCTTTCCCTACATTTATACAAGAGCAAACAATAATGCATCCAAGATTTCAACAAACTGAAATTGTCAAGGGTGCTAAAAAGATGGAGCAAATGTTGTAAAAGCCGTGTTCTAGATGCCAATTCTACCTGTCTTTTTTGCCGATGACGTCCAGGAGCAGCACAACAGCCCACCTGGGTGCTGCTGTACCTTGCGTGAAGAGCAGAGGGCAGAACAAAACAGTGTTTTTGAGGCTGTTGGGATTCCAGGGTTAATTGTTCATTTATTCCTCAGGTATTTCCGGCCTTTTATAGATCCTATTACAGATAATCTCCTCCCTAAATATGAGCTAGACTCTTTTTAAACTACTCTCAACTTGATTTAGGACTCTATCTCCAACAACTCTTATGTGGGTCCGGATTTGGATGCCCTTCTATCTTCTAGAAAACTAGATTATCTCAACACACCTCCTAATCTTGTTTTCTAGGACACACTTAGGACAGAGACATACCTACTCCATCCTACACACTTTGGGTGGACGCAACTACACCCCTGGGATGGACACAACTACATCCCAAACACCTAATTTTGGGTGGCACAACTACACTCTGGAGTGGACACAACTACACCCCCTGAGACAGACACATCCCTCCCGAACATGAATTTGGGTTTTATCCCTGGAGTGGACGCAACTACACCCCCCTGGGCACGGACACTTCCACCCCGAGCATACTTCAATGTGAGATCAAAGCAATTCTCCCCCGACGCAAAAAGCGTCTTCCCATCATCCGCCTTCTCATCTTCCTTGTTATTGGGACATTCACTGGCGAAGTGTCCAAACTTATGACAATTGAAGCATCAAATCTTGTACTTGTCTATTTTCTTCTTCCTTCTTTCCTTTTCCTCTCTTGCCCTCCATTCTTCCTTTGTCAAAAGGAGCCCCTCTTCATCTTTTGCCTCTTTTGTCTTCCACTCCTCCCTGGTTAAATAAAGTTTTTCTTCATGCTCTTGGTTGTTGAAGCCATTCACTCATTCTTCATGCGGCTTGAGTCTGTCAACTAATTCCTCCACGATCATTGTCTTCAAATCAACAAATTTCTCAATAGTAGATGCAATATGGAGAAATTTAGAAGGCAGAGCACGTAGCAACTTCTTCACGATATAACTTTCCTCAACTTCTCCACCAATACCACAAATTTTTGTGATGATTATCATCACTCTTGTGGCAAAGTCGTCGATGGAGTCTCCCCTATTCATGCGCAACACATCAAGTTCATTTTGAAGAGTTTAAATCCTTGCTTCCATCACATGTTCTTCACCCAAGAACCTTGTCTTGATCATCTCCCAGACATCTTTTGCCGTTTTCTTCTCAGAAATTCGCATGAGAGTGTCTTCGTCAATAGCCTGATAGATGGTCGCAAGAGCTAACTGATAGATGGTCGCAGGAGCTAACTGATCCATCTTTGGATCTACATCATCCACTTTTTCCGCATTCACAGCTTTCCATACCCCCCGTGCTTTCAAAAACACTTCCATCTTTATAGCCCATGCTAAATAGTTGGTTTTTGTTAGCAGAGGATATTGTAGCGCCATTTTACTCTCCATATCTTGTGTACACCTGTGTACTTGTAGCAGCTGAAAAACAAAGCTCGAGGTACAAGTTTGGTGCACCCAGCAAAGTATCCGGCCGGCCCACTCTCCCCTGTTGCGGCCCAGGTTACTTGTCCAGCCCAACTTGACCCAAAACGGTACAAACCCTAGCCAGTCGACCAGGCCCCAGCACTTCTTCTCTTTAGCCACTACCTCCACGTCGCAGATCTTGCCGCCGCCCGTCGCGCGTCGAGGGTCGACGATCTCGCGCCGACTCCAAAGTCCGTCCAATCTGCGCTAGATTACGTTAGATTCGACGTCACCTGCACCTATTCCGTCGCCTCCCATCAAGATCCGCCCTCCTCCAACTTCAACTCATCTGGATCCGCGAGGTACGTGCGCCCATCAAATTTCTCGCTCCGATGCCAATGGGATTCCGGGGTTAATTGTTCGTTTATTCCTGGAGTATTCCCGACCTTTTATAGATCTTATTACAAGTAATCTCCTCCCTAATTACGAGCTAGACTCTTTTTAAACTACTCTCAACTTGATTTAGGACTATCTCTAACAACTCTTATGTGCGTCCGGATTTGGACGCCCTTCTATCTTCTAGAAAACTAGATTATCTCAACTGAGGCGCCGCCTAGGCGTCTAGTCGATTGGCGGCCGATGCCAGAGAACCTCGCTTGGCCACCGTCACCGTCGCTGCTGTCGCCGTCGCCTAGCCGCCGCCGTCGGCTATCACCACAGGTACGGATGGAGAGTGGAAAGGTGAGGAAAATAAGGACTAAGGTTAGGTTAAGTAAGGAGGATGTGTTTTTTGTAACCTGGTCTGAATGGACGACCATCAGATCTCATCCGACAGTTAAGATTTCAGCCCAGACCAGTGCCTTACTCCCTCGCGCCTCGCTCGCCTCCATCACCTCGCCCGCCTGCAACGCCCCGCCTGACTCCAGCACCCGTAGCCGCCACCTGACCGAACGCCTAGGCACTTGGGTGGGTGACTAGGCGTCCAGGCACCCATTTAAAGCATGAGAACAGAAGCAAAGACTTGTTGTAGCAAAAAAACTAGTGCCTAAAACAGATGCTATCTGGACTTAGGTCTGGTGCGCAACAAGAACAGAGTAGAGGCAGGTCTGGCACAAGTAGTAAAACCAGGAGATATTATGGGTGCAGGAATAATTGGGATGGTATGTGAATCCTTCTTTATTTATACTATAGGAGATAGGAACAAATCTATCTCTAACTGAACTGATTTTGATTCAGTTCAAACTTTATGTATGTTGGAAACCCGGACAAAAACAACTCGGAATTTCTTGTCTAATTTCCTTCGATTTATTCCTTGAGCTGCTCCAACTATATATAGATCTCTTACAAATAAAATCAGACCCAAACTTATTTATGACTCTATCTAAAACACTTGATTCAAACTCTAAATCTGTCTGGACTCTTCCCTAATCTGGACTCTTACTTCGAGAAAACTCTAGAAAACAAGATTAATACTCACCAATCACTCCCTTAATCTTGTTTTCTAGGACACACACTAATTTAGGATGTAGACACACTACACCCCTCAAGATGAACACATCAGCTTGGCCAACCATGGGATGAACACATCACTCTAGGACGAACACATCATTCCATACGACTTTGGGATGAACACATCATACCCGGAACAAACACATCATTTCATATACTGACACATTTGAGACGAACACATCATCTCTGGGACGAACACATCATCCCCTCGAGACGAACACATCACCCTGAGCACAAGCTTGGGTGAACACATCACCCCTCCCGTGACGAACACATCATCACGAGCACGAATTTGAGTGGGATGAACACATCATCCTGAATTCTCATCTCCTCACGAACACCTTTGCCACATCCTTGAGCAAACCTCCCCAACCTAGCCGTAGGCTCGAGCTCTCCTTTGTTCTCTGTTCTTGAATTTCCACTTGACCAGCTGTTAGCCCACCAGGCCCACTCGCTTAGCTTAGTTTCTTCCCCTTCTTTTCTTCAAAAACGAAAGAGACCCAGCTAGGGCCAACCCATCTAGCCCTTGCTCAATCACCAACGACGGCCAAGCCCTGCAACAACCAACCGTGCAACCGCCATGTACGCTCTAGCGCTTTGCTTGACGCCCCACTTCTGATTTTCGTCAGTCCACCTGGGAAAATGGATCTGGGCGCTCGTCTTCTGCCGCTCGAGCACGCCGCCACGCGAAGACTCCGGGCACCGTCTTCTCAACCTTCGCACACCTGATCTCGGGAGCAACATAGCCCCGACGCGCGTCCAGCCCTTCGGCCAGAGTCGTTGCTCGCCTCCCTGTTCCCGAGATCCTTGAGCAACACTGTCTGCCTTGCTGTCGATGTCTGCGCGACCGTCTCTCGTCGGATCTGCTTGCATGCATAGTTGATTTGCTCTTCGATCGACGCTGTCCTTGCGGATTTGCATCGAGTCAGTCAGTGTTGTTAATGGGCGCCTGAACGCCTAGGAATTTCTAGTCTAATTTCCTTCAATTTATTCCTTGAGCTGCCCCAACTATATATAGATCTCTTACGGATAAAATCAGACCCAAACTTATTTAGGACTCTATCTAAAACACTTGATTTGAACTCTTAACTCTACCTGGACTCTTCCCTAATCCGAACTCTTACTTCCAGAAAACTCAAGAAAACAAGATTAATACTCAACAATGTATATCTCGTCCAGAACAGACCAACCGGTTCCAAGTCCTCCCCTCTCTTAGGCGCGCGACGCCTTCCTGGTCCAACTTGGACTTGGGATCGGCCGGGCCGGTCTTGGCACAGGTGGGTCCACCCGTCATTCTCCTTCTAATCCTGACGCCTACGCATGTCCAAGATGTCAATACATCATCTAATCTCCACATACTTTTGTCTTTTAAGCGCCTAGGTCAAGATGTCCACCAATTGATCTTGCGTGGAGATTTGTTGAAGCACAACAATCTCGTTGTGAGCACAGTCCCAAATGTAGTGGTACTTGTTGTCGATGTGCTTGCTTATGTCATGATGAATCGGGTTCTTGCTAAAGTCATTAGCTGATTTGTTATCAACCCTTAGCACCGATGCCTTTTAACATTCCACCGAATCTTCAAGCAACCGTGCTAGCCACACACCTTGACAAGCCCCCTAAGGCGCTATAATATACCCAGTCTCACATGATGGCAAGGCGACAACCTTTTGCTTGCTTGTCTTGGCCACAAAATGGGATTGCTTCCGAGGTAAAACAACACGCTACTCGTGCTCTTTCGGGCCTCCACATCTACTGCATGATCACTGTTCGTGTACCCAGTTAATTCTTGCAGTTCACCTCTTCCTCTTCCGTAAAAAACTCCAAAGTCAAGCGTACACGTAATATAGTAGAGAATACGCTTCACCACAACAAAGTGATCATCCTGAGGCTCCTATGAAAAACGGCTCGCATATCCAATCGTATAGGCGAGATTAGGAGTGTTGACCAAATACCGTAGCCCACCAATCAAGCTATTGTACTTTGTAGCATGCCCAATGGACTTTCACTTATCTTGCAAAGCTTCAACCCAAGCTTCATAGGAGCTGCACAGGGATTGCGGTCCTGTAATCTAACATTGGAGACAAGATTGGATGCATACATTGCTTGCCTGATACTAATTGCAGCACCTGTTTGCCACACATTTAGGCAAAGATAATAGGATAGTAGCCCCGATCGCTTATATTGAACCCCTGCATCACCTCCAGCTTGAACTTGGTGATGGCGCCACCTCCTGTGATCAGAAGATCATCGACGTAGGTCTCGACGATGAGTTTCTCCTCTCCAGCTTCACGAAAATAAATTTTGTGCCCGCTCGTACTCTTTTGGAAACCAAATGATAATTAATTATCGTTGAGCTTGACATTCCAAACTGTGGATGCCTGATAAAATCCGTATTAAGCCTTCTTGAGTCGTAACACTTGTGTTCTGCTTCATTTATGATGAAGCTATCTGGTTGTGAAACGTACACTTCCTCCAACATATCACCATTGAGGAAGGCATTCTTCACATCCATGTCACGTACTTTTCATCCCCTATGTGTAGCAACAAGTAGCAAATGACAAACTCAAGTCAAGCAACGGGAGCAAATACCTCATCAAAATCAATCCCTTGCCGCCAGACATAACCCTTAGCAACCAAGCGCTCCCTGTGCTTGAAAATAGTACCGTGCTCATCGCACTTCACCTGAACACCCACTTCAAGCCAATGTATTTATGTTAAGCTGGGAGATCGATGAGCTTGCATGTCTTGTTCTACTCGAGCATAGCCTGTCTCCAGCATCGGTGTTGCTTGGCCTATGTGAAGGAACTAGGCTCCTCCGCCGTAGTGAACAACAACTCACCTTCATCCAGGATGTGGGTAGCGCCCTGGTGTAGAGGATGATTCAAACACATTATGTAATGTGCGGAACCGTAGTTGCACATCCTTGTCGTGGTACACGTTGATGAAGTTCTTGGATGTTGAAAAGTGGTGTGAAGAACTCCATGGGTCTTGTAGGGACTACAACAGGTAGAGGGGTGCTTTGCACGCCCCTGTCGTCCTCATGCGCACCTGTAGGTGCAACAGCGTGTCAGCGCCTGATTGAGCTTGGAGCGACACTCCTTGGCCCAATGACCATACTTCCTGCGTCTTCGACACTTGTCTTGAGCGATCTCCTCGTAGTCGCCTGGCGAGTTGCGACGTTGACGCTCCTGTCGGCCGTCCCCTTTGACGAACCAGCAGACTTGGCAGCCTTCTCCTTCTACTGTGTCTCCCACTCTTCTCGAGTGAAGTATAGACCATCGTGAAGACATTCCTTGCGTTGCGACGTGTCGAAGGCATTCTCCGTAGCCCTCAACCTTCTTGTCACCTTGGAAAAGAGTGAGAGATGGCACGTGCAACAGCGTCGCAGTGGCGATCAGCTGATCACAAACTTGGATTGATTACAGCGACAAGTTGCTGATGAGGTGGAGGTGGAACCGTGTCGGGTGGATCCACAAACTTCTACGACAGCAGCTGTAGAGGATAGGGTCGTAACGACGGCGGAGGATGGGTGTTGTGATTGTTGATGGTAGGTCAATCTGAGGACGAATCTACGAGGATGTACGGCGACAACCATACAACCGCGATGGCAACAACAGGGGCGGTACCGGTCGCAAAGGAGAAACAGTCGTGGTGGTCTGATAATGGAGACGTGACAATGACTCAGGAAGGTGGTTGCGCTGATGATCGAAGAGGGAGGTCGCAATGAGGACATGATGGTTTGGCCTCTCGACGAGCAAAGGACGACGATTGTGATGGGCCACAACGACGAGCGATCATAATGGCAGGTACAAAGACAAAAGGTGCAATGGAGCCGAAAGAAAAGGTTGATGCAACGGGCAAATATCGGTCGGAGATGATGGCTTGTCGATGCTGTTGCTACTTGAGGACCTTGACGTCACCTAAGATTGATTGAAGAACTAATAAATAGGATATTGCCCCTAGGATCAAAGATGTTGGAAATATGGCATTCTCTTCGCCAAAATCTTCTCTGTATTGTTGCTGGGTACGTGCACAAATGCGTGGGGTTAGCTTGTGCGTGAAACATGTGAAAGAGGTATTTTATGGGAGGGGATGTTTATTCTAATGATCCGCTCAGCTATTTATAATCTGTTCTACATGAAATTTATCTCTATTGTAAGTCCCCTATCCTAATCCAAATTGCAACAGATTTAATCTACCTCTATCAAAACTAGGAGCCCTAACCTGACACGACTCCTTGACACCCCTGGGCCTGAGCAGTTTGCAGTCCACGCGTCTGTGCCAAGCCGCAACCCAAGATCATCCAAAAATCTCCTCTGGATCCCGGTGCTCATGGTTGACTCATCCTTGGCGTGTTCTATCGTTTTTCTGCCTCGTCTACATGTCTACAGACACCATCTGCTTGGTCCTGACGATCACCTATCACATTGCCGTGAGCCTTATCTTTCGTGCACCATCAAGTCCCCGCTGCCTGGATCCCGGTGCTCATGGTTGACTCATCCTTGGCGTGTTCTATCGTTTTTCTGCCTCGTCTACATGTCTACAGACACCATCTGCTTGGTCCTGACGATCACCTATCACATTGCCGTGAGCCTTATCTTTCGTGCACCATCAAGTCCCCGCTGCCTAGATTTGCCTGCTAGTGCTCCACCCACCGCAACAGTCCAACTCTAGTCGTCGCTCCCCTTTATGTCCGAGCTGCCGTGGAAGAAGGTTGTTAGATCCCGCCTTCTAGCGTGCACCACCACATGCTCTTTGGAATTCTGGATCAAAATTCTTTTATAGTTTTCCTTGCTTTATTTCTTGGGGTCTCTCAGATATAAGTCTTTTACAAATAAGAAAACAACCTCAAATCTGTTTAGGACTCTCTAAAATACTTGAACTCAGACTCTAACTCTTACCCAATTTGGACTCTCCTACCCTATTATCTTCTAGAACACATGATTAACTCAACAATCACCTTCTTAATCACTCTCTAAAATACTTGAACTTAGACTCTAACTCTTATCCAATTTGGACTCTCCTACCCTATTATCTTCTAGAACACATGATTAACTCAACAATCACCTTCTTAATCATGTTTTTTAAGGACACACACACTTTTGAGATACATTTGAGTGGGCACATCTACACCGCCAGGATGGTCACATCTTCACCCAACACAACTTTGGGATGATTTCGGCTGGGATAGGCATATCTTTACCCTGCACACAGATTTCGGCTGGGCACATCTTCAACTCCAGGATGAGCTCATCTTCATCTTGCACTCGACCTCGGAATAGACACATCTTCCTTCCGACCACACACACCTATGAGACGAACACTTCATTCCTCGGGACAAACACATCATCCCTAGCTCAAAATTTTAGGTTTCAACCCTAGGGTGGACACAACTACACCCCTGGGATGGACACAACTACATCCTGAGTTTTGACCCAAGGGTGGACACAACTACACCTCTGAGATGGACGCATACATCCCGAGCACTCTTCTGTGAGATGAACACAATCACCTCCGTTGCTGTGAACCACCTTTGACATGTCCATGGGCAATCTTCTGTGAGATGAACACAATCACCTCCGTTACCGTGAACCACCTTTCACACGTCCATAGACACACCTCCCTTATACGCGACCTGCCTGACCTGGTTGAGACCATGGTTATTAAGGCATCACTTAAGCGTCGCTTAAGCGGTAAGGCGGTCCTGGAGGGTAAGGCGTTCATGCCGCCTTGGAATCCGAAGTAACGCGGCAAGGTCGCGGTCATGGTGGGCGAGGCGCGGTGTCGTGGTCATCGGAGTGCGAGGTGCGGGGTCGCCAGGGCTCGGCGGTGCCTCGGGAGTGGGGAGTGGCGCCTGGCACGTGGGGAGCGGGAGCGGCGGCTGGGGAATGGGACTGACGACTGGGAGTTGGGCGCTCCCATTTAGGGTTAGTTTTGGGCTGCCTTGGGCTCATGAGCTAGGTTGGCTCAGGCTAAATAGTTACTGGGCCAAATTATGGTTATTTATGGTGTATCACTTCTATTTGCTACTTTTATCCTTATTTATTTATTGATGATTGTATTCTTATATTTTCCTATTTTTACCTATTAACTAAGGCGTTGCCTCGCCTTATGCCTTATCGCTAAAAAGGTAAAAAGGGACTATGACGCCTTAAGTCGTCTTACTGCTTTAATAACTATGGTTGAGACATCCTTTTGCAGCCTGGCCCAGCTGAAGAAGTCCAACCAACCTTCTTCTGCACATCTTTACTGGGTCCAACTTGGTCTAGCTAACCACCAAACCAAACCACACCATGCCCGACACCCTCGATTGTCCTTCCATCTTCGTAGCGCTCACCTAACACGACAACAAGGGAGCCGCCGACGCGCCGTGCCTCTCGTGCGCGTCTTCATTGATGCCCCCTACAACATCGAGGTCTGCCCCTGCGGAGGGAAGGAAGTGCGCCGTCGAGCTGCCATCTGCGTCAAATCGATGTCATCCTGCTTGAACTCTGCCCCGCAGCGCGCCAGTCCTGCGCGTCAATTCCCTCCCGCTCGGAGGAATATTTTCTTGCGCATGCACTAGGCTGTTGCGCTCTGATTTCCCACATGCGCCACAATCTTTGGTCTACAGAGCCCGCCGATCGACTGTGCGTTGGTCATTTCCGCCAGCTCTCGTCGAGAGATGCTGTTGACCGACACGGATGCCTATGCCGATTCGCGCACTTTGGCAATTTTGGATGCACGCGCCTACTTGCGCTCTGAGTTTCCCACTCTCAACGTCGAAAATCTCGTTGGATTTCTGATGTCCGCACAAGCCTCCCGAGACCACGCGTGTGGCCTTTCGAGACCACGCGCGCGGATCGTGTGTAGGGATGGCAACAGGTTGGGTTCGGGTCGGATAAATTGTGCGCGGGTAAAATTTTATTACCAAATCTATACCCACAGGTAAATTTTCATAACGGTACTCGCACCCGATGGGTTTCAGCCGATTTTCGGGTACGGCTTATAACATCACCAGAATCCAGAAGCAGTGGATCCTACTTGCTTTTAACATCATTGGAAGAACCAGTCCCTGAACCACTTGGAGCAATTTTGAAAAACAAAAGAAGGTAAATAAGATAGAAAGAAACACCTTCGTACGAATTCTACTTACACATCACCCAAAAATTGAAGCGAGTGAAAAAGGCGCTTATACCATATGCGCTGGATGAGAGAATAAAACAAAGCTTGCATGCAGGACAAAACCAAACCGCTCAAGGGAAGAAGATAGATAGTAACAAAAGGCTCACATAAGTAGGTTGACCTCTTCAGGAAACTAGAAGTATCAGGAAGAAAGCAAGCTTTTGTCGCAAGGCGCGCCCGCACACGCACAGGGACGACGAGAGTGACCAAGAGCGTTCTAGGGGCCGTAGGGGACGACGTGCATGGCAGGGTGGCGACACTTAATTGACCCAGGTGAGGTCGCTGCTGGTGTCAGCCAAGGGCAAGAACGGATGCACCGTGGTGCCCATGCGTAAGCGCATGAAGATGCGCCAGACGGAGACTTCGAGGATACACATCACCCAAAAATTGAAGCGAGTGAAAAACGTGCTTATACCATATGCGCTGGATGAGAGAATAAAACAAAGCTTGCATGCAGGACAAAACCAAACCACTCAAGGGAAGAAGATAGATAATAACAAAAGGCTCACGTAAGCAGGTTGGCCTCTTCAGGAAACTAGAAGTATCAGGAAGAAAGCAAGCTTCTGTCGCAAAGCGCGCCCGCGCAGGATGACGAGAGTGACCAGGAGCGTTCCAGGGGCCGTAGGGGATGACGTCCATGGCAGGGTGGCGACACTTAATTGACCCAGGTGAGGTCGCTGCTGGTGTCAGCCAAGAGCAAGAATGGAAGCACCGTGGTGCCCACGCGTAAGCGCACGAAGATGCGCCAGACAGAGACTTCGAGGATTGGGAAGAGTCTGGGTTGTCGGCTACAAGGTTTGGGACTCACGAATTTGGGTTAGACGCAGAGATGGGCTGGGCTGAGAAGATTTACTAGGTTGTGGGCCATAATTTTAATTTAGGGTAACCTGTCGGGCAGGGTTGTAAATGAGTGCCCGGACGCCTAGGCGCCTGGATGCCCAGGCGGCCGCCTAGGCGGCAGTGGCGGCAGGAGGGCGGTGGGAGGAAGTAGAGTTGGGACTTGGGCGTGGCGGCGGAAGGGAGACAGTCGTTCTGTGACCCAGTCGGGCGGGTGCAGGCGAGTTGGGCCAAGTGGCCAACTCGGCCTATTAAATCTAAGCTGTCGGATCTTCAGATGGGATATATAAAACTAGTTCCTACTCAACCCTAAATATCTTTCTCTCTAATCCTCTCTCATTCTCTCCTCCCACCGGCGGCGTCAGAGGCCGCGCCCTAGTCGAGCGGTGGCTGCGCTCACTTGACGGCGACGGTAGCCATGCAGTCGCTAGAGGCGATGGCGCAGCGAGGGGGAGACGGTGGCGACGGTCCTTCCAGGCAGACGACAGCGGCAACGGCTGCAGACGACGGGGGACGGCGGCGACACTCCTTCCAGGCGAGGCGACCACTCATGGCGTCTGATCTCGAGCGACTGGACACCTAGGCGACGCCTGGACAACACTGCTGTTGGGTACCCGCATGTATGAAATAAAACCTGTACCTGTACCCGCAAAACATTGGGTCAGGTAAGGATCATACCCGCAGGTAAAAATTTCCACCCGCACTCGTCGAGTGCAATACTCGACGAGTACCCGAACCGCGGGTACAATTGCCATCCCTAATCGTGTGGCTACACCGACCTTCAGATCTTCCATGTGCGGTCTAGGTGGCTACCCCTGAGGAGAAGTCCTCCCCGACAGTAGCGGATACGACTTCTTCCCTAAGCTCTGATGCCAATTGTTGGATTTCTGGGATAAAAAAATCTTTTCTAATTTTCCTTGCTTTATTCTTTGGGGTCTCCCAGATATATATAGTCTTTTACCGATTAGAAAACAACCCCAAAGCAGTTTAGGACTCTCTAACATTTGGACTCAAACTCTAACTCTTTCATAATTTGGACTCTCCTACCCTATTATCTTCTCGAACACATGATTAACTCAACATGCTCTCCGTCATGCATCCACGGACGCCTCCTGTTGCACAAGCCCCACCTTCCTGCGAGCACGTGTCGCTCCAACCTCCACATGACTGCCTGCTGCTCCACGAGCTGCTTTCTAGTCGGCGCCACTGTGTCCACGCATAGTGGTGCCAATAAAGCTCGAGGCTCATGAGCTACTCAAGTTCGGTTCATTAAAAACTCGATTCAAGCTTGGCATGAAAGTTAAATGAGTCAAACCTGAGCTTCATCCAAAGGTCACAAGCCTAACGATCTCGAGCTCAATAGGGCTCGTTTGATAATTCTGCTTAATAAACATTATTTATTATTATTCTTTTCTTTAATATTATTTATTGTTATTGTTTAAACGAGCCTCCAGAACTCGAGCTTTTACGAGCTTTAACCAAGCCTAACTAATTAAGCAAGCCCCATCGAGCCGAACTTGAGCTTAACTGTAGGATCGAGCAAATTTTAGGCTCGACTCGAATTCTTATCGAGATCGATTCTCAGTGCGCAAGCTCGCTTGAGCTCAGCTCGTTGACGACCCTATCCACACGCCATGTGGTGAGGCACATCCGACGTGTGACTTGAGCCATATCGAGTAGAGTCTGCTAAAGGTATGTCGTACCAAAGCAAGAAGTCGACTACGCTCGCCTATCTTCATCATCCCATAGTGGATGTTGATGTCGTAGTGCTCCTCATCCAGCTGGTTGATGGTTGTCGAAGTGTTTGATACGACACTTCCCCCGGACCCGCTGAGAAGCAGCCCGCGGAGGTTCTTTTATGGTTGGGGAACGCATAGATCAAGATCAAGATGATGACACCAGAGATTTACGTGGTTCGGACCGCCTGAGCGTAACACCCTACTCTATGGGGTTTGTGTTGCTGTATTGCGAGTTGGTCGGCTGGGATCAAATTGAATCCGCTGGTCCCCTGATGTTCGTGCGGTGCAGCCCTTTTATAGTTCCAAGGACTGACTGTTACAAAGCTTGCCTGACCCGACATGTGGCCCTAACGTGTTTAATGACCTAATACACTGTCTAAAGAGTATTAAGTATAATTAGTTGTGTGATAACGTGCCTTAATGGCAGCGTTACCCCTATTAACAATGCACTGATCATGTGTCATTAATACGGCATTAATGACACGTTCTTAGGTCTTGTTACTGCCGCTTTAACCGTCCTTGAATGTTTGTGATGGACGTGATCTGCTTGTATTTCTGTTGGCGATGAAGGTCCGAAGGCTCCACACTTGGCAGATCCGGAGCTTTCCCTTGCGGGAGGATAGGTCCGGGGCTGTTGTACACGTGTAGTCGCTAGAGTTTCCCTTGGTTGGGAGTTTAGTTCCGGTCTTATTTTACACGTGTTAACCCGGGAGCCAGCCATGTGAGGGGAGCGGGTCCGGTGCAACGTGATATGTGGGACCTGCAAGGGCCTTCGACTCTGACGGGTGGAACTTTCTTGCACTTCTTGCGGTATCGCGGGGTACCCGGTACGCAGGCGTAGCTAAGAACTTGATTGCTGATTGTTACTATTGGAGTTGCTTTCGGCCACTTGGTGAACTTGTCGATGGCGACATACAGGAACCTGTAACCTCCGACGGCTTTTGGGAAAGGTCCCAAGATGTCCATGCCCCACACAACGAATGGCCATGTAGGAGGTATCATTTGTAGTGATTAAGCCGGTGTGTGAATCTGTTTTGCATGGAACTGACACGCTCACATTTTTTCACTAGCTCAACTGCATCCTGAAGTGTTGTAGGCCAGTAATGTTTTGCATGGAACTGACACACTCACATTTTTTTCACTAGCTCAACTGCATCCTGAAGTGTTGTAGGCCAGTAAAAGCCATGCCGGAAGACTTTACCGACCAATGTGCGAGAAGAAGCATGGTTTCCGCACTCGCCTCCATGGATGTCCGCGAGGAGCTTGCGGCCTTCTTCTCTTGCAATGCATCACATTAGGGTGCCATTGGCACCGAGTCGGTAGAGATCCCCTTCTACCAACGTGTATCTTTTAGCCAATCTGACAATCCGGTCAGTGGATATACTGTCTCCAGGAAGGATATTGTTTTTCAAGTAGCTCCGGATCTCCAAGATCCATGCATCAGAGCTAACTTGAGCTTCTGAGTCTTGCGTGTTGGGTTGCTCGGAGCTTCCAACAGCACCTACGACCCTTGGTGGACGCCATGATAGTAGGGCCACCGGGACCGCCAACTTCGAGGTGCTGGTCTCGCCCCCTTCGCTCAGTTCGGCAGGCTGAGCTGTTGGTTTTGACAACCTCCGGACGAAGATTCCGTCAGGAGCCGGAGCTCTGGTTGAGGCTTTCGTCGAGAGTTCGTCGGCTTCAGAGTTGTGAAGACGCTGAACATGATGGAGATCTAGGACTTTGAAGTCCTTCTGAAGCCTCTGGACTTCAAGGAGATAAGCATCTAATTGAGAGTTGTTACAGGAACATTCACCTTTCACTTGTTTGATGATGAGTTGTGAATCTCCCTTTACCAACAGTTGCTTGACACCATAAGATAGTGCTACCTTGAGTCCATAGATGAGGGCTTCATACTCCGCCATATTATTGATTGCCTTGAAATCAAGGTGTACCATGTACTTGACCTTCTCCCCGGTCGGAGCTATGAGAAGGATTCCAACTCCGGCTCCCTGCTTCTGCAAGGAGCCATCGAAGTAGAGGGTCCACTGAGGCTCAGTGAATACCAGAACTTTGAGCTCTGGTTTCTGCTCACTGTGGCCCCTAGGGTTTGATTGAGAGGGAGTCCATTCCGCCACAAAGTCAGCCAAGGCTTGACTTTTAATTACGTGTCTTGACATGAATTCTAGATCGAATTCTGCCAGCTCCGCTACCCACTTTGCAATGTTCCTGTAGAATTAGGATTATGCAAAATTGCACGTAGTGAAAAAGAAGTTATCACTGATATTTTATAGGCTTGGAAGTAGTGACGAAGCTTCCTTGAGGCAATAAGAACTGCGTAAAGTAGTTTATGCACCTCAATGCATCTTGTCTTGGCATCGAGGAGTACTTCACTGATGAAGTACACAGGGCGTTGGATGGTCCGGACCTTTTCAGAAGGACCCAGAGCTTACTCTCCATCGACCCGGACCCTGCTGGAGGGTCCCGGACCTTCAGGTTGTGCTTCTTGGACCCTCCCGGAGGGGTCCAAGACTTCTTCTTGTTCAACCCGGATCTCACTAGGAGGATCCAGATTATCTTGCTTAGCCTGGTGAACCTCTTCAGACGAAAGAGATTGATCTCCTAGCACTTCGTTTTGAGCTTCCGTGTCCAGGAGCTTGGACGCAGTCACATCTTTAGGTGATTCCGGACCCTCCGGGAGGGGTCCAGACGTCTGAATCGGATGTGGCTCTAGTCTTTCCGCAACCAGGACCATACTAACAACTTCGGTAGTTGCTGAAATGTAAAGCAGTAAAGGCTCACCAGGATTCGGAGCTACCAATATTGGTAGTGTGGTGAGGAGCTGTTTGAGCTCTTGAAACGCCTTTTCTGCTTCTTCGGACCAAATAAATGGTCCGGACTTCCTCAAGAGTTTGAAGAAGGGAACGCCCATTCTGCCAGTCTTGATATAAATCGACTGAGCGCAGCTAGACACCCAGTCAACTTTTGGACATCTTTAATACGGGCTGGTGGCTGCATTTCTTCTATAGCCTTGATCTTCGCCGGATTTGCTTCGATTCCTCGGTGAGTCACCAAGAACCCCAGAAGCTTTTCGAAACTAACCCCGATGACACACTTGTCTGGGTTCAGCTTGGTGCGCGTAGTGCGCAGCTTGTCGAAGACGGCTTGTAAAATGTCAAGGAGTGACTCCTTGTTTTTGATCTTCACGACGATGTCATCAACATACACCTCCACCAAGTTTCTAATTAGCTCTCCAAATGTTTTGTACATAGCTCGCACAAATGTTGAAGCAGCATTTTTAAAACCGAATGACATGGCAGTATAACAATACAGTTCATCTACTGTTATGAAGACAATATGCTCTTCATCTTCCTTAGACATTTGGATTTGATGATATCCAGAATATGCATCTAAGAAACACAGTAGCTCACACTCGGAGGTGGAGTCCACTATCTGGTCTGTTCTAGGTAGTGAAAATAGATCCTTTGGACATGCCTTATTTAAGGTGGTGTAGTCGATACACATCCGAAGCTTCCCACCGGCCTTGGGTACAACAACTGGGTTTGCCAGCCATTTTGGATGGAAGACTTCCCGGATGAATCCAGCTTCGAGCAACTTTTTGATTTCCTGTCGGATGAAGTTTTGTCGCTCGATTGATTGCTTCCGAGGCTTCTGGTGTACAGGCCGTACATCTGGATAAATCTTCAGATTGTGCTCAATCACCTCCTAGGGATCCCAGGCATTTGTGACGGTTGCCAGACAAACACGTCGACATTATCTCGGAGGAAAGTGATGAGCGCGAGTTCCT
The DNA here is from genome assembly GCA_036927565.1 of Tuctoria greenei. Classification (NCBI taxonomy): domain Eukaryota; kingdom Viridiplantae; phylum Streptophyta; class Magnoliopsida; order Poales; family Poaceae; genus Tuctoria; species Tuctoria greenei. The sequence continues at coordinate 110,200,629 of JAYESD010000007.1, read as the reverse complement.
ATTTGTTGTTCAGACCCCCCGATATACGGGTAGTCTGGGCAGCATCGAAACCAATTTGGACGACTTTGACGGGAATGTCGGCGTCGCCGCTTGGTTGCACACGAGGTGCGGAGGTAGAGCCTTTGTGACGAATGCTTGGAGGATTCGCAGGTGGCTCCTTACCAGATGCTTCCTCTTGCACTGTGGTAAGCGCATAGAGTTCTTCTAGTGCAGTAACTCCTGCGGTACGGTCTCCGTGGATCCGGAGAACGCCCGTGGGTGTTGGCATCTTCAACACCAAATAACCATAATGGGCAGCAGCCATAAACTTGTATAAAGCTGGCCTGCCCAAAATGGCATTGAAAGGCAGACTGATCTGGGCGACGTCGAAGACCAGTTTCTCGGTTCTGTAGTTCTCTCGGGTCCCGAAGGTCACAAAGAGTGTAATGGAACCAAGAGGAGTAATGGTTCCCGGACCTACTCCGTTGAAAGGTCGGGATGGGCGAAGGTCCGAAGGCCGGAGCTGAAGCTTAACGAAAGCTTCGAAGCTTATGAGGTTTAGCCCGGAACCTCCGTCCACCATTACATGGTGGATTTGAATATTGTTAATGGTGGGTGACACCATCAACGGGAGTTGACCAACCCCGATCATATTTCGGGGGCAGTCCGAAGCATCGAAAATGATGGGTATATCCATCCACTTCTGATGTGGTTCCGCCTTAGTAGCGGGGGCTACCATGGCCATGTCCCGCCGCATTGTCTTGAGGATGCGGCGAGAGGTGATGTCCCAAAAATCACCATAGATGGTGTTCAAGGTCTCCCGACGTTCATTGTCAGAGACGTCGGAATCATCGTCAACACTGTTGTAAATGACTTTCAAGACCTTTTTGGGGTCCTAGAAATCTAGCTCCTCTTCAGCCGGAGCTTCCTCAACTTTTTGTTTTCCTTCCCTTTGACGGAAAGGAGCTTCTTCCCGGCGCTTGTTATAGCATTCAGCAAGGTTCTGAACCTCTCAGCATTCTTCCAAGCTGTGTCGGTTCGTCTTATGAATCGGACACCATGCTTTGGAACTGTTGCCGTCCTCTGATGAAGGTCGAGGTCGCTTCTCGGGGCGTGGCCCCCGGCTTCCAGGAGCTGCAGCAGCAGCAGCTGTAGCGCCGGCCGACGGCTTCTTTTTGCTGTTGGGCTTCTTTTTCTTCTTGCCACTACCGGAGGTAGCGGCTTCAGTTTTGGAGGACTTCTGGTTGACCTCCGAAGCTGAGTGCGTTTCACGGCCCTCCGCAGCTCTAGCACATTTGTCGGCTAGGCTGAAGAGTTTCGTGACGCTGGTAACTTCTTTAATGGCCAGCTTCTCTAGCATCTTCTTATCCCGAACGCCCTGTCTGAATGCAACGATAACAGAGGAGCTCGAGATTGAGGGAATGGTATTTTGTACCTAAGAGAACCGCTGGATGAAGGACCGTTGCGATTTCCCCGATGTTTGCTTTACGGCAAACAGGTCCAATTCAGTCCCGGGCCAGGTGTAGGAGCTCCCGAAGTTGCAGTGAATAGTTGGCACAGTTCCGCCCAACTATTAATGGAGTCGGGTGGAAGACTCATGAACCAGGACCTTGCAGTCCCAGTTAAAGCCACCGGGAAGTAATTGGCCATTACAGCCTCATCACCCCCCGCTGCCAGTATGGCAGTAGAGTAGATTTGAAGAAATTCAGCGGGGTTGGCAGTCTCGTCGAATTTCTTCGGTAAGTGGTGCCGTAACTTTTGTGACCACCTGACCATACGTAAGTGCATGGCCAGGGTAGAACAACCTCCTCCTACTCCCTGAGGAGCGTGGTTGTCCCGAGCTTCTCGCCTCTCACGAGCGCGCTCAATGTGGACACGACCGTCCTGCTGCCAGTAACGGCGATCCAGTTCCGACCGCAGGTCATGAGTTGGAATCCTGGTAATTGTGTGGGTGCGTCGTGCCCCGAGAGGCAACGAAGTCACCTGCTGAGATGCAACACGTCTCCTCTGTTGTGAGACTTGCGGACCAAGTCGGCCGGACAAGGTCTGTCGTTGTGAAGGTGCTCGCCCCGAAGGGGGAAGACTGGTTGCTGATGCCTGCAGCCGCAGCGGCGACCAGATGTTCAACATCAGCCCTCCACTGCTCCATAGCACCCTGGGGTGCACCTGGAGGCGGTGGGCGTTGTAGAAGAGCTCGCGCACCAATGATCGCGTGCTTGGGGTTGTTATTTGTCGATGCGGTGATCGACGCAGATGCTCCATCTTGTTGACCAACATTGTTTGCTGGAACAGATGGTGGTTGTGGTGCCCCAGCGCCTGCTGGAACAATGGCACCTGCTGGTTGTTGCACGTTGGAGGGATTGCCTCCAGCAGGTTGTCCAGCATGGTTGCCATTGGAGGATCCAACAGCTGAATTCACCATCTTGTGATTTCGGGATGCCCCCCTTCTTGGCTCGTCAAATGTCGAAGTGTTTGATACGACACTTCCCCCGGATCCGCTGAAAAGCAACCCGCGGAGGTTCTTTTATGGGTGGGGAACGCACAGATCAAGATCAAGATGATGACACCAGAGATTTACGTGGTTCGAGCCGCCTGAGCGTAACACCCTACTCCACGGGGTTTGTGTTGTTGTATTGCGAGTTGGTCGGCTGGGATCAAATTGAATCCGCTTGTCCCCTGATGTTCGTGCGGTGCAACCCTTTTATAGTTCGAAGGACTGACCGTTACAAAGCTTGCCTGGCTCGACATGTGGCCATGACGTGTTTAATGACCTAATACACTGTCTAAAGAGTATTAAGTATAATTAGTTGTGTGATAACGTGCCTTAATGGCAGCGTTATCCCTATTAACAATGCACTGATCGTGTGTCATTAAGACAACATTAATGACACGTTCTCAGGTCTTGTAACTGCCGCTTTAACCGTCCTTGAATGTTTGTGATGGACGTGATCTGCTTGTATTTCTGTTGGCGATGAAGTTCCGGAGGCTCCACACTTGACAGATCCGGTGCTTTCCCTTGCGGGAGGATAGGTCCGGAACTGTTGTACACGTGTAGTCGCTGGAGCTTCCCTTGGTTGGGAGTTTAGTTCCGGTCTTATTTTACACGTGTTAACCTGGGAGCCAGCCATATGAGGGGAGCGGGTCTGGTGCAGCGTGATATGTGGGACCTGCAAGGGCCTTCGACTCTAACGGGTGGAACTTTCTTGCACTTCTTGCGGTATCGCGGGGTACCCGGTACGCAGGGTACCGACAATGGTGATCATGTTTTTGTCGAGCCGAGGAACGAGGTAAACAAGATGGAGCTTTCGATGCTCCCCATCTTGCAAGAGTACGAAACTGTGCCCCCAGTCAACCGTGTTATAGCTCAGTCTGGACGACCTTGTTGTCGACTCGGGAAGAATGCATATGGCCTAATCATGTAATTTGTCGTGCTTGTGCCGAAGTGCCACGATTCATCATCAAGGTTGTTGTAATTAGGGCTATCAATAAAGCTTGAGGATCGTAATTCGCTCGTGTTTGTCTCATTTTAGGCTTGATTCGAACTCAACTCAAATTCTAAATGAGCCAAACTTGAGCTTGCATATAAGCTCGCAAGCCCGACGAGCTCGAGCTCGAGGACCTCAAGCAAGCTCGTTTATTGTTATCATATATGAGTTGCATGGTTTCCTAGGCTATCTAATTCTATTAAAAATGTGTCTCTTAAAATACACTTCTGATATAATGCTAGCAACAAATAATATGCAATGTCGTTCACCTTGCACACCATTAGCCGTGAACCTGAACCTATTAAATTTTATTGAATGTACATGAAACAAACAATATTATTATTGTTAATAAAGCATGAGGTTCGTAACTCGCTAATGTTCGACTTGTTCTAGGCTTGATTCGAGTTCGGCTCAAATCCTAAACAAGCCAAGCTTGAACACGACCGTAAGATCGAACGAATCCTAGGCTCGACTCAATGTCGACTCAGATTTTTTTATCAAACTCAAGCCTAGAAAGACAAGCTCGCTCGAGTTTGACTCGTTGACAGCCCTACTCTAGACCAATTTTCTCGCTTCCCGCATCTTCGATACTTGTCTTGAATGAGCTCCCGACCTGTACCGGTCTTTGTGTGCTTGCCGTTGTCATCTAGCGAGCTACACCATTGGCGCCGCTCCCATGCTCTCGTCCTAGATGAACCAGCAAGCTTTGCCCTAGCCAGCTCCTTCAGTTGTGCCTCCCACACCTCTCGAGTGAGCATCAGCTTGCCGGTGTGATGTCCTTGGTCGGAGACCCGTCGAACACACTCTCCACCGCATTGTTTTCAAGTTGACCGACTAATCGCGATTAGTTGTCCATATCGGTCACTGAAGGTCGATCAAGGGCAACGACTCGATCTGGGCGACTACGAAACTAGTCGTCCGACTAGTCGGGCGATCTGGTCGACTATATATTGCTTGCAAATATGGTCAGGATGACTAGAGGACCGACTAAGATCGATTAGTTGCCCTAGTCGACGACTAGTCGTCCTAGTCGACCTAGTTGGTGGGCAGGCGACTAGGGTTGAGTAGATGACTTGAAAACATTTCTCTACCGACCTCAAGCGACCAGTTGCCTCCGCAAGCGTGAGTGTTGACATATCTAGGGAATCTTTGGATGGCAACGACAATTTGCTGGAAGCGTTGTGGAATGCTTTGCAGTAGCTTCTCCATGGTCTTGGACTCTTCTACCACCTCCCTGAGTGTCGCGAGGCGCGACCCCACCCCGCTCAGGCAAAGGGAAAAGTTTTCTACGCTCTCGCCATCCTTGAAGGTGGCGAGGTCAAACTCCCAACACAGCTCCTGTGCCGTTGTCTTCCTCACGTGGTCAACACCGACCAACATGATCTTGATCGCCTCCCAAGCCTCCTTTGCTGAGCTCTCTTGCTGATCGTAGTTAGCATCTCCATGGGCAAGGTGCTCATCCACTCCGCCCTCGACGGTCTTCTGTAGCACTTGCATCTTGAGCTTGATCTTCATCATGGTCGCACGTAGTTGGTATTGGTGAGAACGGGGTATCTAGTCCTGCTACTCACCTAACGAGCCACGTGAACACATTCCGTGGCGCTGCTCTTGTCGTTGCCTATGCACGCGCTCCCGCCAGAGCCGTGTGTGGAGTTGTTCGTGGATGTCGAGTTTTCCGCCATGTTGCATGCCTCTTCTCTCGGGTCCCAATACAACTCTGATGTCACAATTGTTGGAAATCCAACATTCTCGTTGCGGGAATCTTCCCTGTACTTGCTACTGGGTGGTGTGGGGTTGGCCGCTGTCCTTGGACCACATGAGAGAGAGAGAGAGAGAGAGAGAGAGAGAGAGAGGTATTTTCTGTGATGGGATGTTTATTCCCAATGACTTGCCCAACTATTTATAGCCTGGTATACATGCTATTTATTTCTACTAGGACTTTCCTATCCTAATCCAATTTGTAACATATCTAATCTATCTCTAGAATTCTTATCTCTATCTAAACTAGAGTCCTAACCTGCAGCCCACGCGACTTGGCCAAGCCGCATCCCAGGATTATCCAACAGATAGTTTCTCCCCTGGGGGGGGGGGGGGGGGGGGGGGGGGGGGGGCAGCACAGCTGAGATGAGGGTGGCGGCGGGATCTAAAAACCTGGAGCTGATACCATGCTATGAATAATATGACTGAATTGGGTGATTGTATTAAGACCCAATAGGGACTGAGGAAAAATACTAGAATAGGATATTACACTAATACCCGTGACACTTATACCTTAACACAATCAACATTGGACGGGCCTGAACTGGCAAAGGACCAACGATGGCTACTGCCCTAACCATGCCAAACGCCTCGGGCCAGATGTTAACCTCACATGGCCCATGGGTCTGGGCCCATCACACCATATTTTATTAACTTGAAATGAGATGAGGAAGTAAGTGAAATCATTGAAAAAAGTGCTTTGTAAACAATTTTGGGAACGAAATCAATTTAACTTTTGGATGAAAGAAAAGTCAAGAAAATATTAAAATACATATATGTTGCCATTTTTGTGTTTGGAGAAAAGCTTCAGTGTTTGCATGTGGCCAAAGGAATACCAAGAAATGTTCCTAGCATGTTTTGTCATCATGATCAGTTGCTTACTAAAGATTGTTCTTGTTTCCCTTCTGCATTCTTATATATGATTTTAAAAGAAAAGAATGACAATTGTTGACATTACGAACTTTATATATGATTTGTCTTAAGATGTTTCCCCTTTTTTGGTCCTATACTCACTATAAGAACTTTCCAAAAGCATTTGTTTCTATTTTTCGCACAGCACCCACTGTGATCTTCCGTTGTTTTAGCACCTTACTTGGTAGCCTGTGTTTCTATGTATTTATCATTTGGTGGTCAACATGTAGTTTTTCTTTTTGTCGAACATGTAACAAATTCATAAGAGGACGCAATCATTCGCAGCATGTGTTACAATAATATTTTTGAAACGCTAAGACATCAAGGGAAACCCCTACTGTGGATATATTAAATATATAAAATGTTAGTATGTACAGTCCCAAAGAAGGGAGTGAGAGCTACCATCCCCTGAGTTAGGGGTGGGCAAGCTCGAAACTAGCTAACCAGTCCCTAATGGGACTCCTATCAGAGAGCTTGAAACGGCAGCATTGTAACTTCATTGTAGCCAAAAAGCAGGCCTTCCAGTTCCGTATAGAAACTGCAGTGTTCCTGAAGACCTTGAGTTTGCTTTCAAATCTCCCATTCTGCAATGGCAAAGGTTTCAACGAAACTTGGCCGGGTTCAGTTTTGCTTTGCTTTGATGATAGTGCTGAAGAAGGGGAGATCATGATCCTAGTGGATGCCCAACAGATTCCAACACTCTGAGCTGAAATCGCATTGAAAAAAGAGGTGATAGGTGTACTCCTCAGTCCCATTGTCTCAGAGGACGTGGGTGTAATCATCATTTTGTATTTTGTAGTGTTGTCTCCTTAGCAGATTGCGTGAATTCAGTCTGTCATTGAACAGTAGCCATAGGAACACCTTTATTTTCTTGGTCATATTTGCCTCCCATATCCATTTGAATGGTAATGGCAGTTGGATGTGCCTCAAACACCAGTTGCAAAATGCTTTTGTAGTGTATGTGATCCTCCCAGCACTGTATGTCCACTTGTCTTTTGGTTGTCCTCTGTTGCTGACCTCATGAAGAATAAGGTTCATAGTTGTGTATTCAGTGTTGGCCTGTTCAGACAGTGGCAGATACCAGATAGAAGCTTCTGTGCATATCTTGGTTAGGCAAAAACTGCGCTATGGACTGGTTTTGTTTTTTAGCCAACAACAGATGGGGGAACTCTGCTTGTAGGTTGTGTCCCTCCCAGATGTCTTTCCAAAGGAGCACTGTACTTCCAGACCCTACCCGAACCTGTGCAATCTGTTTGAAAGTATCCCAAAGGCTAATTACACCCCTCCACCAAAAAGAGCCCTTCCTTTTGGTCATGCGAGGTGGGATGCCATATCAGCCAGTGTTTTGAATCAGCGCCGTGGGCGCCTAGGCAAACACCAGGCAAGGGAGTATTTCAGCGGTGAGGGAGGATTTCAGCCACCGCGAGGGCAGCACGAGAGCAGGGGACGCAACATTGCAGAGGCGCGACGCGCTCGGTGGTGGGGGTGGGGGGGCAAGGGGGGATGGGTAGAGACGAGGCGGAGGCGAGACCGCCGTAACTGGCAGAGGCGAGAGTCGAGACCGCCGGACCAGAAGAGAGGCGGAGCGAGCAGAGAGAACTAAGGATGGGCGGAGGCGGAGGGGTGGCCGGGTGGGGAAATAATAAAGGCCCAGTCGGCCCAATAGAATCACAGCCATCTATTCTATCCAACGGTGCTCATGCCCCTTCCTCTCCTAACCCTAATATCAGCTGCCTAGGTGCCTCCAGCGGTCCAGCCCACCACCGAGGTTCTTCTTCCTCATACGGCGGCACTCCCCTTCATCCCCGTCACCTCCTCCTCCGGCTGGCGTCAGCTCCTCCTCCGGCCGCCGTCAGCTCCTCCAGCCGTCGTCCGATGCTCCCCTGCTCCTCCGACCGCTTCTGCTCTCTCCCTGCCTGTTGCTCCCTCCGCCGTTCTCTTGGGAGCCGCCCACCGTCGTCCTAGGCGCCGCCAGGCGAGTCGACCGGCCATGGCGTCCAGGCCGGAGCGCTTGGACGCCTAGGCGGCGACTAGGCGACGCCTCAAAAACACTGATCAGCAGTGGGCCTGTAAACTGAGATCGACCCACGGTATTTCTCTTTTGTTGTAGATCTTGTCGAGTAATTTTTGGATGAGTGAGGAGTTCATTGTTGCTAGATCCTTGAGTGAGATGTTACAAAAATATTGTTCAGATAATTTATCCTTGTGTTTTGCTGATTAGTTGATATACTATCTTTTGCGTTCCTTACTGTTAGGGGTACCAATTTGTGACCTTTAGGGCCAATTTGGTTCTTTTTCATTCAACTAGATGAACTAGTCTTGAAATGAATCATCATTTTGGAAAACTAGTTCATTTGTTTGAACTAAAGAGTAAAGAGGTTTCGGAGGTGATCCTAAGGGTCACAAATTTTCACCCCTACGTACTGTTAACACCATACAAAATGCCACTGCAGGCAGCAGCTGCCAGAGCTTCCAATGGAATGACAAAACAAGTTTCAACCCCAGCCATGCACCATGCTCAATGGAATGCCCATTTTGGGCATCCTCTGCCAAAGAACGTTCTGAGGAAATACACAAAGAAAAAGCCAAAGGCTGCGCAACCAGCACCTTGTGAAGTCTGCAAGATCCAGTGCGATACCCTAGAGGTTCTCCAGATCCATAAGCGGGGGAAGAAACACAAGAAAAACTTGGAGAAGTTACAAGACTCTATCACTCCTAAACCAATAAATCCTCCATGTAATGCCATGGGGCCAACCATGCCACCTTCTGCCGTTGCTATTGGTACAGTGCCAGTTCTACAGAAAAAGAAGAATAAGTGTTCCTCTGCAGCTACTCCGGAAGAACTGGAGGTAAAGAAGAGGCGAGTGCTTGAAGCTGGAGCAGATCAAGGTGAAGTGAAAATATGCAACGTGTGCAATGTTGTCGTCAACAGCCAAAAGGTTTACGAGTTTCACATAGCTGGGCAGAAGCACCGAGCCATGGTGCAGAAGCAGCAAGCGATTAAATTTCAGGCCTGATCATTCTTACCTTTGTCCTGCCTATTGATGTCTCGTGGAGATTAACAGGAACCAAGTATTTGCAACATTCATGTCAACTGTACTAGTCAGTTAAGATTTACCCATCTTGTTTACTTGTCAAGTATCTCTCCTCTTAGTAGCATAGAAAAGATCGTTCGAGCATCTATCTGCCCAAGTTTGTACTGTACTTCTCCAAGATATTTATGATCATGCTTAGCTTGCAGATAAGTGTGATACACGTCTTTTGTGTGTGTGTGCGCGGAGGGGGTCGTTAGCGCTTACTGCTTAGCTCTAGAGTTAATGCTAAATACTCCCTCTGTTTTCATGAACTTGTCGTTTTGTAGTTCATTTTTGAACGGAGGGAGGGGTACTAGTTTTTATTATGATTCGAGCAAATTATCTCGTGTAGTAGCCTTTCATTTGATTCGTTTGGTCCGAGAATATGGCGCTCCTATAGTGTGATTCAGTCCTGAAAAGGCATATAAAAGAAGCCTCACAAAGTTCTCTCTATGCACACCATCGTACGGATATTAATTGAACTATTCAAACATAATTTTACTGTATGTCAGCCTCAACTCAACTAAGTTTAATTGTTTTCAGAAAAAAAAGCAGGATCCATTAAAAGAAACTGTCGAAGCCGGCCGTCCTAAGCCTTCATGCCAGGGTCACAGGTGGTGATATTCCCAGCTTCAGCTCCAGTATTTTTGAGGGGCAATTGTGTTTTAGCCATAATTTTAGAAGTCAATTGTGATCTAGCTCCTGTTTTTCAAATTTTATTTTAATCACAAGTTTTTTGAAGCTCAACATTACCATAATTCCGTTAAGTGTTTCTTACAGTGTTAACTTTGTGGTGGATAGACAAATATATTCTATATGATTTTTCCTCTGTTTTCATATCGCTATTGTGTTTGTATCATGATTCAAAAAATTCAGCAAAAACATAATTTAAACGAATTCAACTATTTATTGACAAATTTAAATTTTGACATGATTTAAAAAAATAAAAATTAACATAATTTTGACAATAATTAGACAACATTTTCCTTATATCCCTCACATAATTTGAACATAACCATACATAATATAATTTCACAATTCATATCCAAATAAAAGCATATATGATATATCCAACAACTTAAGCAACACATGGTCCAACAAAATAAGAAGCACATGATCCAACAAAATAAGCAACACGTAGTCCAACAAAAGCACCAATACATGGTCCAACAAAATAAGCAACATACAGTCCAACAAAAGCACCAATACATGTGCATTTAACTATCAATTCCAAGCAAATGTGCAAGTCTTTCTTGTCCTCTTCTCCTTCCTCTTTCTTGTCTTTCATCTCTTCCATGTCCTCTTCCTCGTCCTCTTACTCGTCCTCTTCCTCTTTTACTTGACGGTCTTCCTCCTTCCATGTCAATATCTTCCACACCAACACTTACATTTGAAAGATGCACATTTGCTGAATAATATTTTAAAAATAAAGTACTTTGCATCCAATGTACTTTTTGCCTGTACATGCATAAAACCTCCACTTGCAACTTTGATCCCACCTCTTACACTTGGGTGTAAATCTTCAAAAATCTATTGTGTAGTGTAGTACGTTGCAAGGATACATTAGACTGCTGTGAGCAAACAACAAACAAGAGCACACGCAAGTAACATCTGGTTATTTGCAAGATGTGCAACATAAGATATCCAAATACCTAAATTATTACTGAGGAATGCCAATGTGATTTGGTTTATACAACAGTTTAGTTGATTCAAGCCATGACACCTTGTTATAGAAGTGAGTTCAATCTAGGATGTCAAGATCATAATGAACAATAATGGCACATCAAAGGATGGAGATCCTAAAACTGAAAAAAGAAATGTGAACGAGAAATATTAAGCTGTCAACTGTAGGACAACATCACTAGACATTCCAGGACCCAATAGAAGTAATATTAGATATAGAGAAAGGGAAAGGCAAAACACAAACAAAATTATGGTGAAATGAATATCGCTGCTAAAAAGTCGCAAATCAGTGCTGCAGAGCATCTGCTAACTAGATTACATACATGAGTCATAGGGTCGCAGGCAATAAAAGAGGACACAGACCACAACAACAACCAAACCTTTGTCCCAAATAAGTTGGGGTCGGCTAGAAATGAAGCCCAACAATTTTTGAGGAAAAGTAATAGAAAATAAGATGAGAGTAAAAAAATACAAAAAATAAGATTATACATTTTATTTATTTTAGAAGTGGATTAATAAGAAAAAAAGATAAGAGTAACAAAATTCGAATAAACTAAAATTCTGGCACATGAATTGCTAATTTCCATGCAGTCCTATCATGAGCCAAATCTCTAGGTATGTCCCACTCCTTTAAGTCTCGTTTCACCGTCTCCTGCCATGTCAACCTTGGTCGACCTCTACTCCTCCTAAAATTTTCTCTACTCTATATAATTCCACTGTTAACCAGTGCTTCTGGAGGTCTCCGTTGGATATGCCCAAACCACCGTAGGCGATGTTGGAATAGCTTCTCCTCAATTGGTGCCACCCCTACACTATCACGTATCACCTCATTCCTAATTTTGTCTCTTCTTGTGTGACTGTACATCCACCGTAGCATGCGCATCTCCGCAACACTCATTTGTTGGACATGTTGCCTTTTAGTTGGCCAACATTCTGCTCCATACAACATCGCAGGTCTGATCACCGTCCTATAGAATTTTCTTTTTAATTTTTGTAGAACTTTCTTATCACATAAGATTCCAGATGCTTGTCACCACTTCATCCACCCGATCTCGATCCTGTGGCAAATATCTTCATCAACATCTCCATTACTTTGGAACATTGATCCTAAATATTGAAATGTGTCCCTCCTAGGTACTACTTGTCCTTGTAAACTAACAATTCCATCCTCGCACCCGACATCACTAAAGTTGCATCTCATATACTCGGTCTTGGTTCTACTAAGTCTAAACCCCTTAGACTCTAAGGTCTGCCTCCATAGCTCTAATTTTCTATCAACACCATCTCTAGTTTCATCTACCAACACTACATCACCAGCAAAGAGCATACACCAAGGGATATTCCCTTGTATATCCTTTGACACCTTATCCATCACTAAGGAAAAGATGTATGGACTTAAGACTGATCCTTGGTGTAGCCCTATTGTGATAGGAAAAGTATCGGTCTCACTATCTCTTGTGCGCACACTTGTCATCACATTATCGTACATATCCTTGATAAGATTAATGTACTTTGTGTTTCTCTAGCGCCCACCACATGACCGGCCTTGGTACCTTATAGTATGCCTTCTCCAAGTCAATGAACACCATATGTAGATCCTTCTTTTGCTCCCTATACCTCTTCATAAGCTGACGGAGTAAGAAAATTGCCTCCATAGTGGACCTCCCAGACATAAAAGAGGACACAGACCACATGTTGCCAAAAATTCAACAACATAAATTAGGTTTGTCGAATGCATACCTCGTATAACTTGTATAGGAAACGTATTCCTCCTAACACGAAATTGAGTCCTCTTCAGACTTGATGATGTACCAGGAAAGGCTAGCAGCTGAGCATTCCCGTAAGATACACCCAGACTGAGAGCCATTTTGCATGCGTGCGACCTAGAACAAGCACCTGTACAGACATGTAATGGAACTTAGAGTATTGTCAGTCACCGTGCAAACTGCAGTATTTGTCAATTCAAGCAACAAGTTTGTGCAAACCGTTATGCAAGCAAATATTGAAGCGACGAAGCTCTAATAAAACTTCATGGCTAACCAAGGTGGTTTGTTTTGGGGAAAACAAAGATAACCAAGCTGGTCGACCTGACACAAACCAGCAATGATCTTAGCGTGGGGCTCGAGTCCCCCAGATAAAATACTGGAGAGTAAACAAGTGGGCGTCTCCTCCACCAAGCAGCAAAACAATTCTCTAACGAACACAACGGCTGGGGGCGAAGAGAAGGGAAAGCAACAGGAGTTACTCCTCCGAGGAAAGGGGCGGGCGTCGTCTAGTAACTGATCGGAGAAGGAACTGACTCCTCGAACCGGATGGATCCTCTCAGTTCCTCATCCCGTGGTAGCGGCTTCCATGGAACAGCTCGTTGAGGAGTGAGGACGCCGGAGACTGAGGGGATGTCACAACCCTTGGCCTTCAACGCGCCATCGTTGAAGACGTGAGCTGTGAAGAGGTCACCGGCGGTGAGCGGATCGCACGGTGGGCGGGAGCGCCAACAGCAGACGCAACTGATTCTCAACAACTCGATGCCATTTTCATTCACACCCCTAGGTTTATATGGTTTCCCTTACAACCATCCCTCGGGACGCAGCCCGGGATTTACTCCACGCACGCCACGCGATGGCCCACATACTGACAACCACACTCTCTTCTCTCATATTGCAGGTTTCGCTTCAGCTTCCTCCGCTCCTCCTCCCAGCTCCGTCGACATCATCGCCGCGCTATCATCCTCCTCCGTGACATTTCCCCCCTTGCCAGATGCGGCGTGCCCCCACGTCGCCACCTCTGGAAAGGACTTCAACCAGACATACCAGTCCTCCCAAGTTGTCTCCTCTGGCGCCATCTCTGACCAGATCACCTTCACTTGAGGTATGGCAGTGTTCCCTTTCTTCACCAATCTCCTCTTCACAACCCTCCTTGGCTTCATGGGTCTTTTACTTAAATCCACAACCTTGGGCAGATCTGAGAAAACTAGGGAGTAGCAAGCGGTAAAAGGCTTCATTTGGGAAACATGGAACATTGGGTGGATCTGCGCACCTTCCAGTAAGTCCAGTCGATAAGCTGCTTTCCCCACCCTCTCAAGAACTTTATAAGGTCCGAAATACTTGAAGGCAAGCTTTGGGTAATGCCTATTCACCACCGAGGACTGGGCATAGGGTTGCAGTTTTAGAAGTACCATCTCCCCTATTTGGAACTCTCTCTCAATGCGTTTCTTGTCTGCATTCTGTTTCATGCAATTTTGAGCACGAGCCAGATGCATCTTGAGTAGAGTTGTGAAATTGGCCCTCTCCTGAAGCATAGCAGATATTGAACTGTGCTCTGATTGAATTTCTGGTATAGCCCTAGGATTGGGCTCATAGCCATACAAAGCTTTGAATGGTGAACACCCCAGAGAGGAATGCAGAGAAGTATTGTATCAGTATTCAGCCAACGACAACCAACGCTTCCAGAGATGAGGAGAGTCTTGGACAACACAACGAAGATAAGTCTCTAGCCCCTGATTCACCCTTTCACCCTGCCCATCCGTTTGCGGATGATAGGCTGTGCTGCACAATAGCTTTGTGTTAAGAGCAGTGAATAGTTGTTTCCAAACATGCCCTGTGAAAATCCTATCTCTATCACTTAGCATTGTCTTTGGCATCCCATGAAGCTTAATGACATTGTCCAATAGCACCTGAGCCACCTGTGTAGCAGTGAAGGGATGCTTAAGGGGTAGAAAATGGGCATATTTAGAAAATCTGTCTACCACCACCAATATTGTGTTATAACCTTCTGACCTTGGAAGCCCTTCTATAAAATCCATTGTTATATCCTGCCAGGCACCAGCTGGAATGGGTAGGGGTTGTAGCAACCCTGCAGGATGAGTTTTCTCCTCTTTGGCTTGTTGACAGATAGCACACCGCTTGACATAATCCTCCATATCCTGCTTCATGACTTTCCACCAAAACCATTTCTGCAGCCTGTAATATGTGTCCTGAATACCTGAATGACCCCCTAACATCATATCATGACAGACTGAGACCAACTTAGTTCTCAATGCAGAGTTGTTTCCAATCCACATAGCATTTCCTTTTCTGATGATTCCTTGAACCAGAGAAAAGCCTTCAGCATCAGGACTACTCATAGTCAGCCTTGCTAGTCTCTGATGTGCATCTTGATCAGTTTCGTAAGAATATAGTATCTCCCTTATCCACTGTGGCTGCAACTCAGTGACAGCAAAAAGCTCCATCACTTGCCCTCTCCTGGACAATGCATCAGCTACCAAGTTCTCCTTTCCTTTTTTTATAAATGATCTTAAAATGTAAGCCCATCAATTTAGACATTGCCTTCGTCTGAACTTCAGACTGCAGTTGTTGCCCCTCTAGAAAACATAAGCTCTTATGATCTGTCTTGATTATAAATTCTGCTCTCTAAAGGTAGGGCCTCCACCTGTCTACAACCATCAAAAGTGCCAAAAATTCCTTCTCATATATAGATTAACTTCCTGTTCATGGCATTAAGACCCTTGCTCAAGAAGGCAATTGGTCTCCCCTTCTGCATCAATACTGCTCCCAGCCCATAATCACAAGCATCTGTCTCCACTGTGAACACCTCATTAAAATCTGGTAAGGCCAACACTGGTGTGGAAACCGTTGCTCTCTTTAACTCCTCAAATGCTTGTTGAGCTGTCAGAGACCACTGAAACTGTTTCTGTTTTAACAGATCAGTTAAAGGTCTGGCAATGGACCCATAATGCCTCACAAACTTTCTATAGTACCCTGTCAATCCTAAGAATTCCACAACTCAGTGAAAGTTGTAGGGACTGGCCATTCCTCCATCACAACAATCTTCTTAGGATCAGTTTGGACACCCCCTGCAGAAATTATATGGCCTAAATACTCCAACCCTGTTTTCACAAAGTTACACTTCGACAATTTAATATAAAACTGGTGCTGTCTCAGCTTATCCAACACTAATCTCAAATGAGTAATATGAGACTTAAAAGTAGGACTATAAATCAAAATGTCATCAATGAACACCAAAGCAAATTTCCTTAGGAATGGTGTTAGAATGGAATTCATAGCACACTGAAAGGATGCAGGAGCATTAGTTAAGCCAAAAGCATCACCTTTCACCATTGTGTTGCACTTGAGTTCCTCCCCACTTGCTACTCGCACCTTAATTGGCTCACAACACTGAAATGTCAATCCTGCTCTGTCCACAAATCCTTTGTTGATAAATGTATGTGAACTTCCAGAGTCAATGAGCAATAGAAACACCAGATTCTTCAACAGGGCTCTAATGCACATAGAATTGTTGTCCTGAGTTCCTGAAACATCATTGACAGACAAATGATAACATTCCGACTCCCTCTGATCCTTCTGCTCCAACTATTGTAAAACTTCATCAGACAACTCCATAAATCCTCCACAGACAAGGTATTTAGTTGAGCAACTACTGTCTTGGGGCACCTCACTGGATGACCTAGTTCAAACTTTTCTCCACAATTAAAACACAACCCATGCAACCTTTTATAATCTCTTAACTGTCTCTCCTTTGATAACTCTAGAGTTGGCACCCCTGTTTTACCTTCTTTCCTTCCCAAACACCATGATTTACTGGGTTGGTTAAGTCTAACTCCTTTGCCTTTAGATCTCTCTAGAATATCTCTCTGCAACTTAGCCAACCTCACTGCCTTTTAACTGTCTTTGGAATCTGAGACTATACTGCACTTTGCAACTCAATTTTTAATCCTTCTACAAACTGAGTAACGAAGAAGCGCTCATCCATCTCTGGATTGTGCATAGCAGTCAAATACCTCAACTCCTCAAAGCTGGAAGTATAGTCCTCCAGATCACCCTTTTGTCTCAGATGTAGAAAATCATACATGGCCTGAGAATACTCAAACTCTCCAAACTTCTCTTTCACAGCAGCCACAAAATGTTCCCACGACCTGAATCCTTCTGTCAACTTGAATACCTGCAGCCATCTTGCTGCATTACCCTCCATGTGCATAGAAGCAGTCCTCACCCAAATTGCTTCAGGCACTTGATGGATATGGAAGTAATCCATACACTTATCGAGCCACACAATAGGGTTCTCTCCAGCAAACTCTGGAAATGTCAGTTTAGGCATGTGTTTCCTTCCCCCCTCTTCTTCTCTGTGCCCCTCATATCGACCAGGTCGCACCCTTCTGAACCCCCTAGGATGAGCGTTGTACTCATTCCTCTTAGGATCACGCCGATACCCTCAGGAATACATCTCCGCAACACCACTGCGCCCAGAAGGGATATGGGACCAACCTTCTGATGAGGGATCAAGTTGACCCCCATCCTCTCCAATGACAGAGCCTCGAGCCGCTTCCCAGTATCCTCGATCTGGTTGAATAACATGTCACTGTCTCTTCCAGCAGTCTCCGACGACGCCTTCTACACCGCCTCCATGGTCTCCATCCTTTGTGACATCCGCTCCATGAGCACACAGATCTGGTCCAATCTCTCTCCCTCCGATCGAGCAATACTCCCCATGGCTTCCAACACCAGTTGAGTCTGGCCTAACGGCTTAGCAGGAGGAGCCGTGGCTGCCGATCTCTACCACACCTGCATGATGACCACCACTGCACAGAATTGCCACATACCACAATCACGTCACCCGCAGCAACCAGAAGATAGAGATCCCGCCCGAAAAAAAACGCGCACAAAGGATGGTAGGCTCTGATTACCAACTGAACCCTTGGCCTTCAATGCGCCACCGTTGAAGAGGTCACCAGCGGTGAGAGGATCGCACAGTGGGCGGGAGCGCCAACAGCAGACACAACTGATTCTCAACAACTCAATGCCTTTTTCATTCACACCCCTAGGTTTATATGGTTTCCCTTACAACCCTCCCTCGGGACGCAGCCCGGGATTTACTCCACGCACGCCACGCGATGGCCCACATACTGACAACCACACTCTCTTCTCGCATATCGTAGGTTCCGCTTCAGCTTCCTCCGCTCCTCCTCCCAGCTCCGTCAACATCACCGTCGCTCTATCATCCTCAACCGTGACAGGGGAGAGAAGGGCGTGGGTGAGATGCAACACAACGATGAGTACCTGGGAACAGATTGCGGCGCGCCGCTCCCTGCGTGAAGAGCCGCCGCGCCCTGGCAGCCCGACGAGTCGTTGCGCCCTAGCAACCCGACAAACCCCCGCCCTGCCCAAGATGTCGTCGCGCTCTGGGAGGCCGATGCAGCGCAGCCGGCTAGGGTAGGGTTTGGCACTGCTGGCTAGGGTAGGGTTGGCCGCCGGCCCCTTTTGAACATGATTTTTGGAATCGGGAGTGAATTGGTGGCTGACGGGGCCACAATGGTACTTTGGTCAAACATTGTTTTTCCTCCAATTTTCATTTTTTATTCATGTTTACGTAATGGAGTGACTGATCCGTGGCTAACGGCGGGTTGAGCCGAGAAAACTTATAGTTAAAATGCAAAATTTGAAAAACAAGGATTAGGTTACATTGGCTTCTAAAATTGTGGCTAAAACACAATTGCCCCTATTTTTAATTGTAGTTAGCTTTCAATACATGAGTTACTTGGTGTCCCTTCAGGACAACTGTTAAGTAGTATATTATTCTCATCGTGATCATATTTAAATGTCGGTATAAGTCTATTTTTAACCCCCTATGTTTGTCTACTTCACCTTGACTATAGAACAAGGTATTCTATACATCAAACTATTAATAACCATCTAAATAATCTCATAGAGTGGTTTTATCCATGTGATGGTACACTTAGGCGATGACATGTCACTATATTATTTTATTGTTATATTTTTCTTCTCTTTCTCCTATCTTACACTTGGCCCATGAACAATTTTTATCCACTTCTTTTGAATACAAACTTGAAGCATCACAACCCCATTCACCTGCTCTTGCTCGCACAACATGGTTCAAAAGTTCTTCTTATCTACTCTCCCCTCTACAAATTCTTCTTATCAATAGTAATTTTTTGACATTTACTATATGAATGTCCAAGTGTAATGCCACATAGGCAACACCACCTTTAAAACTGCTTTAGGAGGTTATTTAGACAATTTTAGATAGTTAGGGATGACAATGGATCGGGTACGAACCGGGTAGAGAAAAAATCTGCCTAAAATAAAAAGAGGAAAAATTCATATTACTATCCTGAAGTATACCTTTGGTTCACATAACCTCTCGTACTAATTTTTGATTCACTTTACCCATAGTTTACAAACTAGTCGATATTACTGTGGACGCGGGCGGATGGTCCGAGAGCGTAGTGGGCTGAAGGGCAGCAGCAGTACAGGCGAATGAGTCGGAGGGGTGTCACCAAAGGAGCATGGGCGGAAGGGTTGGAGTAGCGCGGGCAGAGTGGTCACAAGCGAACGAGCGCGGGGGGAGGGGTCAGGCCATGATAGATGTCCATGGCGTCTGCCATGCGACAAAGAATAGGTTCGTGAAGATAGAGTACCTCAAATCTTAGACACCTGGAATCCTACTTGGCGCCTATTCAACGAAACTACAGTATGCAAGCAAAAGCGATTAGGATATTAAAAAAGGTGTAACTATTCAAAACCATCTAAATAATCCCCTAGAGTGGCTTTTAAGCCTGCGAACCTCTGCTAATGTTCCACCTGTGGCACTGACACTGCCACCCTCTCCGCTCGCGGCACTGCTGCCCCTCCTCCCGCGCTAATAGTTATTTCATCTGTTCATTGCCAGCTTGCTGATTTTGTACGAATACGACTCGAAAAAGCAGGTGGAATGACAACATTAGTTGATGTTGTCGGTACCCAATATATTGGGTACCCCCGCGCACAGGATAAAAACACCTAAGTGTCTTGCCTCCCTGCTGAGTTAGGGTCCAGTAGCGCCGTGTGTCCAACAGGCCCGGACCTCGGCCCCCCTTAGGAGCAGGCTCCAGAACTACCATGTGGACCTCAACACGGGACCCGACTCCCCCAAAGAGACGGGCTCGCGAGCTGCCACATGTCTAGCAGTACGGGACCCCGCTCTTCCACAGCAATGGGCTCCTATGTTGCCACGTGGCCCGTAGCTCCGAACTGGCCTCCTCCGTAGGGGCAGGCTCCAGAACCGCCACGTGTCCAGTAGTCTCGGACCCCCAACTCCCTTTGGAGTTCGGCTTTGGGGCAGCCACGTGGCCCGCAACATAGGACTCGGCCTCCTCTGCGGAGGCGGGCTCCGGTGCTGCCATGCATCCTGCAACTTGTCCTGAATGATAGGTTGCGGGAGTAAATGGGCAGTGCGCCTTGTCCGAGTCAGGCTTTGAAAGCACACGCCTTCCACAGTAGCACAAACGGCGCACGCCTCTGGTCAGGTACCGCTATGTCCAATCACATTGCAGTGAATCGCACATGGCTACCCCATAGTGCCAAGTGGGTAGCTTACGGCGACAAGACGGATGGGACATTCCCTGTCATCATCAATGACTACACATAGCCACTAGCGTCCAACACGGCGAGACGACGGGTCTTCAACCCGCGGTCAGAGACAGCATACGCAAGAAGCCTTAGATCTTGTACATGATAAGATTACCCGAGGGCCACCCGTCAGGCCCCAGACCCCACTTGTAAGGTGCCCGACCTTACTATAAAAGGACCGAGCAGCCACCATTACAAGGAATCCAATCTTGGATTTACACGAGCCACTCAAGCACTCACAAGCAATACAACTCTCACCGTGGAGTAGGGTGTTACGCTTCGGCGACCCAAAACCACGTTAAACCACCGACTCACCATACCTCATACGCGCGACCTCACTGGAGACTAAGCCCGCACCTAAAAAAGAACCTCTATGGGCTGCTTTCAAAGAAGGTCCGGAGGAAGTACCGTTCGCACAATTTGACATTTGGCTCAGTAGATAGGGGGCTTTTTCTCTCAAGAAGTTGCTCCTTCACCGCAATGGTAAACATTAGGGCTTTGGATGGCGACTCTCGAGGCCGTCACCACACGGCGGGTGGTTCCGTGACCAGATCCCGCTCCAGAGTGCGGTCTGGCCCGTCATGCTCGCACACGGTTGCAGCTGGCCAGGTCGGCGCTTCCTGGCAGATGCGACACCTCAGGGAGCTGCACAACAATGGATCAATGATGTTGACCACCTTGTCGTTGCTGCCCTTAACTCTCCCATCAAGGAGAGATGTCACGTGTCGCTGTCGCGCACACCTACCATCGACCATTACACGGCTGACTCCCGCTCCACCAAGCCCCCTTGCGCTGGCGGGATCCCAACGACCGACCTTAGTATGAGCTTAACCGCCGTCGAGCGAATGAAGACAGTCGCGTCACCATCGAGCTGCAGCGGGAGAGGCGACATAACCTTGAGGCTGACTACAGTGCTCAAGGGCCTGAGTCTTATGCATCCATTGCGCAGGTTCCATTGCAGGTAAACCCTGCGCTGCCTCCACCTCTAGAGTAGACTGGCGAGACAACTCCCCAATAGTACGCTACACAACATGCCCCGCAACAGCATGTTTCACAGCAATATGCGGCTCAGCAAGCGCCGCAACAGCCTTATGTCGTACAGCCTGTGCCACCACCTTCGCTGTACGACATGAAGCAAGCATCCCACGTGTTGCTGCACCGTACCCATCTCCGTTGAAAGCCATCAGAGGGTGCACAGCCCTGGCTTCGCACCTCCGCATGACGGCGTGGCCGTGCAAGTTCCGGCCACACCTGCCGGAGAAGTTTGATGGGAGTATCAACCTTACCGAGTTCCTGCAGATCTACGCCACAACACTCCTTGCTGCAGGAGTGGATGAGTCAATCTTGGTGAACTACATCCCCGTTGCCCTGACTGGCTCGACCCAGTCATGGCTCAGGAACCTGCCCGAGGGGTCCATAACCTCTTGGGAAGAGCTTTGCCAGCAGTTCACGACAAACTTCTGCAGCCCCTACACGCGTC
Organism: Tuctoria greenei; assembly: GCA_036927565.1. Classification (NCBI taxonomy): domain Eukaryota; kingdom Viridiplantae; phylum Streptophyta; class Magnoliopsida; order Poales; family Poaceae; genus Tuctoria; species Tuctoria greenei. The sequence goes on along the minus strand of JAYESD010000007.1, from coordinate 110,178,836 downwards.
CCAACATGGAGCTCGACCTCCGTGTCATGCGACAGGGTCCCACGAAGATGCTGCGGTCATTCATCTAGCTTTTCTCCTAGGTACCAGCGTTACAAAAGGCGTGAAAAGGTGGGCGCACAAGCACGCATATGTGTTGGGCGACGACCTACCGCTGTGCCTATGGGTAAAGGCGGACCCAAGGAGCAGTCAACGTAGAGGTGGAGCGAGGCGTGCGCCCAGGCGCGCGGGATGGCATGGAAGCGGGATGAGGCACGCGGAGGCGAAACATTTCGACGAGAATTTTTCCCGCGCACCTCATTCTCCCGCTGTCGGGGCCCATTCTACAACCGTATTCCCTCCCGCACTTATTTCTCCTGTCGTATTCCCTCTCGCGCTTACTTCGCTCGGTTGCCTTAGCGCTCGTCCACCGCCACAGCAGCGCCGTTGGGCTCGTCCACCGCTGTCGGCAGCCCCACCGTACTCATTCGCTGCCTCTCAGGCTCTCCCTATCCTCCGTCGCCAGGTACCCCCTCCCCCCCTGTTCTTGATGGGCACCACCTTTCCCCCTCCTCTCCCTGTCCTTAGTTCTTGATAGTGTGCTCCTCGGTGGCAAGGTTCCAGCGCCTCCTCCTCTCTGTTCTGCAGGCATGTGGCATATACTATGGCAAATGGGATATTAGCTTTTAAAGTCTGATAGTGTAGCAAGTTATGTTGATTGGTAGTTGCTTTTAAACTTGACAGATGCTTTAGGACTGCACACTGCAAAATTAGTTGTTGGCTAAATTTGTGACTGCACACTGTAAAACTTTGTGACTGCACACTGCAAATTTGTGACTGCACACTGTTAATTGTGACTGCACATTGTATTCATTTCTTGTAGGATCAAGGATGACAACATCTGGTGAGATGAGTGTGATGCCAGAAACTGAGAATGTGGTTCTGCTGAAGAGAAATTCAGATGATATAGGATGGGAGTTTGGAGTCCTAGTTGATGTTAAAAATAAGGACAAAGTTCGATGCTTGCTTTGTAACCACATCAGCTTAGGAGGAATCAATCGGCTAAAGCAACATGAGGGAAACATGGATGAGGATTGAAGGGGCTCAACAATTCTGCAATGAATTGTCATGTGTTATTTTGTCTTTTTAAGTGTGTAACGAACTATTAAGTGCAAGTGTGCAACTCTAATGTATTTTTAATTCTGAACTAAGCAAGAACTTAATTTATGAGTTTTCATGCACTTTGGGATCTGTCATAAACTCATACAATCATACCTCTTCATGTTTGTTAAGCCTACTGTTAGTAGATGCTATGGAGGACAACCACTAAGATGAGTATTAATTATGTTTATTTTTACTGATTTCCACTTTCCGTAACGTTATGAGTTGTTCTAACAAGTTTATTATGGTAATTTTAGGGGCTGAGATGGAGATAAATTCGGCACATTATTGTAGAGGCTGGTCATATGAAGAACTAAGGTACATTTCTTGCAACATTTGTGTATTGTACACATACTTTTTATTGTTCTATACATAACTGCATATATATATATATATTCTATATATATGTTAATAATAGTAAAAATGCGTAGGCAAAGCCTAGAAACGCTTAGGCGCGCCTAGGCTCTAGGTGGTAGGCCATCGCCCGCCTTACGCCTAGCGCCTTTTGTAACCCTGCTAGGTACGCAACTCCTGATGGAATAAGTCTTGTAGTCCTTTGGTCTTTGGTCCCCTAGTCCCTTGTACCCTTGTCCTTAGTTTGTTGTACCTTAGTCCTTTGGTCTTTGGTCCTTGTTGTACTCATCTTAGACTAGAGGACAGCATCTTGACTGCTTTTAGGACAGCAGTTAGGACAGCAGCATCTTGACTGCTTTTAGGACGGTTGTTAGCATCTTTAGGACAGCACCTTGCATGGCATCTTGGACTAGCAAGAAGGCATATGCTTGGCTGGTTGGCTGCCCTTGGGCTGCTATAAATATGTAGCCTCAACCCCTTGGGTTGGTATGGCATTGTGTGAGGAATAGACAAGAAAAATTGCCCCAACTCTCTAGTGTCATCCTCTCTTCAATGAGAGTAAAAATCCAGCTACTAACACTTGGTATCAGAGCCGTTCTATCCAGTAGCCTAAACATCTCTTGCTCATCTCCCTCCCGCGCCTCTCCCTGTCCGCAACCGGTAGCAGGAACACCGGCTGCCCCAGCTCATCCCTCTTCCCCACACACCAGCTCCCCACTAGTGCGCGATGTCCGACGGACAGTCTCAGCGTTCGGTCGCCTCGAGCGCGCGGCAGACGGAGGTCGCCGCGGCGGAGGAGCGCGAGCGAGCGGCGACAGAGGCTGCGGCGACGGCGGCACTAGCGGCAAAGTTGGCGGCGGCGGAACTGGCAGCAGCGAGGGCGGAAGTGGAAGCAGCGGCGGCGGCGGCTGTAGCGCGTGCAGCGGCAGCAGAGCTGGAGGCTCTGCGCGGCAGTAGCTCCAGCGGCTCTGTCGACGGCGGCGTCGACGATGAGCTCAAGTTGGCAAGGGAAGTGGCGCGAGCACAGGAGATGCATCGAGTAGCCGCGCGTCCCCATGGGCGCGATAGCCGCAGCCCAGGCCGGCGCGGACGTGCCGGTGGCGCTCCCGGCGGCGGCAGCACAGTCGACGGAGAACGCGGCCGTTACAGGCAGCGCGGTTCTCCCTCCCCAGATCGGTACCATGGACACCATGGGGTCCAGGCCATTGTCAGGGATGTCGGTCCCGGCGGTGGGTGGCCTACCCTCACCAAGACCAACTACGTGGAGTGGGCCGCGGTGATGAGGGTGCGGCTCCAGGTGCGACACATGTGGGAAGCAGTTCGGTACGGCGACGTCGACTACTACGAGGATCGACGGGCGCTGGATGCCCTCATTGCTGCAGTCCCGCCCGAGATGCAGTTCTCGCTTTCCAAGAAGCGGACTGCTAAAGAGGCTTGGGACGCCATCGCTGCGGCACGCATCGGCAGCGACCGCGCCCGCAAGACCACACTGCAGGCGCTTCGCAAGGAGTGGGAGAACCTGGCCTTTAAGCCAGGTGAGGACGTCGATGACTTTGCTCTCCGTCTCAACACTTTGTTGCAGAAGTTGGAGCAGTTCGGCGACGACACCTACGACGAGGAGAGAGCTGTCGAGAAGCTCTTCCGTTGCATCCCCGAGAAGTACAAGCAGATCGCTCGCTCGATCGAGTCTCTGCTGGACCTCTCCACGATGTCGATCGAAGAGGCGATAGGTCGCCTCAAGGTCGTCGACAGCGACGAACCACAGCCTCTCTCGGGGCCTATCACTATTGGCGGGAAGCTTCATCTCACTCGCGAGCAGTGGGAGGCTAGCCAGGGTGACCGGAAGAAGGGGGAGTCCTCTTTCTCGACAGGCGGCCGCAAGCGCGGCAAGCCGCGCAAGGGGCGCGGAGGCGCCCAGGCCAGGGCGCAAGGAAGTGCCCGCGGAGGTGCCCAGGGCGGTGCCGCCGGCAACCACAAGCCGGCACGAGACGACACCTGCCACAACTGTGGCAAGCTTGGTCATTGGGCCAGGGAGTGTCGACAGCCACGACGTGGTCAGGCCCACGTCGCACAAGTGGAGGAGGAGGCCCACGTCGCCCAGGTGGAGGAGGAGCCAGCTTTGCTCATGGCACATGGAAGCATCAAGCCATCTCTAGCGGCATTGACCGCAACGGCTCTCTTTCATCTTGATGAGCCGAGAGCACACGCTCTCCTCGGCGACGGCTCCAGCAACGACAAGACTGACGGGTGGTGCCTCGACACCGGCGCCACCCATCACATGACCGGTCGACGGGAGTTCTTCGTCGAGCTTGATCCCAATGTCCGAGGCTCCGTCAAGTTTGGTGACGCCTCCGGCGTGGAGATCAAGGGTGTTGGCTCCGTCCTCCTCAGCGCTAAGTCCGGTGAGCACAAGCTGCTCGTCGGAGTCTACTACATCCCCGCGTTGCGAAACTCCATCATCAGCTTGGGACAGCTGGATGAGAGTGGTTCGCGCGTGGAGATCAAGGACGGAGTCATGAGGATTTGGGATCGCCATTGTCGCCTTCTTGCCAAGGTAACTAGAGGCACCAATCGACTCTATGTCCTTCACGTGCAGGTAGCACAGCCTGTCTGTCTTGCCACTCGTCGGGAGGACGAGGCATGGCAGTGGCACGAGCGCTTTGGGCACCTTCACTTCGAGGCCCTGAAGCAGCTCAGTGCCAAGGAGATGGTGCGAGGCATGCCATGCCTTGACCACGTGGAGCAGCTCTGCGACGTCTGCGTGGTGACGAAGCAGAGGCGGCTTCCTTTTCCCCAGCAGTCGAGCTTTCGAGCCAAGGAGCGGCTCGAGCTCGTTCACGGGGACTTGTGTGGCCCGGTGACACCGGCTACACCAGGAGGACGACGCTACTTCCTGCTGCTCGTCGACGACCTCTCCCGCTACATGTGGGTGGTGGTCCTTGGCAGCAAGGGAGAGGCTGCGAACGCCATCAGGCGTGCGCAGGCCACTGCGGAGGCGGAGTGCGGCCGCAAGCTGCGCGTGTTGCGCACCGACAACGGCGGCGAATTCACGGCGGCTGAATTCGCGTCGTATTGCGCGGATGAGGGTGTTCAGCGCCACTACTCCGCGCCCTACAGCCCGCAGCAGAACGGCGTCGTCGAGCGGCGCAACCAGACGGTTGTGGGGATGACTCGGGCCCTCCTCAAGCAGAGGGGAATGCCGGCTATCTTTTGGGGAGAGGCGGTGGTGACCGCCGTTTACATCCTCAACCGTTCGCCCACCAAGGCCCTCCACGGCAGGACGCCGTACGAGGCTTGGTATGGGCGCAAGCCGGCGGTCTCTCACCTACGAGTCTTCGGCTGCCTCGCGTTCGCCAAGGAGCTTGGCCAGATCGGCAAGCTCGACGACAGGAGCACCCCCGGGGTGTTCATCGGCTACGCGGAGGGCTCGAAGGCCTACCGCATTCTCGACCCAGAGACACAGCGTGTGCGCACGACGCGCGACGTTGTGTTCAACGAAGGGCGAGGATGGGCATGGGACAAGGCGGTGGACGATAGTTCGACCTCGACGAACGACGACTTCATCGTCGACTACGTCTACTCCAAGGGAGCTGGGGGAGTAGGCAGCTCTTCTCCACCGAGCGTGTCTACCTCTGCCCCAGAGCGTCCACCTCCACCTCAGCCGGCGACCCCACGCACTCCAGCACCGACAGCCACCCCTCCAGCCACATCCACTCCGTCACCAGCTTGTGTCGAGCACGACCCAGTGGAGTTTGTCACTCCGCTCTCCCACGACGAGGAGCGCCTCGACAGGTGCTACGAAGGCGAGCAGTTGTGGTATCGCAAGATGGAGAACATTCTCGGCGACCAGCCGGTGCCGGGACTGGCCCCTCACGATCTGGATGATCAAGATTCGGAGGCGCAGTTGCACCTTGCATGCGACGACGGCGAGCCTCGATCTTTCGCGGAGGCTGAGAAACACGCGGCATGGCGTGCCGCGATGCAGTCGGAGATGGATGCGGTTGAGACGAACCGCACTTGGGAGCTTGCTGACCTCCCTCGCGGTCACCGTGCGATCACCCTTAAGTGGGTGTTCAAGCTGAAGAGGGATGAAGCCGGCGCCATCGTCAAGCACAAGGCTCGCTTGGTGGCACGCGGCTTCGTGCAGCAGGAGGGGATCGACTTCGACGATGCCTTTGCCCCCGTGGCACGGATGGAATCCGTGCGACTCCTTCTTGCGCTGGCTGCTCAAGAAGGCTGGCGTGTCCAGCACATGGACGTCAAGTCGGCGTTCCTCAATGGCGACTTGAAGGAGGAGGTCTATGTACACCAGCCGCCAGGGTTTGCGCTCCCTGGCAAGGAGGGCAAGGTGTTGCGCCTGCGCAAGGCCCTCTATGGCTTGCGGCAGGCACCACGGGCGTGGAATGCCAAGTTGGATTCCACGCTCAAGAGGATGGGCTTCGGGCAGTGCCCACACGAGGCGGCCATCTACCGACGGGGCAATGGAGGAAACACCCTACTGGTGGGTGTCTACGTCGACGACTTGGTGATCACCGGCACCAAGGAGGCGGAGGTGGCAGCGTTCAAGGAAGAGATGAAAGCCACTTTCCAGATGAGTGACCTGGGATCCCTCTCCTTCTACCTAGGAATTGAGGTGCACCAGGCCGACTCCGGGATCACACTTCGACAGACCGCCTACGCCAGGCGAATTGTTGAGCTAGCTGGGCTCACAAACTGCAACCCAGCCCTCACTCCGATGGAGGAGAGGCTGAAGCTGAGCCGCGACAGCACGGCGGAGGAGGTGGACGCTACACAGTACCGGCGTCTTGTGGGGAGCCTTCGCTACCTCGCCCACACACGGCCGGACTTGGCATTCTCCGTCGGCTACGTTAGTCGGTTCCTGCAGCGACCGACGACGGAGCACCAGCAGGCTGTGAAGAGGATCATCCGCTACGTTGCGGGGACTCTTGATCACGGCCTTCACTACTCGAGGTGTCCTGGAGAGGCACACCTTGTCGGGTACAGCGACAGCGACCACGCCGGCGACATCGACACCAGCAAAAGCACGAGCGGGATCCTCTTCTTCTTCGGCAAGTGCCTCGTTAGCTGGCAGTCGGTCAAGCAGCAGGTGGTGGCCATGTCCAGCTGCGAGGCCGAGTACATAGCGGCCTCCACCGCTTCGACTCAGGCGCTCTGGCTTGTTCGACTGCTTGGTGATCTACTCGGCAGAGACACTGGAGCGGTGGAGCTCAGGGTGGACAACGTGTCTGCTCTGGCCCTGGCAAAGAACCCCGTTTTTCATGAACGGAGCAAGCACATCCGGGTGAGGTACCACTTCATCCGAGGCTGCTTGGAGGAAGGTAGCATCAAGGCGATCTACATCAACACCAAGGACCAGCTTGCGGATCTGCTCACCAAGCCCCTTGGGAGGCTCAAGTTCATTGAACTTTGCTCCAGGATCGGGATGGTCCAACCCTCCCAGAAGACGACGTACAAGACTTAGGGGGAGAATGATGGAATAAGTCTTGTAGTCCTTTGGTCTTTGGTCCCCTAGTCCCTTGTACCCTTGTCCTTAGTTTGTTGTACCTTAGTCCTTTGGTCTTTGGTCCTTGTTGTACTCATCTTAGACTAGAGGACAGCATCTTGACTGCTTTTAGGACAGCAGTTAGGACAGCAGCATCTTGACTGCTTTTAGGACGGTTGTTAGCATCTTTAGGACAGCACCTTGCATGGCATCTTGGACTAGCAAGAAGGCATATGCTTGGCTGGTTGGCTGCCCTTGGGCTGCTATAAATATGTAGCCTCAACCCCTTGGGTTGGTATGGCATTGTGTGAGGAATAGACAAGAAAAATTGCCCCAACTCTCTAGTGTCATCCTCTCTTCAATGAGAGTAAAAATCCAGCTACTAACAACTCCATCCCTAACATCCCAAATGCTTCTGTCATAGTAGCATTCTGACAGGGGGTGCGGGATAAGAAGATGCTCAATAAATTAGCCACGCACAACGTGCAAGACATCCTCGAGCTCTTTTCCATTGCTGGTCGATGTGCCAGGGCTATAGAAGGCTCTGACTGGAACTCACAGCCCAGCCCCCAGGGCAACGACAAGAAAAACCAAAAGAACATGAACAAGGGCGGTGGCCAGAACAAGCCACTGCAGGGGGCACCCGTCGCTGCAACAGCAGCGACTGGTGGTCCCAGGCCACTGCGCCTCGACAACCACCCGCGACAGCCACCAGCCGGTGGCGACAGCGGCGAGCAATGCCCGATGCATGGCACTAGCGACCACAACGCTAATGACCGCTGAGAGATCAAGAAGTTTGCAAAATAATAACGCGAGCGAGCACAACAGCGCCCTGGCGACACACCCTTCCACCAGCGTGAGGACAAGCAGAAGGTCAACCCGCAGGTCAACGAGGACAAGGAGATGGAGTTCCAGGAGCCTGAACAGCCGTCAAGGTGGTCCACAAGGGTGAGTACTCTGACTCTAGCAACAACCACGAGCGTCGCAAGATGCTCCACATCATCTACGTGGGGTCTTACGAGCTTGTACCCCAGTCCGACGCCACACCACAAGTGGATGGAGACGCCGATCGACTTCGATGTCTCCGACTGCCCCAAGAACATGGCGAGAGTCGGGCTCCTGCCCCTCCTCGTCCTCCCTACCATCGCCAACGTCAAGCTCTACCACGTCTTGATCGATGGCGGGGCCGAACTCAACCTCATCAATCGTGCGACCTTCGACAAGCTACAGATCCCCGTGTCCAGGCTCACCCCTTCAAGTCCGTTCTCGGGGGTGGGATCGGGGAACATCACCCCGTACAGCAACATCCACCTCTGGGCGACCTTCGGGACATCCGAGAACTACAGGACGGTGAACATCCTGTTCGACGTTGTGGAGGTCGGCCTCCCCTTCAATGCCATCATCGACAGGCCCACCCTGTACCGATTCATGGTCGTAGCCCATTACGGCTACCTGATCTTGAAGATGCCAACTCCGTACATCGTCCTCAAGATCCGCGAGAATCACACTGCTGCAGTGTTAGCCTTGGAGAAGCTCCAAGCACTTGCAGCGGCCGCAGCATCCGCCTTGGGCGGTGCTGGACTGATTCAGTCTCTGCCGAGCTCACGCTAGCATGGCTCAACTGCTCCACCCCGTGTGCATCCCTCTAACAGCGATGATGTTCCTATCAAGGCTGTCTAGATTGGTTCCGATGCTGCCCAGACCACCCGCATAGTGGGGGGTCTGGATAGCAAATAGGAATACGCGCTCGTCTCTTTCCTGCGGGCCAACATCGACGTGTTTGCCTGGCAACCGTCACAGATGTCCAGGATACCAAGGGAGGTGATCGAGCACCATCTGAACTTCTACTTCAATGCTTGGCCAGTACAACAGAAGCCTCAAAAGTAGTCCATCCAGTGGCAGAACTTCATCCGTGAAGAAATTAAGAAGCTGCTCGATGCTGGCTTCATACGAGAGGTCCACCACCCCAGGTGGCTGGCCAATCCTGTTGTCATCCCTAAGGCTGGCAGGAAGCTTCTGATGTGCATCGACTACGCCAACCTCAATAAGGCATGCCCTAAAGATCCTTTTCCTCTCCCTGGGATAGATCAAATTGTAGACTCAACTTCAGGCTGTGATCTATTGTGCTTAGACGTATACTCAGGGTTCCACCAAATCCCTATGTCTAGAGAGGATGAACACACTATTTTTATAATAGTAGATGGTGTGTATTGTTATGTCTTCGTGCCTTATGGTATTAATAATGTTCTCCCTACTTTTGTACGTGCCATGAATAAAATATTTGGGCACCTCATTCGGGACTTGGTGCATGTCGATGACATCGTGGTCAAAATCCAAACACATACATCATTGCTAGACAACCTCGCCCTAGTCTTCGACGGGCTACAAACCACAAGCACAAAGCTCAACCCAAACAAGTGTATGTTCGAAGTCTTAGTGGGGAACCTCCTCGGTTTCTTAGTCTCGCACCGAGGCATCGAAGCCAACCCAGAGAAGATCAAGGCGGTGAAGCTGATGCACCCTCCAGCCCACATCAAGGATGTGTAGAAGCTCACGGGCTACCTGGCTGTGCTCAGTCAGTTTATCCCTAGACTGGCTGAGCAGGCGCTCCCATTCTTCAAGCTGTTGCGCAAGTCTGGTCCGTTCATCTGAACCGATGAAGTAGAGGAGGTGTTCCGCGAGCTGAAGCTGCACCTCACGTTGCTGCCCATCATGGTGGCTCCGGAGCTCAGGGAGCCTCTGTACCTCTACATCGCTGCCACAACCGAGGTGGTAAGTATGGTCCTGGTCGTAGAGTGATCTGGTCTCAAGCTGCCTTAAGAGGCGATCGAGGCCCTTGCCTCCGGTCTTGAGCTCTAGGGCTTGGATTCCGTAGGGGGCCCCGACAACCAAGTTGCCTCCGGGTCCTAGCCCTCGGAGGGCGACCAGGTCTTCTCAGGGGGCCATGAAGATCAAGATGCCTCTGGGTCTCAGCCCCCAGAGGACGCCCCGGACTCAGGGAGCCTAGAGCCCCTAGGTTCGGTGTCGATGGAAGAGGATGCACCGGATCCCCCTAGGGAGGGTCCAGACCATCCAACGCCCAGTCTACTTCATGAGTGAAATCCTGCATGAAGCAAAAACAAGGTAACTTGAGGTACATAAGTTGCTATATGAAGTACTAATCGCGTTGAGGAAGCTTCACCACTACTTTCAGGCACACAAGGTTTCTGTGGTGACCTCGTTCCGATTGGGGATTTTGCTTTGTGGCCCCAATGTAGCCAACAACATCGCTAAGTGGGAGGTGGAGCTGGCATAGTTTGAGCTCGACTTCTTGACGCAGCATGCGGTCAAGAGTCTGGCACTGGCGGACTTCGTTGCTGAGTGGATGCCATCACCAAGCAACCTAGGGGGTCCCGACATCAGTGAGCCAGAGCCTCTATTGGATGCTCTTCTTCGACGGATCCACGCGGAAGCAGGGAGCCGGAGCTCACGTGTTGCTCCTCTTGCCAACAGAGGAGTAGTTCAAGTATGCGGTGCGTCTTGACTTCAAGGCGACTAACAACATGGCAGAGTATGAAGCCCTCATCTTTGGATTAACAGTTGCGCAAGCTCTTGTTGTTAAACAAATGCTGGTCAAGGGAGACTCCCAGCTGATCATCAAGCAAGTCTGGGGGAATGCTTCTACAACGACACCAAGCTTGCGGCGTACCTGCTGCACGTTAAAAAGTTGGAGAAGGACTTTGAAGCCTTGGACCTCTGCCATGTGCTGCACCTCGACAACTCCGTCGCTGATGCCCTATCAACGACGACATCCAGTGGTCCCCCGGTCCCCGAGGGTGTCTTCAAAATGAGGTTGGTACGACCATCTGTTAGGCCCGTCGGGCCTAGCAGAAGGAGGTGAGCTCAGCACCTCGAAGCTGGCAGTCTCGGCGGCCCTGCAACCATGGTGTCCGCCAAGGATCGTATGCGTCACCGAGGACTTCGTGCAACCTGACGCCCAAGATCCAGAGGCATGGATCATGAGGATCCAGGACTACCTGAAGGATAACATCCTCCCAGAAGAACATGTATTCGCTGAACAGATTGTTAGGGTGGCTAAACGCTAAACGTTGGGTAGAGGGAGAGCTCTGATGCCATGGCACTAATAGCATCCTATTGCGGTGCATAACCTGTAAGGAGGGCTGCGACTTGCTCGCAGAGATCTATGAAGGCGAGTGTGGGAACCACACGGCTTCCCGCATGCTGGTCGGTAAGGCCTCCTGGCATGGCTTCTACTGGCCGACAACACTCCTAGATGTTGTCAAGCTGGTGAAAAGGTGCAAACCGTTCCAATTCCATGCAAAGAAAATTCAGACACCGGTGCAGACGCTGCAAATGATCCCGCCCTCGTGGCTGTTTGTGGTCTGGGGGCTGGATATCCTGGTGCCCTTCCCCAAGGCCGTTGGAGGGTTTCAGTTCCTCTACGTCGCCGTAGACAAGTTCACCAAGTGGCCTGAAGCAGCCCTGGTGGTCACCATCAACAAGGAGTCTGCAATGAAGTTCATCAAGTCAATCGTCTGCAGGTTCGGGGTCCCGAACAGAATCATCACCGACAACGGGACCCAGTTCACCAGTGCAATGTTCCAAGACTACTACGAAGACCTTGGCATTGAAGTTTGCTATTCATCCGTGGCTCATCAAAAGAGAAACAGTCAAGTCGAGAGGGCCAACACTGAGATCCTCAAGGGCCTCAAGACACGCACTTATGAAAACTTGGAGAAGTATGGTGCCAAGTGGGTTGACGAACTTCCGTGCGCACTGTGGGCAAGCCGTACATCACCCAGCCAGGACACGGGGGAGACACCCTTGTTCGTGGTGTATGGGGTCGAGGCTGTCCCCCCCCCCCCCCAGAGATCGCTGTGGGCCCCCCCTGGTCCGGGCATTTGACAAAGTCACGCAGGACCAGCTCTGGCGTATAGATGTCAACCTCGTCGACGAAGCAAGATGGCATGCTGCCATCCGAAATGCGCGGTACCGGTAGACGCTCCAGCGCTACCAAGAACGGTTCATGCAGAGTAGAGATCAGCAGGTGGGCGACCTGGTGCTGCGAAGCATACTTACTCGTGAAGGGTCGAACAAACTCTCCCCCAGCTGGGAGGGCCCCTTCCGGGTGACACAGGTATCCCACCTCGGGTGCATCCGCCTGGCCACGGAGGAAGGGGAGCCCCTATCCAACCCTTGGAACATAGAGCACCTATGTAACTTTTACCCCTAGCATGGTGGTAGGACAGTGCAAAGGTGTCATGGAGTCCAGGAGCAGCGCTCATGACAACCAAACTCCGGGGGGGGGGGTCCGGTCCAGAGTGTGCAGTCTGCTTAGCATGGTCGTGTACCCTAAGCCTGTACACTATGCCTCCCTTGTCATCCGGAGCGGATTGTTGCCTTCTTGTAAAGCCTACCTCCTCCTATGAATACCAAATTGAAAGAGTCAATGTCTTGCCCTGTGTTTCTCTTACGTTCATCTAATTACTCAGTAATTTTATGATAATCAAACTATGCTCGTTTTTCGCCTATCATCTTCGTATGCTCGATCATTTTATCTCTTTGTCTCGCCACTGGTGAATTTACGCAATCCCGCTGCAGGCGGGCTCATTTGAGGTACCTGCAATGTGTTTTGGGGTTTCACGGTTGCCCCTTGCTTGGGGTCCTGTGGCACCATATGGTCTCCCACAAAAGGCCTACGTCGAGCCAAAGGTCCAGGGTGTGTAGCCTATTTAGTCTGGTCCTGTACCCTAAGTGTGCACACTCTACCTTCCAGTAGTACGGCTAAGTACTAGGGGCCAGAAGGCTCACACCCTAGGTAGGGTAGGAGTCGGGCCCCAGACACTAGTGCATCGAATTACCCAAGCCTCGCGTACCAGCCGATCTAAAGAGAAGGGAGGGGTGACCGACAAGCAAAAATACTCCTCCTCTATAGTGTGTGCAAGACATACAAGGCAGGTTGGTTCAGGCACTATTAGTAGTAGAATTGGCAGGATTTACGACTCCTAAGGGGCCCGCAGTCGACGTTCTACATGATGATGATGGGCGCATGTCGATACCATGCATACCAGGTATCCCTTCATATCAGAAGAAGACATGTTGAGTTTCACCTTCCAGTATTGTGGACTTCCGGAGGCAACACGTGTCCCACAGTGTCGTATCTGCCTCCCTTCTTAGGGTGGCTCCGGCCCTGCCACGTGTCCCATAGTGTCGGACGTGCCTCCCTTCTTAGGGTGGCTCCGGTGCTGTCACATGTCTCGGGGTGCCGGACCTGTCTCCCCAACAGGGGAAGCTCCGGTGCTACCACGTGTCTAGTAGCTCCGGACCTACCTCCCCGCAGACTGAAGCTCCAGAGCTACCACGTGTAACACGTCCGAATCTATGTCCACAACGGGAAGACTTTGGGATCTCCAACAACATGGATATATCAATCAAACATTACAAGACCTGGTTAATGCATCATTAATGCCATATTAATAATGCACAATCAGAGCATTATCAAGATAAGTAACGCTGCCGTTAAGGCACGTTGTCACACAATTAACCCCCCTTAACACCCGTAGATCGTGTATAGTGCGGTTATTACATCCAGGGCCACCTCTCGAGCCTCGACGCATACTATAACAATCAGTCCTTGGCATATAAAAGGGTTGTGCTGCACGGTAGAACTCAAGCCAAAAAAAGTTATTGAGGGCTCAGGCTTATAAGCTCATACAATAAGCTAACACCCCGTGGAGTAGGGTATTACGCTTAGGCGGTCCAAACCATGTAAAACTCCTTGTGTCACTTTGCTTTTGGATCTTGATTTTGCTCCCTGCCTAAATATGATCCTCTGCGGAATACTTCTTAGTAGTACCAGGGGAAGTGTCGTTGGCACACTTCGACATTTGGCACGCCAGGTAGGGGGTTTAAGACCTTCAAGATGGTGAAATCTGCTGCCGCTTCGAATGGACCTGCTGCACAAGAAGTTGGTGGAAACCCCGCCAATTCTCAGCAGTCGGCCAACGTTGTCCCGACGAACGTCATTCCACCACCACCACCACCACCACCTGCTGCAGCAGCCGACAATAGGATGGTGACTTTGCGTCGGTCACAGAATCGACCAACAACCCAAAGAACGTGCTGAACACAGCGCGAACTCTTCTTCAGCATCCTCTAGTACCGAGAGCTCCTAAGGTAACGCTAGAACAATGGTGCATAGATGTTGAGCATCTGGTTGCAGCCACAACCACAACGCTCAACAACCAGGGTCTGCCCCATGCAGGAAAGGCATATTCCTGTAATAGGACCTTGTGTGGAAGGCTTGGTCCTATGACATCGCAGCTCAAGAGACGTGCATCCTCTCAAGAGAAGTATGATGGGACAGTCAATCCCATCGAATTTCTTCAAATCTACTCCACCGCCATTCTCGCAGCAGGAGCGAATGAGGCCGTCAAGGCCAATTACTTTCCAGTAGCTTTGACAGGGACAACTAGGTTCTGGTTTATGAGCCTACCTCCTGACTCCATCTACAGTTGGGGGGAGTTATGCCGCTAGTTCATCGCCAACTTGAGGAGCTCCTACACGCAACCTGGTACCGAGCTGGACCTCTTTGTTGTACAACAAAAGTCGGGAGAGTCACTATGATCTTTCATCCAGCGATTCTCTCAGTTACGGAACACCATACCTTCTGTCTCCAACGCTTCTATTGTTGTTGCATTCCGACAGGGAGTTCGAGACAAGAAGATTTGGAGAAGCTTGCAATTAAGGATGTCAGCAGTATCACAGAACTCTTCAGCCTGGCTGACAAATGTGCCAGAGCTGCGGAGGGCCGTGAGATGCACTCCAAACCAGCTGCGGAGGCTGGTCAGTCTGCCTCCAAAGTCGGAGCTACTGCCAACAGTAGTGGCAAAAAGAAAAAGAAGTCAAGTGGCAAGAAGAAGTCACTTGCCGACACACCTACAACTGCTGCAACACCTGGTAGCCGAGGGCCACGCCCCGACAGGTGACCTCGACCATCATCGGAAAATGGTGACAAGATGTGGTGTCTGATCCACAAGTCTACGACCCGCAAAGTTTAAGACTGTCGCGAGGTCAAGAGGCTTGCTGAACGCAACAGCAAGCGTCAAGATGACACCCGTTTCCGCCAACAGGAAGGAAAGCAGAAAGTCAACGAAGCTCTGTCTGATCAAGAGCTAGGCTTCCAAGATGCTAAGAAAGGTTAAAGGCCGTCTACAACACCGTCGACGACTCTGATACCAACTGTGATAACGAACGTCGGAAGACTCTCCATATGATGTATGGAGGGTCCTGGGACATCACCTTTCAGTGCGTTATGAAAACTTTGCGTCAGGAGATGGCTGCTGCTACTCCCACCGCCAAGGCAGAACCTCATCAGAAGTGGATGGATACTCCCATCACCTTTGATGCTTCAGACTGTCCGAAGAACATGGCAGGAGCTAGACAATTGCCCCTGATGGTCTCCCCGAATATTAACATTATCCCGCTCTTCCATGTCTTGGTAGATGGCAGTGTGGCTCTCAACCTAATTAGCTTCATAGCCATTGTGAAGCTCCAACTCAACCTCTTGGACCTCAGGCCCTCATGCTCATTTTACAGAGTGGGTTTGGGAGCTATCACACCTCTCGAATCTGTTACTCTCCCGATAACCTTTAGGACCCCGGAGAACTACCGGTCCAAGAAGCTGGTGTTTGATGTGGCACAAATCAACTTACCCTTCAACGCCATCCTAGGTAGGTCTTCCCTGTGTAGGTTTGTGGCGGTGCCCACTATGGCTACCTTGTGTTGAAGATGCCAACTCCGACAGGCGTTCTTAGGATCCGAGGGGATCGCACTACTAGAGTTGTTGCACTGGAAAAGCTTCATGCGCTTGCAACAGCACAAGAAGTTGAATCCAGCAAGGAGCAATCTGCTCAGCAACCTTGGAGCTCGCGCCAGCGTGACTCAACCTTTGAACCTTGTTCTCGTCAAAGTCGTCCAAATCAGTTCTCCTTTTGTGTGAAATCAGGGTAGTGTTGGCTAACCCATTTCATGGGATGGCCAACGAGGACGCAAGTGATCAACTGCAAGATGATTTAAGGCATACCTCAACAAATGTCCGCTAGGCAACACCATTGCCTTTCGCGGAAGAATTTCAACTTCCAATAGGAGCCAAAGTCATCCATCCCCAAGCTTGGGGAAGGTTCTAAGAGTTTTTTTTCTTGGTTTGCCTTCATTATAGGGTGAATAGTTGGCTTTTCATCTAACACTTATATCATGGGTTGGCTCCACCAATCCATGACCACATTCATGCTGG
The DNA here is from genome assembly GCA_036927565.1 of Tuctoria greenei. NCBI lineage: Eukaryota > Viridiplantae > Streptophyta > Magnoliopsida > Poales > Poaceae > Tuctoria > Tuctoria greenei. The sequence goes on along the minus strand of JAYESD010000007.1, from coordinate 110,162,547 downwards.
AGCTGAAGGAGCCCTACTCTCATTCATCACGAATGAGAATATGTTCTCCACTTAAGGGTGGATTGAAGAATGCTCTAGTTCCCTTAGCATCTCATGCACACCATTTAGCAAGGTAGACATGTTGGCTATGGAACTACACTCCCATTGGCTAACATGAAGATCAATCGAATGGAGAATTGTTTGGAATTATCCATGTAATGGATATTCACATGATTTGTAAAATTCCATGTCAACATGGACCACTTGGGGAATCATTTCCCTAAAGACCGATGAGGATTCTTCCTTTCAAACACAACTCCAATGGCTACCATCCACAAGGAGGTCAAGGGTGAATCAACATCACTCTTGTAATCAAGGAGGCTATGGAGATTTCAAGGGATTTAAGTTCAACTAGCCTACCTTGAAGTATCTTGTCCATGGCCAAGCAAGAAATCAAGACAACACGAAGCTCTTGGCCAAGAACAAGAAACTTAAAGAGCATTCAAGATCCAAAATATCCCACAATCACTTGTTGGAACACTTACCCTTCAACCATGCTCGTGCAACCTAAGGCGAGTGACATTGTGGATGAAACATTTCTTGTTTGATTGTGGATTCCACATGTCATCATGCTGAAGGAAGCCTTTGATCTATGATCAAAGTATGGGTTAACTCAAAGGAACATCAAGATGGTTGAAGTGGCACCCCTAAAGAGGGACAAGTCTCACCATGCTCACGAAAAAGAATATCTTCAAGAGAGAGAAGCCGTCACTACATCAACAAGTCTTCATCAAGATGACGAAGAGGCTAGGGCCATCATGTAGCCCACATGTCTGAATGATAGCCAAAGTAATTTTGGCATGTCAAGCAGGAGAAGTTGTCCACATCTTCAACTCCGGGATTGGACAACAAATCATCGAACTAAACAGGACGGAATTAAGTCCCACTCATCGGACTTAAAAAATTCGGTGAGTCCTTGCCAATAGGTTAATCGGTAGTTATCTCATATTTGTTTTCTCAATTGCATATTTGAATTTCCCATCAATCTTTGCATTTGCATTTAGCATGTTTATTTTTCACACTTGCATGTTGGAAAGTAAAATTTCCAATCATCATAAAACTAAAATTTTGAATTAGGAAATAAATTTATTTTGTTATGAACTTTGGGCATAACCACTTGAATTCATCTTCCTAATTCAAACCAAAAATATTTCCCTTAACATTCAATGCATTTGCAAGTTGCTTCAAGTTGGGCAAAACAATTTGACAAAGGGTACAATATGCTTTTGAGCTGACGTAACCCGTTTTCGAGTTGTTTTGTTTGTTCTTGATTTTAGTGTAACTAGGACAAAATGTGTAAAGAGGTGGGAAGTCCTCAACAAACGCATATCCCTCCATCAATCTCATTTTGAGTTCATGGCTAAGGATTGCTGAAATTGGTGGCCCAATGGAGGACCAAGATGAAGCGGATTCAACTCCAACCTCAACTTGGCAGAAGACATTGAACATGAAGGCTAAACCAAAATTCATGGTTGTGAGTTTCTCACACAACGAACTTCGATCTGAACTGCTCTTGAATTGAGGTACAAGTCTAAAAATTTCCCATATTTTGAATTGCATTAGGATTGAATGAATTTTGCTTAAATTGGTGAGAAAGGTTTACACTTTCTCATGATTCAATTCTTATGCATCCTCATGAGAGTAAGTGCTGGCATTGCCTTTTTTTATTCTTCAGTAAGGAATGTCACCTTACATGGGAATGAATTTAAACAAGTACCTAGAATTTCATGAGCATTGCTAAAATTGACTTAGACATTGTTGCCTAGGTTTAGTAAATAATGGTTATGGAATAACTTAATGGTTGAATTGGTACGTAGCAACCTAGGAACAGTGACATCCATAATTTTGATTTGAAACTCATTCATGCATGGATCACTAAATTTCAAATTCCTAGGCAAGAAATAAAAAATGTCCAGGAGGATAAAATTGAGAATCTTGTTTGACATGATCCAAATAATAACATTTGCTCTTGTGTAAAAAAACTATGATGGTTATAAATTTTATAATATGAAGGGATCCATATATTGTATTTATATCACATCATTGCTATGAGTAGGAGCTTTAGAAAATGTGCAAATTGATCTATCCATAAAGCCCCACTCCTATCAATAATTCATACATTGTTAATGGATATACTTAAAATTGGACCCAATACATCTTTGATTTTGTTCTTCCCCGTACGTACAAATGAAGATTCGGTTACCTAACCCAAAAATCCATTTGTACAAGTATCGGGAGCTAACCATCCCTCTCTATCGTAGAGGAGAAGTTTGCAGGAGTAATATTACTATGTAGTATCAGGTGCAAGATCTGATTGTTAGAAACCCTAAGAGGAATCCATTTCAACATCTCTTGGCCAAGGAGTAAATTAGGATGGTTGCTACCTATCGGAAATTAAGCTCGAAGGTCAACCATTTCTATAGAGGCTAGAGATTTGAAATGGTAACCCTCCATGAGCAACCAATGGTTTGCTATGAATATATGAAAGCACTATACTCTCAACTATTCTAAGCACTCATTCATGCTCAAGGGAATTGCACCATCATTGGGTGTAAATTATTCCTTAGTGACTAAAAGGTATGATGTGCCTTAACAAAGGATTGACAAGATCACACCCAATGTATATTGGGTGCAAGTTGTTCCTATTAGCTAGAAGGTATGTTATATCCTATCCAAGGAACACGGGTGTGGGTCACACTCAACCCATGTTGAGTGCATGTCATCCCATTGTGGTTATAGGTATGTTGTACCTTAGCCAAGGAATAACAAACTGTACTCAACACATGTTGGGTACATGTCACTCCTCGTGGCTAAAAGGTATGATGTACCTTAACCAAGAAATGACAGGATCACAACCAATGCATGAGAGGTACACGTCATTCCTTTATGGCAAGAAGCCAAGGGTTATCATTTCCTTATCCAAGGAATAACAAGGTACATCCAACCTATGGAAACCTTAAGGTGCGGACGAGCAACATCGACAACACTCTCCTCGACCACACTCATGGAACCCATGGAAGACCCCAATCACGGACCTTGACCAAGAACGAGCTTGGGAGAGGACCCCCACTTGAGATAACTTGTATCACACGCCATTTGCATTCCTTTATTTTATTTCTTTCTTTCCACCACAATTGCATCTAAAAAATATAATGTCATAGAGGTTAGGTTAATAAAATAAAGGATGTGCGGTAAGAATATTTTAATTCGCATATGTTGAAATGATGAATAGTTGCTCTGTTTTATTTTCTCTAGTCCCTTGCATACAACTTACTATTCTCCAAGTATTAGGTTTATTGGCCTATAATATTCTTGTCTGAAACTTGGAAATTGTGGGTAGCAAAAGCTAAGTCCAATTCTAGGTTGTTGTAGGATATGATATAGTGATAAGAGCTGCTAATATCCTAGTTGAAAGTGAAACTTAATTTCTCGAAGAAAATTTAAAACGGGAGTTCCTCATTTGATAGAAATTCCTGCCAAAGCCATATATTGATTAGAATTAGATAAACCTTATGCATATGCTACTTGCCTCTGCATTGAGCCTGGTCAAACTAGTATAGACCTATGTGAGAATATTTTCATGCTTTTAAGATCAAGATTACACATGCACATGCTAAACATCTACACTAGAAGTTAGCAAAATTTTATTATACCATTCCACCACCAAAAAGATATTCCATGATTTTCATGCATAATACTCTCTCAAAATTACTTGAAAAAAGAAGAAGAGAGGAGTAGAAGACATGGCTACAAGAAAAAGAAAATGCATGTTCATATACAAGAGCGTGAGAAAAAAAGGAGAGAATACATAGTCATGTTTCATCCTCACAAAAAGAGAGTGCATTCAAAGGAGTCATCTTTATATTTCCACTCCACAAATATTCCATCACACTTGCACAAATCTTAGTCAAAAGTATGATTTGTTTTCTCCTAACGCTTACTCTTTTGACTTAGCAATATATGTGTTGCAAATATGCCTACTCTTGATCCCTACCAAGTTCTACATACAAGCCTTATTCAGATGTAGGACAAAAAAGGCATTGCCTCGGTGAGGATCCAAATACCACTTCCCACATAGGAGTGACTCAGTGCATCATTTGAGGAACTTAAATCCAATCATCATTTCAAATTCTCCAGAAATTTGAGTGGAACTCATACATTAGGTGATGCATGCTCATTTTGCTATTCTGTCCTTCAACCACCCAAGAAAAGGATGATGCATAAGCCCCATAAAGACTAAGAACAAGAGTGAGGAACCATAGCAAATTTATTCAATGCAAGGAATACTTTGTTGTGCACTTGATACTTTTGCAAAATAGGACATAGTAGCAACTTCTGATCAACAACCTATGTCTTTATCTTTGCTTTGGAATGAGCAAAGGGTAAGCTTGGGGGAGTTGGTTGACAGTCGTTATATACAAATTTTGATAGTCAATATAACTCAATTATGTGAAGGAATGAATATTTCTTACACACATTATAGTTAGAAATAACCTAGTTCCACTTGTACTTGGAGAAATTAGTGCATGCAGGTATTTTAGATAGAATTGAGGTGAAACAAGCGGATGGATCTTAAAGAATACCTTCCCACCAAACCAGACACCAGCATGTGGCAGCACATGGATCAAATGGCCCACTTACAGTAGTATTCGAGGATATCCAACGGTGTAGCACCCAGAAATATTCATGGGACCCACCTATCAAACACCTGGAGAAAGAATAGACCGTTTGGAGGATTTACCAGGTCGGCCGAACAGGTGGTTCGGCCGACCTGGTAGCTCCTGCAAGCCCGGTCAGCTTTCACGTGTTGGCTCCTCCCGGCTTCCTAAAGTTGTTGATAACTGATTCGTGCGCTTTTAGTGGCGGGAACCGACCCTTCTCTAGCTATAAATAGGACCCCTCACCCCTCACTTCAACACACACCACTTGAGCATCATTATATTGTATAAACTAGTTCTCCTAGTTCCTTAGTGGACGTTAGGCTGTAGAGAGGAGCCTCTAGTCCCAAGTCCAAATTGGGAAAGGTATGGCTTATGTATCTTTTCTTGTATTTGTGACTTTACGCATAATAAAGATGTTATCTTTAGTCTTCTTCTATTCATATACTTGGATAAAGCGTTCTTGTTTGATTGTGGATTCCATGTATGTGGTAGGAATAGTCTTTATGATCATTCCATAATGATCATAACTTATCATCATAAACACTACAAACCCCCACTATAGTCTAATTAGTTATGATGTAATCATGTTGATATGAATAACTTCAACTATGTCTCAATATTGGTTCAACAATGTTTAGTTTAGTCATTGCCTTAGAGAGGTACTTGTACTCGATCCTCTAAGGTATTTACTTAGTATGCTAGCATGATGCTAGGATAATACATAGCGTTGGATGTCTTGTAGATCCACGGGTTGAAGAGGTAGGCAGTAGATGGTGATAGCCCTACCTGTCCTTTGTAATCCACCACGTTCGGCTATGCCATAGGCTCTTGGCGGGAGTTGCCCTAGTATTGCTAGGAGTAAGCCCGTGTTCGATGTGTTGAACAATTGAGCATAAGGATTTACCATTGACATGCTCATTAGAATCAAACCTAGGCTATGCATATGTATATTAGAAGCATTGTAGGAGCAACTCACCAACTCTTAGTATAATCTCCATAAGGACCCATCTACCCTATAGAATAGATTGCTTATATGTGTGTCACACTACCCATATTATCAACTTACCTCTACCTTTATAATTTATTAGTATCCCATTGCTTGATCATAAGAGTAGTGTCTACTTTACTCTATTGCCTTCCTTTGGGATATATACGATACCCTTTGGAATACTCATGGGTGAATGTTACAATGGTATCTTCCGTGCGCATGCAGACCTCATCTCTTTCGAGAGATGATTTGTGGTGTTAAGATATGTCAACAATGGTCTGAGAAGCATCAAAATCAATCTGGATAGCCTTAACAGGGACGTCGTCACTGTCGGAGGGCTGCACACCGGGTGCAGCAGTTGATTCGCGCTGGCACGAGCTCGGCGGAGACTGACTCTGTCCAATAGCGCCTGAAGCAGATGGTGGGGCTGCTGCAATTGCTTGGAGCTTCTCTAAGGCTGACACTGCAGCAGTGCGGTCCTCGCGGATGTTGAGGACGCCAAAGGGAGTTGGCATCTTCAAGATAAGGTAGCCGTAATGGGGTACGGCCATGAATCGGTATAGGGCGGGCCTACAGATGATGGCGTTGAAGGGGAGGCTGACCTTTGTGACGTGAACAGGATGTTCTCCGTGCTGTAGTTCTCAGGTGTCCCGAAGGTCACCCGGAGGTGGAGGTTAATGTACAGGGTGATGTTCCCCGGTCCCATCCCCGAGAACAGGCTCGAAGGGGTGAGCTTGGACACGGGGATCTGCAGCTTGTCGAAGGCCGCACGGCTGATGAGGTTGAGGCTGGCCCCGCCATCGATTAAGACGTGGTAGAGCTTGATGTTGGTGATGGTAGGGGCAACGAGGAGCGGCAGGAGCCCAACTCCCGCCATGTTATTGGGGCAGTGGGAGGCGTCGAAGCCGATTAATGTCTCCATCCACTTGTGGTGTGGCGCCGTACTGGGGGTAGTTGCTACCGAGGCGACCGCCCGGCGTAGGGTCTTGACTGCGTTCCTGGATGCGGGATCCCAAGACCCCCGTAGATGATGTGGAACATCATACAACACTCGTGGTCGCTGCTGGAGTCAGATTCCTTGCCCTGGTGGACTGCCTTGACGACCCGTTCAGGCTCCTGGAACTCCATCTCTTTGTCCTCGTCGACCTGCGGGTTGACCTTCTACTTGCCCTCCCGCTAGCGGAAGGGTGCGCTGCCAAGGTGTTGCTGTGCTCGCTTTCGGTATTATTCTACAAACTTCTTGATCTCCCGACAGTCACTAGTGCTGTGGCCGCTAGTGCCATGCACCGGGCATTGCTCGCCACTGTCATCAACGCCTGGTGGCTATCGTATGTGCTTGCTGGAGCATGGTGGCCTGGGACAACCGGTCGCTACCGCTGCAGCAACGGGTGCCCCTTGCAGCGGCTTGTTCTGGCCATTGCCCTTTCTTGTTCTTTTTTTGTTTTTCTTGCCGCTGCCTTGGGGGGTGCCACCTGTGCCTGGCTGGTCGGACTTACAGGCTATGAGTGCCAGTCACGGCCTTCTGCAGCCCTGGCGCATCAATCGGCGATGGAAAAGAGCTCGGAGACATATTGAACGTTGTGCATGGCTAACTTCTCGAGCATCTTCTTATCCCCCACACCCAACCGGAATGCTACTATGACAGAAGCATTTGGAATGTTAGGGATGGAGTTGCGTATCTAGGAGAAACGCTAGATGAATGACCGTAGCGTCTCCGCAGGACGCTGTCGCACGTCATGGAGGTCGAGCTTCGTGCCAAGACGCGTGTAGGAGCTGCCGAAGTTCATCGTGAACTGCCGGCATAGCTCTTCCCAAGAGGTTATGGACCCCTCAGGCAGGTTCATGAGCCATGACTGGGCCGAGCCGGCCAGGGCAACGCAGAAGTAGTTCGCCAGGATGGACTCATCCGCTCCTACTGCAAGGAGTGTCATGGCGTGGCTCTGCATGAACTCAGCGGGATTGACACTCCCGTCAAACTTCTTCGGAAGGTGTGGCCGGAACTTGTGCGACCACGCTGTCATGCGGAGGTGCGAAGCTAGGGATGGCACCCTTCGATGGCTTTCGACAGAGATGGGTGCAGTGCAACAAACACGTGGGGTGCTTGTTGCACGTCGAACAACGAAGGTGGTGGCACAACCTGTACGATGTATGGCTGTTGCGGCACTTGGTGCACCGCATATTGCTGCAGAACATGCTGTTGCTAGGCATGCTGCGCAGCGTACTGCTAGGAAGCTATATCCTGAGTGTACTCTAAAGGTGGAGGCGGCGCAGGGTTTACCCGCAGTGCGACCCGCACGGTGGATGGCTGAGGCTCAGGCCCTTGAGCGATGTATTCAGCCTCAAGGTTGTGTCGCCTCTCCCGCTGCCGCTCGATGGTGATGCGGCTATCTTCATTCGCTCGACGACAGTCGCTCGGCCCTAAGGTTGACCGTGGGGATCCCGCCAGTGCCAGGGGGCCTGGTGGAGTGGGAGTCGGCTGTGTAGCGGTCGATGGTAGGTGTGCGCGACAATGACATGTGACATCTCCCCTTGACGGGAGAGTTGATGACAACAATGACGAGGTGGTCGACGTCATTGATCCACCGCCGTGTCGCTCTCTGAGAAGCGTTTATGGAAGGTGAGTTGTCGAGGAGAGCTCTGGCTGCCGCCAGAGCACTCTCTGGACTTGCAGCCGGTGGCTCCATGGGCGCTGATAGAGCCGGCATTTTTTGGGAAGCACCAGCCTGGCCAGCTGCAACTGTGTGCGGGCGTGACAAACCAGACCATGCTCTGGAGCGGGATCTGGTCACGACACCACTAGCCGTGTGGCGACGGTCTCAGGAATCACCATCCAAAGCCCTGATGTTCACCATTGCGGTCAAGGCGCAACTTCTTGAGAGAAAAAGCCCCGTACCTGGCGCTCTAAACATCGAAGTGTGAGAATGACACTTCCCCCGAACCAGCTTTGAGAGCAGCCTGCAGAGGTTCTTTTTTAGGCAGGGGCTTAGTCTTCGTTGAGGTCGCACGCATGAGGTATGGTGAGACGGTGGTTTAACGTGGTTCGGGCCGCCGGAGCGTAACACCCTACTCCACGGTGAGAGTTGTATTGCTTGTGAGTGCTTGAGTGGCTCTTGTGAATCTAAGATTGGATCCCTTGTAACGGTGGCTGCTCAGTCCTTTTATAGTAAGGTCGGGCACCTTACAAATGGGGTCTGGGGCCCGACAGGTGGCCCTGGGGTTTTCTTATCCTGTACAAGATCTAAGGCTTTCTGTGTACGCTGCCTCTGATCGTAGCTTGAAGACTCGCCGTCTTGTCACGTTGGACGCCAGTAGCTATGCATAGTCGTTGATGATGACAGGTAATGTCCCATCCATCTTGTTGCCATACGCTACCCACTTGGCACTATGGGGTAGCCCTGCAGTGCTTTTACTGCAATGTGATTGGACGCAGCAGTACCTGACGGGGGGCGTGCACCGAGTCGTGTGTCTGTGGAAGGCGCGTGCCTTCAAAGCCTGACTAGGACAAGGCGCACCGCCTATTTACTCCCGCAACCTACCGGTCAGGGCAAGTTGCAGGACGCGTGGCAGCACCGGAGCACGCCTTCGCGAGGGAGGCCGAGTCTTGCGCTGCAGGCCACGTGGCAGCCTCGGAGCCAACTCCAAGGTGAGTCAGGGGTCTAGAACTGCTGGACACATGGCGGTTCTTGAGCCCGGCCCTGCAGGGGAGGCCAGTTCATAGCTACGAACCACGTGGCGGCACTGGAGCCCATTTCTGTGGAGGAGTGGGATCGCGTCCCACTGGACACGTGGCAGCCCGAGAGCCCCTCTCTTCGGAGGAGTCGGGTCCCATGTTGAGGTCCACGTGGCAGTTTTGGATCCTGCCCCTGAGGAGGGAGAAGGTCCGAGCTTGCTGGACACGTGGCACCACTGTACCCTGCCTCAGCAGGAAGGCAGGGCACTTAGGCATTTTTATCCTGTGCGTGGGTGTACCCAGTATGATGGGTACCGACATTACATAAAACAACATAGTATTATGCAATCTTTGTCTTTTACAAATAATATACATCAAAATACACTACAACGAAAGATAAGTTCATAGCTCATGACTCTCAAGCCTAAGCTATACTAAAGCGATCCATTCAACCCGCGAACGGAATCACACTAGCAACACACAAGTGGAGCTCATGGCGACGTGCAGGGTTCCCACTTAGCCGTGTACCCTGATGGGGGCAATGCCTCATCGATGAACCCTTCATGAAACTCGTCATCTGCAGCAAAAACTTTAAATAGCAACCATGAGCACGAAGGCTAAGCAAGACTAAACTGTCTCCACTAAATATGAAACTCATATGCAGGATATACATAATATAGGACAACTAGATGCATAAAACAACTCGCCTAATGTTCATCCTTACTTTCAGGTTTTAGTAGCAGATTAAGACTTCATAAAAAGTAACTTTAGTGAGCAACCTGTCCAGAGCATACAAGTATCAATACAAGATTAATTCATAAAGCATGATTCAAGAATATTCAGCTCCAAATAATTAACTATGTCACGACTCAGTGAACAAGTGGTACACAATAACCGCGAGGGGCGGCAACTCGAATCAAGATACACCTGCAGGGATACCCGAATAGCATGACACATACACCTACACTCGAAGCTTTCAGGGCCCACTCTATTGATATTGTATGCGACAACCTTTCACCCGCTAACTACACGCCGAACTGGTCCCATCGCTACAAGCAGGAGGCCCCCACACGGAGTCCGAACGTACCCGCTGGTAGGTTTACACCTTGCTGCTCTCAACCCGCACCTATAAGGTGGTGGGTTATGTCTCGACACTAAGGTGGGCAAGTTACATCAATTTATTGGGTCCCATATATCTAGTATGCCTTCGATACATTCAAACTTGCTCAACAGGGCCGCACACTGATCGATCCTTGACCGACGCAGGCTCAGCTATAGCTCACAGACCCCTGTGTCCTGCTGCTCCTACTCCATGTCCGGTCTCATATTTCCAATGGTGAAGTTCTCGCTCGACCAAACCCGTGTGAATCCAAACCCTGAACTCGCGAGTAGATTCCAACTACTCGACTTCTATCGAAGCAACTACAATATTAAGCATAGCATAGACACGTCAAGGAGTTAACCATCTACCCTGCTCTCATGAGTTTCTGGTCATGCAAGTGGAAAACTCCAAGAAACTTAGACTTAATGCACATAAATAGCTATCCCATATAGTGTGATACAAATTAGAGTTCAAAACACTGTTAGATGCAAACTGGGGCTTGCCTGGCTGTGATATGGGGTCACTGTTAGTCTCCAGAGGAACAGATTCGATGGGCTCTGGAGTCTCCTTGAGCTCGGCTACTATTCGATATGCAAGAACAAATGCAAAGTGGATTAATATTCATATAGCGACATAGTGAAACAAAACACAGTTCAGTGTATTAAATAAAGTACAATGCTACTCGAAATTTTACAGTGGATACTAGGTAATATGTGTGAGGTTCTTGCCAAATTTGGGAAATGTTCATGGAAGTCTCTGTTGTCTAAAACTCAATGAAGCTAAACAATTTCCAGAATTTTGAGGAAAAAATTGTAGCTTTGACATGGCCAAGAGTTGGTTTTCCTTATAAAGGAGGTCAAGAGTGATCCAACAAAATTGGTTTCATAATTTTATAAGCATTCTAATGTGAGATATTGATTTTTGAAGTTTGGACAATATTCTGAAAATGTTTCTAGACATTTTGCAATTTTTCAGATACATACAGGTTGGGAATACAATTTGACAATTCAAATCAACTCACATGGACCTGAAATGTTTACTGGAGCTCAACGGAATTATGAGGAAGGATCTGACGAAGTTTGGGAATTTTTCAATGAATAGAGAATCAGAAATTAATTCCAAAGGTATTTTTATTCATTGAATTATTGAGAGAAATTAGGGATTTTCATACAGATCCAAGTGCATCACTGGAAGGTATATGTCACCCTGGTTCCAACAAAATTTATTTTGTATTTTTTGGCCAAGTTTTTAGGAGATATTTATTTTCAATGTTCGATGGAAATATGGAATGAAATCCAAATAGGAATTTTTGTATTAATCAGTGGGCCCACGGGATTTAAACCACCCAATGAGTGGAGACACATGAAGCCACAGACTTAAAGGGTGTTGCCACACCTGATCCTGCAGCCACAAAAGATCTTGGACGAGGTCGTCTTGGACCCCGAGCCGGCGGCGCTCTCGTCGGCGATTTGGTGGCGCCCCTGCTGGACCACCGTTCCAAGGCTTCTCCCCGTCCAAAACTGGCCACCAGGGCCTAAATAGGGACGGAAAACACGGTGGTGCAACTCTCGACGGTGATGGATGGCCGAAAAGGGGCACCCGACGCAGCGAACGGAACTAGGGTTCCGGCCATGTCGGTCGGCCCCTCCGGTGCCCCATTTCGGTCAGGATTGCTTCCTAAAGCTTCACCCAGACATGGGGAACACGAACATGTCTCGGAAACTGGATGAAAAGGACAGCAACATTGATTTCACCAGTGATCGAGCCGGTTTTCACCGTCAGCTAGGAAATCTCGGTTTCCCGAGCATATAGTCGATGGTTTTCGATGGATTCTCTTCGAATGGATGCGCCTGGACCTAAGGATGATAAAATCTCACGGCCACAATGATTACTCGCATGTAGAAAACGAATTTAGTTCAAGACCTAACATATTTCATACCAAGAACTGGTCGCGGAAACACGAAATAAGGTCGCTACAGTCCATGGCATGGGCTCAAATTCTATCAGCATCTAGTATACGTATAGGAGAACCTTTTTGCTTCAAGGAGATGGGGGAGATAAGGCTTTTAGCGTTGGTTCTCCGGTGGAGCAGAGGAGAGCTTCCACAGGGGCCAGAATTCATCGCCGCAAAACTTCAAAACAAGGATCACACAGGTGAGGAAACAGTGAACAAACTCGAGGGAACAAAAGAGGAGGGTGTTGCGCCCCTTTTTGTTGTTTACAGGGAGACGAACCAAGGCTAGAACAGCTGCTGCAAGGGAACTCGGGGAAGTGGTCGCCGGTGGGGAGAAGAACAGAGGAGAGAGACGTCTCTGTTTTGTTGCAATGGTAAGCAAGCGATAGGCTTGACCCTGGGTCTCTGTTTGGCTGTCTTCACGAGCAAGGAAGAAGGCAAGCAAGTAGCTTCCTGGAACTCGCATGCCCTACGGTGGCAAGTTGTGAAGAGGCAGAGAAACAGAGGAGGGAAGAAGACAATGACAGGTGGGTCCACTGCACAAGCCTCTCACCTTCTCTGTTAAAATCAAATACCGTTCAAACTTCCTTCAAAAATTCTGAAACTTGGCAGCTATACCAAGTCCAATTTGTAGAGTTCATATTTGAAATCCAATTTTGCTTTTGAGAAAGTGGACAGTGGAATTTGAATTCGAATCCGAATTTGAATGCACTCACTTGGCTTGATTCAAATGAATAGCAAAAATAGTTAAAAATGCTCAAACTGGAGAGGAATGATACTTGAATCATGAGAGACATATTTGTGAATTTAAATTTGGAGTTTTGACCATTTTGAACAGAAAAATTTTAATTGATTTTGAAATCCATATTTCGGGTTTAATTTCAATACTACACATGAGCTCTATGTTCTATTGCAAAGTTTCATTCTCTAATTGATTTTTGAGCTGAGAAATTCATACTAGGGTTTTTAGGGCCTTTACAGAAAATCTCAGTCTCCTTCGCCTGTACCAGTTTGAGCCAGAAAGGATGCCTGAACAGATTCTTGCTCGCATATTGATTAAGGCTCTCATGGCGATGCCACGCCCTGACTTCAGTTTGTGCTTATTATTTTAATCCCTGAACATGTGCAAATGAAGGAGCAATTGCAGATATTTATAGTACTTTCTCACTATCTGGAGACTGGTAGGTTCCATCAGTTTTGGGATGAAGCAGCAAAGAATCGCAATATATTGGAAGTTGTTCCAGATTTTGAGCAGGCTATGCAAGCTTATGCAGTTCATGTGTTCTCCTTGACATTCCAGAAAGTTCAAGACCTGTTATTGCAGAGGCAATCAACATTGAGGATCTCTCATTGGACAAGTTTCTAGAGTACCATGCTGCGAACCCTATTTGGATAATCGATTAGGGTGGTCAGTCTCAAGTGATGGTCCTTCCGCGCAAAGAGTTTAATCACCCTGAGCTCAGCGACGAAGATCTTTATCCAAGCTCGAGGACACTTTTTTGTAAGGGGTGGAGAGATGTAACATCGATTTGTTAGGAAATAAATAAAAGAGAGTCAAGGTCTGTTAGATTAGGATTACGATAAAGGGATGTTTGAGATTGGTTTCTAAGTTAGAGATAGAGTCCAGTTGTTAATTAGAGATAAGAGTCGATTTGTTCCTGCAAGATAGAGTCCTAGCCCATAATGTAATCAGCAGACCGGCTATATATTGTAGCTGACGTATAACAATAAAAGGCAAACAAGAATTATAGTACAAAGAATTCATCTCAATACCCCTGCCCCTCTTCATAGGCGGCGGGCGCCGGTGATCAAGCGGTAGGTTCGGCGGCGTTCTCCAAGAACGTAGGTGACAATCCCTTCCTTGAGTTTTTAAGTTCCGTAGGATAACCGATAATTGATTCCATTCTGTAAAAGCTTCTGGTGATGAGGGTAAATGAAAGACATCATGTAGCTGGGATTGATGTAAAAAACTATGGACAGTGATTCTTCTATTGATAGCATAAGAGTAAAGCCTGGGGAATGTATATTGTCTCTAAACCGGGCTGGGGGAACAGGTCTGTATTTTCGCCGCTGAATATATTTCGGCATTCCGTTGTCACTCATGGTCTAAAATTTACTCTTATGTTTGTATCTAGAGTTGACTGTTGGAAGGGGAATTTACTCTGTAGCAACGGCATGATAGTGACATTTGTTAGATAAGTTGAGGAATATCGGGAATTCAGCTGATATAGGTAGTCATCGATGCAACCATGGCATCAGTGACATAACAAGTTCATTTCTTTTGCTGAATGAATGAGGATTTAAAAAAAGGGCACTGTTGTGTAGGGTGAGTCTATCTCGATACCAACAGAACATCATAGTGTGTATTCTTCTGATCTGAAATACAAATTCATATGTGGCACACCACTCAATTGCAAGTGCATACCACACAACAGCAAATTGCATGAGGTATCTATATATGACAAAAAATGTCAACTCTGGAGTAAGCAAAATACGTCAACTGTGGACTTTGCAAAATATGTCAACTCTGTAGAAATAACATTTTAGTTTCAATCAGTTTATGTTGCATGTTCTTTTCCTTTCCTCAGCAGCAGGAGTCTTCTTCATGACAGATGTCGTGTGCATTGTGCTCTGAGAAGGCATGCCAGTGGCTTAAAAAACTTCATTGTTAATTCTTCGGTTGCTTGTCTTTGATTGGCTGGACATTTTCTGATGTTGTGACCGGTTTCATGGCATCTACTACACTTACTTCGTGCGTCAAGATAACATGATCAGTCAAGTGTCCTCTTAATTCAAGCACACACACTTTGTCTCTCTTAATGTGTGAGATCCTATACCGCCACCAACGTAGCGCAAAAAATGTCTATCAAAACAGACTTCCCTCCAAAGTGAAATCTAACAGGAAGAACATCTAGCGGATCGATTTCTCTGAAATTGAAACAAAAGACATCTTATTAGAGTACACAAAATAATATTTAATAGTTCTACCATAAAGCATCATGAATATTTAATAGCATTAAGATACATAATGAAGCGTGGTTGTGAAAGTAGAACCGGAGGTAAAATATAGGATGCATGAGGAAGGCCAATAATAGCAGTATAATGTAAACGATACTGGATATGGATATGTATAAGTTTAGAGTATATACTGGAAAAGTAGAATAAGAATAGTGTATATAGTATGTTTTAGAAGAAGAAAAGTAGAAGAAGAATAGCCTTACAACTCCTTCAAACTGGTTTAACTCGTTCAAGAGAGGCTTGTTCAACCAGTTTGTTCTCTAATATTTAATTCCGGGTCTGTTTATATTTCAGACATCTGAAATTTGAGAAAATTTCAACACCGGGTAATTAGAAGCTAATTACTATCGTTAACCACTAATCCTCATAATTAATCATTAACATTAATAATTAACAAAATTTTCTTTAGGTAATACAGTCACATGTAATTAACCATTAATACTAAGAATTAAAAAAAATAACAAAATTTTCTATAGGTTATACAATCACAAAATCATGTTAATTGACTATTTTAAAATTAATATAATCCTTACAAAGAACAGATGTACAATTATAAATTAACAGATTTTCCCACCTTCCTCGTCTCTGTCGGTTGTGCCGCCGTCAGCCGTTGCGCCCGCTGCACTGGTGAGGGATCAACCCCATGATTTAGTTATTGCTTTGTGCTCGCTTTAACAACATAGCTAGCACATATGCCACAATATTGAAGAGGATAGGAGATAATGGATCTTCTTGTGAAAGACCTTTTTTCATCTGAAAAAGCGTTTGACTTCTTCGTTTACGTTGATTGCCACACTTCCTGCCCTCACAATATCCTTAATCTGAGAAATTATTTTATCTGAGAACCCCCTTCATTTTCAAGACTTGGAATAGGAATGGCCATTTTATTTTACTATGTTTTTCAAAATCTATTTTGAATACAACCCCATTTTGTTTTCATCCATGAAGCTCATGGGTGGTCTAATGTAGGATGATGACCCCCCTCTCGAATGTTCCGTGCCCGCATGAATGCAATTTGTATAGGGCTTACAATCTTATCTGCCACCGAATTAATCCTGTTTGTTATCACTTTGGTAATTATTTTATAACTTACATTCAGCAGGCAAATAGGTCTGTATTGTTGGATCTAATTCGCTTCTTGTGATTTTGGGATCAATGTAATGACCCCAAAATTTAGACCAAAAGCGCCAGATTCCCTGTATATCAAAACAGGTTTGATAAGATCCCATAATCATTGGTAGAATTCTTTTGGGAATCCATCTCGTCTGAGGGCTTTATTGTGCTCCATATCAAATACGGCATTTCTAACTTCCTCTTCTGAAACAGTGCTGTCAAGAAATCGTTCTCTTCCTGACTAACTTGGATTATGTTTTTCCTTTCTTGTTTCATCCAGCCCAAAGAATGTGTTTATAGTAATTTGTTATGAAAATTTCTAAATTATTTTGCCCCTTGATTTCTCGTGGTCCAAGGAGAAAATTCTTCTTTTTCCTGGTGTCTCCCATTTGCTATCAGGTGAAAATACTTAGTATTATTATTCCCGGATGTAATGTCTCTTACTTTTGCTCTTTGATACATACCGTCGAAGTGTTTGATAAGACACTTCCCCCAAACCTGCTAAGAAGTAGCCCGCAGAGGTTCTTTTATGGTTGGGGTACGCAGAGATCAAGATCAAGATGATGACACCAGAGATTTACGTGGTTCGGGCCGCCTGTGCGTAACACCCTACTCCACGGGGTTTGTGTTGTTGTATTGTGAGTGTTTGTTCACTAGTATGCGGGTCAGCTCAGATGAGATATGTTCAGATGTCCTTGGATACGTGCGGTACAACCCTTTTATAGTTTTAAGGACTGACCGTTACAAAGTTTGCCTGGTCCAACATGTGGCCCTGGCGTATTTAATGGCCTAATACACTGTCTAAAGGGTATTAAGCATGATTAATAGTGTGATAACGTGCCTTAATGGCTGTGTTACCCCTATTAACAGTGCTCTGATCACGTGTTGTTAATACAACATTAACAACACATAATTATATCTTGTAACTGCCGCTTTAACTACGCTTGATTGTTCGTACTGAAGGAGATCTGCCAGTGTATACGTCGTTGAAGGTCTGGAGGCTCCACACGTGGAAGCTCCGGAGCTTTCCCTTATGGGAGGTTAGATCCGGGGCTACTGTACACGTATCGACATCGGAGCTCCTCTCTGCTGGGGGTTAGCTCTGGGGTTATTGTACACATGTTGGCACTGGAGCTTTCCTTTGTTGAGAGCTTAGTTCCAGTTTTTCTTTACAGGTGTTGACCGAGGAGCTACCCATATGAGGGGAGCGGGTCTGGTGCAATGTGACATGTGGGGCCCAAGGAGACCCTCAACTCTGGCAGGTAGAACTCCCTTATACTCTTCGCCGTACTAAGGGGTACCCGGTACGTAGGATACCGACAGTGGCCCCCGGGCCACCTCTAGGAGAAACCCTTTGGGTTAAGTTATTCTACCGAAGGTGGGGCCATTCTTGATTCCTGTGCTTCGATTTCAAGAGTCTTCTAATATGCTGTTGGAGCGATGGTTAGGGAGTGAACCATTGACGCGTGGCTTGTTATGAATGCGGCAGATGAGATCTTTGAGTGAGGATCTCACACAATCGGTTCTGCGCGCCCTGTCACGGTGCCGCCATCGAGTTTCCTGCCACTCATCATGACAATGGTTCGCCTTGGGTAAGAACCTTGATCTCTTCGTCGGGGTGGCCCCAGGCCCACTCGTCATTGACGGGGTAGACTTTTTGAAAAGTGCCTTCGTTCTTTCTGCGGTTTCCATCCAAGCGTCGCGGAGGCTTACTTAAGAGGGAAAGTGTGCTCGGTTTGAGGACTCTTTACGCCTTCAATTACATTTGCGCTCAAAGCCTCCCAAACTCCGCCTAACTTCCCTTCCTTTGCTCCGCTTTGCCGCGATAGAGTTGGGCCTCCCCAATAGCCGCCTCTAGAGTGACGATAATTTGAAGAAGGTCCGGACCTATATGGGGTGGTTCAGCGACTCCTTCAATCACTTGGTTCGCGGCGGCAAGCTCCCATTCAAGAAGGAGCGCAATGGCAACATGGTGTACTTCTCGGCGTACACCATGGTGGGATTCATTCCACCTTTCTCTTCTTTTCTTTTGATGCTGCTAGACTTTTATGGTCTGTAGCTGTATCACCCTAGCCCCCATTCTCTTCTTCTCGTGGCGACATTCGTCCACTTTTGCGAGATGTGGGTGGGTATTACCCCCTGTGTCGAGCTATTCCGCACCTTCTTCACCATACAGACCACCGTTAAGGGGACTGAGCTTCTTGGCTTCTACTATTTCATGAAGTGTAAGAACTGCCCCTTCAAATACTTGAAGTCGTTTCCTTCTGGCAAATGGGACGACTGGAAGAATATTGGATCATCATTACAGTGGAGGAGAACGAGAAGTTGGAGCTGCCCGAAGGTCTCCCCAACGTTGACACCGACGCCTGGAGTGTAGTTCCGGTGTTGTCAGACGCCTTCAACCCTGTCTTGACTAGGATCCGCGAATGCGTGGAAGGTGGAGTGACTCCTCAGATGGTCTTCTGCAACTTCTTGGTCAATAGATGGGCTCCGCTAAAGAAGAGTGAGAAGCTCGCGTGGGACCTCAACACCGTGATGGATGATGACCGGATTGAAGCCGGTCTGAAATCCAACTTGAATGACGAAGCTTTGCAACTTCATCTTAAGAAATTCCAGCATGGGATAAATGTCAAGGGTGACGACTTAGTTCTGCCAGTAGCTTTCCTCCCTCTGAACATGGAGGCGCAGTTCAGTAGGGAGCTCCGGAGGAGTATGCCGGTGCTTGACGACCTTGGTGAAGTAGAAAGGTGTCCGAACACCCGGTTAGTGATGCCTAGAGCTTCCTAGGTTGGTCCTGCCTCTGCCCCGAGTCGGAAGATTGAAGACACCGGCAAGGGCAAGGGTAAAGAGCCAGCTGAGCCCTCCAGCCGGAAGAGGAAGTTGAAGCACGCTGACGGGAGGTCCGTTAGACCTGCTCCTTCTACCACGTCTCCTTCTCTCTGGCGGGGGAGGTCTTCTGCAGCTACCCCTGCCCTGGTGCCAGTGACTTCATGAAGCGTCAGTTCCGGGCAGTTGACCCCGGCCTCAGTGCCGGCTAAAAGCTCCAGACCTGGGAGTTCTTCCCGGCCAAGAGAAGCTCCGGTCGAAAGGACTCCGGCTGCTCCGAGTGGTCCTCAACTGAGGTCCGAAGCTGTAGTATCACCGGACTTGGTGGGCTCTAGCTCCAGGCCTCAGAAGAAGAGGTTCTAGGGCGACTAGGGTGGTAGCATCCCTAGGTAAGCATTGATTGCTCACCCTAAAATGATAGTTTTGTTTTTGATGTGTCTTTAATCTTCCCTTTCCTTTATTTTAGGGTGTCGAAGAAGGGGTCAGGAAGTTCGGCGCCTATCACGGCCGCCAAGGCTTCACCTACCAAAGCTCCGGCTTCAAGCGCTCAGCCTCCTCATCAAGTGGAGGCAGAAATTGCGACAGCTCCGGCGCCAGTTGTCATGAGCTTGGACTAAGAGTCCTCGCCCGAAGCTCTTGTGGTAGCGCCGGACCACAGGAGAGAAGTTGAAGATGTACCCCTGGCGACGGTGGTGGAGGCAGATGCTCCAGCACCGGTGATGCCAGAAGTTCTGACCTTTGAGCCAAAAGTCGTCGAAGCCCTGGCTGCTGAGACAGAGGTAATTGAGCCCCGACCATTGAGCCGAAACTTACTGTAGCTCCGACCCTTGTGTCAGAAGCGGTTGAATGTCCGGCGGTTGAGCCGGAGACGTCCGAAGCTCCGGTCGTTGAACTGGAAGAAGCTGCCGTGTCGGAGCCTGAGCCAGTGGTGGTAGAGGCCCCATATGAAGCCACTGCCTTTGCTCTGGAGGTAGCCGAACCAGAGCTGGAGCTGCCTGAAGAGGTGGCGGTAGGTCCTCCACATTCGGGGCTAGCAACTGAAAGCCCGGAGGCAGCACCTTCAGCTTCTACTTCGGCGATAGAAATTCCCCTAGTGGGTTCCTCTTCTGCTGCTGCTGCTGAAGGGCTCGCAGGGAGCGATCCCAGTGCCGCAGAAGCTCAAGGGTCCTCTCTCGTAGAGTGAGACCCTATTTTTGTAATGGAGAACCCTCTGGAGCCTGTAGAAATGGTCCCAATGGGTCCGGAGACTATTCCTCTGGGGTTATCTATAGATAACGCTTGTTCTAGCCTTCGACGGGTCCAATTGGCCTTCGATCATGAGAGCAAAGCCGTGGAGGAGGAGCGCAACACCTTGAGGCGTTGGTGCAACAGACTCCATTTTGAGACCAGGCTTTCCCAGACGAGGCTGGCTGACCAGAAGGAGTGGATAAAGGGGGAGAAAGCCCAGTTAGAGTACTGGGATAGGCTGCTTGAGGAGAAGGAGGCTGCCATCTGGGCGCTCGATGCTAACTCCAGGGAAATCCTTGAGCAAGCGAAGGAGAGGCGTGATGCTGCTGATGAGCGTCACGAAAACCTCAAAGAATTGAACGAGGTTCTCCTGAAGCATCGGGCGGACCTGGAGGCAAGGGAAGAAAAGCTCCTGGAGCAGCAGGAGGATATCATGAAAAGAGAGGCGGAGGTCACACAGAAGTTAACTCTAGGTGAACAGAATTTGGCTGATCGCTCAAAGAAGTTTGAGCAGTGGAGTTGTCGACTGTTGGAGTCGGCAGTTCTCCTGACACTACTAAAGTGTTGAATGAGTTTGTAGTTCGGTGTGGGCGCGCGGAGACTCAAGAAGGTGAATCACGATTGGACACGAGAGACTCAGTGGTTTACGTGGTTCGGGCCGCCTGAGCGTAATACCCTACTCCACGGGTGTGTGGTGTTGTATTAGTTTATGTATGAAAGCTCACGTCAATGCGTGTGTGCCTGAGAGCGTTCCCCTCCCTCCTCCGTGTATCGTCGGTCTGTCCTTTTATAGTACAAGGACAAACCGTTACAAGTTAGCCTGGCCCGACATGTGGCCCCGGCGGTTACTAGTATTGATACACGATTAATTGTTGTTAATAACCCTGTAACGGGCTCCGACAGTGCCGTTACAGGTGTTAAGATTGTCCGATTAATTGTCATTAACATTGAATTAATGACAATTAATCGGGTCTTGAAGTCTGCGGCTATCCTTTGAAGATCCGGAGTCGTTACAATGTCTTCCGGAGGTTTGAGGCGGCCAGCTCCGACGTTTGGACACGTGGCAGCTCCGGAGCTTGCTTGTGGGAAGCGGGAAGCTCCGGGGTGGCCTGGCACGTGTCAGGTCCGGAGCTTCTCTCGGTCAGGGGTTAAGTCCGGAGGTGCCGTTTTGGTACCTAGCCCGGAGCTTCACCCTTGTGGGTAGTAGCTCCGGTCTGGCAGTACACGTGGCAACCTAGGGGTTAACCATGTTGGAGAAACAGGTCCGGTTATGTCTGACAAGTGGGCCTCCGAGGGTCTTCAATTTGAGTAGACGTCCTTCCCTTGAGATCTTTGTAACCTCAGGGGGTGTATGGTTTTTAGGGTACTGACAGTGGCCCCCTGGACCTACCTCCGGGGAAAGTCACCGGGGTGAAGTCATTCCGTCGGAGGTGGGTCCATACTCGCGACTCTTGAACTGGGTCTTCAAGGGTCTTCAGAGGTGCCGTTGGCGGGGCTTTGCGGTTAAATCCCGACGCGTGGCACTCCTCAGGCGGCAGATAAGATCTTTGACGTGCGGATCTCTCGCAATTGAAGGTCACCGGTTCCCGATACGAAAACCGTATCGGTTCCGCGCGCCTTGTCAGGTCGCCGCCTTTGGGTTTCCCGCCTCGTGATGACAACTGTTCGCCTGGGTAAGAGCTTCGACTTGATCGTCAGGGTGGTCCCGGGCCCTCTTGTCATCGGCAGGGTTGAATTCTTGAGTAGTATCCTTGACTCCCCTGCAGTTTCCATCCAAGCGTTGCGAGGGCTTACTTAAGAAGGAAAGCGCACCGTCGGGAGTTCTTTACGCTTCCCATCTGTTCTTGCGCTCAAACTCCCAACTCGTACTTTGCTCCTCTTCTCTTGCCTAGCTGTGCTGCGATGGAGTTGGGTCTGCGAGAGAGTCGCTTGAAGACTGATAGCGATCTGAAGAAGGTCCGGGCCCTCATGGGGTGGTCTTCGGACTTCTTCAACCGCTCGGTCCGCGCCGGCGGAGAGCTCCCCTTTAAAAAGGAGCACGCTGGCGAGATGGTGTACTTTTCCTCGTACGCCATGGTGGGGCTGATCCCACCGTTTTCTTCTTTCTTCTTGATGCTGCTGGACTTCTATGGTCTGCAGCTGTACCACCTTGGCCCTCACTCCATTCTCCTTGTGTCTATCTTTGTCCACTTTTGCGAGATGTGGGTGGGCATCCCTCCCTGCATCGAGCTCTTCCGAACCTTCTTCACCGTCCAAACCACCGGCCGAAGCGATGAGTATCTTGGCTTTTACTACTTCGTGAAGCGCAAGAAGTGCCCATTCAAGTACCTCCGGTCATTCCCTTCCGGGAAGTGGGATGACTGGAAGAAAGATTGGATAGTCGTCCGGGTGGAGGAGCATGAGCGGTTGGAGTTGCCAGACGGTCTGCCCGGCATTGACACGTCGGTATGGAGCGAAGTTCCGGTGCTGGCGGCAGCTTTCGACCCTGTCCTGACCAGGATCCGCCAATGTGTGGAGGGAGGATTGACTCCCCAGGCGGTGTTCTGCAACTTCCTGTCCAACAAGTGGGCGCCGCTGAAGAGGAGGGAGAAGCTCGCCTGGGCCCTCAACAGCGTGATGGACGAGGACCGGGTTGAGACCGGGTTGAAGTCCAGCATGGTGGGGAAGACCTTGGAGTTTCACCTCAAGAAATTCCAGCACGGCATCGACGTTGACGGAGATTACTTGACTCCGCCGCCGGCCTTCCTCCCTCTAAACGTGGAAGTTGAGTTCAGCAGGGAGCTCCGGCGGACGATGCCCGCGCTTGACGACCTGGGTGTCGTCGAGAGAAGATCAACCACCCGGTTGGCGATCCCCGGGTTGTCCGAAGACGGCTCCGCCCCTGTCCCACAGCCAAGAGCTGAGGTCATCGGCAAGGGCAAGGAGCTCGCGGAGGAGCCGGAGAGCCGGAAGAGGAAGCTGCAACATGCTGACGGAAGGTCCATCGGGCCTGCCACTTCTCCCCCGGTTCCCCCTCCTGAGGAAGGAAGATCCTCCGCCGCCGTGGCGACTGTCCCCGTGGTGGGGTCCTTCCGAAACGTTACTGTTCCGGCGGTGGGATCCTCCCGGAGTGCGACTGTCCCCGTGGTGGATCCCTCCTGTGGTGCTAGCTCTGGGCGCGCGACTCCGGCATCTGGAGCGGTGAGGGCCTCCAGGTCCAGGAGTTCCTCCCGATCAAGGAGAGCTCCGACCCGAGAAACGCCCGCGGCTGTGGCAAGTCCTGGGAGTCCTCCTGGAGCTCCTACGCCGACCGTGGCCGGCCCGGATCGTCCGGGAAAGAGGTTCCGCGCAAGCTGGTGCGGGAGCCTCCCAAGGTAATTTTTCTTTTTTACCTCGATTAACTTTTTAATTGTAGCATCTGTTTGCTCAATTTCTTCGTTCTTCATCTGCAGCGTTCCCAAGAAGGGGAGTGAAGCTCCACCCTCAACCACAGTTTCTGAGGCTGCGAGGGCTTCTGCTCCAATCCCGGTGTCGCCCCAAGCGGAGGCTGCGACAGCTCCGGCGCCGGCTGTCGTGGTCATGGACCTCGACTCGTCTCCAGAAGTTCCCGTGGTAGCACCGGACCACGGGAATGAAAATGCGCCAGCGGCACCCGTCCCGGAAGTGGAAGCTCTGGGTCCTGGTGCTGCAGTAGTAGAAGCTCCGGCTGTTGAGTCGGAGGAAGTAGCAGTCCCGGCTTCGGAGCCGGAAAGTGCTGAAGCCCCGGTGATTGAGCCGGAGGTGGCTGAAGCCCTGGCATGCGAGCCGGAAGTCGAAGTAGTTCCGGCAGTTGAGCCGGTTACTTCCGAAGCTCCGTCCGCAGAGCCGGTGATTGTTGGAGCGCCGGCCGCAGAGCCCGCGGCTGAAGAGGCGAGGGAGCTTGAGCCTTCCTCAGAAGAGGTGTCCCGGCCGGAGCCAGTAGCGACTCCTGCTCCGGAGGCGACGACGTCGATGGTACCTGTGGCAGAGCCAAAGTGCCTGAACGAAGTTGCTGTCCCCCAGCCTGAGGGGGCAAATGAAGACTTGGCGATGGGACCTTCTTCGATGGCGACTGAGGTCATCCCGGAGGAAGGCCCTAGCGCTTTGGAAGCTCAGGGTTCCACTCTCGTAGAGTGGGACCCAATTTTTGTATGTGAAGACCCGCTGGAACCAGCGGAAGAGATCCCAGTAGGTCCGGAGCCTATCTCGCTGTCGATGTCCATTGACAACGCCTGCTCCAGTCTACGTCAGGTCCAACTGGCCTTCTTCCACGACAGCAAGGCTCTTGAAGAGGAGCGCCAAACCCTTAGGCGGTGGCGTAATCGGCTCCACTTCGAGACTAAGTTGGCGCAGTCGAGGCTTGCGGATGACAAGGAGTGGATCAAGCGGGAGAAGATCCGCCTGGAGCTCTGGGATAAGCTGCTGGACGAGAGGGAGAGCATGACTCACGCCCTCGATGCTCAATCCCGGGAGTTCCACGACCAAGCTAAGGCTGCTAACGACGCGGCCAATGCTCGGTTTGATCAGCTCGAGGCCATCAGTACCGCACTCATCAAGCGCCGAGAGGCACTTGAAGGGAGGGAAAGACGGCTCGAGGACGAGGAGCAAAAACTCCTGGAGCTACGGGATGACATCTTGCGACGGAAAGAAGAGCTCGCCGAGAAAACAACTCTGGCGGACAAGGGCCTCGAGGAGCGCACTAAGAAATTGGAAGAGCGCTGCCTCGAGGAAGAGGAGAAGACCTGGGTGCGGGGGCAGGAACTCTGCGAATACGAGTGTGCCCTTGTTGCCCGGGAGAAGAAAGTGGAGGCTAGGGAGAAGGACCTGGTCGACCGCCGGAACAAGATCCACCTCCGGGAGGAGGAGCTCGGAAGACTTGAGAAGCGGGTTGCTGCGAAGATCCAGCAAAACGCCAAAGAAGTTGAGCGCCTCGCCCGCGAGAATTCGGAGCTGACGGCGGCCCGGAGATCCCTGGAAGAGATGAAGAACTTAAGGAAGGCGGACTCCCTGCAGATTTGGGAGTTCCTGGGCAAGGCCGACGACGCGCTGACGCCGATGGGTTTCAGTCCCGTGCACCCGGATGATCCGGAGCTGGAGCCGGACCTTGCGTTGCAAGCGTTGAGCGCCGCAGGCAGCAAGCTCTCCAAGGTGGGCGACGTCATCGCGGACCAGCTGGAGGTCGAGGGGCACCCTGGCTAGGAACGTCACAGAATATGTGTTGACGTGCTACACCAGCCGGAACCCTCGATTTCCTCTGGACCCGATGCTTGAAGGCCCCGTCGAAGGAGAGGGCGAAGCTACCCGAGCCCGCGTGTCGGAGGTCGCCCAGAAGGTCGCCGAGTTCTTCCATAGGGTCTAGGACCGTCTCTTTTAGCCTTTACTTGTATCTTCTCTTCTTCCTCAATTTTGTAATCCCTTATCTCCAGATGTAATCTCCGGTCTTCAGATGAAATGAAATCCCCAATTTTTTGCGAATTTCATGTCTTCAACATCTTTATCTTCACTTGGCCCCCTGGTAGATGTGCACAATTTGATTGTGGACATGTACCAAAAGGATGTTGAGTTTTGTTGAAGACGAATTTGCTTCGAACTTGTGGAATTTAGGTCCGAAGTTTTTGATAGTGAAGGTCCCCTAAAGTTGTCGGAGCTTAGAAGCTCCGGCACTGTCCATCACTGGAGCTTAGTAGCTCCGGCAATAGCCTCTATCAACACGTTGAGCGTCGGTAGTTAATACTCCAAGGTGTCGGAGCTTAGCAGCTCTGGCAATGACCTTTGCCACACTTGGTTTGTTGGCAACAGACTCCAGTGACGGGGTCTTCTCACCATCTTTTAGTCAACGCCGACGGTTGACACCCTGGTGGGAGTCGGAGCTTGGTTAGCTCCGGTTTTTCTCCATCAACGTAGGGTTCATTTTTCCTGCACACTTAAGCCAAGAAAAATAGTAAAATTCGTTCCTTGTCTATAACTTCGTCGCGGCTTACGGTTCTCAAGAAAATTTTAAGTTGAACACGATTTTTAATACGACTGGATGAATTGTCTTTTCTTTTAGATCCAATTGTCCATGGACCCACCTTACTTTGGCCTGCCGGGGTGTAGGTAGAGTTGCGTACTTAGGGTGCTTGACCAGGCTAAGTCGATAGCGCACTCCGACCCTAGAATGGCTTGGCGGCTTTCAGGCGAGTTGGCCACAGACGATATTTAAATCGAAAAAATCTGACAATTCAACTCGAATCGTATGTAAACCGGTCAAACTAGAACTTCTTAAGAATTGCACGTTTCTGTTATAGACAAGAAAGAAAAAAAAATAAAAATGTCGAGCCTATGCAAAAATGAATGCACGTGGAGTCTATTTCACATGAAGATGTCTTTCATTATAGGTCCGGGGTACA
Source organism: Tuctoria greenei (assembly GCA_036927565.1). Lineage (NCBI taxonomy): Eukaryota > Viridiplantae > Streptophyta > Magnoliopsida > Poales > Poaceae > Tuctoria > Tuctoria greenei. The sequence goes on along the minus strand of JAYESD010000007.1, from coordinate 110,135,563 downwards.
GGGGAAACAAGTACACTCTTAGGGTACGGAACCAGGCTAAGTGTGTTTGGTTTCTCGTTTGACCCAGGGTAGTTAGCCACACTTTTAGTCCGGAGACTGTGTCAAGTGTTGCATGAGCTTTTCAAACCTTTCAGGAAAGGTCCAGCTGCTCTCCCGGAGGAACTACCCGACTCTGTACAATGACTCTATAACATACATTTCAAGTTACTTAAGACTCACCTCCGTGGAATTAAGTGTAGAACTTACGGAGGTGCTCGATGTTCCAAGGATTTGGGAGAGGTGTCCCATCCTCGGTAGCCAAGCGAACGCTTCCGGGACGGGATACTTTGATCACTCGAAAGGGCCCTTCCCAGCCGGGGGAGAGTTTGTTTTGCCCTTCTCTGGATAGTATTCTCCGTAGCACCAGATCGCCTTCCTCGAGCTGTCGGTTGTGTACATGCCGCTGGTGATAGCGCCGTAGAGCTTGGCGATATCGGGCATTCCGAACAGCTGCTTGGCACCTTCCCTCCTCGAGGAGGTCTAGGTCTTCGCGCCGGAGCTGGTCCTGCGCGGCTTCGTCGAAGGTTCGGACTCGGAGGGAACCCAAGGTGATTTCCGGAGGAAGGATCGCTTCAGCTCCGTACACCAGAAAGAAGGGTGTTTCTCCGGTTGCCCGACTTGGAGAAGTCCTGTTGGCCCATAGAGTTGGCGGAAGCTCTTCGATCCAATTGGCTCCGTGCTTTTTCAAGCGCTCATAAGTGCGTGTTTTGAGTCCTTTAAGGATCTCTGCATTTGCTCTCTTGGCTTGTCCATTGCTGGCAGGATGAGCTACGGAAGCGTAGCAAACTTGTATGCCGAGGTCTTCGCAATATCCTTGAAATGCGGAGCTTGTGAATTGAGTCCCATTATCAGTGATGATTTTATTTGGGACTCCGAATCTGCTCACGATAGATTGTAGAAAATTGATTGCAGATTGTTTGTTGATCGTCACAACGGGAGTTGCTTCCGGCCACTTGGTGAACTTGTCGATGGCGACGTACAGGAACTTGTAACCTCCGACGGCTCTAGGGAAGGGTCCCAAGATGTCCATCCCCCACACAGCGAAAGGCCATGTGGGAGGTATCATTTGTAAGGACTGAGCAGGTGTATGAATTTGCTTTGCATGAAATTGGCATGCTTTGCATTTCTTCACCAGCTCAGTGGCATCCTGGAGCGCTGTAGGCCAGTAGAAGCCGTGCCGAAAGGCTTTTCCGACCAGCGTGCGGGAAGATGCGTGGTTCCCACACTCGCCTCCATGGATTTCTGCGAGGAGCTCGCAGCCTTCTTCCCTTGTGATGCACCGCATTAGGATGCCGTTGGCACCGCGCCAGTAGAGATCCCCTTCTACCAACGTGTATCTTTTAGCCAATCCGACTACCCAGTCAGCGGATACATCATCGTCAGGAAGGATGTTGTCTTTCAAGTAGCTCCGGATCTCCGAGATCCATGCATCGGAACTGACTTGAGCATTTGAGTCTTGCGTGCTGGGTTGCTCGGAGCTTCCAGCAGCACCTACGACCCTTGATGGCTGCCATGGTAACAGGGCCATCGGGACCGTCAGCTTCGGGATGCTGATCTCGCCCCCTTCATTCAGTTCGGCAGGCTGAACTGTGGGTTTTGACAACCTCCGGAAAAAGGTTCCATCAGGAGCCGGAGCTCCAGTTGACGCCTTGGTCGAGAGTTCGTCAGCTTCAGCGTTGTGAGCACGCTGAACATGGTGAAGGTCTAGGACTTCGAAGTCCTTCTGAAGCCTCTGGACTTCAAGGAGGTAAGCAGCCAGCTGGAGATTATTGCAGGAGCATTCACCCTTCACCTGCTTGATGACGAGTTGTGAATATCCTTTGACCAGCAATTGCTTGACACCGTATGATAGTGCCACCTTTAATCCATAGATGAGTGCTTCATACTCCGCCATGTTGTTGGTTGCCTTGAAGTCAAGGTGTACCATGTATTTCACCTTCTCCCCAGTTGGTGCGAGGAGAAGGATTCCAGCTCCGGCTCCCTGCTTCTGCATGGAGCCGTCGAAGTAAAAGGTCCAGTGAGGCTTAGTGAAGGTTGGAACTTGAGGTTCCGTCTTCTGCTCGCTGGGGCCCCCAGGGTTTAATGGAGAGGGAGTCCATTCTGCCACGAAGTCTGCCAACGTTGACTCTTGATTGCTTGTCTCGGAATGAATTCAAGATCGAATTCAGCCAACTCCGCTGCCCACTTTGCAATATTCCCAGTTGAATTGGGATTATGCAGGATCGCTCGAAGTGGATATGAGGTCACCACCGAGACTTTGTGAGCTTGGAAATAGTGTCGAAGCTTCCTTGAGGCAATAAGAACCGCATAAAGCAGTTTATGCACCTCTAGGTATCGAGTCTTGGCATCATGTAACACTTCACTGATGAAGTATACCGGGCGTTGAATGGTCCGGACCCTCCCGGAGGGGTCCGGAGCTTCCTCTTCATTGATCCGGACCCTCTCGGAGGGGTCCAGACTCTCTTCGGGAACCTCCGGGTTCTGGGTGGAGGAACCCGGAGCTTCTCCAGAAATGACCTGGACCCTCTTAGAGGGGTCCGGGTCCTCTGAAGTGGCTTCTTGTGGGTTTGAGTCTGGGAGCTAGGACCCAGACCCGCTTTCAGGGACCTCCGGACCCTCCCGAAGGGGTCTGGATTCCTGAGTATTGGGTAGTTCCGGTCTCTCCGCAACCAGAACCATACTGACGACTTCGTCAGTAGCTGAAATGTAAAGCAATAAAGGCTCACCAGGGTTCGGAGCTACCAGGACTGGTAGGGTGGTGAGGAACTGTTTCAGCTCCTGGAATGCCTTCTCTGCTTCTTCAGACCATTGGAATGGTCCAGACTTCCTCAGTAACTTGAAGAAGGGAAGTGCTCTTTCCGCCAGTCTTGAAATGAACCGGCTGAGGGCTGCTAGACATCCAGTTAATTTTTGGACGTCTTTGATGCGGGTTGGTGGCCGCATGTCTTCAATGGCTTTTATCTTCGCCGGATTAGCCTCTATGCCCCGGTGACTTACCAGGAAACCAAGAAGCTTTCCGGAACTAACCCCGAAGACGCACTTGTCCGGGTTTAGCTTCGTGCGGGTGGCCCGCAGCTTGTCAAAGACAGCCTGCAAGGTGTCCAAGAGGGACTCCTTGTTCTTGACTTTGACCACGATGTCATCGACGTACACTTCCACTATGTCTCTGATGAGTTCTTCGAAAGTTTTGTACATAGCTCGTACAAAAGTTGAAGCTGCATTCTTGAGACCAAACGGCATGGCTGTGTAACAATACAATCCATCCACTGTGATGAATGAAGTATGCTCTTCATCCTCCCTAGACATCCTGATTTGATGATATCCAGAATATGCGTCTAGAAAACACAGTAACTCGCACCCGGAGGTGGAATCCACTATCTGATCTATTCTAGGTAGTGGGAATGGATCTTTTGGACATGCCTTATTCAGTGTGGTGTAGTCGATGCACATCCGAAGTTTCCTGCCGGCCTTGGGCACAACGACTGGGTTCGCCAGCCATTTTGGATGGAAGACTTCTCGGATAAATCCGGCTTCGAGCAACTTCTTCACTTCTTGTCGGATGAAGTTCTGTCGCTCTACAGATTGCTTCCAAGGTTTCTGATGCACAGACCGAGCATCGGGGTAAATCTTCAGATTGTGCTCAATCACTTCCCTGGGGATCCCAGGCATTTGTGACGGTTGCCAAGAAAATACGTCAACGTTAGCCCGGAGGAAAGTGATGAGCGCGAGTTCCTATTTGTCATTCAACCCACCCGATATGCGGGTGGTTTGAGTGACATCGGAACCAATTTGGACGACTTTGACGGGGATGTCGGTGTCACCGCTTGGCTGCACACGGGGAGCAGAGGTTGAGCCTCGTTGCCGAATGCTCGGAGGTTTCGGAGCTTGCCCCTGTCTGGAGTCCTCCTCTTGCGCAGTGGTGAGTGCATGGAGCTCCTCCAGAGCAGTTACTCCGGCGGTGCGATCTCCACGAATCCGGAGAACGCCTGCTGGTGTTGGCATCTTCAACACCAAGTATCCATAATGAGCAGCTGCCATAAATTTGTATAGGGCAGGTCTACCCAAGATGGCGTTGAATGGTAAGTTGATCTGAGCGACGTCGAAGACCAACTTCTCGGTGCGGTACTTCTCCCGTGTCCCGAAGGTAACGGGGAGAATTATAGCTCCGAGTGGGGTAATGGCCCCCGAACCTACTCCGGAGAATGGTCGAGAGGGCTGAAGATCCGAAGGTCGAAGCTGAAGTCTGGTAAAAGCTTCAAAGCTTATAAGGTTCAGCCCCGAACCTCCATCCACCATAACATGATGGAGCTGGATGTTGTTGATGGTGGGAGATACCATCAAGGGTAATTGGCCAGCTCCGACCATGCTTCGAGGACAGTCCGAAGCATCAAAAGTGATGGGTGTGTCCATCCACTTTTGATGTGGCTCCGGTCTAGCTGTAGGAGCTACAGCAGCCATATCCCGCCGCATAGTCTTGATGACACGGCGAGAAGTGATGTCCCATGATCCACCAAAGATGGTGTTCATGGTTTTCCGATGCTCGTTGTCGGAAACGTCGGAGTCATCGTCGACGGAGGTGTAAACGGCTTTCAGGACCTTTTTGGGGTCCTGAAACCCTAACTCCTCTTCAGCTGGAGCTTCGTCAACCTTCTGTTTTCCCTCCCTCTGTCGGAAAGGAGACCCTTCCCGGCGCTTGTTATAGCGCTCGGCAAGGTTTTGGACCTCCCGGCAGTCTTCCAGCCTGTGGCTGCCCGTTTTGTGAATGAGGCACCACATTTTGGATTTGCCGCCGTCTTCGGAAGACGGTCGAGGTCGCTTCTCGGGGCGTGGCCCCCGGCCACCAGGAGTTGCAGTGGCTGCAACGTTGGATGTGCCGGCCGACGGCTTCTTCTTGCCGTTGGTCTTCTTTTTCTTCTTGCCACTCCTGGAGGTAGCGGCTTCTTCTTTGGAGGATTTTTTGTGATCCTCCAAGGCTGGTTTGGAGTGCATTTCACGGCCCTCTGCGGCTCTGGCACATTTGTCTGCCAAGCTGAAGAGCTCCGTGACGCTGGTGATCTCTTTGATCGCCAGCTTCTCCAACATCTTCTTGTCTCGTACACCCTGTCTGAATGCCACAATGACAGAAGCGCTTGAGATAGAAGGGATTGTGTTGCGTACCTGAGAGAACCTCTGGATGAATGACCGCAAAGATTCTCCCCCTTTTTGCACGACCGCAAAAAGGTCTAGTTCAGTGCCCGGTCGGGTGTATGAACTCCCGAAGTTGGCAGTGAACTGACGGCACAGCTCCTCCCAACTGTCAATAGAGTTGGGTGGAAGGCTCATAAACCAGGACCTGGCGGTCCCAGTTAAGGCCACTGGAAAGTAGTTGGCCATTACGGCCTCGTTTCCTCCAGCTTCTAAGATTGCAGTGGAGTATATCTGCAGAAATTCTACGGGGTTGACAGTCCCGTCGAATTTTTCCGGCAAGTGTGGCCGGAACTTCTGTGGCCATCTAACCATGCGCAGGTGCATGGCTAGGGCGGAACAGCCTCCTCCTACTCCATCCAGAGTAGAAAGGTCTTGAGCATCCCGTCTTTCTCGAGCTCGCTCGATATGGACACGACCATCCTGTTGGCGGTATCGGCGATCAAGCTCCGCCCGGAGATCATGTGTCGAAAGCCGAGATACCGTATGGGTGCGTCGTGCCCCAGAGGGCAACGACGTCACTTGCTGTGACGCAGCTCGTCTTCGGTTGTTGGAGATATGCGGACCAAGTCTTCCAGACAACGTCCGTCGCTGCGACGGGGCTCGTCCTGAAGGAGGAGGACCCTGGTTGTTGAGGCGTTCGGTCGCTGCTGCGACCAAATGCTCAACATCAGCCCTCCATTGCTCCATGGCATCTTGAGATGCATCCGGAGGTGGTGGTCGCTGGAGAAGAGCACGCGCTGCATGGAGCGCGTGTTCTGGGTTGTCATGACTTGCCGGCGCAGTATGTGACGCCGGCGCACCATCATGTTGCCCGGCACGTTTTGCCGGAGAAGATGGTGGTGGTGGGAGTGTGACTCCTGCTGGTGCTGAGGCTCCTGCTGGTGGCTGCATGTTGGAGGGATTGCCCCCGACAGCCTGAGCAGCAGGTTGCCCATTGGATGATCCAGCCGCAGAATTCACCATTCTTGAAAATCTCAGGCACCCCCTACCTGGCGCGCCAACTGTCGACTGTTGGAGTCGGCAGTTCTCCTGACACTACTAAAGTGTTGAAGGAGTTTGTAGTTCGGTGTGGGCGCGCGGAGACTCAAGAAGGTGAATCACGATTGGACACGAGAGACTTAGTGGTTTACGTGGTTCGGGCCGCCTGAGCGTAATACCCTACTCCACGGGTGTGTGGTGTTGTATTAGTTTATGTATGAAAGCTCACGTCAATGCGTGTGTGCCTGAGAGCGTTCCCCTCCCTCCTCCGTGTATCGTCGGTCTGTCCTTTTATAGTACAAGGACAAACCGTTACAAGTTAGCCTGGCCCGACATGTGGCCCCGGCGGTTACTAGTATTGATACACGATTAATTGTTGTTAATAACCCTGTAACGGGCTCCGACAGTGCCGTTACAGGTGTTAAGATTGTCCGATTAATTGTCATTAACATTGAATTAATGACAATTAATCGGGTCTTGAAGTCTGCGGCTATCCTTTGAAGATCCGGAGTCGTTACAATGTCTTCCGGAGGTTTGAGGCGGCCAGCTCCGACGTTTGGACACGTGGCAGCTCCGGAGCTTGCTTGTGGGAAACGGGAAGCTCCGGGGTGGCCTGGCACGTGTCAGGTCCGGAGCTTCTCTCGATCAGGGGTTAAGTCCGGAGGTGCCGTTTCGGTACCTAGCCCGGAGCTTCACCCTTGTGGGTAGTAGCTCCGGTCTGGCAGTACACGTGGCAACCTAGGGGTTAACCATGTTGGAGAAACAGGTCCGGTTATGTCTGACAAGTGGGCCTCCGAGGGTCTTCAATTTGAGTAGACGTCCTTCCCTTGAGATCTTTGTAACCTCAGGGGGTGTATGGTTTTTAGGGTACCGACAGGAGTGAAGATGAAAAGAAGTACTGGAAGATAGGGTAAGAGCTCTCGAAAAGGGAAGCTGACGTTGCCACCAGGGAAGGGAAGGTGAAAGGTAGGGATAAGGTCTTGGCGGAGAGGCAGAACCGCATCCACCTCCGGGAGACGGAGCTGTCTGACCGTGAAAAGCAAGTTGCTGAGAGTATGCAACAACATGCTAAATTGGTCAAGAACCTCACCCGGGAGGGTTCGGAGCTTGAGGCCGCTCGGAAGTCGCTGGAGGAGCTGCGGAACTTGAAGGAGACTGAGTCCATCGAAGTATGGGACTTCTTGGGGCGAGCCAATGATGCGCTGACGCCACTAGGGTTCAATCCTGTACGTCCGGACAACCTGGGCTGTACTTGGACCGAGCGCTAGTGGCCCTCAATGCTACTGGCGGCAAGCTCAACGCGATGGGAGATGTCATCGAGAATCAGCTGGAGACAGAGGGGAAGTCTCTGGCTACGAACGTGGCAGAATATGTGCTGTCATGCTACGTAAGCAGAGGCCCCCAATTCTCCCTGGACCCGGTGCTTGAAGGTCCCATTGCCAAAGAGGAAGATGTCGCCAATGCCAGTGTCCAAGAGATTGCTAGGGAGGTTGCCTCATTCTTCCGTAGGACTTAGATCCTCCAGTAGCTAGGACTTTTTCCCTTTGCTTTTCACTGTAATCCCAATTTTGTAATCCAGTGCTTCAAATTAATGAAATTCATTTTGCCCATGAACTTCACTTTATTCATGAACTTCACTTTATTTTTGTCTTCAATATAATGTGCTCTGTCTTGTTGGCCCCCTGGTATATGTGTACAACTGGAATGTGTACATATACCAAAGGTTTTGACAGATATTGATGACTTGAACACTTCGTACTTTTAGACTTGAGGTCCGGAGTCTTCGTTTCTGAGGCGTCGATAGCAGGCCCCCTGGGATTGGCGGAGCTTGGTAGCTCCGACAGTACCCAATATCAACATATACAACATTGACGATAGGAGCTTGGTGGCTCCTGAAGTCGTCACACGAATAGTTGAATTTAGGCTTCCCAGTTGTTGTTGGAGCTTAAAATTTCTATTTTTCCTGCACATTAAATACAAAGAAAAAGTAAAATTCGTCCTCTTGTCTATAAATCATTTGTGTCTTATTGTTCTTATTTCAGTTTTACCCCCAAAGCAATTCGATATGGCAGCGAGTATATTGATGTAACATTTCCGGACCCATATGCTTTTTTAGTACTCACCCTACTGAGGCGTGCCGGAGTGTAGGTAGAGTGGCGTACTTAGGGTGCAGGACCAGGCTAAGTCGATAGCACACTCCGGACCTATGTTGGCTTGGCATTCAGGCAAGTAGACTATACAACATGCTAAGACCCAAAGAGATTAACAATATAGCTTGTAACACATATGATTAATTTGGGTAAAAACTAAAAAAGAATTGCATAACTTCATTATAGACAAGAAGGTTAAAAGCGATAAATTGATAGATCAAGCCTTGTACAAAAATAAATACACGTGGAGTCTGTTCTCACAAAAGGACGTCTTTCATTATAAGTCTAGTTTACAGGGGAGATAAGAACACACTTAGGGTGTAGGACCAAGCTAAGTGCGCTATACATCTTGTACTGACCCAGGGTAGGTAGTTACACTTTTAGTGCAGTGACTGTTTGAACTGTACTTAAACTTTCGGGACCCTCCTGGAGGGGTCCGAATGTTCTCCCGGAGGACCTACTCCTGTCTGTTTATCGACTCTACAAGATACATCATGTGTAATTACAGACTCACCTCTGTGATTCTAAGTATAAAACTTACAGAGGTGCTCGATGTTCCAAGAATTAGGAAGTGGAGTCCCATCCTAAGTTGCCAAGCAAACGCATCCAGGTCGGGATACTTTGATCACTCGAAATGGACCTTCCCAGCTGGGGGAAAGTTTGTTCATTCCTTCATGAGTTAGTATCTTTCGAAGCAACAAATCGCCTTCCTTGAGTTGTCGGTTGCGCACATGCCTTTGATGATAGTGCCAGAGCGCTTGGTGGTAACGTGCATTCTGGACAGCTGCTCGACACCTTCCCTCGTCGACGAGGTCAAGGTCTTCACGCTGGAGCTGGTCCTGCGTGGCTTCGTCGAAGGTCCGGACACGTAGGTACCCCAAGGTGATTTTCAGAGGAAGGACTACTTCAGCTCCGTACACAAGGAAGAATGGAGTTTCCCCAGTTGACCGGTTAGGTGTTGTCCTGTTCGCCCATAGTGTGGATGGAAGCTCCTCAATCCAGTTAGCTTCGTGCTTTTTCAAGCGCTCATATGTGCTAGTCTTGAGTCCATTTAAGATTTCTGCATTTGCTCTATCGGCTTGGCCATTGCTTGCTGGATGAGCTACTGAGGCGTAGCTAAGTTGAATGCCGAGGTCTTCGCAATATTCTTGGAATGCAGCACTTGTGAATTGAGTTCCGTTGTGAGTTATGACTTTTTGAACTCCAAATCTGCATATAATGGAGTTCAAGAACTTGATTGCTGATTGCTTATTGATTGTTACAACTGGAGTTGCTTCCGGCCACTTGGTGAACTTGTCGATGGCGACATACAGGAACCTGTAACCTCCAACGGCTTTTGGGAAAGGTCCCAAGATGTCCATGCCCCACACAACGAGTGGCCATGTAGGAGGTATCATTTGTAGTGATTGAGCCGGTGTGTGAATCTGTTTTGCGTGGAACTGACACACTTCACATTTTTTCACTAGCTCAACCGCATCCTGAAGTGTTGTAGGCCAGTAAAAGCCATGTCGGAAGGCTTTACCAACCAACGTGCGAGAAGAAGCATGGTTCCTGCACTCGCCTCCATGGATCTCTGCGAGGAGCTCGCGACCTTCTTCCCTTGCACTGCATCGCATTAGGATGCCATTGGCACCGCGTCGGTAGAGATCCCCTTCTACCAATGTGTATCTTTTAGCCAATCTGACAATCCAGTCAGCGGATACACTGTCTTCAAGAAGGATGCTGTCTTTCAAGTAGCTCCAGATCTCCGAGATCCATGCATCGGAGCTAACTTGAGTTTCTGAGTCTTGCGTACTAGGTTGCTCGGAGCTTTCTACAACACCTACGACCCTTGGTGGACGCCATGGTAGCAGGGCCACCAGGACTGCCAGCTTCGAGATGCTGGTCTTGCCCCCTTCGCTCAGTTCGGCAGGATAAGCTGTTGATTTTGACAACCTTCGGACGAAGATTCCGTCAGGAGCCGGAGCTCTGGTTGAGGGTTTCGTTGAGAGTTTGTCGGCTTCAGCGTTTTGGAGATGTTGAACATGATGGAGATCCAGGACTTCAAAGCCCTTCTGAAGTCTCTGGACTTCAAGGAGATAAGTAGCTAGTTAAGAATTGTTGCATGAACATTCACCTTTGACTTGTTTTATGATGAGTTGTGAATCTCCCTTCAACAACAGCCATTTTACACCATAAGATAGTGCCACCTTGAGTCCATAAATGAGAGCTTCATACTCCGCCATGTTGTTGGTTGCCTTGAAATCAAGGTGTACCATGTACTTGACCTTCTCCCCAGTCGAAGTAGAGGGTCCAGTGAGGCTCGGTGAATACCGGAACTTTGAGTTCTGGTTTCTGCTCACTATGGCCCCCAGGGTTTGATGGAGATGGGGTCCACTCCGCCACAAAGTCAGCCAAGGCTTGACTTTTGATTGCTTGTCTTGACACAAATTCTAGATCAAATTCGGCCAGTTCTGCTACCCACTTTGCAATGTTTCCAGTAGAATTAGGGTTATGCAAAATAGCACGCAGTGGAAAAGAAGTTACCAGTGATATTTTGTGGGCTTGGAAGTAGTGACAAAGCTTCCTTGAGGCAATAAGAACTGCGTAAAGCACTTTATGCACCTCAATTTATTGTGTCTTAGCGTCGTGGAGTACTTCACTGATGAAGTACACGGGGCGTTGGATGGTCCGGACCCTATCAGAAGGACCCGGAGCTTCTTCTCCATCGACCTGGACCCTGTTGGAGGGTTCTGAACCTTCAGGCTGTGCTTCTTGGACCCTCCCGGAGGGGTCCAAAACTCCTTGTTCGACCTGGACCTCATTAGGAAGATCATCTTGGTCAGCCATGTGAACCTCCTCAGACGAATGAGATTGATCTCCTAGCATTTTGTTTTGAGGTTCCGTGTCTAGGAGCTAGGACCCGATCACGTCTTCAGGCGATTCTGGACCCTCCCGGAGGGGTCTGGACTCCTGGATTGGATGTGGCTCCAGTCTTTCCGCAACTAGAACCATACTCACAACTTCGGTGGTTGCCGAAATGTAAAGCAGTAAAGGCTCACTAGGATTAGGAGCTACCAATATTGGTAGTGTGGTGAGGAGTTGTTTCAGCTCTTGAAACGCCTTTTCTGCTTCTTCAGACAAATGAAATGGTCCGAACTTCCTCAAGAGTTTGAAGAAGGGTAGCGCCCGTTCTGCTAGTCTTGAGATAAACCGGCTGAACGCAGCTAGGCATCCAGTTAGCTTCTGGACATCTTTAATGCAGGCTGGGGGCCGCATATCTTCTATGGCCTTGATCTTCACCGTATTTGCTTCAATTCCTCGGTGAGTCACCAAGAACCCCAGAAGCTTCCCGGAGCTAACCCCGAAGACACACTTGTCTAGGTTCAGCTTGGTGCGCGTGGTGCGCAGCTTGTCAAAGACGGCTTGTAAGTTGTCAAGGAGTGACTCCTTATTTTTGATCTTCACAACGATGTCATTGACATACACCTCCACCAAGTCTCTAATTAGCTCTCCAAATGTTTTGTACATAGCTCGCACAAATGTTGAAGCAACATTTTTAAGACCGAATGGCATGGCAGTATAACAGTACAACCCATCTACTGTTATGAAGGCAATATGCTCTTCATCTTCCTTAGCCATTTGGATTTGATGATATCCTGAATATACATCTAAGAAACACAATAGCTCACACCCGGAGGTGGAGTCCACTATCTGATCTATTCTAGGTAGTAGAAATGGATCCTTTGGACATGCCTTATTTAAGGTGGTGTAGTCAATACACATCCGAAGCTTCCCACCGGCCTTGGGTACAACAACTGGGTTTGCCAGCCATTTAGGATGGAATACTTCCCGGATGAATCCAGCTTCGAGCAACTTCGTGATTTCCTATCGGATGAAGTTTTGTCGCTCGATTGATTGCTTCCGGGGCTTCTGGTGTACAGGTCGTGCGTCTGGATATATCTTCAGATTGTGCTCAATCACCTCCCTAGGGATCCCAGGCATTTGTGACAGTTTCCAGACGAACACGTCAACATTAGACCGAAAGAAAGTGATGAACACGAGTTCCTATTTGTTGTTCAGACCTCCCGATATACGGGTAGTCTGAGCAGCATCGGAACTAATTTGGACGACCTTGACGGAAACATCGGCGTCTCCGCTTGGTTGCACACGAGGTGCGGAGGTAGAGCCTTTATGATGAATGCTCGGAGGATTCGGAGCTGGCTCCTTTCTAGATGCTTCCTCTTGCGCTGTGGTAAGCTCATAGAGTTCTTCTAGAGCTGTAACTCTTGCAGTGTGATCTCCGCGGATCCGGAGAACACCCGTAGGTGTTGGCATCTTCAACACAAAGTAGGCATAATGAGTTGCGGCCATGAACTTTTATAATGCTGGCCTGCCTAGAATGGCATTGAACGGCAGACTGATCTGCGCAGCGTCGAAGACCAATTTCTCAGTTATGTAGTTCTCTCAGGTCCTGAAGGTCACTGGGAGTGTGATGGAACCAAGAGGAGTAATGGTTCCCCGACCTACTCCCGAGAAAGGTCAAGATGGGCAAAGGTCCGAAGGTTGGAGCTGAAGCTTAACGAAAGCTTTGAAGCTTATGAGGTTTAGCCCAGAACCTCCATCCACCATTACATGGTGGATTTGAATATTGTTAATGGTGGGTGACACCATCAACGGGAGTTGGCCAGCCCCGATCATGTTTTGGGGGCAGTCCGAAGCATCAAAAATGATGGGTGTATCCATCCACTTCCGATGTGGCTCTGCCTTAGTAGTGGGAGCTACAACGGCCATGTCCTGCCGCATTGTCTTGAGGATGCAGCGAGAGGTGATGTCCCAAGAACCACCATAGATGGTGTTCAGGGTCTTTCGACGCTCGTTGTCAGAGACATCAGAGTCGTCGTCGATAGTGTTGTAAACGGCTTTCAAGAACTTTTTGGAGTCCTGGAAACCTAGCTCCTCTTTGGCCGAAGCTTTGTCAACTTTTTGTTTTCCTTCCCTTTGACAGAAAGGAGTTTCTTCCCGACGCTTGTTATAGCGCTCGGCAAGGTTCTGGACCTCAAGACACTCTTTCAAGCTGTGTCGGTTCGTCTTGTGAATCAGACACCATGCTTTGAAACTGTTGTCGTCTTCTGATGAAGGTCGAGGCCGCTTCTAGAGGAGTGACCCACCGACTTCCAGGGGCTGTAGCAGCAGCAGCGGCTGGTGCGCCGGCCGACGGCTTCTTTTTGCCGTTGGGCTTCTTTTTCTTCTTGCCACTACCGGAGTTAGCGCCTTCATTTTTGGAGGACTTCTGTTTGGCCTCCGGAGCTGGCTTAGAATGCATTTCACGGCCCTCCGCAGCTCTAGCACATTTGTCGGCTAGGCTGAAGAGTTCTGTGACGCTGGTAACTTCTTTAATAGCTAGCTTCTCCAACATGTTCTTATCTCGAACACCCTGTCTGAATGCAATGATAATAGAGGAGCTCGAGATTGAAGGAATAGTATTCCGTACCTGAGAAAACCGCTGGATGAAGGATCACAGTGATTCCCCCGATGTCTGTTTTACAGTGAAAAGATCTAATTCAGTGCCATGCCGGGTGTAAGAACTCCTGAAGTTGGCATTGAACTGCTGCCATAGCTCCGCCCAACTATTAATGGATTCGGGTGGAAGACTCATGAACTAGGACCTTGCGGTCCCAGTTAAAGCCACCGGGAAGTAATTGGCCATCACAGCCTCATCACCCCCCGTTGCTAGTATGGCAGTGGAGTAGATTTGAAGGAATTCGGCGGAGTTGACAATCCTGTCGAATTTTTCCGACAAGTGAGGTCGGAACTTCTGTGGCCATCTGACCATGCGCAAATGCATGGCCAGGGCAGAACAGCCTCCTCCTACTCCTTGAGGAGCAGGGTTGTCCCGAGCCTCTCGCCTCTCATGAGCACACTCGATATGGACACAGCCGTCCTGCTGCCGGTAACGGCGATCCAGTCCGACCGCAAATCATGAGTCGGAATCCTGGTGATGGTATGGGTGAGTCGTGCCCTAGGAGGCAGCGAAGTCACCTGCTGGGAGGCAGCATGTCTCCTTTGTTGCAAGACTTGTGGACCAAGTCGGTCGGACAAGGTACGTCATTGTGATGGTGCTCGCCCCGAAGGGGGAGGACCTTGATTACTGATGCGTGCAGCCGCAGCTGCGACCAGATGGTCAACATCAGCTCTCCACTGCTCCATAGCACCCTGGGGTGCACCTGGAGGCGGTGGGTGTTGTAGGAGAGCTCGCGCAGCAATGAGCGCGTGCTCAGGGTTGTTGTTTGTCGATACAATGATTGACATAGATGTCCCATCTTGTTGACCAGCATTGTTTGCCGGAACAGATGGTGGTTGTGGTGCCATAGCGCCTGCTGGAACAATGGCACCTGCTGGTTGTTGGACTTTGGAGGGATTGCCTCCAGCAGATTGTCCAGCGTGGTTGCCATTGGAAGATCCAGCAGCTGAATTTGCCATCTTGTGATCTCGAGACTGTCCCCCTACCTGGCACGCCAGATGTCAAAGTGTTTGATACGACACTTCCCCCAGACCTACTAAGAAGCAGCCCGCGGAGGTTCTTTTATGGTTGGGGTACGCAGAGATCAAGATCAAGATGATGACACCAGAGATTTACGTGGTTCGGGCCGCCTGAGCGTAACATCCTACTCCATGGGGTTTGTGTTGTTGTATTGTGAGTGTTTGTTCGCTAGTATGCGGGTCAACTCAAATGAGATGTGTTCAGATGTCCTTGGATATGTGCGGTACAACCCTTTTATAGTTCGAAGGACTGACCGTTACAAATCTTGCCTGGCCCGACATGTCACCCTGGCGTATTTAATAGACTAATACACTGTCTAAAGGGTATTAAGCATGATTAACAGTGTTATAACGTTCCTTAATGGCTGCGTTACCCCTATTAACAGTGCTCTGCTCATGTGTCGTTAATACAGCATTAACGACACGCAATTACATCTTGTAACTGCCACTTTAACTATGCTTGATTGTTCGTACTGAAGGAGATCTGCCAGTGTAAACGTCGTTGAAGGTCCGGAGGCTTCACACGTGGAAGCTTCAGAGCTTTCCCTTACATGACGTTAGGTCCGGGGCTACTGTACACATGTCGACATCGGAGCTCCTCTCTGCTGGGGGTTAGCTCCGGGGCTGTTGTACATGTGTCGGCACCGAAGCTTTCCTTCGTTGGGAGCTTAGTTCTGGTTTTCCTTTACACATGTTGACCCAGGAGCTACCCATATGAGGGGAGCGGGTCTGGTGCAATGTGACATGTGGGGCCCGAGGAGACCCTCAACTCTGGCAGGTAGAACTCCCTTGTACTCTTCACGGTACTAAGGGGTACCTGGTACGCAGGGTACCGACTAAATGTGGCCTAGAGGGGGGGGGGGTGAATAGGCCTTTTTGAAATTTGTCGGAACCTGCAACACTTAATCACCAGATCAAAACTTGAGATATCGGACTAGTCCGGTAAAGTGCGGACTAGTCTGGTGTGTACGGACTAGGTTGATCAAGTTTGATTTATTAAGTTTGATTGTAGGGTGTAGCAGCGGAAATATAATTGTAATTTATGTTTTGCAAGATTATCTACTAGGGTATATCACAAGTCAATCTTAAATTTGATAATTCAACGTAAAGTGAGCAAGATTAATTGAAACCCAAGATTGATATGATGTAAAGAACGATGAACACAAAGCAAAAAAACAAGAGATTTATCCTGTTGTTCGGCTCCCACAGAGGCAACCTACATCCACGTTGAGGAGTCCACAAAAGGACCAGGTCTTCCAACCCTACCCTCGTCGGATCGCCACCAAGGCCAATCTTCTTCCACTTATCACAAAGGGGTGAATAACCGAATTCAAAGGGGCATTCTCACACGTTGAGGGCTCCCCTAGATTACAACACGAAATACCACCAAGAACATACTCAAAAGATTACAATGAAATCATAGGAGTGTGTTAGAGAATCAAACCAAAAGCTCAATGAGTGTTGAATGTGTCTCTCCAATGATCTAGAGTGTATCCTCAAAGGATTGATCTTTGTTGCACTTAATTTCGTGGAGAGATGTGTTTTTGGGGCCCTTGGGAGGTGTGACGGCGCTAGGGTTCGAGAGGGTTTAAAGTTGGGTCGTGCACCTCTATTTATATGGCTTTTCTAAAAGTGACCGTTAGGGTTTAGAAAGATCGTACTAGTCCGTGGTGGACACCGGACTAGTCCGTGGTGGACACCGGACTAGTCCAGTGTGCTGTGTGTAGCAAACCCTAAGTGTCCCAAAATATCGGACTAGTCCGGCTAGGAGCATACTTGTCTGATTGTTTCTGGAAATCTTCGAACTAGTCCGATGGACATCGGACTTGTCCGAACAGTGAAACCCTAAGTGGTTATGGGAACAAGACCGCACTTGGAGGACTTGTCCGATTTAGGTCAGAGAGTTTTTCGGACTAGTCCGTGCTAATATCGGACTTGTCTGATTTAGATCAGAATAAATATTGGACTAGTCCGGTGGTGATCGGATTTGTCCAATTTTGTGTGACTTGTGAAGTGTTTTGAGGACTAGTCCGCACTGGGGAGGACTAGTCCGATTCTAGTCAGAGAGATATCGGACTAGTCCGATGGATATCGGACTTGTCCGATCTTGTGCAGAAGGGATATCGGACTAGTCCGGTGACATTCGGACTAGTCCGGTCCTGTATAAATTTGTGCAATGTGTGTGGTTAATTTTGATTGAGCTCTTAGGGTGTGTTTCCTTAACACACTCCATACACAATGATCTACTATTCTTCTTCCTTGAGCTCATTTCCACTTTGCTCCTCATTCTCCCTTCTTTTTGGCGATTTGCTTATTTTGTTATTAAAACCTGTGCTCATCTCAACAAAGAGGTTAGGATCTCATTTGCTTGTCATAAATCATCCAAAACCCACAAGGGATTCCTAGATGCACTTTCAGTCTCCCCCTTTTTGGTGATTGATGACAACCAATTGAGATTTCACAAAATGTGATAAAAATTGAGATTTTCATAAAGCATGCACATATGAGTCTAAAATACATCAAGCAATGAAAACACAATCCATATGTGCATTCTTTATGGTGGGATGCATAACTAAGTATATTGAAACAATGAGAATGACATAGTTGACATTAATCAACCAAAACCAAGCATATATGTCATTCTAGGAGCAACAACACAGATTTCAACGATTACTTCTCAAGTAGATCAAAATAATGCATCACAGGACCATAATTAACTTAAGAACATAGTTAAAGCTTTACAACCCACAAAATAGTCAAAAAGCATAAAAGAGAGCTCTCTCCTCGCATCCTACAGCTAAGACTAAGACTCCCCCTCAATCTCTCCCCCTTTGGCATCAAGGCACCAAAAAGAAGAGGAGGGACCTAAAGTCTTCACTCCTCGCTGTTGGTCCTCTCATCGTCTTCATCGTCGTCTTCGGGCTGATGAGGAGGAGGAGGAGGTGCGGAGCCACTCAAGCCCCCAATGCTAAAGTAGGCAAGCTCGAAGGGGGTCAAGGGCCCGAGCTCGGTGAAGTCTAAATCAGAATTATCAGAGATCACAAGTGATCCAATGGGATCAATGTCTAACTTCTGGCAAATTTGCTTCACATTGGCCTTCACATACTTCATGTCTTCCTTTCTTCTCTTGTTAATCTTATGGACCTTCACTTCGACCTTTTTGCAGGAAGCAAATATTGCAGCCAAGTACTTGAAGATCCCACTTGCAGATCCTCTTTGAGGAGCTGCCCTAGTAGCAGGGGTAGCCCTTGCATCTTCATTTCTTCTCGCCAGAGCCTCAGGACTGGAGGCCGAAGAGGGAGCAGCCTTGATGCTTGGCTTCTGAGACATCTGAGGCCTCAAAGGTAGGTGCTCCACATCTTTCACAAACTCTATGCCTGTGACTTTATTAATCATAAACATAAGATAGGGAGCATAGCCACATGACCTGTTGGGCGTGCAAGATATGTTGACCATGTCATTCCAAATATAATCCACCACATCAAACTGACGGTCCTTCTTATGACCCTCATCAGGGTCCAGAGATAACCCCGCACACTCCCAGCATCTCCATCCTTGGGAGCAATAGTCTTCCTCAAGACTCTGTTCAGAACCACAAATAAAGGCTTCATGTTCTTTGGGGAGGGGGGGGTTGAACTTGGAGTTTGGCTCATATAGGAACTTCATCCTATCCTTCTCAATGACACCTATGTTGTGGATGATCAAGCAGTCAGGTCTTAAAGGTGTCAAGATGAAGCAGGCTTGCAAAATCTTCTTGAGTTATATTGTACTTGGATCCGTGAAACATCCAAGTAACACTCTCTTCATCTTCACTCGAGAAGTGGCATGTCGCAGAGAATTGCGCAATGACCTCGTCATTCCAATTGTTTCTGAAGGCAAAGAGGTCCTTCAGTCCATGTCTCTCAATTGCTTCCACCACTTCAATGAACGGGGAGCATCCCTTTTTCTCAAAATGTGCCCAATCAATCCATTAGTCTGCGCACTACCGGTGTCTTCATTGGGAGATACACAGATTTGTAGAAATCTGCATAGAAATTGCTCTAAAATCTGACATCGGCAGCTTGCTTCGGATGGCCATACCAATCAATGCTCCTGAACTTCGCCACCGAGTCATTGCCCTTCCCATTGAATTTCTCTTCAGTGGGGTCCCGGACCCCTTCCCTCGGAGCATGCAGCTTCAACGGGCCAATTGGACCCGTTGCTATTCCTTTTCCTTTGCCCTTGCCCTTGGCTAGGTGGGCACTTGCCGAGCTAGGGCCACCACCAGTGGTAGCCCTAGAAGCTGGCACCTTGGAGGCCGACTTCTTCGCTAGCACTTTCCTCCGAGCCGGTGGAGGAGACGGAGCTGGCTCGGAAGGACGCTCTTGGTGTTTCTTGCCAAGGCTCCTCAAGGGCCGAGGTGCCACCTCGTGGTCCATCTCGGCCTTGAAATCGGAAATCTCATCATTTGTGCTCGACATATCTGAGGATGAATTGTGTAAGGCATGAATGAGAATTGATGATTCAATGCATGGGTGAGAAAGAATAACAAGGAATTGCATTGAGGAATTGGCGGGTTAGGTTTTGAGTTCAGAAAAATTGGACTTGTCCGGTGTACAGGCACGGACTAGTCCGGGGGACCGGACTTGTCTGTGCATGGACTGGACTAGTCCGATATTCATCCTCAAAAACCTAGGAAACTAGACAAATGGTGATTCCTAATGCACAACTAGCTTAGCATAAATGTAACACATCAAGGAGGCATGTATATAGTGAAAGATGCTAGGCTATTCGATCAACAATGAAAAAAATCGAGATTTCTAGGGTTTGGATGAAAATTACTGAAGAAATTGATTGATTCTCGAAGAAGGAGGTGTTGAAGTCCGGACTTGTCCGAGAACTTCAATCCGGGAGCAAGGGAGCTTGATTTCCACTCAAATGTGGAACTTTGTGATGGATGGGGTGCAAAATCGCCTTGGGAGCTCGAGCGCGAAGAGAGAGAACGCGTGAGGCAAGAGTGGAGGTGAAGAAATTAGGGTTTGGCGGCGGCTAGGGTTATGGACACGAAAAATTGGACAAGTCCGGAGACGACCGGACTAGTCCAAACTTTTCTAGAGGCTATATCAGACTAGTCCGGCCTAACCGGCACACTGCGAACTAGTCTGCATGGGCGGACTAGTCCGGGTAACCACGGACTAGTCTGTGGTCACCAGGCAAGAATTTCTTAGCCCATTCATATATATTTGAAGGTACATATTTAGAAAATAGGGAGGCAAATCAAATCAAATAATCTTGATGTATATGATTAATAAGCATACAACAATCAAGCAATGATCATAATTCACCAAGATCTAATAATTAACATAGCTTTTCGGAAGAAACTTGAGAGAGATGATTTTGACAATCCAATCAATATATTTTGAAGAATTCATACATGTATGCAACATTTCAAGCCACACTCCAAGCATCAAGGATGTTTATCTCATTTTGGAGTTCACAAAAGCGCTTTTCATCAAGTGGCTTGGTGAATATGTCGGCCAATTGCTTTTGGGTGTTGACATGGGAAATGGCTATATCTCCTTTCATGGAGTGGTCTCTCAAGAAGTGATACCTTATGTCTATGTGTTTGGTTCTAGAGTGCTCAACGGGATTATGGGCAATTTTAATGGCACTCTCATTGTCACAAAGGAGTGGAATACGATTCATATTGTAACCGTAATCCCTTAGAGTTTGTCACATCCAAAGGAGTTGTGCACAACAACTCCCGGCTGCAACATACTCCGCTTCGTCTGTGGATAAGGCAATGGAATTTTGTTTCTTGGAGGACCAAGAAACTAAAGATCTCCCTAGGAATTGGCATGTACCGGAGGTACTTTTTATATCTACTTTGCATCCGGCATAATCTGCATCAGAGTAACCAATGAGATTGAATTGTGAGCCTTTTGGGTACCAAAGACCAATGTTGGGTGTATGAACTAAATATCTCAAGATCCTTTTTACGGCTGTCAAGTGACACTCCTTAGGATTGGCTTGAAACCTTGCACATAAACATACACTCAACATAATGTCTGGCCTAGATGCACATAAATAGAGTATAGATCCAATCATGGAGCGATATACCTTTTGGTCGACGCTAGGTCCATCTTCATTGAGATCCAAGTGGCCATTTGTTGCCATGGGAATCTTTATAGGCTTCGCCTTGTCCATACCAAACTTCTTGAGTATGTCTTGCGTGTACTTGGTTTAACTTATGAATGTCCCTTCCTTTTGTTGCCGCACTTGGAATCCCAAGAAGTACTTTAGCTCTCCTATCATGGACATCTCAAACCTATCTGTCATGATTTTACTAAATTCCTCACAAAAAGATGAGTTAGTTGAACCAAAGATTATATCATCAACATAGATTTGACAGACAAAAAGATCATTGTCAAAATTCTTTGTAAACAGTGTATAATCTACTTTGCCAATCTTAAAGCCATTTTCAATTAAGAAATCTCTAATACACTCATACCAAGCTCTAGGGGCTTGTTTGAGGCCGTAGAGAGCCTTACGCAATTTAAATACATGGTCGGGGAACTCTTCGTCTTCAAATCCGGGGGGTTGCTACACATACACCTCCTCCTTGATTGGTCCGTTGAGGAAGGCGCTTTTCACATCCATTTGATACAGCTTGAAATCATGGTGAGTAGCATATGCAAGTAATATTCTAATGGATTCAAGTCTAGCTACGGGAGCAAAGGTCTCATCGAAATCCAAACCTTCGCCTTGTGAATACCCTTTGGCCACAGTCGTGCCTTGTTCCTTGTCACCACCCCGTGTTCATCTTGTTTGTTGTGGAAGACCCACTTGGTGCCGACAATGTTCGCATTGGGTCTTGCCACGAGTTCCCACACCTCGTTCCGCTTGAAGTTGTTCAATTCTTCTTGCATTGTCACCACCCAGTCCGGATCTTTCAATGCATCCTCAACCCTACGCGGTTCCAAAAAGGATACAAATGAATAGTGCTCACAAAAGTTAGTTATGCGAGATCTAGTGGTTACTCCCTTTTGGATGTCACTGATGATATTGTCGATTAGGTGATCCCTTTGGATGCATTGGTGTACTCTTGGGTGTGGCACTTGAGGCGTTGTATCTTCATGATCATCTTCTTCTCCCCCTAAGTGGTTGCCTTCATTGACTTGTTGATTATCTTCGTATTCTTGTGGTTGATCTTGTGTGGAAGCTCCCCCTTGAACGTTGACCTCCTCTTGTGGTTCATCTTCCTCATACACATGTAGAGGTGACTTGTGGTCGAACTTCACCTAAGGCCATTCTTTTCAATGCTTGACAAGGAGCTTCTTCTTTACCTAGAACACATGGATCAACATGCTCCTTTTGGGAGCCATTAGTTTCATCGAACACTACGTCACGTGCTACTTCAACAAGTCTGGAGGTCTTGTTGAAAACACGATAGGCGTAAGTGTTCGAATCATAACCAAGCAAGAAACCTTCATCGGACTTCGAAGCGAACTTTGAAGTCCTGGGCTTCTTGTTTAAAATATAACTTGGAGAACCGAAAACTCAAAAATATGAAATATTAGGCTTGTTACCGGTGAGTAGCTCATAGGATGTCTTCTTGAGTAGTAGATGAAGATAAAGTCGATTTACGGCGTGGCAAGCGGTGTTAATCGCTTCCGCCCAAAATTGATCCGAGGTCTTGTACTCATCGAGCATTGTTCTTGCCATTTCTATGAGAGTTCGGTTCTTTCTTTCGGCAACTCTGTTTTGTTGAGGGGAGTACGGAGCTGAAAACTCGTGCTTTATGCCTTCTTCATCAAGGTACTCCTCCACTTGTGTGTTTTTGAACTCCGTGCCATTGTTGCTTCAAATGTTCTTGATTGTCAATGAGAATTCGTTTTGAGCTCGCTTGAAGAACTTCTTGAGTATTCCTTATGTTTCTGACTTATCATGCAAAAAGAAAACCCAAGTGAAGCGAGAAAAATCATCAACAACTACTATACCATATTTGTTACCGCCGATGCTTATGTAGGCAATTGGACCAAATAAGTCCATGTGAAGTAGCTCGAGTGGTCTTGTTGTAGTCATGACATTCTTGGCGGGGTGAGGTGCTCCAACTTGCTTCCCGGCTTGGCACGCGCTACAAGGTCTGTCTTTCTCAAACACAACATCCTTTAAACCTAGGATGTGATCGCCCTTGAGGAGTTTTTGAAGGTTCCTCATACCAACATGCGCTAGCCATCTATGCCACAACCAACCCATGTTGGTTTTTGCAATCAAGCATGTGTCAAGTTTAGCTTTATTCTTGTTGAAGTCAACAAGATAGAGCTTTCCCTTTAACATACCCTTGAATGCAATGGAACCATCACCCCTCCTAGAAACGGTCACACCCTCGTTAGTGAACAAGCAATTATAACCCTTGTCACATAATTGAGATATGGACAGCAGGTTATAATCAAAGGAATCAACATGTAATACATGAGAAAGTGTGTGCTTAGATGATATGACAATTTTACCGGTACCGAGCACCTTCCATTGACTATTATCTCCAAAATAGATGCCCTCATTTGGATCCTCATTCTCTTCATTTCAACGAACATTCTTCTTTCTCCGGTCATATAGTTGGTGCAGCCACTGTCTAATACCCATTTAGATCCAACGGAGGAATAGGCCTACAAAAACAATTTATGCCTTGGTTTTAGGTACCCAAGCTTGCTTGGGTCCTCGGAGGTTAGTCACAAGAGATTTGGGCACCCACACATGAGACTTGGTGTTCCCATGGCGTGGCCCAACATAATGAGCATAAACCTTTCCATAATTATTTCTCATTAAGACATACGAGGCATCGAAAGTATTGAAAAGTAACTTTTGTTGTTTATACCCAGGACTAGTCTGGGAGGCCGTACTTGTCCGGAGTACCGGACTTGTCCGGACCCTCACCAGACTAGTCTGGCGGTCATGCGTTTTGTACTCATTAATTTTTTATTTTCCAGTTTGAAAGACTACTCCCTTTACCAAGACATTGCTATCCCTGTTATTCTTATGGGTTCTATCTTGTTGCTTTTCACCATAAGAGTAACCAATGCCATATTTGACATTTGGAGGTCTTGTGACCAAGTATGCACTATGTGCATATTTGATCTTCTCCTTTTCAAATATGCCACTTTGGGCAGGATGCTTGTCTTTAATAGAGTGTGACTTGTCTATCAAACTGTTGTCAGTTTTATCACATGTACAAGTAGAAGCTACTTCAGTTTTAATCGGTTGAGAAGGTGAACTTGAAGAGGATGAAGGTTCACCTTGCTTGAGTGACTCAACTTGCACTTCAAGGATCTTGTTAACCTTGATCAGGTTAGCAAGTTGGTCCTTGATTGCAACATTTGAGTCAGTTGACTCCAAGCAAGCTTCCTTGCTTGAAGCTAACTCAAGCTCTAGTGATTTGCTTCGCTCCTTTTCAAATTCTAGAAGTTTGTCAAGTTCGACATATTCCTCCTTTTGGGAGATAATCATGTCCTCTTGACGGTGTGTCAACCTCTCCTTCTCAACAAGTTGATCAAGTAAAAAATTCATTTTTGTGGCAATTTTCCTATCTAGTCCAATAAGCATATCCTCATTATCACTATTGACTTCATCATCGCTAGAATAGGAATGCACGGAAGGGGGTTTGGTGTTTACCTTGCGTTTACCTTCCTTTGCCATGAGGTAAGTGCCATTTCCCTTCCATGCGCTGAGTGTAGGGAAGAGAGTAGACTTCTTGGATGTCTTTTTGATGGCTATGCTAGCCATCTCTTCTTCTTCGGATGATGAGGACTCATCATTTGAGTCCCACTCTTTCCCTTTGTGCGCTTGTTCAGCCTGTTTCTTCTTCTTGAAGAATTTCTTGGTTTGAGGCTTGGCTTCTTTGGTCTTCTTCTTTTTCTCTTCATATGGGCAATCAACTATAAAGTGGCTATACTCACCCCAATTATAGCATGCTCGCCTTAACTTTGGCCTTTTCTTTCCTTGTACTTTCCTTTGCTTGATTTAGTGCCTTGTCTTTTCTTCATTATTCTCTTTAATTTCTTCATGAACAATATCATGTCTTCTTCATCTAATTCACTGCTCTCATCATCACCGTCTTCTTCTAGCTGGGTTTCTCGAGCTTCTTTGGATAGGGGCTTGAGGGTGGACTTCAAAGCAACCCCTTTCTTCTTTGCTGAGGTGAGGTCGGCAATTTCCTTGACATGCTTTGCTTGTTTTTCCATCATCTCGAAGTTGATGATTTTTCCAAGTAATTCATCCGGAGTCATTTTCTTGTATCCGGGGCTTTCTCTAATCATTGAGCATAAGGTGATGTTGCGAGGCATGAAAGTTCTAAGGATGCGCTTCACCACCTCGGGGGTCATTCCACTTCTTGCTTCTGTAAGATCGAACCTTGTTGACAAGTGTCTTTAATCGGTTGTACATATCTTGAGGTGACTCGTCTTCTTCGATTGCGAATCTTCCTAAGGCGCCTTCGATCATTTCGATATTTACTTCACGCACACGTCGGTCACCTTCATGTGCAGTTTGTAGTGTGTCCCATATCTCCTTAGCAATCTCGACTCCATCCACCTTGGTGAACTCATCCCGACTGAGTGAATAGGTGATTACTGCCGCGGCTTGAGCATTTCGGTGAATTGCCTGCTCTTGGCTTGGTGTGAGTTCTTCGTTGTCGTCCGGGATACCTATTCCTGTGCACACAATATGCCATAGACTTGGATTGAGAGAGATTAGATGCATTTTCATATTTTGCCTCCACATTGAGTAATCACTTCCGTCAAAATGTGGGGCTTTTCCAAGTGGGATAGACAAATAATGATTATTGTTGGAATTGAGACGATCATAGTTGAAAGGATATGAGGAGTAGTCGGTGTGACTACTCCCCTTCTTCTTTTCTTCAATCTTCACTTTCCCTTTGGAAAGTGTCTTCTTTCTTAGGGGCGCCTTTAGTTCTAGCGTCTCCTCATCGTCGTCCTCGAAGTCTTGAATGGCTTCGAGGAGCATCTCCACCTTTAGGTTCTTGTCATCATCAACCTTCTCTTGGTTGTTGTTCTTGTGGATGTCCTTCATGTACGACATGATCTTCTTCGAGCGATTAGTATCTTTCTTGAAGAACCGGCTCTGATACCAATTGAATGTGGCCTAGAGGGGGGTGAATAGGTTTTTTTGAAATTTGTCGGAACCTGCAACACTTAATCACCAGATCAAAACTTGAGATATTGGACTAGTCCGGTAAAGTGCAGACTAGTCCGGTGTGTATGGACTAGGTTGATCAAGTTTAATTTATTAAGTTTGATTCTAGGGTGTAGCAGCGGAAATATACTTGTAATTTATGTGTTGCAAGATTAGGTACTAGGGTATATCACAAGTCAATCTTAAATTTGGTATTTCAACGTAAAGTGAGCAATATTAATTGAAACCCTAAATTGATATGATGTAAAGAATGATGAACACAAAGCAAAAACACAAGAGATTTATCCCGTTGTTCGGCTCCCACAGAGGCAACCTACATCCACGTTGAGGAGTCCACAAAAGGACTGGGTCTTCCAACCCTACCCTCGTCCTATCGCCACCAAGGCCAATCCTCTTCCACTTATCACAAAGCGGTGAATAACCGAATTCAAAGGGGCATTCTCACATGTTGAGGGCTCCCCTAGATTACAACACGAAATACAACCAAGAACACACTCAAAAGATTACAATGAAATCACAGGAGTGTGTTAGAGAATCAAACCAAGAGCTGAATGAGTGTTGAACGTGTCTCTCCAATGATCTACAGTGTATCCTCAAAGGATTGATCTTTGTTGCACTTAATTTCGTGCAGAGATGTGTTTTTGAGGCTCTTGGGAGGTGTGACGGCGCTAGGGTTCGAGAGGGTTTAAAGTTGGGTCGTGCACCTCTATTTATATTGGGTTTCTAAAAGTGACCGTTAGGGTTTAGAAAGATCGGACTAGTCCGTGGTGGACACCGGACTAGTCTAGTGTGCTGTGTGTAGCAAATCCTAAGTGTCTCGAAATATCGGACTAGTCCGGCTAGGAGCAGACTTGTCCGATTTTGTTTCTGGAAATCTTCGGACTAGTCCGATGGACATCGGACTTGTCCGGACAGTGAAACCCTAAGTGGTTATGGGGACAAGTTCGCACTTGGAGGACTTGTCCGATTTAGGTCAGAGAGTTTTTCGGACTAGTCCGTGCTAACATTGGACTTGTCCGATTTAGATCAGAATGAATATCTGACTAGTCTGGTGGTGATTGGACTTGTCCGATTTTGTGTGACTTGTGAAGTGTTTTGAGGACTAGTCCGCACTGGGGAGGACTAGTCCGATTCTAGTCAGAGAGATATCGGACTAGTCCGATGGATATGGGACTTGTCCGATCTTGTGCAGAAGGGATATCGGACTAGTCCGATGACATTCGGACTAGTCCGGTCCTATATAAATTTGTGCAATGTGTGTGTTTAATTGTGATTGAGCTCTTGGGGTGTGTTTCCTTAACACACTCCATACACAATGATGTACTATTCTTATTCCTTGAGCTCATTTCCACTTTGCTCCTCATTCTCCCTTCTTTTTGGCACTTTGCTTATTTTTCTATTAAAACATGTGCTCATCTCAACAAAGAGGTTAGGATCTCATTTGCTTGTCATAAATCATCCAAAACCCACAAGGAATTCCTAGATGTACTTTCACCAACACATACGGATCTCTTCTTCTCGCATAAGTTCCCTAGTTTCATGCGGGCCTGAGTGATATGCACACGCCTAGGCAGCACGTGTAGCAAGTTGTTGTGGCCCAATCTTCCTGTAGGATCTACGAACTTGATAAATTGTCGCTGTGTGACCTGGTGAAGAGGCAGCACACCACGAGGCTGTCCACGCGACGAACTACCGAGACAATCACCCTTCCACGTATCGACGAAACAGCCCACGCAATCACGCCCTATAGACGTGAAGGCACGAACTGGGTGAACCGCAGTTCGGTGTTCTACAACTCTCTCAAGAATCGAAAGAACAAGTGCTGTAAGCCTCTCAAGATTCACGCATCAACAAAACTCCTCGAGTTTGTGTATTCTGAATTCAATAAAATAAGCTCCCCCTCTTTGCATTTTCTAGTACAAGATATATATAAAGATAGGGACGTTCAGCTTTGAGTAAATGGCTGCATGCGCATGCTCTAGTGGATTTCGTGGCTGGTTCACACGTCTTTTCAGCTTCTGGCAGCAGTTACTAAAATGATCATAACTCCTTATTAAAACATCCAAATAATGAACCGTTTGATGGGCTGGAAAGTAGACTTGAAAACACTTCCATCCACTTATATAACACCGTGTAACTCCTTGTATTATGTCCGAAGTGATGCTTGGAATTCGTACCATATGTCAGTCATCTAACTTCTGGTTGCATTCACATGCTAAGGTGATGAACCACCATTTTATTCATGCACGCCATAGGCTTCTTGGTTCAGATGTCCAGAGGCTTGAATCCATCTTGATTCCATGCTGGTTCATACACTCCATCATTCCTAAGGACATTGTAACAAGAGCTCAAAAGTATAGGCTCATTCAACATAGACTGATTATTAAACATAAGGTTAGCGTCCACCTGAGAATGAATTTCCTTCTGCAATTGTTTAGCTCTACTCCTTGTAATTGGACCAGCTATATCAAGTGGATTTTTATTTGAAGATGAGTGAATGCTAGGCATGTCCTCATTAGCCTCCTCCTCTTGAGAAGGAGTCGTCCTCGACTCAGGCTCACCAACAAATGGAAGCAAGTCTTTGACGTTGAATGTTGTACTCACATTGGAATATTTAGGTGGCAGCTCGATTTTGTAAGCATTATCATTTATCTTTTGGAGAACCTTGAACGGACCATCACCCCGAGGAGATAACTTACTCTTACACTGTTGGGGAAAGCGATCCTTTTGTAGATGCAACCATACAAGATCTCCTGGCTGAAATGTAACCTTCTTCTTACCTTTGTTTGCTTGCTTTGCATATTGTGCTGATTTCTTCTCAATATTCTTTCTTGTCTCCGCATCCAAGTTAACTTGTTCCTGTAATGGTAGAGGCAAAAGATCCATGGGAGTATGCGGTTTAAACCCATAAACTATTTCAAATGGACAAGAGTTTGTTGTGGAATGGACTGCCCTGTTATAAGCAAATTCAACATGTGGAAGGCAGTCTTCCCAGAGCTTCAAATTCTTTTTCAACACAGCACGTAACATGGTTGACAAGGTACGGTTGACAACTTTAGTTTGGCCATCCGTTTGTGGATGACAAGTGGTTGAAAATAACAACTTTGTGCTAAGCTTAGCCCACAATGTCTTCCAAAAGTAGCTGAGAAATTTAGTATCCCGGTCTGAAACAATAGTCTTTGAAACTCCATGTAAATGAACAATCTCCCTGAAAAACAAATCAGCAATGAGAGAAAGGTCCTTTAAAATCAGCATCAGCAGCATAAAGTGTTTTAATGGATTCCAAACAAAGCACTTTTTTATCTAGTTGTGTAATCAACGCACATCTTCTAGACAAGGCATCAGCAACAATGTTATCTTTACCACGCTTATGTTTGACAACATAGGGAAACGCTTCAATGAACTCAATCCATTTAGCATGTCGACGGTTCAGCTTGCCTTGACTTTTAAGATATTTCAAAGCTTCATGATCAGAATGAATTACAAATTTTTTAGGTAACAAGTAATGTTGCCAAACTTCCAAAACGCGAACTAACGCATAAAGCTCCTTGTCATAAACTGAGTAATTCAGATGTGGACCATTTAGCTTTTCAGAACAGTAGGCAACATGTTTACCTTCTTGCAGCAGTACACCTCCTATGCCAATACCACTTGCATCACATTCGATCTCAAATGTCTTACCAAAATCAGGAAGTTGCAGCAGCGGTGCTTCACAAGCTTTGTTTTCAGCGTTTGAAATGCTTGGTCTGCGTCATGTCCCCATTTGAATAGAACATCCGTCTTTGTGAGATTGTTAAGTGGTGCAGCGAGAGTGCTGAAATCTTTGACAAAACGCCTATAGAAACTTGCAAGACCATGAAAGCTTCGAACTTGGCTCACATTTACCAGTGCAGGCCAATCCTTTGTTGCTTTAACCTTCTCTTCATCAACCTGAATACCATTTGCGGAAACAACAAAGCCAAGGAAAACAACACGGTCTGTGCAAAAGGTGCACTTAGCAATGTTGCCATACAATTTCTCTTCCCTCAAAACAGCAAGTACTTGACGGATATGATCAAGATGTTCATCAAATGATTTGCTATAGATCAGAATATCATCAAAATAAAAAACTACAAATTTGCCAATGAAAGCTCGTAAAACATGATTCATTAAGCGCATAAAAGTTGAAGGAGCATTTGTCAAGCCAAATGGCATCACAAGCCATTCATAGAGACCAAATTTAGTTTTAAACGTTGTTCTCCATTCATCACCAAGTTTCATGCGGATTTGATGATAACCACTACACAAATCTATCTTGGTGAAAATGATAGAACCACTCAATTCATCTAACATGTCATCAAGCCGTGGAATGGGATGGCGATATCGAACAGTTATAGCATTTATAGTATGACAATCAACACACATGCGCCAAGAGCCATCTTTCTTTGGGTCTAAAAGAATGGGAACTGCACATGGTGGTAAGGATTCACGAACATACCCTGTGTCCAAAAACTCTTTTACCTGAATTTCCATTGTTTCTTCAGGATTGGGGCGGTAGGTTGGACGATTTGGAAGCGAAGCACCTGGTACCAAATCAATTTGATGCTCAATTCCATGGAGTGGAGGAAGTCCGGCTGGTATCTCATCAGGAAAAACTACTTTGAAGTCCTGTTAGAGATCAAGAACAACACTAGGCAGCGATGAAGGTAAATCGTGAGTTGAAAGTAGGATCTCCTTGTGCAAGAGCACAAAGAATGGGGTTGTGGTGTCTCTCAGTGCTCTCAAATCACTCTTGCTCACAAAGAGACATTCAGTGTGGCTTGGCTATTTAGGATTGGCATGAGGCATTATGTGGCTGGATGGGTTAGAACTCTCTCCCTTACTTGGTTTGAGGGTCTCGCTCAATTTTCTTTTGTATGATTCCTCTCTTTTCTTGCGAGCCATATATGAAGTATGTATCTCCTCTGGAGATAATGGAACAAGAACCACCTTCTTGTCATTGTGAATGAAAGTGTATTTGTTAGACTGTCCAAAATGCACCGAGTCCACATCAAATTGCCAGGGCCGACCAAGCAGCAAATGGCATGCTTGCATGGGGACAATATCACAATCCACCTCTCCATGATAACCACCAATGGAAAATGACAAACGAATCATGGCTGAAACCTTAACTGTCCCGGAATTATTCAGCCATTGCATATGGTACGGATGTGAATGGCGACGTGGATGCAAACCAAGCTTCTCAACTAGCAAAGAACTAACAACATTATTGCAGGCCCCACCATCTATGATGAAATGGCACACTTGGCCTTGCACTTTGCATCGGGACTGAAATAAATTATGGTGTTGTCATTCTTCAGCAGCAACAAACTAAGTGGAAAGAACTCTCCTAACCACCAAAGAAGGAGATGGTGTATTCATTGTAGAAGGCTCGAAAGCAAGGAAATCAGCAAGCAACTCATCAAAATCAGCACTAGTAATCTCATCAGAAGATGGAGAAATAACATCTTGTAACATGTCATTGGGAGCAAAAGTTGAAATAGGTTGAATCGCTAAACAATTCAGACCTAGCTCAAATGTACCATCTTCTGCTGAATACTCACAAGTGTCAAGATTAAAATCTGCAAATACATTGGTAAAATTGTCCTCCTCTTCACTTTGTGAATCATAAGAACCATCAGCAAGGGCAATAATAGTACGACGATTGGGACATTCAGCTTGTTTATTCCAATGACCACCACACTTAAAACACTCAATCTTGCTTGTTTTGCGTTGGGTGGCTGCAGTAGAAGAAGTGGGCTGATTTGAACTCACAGCTTTACCTTTCGCATCCAATTGTTTGGAAGAAGGTGGAATGGATCTATTTGTTCCACGAGATGAAGATTTGGGTGTTGCAGCTCCTTGCTGTTGGAATTGAGGAGTGACATCCCCTTGCTGTTGGGAATGATGCCATGAAGTATTGTATTTGTAAGACGTAGCAACTTGCCGTTCAGCCCTCTTTGCAAAATGAACCAACTCGGTGAGACAAGTGTAATTTGTCATATCCACTTTATCAACAATGGATTTATTGAGGCCAACTATAAACCGGGCCATTATGGATTCCTCATCTTCAGTTATCCCTGTACGAAGTAAACACATCTCCAATTCTTGAAAATATTCATCAACAGTACGAGTACCTTGCACAAGACATTTCAGCTTTAAATGTAGGTCACGAGAATAATATGCAGGAATAAAACGACGTCACATTTCCCTCTTCATGTCTTCCCAAGTTATACAAACATGCCCAACTCTTTGATATTCAGTACGGACCTGATTCCACCAAGTTATGTTATAGCCTTTAAACTCAATGGCTGCAAGCTTTGCCTTCTTTTCAGCAGGGTATTCATACAAATCAAATAGTTGATCCACTTTGGTTTCCCATTCAAAGTAATCATCAACATTCTCCTTGCCGCAGAATGGAGGAATGGACACTTTAACCTAGCCCAAACCATCATCATTATGACGTCGTTCATAATGACGTCGACGGTGATCACCATCACGACCACGGGCTCCAAAACGGCCAAAGTTGTCACCACCATGATCATCAAATGTATCATGGCGACCATAAGGATCACCTCCATGTTCAGCACTATAATTTGAAAATGTTTCAGCATCACAGGAGGATGCCGAACAGGAACACGTCGTGCACGACCAAAACCAGCAGCAAATCCTCGGCCATGGCCACCTGCAAAGTTAACAAAACCAGTAGTGAATCCTCAGCCACTACCACCACCACCGCCACCAGCATGTTGATCATCATCCTCAATGTGTTCATCATCATGAGGTGGATGCTCCCCGTGTTGCTGCTGTATTGATCGTTGAAGCGCTTCCATCCCTGCATCAATTGTTGCATTTGTGCACGCACTTCCTGAATTTCTTGACCAGAAACAGTATGAGAAGGGGAATCTTCATTTCTTGCCATGTTAGTAACAAAGGAAGAAAGTAATAGGACAAAATATATGTGGAATCGCTCCCTCACAACTGACAAAACAAGTTCTTTCTCTCCCTGAAAAGAGCAAGAACCAGGCTGCAATTTGTAGTGGAAGAGTGATTGTAACAGCGACGACGGTGCAACAACTCACGGTGCGTTTTAAGTGGAGCTTGGTGGGGTAATATGTAAGTGGAATGCGCTGAAAAATGTAGTGATGCAAAATCGAATAATAATCCAAAAACACAAGTCTAAGTTGTTGAATATGAAGGAAAAGATGCACAAAGATGTAGAAACAAGATGTAGGAAGTGGATAGATGAACACCAAGTGCATCAACCGAAACTTATTGCTGCCCAAACCCCTTTGGGTGTGCTGAACACAATTCTCTTTTTATTTCTCATTTCCTCTTTTTTTTTAACCTTTGTGACAAATGCAGCACAACTTTCAACTAAAGGGGCGCATAAGGATTAACTAAGATGGGTGGTGCAGCACAAAAACAAGAGACTCGGGTGGTGAATTTGTGGCAGGTAGAAAACAAGGGTGGGATGAGTGGTATATGCAGCAAGCAATTTGATGATTAGAACAAAGATAACAACTAGAACGATGTGGGAAAGAAAAAAAAATCAGCAACTAGACAAATCTTAAAGGATTAAAACTCGATAAAGCAAACTACAAAATCAGTAGCACGTATGAATTTGGGCTGTAGGTTTTCTTTTTGGCTATTAGTGGACAATAGGTATATAAAAAACAATCCTACCAAAAGCAAGAATAATCCTACTGATGAAACTTATGCTCTGGTACCAGATGATATGCACACGCCTAGGCAGCACGTGTAGCAAGTTGTTGTGGCCCGATCTTCTCGTAGGATCTGCGAACTTGATAAATTATCGCTGCGTGACCTGGTGAAGAGGCAGCGCACCGCGAGGCTGTCCACACGACGAACTACCGAGACAATCACCCTTTCACGTATTGACGAAACAGCCCACGCAATCACGCCCTATAGACGTGAAGGCACGAACTTGGTAAACCGCAGTTCGGCGTTCTACAACTCCCTTAGGAATCAAAAGAACAAGTGTTGTAAGCCTCTCAAGACTCACGCATAAACAAAACTCCTCGAGTTTGTGTATTCTGAATTCAATAAAATAAGCTCCCCCCTCTTGCATTGTCTAGTACAAGATATATATATAGATAGGGACGTTCAGCTTTGAGTAAATGGCTGCATGCGCATGCTCTAGTGGATTTCGTGGCTGGTTCGCGCGTCTTTTCAGTTCTGGCAACAGTTACTAAAATGATCATAACTCCTTATTAAAACATCCAAATAATGAACCGTTTGATGGGCTGGAAAGTGGACTTGAAAACGCTTCCATCCACTTATAGAACACCGTGTAAGTCCTTGTATTCTGTTCGTAGTGATGCTTGGAATTCATACCATATGTCAGTCATCTAGCTCTGGTTGCATTCACATGCTAAGGTGATGAACCACCATTTTATTCATGCACACCATAGGCTTCTTGGTTCAGATGTCCAGAGGCTTGAATCCATCTTGATTCCATGCTGGTTCATACACTCCATCATTCCTAAGGACATTGAAACAAGAACTCAAAATTATAGGCTCATTCAACATAGACTGATTATTAAACATATGGTTAGCGTTCACCTGAGAATGAATTTCCTTCTGCAATTGTTTAGCTCTACTCCTTGTAATTGGACCAGCTATATCAAGTGGATTTTCATTTGAAGATGAGTGAATGCTAGGCATGTCCTCATTACTGAGAGAGTTGGGGTTTTCCCGTTGCGGATAGGTCTCTATTTTTTGCCATCAAATCAAGATTTATTGTAATTTCTTCGCACTTTTTTCAGTCGTCGATACATTCCACTATAGTGTGCAGCCTAACCTCTCATGAATTGATAAAATGTGCTCAATTTCCCATTCTATTTCTGGGCTGAATTCTTACCCTTCACTGGTTCAACCCAGTTTTCAGCCACCCGAGTATGGAAATCATCACGACAGAACCACTCAATTCCATTTTAAATGGTTTGATGACTCTCGTGAGTATTATTTCACCATTGTCTAGTAAAAGTGGAGTGTGATGTAACAGAACTCGATCAAGCGCACGGATTATCACCATTGAGTATTTTAGTCCCTTCTCCATTGACATTAAGACTCTATCAAGCTTTTCATACGTCGGATGAGGTAAGGAATTAGCCCAGGTGTACTATCTACTAGTTAGTTCAATTTCTCGAAGATCAAGGCTTTCAATCACAACGTTGAACAAGAACGGCCAGCGGTCATTAAAATGATAGTTGTTTTTGTCTTGTCTGTGTCTCAAAATATTGAAGTCATCCACTATTAGTGTCGGTGTTGTTCGTGGTTACAAAAGTTTACTAGATTGTCAAGAACACAACTTTGTTATCAACCTTAGCTGGCTCATATACCACAAGTAGCCTCCATTCGAAATGTTTGTTGTGTTACACAGATGTACCACCTTCCATAACTAACGAGACTTGTAAAAGTTCCTTATATATTCCAATAAGGATACCACCTAATCTTCTCGAGGTGGCAGGCACTGCCACATAAATATTGTTCAACCTGAAAGACGATTAGCGCTACTTGATATCTCTCTCATTCTAGTCTCTATTATCACTATGAAGTGGAGTGAAGATTCCCAAATTAGTTCTTATATATGTTCTATATATATATATATATATATATATATATATATCCGTGTTTAGACAAAGTCTAAAAGACCTATGCTATTTTCATGAATAAGCCTTTCAATTGAAAACTGACTTTTTATTAGTGGGTCTTTTCTCGCCCCCTTCATTTTCCCCGATGATGCCATAAGGTCAAAAAAATTTGTGCCTAGGTCATGATCACCCTCGCCGTATACCTCTGCAATATAAGGAACTAAGTGAGCCAACAAAGATCCATCATGCTCCGTATCTTCCTCTTCACTTAGATCATTTAGACTTGGTTCAGTCTAGGATGGAATGGTGTTTGCCTCCTTAGTTCGTTTTATGTCCTGTTCCATCATTGATGGTATAGCTAGCAATTTCTACGTATTGGTTTTACCCATAGTACTACATCTGTTTTTAATTGTAGCTTCAACTTTGATCAAAATTGAACATATTTATTTTACATATCATTCCCTAAAAAAATCATGCAGTTTAACAATAGGTGAATTATAAAATCATGTTTGTGACATCCACCCTAGTTGAGATTAGGAATAATTATTTTTATAGTAGCCCATATACCTAATGTGTTCATAAGTGGTTGTGAGTTTAGTCTTACCTTACTAATGTATTAGAAACTCCACCTATGTTGTAATGGCATAGTCGCTCCTAAGTCTAGATAAAGGAGGATAGATTGTGATAGGCTTTACATGTCAACAACTACTATTAGCCATTCTCATGAAAGTGAAACCCAATAAAAATTTGTTGGGGCATAACCGTCTTAGTGATGCGCCATTTCGAAACCCGGGTACGGTGTTATTTGGGCAAGGGCCGGGCCACCACCGCCTTAGTTGCGTGCCATATTGGAACCCGGATGTGATATTAAATGGGCAATGGCCAGATCGCCACCACCTTGGTGGTGCGCTACACCATCATGCAAATGCAGTGGTAAGTGAGCAAGGGTTTCTGCATCTTACTCGACGGATGCAAATGGTAAAGAAGCTAGCCGAGGAAAATAGGTTTCGTATGAGTAGTTGGAATGTAGGATGCTTGATTGGAGTTAGTGGATATTGCGATTAGGAGAAGGGTAAATATCTACTTGTACAAGAGACTAGATGGGCGGATCAAAAGGTTGGACAAGTCGAGAATACTAATTCAAGGTTTGGTATTCTAGCTTGGCTAGGACTATGAATGACATAGGTGTCCTAGTAGATAAGAGCCTCAAGGATATAATAGTGGATGTTTGAAGACTAGATGATAGGATTATCCTAGTCAAGTAGTTATTGGGGACCTTGTCTTGAATGTCATTAGTTCTTATACTCCCAAGTTGGCCTCGACATGAGAACTAATATGCAATTTTTGGGAGGACCTACAGAATATGGTTAGTGGTTTACCAATGGCCGAGAAACTTCTCAAAAGAGAATATCTCAATGATCATGTGGGTACAACTGTCATAGGTTTTTAGGAGGTACATGGATGCTTTGGGTGCGGCGGTAGAAATCAGGAGGGTAAGTACATACTTGAATTTGCCGTATCCTGTGACCAGTTGGTAGCTAACACCCTCTTAACGAAGAGGTGATCTCACCTAGTGACCTTTAGTAGTGACCAACACTCGAACCAGATTGACTTTGTCCTCACTAGGAGAAAGGATAGGGGAGCATGTTTAGATTGTAAGGTGATCCCTAGGGAGTGTGATGTGATACAATATAAACTTGTGATAGCCAATTTTCGCTTCCACATGCGTGTTTTGCGAGACAAAGGTGTCAAATTGCAAGAACAAAGTGGTAGATGAACAACAATCTTTTAAAAAGAGGGTGATCACATTAGGACCTTAAGAAGAAGATGGTGGTGCAGATAGCATGTCAGTGAAGATGGCAACTTGCATTACAAACGTAGCTAGGAAGGCGCTTGGGACGACAAAAGAAATGAAACCTATAGATAAAGACACTTGATGGTGGACTGAGAATGTACAAAAGGCCATAAAGGAGGAGTGTTACAGTAGTTGGCATCATGATAGAAGCACAAGAAACATGGTGAACTACAAAGAGGTCAAGGAAAATGCAAGGTCAACTGTGAGTAAAGCAAGGTAACATGCCTATGATGAGTTATATGAGAGACTAGAGAAAAATGAAGGCGTAAATGACATATACGAGATGATAAAAGTTCAAGAGAGGAAGATGAGGGATCTCACTCAAGTTAAATGCATCAAGGAAGATATATATCAAATTCTATTGAAGGATGAAGAGATTAAGAACAAATAGGCAAGACTACTTTGATGGACTATTCAATCATGGAAATAAGGTCATTATGATCGAGTTGGATGACTCCTTTGAGGATACAAAAGTTTGAGATTAAGGAGGCTTTAAAAGGATGAAATGAGGAAAGATCCTCAACCTTGATGATGTCCCTATTAATGTGTGAAGATGCCTTGGGGATGTGGAAATAATATGACTACTAAGCTATTCAACAATATTTTCTTTCAAACAAGAATAAAGGAAACATGAAAAGTTTTACTAGTTACCGAAGAATTAATCTTATGAGCCACACTATGAAATTATAGGAGAGAGTGATTGATCATGACTTGAGAAGAGTGACCAATGTCACTAAAACAAGTTTAGTTTTGTGCCTAGGAGGTCTACTATGAAGGCAATTTTCTTGCTTCATCTTATTGAGAGATATAGGAAACAGAAGGAACTACATATAGTGTTCATTGTCTTGGAGAAGGCATATGACAAAATACCAAGACCAGTCATGTGGTGGATGCTAGAAAAAACAAAAAATCATAGCAAAGTGCTGAGATGTTCCGGCCATGATATGCTAAACACCATAATATCATAAAAAAAAGATAAGTACAAATTCCTGATAAAAGCATGAAGCACAACATTCATCAATGGTTGAAATGTCTAGGGCGCATTGGTGAGGCTGAATGGCATCACCGAGAACTCATAGCATCCTCGGTGAGTCCGGAATGTCGTCTTATCGATATGGTTAGGGTGGATGCGCACCTGATGATACCCGCTGTGGAGATCAAGTTTGGCGAAGAACCTCATGTTGTGGAGCTTATCGACCGTAGGATTGTTGGTATTTATTACAAAAATAGAGTAATCCACAAGTGCACGGAAATACAGTTGTAGCACTTCCCCTTAAAGAGTTCCAAGGTTATCAAATCTAAGGAACGCGTGTGAGATCTTTCTAGCTTGTTTGGTAGGTAAGGATTTGAAAGGAATTCAATGGTTTGAAGTCTAGGCCACAATAGTCTACGACAGCTACTCACGGGCATGAGTTTACCCTTTGCAACACCAAGACGATTCCCGCCAAGAGCCTATGGCCGAGCCGAACGTGGAGGACTACTAAGGACAGATAGGGTTGTCACCACCTACTGTCTACCTATTCAATCCGTGGGTCTATGAGATATCCACTGATGAACTCTAGACTAAGCACCATGCTTAAGTTCTAATTTGCAACTCTAATAGTTTTGAATGCAAAGCTATGACTAGAGCCTCCAATAAATTAAAGCACTGAAGCACAAGCAGTTACGAAAGCAAAATACTATAGAATAGAAATCAAACTTAAAGTGAATTCACAAAAGTTTCATACTTGATTCTGGTAGAACTTCCTTAGAGGTACAAGTGTGGAAGAGGGACTTGACAAGCCCAAGCCTCCTCCTCCTAGCTCCTCCTCACTCTCCTTCTACTTGGCTGGCCACTTGGGCAGCTCTAAATCTTATGAGTCGAGTACTATTCTCAAACTTGTTGTGTGTGAAGTGAGGGAGTGAGGGGGACTATTTATACACGAGTTCAGTCGGTTTGGCACCTTAAATAGCGTACGAATCAGTCATTACCGCCGTCAAGGAGCCCAAGGAGGGTGCCACGCATTGTCAAGCGTTTGGCGCCAGGACCTAGTCGGTCGGGCCACGTGGTCGGCCGACCTGGTTCTGGCCCTCCTCGATTGTGCTTTCTTGAGGTGACTGACAGGTGAGCCCATATCTCCTTCCAGCGTGAATCGATGTTGGATCCCCTCGGATATGCCTGAGAATGAGTCATCGCCTCATTGGTCGAATGGGAACTTTTAGGATTGCTCTCTGCATTCTGGGGTATTTTGGGGCTTAATTCACCTGCATGCAAATAGACACTAACACTTGTGGAATTTGTTAGTATTAACTTCTACCAATATGTTGTGTTCTCAGTTTTATGATCTTTATTCGGTGAATTTACGGTCAAATTTAGTGCTTAAGGACCGTCAACAAACTCCCCCATGCTTAGTCCTTTGCTCATCATCGAGTGAAGGCAAGAAGAACTAAGTGCTAAGATAGAATCTTTCAATATGAAAGGAGTATTCAAAGAATTTCAATTCATACCTTTGTTCATGAACCCTTTTTGTGGTGTGGCTACTACATCATCTTGGCCGTTTGAGAGATGGAACGGTTGAGTGCATCTCATTCGAACTTGTTCTGCTGAAATAACTTCAAAAATTTGCTACATTTTGAATGTCAAAAGGATAATGCCTCCTTCCCTCTCAATTGGATTCTCTCAAGTCACCCAAAGTGTTTGAATTCTCACCTTGGCATTATTTTGCCACTTTTGTCCTACAACTAAATATGGCTTTTTGTGGGGCTTGGTGTGGGATCGGGGTCCTGCCATTTCGGGAATCACATTGGGTGGTGCCGTGCAATGCGACACCCAACAATACACATGAAAAGAAACTCAAAATAACCAACACAAATCATTATTTCACGAGATGATTCTCTTTTACAACATAATATACAATGCAACGGAATATACATACTCATACTCTCAACTAGCTATGAACAAGAGAAGTCATCCATGCCAGCTGAAGCTTCTCACTAGCAACACAAAGCAGAGATTGCAGCTGCAAGGTTTTCCATGAGAGATACATCTCGACAATCTTGAGGTCTCACGAAAAACCCACAACAGAAGCATAAGTAATACCTGCAAAACCACAATAAAGCAATCGTGAGCTCGAAGCTCAGCAAGACTTAACCATCTCACCTAAAGCATGAAACTCTACATGATGGAAACATTAAAGATATGAAAGCTGAATTTGCAGAAATGAACTCGTCAAAAGTAAATCCTTAGTGGTGAGTTTTAAAGTAGCATACGCAAACCTTGGGCATAGCATCATTGTGAATTCCACAATTAAACAAGAAAGGATTCATCCACTATGATACTTGTCCAAAGTTCTATAGGCCTCATTCATATTAAATGTTTGGAAATGATAACTTTAATTGTGTTATTTCTAATTCAGCCAAGGTTGCAATACAAGATATTATTCATAGCAGCATATTCATAATCTTACCACTACTCTTTATTACTATGTGAAGACTTAGTGACCAAGTACGAGCGATGATGATTCAAATATATAACACTCGAACTGCATGACATGTACGCCCACAAGGAAGACACGTTGGTGCTCTTCACTCTACGTCGCACGCAACCACCTTTCCAAATATTCACCCACATCAAAACGGTTCAATCGACCGAAACAGCGAGCTCCCCTCAAGGTGCACCTCCACTTCTCATGAGTGAGTTTACTCCCACTGTACTAACATCCAATATCTTAAGCCGATTGAAAAAGTTTCAACATAGGATCCTCAAGGTACATCGGTTTTCTTGGTCCCATATAACCAGTATGCCTTCCGGTACAGTTCAAACTTGTTCAACAGGGCCAAGCATGAGATGGATCTTAACTGACACAGACGGGGCTACCAACCCACCATTCCAACACCTGCCTCGCCATTACCGACCAAGGCACGATGTGGTCACAAGCGATGCCTCACCTTTTTGGCCGAGAGCACCCTTATGCAAACCAATCTACACAAATCCCTGCTCACGTCTCATATTAAAGATTGAACATTATGGTAATATCTCACGAGTAGGTTCCCCTCACTCAACTTCTCTCGCAAGTAGAATTCAACTACTTGACTTGTGGTTGATAAAATGTGACCAATCTTGCGAGTAGTATCCAACATACTCGACTTCTACCGACCTTCCAACTTAACATTAAGCATAGCAATATACTTATTCTATCCATTCACTTCAAGGATCATTTGGTTATGCATGTGGAGTATTCAATCAACATAGACTTAGTGCACATATCAAGTCTACTCAATGAAGTGTGTATACAGCAAAACTTTCCAAATGCACTTGAGTGCAAACCGGGGTTTGTCTTAGGTTGCAACTACGTAAATGTCAATATAGTCAGCGGCTTTATCATCTAGATGCAGCTTCTCATCACTTTCCTCCTTTCCTTGTCTTTACTACTACTTGGGCAAATCTTGCTCGCAGCAATCACTTTCTGCCTTTTCTCGTTCTCATTGCTGCTTGTGCAATTGTTGCTCGCAACAGGATCATAGTTATGCCTCCTCCTCTGAGCGGTACTCCTCATCCATCTCTACTCGTCAAATGCCATTGTCGTGATCTTTCGACATGAATATGCATATAAGAGGAATGCAATTTAGTAGACTCGCTGAAATTGCGCAAATTCAAGAAGTATGAAAAAAGAATGGTGTGGACACTACATAAGAAAGGCTCATCCGAGATGTGCCCTAACGAAGAAGGGAGACGAACAAACTATGCGTCTCCGTCGGTGTCTCACATTACGTTGTCATCTGAGACGTGCTTATGATGCGTTGCCGTTCATCCTAAGTGTGAGACATGCTTAAAAGAAGCTTGTCTCCTTTCTTTGTGCCATAACAGACTGTCTTTACGGGATCATTGGAGACGCGGGTGGTGCGCTTCGCCCATCAGCATACATGCGTGACAAGCCCTAACAAAGCGAGTCGCATATATATTGACTGATCCGAGACATTCTATATTGTAGCACGTCACATATTTTTGTACTGATCTGAGACGTGCTTTATGGAAGCTTGTCTCCTTTATGTAGGTTATCCGAGACGGTCTCTGCTATAGCTCGTTGCAGATTGTTTACAGGCAGGGTCTCCTATTAGGTGCCCCCCCCCCCCCCGCACCTGATTATCCTGATTGCCAGTTGCATCATGGAGCTAGCCAGGATCTGGTAGCCGTATTACTAGTGTCAGCAACATACTGTTCATATATTCATACTATTCATGAACATATGTATAGCCCAAAAGATCACACGTTAAATTATATTGACCAATCAAATATTAACAAATTGTCAATCATGGTTATCAAGTATACTAATTACACAACAAAGACTGTTCATCCTGATTACAATGTAATTAATTACACACATCATAACTGTAATCATCTAATCCTGTATATTGTAATGAAAATTCTCCCGATCAATGACTTCATTAACGATGAGCCTTCATAGCCTCTAATGCTCCGACTGAGATATCCTCAAATTCAATAAAATCACTGAAATCATATAAAACATTATCAAATTGCAGTCACATTCGCTTAACCAGTCACATAAGGTTGCAAATATCTGTTAGTGAATGTAGAACCAAGATTACTTGTAGCACAGGCAGTTGGTGAGCATCTGCAAAGCATCAACAGAGAAATTGTTCTCATGGTAAAGGATATGGTAGTGAGATGATGTGCTTGTCTCCTGAAAAAACAAACAATTTACATTCCACTGATGCATTTATAGCCTGATATCAAAAACTCGTCAGAGAACACCAATTATCGCATAGGTACCTTGATTCCAGCATGGCCGCAGAGGTAGAAATCAAACTCACTGGGATGGCAAATGCTAGTGTCAACCACAGTTCCTGCAGTTTTAAGGGTTTGCGAATCAGAATTCATTATATACATTGATAGTCAAAACAAATACATTACTTCTGCATTGGACATAAACAAGGAAGATGAATATATACTGTAATGAAAATTCTCCCTTTGGATCAATGACTTCATTAGCGATGAGCCTTCGTTGGACATCCTCAAATTCAATAAAATCACTGGAATGCACGCTTTGAGAGCAGGGTCGAGGCGACGACGTGCTCCGAGGACAGGGG
Organism: Tuctoria greenei; assembly: GCA_036927565.1. Classification (NCBI taxonomy): domain Eukaryota; kingdom Viridiplantae; phylum Streptophyta; class Magnoliopsida; order Poales; family Poaceae; genus Tuctoria; species Tuctoria greenei. The sequence continues at coordinate 110,091,920 of JAYESD010000007.1, read as the reverse complement.
ACGAAGCGGCGGCGTGCTCCGAGACAAGCTGGCGGAGGCGCCAGAGTGGCGGTTCCTCAACTCTCTCATGACAGCAGGCCGGCGTGCTCCGAGGATAGGGAGAACATTTCCACTTATGTGAAGGTGGCGGTGTGCTCATACCGATTACCGAGGTTGGGATCCAGGCGGCGGCGTGCTCCAGGGACAGGGGACAAGGCAGCGTGCTTCAGGGTGCTCAACTCTCTGATGACGAAGGTCGGGGTTGACGACTGGGTAGAGGTTGACGGCGGTAGCGCGACAATGGCGAAGAGTGAGTTGAGAAAGAGGGACGATGACGGCAGGCTCCGGGGATAGGGAACAAGCTAGCGTGCTCTAGCATGCTCAACTCTCTGATGATGCGAAGGTCGGGGTCGATGACGGGGTTGGGGTCGACAGCGGTAGATGACAGGACGGCGGCAGCATGTTCAGGAGTTGCAGTTTCTAGGTGAAGAGAGCATGCGAGAGCTAAAAATTTTTGCCAAATGTTGGAAGAGGGTGTGTGATGGATAAAATAGCAAAACTCGGAGACGTGCCTGTATAACACCCGTCTCTCATTTCAGCATCCGTCGAGAGAGCGCGAGAAGATTTTCGCCATAGAGCGCATGAGAGTTCAAAATAAACTCGGAGATGCACATGTATAATGGACGTTTCACATTATCATCTTTCACATCAGGACATTTTCCAGCATGCAAAAGACGAGCCACAGTGTGCTGAAGATGGGAACATCTTTCGCATGCGGGGATGTACCACTGGTGACTGTGCGCAATGCCTTATATGATCGTAGCATTGTGCTCAGCTTTTCGAGGTGGGACAAAAGATCTTCAGCGTAAATTGGAGACGAGCCCAGGTAAGATATGTCTCTACCAATGTAAGGCGCGTCTCGCATTATTTTGTGGCCATGAACACGCTGGAGTGCCCTAGATGTGCCACGGTGTGCTGAAGCCAGGAACAACATCTAGGATATTCTGGCGTGTCCAACTGGCAACTTTGCGCAATGCCTTATACAATCCTTACAACATGCTCAACTTTCTGAGATGGGACAAAAGATCTTCGACACAAATCGGAAACGTGCCCGAGTAAGGCACATCTTCCTTTTTTAGGATCTCAGATATCTGAGACGCGCCTTTCTAAAGTGCGTATGTCATGCACTCTTCACCCTGTTGGCACTCGCACGACTTTTTGAGCATCCGTTGCAGGAATAAAGAAACGCAATGACATTTCAATTAACGGATTAATTGGAATTCAAGGATAAACAAATGCAATGACATTGCAATTCATAGATAATTTGCAACTCAATGAATTTCTTAATTCATACATTGTGTGCCATCTAAACTGATTTCGAATCTAAACTTATTCCTAAAGATCCCATCGATCAATCTAAACTGTACCGACCAGCTTGCTTCCGAACACGTCTCTTATATTCCCCTGGATCCTGAAAATATTGACATTCATTAAATTAACAAATGTCGAAGGAGGAATGAATAACCTACAATGGTCACTAACACAAAATATCTAACCTTGATAAGTAGATTATAGCAATCATTTTCAACATCGGGCGCATTTGGCTGATGCAGCAAACGCTGAACTTCAAGTAGTATAGTTTTTATTGTAAAACCAGTCCACCACCCCTACAAAATATCAATTTAAGCAACATAAGAACCCAGTTCAAATAAGTTTGACAACAATTACTAATTACATGAGCAAAATAGGTCTATCTTACAGTCTCTTGATCAAGAATCCCAATGCAGGGTGCTCTTGAGCGATGGATATTTGAGTGGAAGAAACCACTTGGAAAGGCGCATCTTGGAGGCACCAATGGATAGTCCTCTGAGAAGGAGATTGTCAGGGGGTAGTAACCATCTTCCCAGTCAGTCTACAAAGGAAAATCATTAATAGGAGGATGATGGTTAAACTCATATTGTGCTTGTTCTTCATGACTTACCCCTTCTTTACCGGGGACGATGCATTACCACTTCAATAATCTTTCGATTCAGGCTTCGTAGAGAAGCCCTAAGCAGATAAATTGAAAGTACCAAAAACAAACAAGATGGAAAAACAAAACTATAGTAAAGTTCATCAGTCTATTGCAGATCTACATATATACAACCAAGCGACCGGTGTGCCATATGTACATACGTGGTGATGGTTCTTGCGCCACGCCAAGCGCTCCTCCTTCAGTCGGCTACGCGCCAAGCCGATACCAGCCATGAACAGTGACAACGACGAGGAGGACGATGATGACGACGAGGATGGCGATGATGACGACGATGAGGATGGCGACGACGACGACAACGGTGATGACGAACAGAGGCGGCGGTCGCACTGAAGTTGGTCGATTAGTAAAGGACTGTTGGTCGATTGGTAAAGGAGCACTGGAGGCAAAGAGACGAGGAGGTAAATGCAAGACGGCTACAACAAAGAGAGACACGCGTTTGGTTAAAGAGCGTCTTCTATTGTCGAAGAGACGAAGAGATGAGGGAGATAAATATTAGACACACTATAACAAAGAGAGATGCGCCTTACGCTAAAGTGCATCTTCCATTGTCGAAAGAGAGACGCGCGACACGAGGTCTGCGAAGAACTTAATTTCGGCGGCGTGGTGCAGAGACACGTGCGATATCCGTGCGCGACCTTTCGTTTCCCCAAGACGGTATTGATGCGTCCCATCGTTTCATCAATGCGCAGGAAACCAACCGCTCCATCATCGACTCCGCATGGACCTTATTTAAGATGCGCCATCACCCGTGAGTTCTCCACAAGCGCGCCACTCACTTTGAATCCTCTTCTTTTCTTCGTCTTCTTCGCGCTGACGACCCACCACCACCATGGCCAACCTTTTGCCGCTAAGCCCTTCGAGGCAGCCACCGTGCAAGAAACTGTGTTGTAGCTCCCTCGAGAGGATCAACATCGAGCAACGTCTCCTTATGGCACAAGAGGCGTGCAACAATACGTCTCGCGCCATGAGTTCCTTGGGTTTGGGTATCCTTCCCTAGTTTACTGGAATGTGTACCATCGGCCACTACCTCTTCGCCCTTATGGGGGTGGCCTCACGGAGGTCGCCGATCGTCTCGACATTTTGTTCGAGACGATGGCTCAGGTGCTTGGCCCCTGGGGCCACAAAAACCTGGTGGAGGCGACGGAGAGCAACCTCGTTCTCGGTGTTGCACCGCCAGTGCAGCCGGCGCAGCCGACCCAGGCTCCTGTTGCACCGGTGCCGGAGTCGCCGCTAGAGGAGGAGGAGGAGGAGTAGGAGTAGAATTTAGTTTTTCTTTGTTGTTTTTAGTTGCTTCTGTTTTGTAAATATTGTTAATAAATGAAATCTATCTTTGTTCATCTATGTGATTGAATAGTATCTTGTGTGTTCTTCAACTGTGTGAATGAATGAATGTGTGGTGTGTTCATCGTGTTTCTCAAGTATCATAAGGAAGGATTTGATTATTTTCTGGACAAGTGAATGATTTAGTTAGCAAGTGAATGTGCTCTAAGTTCAGTGATGTGTGATATCAACAGTGAACCGAAGCAAAATGGAGAAAATCATGAAGCTAAATGTGACGTGTGGAATCGGAGATGCGCTCTTTCTAAAAGAGCGTCTCCATTTTGCTTCTCTGCACAGACATATAAGGCGCCCTCAGTCTCTTCTCTTCATTTCTCTTCTCCGCGCACACAACCCACCATGGCCAACGTTCCGCCGCCAAGCTGTTGATGGAGCCACCCTGCAAGAAACAGTTCTGCCGCTCCCCCAAGAGGCTCAACAAAGAGCTGTTTGAGATGTTGTCTGACAGGCTATTCAACCGGTTCCAGAGGCTGCTCGAGACGATGACTGACGTGGTCGGCGCCGAGGGCCGCAGTATCCTAGTGGCAGAGATGGTGAGGAACCTTGGTCGCAAGGTTGCACCGCCGGATCTGGACCAGCTGGAGCAACCGGCGGAGTAGCCGGAGGAGGAGGAGGTGGAGGAGGAGCAGGATTTAGGTTTTCTTTTGTTGTTTTTAGTTATTGTTGTTTTTATTTTCTTGATGAATTGTGTTCATCTGTGTGATCAATATTTTGTGTGTTCATCTGTGTTATATGTGTTCAACTGTGAATTAATGAATGAATTAAAATGTTCAGCGACGAGAGCCTGTAAGCGAAGACAAAGGAGACGAGCTTTGTATAAAGTATGTCTCATTTATTGTGCATATTAGAGACATACTTTGTTGATGCGCAACTCCTGTTTGTCAGAGAGGATGGCATGTCTTGGATACCTATTTAACTGAGACAGGCTTTATTTTAACGCGTCTCCTTGTATGTTCAGCCGAGCCATGTCAGATCCTCGTTGAAGCGGGCACATCTCTCTTAACCTTATTAGAGACGGTCTCCTTTGAGTGTGTCACTCATCTTTGTCTCCTATTTGGGTTTCTTACGTAGTGGGAGGTGCTAGACTTGGTTGTGTACAGATAACAAAGAGATTGAGATGGAACATAGAAAGATCAAGGTACGAGGTGAACTTGCACATGAGATTATTGCAACTTAGTGATGAAGGGGAACACTTTATAAGTTCAAGAAGTATATTAACATGCAATGAAATAGCTACAGAGAAGTCTTTGCTGGATTCTAAACCTGGTGGAGAGGAAGAAACTATACTTATTGATTAGGAGTAAGGTTCTTATGAACTTCAAAATAACATTCATGTGATAAAGTTATAAATCCATTTGATTCTACAGAAAGACAACAATTACTAGAGCTTTTTGTAGTGGTTTATAGATTTCGTAAGGAAGATTCAAGCCAAGTTTCAGGCTCTGCTATGGAACAATGGGTTCTACATAAATCCTTAAGTTGTTCTCCTTCTCTAAATTTACAGGTAAATCATACTTAAAAGTATATTTTTCATGTCGGTCAGGTCATATGGAGTCTATGAGAAATTGTTTCACATTTTTCTATTTTTCCTAAATGGAGATATGAATTTTACAATTTGGAAGCATTTTCTGAAATTGTTTCTATAGTATTTTGGAAACTTTCTAGACATAGAGCAAAACAACACCATTTGACCAACTTAGCCATGTCAAATGATGATGAAATTTTTATAGGAAGTCTCTGACCATGCAAGGAACAATTTGGGAAAGTTTGAGAATTTTCCAATAAATATTTCTCCTGTAATTAATTCCCAAATATTTAAAGAAGTGGAATTAATCAGAAAATTCTAGGGATTTTCGTACCAATTCTTTTGCACCATTGCAAAGTACGTGACATGAGGAATCAAACAAAATTTGTTTCATAATATTTGGACAAATCTAAAGGAAACGGTGAATTTCTTCAGTTTTGCAAGCTTACGGAATTGTTTTTTTACTGAAAAAATCATTTAGGTACTAGCGGGCCCTAGGGTTTGAATTGGGCCACTGGTGTTGAAGCCACACCGAGTCCACACAATGCAACCCGCAGCCACACATGATCACCTGCCACAGGTCGATCCGAAGGGAGAGACGCTGACTGATGTGTGGGCTCTCGAGGTGCTTCTTGCCCAACAGGCCGGCGGCGGCCATGGAGGATCCGATGGCGGAGCACACCAGCGCTGGCTGCCCTGAGCAATTAGATTTCCCCCACTCACTTCTAGGGCATGAAGGAAGGTGTAGATCACGAAAGTGGGGTCAGCCGGGATCAATGGTGGCCAGAGCCTAAGCGGCGAGTGACTGTTGTTAGTTGTGATCTCGGGGTGACGTGGGCAACAACCACGCCCTCGAGTCAAACTCCCCTACGCGCCCTGATCGGGGGCACAACCGAACTTTGTTTGGTGCGGCTCCCTCTCACACACGCGCTATATAAATAAAGGGGAGAGGGTCGGGGCACAGATCATCCATCGATTGATCAGCCGCCATCCAACTCTCCCCACAGAACCCTAAGAACCCTAACCGATCTATCAGAGACGTGGAGTGAGGGGAAGGCACGCACCTTGGAGGTCTATTGCCGCTGACACCGACGCCGGTTCTGCTCCAAGACGCCACTGCGTCGACGTCTTCCTGCATCACCGTTTCATCCTGCGTCAGGCCAATTCTCCAGCGACAATCCATTAGAGCCCAATGGCATCTAACGGATCTACAGACAGTAACCCTAATCCCACCCTCCTTCTCTCTAATTCTCTTGTTCTATATTAGTTGATGCATGATCTGTTTCTAGTCTGAATTGCCTGATTATTGTCCAATTCATTAGATTAATTATCTGATTATTCTTAAGTGTATATGTCATATTAAGATTAGTACTAAGTGATCCTAATTAGACATTGCTAGTGTTGATCCTAAGCACCCTAAGAATTAACAATGGCATCAGAGCCGTGCTAAACAATCCTAATTAGGTACTTAAGTTCTAAGTCAGATTGGTTAAGTTTCTAATCATTTTAATTCAGTCTTAGTTGAAATTAGTTACTGTTAAGTCATGTTAATTAAGAAATTAAAAGGAGAGGAACAAACTCAGTTTTGATTTCGGTCAAGATCAGAAACTCAGAAAGAACACGAATCAAATTAAGAAAAACAGGGAAGGGGATAAGAACATATCTGGATGGGATGGCTTCGGCCATCGTTGTCCTCCTCAGGGCAGGGTTAGGGGAAACCCTAACCCTACCGGCCTTTTCGACGCCGACCGTTTTGATCCCTCCCAACGGAGAGATAACGGCGGTGTCGTCCTCCTCATGTGCGGCGCTAGGGCTTCGGGCCCAGGCCGCGCACCTCAACCGCCGACGCCACCTCAGAGCCTAGGGTTAGGAAACCCTAACCGTAAGCTATGCCCCCCACCGGCGGCACTTGGTGCGCGCCATGGTGGAGACATCTGTGGCGCCGGCGCCCCTGCATACAAAACCACTCAGAACCCTAAGAGATCGCGCTAGGGTTTCGGGTTGAAACCCTAGCGGTCGGGTTTCCTTCGACGGTGACTGGCCAACGTCACTTTGGCCGATGGCAAGCAACCTCTCGGTCGCTCGCTGGCGACGAAGGCGCAGCCGTGCCGGAAGTCCCCGATGCGACGGCCTTTTTCCTCTCCTCTCAGATCTGGGCCTAGCGCCGGACCGGTTTCCCTCAACGGCCGGTCGACCAGCGCCGTCGACGACGGCGGAGCTCCACCCCGACCGAGGGATCTCTCACCGGCGCTGATGGCACGGTGGCGCCGGAGGTCCCGGCGCGGCACTCGCCTCGCTGCCGCTCTGCCGCTCGCTCTCCCTCTCGCGCGCCTCGCCGCCACTCAGACCGAAGAGAGAGAGAGTGAGGGGTGACGAATGACTTAGGGTTTGCGGGAAAATCGGCCGAGATGCCTTAAGTATTCGCCAATCTCGTCGCTGGGCCGTTCGATCACCATCGGATGATTGACATCGGCCCACGTTGTAAGCATTCAGTGAGCCGGTGCCGTCGGATCGAGATCCGACGGCCCGCATCTTGCGCCGCCGTCGCCTAAGGGTAAATGAGCCCCGAGGCCATGCGGGATGGCGCCATGGGCCGTCTGGGCTGCCCTTTAGAATTTTAGGAATTTTTAGCATTTTTCTTTGGGTCAAATTCAACCATGGGCCGAATTGGTTTACGGGCCCCGAGTTGAATTTCTCCTTTTTTCTTAAGCTTTTTTCAGCAGTGGGCTGGGCCAATTTTCGTCAGTGGGCTTAATTTAGGGTTGTAAGCCCAGTTACCCTTTTTAAGCATTTCTGAATTTCAGAAAAGGTTTAAGATGGAAAATAAATTCCAGAAAATAGAGAAATGGTTAGAAAATTAGTAAAATAGCTGGGAAAATTTCAGAAAATTTTGTGATGATTGTGTAATATTTGATTGCATTATTTCTGTAATTTTAATATTTTTTAAATTATTACGTGAATTTTCTCAGTTATTTAATCCAGTTAATTGCATTAAGTTTTTGCAATTAATTTCAGTAATTTAAGAAATTAAGTTTATTTTCTTCCGCTGTTATTTAGCAGTAAATTAAATAAGTAACCAACGTGAAAGTTTAAATTTGTTGGAATTTTAAGTGCATATGTTTTGCATGGAAATTAAATAAGTAACAAAAGTGAAAATTTAATTTTGCCATGTTTTATGTTTATTTCCAGTATATTTGCATTATATTGGGAATTTCCTCATGAATTTTAAGTATGTCTACATGGAAATTAGAGTAACCAACGTGAAATATTTCCATGTTAATAAGTTATTAAGTAAAGTGGAAATTAGAGTAACCAACGTGAAATATTTCCATGATTATTTAAGTGAAATGGTTTTGTTGAGTAACCAACGTGAAAGACATTTCATGCCATTTCTTGTTGTTTAAGTGCAATTTTAAGTATATGCTTCATCATATGTTGTTTAAGTCATTTTTTCTAACCCCTATATTTTGTTTTATTAAGGTGCCTCAAATGTGGTAAGTCTCATTGCCTCCATAGAGAACCTTGCTGGTCATAACTATGGGACATGGAATGAGAGACTCAGGATGAAATTAGCAATTGCAAATCTTGACCTTTGCCTAAGAAAGGATCGACCTGTTGATCCTACAGCTCCCATTGCTCAGCCTGAGAAGACTGATGAGGAGTTTGGAGTAAGAAAGGAGGAGTACCTTAAGATTAAGGAAAAGTACCCTAAGGATCTTGAGGCATGGGAGGAATCCAACAGAAATTGCCTCATGGTCATTAAGGCAACCATTTCTGAGTCCATAAGAGGAGCTATTCCTGACTGTGAGCTGGCAACTGAGTACCTTGCCAAGGTCAAAAGTCAGTACACAGGCTCCACTAAGACATTAGCAAGCACTCTCCTCAAAAGGCTTGTTAATGAGAGGTACACTGGTGGAGGTGTGAGAGATCACATCCTTAAGATGAGTAGTTTAAATGCAAACCTCAAGACTCTTAACTTAGCCATGCCAGATGAGATGCTAGTGCATTTCATCTTCATGTCTTTGCCCATAGAGTTTGAGGCTTTTGTGATAAATTACAACTCTAAGGAAGATAGTTGGACTTTAGAGAAAGTCATGGCTATGTGTGTTCAGGAGGAGGAGCGCATAAAAGGTAAGGGTAGAGACTCCATTAAATTCACCAACGGTAAGAGTAAGGGAAAGGCGAAGACCTACTTCACCTCTCCCAAGCCACCATCTTTTAAGGTACATGGCTCCTCTTCTAAGGGCAAAGGGACAGGTCCTCATCCTTCTGGTTCTAAGTTGAAATCAGATCAGTGCAAATTTTGTAAAGATTTTGGACATCGCCAGAAGGACTGCATTGGTTTTATTAAGTGGTGTGCTAAGAATGGTAAGGATATTATCACTTTTGTAAATGAATCCCTGTACTTAGCTTATTCTTGATCTACTTGGTGGATTGACTCAGGTGCAACTGTGCACGTTTGTAATTCTATAAAGGGGTTAAATACGATGAGGACTATAAGAAGGGGGGAAAGGACCATCAAAGTCGTTGATGGCCATGAAGATGAAGTTGAAGCCATTGGAACTTATCCTCTTAGACTTAGTAGTGGTTTCATACTTAGACTTCATGATGTTCTTTATGTCCCTAGCTTCGAGAGGAATTTGATATTAGTGTCATGTTTGGATAATTGTGGATTTGTTTGCCATTTTGGCAAAGACAAATGCTCTGTTAGTTTGAATAATAAGATTGTGGGTCTTGCCTTCAGACAAGACATGCTTTACCTATTGTCCACGCATGATAATGTGAATGCCTTAAGTAATGATCAAATTCCCGCTAAGAATGACATTAAAAGAAACAAGCGCAAAAGAATCGATTTCGAAACATCATCGAAATTATGGCATTGTCGATTATGCCATATTTCGACGGGGAGGATCGAACGCTTAGTATCTCAATCGATCTTACCCCACTTAGACTTTTCAGATTAAAAGAATGCATTGATTGCATTAAAGGTGAGTTTGTTAAAACTATTAAGAAGAATGCCATACGTAGCACGGGAATTTTAGAAATTATTCACACGGACATTTGTGGTCCTTTTCCCGTAGTCTCTGTAGAAGGACGACTACACTCGTTATGGTTACATTTATCCAATCAAGAAGCGATCTAAAGCATTGGATAAGTTTAAGATATTTAAGGTTGAAGTAGAAAATCAGCACAACATTAATATTAAGGTAGTAAGATCCGATCGTGGAGGTGAGTACTATGGTCGGCATACACCATATGGTCAGGTTCCTGGACCTTTTGCGAGGTTTTTACAGGAACATGGCATAGTCGCCCAGTATTCTACACCGGGTGAACCTCAGCAGAACGGTGTTGCAGAACGTAGAAACCGTACTCTTAAGTACATGGTAAGGAGTATGCTAAGTGATTCTACGTTATCGGTTAACCTATGGATGGAGGCATTAAAAACCGCCATTCATGTGCTTAATTGGGTTCCCACTAAGTCAGCACCTCAGACACCGTATGAGATGTGGACAGGACCTAAGCCCTCATTAAATTATTTTCATATTTGGGGCTGTCCAGCTGAGGCTAAGATGTTCAACCCAAACATTAGTAAGCTGGAATCTAGAACAGTTAGTTGCCATTTTATTGGCTATCCTGAGAAAAGTAAGGGTTTTAGGTTGTATTGTCCAGATTGGCATACTAAGTTCATAGAAACATGACATGCCATATTCTTAGAAGACGCTATGATCAGGGGGAGCACGGTACGGAGGGAAATAGACCTTGAGGAGGAACAGATTAGTTTACCCGTTCCAATGACTCAAGAGCCTTATTTCACCCTACCTGTTGTCGTCGTGCCACCGGCACCTGGTGCTGGTGACACAACGCCTATTGTTGCACCTCCATCGGCCACAACAGAAATAAGTGAGGTACAACCTCCTCAGCCTGTTGAGGATATGATCGAACAAAATGAGGTTCAGCAGCAACCTCAACTATTAGATGATGCTCAAGTAAGAAGATCACAAAGAGTAAGACGGTCAGCCATCCCGGACGACTATCAGATATACTTGAGCGAAGAAATTAAGATAGAGGATGATCCCACCTCTTACAAAGATGCCATGAAGCGACCTCAGTCATCTGAATGGCATAAGGCCATGGAAGATGAAATGAGTTCCATGAGTGCCAACAAGGTCTGCGACTTAGTATAGATTCCTAAAGAAGCCAAAACTGTAGGCTGTAAGTGGGTCTACAAGATTAAGCGTGACTCCAAAGGGAAGATCGAAAAGTATAAGGCTAGACTTGTGGCTAGGGATTCACTCAGCGGGAGGGTATTGATTATAATGAGACCTTCTCTCCCGTGTCGTCAAAAGATTATTTTAGAATCATCATGGCATTAGTAGCGCATTATGACTTAGAATTACATCAGATGGATGTAAAGACGGCGTTCCTCAATGGGGATCTATATGAGGACATCTATATGACACAACCGAAAGGTTTTGTCGTTAGGGGTAAGGAACATATGGGATGTCACTTGAAGAAATCCATTTATGGACTTAAGCAAGCTTCAAGACAATAGTATCTCAAGTTCGATGAGATTATTAGAAAGTTTGGGTTTAAGGAAAATGAGGAGGATAATTGCATTTATGTTAAGTTTAAGAATGGAAAGTTCATTTTCTTAGTCCTTTATGTGGATGACATCCTATTAGCAAGCATCGATGTCAACCTACTTATAGAAACTAAGAAGTTTTTATCCTCAAACTTTGATATGAAGGATCTAGGTGAAGCGACCTATGTTTTAGGGGTTGAGATACACCGAGACCGTGTTAAGGGGGTTTTAGGACTATCTCAGAAGACATACTTAGAAAGCGTACTTAGAAAGTACAGTATACAGAATAGTAAAGCCTCGTCTGCTCCAATAGTTAAGGGCGATATATTTTCAAATTCTCAATCGCCTAAGAATCAGTATGAGGTTGATCAGATGAAAGGAATTCCTTATGCTTCTACTATCGGAAGCTTGATCTATGCTCAAGTTTGTACACGCCCTGACTTAGCTTTTATGACTGGGATGCTTGGCAGATATCAAAGTAATCCAGGATTAGATCACTGGAAAGCCGTTAAGAAAGCATTAAGATACATACAGGGTACTAAGCACCTCATGCTGGCATATAGTAAGACTGAGTCACTAGAAATAGTGGGCTATTCCGATTCAGATTACGCGGGTTGTGTGGATACTAAGAAATCCACGTCAGGTTACATATTCACCCTCGCGAATGGAGCTATATCATGGAAAATCTCCAAACAAGCAATCACTACATCATCCACAATGTATGCTGAGTTTGTTGCTTGTTATGAGGCCACCGGGCAGGCATCTTGGCTTAAGAAATTCGTTCCCGGTCTTAAAGTGGTCGACAACATCCATAAACCACTTAAGTTATACTGCAATAACCAGCCAGCAGTAATGTACTCTCACAACAACAAGTCGAGTGGTGCTGCCAAACACATCGACATTAAGTACTATGTTGTGAAAGAGAAAATCCAGGATCACACAATTAGTCTTGAGCATATCAGTACTAAGCAAATGCTTGCGGATCCGCTAACTAAGGGCCTCCCACCCAACGTGTTCAGTGAACACGTAGCCGACATGGGTTTAAGGGAGACCCTGTGAAAATATCCTGGATTCTAAGGGGCCACCATAGTGTAAGACTATTTCTGTTTGTGAGATGTATCGTGGTCTTCGAGTCAAACAGTACGTAAATGGCTGTTTTGATGCGTCATGCCCTTTATGTCAAAGCAGAAGAAATATGTGTAGATTAGTTCAGTGAATAAGAAAATAAGTTAAGATCCCGAGATCAAGGGGGAGAATGTTAGTTGTGATCTCGGGGTGACGTGGGCAACAACCACGCCCCCGAGTCAAACTCCCCTACGCGGCCTGATCGTGGGCGCAACCAACATTGGTTCGGTGCGGCCCCCTCTCAAACACGCGCTATATAAAAAAGGGGAGAGGGTCGGGGCACAGATCATCCATCGATTGATCAGCCGCCATCCAACTCTCCCCACAGAACCCTAAGAACCCTAACCGATCTATCAGAGGCGTGGAGTGAGGGGAAGGCACGCACCTTGGAGGTCTATTGCCGCTGACACTGACGCCGGTTGTGCTCCAAGCCGCCACTGCGTCGACGTCTTCCTGCATCACCATTTCATCCTGCATCAGGCCAATTCTCCAGCGACAATCCATTAGAGCCCAATGGCATCTAATGGATCCACAGACGGTAACCCTAATCCCACTCTCCTTCTCTCTAATTCTCTTGTTCTATATTAGTTGATGCATGATCTGTTTCTAGTCTGAATTGCCTGATTATTGTCCAATTCATTAGATTAATTGTCTGATTATTCTTAAGTGTATATGTCAGATTAAGATTAATACTAAGTGATCCTAATTAGGCATTGCTAGTGTTGATCCTAAGCACCCTAAGAACTAAAACTGTGACTGCACAAGTTCGGCGAGGTCGACCTCCCTCTGGGCTACACAATTCTACTTGTGGCTTGCTCCTAAAGCATCATGGGATCACGAGGACCCCAAATATGAGTCTAAATTGTGCTGGAAATGGGTGGAACATAGATGTTATCGGTGACCTAGGTTGAACAGAGTGGTGACAATGAGATTTGGGTTTTCGACGCGGTTCCTTGATCAATCTTCAATGTTTTTGCTCAGGGTGGTGCACTAACCTTGCTAGAGAATGTGCAGGTATTGGGAAGGAGTATGATTTACTATATACGATGAAATTGATCAGAAATCATGCTCAGCTTTAATGAAAGCTATGGGGAAGAACAGAGCAAGCACGTGACTGGGACTGGAAATCGACCGAGCTAAGGAAGACGATCAAATAAGAAGCTCGTGCGAACCTTTTGGTGCGCTGAACTGGGTGGGACCGAGCTCGAGGCGACGGTGCGCGGTGGAACAAACCGTGGCATCTCCAATGCGAAGGGGAAAAAGAAAATTCGTCGTGTGTAGTTCGAGGAAAAGCAAGGGATGGCTTGGCGTCACTTCCAGGATGAAGAGGGATCCTCGATGATGTTGTTGGACCCTCGGTCGAGCTGAGGAAACAATGAAAGAGCTTGTCATGTTGAGCCGAAGGCCGGCGGTGAAAGAGGACAAAATGAGCTCTTTTCTTGGTGCACGACACAACAGGCACATGGTGCGTGTGGGAGAGGACTAGGTCTCGTCAGCACATCCTTCGGTGATGCAGCTGGGCAGGGTAAAACGTCAGAGGCATCTCAGCCTCGACGCAGTAGCATGGCGCACCCGAGCGGCAGCATGAGCAAGGGGAGCAGCATCGATGGCCTGTAGTCGGGTGGAACCAGAGAGAAAAAGAAGAGAGCCCCAGGGCTTGGGCATGCACAGGATGAGGGCGAGCAAGCCTTGGCAATCTGCATGCCACTGGGTGCCAACAAGAGAGTTGCTGCCAACATGGGAGAATAAGAGAGCACACTTGCTTGGGTGTGTATTGAGGATGACAAGTGGGACCCACAACATCCTCCACCTTATCCCCATCAACTCAGATACAAATATCTTCAGCTCATTTTCTTAATCTTTGATTAGATTACCAGGAACACTAATCTGATTAGAAGAAAGATGATGATACACTAAATTATGGAATTTGACAAGTTCAAAGTTTTGATTGAGAAATTGACATGTGGGACTCACATCACCCCTTTACCTCTTTGTTGTAAATTCAGTTTCAGCTGACAAACAAGCTCTATAAATGTTCAGTATTGGCAGGGTGGCTCACTGGACTATGGAGAATCCATTTAAATCAATTTCAAGAATTGGTCGAATTGAGTTTCAAATTCAAATTTGAATTTGAAAATACCGTTATGCTTTTGCTTTTATTCTTTCTTCATAATTTATAAAACCAGCAAGGACATTAAAATATTTATTTTTAATTCATTGATGATTTCAACTTCTTACATTTTGCTATTTTTAACTTAAAGTTTAAATTGGTTTGAACTTTTTAGCTTCATTTATTTGAAATTATTTTTAACCATCACATGTGTCCAAATTTTACTTTCTTTCTTTCTCCACTTAGCTTCCAGGATGATGAGGACATCAACACCCTCGATACATCCACACCAACTCAGCTACCGGTTTCTGGTCCAATCACTCGCGCTCGTGCACGTCAACTAAACTATGAGGTGAACTCGTTCTTGGCCTTATGTCCATCTTATTTAGACCGTGGAACTACGTGCTTTCTTGTTTTGCTTAAAAAACAATGGAGAGGAGCCAATGGAAAGGGAATTCGCGCTGACGGGATTTGGACAGCAGAACAGCACCAACTTGTGACAGCCACCACGACTTCATATAGACTCCGATCTGGACGTTCAAGTACTTCCTGGAAAGATTATCAAGTATGCATTCAAACGGATCTGGCCTCATGTCCATATCTATTCGGAGTCTGCCGCAATCATTATTTTAGTACCAAGACATTTTCTGTCCATGGTGCTGCATCACCAAAATTGGGCCCATGGCCCATGTATCGTTTGGAGTCCATTAGGGACTCATGATTAGGGTTTCTCACGACCCTAGGGAGGTAATAAATAGTAGCCGCCACCCTCATTAGATGGTGGGTTTTGTTTATTCGTAAGTTAGCTTCTGCTACTTCCTTGTACATGCGCGTGTCGACTAGATCGCCCGTCTACTTGTATCCAGAACCCCACTTTAGATTGATTCAACTGATAAGTGTAGTTCCTCTTGTTCTTGCGTGTTCTTCGATTGCTTGCAGGAACAAAGGCCCTCATGGTTAGGTTGATTGTGCGCTAGCAAAATCAATACAACTTTGGAGTCAGTGTATCGATCGCTAAGGCGCATCGTCTTGGGGACGGTGTAGTCGGATCGCCAACGTCTTCTCCTTCACAAATCAAAACCTCCTATTCTCATCGAAAGATCGGGAACCAAGATACTATCAAGTGGTAATCAGAGAAGGGTAATCGGTGAGAGTGCTACCATTACTTTTCTTTCCGCTGTTATCATCCTATAGTCCAGAAAAAGCCCAAAAAATACCAGATCTATTTTTTCCATTATTCCTAGACCATTGTGCCTTTTACTTTCTCTACTTAGTCAAGACTTGTTGAGTTCATGGTTGCTTCGACGAGTCAAGTTGCTGGTCTTTAGTTTTGCACCACTAGAGTTTCGAGTTCGTGTCACATTTGGTCACCTAGTTCGAGTCAGATTTGTAGTTCGAGTTTGAATCAGATTGCAACTTCGAGTTTGAGTCGGATTGTTAGTTCGAGTTTGAGTCGGATTACGAGTTCAAATCAGATTGCTACTTCAAGTTTGAGTTGGATTGCTAGTTCGAGTTTGAGTCGGATTACTAGTTCGAGTTCGAATCAGATTGCTACTTCGAGTTTGAGTCAGATTAGTAATTTGAGTTTGACAACAGGAAAAAGGCAAGTGCAAAATCAAAAGCTGCACAAAAGCCACAAGCAATTAGAGAAGAAAAAAGGCAAGTGCAAGATCAAAAGACACATGTACAAATTTTGTTCTTGGGTCTCCTGATTCCATCTAGAGAGAGTTTGGGTGACCATCCCAACAAAAAAAACGAAAAAAAGGAAAAAAAAATCAGATTATTGTTTGGGGTGTTTTTGGTGACGACATTAGTGTCTCGGCTCGCGTATCTAGTACGGTCTAGACTAAGATCAGCACAGTACTGTCGTAGAACATTTATTCAGCTTGTTGTGATTAACGTGGTGAAAGTTTGCTCCTTGTGCTGGTTCAGCCACCTAAAGCCATAGATTGACACCTGCTCTTGAAGTTGTTCATTACTTGCTGGTTGCCATCACCTTCTTGCTAAGCTTGGTAAGAACACGTAAGAGCTCAATTGAACAGGTTGAGAGTGAGCAAGTTATCTCCACCAGCACCTTTGTAGCTAGGGATAACGTTACCATTTCATATTGGATTGTTCTTTTTTCTACTAACCATGGCAGGAGGAGCAAATACAAACAAAGACGTGCATTCACCTCGCACACGGGGAATTATACAACACTTCGAACGCCAAGTGCGGCTACGCACAGAAGCGCTTGATGAGGATTTTTCATGTTACCAGTGACCGTCTTGGTCAATTGGAAAATATGCAGATCAACACCAACACCAAAATCAGCACGTTGGAGATTTCCATTCAAACATTGAACACTTCTATTGGAGCCATCCTGCAGCCTTGAGGAGAGGGGTCGTGGACACACCGCGGATGGACAGGTGAGCAATGTTCCTAGTATTGTACTTGACAATGAAGATGACTATTCTGCAGATACGGAGATTGGAGAAGGTGAGGAAGCTAGGCCACGGCGCCGACTACAACGCAACCGTCAAGGTATGGGTGGACATCGTCGGCATGAGGTACGCAATCATGATGATACTTTTAACAAGATCAAATTTAAGATACCTCATTTTGATGGTAAATATGACCCTGATGCATATATTACTTGGGAGATTTCTGTTGATAAAAAATTTGCATGTCATGAGTTTCCTGAAAACGCAAGAGTTAGAGCAGCCACTAGTGAGTTTACTGATTATGCTTCTGTTTGGTGGATAGAACATGACAAGAAAAATCCTAATAGCATACCACAAACTTGGTATTCTTTGAAACGGCTCATGCGGGCTAGATTTGTTCCTTCTTACTGTGCACGTGATCTATTAAATAAGCTACAACAATTGAGATAGGGAGCTAAAAGTATAGAAGAGTATTTTCAGGAATTACAAATGGGTATGTTGCGTTGTAAGTTAGACGAGGATGAGGAACCAGCTATGGCTATATTTTTGGGTGGTTTAAACCGTGAAATTCAAGACATACTTGC
Organism: Tuctoria greenei; assembly: GCA_036927565.1. Classification (NCBI taxonomy): domain Eukaryota; kingdom Viridiplantae; phylum Streptophyta; class Magnoliopsida; order Poales; family Poaceae; genus Tuctoria; species Tuctoria greenei. Next base: position 110,074,218 of record JAYESD010000007.1, on the reverse strand, counting down.
TTATAAAGATTACAATAATGTTATCCGTTTGTTTCATCTTGCTTGTAAAGCTGAAAGCGAAGTGCAGAGACGACGAGCTAGCTCTAGAACTAATATTTCTGCAGGAAAGACTAGCTCATGACAACCACGCACGACTACTCCTTCGACTGGGTGTGCTTCCCCACCATCTTCTTCACCAAGTCGGGCAGCACCTTCTTCCTCTAGCAACAAGCCACGTGCTTCTTCCACTAGCTCAGCAGTAAAGACCACCCAAAAGCCCACCGAGAGTGCTTCTTCCGTAGCATCTACCGGACGATCTAGAGACGTTCAATGTCACAAGTGCAAGGGTTTTGGCCATGTGCAGTGTGACTGCCCAAGCAAACATGTTCTAATTGTTAAAGATGACGGTGAGTACTCATCTGCTAGCGATTCTGATGATGATACATGTGTTTTGCTTGCAGCTGACTATGCAGGTAGCAATGAACATCAAGAAGAGCATATTGGTGCAGAAGATGTAGCGCGCTATGATAGTCTCATTGTGAAGCGTGTGCTTAGTGCACAAATGGAGAAAGCGGAACAAAATCAAAGGCACACATTATTCCAAACAAAGTGTGTCATCAAAGAGCGATCTTGCCGCATGATCATTAATGGAGGTAGCTGCAACAACTTGGCCAGCAGTGACATGGTGACCAAGCTGGCACTAAGCACCAAACTGCACCCACATCCCTATTACATTCAATAGTTAAACAACAGCGATAAGGCAAAGGTAACTAGACTTGTGCGAATCAATTTTGCTATTGGATCATATAAGGATGTCGTTGAATGTGATGTTGTGCCTATGCAAGCTTGTAATATTCTGCTAGGAAGACCTTGGCAATTTGATAGAGATTCTATGCATCATGGTACATCAAATCAGTATTCTTTTCTGTACCACGATAAAAAATTGTGTTGCATCCTATGTCTCCTGAAGCTATTGTGCAAGATGATGTTGCTAGAGCTAGGCAAACTAAATCTCAGGACCATGCTAACGTTGAGAACAATAACAATGCCAAATATGTGTTTGATAAGAAAATGAGATATCTCTGAAGGGAAAATGCTTGTTTGCTACGAAATCTGATATTAATGAACTGATTGCTTCCACCTCTGTTGCCTATGCTTTGGTATGCAAAGGTGCTTTGATTTCCCTTTACGATATGCAACGTTCTTTGCCTCCTGCTGTTGCTAACATTTTGCAGGAATATTCTGATGTGTTTCCAAGTGAAATACCACCAGGACTACCACCACTTCTAGGGATTGAGCACCAGATTGACCTCATTCCCGGTGCTTCATTGCCCAACCGTGCACCATACAGGACAAATCCATAAGAAACAAAGGAGATTCAGCACCAAGTACAAGAACTACTCGACAAAGGTTATGTACATGAGTCTCTTAGTCCTTGTGTTGTTCCAGTTATTCTAGTACCTAAAAAGGATGGATCCTGGCGTATGTGTGTGGATTGTAGAGCAATTAACAATATCACCATTCGACATCGTCATCCTATTCCACGCTTAGATGATATGCTTGATGAATTGAGTGGTGCTGTTGTGTTCCCAAAAGTTGATTTGCGTAGTGGTTATCACCAAATTCGCATGAAACTAGGAGATGAATGGAAAACAGCTTTCAAAACTAAGTTCAATTTATATGAGTGGTTAGTCATGCCTTTTGGGTTAACTAATGCACCTAGCACCTTCATGAGATTAATGAACGAGGTTTTGCGTGCATTCATTGGAAAATTTGTTGTTGTGTATTTTGATGATATATTGACTTATAGCAAATCCATGGATGAACATCTTGATCACTTACGTGCTGTTTTTAATGCTTCATGTGAGGCATGACTATTTGGTAATCTTGAGAAGTGCACCTTTTGCACGGATCGAGTCTCTTTCCTTGGCTATGTTGTTACTCCACAGGGAATTAAAGTTGATCAAGCCAAGGTAGAGGCTATTCAGGGGTGGCCTGTACCAAAGACCATCACACAGGTGCGGAGCTTTCTAGGGCTGGCTGGGTTCTATTGTCGCTTTGTGAAGGATTTCAACACCATTGCTGCTCCATTGAATGACCTTACGAAGAAGGGAGTGCCTTTTTCTTGGGGCACCACACAAGATAACGCCTTTACCATACTGAAAGATAAGTTGACGCATGCACCTCTTCTCCAACTTCCTGATTTTTCTAAGACTTGAGCTTGAATGTGATAATAGTGGGATTGGATTGAGTGGTGTTTTGTTACAAGGAAAACCTGTTGCATATTTTAGTGAGAAAATGAGTGGGCCTGTTCTGAATTATTCTACCTATGATAAGGAATTATATGCTCTTGTACAAACTTTAAAAACATGGGAATATTATTTGTGGCCCAAAGAATTTGTTATCCATTCTGATCATGAATCACTAAAGCATATTAGGAGTCAAGGGAAACTAAACCGTAGGCATGCTAAGTGAATGAAATTTATTGAGTCTTTTCCTTATGTCATTAAACACAAAAAAGGAAAGGATAATGTTATTGCTGATGATTTATCTAGACGTTATACTCTTCTATCTCAACTTGACTTTAAAATTTTTGGATTAGAAACGATTAAAGATCAATATGAACATGATGTTGATTTCAAAGATGTATTGTTGAAATGTAAAGACAGAAAACATTGAATAAATTTGTCCTCAATGATGGCTATGTGTTTAGAGCTAACAAGTTATGCATTCCAGCTAGCTCCGTTCGTTTGTTGTTGTTACAGGAAGCGCATGGAGGCGGGCTGATGGGGCACTTTAGAGTGAAAAAGATGGAGGACATACTTGCTGGTCATTTCTTTTGGCCAAGGATGAGGCGAGACGTGGAGCGCTCCGTTGCTCACTGCACGACATGTCAAAAAGCTAAGTCATGACTTAATCCACATGGTTTGTACATGCCTCTTCTTGTTCCTAGCATGCCTTGGGAGGATATTTCTATGGACTTTGTTTTAGGACTACCTAGAACAAAGAAGGGGAGGAATAGAATCTTTGTTGTCATGGATAGATTTTCTAAAACGGCACACTTCATAACTTGTCATAAAAGTGATGATGATACACATGTTGCTGATTTGTTTTTCCGATAGATTGTTAGGTTGCATGGTGTGCCAAACACAATAGTTTCAGATCGTGATGCTAAGTTTCTTAGCCATTTTTGGAGAACGTTATGGGCAAAATTGGGGACTAAGCTTTTATTTTCAACTACTTGTCATCCCCAAACTGATGGTCAAACTGAGGCTGTGAATAGAAGTTTATCTACCATGCTTAGGGCTGTTTTGAAAAAGAATATAAAAATGTGGGAAGAGTGTTTGCCTCATGTTGAGTTTGCTTCTAATTGTTCCCTACATTCTAGTACTAAGAAATGCCCTTTTGAGATTGTTTATGGATTTGTACCCCGTGCTCCTATTGATTTATTACCTCTTCCTTCAATGGAAGAGTGAATTTTGATGCTAAACATCGTGCTGAATTGATCTTAAAATTGCATGAAACCACTAAGAAGAATATAGAGTGCATGAATTCCAAGTATAAACTTGCTGGTAGTAGGGGAAAGAAACCTATCACTTTTGAACCCGGTGATTTAGTTTGGTTACATTTGTGAAAGGATAGGTTTCCTGATTTGAGAAAGTCTAAATTGTTACCTTGAGCTGACGGTCCATTCAAAGTGTTAGAAAGGATTAATGATAATGCATATAAACTCGAGTTTCCTGTGGATATTAGGGTTAGTCCCACATTTAACATTGCAGATTTGAAGCCATATTTGGGAGAAGAAGATGAGCTTGAGTCGCGGACGACTCAAATGCAAGAAGGGGAGGATGATGAGGACATCAACACCCTCGATACATCCACACCAACTCAGCTACCGGTCTCTGGTCCAATCACTCGCGCTCGTGCACATCAACTAAACTATGAGGTGAACTCGTTCTTGGACTTATGTCCATCTTATCTAGACTGTGGAACTACGTGCTTTCTTGTTTTGCTTAGGAACAATGGAGAGGAGCCAATGGGAAGGGAATTTGCGCGGACGGGATTTGGACAGCAGAACAGCACCAACTTGTGACGGCCACCACGACTTCATACGGACTCCAATCTGGGCCAAGTACTTCCTGGATAGATTATCAAGTCTACTTTCAAACGGATCTGGCCTCATGTCCATATCTATTCGGAGTCGGCCGCAATCGTTATTTTAATATCAATACCTTTTCTGTCCATGGTGCTGCATCACCAAAATTGGGCCCATGGACGATGTACCGTTTGGAGTCCATTAGGGACTCGTGATTAGGGTTTATCACGACCCTAGGGAGGTAATAAATAGTAGCCGCCGCCCTCATTAGCTGGTGGGTTTTGTTTATTCGTAAGTTAGCTTTTGCTGCTTCCTTGTACACGTGCGTGTCCACTAGATCGCCCGTCTACTTGTATCCAGAACACTACTTTAGATTGATTAAACTGATAAGTTCTTGTTCCTCTTGTTCTTGCGTGTTCTTCGATTTCTTGCAGAAAGAAAGGCCCTCGTGGTCAGGTTGATTGTGTGCCAGCAAGATCAATACAACTTCGGAGTCGGTGTACCGATCGCTAAGGCGCATCGTCTTGGGGACGGTGTAGTCGGATCGCTAACGTCTTCTCCTCCACAAATCGAACCCTCCTATTCTCATCGAAAGATTGAGGACCAATATCCTATCACAGGACTTATTTGCACAAAGGTTCTTTTTGGGCTTTTACATCCATTCCCCCTTTAAAGAATCTCGTCCCGTAATTCCGTTGGGAAGAGAGAGAGAGAGAGAGAGAGAGAGAGAGAGAGAGAGAGAGAGAGAGAGAGAGAGTAAAGTTGGTTAGCGGTGATACGATGCTAACCACTCCAAGTAAATGGATCAGTGAACTTTTTCACCTTTTCACGTAACTTCCTGGAATATGTGGTTAGTCCAGATTATCTTGTAAACCACATCGTTCTGCTTTTGGTGACTTAAGTCTTCTCAATGCAAATCTGATTCGGATGCTCGGCGCCAATGAGATCACACTGTAAAGTTTGTGTCTTTATGATGCGAAGTTACATTGGTGTCTTGAGCTCTTCTTCTTTCCTTTTTCATGGTAGAGACACATAAGTTTCTATCATATATGGCGTTCTTTATTTTTGACGTCCTCTCATGAAGTCTTTACTGTCCCAGTCTTGTACTCAGAGAATCAACGCTGGTTCTTCACTCTCGTGAGCATCTTGACTATTTTAAACCGTAGTGCAGCTGCTTTCAACTCTAGCTTTGTGTCACTGAGTCCTTAAATCTTATTTTAGTATTTTTCAAACATGAATCAAAGTAGTTTACGAGGTTAAACAACAAGTCATTATCCTCGTTCGGATTTGACACTACAGAAGAACCTCAAATCGGAGACAAATATCGGAGACGCACAAAAAGTTGGCTGTCTCCGATAATAAAATGAGACACACCAGCATCAGCGAGGATCAGAGCTAGCTTGGTTGAGGGTAAAAAGAGATGAACAAATTTTCGGACCGTCTCAGTCAATTCAATATTCGAGACGCGCCCGCTTCTCTATCATAAGGGAGATGAGCATACTTAAAGCGCGACTCCTATTATTACAAAAAAAAGACTGTCTTTCCTTGTAGCGTGTATCCTTTTATCAAGGAAGTGGGTGCGTCTCGATTTTGTACCCTTTTCTGCCGCTTCCACTTCCTGTATGACTGCTCCACTCCCCGAGAGTGTGGATGTTTAAAACTGAGCGGTTCTGTTACTTTGCGCGTCCATCAGTGTGAACTGCACACCGGCAAGCTAGAACAATCAATGCACGCTGGTGGGTGAACCGCCGACGAGCCAGAACCATCACTACGCGTCGACAAGCCAGACATTAATATAGACACACCATGGTTTTCTCAGAACACCACCGTCTTCTTCGTGCATACTCTTCCTCTTCCTCTCTACCACTCGCATCCTCATTGGTTCATTGGTTCCTTCGCAACACGGTGACACCGAAGCCTATGGAGTTCTCGCTCTTGCACAAAATTGTGATCGAGATCGCGGGGAACATCGCTGAAAGCTCCCTGTGGCCCATGGACGACCTCTCCAGTCTGTGTGCCAACTGCAAGGCCATGCAAGCGGTGTGTCGGTAGGGTGCCATGGGTAGGCGCATGGTGCTGGAGTGGGAGAGATGGAGGTTATGGTCTGAGCATGAGGAGGCGCGCTTCTCCTGCGCCCTCGTGGAATGCCTGACCACTATCAACAACCCTGGTGCATGGCCATCATCAAGCTCGTCTTCGTGGACGGGCGTGCAACCGAGCGCCCAGTGCCTCGCCTGGGCGGCCACGGCCAACCACATGTGCGCGACCTACATTATTGCCCTCTTTCGCTAAGACGCCGACCATGGGGCCCGTGATGCTATCGAGTATATCCGGCAGGTCGAGGGCGAGATCGACGTCGGCGAGAAAGTGGTTGGGTCCGTCGCGATTAAGAGGACCAACACGGAGTGCAAGCGGTGTCAGTTGCAAGCTCTGAATGATGTACAAGATGTGACGTGGCCCCCGAGACCCCCAATACTGTCGCCGGTTACGCTGCCCAGCAAGGAGGATGACCCATGCACAACCGCCGGCTGCGGCAAGCAAGGGTGGACCAGTTGTGTCTTGTGTAGCGACGAATGTGGGATTAGACACGAGCAGGTCCAGTTCTGCCACGCGGTGTTAGTCCATATGGGCTATATTTAATATATAAAATTGTATATTATAGCCCATATGAAATTGTATAGAGCCTCTGATTGTAACGCCCTCGTGTTGTAACTTTTATGCATTAGAAGTATTACATTTCTAAAATCAACGTATGCAACCTAAAGCAAGAAACCCGTTTAAGTTGAATTTGACTATCGCCTAGTCCTAACTGTGGAGCTCGCGGCGTCGCGCCCCGCTGCCAGCGCCATGATGCGCTAGCCGGGAACAAAAACTTTCGCATACAGGATGCTCGTTCGGCCTTACAAGGTAATGCGAGACGGGCCTTTCAAGGGCCCGTCTCCACTATGTTTTGTCCCACCACAGAAACCTGAGCGTCTTACGACGAGCATATAAGGCAGGGCGCACAGTTGCCAGTGGACACACCCGCATGCTAAAGGTGCTTTCTTGGCTTCGGCGCTCATGGCGTCGAACACGGTAACAGGATCCTTGGCATGTGGCGTGCCTGTTTGGCCACAAAATAATGTGACAGGAGTTATATATGTCTGTCTTCGATGGTTTGCCTAAGTATTTTAGTTTCTCTCGCGCTCTCTCCCAACACTTAGCAAATTTTTTTGTGCAAAACTTAGCCAAATTTACCGGCGCTCTCTCGCTCTACTGTCGACCTAGAAGCCTCTGCCACCTCATCCCTGGAGCACGCCGCCGCTTGATCGTCCCGTCCCCCAACCATGCCACCGCCTGGACCCTGCACTTGGAGCGTGCCGCCGCCATCCCTCTTCCTAAACTCGCTCTTTGTCATTGTCAAGCTGCCCCCATCAACCCCAACCTCGGTATGATCATTGTCGCGCTTTCTCGCTCTACCTTCAACTTAGAAACCGCCACTCCGGCGCCTCTGCCACCTCATCCCCAGAGCACACCGACGCCTGATCTTCCCCGTCCTGATTACGATGACGATGTGAACGAGCTAGATATGTTAGGGTTCACCGATGAAGACATTAAGTTTCGTCATTGTCGTGCTGCCACCATCGGCGTCAACCTCGACCTCGGTAATCGGTATGATCAAGCCCAAACTATATATTTTTTCAATGAACCAGCTACAGGAAGACCCTACTTGTAAGGCAGTGACTGCTATGCAAGCAGTGTTTTCGTGCAAGCCTGCAAACAAATATTTTGAGCCCTCCGATTACAATCCAACGGTGTCTTTGTTTTTTGCACATAAGTCCTCCCACCTCACCCTATGAAATATGCAAAGAGGCCCCTGGAGTCGAACCCAGCCGGTTCGAGCTGGCGACTGGACTACCGATCGATCTCGTCCGCGTCCGCGCTCATGCCTCTGCCTCAAAACCGCCGCCGCCCTTGTACCTACCACCGCCGCCCTGGTACATGTTGCCGCCCTCGTTCATGCGACGCGGCACGTGCTTGTGTGGGCCCCAGCCCCGGGTGGAAGGCTGCAAGCAGCCGCAAACCTCCTTCGTACGTGCATGCCCCGAGGCCTTCGTACGTGCGTCTGCACTGCACGCTCCGAGATGAATGTCCGATCATTAGTGTTCAGAATTACACAATACACATCTTTTGCAGCACTCATTTGTGTACGTACACGATCAGCATGAAGCGACACTTATGTTGTTTTTCCATGTGGCAAAACATCGAACAGTTTACGTGCGTCTCCAGCATACGACTCCCCGATGCTTTCAGCTTGGGTGAGGACGTCGTGCGCTGCGCTCGGGTGAAAGCGGCACACACCATATGGGCGTAGGGTGGAGACTCACAGCAGGGCGACGATCAACGGGCGCAGGGGCGAGACTCGCAGCAGGGTGAGAATCAACGGGCGCAGGGGCGGTCAGCGGCGCTGGGACGGGCACACGGGCGAGGATCGACGGGTGCGGGCGGGATTCAATCGGCTTGGCTCGGCTCCAGGGGCCTCTTTTCATATTTCGTAGACTGAGGTGGGAGGACTTATGTGCAAAAAACTAAGACACCATTGGATTGTAATCGAAGGGCTCAAAATATCTGTTTGCAGTCTTTCACGAGAGAGCTGCTTGCACAACAGTCGCTGCCTACTTGTAAATATATTAATTACTGTACATAAGGTAGGTTCTGAAATATAATAGGGAGTGTTCCCAAGTTCCTGGATTAGAATGTTAGAAAAGACTTTTGTCACTCAAATCAAAAGCCACTTTGAGTGATTTTCCTGCCTTCTCAAAACCAGAGGACACCATGGCCCTTAGCTTGTTTCCAATGAGCTACATCACGTACCAGCAGCATAGGACCATGGAAGGGGTGAGGATTGCCATTAAACGATGGGGGATCCTCTCCATCAACTTCTGTGCCTATCTTGATCACAAGACTTTGGGGAATATCCAAGATGTTATCCACCAGGACTAACAGCAGGACCCTAGTAGGATCGAGATCTTTGTCATCCGAAAACAGAAATTGTACAGAGTTGGAGCAAGCTTGTTCAAGAAACTTAGTTTCCCTAGGATGCAACAATTATGAGTTCAGGCTGCTAATCACCAGTGCGTCCCTTTCCCAACTATTCTGAATACGGTAAATTACTATGCCATGCGGGTGCGCGCCAAAGTTCACTATGTGCTTCCTCTAGTTCACTATGAAATCAACAATCACATGCATCAACTGGTTCCTTTGAGCCTGAGTCATTACCTCCTCTGTTGTTGCGATAGCCAACTCTTCGTTTGAAGATTTAACTTTGTTAATATTTGATTGGTCAATATAATTTAATGTGTGATCTCCATTTGGCTATACATATGTTTACGTTGCTGACCCTGGCAATTTTGGCTGCCAAATCCTGGCTAGCTCTAGGATGCAGCCAACAAACTGGATAAATAGGGGGGCATCTAATAGGAGACGAGCGTCTAAGAGGGCACATCTCCTATTAGTGACACAGTGAACCAACCGGTAGTAACATTGGCGACAAGCTAAGAAAAAGTTCGTCTCCAATACTTAACCTGAAGGAGACGAGCATACATAAAGTGTGTCTGGAATCAATTCCTATTAGTCTCCTATTTCTTACAAAAAGGAGATGGGCATACGGGAAAGCCGTCTCGGATATCTTAGGGAAAGGAGACAGACATCCGTTCAACGTGTCTCAGATTGTTAAACTAAAGGAGACGGTCACCCATTAAGATCGTCTCGGATTGCTTAAAGAAAGGAGACGAGTCGTAGTAACGCCTGTCTCGGATTTTTTATATAAAGGAGACGAGCTTTCGAGAAGACCGTCTCCAATGTTTACTTATCAGCGACGGCGCCTCGTCGCTCATTTTTGATGACTCCGTAATGCGAGACGCAACAACAGAGACACGCGGTTTGCTCATCTCTGTTCTTCGTGAGGGCGTGTCTCGGTTAAGCCTTTCTCACGTAGTGTGGTTCCCAATATTTAGTCAATGATCAGATCACTTTGCTGAGACATAAGAGTGGTGAAAGTTTCATTTCTCTTATGTGGTCAAAACAACAAGGTCACTAAATGTATGGAAACTACAAGGTTTCTAGACATGCCAATGTCACCATACAATAAGAGTTAAGGAGTTTCACAAGCTTGGAAATAGAATGATAATCCTACGAACATGACGAATCAAGGTTTTTTTGAGGTTGATAAATTAGTGGAGAACCTCATGAATCAAGAGTAGTTGTGTTTCCACAACGGAGATAATTGAACCTATACAAGTCAAGGATGAAGATTCAACTTCTAGTTGGACTACAAGGGTGATTGAGTAATTGGTTTCCCCGAGATTACTCCACGAAGGCTAAACCAAGTAAGATGATGATCACAAGAGTTGTAAAACAATCAAGAGTGTTAGACGATACTCAAGTATTTGAATAGAGGTACACATTCTTGATCAAAATTAATTATTACTCATGTTTCATGATGCATCACAAATTGGATGATGTTATGCAGACACAATGCAACCCCGCGGAAATTATGCATAAGGTATGTGCATTTATTTTTGTGATCTGAGCAAAAGTGTGTATGACGATTCAAACACGGTAAGCATTATCTCAATTTCACAATGCTTGAATCAACTTGGTCATGAGAATTGTTGGATATGGAAAACCCTTCTAATATCTTGACCAAGGTTGAAGATTTCAAGTTTAGCAATTAAAGCAAGGAATGGTGAGCAATATACTACACAACCTTAATCTTTGTAAACTGGTACCCATTCTAATCGGTCTATCCATTTCTTCACCTAAGTCTTCACTGCATATGCTGACTCAAGAATCATTTCTACATGAGACATCTAACTATTGCTCTCAATAGTAGAATACTACAAGGAATAGGACCTAGCCTACTATAGCTATCCTTAATGGTACTTCACTTAATCGTCTCTTTGATCATGTACTAGCGATTGACATATTTTCCTTGATGCCGATGATGGGCTAATGTTACAATCCCTCTATGTTGAGCCAGCCTTGTGCTTAAAGTTTGATCCTCTTGAAGATGTACTCACACTCGATTACTTTGTTGTTGTCATATCACAATGTACAAGAGCTGGTGATTGAACAAATAAGTTGCTTGAGCGTACTCCTTCTCCCTTAAGTTTCAAACTAGGAGACCATGAAACTTACTCCAAATGATCATCATGGGAAAATGGAGTGCAACTCATCTCTAAACCAACTTCAAAATAGTGAGTTCCAAATTAATGAACTTCATGGATGGAAGTTCATTTCAGCTATTGTGGCTCACGACGAGACGTCACGCGTGTTATCGTGCGTACATACACACTATTCTTCAATACAACACCAACATGGCCATCAAAGGAAATGAGGTTTGATTCGTTCAAACACTCAATTCCACTGGTAAATAGTTGAGTCACAACACCTGGGATGTTACAAAACTTCTCGAGTGTAAATCTAGAACCAAATTCATAACCAAACCAAAATGTTCTCAAACTGATCAAATTCTGTTGGGAAATGACCAGTCTGGCCTCAAACTCGATTTTGATCCAGTTAAAGGCAAAATCAGATCTTGAGGTGAACAACAAAGTTGAAGTACACTTTAAGAACTTTACAAAATTTATTGGGTTTCCTCCAGATAAGTTCTTGTTGATTATATATAGCTTTTCAAACCTGACAGTTTTCTGAGAAATTTCAGCAGCACCTCCTTTGTATATGGCTGTTTTGTGCACAAATTTTCATACAACAAATATCACAATTTGACAAACATTTAAATTAAAATATTGTTAAATATCTCATAAATATTCCATAAACGTATCACATGCCTTCATTAGATTTTTCTACAGCGATTTAGGGCCAAAATGGTGCATAGTCCAAAAATCTGCTGAAGTTTCTGTCCAGTTTGGCAGAGCTTGGAAATTTGAAATTTTGAATAGGTTAGAGAGAGATTATGTTCTGGATACGAACATAAAATTTTTAAAGGACTACCTAATATTTCTAACCATATAAAATAGACCTCCATTGGATTATTCTCCTTGGATTTATGATCTTTCAAAGTCAGGTCAAAATTTTGACAGAAAACAACTCACTGGTTTTGAAAAGTTTGAGTTGAAAACCACTCTAATTTGAAACTTAGTTTAAATCAGAGGTCGATAACTAATATTTGAATTTTTACATCATTTCTGGTCCATTTTATTTGTTTTACGAGTCATATCTCTGGCACGGATAACGTCGTCGACGTGTTCGATGTAACTCGAGTGCAATGACGGTACTACATCCTCACCAAAGAAAATCCCAAGACAGTATTCTGGCATACGTCTTAAACGTGGCACTAATACGTTCACTCGTAGATGTTTTCTACTCGAGCTAGGGATAACACAATTAGTGTACCTGCAGAAGACGCACAATTTACAGAACACTCATTATAGTGTCGTACGGCACAACCCGCACGGGCGATCATTTCAAGCGGTCACAATAATATATCTCTAAAGCTAACACCCTGTATGTTTTCATACAGGCCATCGCCGAGGAGAACACATCTCAAGAAACGTGGACATGTATCAACACCACATGACAGGGGACCCGAGTAAAGCGCGAACGGGTCATCACGGACGGGAATTTTATCAACCCAACAGATACCTCCTACTGCCCCTACCTCACAGAGGCACGCTGATGGCGAGCACTGCGTATGGCTCATTGAACCTGAATTGTTCAAGAGTTGCATACTATCGAGTTTTTGACCACACGATGGGGTATCTTCGCTTTTGCCTTAAGCACGCCAAGAGCAGCATTTTTGTATGTTCCAAAAACTATGAGAAGGTTCAAAAACTCATATTAACTCCTATGCGAAGCCACAGGGGCAATCATCGTACTACCTCTCGTACGGTGAGCTTACCGTAATTGATCCTCTTCCGGTGGTGTACATTACCTCTTACCTGACATCAGAGCATCATTACTGAATATAATAAGAAGTATGTTACTATTTTCACCTTAAGTAACTATGCTATTATAGACCTTATGTGGGCATAATCACTAATCCTCACTTGACTACTTCAAAGTTTTCAAAATAAGCGCTTTTCAAGCATGCTATTCCCAATGTAGCTCTGATACCAGACTTTGGGGACCGGGGTCCCGCCATTCAAGAAATCATATTGGGTGGTGCCATGTGATGCGACACCCAACAACACATATGAAAAGCAACTCAGAATAACCAACACAAATATTTATTTCACAAGAGGATTCTCTTTTACAACATAATATACAACACACCTGAATATATATACTCATACTCTCAACTAGCTATGAACAAGAGAAATCATCCATACCCGCGGATGCTTCTCCTAGCAACATAAAACACATCTCGACAAGCTCGAGGTCTCACGGACAATCCAAAACATAAGCATAAGTAATACCTGCAAAAACCACAATAAAGCAACCGTGAGCTCGAAGCTCGCCAAGACTTAACCGTCTCACCTAAAGCATGAAACTCTACATGCTGAAAACTTTAAAGACAAGAAAGCTGAATTTGCAGAAATGAACTCGCCGAAAGTAAATCCTTAGTGGTCAGTTTTAAAGTAGCGTATATGCGAACCATGGACATATCATCATTGTGAATTCCACAATCAAACAAGAAACACATCATCGATGATGATTTTTGCCGAAAGTTCCATAGGCTTCATTCAAGTTAAATGTTTGGAAATGATAACTTTAATTGTGCTATTTCTAATTCGGCCACGGTTGCAATATAAGATATAATTCATAGCAGCATATTCATAATCTTCCCACTACTCTTTATTACTACGTCAAGACTCAGTGACCAAGTGTGCTCAATCCATAACTACATGCGATGGTGATTCAAATCAATAACACTCGGACTCCATGACATATACGCCCACAAGGAAGACACATTGGTGCTATTCACTCTACGTCCCATGCAACCATCTTTCCCAAGATTCACCCTCATCGAAACGGTTCGATCGACCCAAACAACGAGCTCCCCTTAAGGTGCACCTCCGCTGTAGATGTTAATGAGTGAGTTTACTCCCACTGTACTAACAACCAACAACTTAAGCCATTTGAAAAAGTTCCAACATAGGATCCTCAAGGTACATCAGTTTCTTGGGTCCCATATAGCCGGTATGCCTTTGGTACAGTTCAAACTTTTTCAATAGGGCCAAGCACGAGACGGGCCTTAACTAACACAGTGAGCTACCAATCCACCATTCCAACACCTGCCTCGCCATTACCGACCCAAACACGATGTCGTCACAAGCGATGCCTCACCCTTTGGGTCGAGAGCACCCTTATGCAAAACCTACACAAATCCCCGTACACTTCTCATATTAAAGATTGGATGTTATGGTAACATCTGGCAAGTAGGTTTGTCTCACTCGACTTCTCTCGCAAGTAGAATTCAACTACTTGACTTGTGGTCGATAAAATGTGACCAATCTTGCGAGTATTATCCTACATACTCGACTTCTACCAACCTTCCAACTAAATATTAAGAATAGCAATATAATATGATGGAGTCTTATTCTACCCATCCACTTCAAGGATCATTTGGTCATGCATGTGGAGTATTCAATCAACGTAGACCTAATGCACATATCAAGTCAATTCAATGAAGTGATAAAGCAAAACTTTACAAAGGCACTGCAAACCGAGGCCCGCCTTAGGTTGCGACTAAGTAAATGTCAATATAGTCAGTGGCTTTATCATATGAATGTTCCTTCTCATCACTTTCCCCCTTTCCTTGTCTTTACTACTGCTTGGGAAAATCTTGCTTGCGGCAATCACTTTCCGCCTTTTCTTGTTCTCATTTCTGCTTGTGCAAACCATGCTCGCAGCAGGTCATACTTGTGCCTCCTCCTCTGAGCGGTACTCCTTGTCCATCTCTACTCATCGAATGCCATCGTCGTGATCTATCGACATGAATATGCATATAAGAGTAATGCAATTTAGTAGTAGACTCGATGAAATTGCGCAAACTTAAGAAGGATGAAAACAAAATGTCGTGGAGGTGCTAGACTTGGTTGTGTACAGATAACAAAGAGATTGAGGTGGAACATAGAAATATCAAAGTATGAGGTGAAATTGCACATGAGAATATTGCAACTTAGTCATGAAAGGGGAAACTTTATAAGTTCAAGAAGTATATTAACATGCTATGAAAGAGCTACAGAGAAATCTTTGCTGGATTCTAAACCTGGTGGAGAGGAAGAAACTCAACTAAGGTTATTTAGGAGTAAGGTTCCTATGAACATCAAAATAACATTCACGTGATGAAGTTATAAATCCATTTCATGCTACAAAAATACAATACTTACTGGAGCTGGAATTATTGTAGTGGTTTATAGATTTCCTAAGGAACATTCAAGCCAAGTTTCAGGCTCTACTATGGAAGAATGGGTTCTACATAATTCCTTAAGTTGTTTTCCTTCTCTGAATTTACAGGGAAATACTGGAGTTTTGTTATACTTAAAAGTATGTTTTTCATGTGGGTCAGGTCATATGGAGTCTACAAAAATTTGTATCACATTTTTCTAATCTTCCTAAATGGAAATATGAACTTTACAAGTTGGAAGCATTTTCTGAAATTGTTTCTGTTGTATTTTGGAAATTTTCTAGACACTGAGCAAAACAATACTATTTGACCTACTTAGCCATGTCAAATGATGATGAAATTTTTATTGGAAGTCACTGACCATGCAAGGAAAAATTTGGCCAAGTTTGAGAATTTGCCAATAAATATTTCTTCTGGAATTATTTCCCAAACATTCAAAGAAGTGGAATTAATCAGAAAGTTCCAAGGATTTTCATATCAATTCTTTTGCGCCAATTCAAAGTAAATGACATGAGGAATCTAACAAAATTTATTTCATATTTTTTGGACCAATCTAAAGGGAATGGTGAATTTCCTAAGTTTTGCAAGCTTAGTGAATTGGTTTTTTACTCATTTTGCCTAGACTAGTGGGCCCAAGGGTTTAATTGGGCCACTGGTGTTGAAGCCGCACACAAGCCACAAAGTGCAACCCGCAGCCACACATGATCACCTGCCACAGATCAATCCGAAGGTAGAGACGATGACTGACGTCTGGGCCCTCGGGTGCTTCTTCCCCAACAGGCGGGCGGCAACCATGGAGGATCTGGTGGCGGAGCACACCAGCGCTGGCTACCCCGAGAAAATAGGTTTTACCCACTCACCGCTAGGGCATGAAGGAAGCTGTAGATCACAAAGGGTCAGCCGGGACCAAAGGTGGCTGGAGCCTAACTGGCGGTGAGTGACCGTGACGGCACAAGTTCGGCGAGGTTGACCTCCCTCTGCGTTACACAATTCTACTCATGGCTTGCCCCGAAAGCATCATGGGATCACAAGGAACCCGAATATGAGTATAATTGTGCTGGAAATGGGTACAACATAGATGTTATCGGTGACCTAGGTTGAACAGAGTGGCGGCAATGAGATTTGGGTTTTTGATGCGGTTCCTTGATCAATCTTCAATCTTTTTGCTCAGGGTGGTGCGCTAACCTTGCTAGAGAATGTGCAGGTATTGGGGAGGAGTATGATTAACAAAATATGATGATTGACCGGAAATCATGCTCGGCTTTAATGAACGCTATGGGGAAAAGCCGAGCAATCATGTGACTGGGACTGGAAATCGATCGAGCAAAGGAAGACGATCAAAGAAGAAGCTCGTGGAAACCTTTTGGCGCGCTGAACTGGGTGGGAGTGAGCTCGAGGCGTTGGTGTACCTTGGAACAGACTGTGGCAGCTCTGGTCCAAAGAGGAAAAAGAAAATCCGCCGTGGGCAACTCAAGGAAAAGTGAGGGATGGCTTGGTGTCACTTCCAGGATGAAGAGGGAACATCAGCGATGCTGTTGGACCCTTGGACGGCTGTGGAAACAAAGAAAAGGGCTTGTCATGTTGAGCCGACGGCTGACGGTGAAAGAGGAGAAACTGAGCTCTGTTCTTGGTGCACGACACAGCAGTCACATGGTGCGTGTGGGAGCGAACTAGGGCTTGTTAGCACATCCTTCAGTGATACAGCTGGGCAGGGTAAAACACCAGAGGTAGCTCCGCCTCGACGCAGTAGGGTGGCGCACCTGAGCGGTAGCATGAGCAAGGGGTGCAGCATCGATGGCCTGCAGCCTGGTGGAACCAGAGAAAAAAGAATAGCGCCAGGGCTTGGGCGTGCGCAGCTGAAGATGAGTGCGAGCAAGCGCTGGCAATCTACATGCCACTCGGTGGTAACCAGAGAGTTTTTGTCAACATGGCAGAAAAACAGAGCATGCTTGCTCTGGAGTGTATTGAGGATGCAAGTGGGACCCACAACATCCTCCCCCTTATCCCCATCAACTCAGATACAAATATCTTCAACTCATTTTCTTAATCTTTGATTAGATTACCAGGAACACTAATCTGATTAGAAGAAAGATGATGACCACTAAATTATGGAATTTGACAAGTTGAAATTTTTGATTGAGAAATTGACATGTGGGACCCACATCATCCCTTTTCCTCTTTCTTGTAAATTCAGTTTCAGCTGACAAACGAGCTCTATAAATGTTCAAATTTGGCAGGTCACTGGACTATGGATAATCCATTTTTGAAATCAATTTTGAGAATTGATCGAATTGAGTTTCAAATTCAAATTTGAGTTTCAAAATACCTTTATGCTTTTGCTTTTATTATTTCTCCATAATTTCTAAAACCAGCAAGCACATTAAACTATTTATTTTTAATTCATTGATGATTTCAACTTCTTACATTTTGCTATTTTTAAATTATAGTTTAAATTAGTTTGAATTTTTTATATTTGGAATTATTTTTAACTATCACACACGTCCAAATTTTACTTTCTTTCTTTCTCCGCTCAGCTTCCAGGACTGATTTGCCCAAAGGTTCTTTATGGGCTTTTACACTTCGTGGGGATAAAGAGTAGCACACTTGCAATTCACATATTACTGAATCAAAAATAAGATCCACATGAGAAGACTATGCAATGAAAACAAATGACTAAGGAATTTCTTGTGCACATATTATGGGTGGTGGATGATGGATGATGAATGGTGGTGATGACTCCCATTTGATCACTCTCTTTTTGTGCAAGGACAGCATGGTTACTTATTGGCTCTTTTTTTTCTCTCTCTCTTTTTGAATTCTCGTTGAGAGCTCTTATAGCCATGTCTTCTACTCCTTTTTACGTATCATTTTGATGAGAGAGGATTTTGCAAAAAATCTCATGGAGTATCTTATGATGGTGGATGGAAGAAAATCATGGAATATGGTGGAGTGCACAAGAAAGTCCTTGTCAAAGATTTCATGCAAGTCACTCAATCGGGTCAAGAGTTTGACAAAGTTCAATGAAAATTGCAAAGTGGCATATGCATGTGGTTTTTAATAATAGTATCATATAGCCTTGGTGGGTATTTTAATTCCAATGAGAGAGGAAGGCAAATCTTTAAGACCTCAAAATTATGCAAAATTCAAAATCAATTTCAAGCAATTTGTCCATGAGTTTATTTTACTCACTATATCACACCAATCAAAAACATAGATGACAAATTGTCCTAGTTAATCATGTGGGTCCAAAAACATGGTATTGAAATCAAAATACAAGGTATACTAATCTCATATTTAAGCAAATTGCATTGTTTATTTTAATTGAGTTGATTATAAAGTGATTTTTTGTGATTGCATAAAAAATTACAACTCAATCTACAATGAATCATATAAAGCAGGGGATAAGATACCCAAACCAACGTTGTAGCAAAATGAGCCTGAGAGGGGCCAGTAACATGTCGACCCAGCCAAGAGGTCGGTCGACCTCTGGCTGGCTCCTCTGGTGCTCAGCTCTGTCGTGTCGTCTTGCGTGTTTATTTGTGACGTGTTTGCGGGTGAAACGTGTGATCTATATGTCTCGAAATTGCGAAGGGACTCCTCCCGGTTACTTGTTTCCTGTAATCTTTATTTGAACACAAATGCAATAATAAAACAATGGGAACTTCACTAATGTTAGCTGAACTGGTAAGTTCTATTTTATTGAAATCAAAATGGGGTTGCTTGAATGAAACTTGAATTGAAAAATAAACTAGCACCCTAAAACAAAATGGGACTTGGACAAGGTGGAAATTAGAAGGATGTTGTAGCACTAAGGGATTTATGGGACTATGAGGATTTAAGTGGAATTTGGAAGAATGGCGGGAAAATCGATTAGATTTATCACATCGACTTCCTTTTTAAAATCCTCGTGGGAATCTAAGAAGATTTTGAGGCGGTGCCCATTTACCTTAAATAGATGGCCTTCATCATCTTGGATTGTGATGGCTCCATGAGATGAAGTTTCTATCATGGTAAATGGTCCTTCCCGTTTACTTCGTAATTTTCCATTCCAAAAAGTTTTACCCTGGAGTTAAAGAGAAGGACTTTATCTCCAGGCTTTAACTCTTTCGACGTAATTCATTTGTTGTGCCATCTCTTAGTTGTTTCGTTGTAGATTTTGGCACAATGACACGCCTTATCACTCCATTCCTCAAGTTCGAAAATTTACCTCAAACGGTGCTTCTCAGCCTCGATAAGATCCACGTTCTATCGTTTTATGGCCTGATGAGCTCTATGTTCCAATTCTATATGGAGATGGCAAGTCTTCTCATAGACAAGTTGGAAAGGAGACATGCTAATGGGTATCTTGTAGGTAGTTCGGTATGCGCACAATGCATCGGGTAGTTTATGCTTCCAACCCATTCCCATTTCCAAGACAGTCTTTTGTTGAATGTTCTTGATCTATTTATTGGATGTTTCTACCTGACCGCTTATTTGTGGGTGGTAGGGAGTAGCAATGTTATGCTGAACTCCAAGCTCCCTTAGAAAGCTTCAGAAGGTCTTATCAAGGAAATGAGACCCCGCATCACTTATGACCATTTCGGGAGTGTCAAACATGGAAAAATGATCTCATGGAACATTTTCCTAGTTTGCTTGGAGTCGGCATTTTTGCAAGGCAATGCCTCTACCCATTTTGACACATAATCGACGGCCACCAGAATATACTCGCAATCATAAGACTTTGGAAAGGGTCTCATGAAGTCAATACCCCACACATCGAATTATACGACTTGGAGATTATATGTGAGGGGCACAGGCATTACGAGTAGTGATTCCTCCATGCTTTTGGCATTTTCAACATCAGCAAATGAATTCCCTGGTATCTTCATACATGGAAGGCCAACAGAATTCGCTACGCCGGATCTTTGCCTGAGTACGGTAAACACCGTAATGGCCTTCATACGGGCCAACATGGCATTTTTTAATGATTTTGGTGCCTTCGATTGTGGAGACACACCTTGTAAGAAGGCCATCAACACATACTAGATAGAGATATGGGTCGTCCCATAGGTATCTACAACTCCCATAAATGAGCTTCTTTTTTTTGTTCTCCCCTAGCGGTACGTATCCAGTGACCATGAAGTTCACGATATCCGTGTACCAAGGGTGAGAGTTGGTCACAATGAGCAACATGTCATCACGTAGGACGTCATTTATGGGTATGTCCATGTGTTGTGTGACTTCCATCTGTGAGCAATGATTCGCAACGGAATTCTCCACTCCCTTTTTATCCTTAATCTCTAAATAAAATTCTTGGAGTAGGAGAATCCATCGGATGAGCCTTGGTTTAGTGTCCTTTTTGGTGAGAAAAATTTTTAAGGCTGCATGGTCTGTGTAGACAATGACGTTGGCTCCAACCAAATAGGACCTAACCTTATCGATAGCAAAGACTATCACCATGAGCTCTTTCTCCATAGTGGCATAATTGACTTGTGCTCCTGTTAGAGTCTTGCTAGCGTAGGCTATGGCCTGATGTTTTTTATCTTTGGTTTGGCCTAAGACCGCACCAACAGCAAAATCGCTGGCATGACACATGATTTCGAATGGAAGCGTCCAACCAAGGGGTTAGATGATTGGATCCAAGACATGCCTTTTTAAGTGTATCAAATGATTTAAGGCACTCCACAACGAAATCAAAGGGAGCGTCCTTAGCTAGTAGGTTTGTGAGTGGTCTAGGGATTTTGAAGAAATCCTTGATAAATTGACGATAGAACCCTGCGTGACCTAAAAAGTTGCGGATTCCCCTTATGTTGACAGGAGGTAGAAGTTGTTCAATGACTTCAATTTTTGCTTTGTCTGCCTCTATGGCCCTCTCGGATAATAAGTGTCCAAGAATGATGCCTTCACGGACCATAAAGTGGCACTTCTCCCGATTGAGCACCAAGTTCTTTTCTTGGCCTCTTTGTAAGACTTTGTTTAAATTTTCCAGACAATGATCAAAAGTTTTTCAATAGACGGAGAAATCGTCCATGAAAACTTCCATGATTTCCCCAATTATGTTACAAAAGATAGATATCATGCACCTCTGAAAAGAGGTGGCTGCATTACACAGTCCAAAAGACATTAGTTGGTAGGTGTATGTTTCATATGAACATGTGAATGTAGTTTTACTTTGATGATAGCCCGAATATCCATCAAGGAAACAGAAGAAGCAATGTTTTGCCAGCCGTTCCAACATCTCATCGTTGATGGGTAGTAAAAAATGATCCTTCCTATTTGCCTTGTTGAGTTTTCAGTAGTCTATGCACATATTCCATCCCATGACAGTTTGTTGAGGAATTAATTCATTCTTCTTATTTTGCACGACCGTCATTCCTCCCTTCTTTGGCACTACTTGGACTGGGCTGATCCACTCACTATGTGGCACGGGATAAATAATCCTAGCATGAAGGAGTTTCAAGACCTCCTTTTTGACAACCTCATGCACCGCATTATTCAGTTGCCATTGATGTTCCCGTGAGGGGGTACTCTCGAGGTCAATGGGAATGCGATGGATGCAAAGATCGGGGCTGATGCCCTCGAGGTCTTGGAGTGAGTAGCCAAAAACAGTCCTATGCTTTTCTAACATGGCTATGAGTTTGAGTGTTTCCTCATCTGACACCTTATCACTTATGATGATAGATAATTCCAAATCCCCATTCAGAAAAGCATAGCTAGGTCTGGAGGCAAAATTTTGAGCTCAGTAGAAGGTTTGGGTGTGGGCTCTTTCTTTGGCAATTCAAATGTCACATGAAGTTCATCCTCTTCTTGGATTAAATCTTCTTCTCCTTCTACTTCGGGAGGTTCCAAGTACTTAAGAGTCCTAACCTTCTCAATTGACCCATCTTGGAGTGGTGGTTCTGTAGATGTGTACTTGGAACACATAACAGGAATGGAAATTTTGTTCCCTCCAAGATTTATGTTGAGGTTTCTATCAGAGGGGATTTCCATGATGAATTTCTCAATAGGTACTCCAATCATAATATCGAAGTCTCGGTCTTCGAACACATGGAAATCAAGGAGAACCTCAACTATTTTGTGTATTACCGAAACCTCTTGCAAAATACCATACCTTTCAAGAATATTTTCAAATGTATCTTGGAAGGATTTTTGTGTTGGTGCCACTGGAATATCGCCCAAAATGCCGAGAGCACATGTATCAGAAATGATATTATATCCAACATAGGGATTATATAGGACTCACATTGTTGCTTCTCTGATATGACATAGAATGGTGGCCAAGGGTGAGGTCATCCGAAAGATATCGGGTGAGTTCTCAAACTCTGCCGTCCATTCTAAACTCAAAATAGAGGTCAACTCCTTTACCGTCTCTTGGAGAAATACTCCATCAGGCAGGTCAGGTGGAGTTGAAGGCAACGATGACTTCCTATGATAATAGTACTTCAAGATGTTTCCAATAATCTTCAAAAATCTCTTCCTCGAAGTACAACGGGAATTCTGAACATTGAATTTCTTTATCCTTTGACGGTTTAGTTTCGGGAGAGGATTCTACAGGCAAGGCAAGTGATGTGCATGCTTCTAGCTCTTCCTTGGCTATAGGAGTGTCCTCGATGCTTGACGTGGCTTCCTCTGGGGGAGGTTCATTAAGACCCCTAATGAAGGAGGCATTTTCTAGAATTCAATATAGAAGTTCCTTCTCTTCTTTTGGTGTCTTATGGGGGGAAGATTCTCCAGGCGTAATGTCGAGGTATAGGACAGACTCTTTGTTAAGTCTCATAAAGAAATGTTGCAGTAACAACGGATCAGGGATTAACAAATCTGGGCCAAAATTTTGCAAAAGCGAAAACCTATCCCAAACTGCACCTATTGATTCCTTCTCCATCTGTTGGAAGCCTAGTACTTCCATTCGTAAGGAAATAATTTGGGATATTGGAAAGAAAAGAAAGCAAGACAAAACTAGTCTCATAATTCTCTCCAATCACTGTTTGTTTTTTCCAACATTATGGGTGTACCATTGTTTTGCCTTTTCTTTGAGAGAAAAAGGAAACAACTTCCATTTGAGAGTTCTTGTGTCGTGCCTTTTAAAAGGAAAGAACACAATTGTTCAAACTCTCGCAGATGGTTCCTGAGAATGATTGTGTCAAAGTGTAGTAACGACACTTCCCCCGGTACTACCAAATGTAGCCCGCGGAGGTTCTTGTTTCGGTTGGGGCACGCAGAGATCAAGAGCAAGATGGTGACACGGGAGATTTACATGGTTCGGGCCGCCTAAGCATAATACCCTACTCCACGGGGTGTGTGTTGTTGTATTGAGTGTCGCTAGTATGCATGGTGTATGGCTCATCTTGGAGTGTCCCCCTGTATCGTGTGGCTCAGTCCTTTTATAGTCCAAGGACTGACCGTTACATCATTTGTCTGGCCCAACATGCGGCCCTGGCGTATTTAATAGCCTAATACATTGTTGATGAGTATTAAGCTTGGTTAATAGTGTGATAACTGCCTTAATGGCTGCATTACCTCTATTAATGGTGCTCTGATCATGTGTCGTTAATACAACATTAACGACACGTAATCAAGTCTTGTAACTGCCACTTTAACTGTCCCTTGAATGTCTGTGCTGAAGGAGATCCGCCAATGTATTCGTTGGTGATCAGGTCCGGAGGCTCCAAAAGTGGCAGCTTCGGAGCTTCCCCTTGTGGGGAGGTAGCTCTGGAACCGCTATACACGTGTCAGCACCAGAGCTTCCCTCTGTCGGGGGTTAGGTTCGGGGTCATTATACACGTGTAGATCGCAGAGCTTTCCTGTGTTGGGAGTTTAGCTCTAGATTTACATTACACGTGTCAATCCTCAGAGCTACCCATATGAGGGATGCGGGTCCGGTGTGATATGACATGTGGGGCCTGAGGAAACCTTCAACTTTGACAGGTAGAACTCTCTTGCACTTCTTGCGGTACCGCGGGGTACCCGGTACGCAGGGTACCGACAGTGGCCCCCGGGCGCACCTCTGGGAGAAACCCTCAGGGTTAAGTTACTCTACCAGAGGTGGGGCCATCCTTGATTCCCGCGCTTCGACTTCAAAAGTCTCCTAATGTGCCGTTGGGGCGATGGTCTGGGGTTGAACCATCACCGCGTGGCTTGTTATGAATGCGACAGATGAGATCTTTGAGTGCGGATCTCACGCAATTGAAGGTCGCCAGTTCGCAATACAAAAATCGTATCGGTTTTGAGCACCTTGTCAGGGTGCCGCCTTTGGGTCTCCCGCCGCCCATCATGACAACGGTTCGCCTGGGGTAATAACCTCGATCTCTTCATCGGGGTGGCCCCGAACCCATTCGTCATGGATGGGGTAGATTTTTGAAATGTGACCCCACTCTTGTTGCAGTTTCCATCCAAGCATCGCGGAGGCTTACTTAAGAAGGAAAGTATGCGCAGTTTGAGGACTCTTTACGCTTTCGACCAAACTTGCGCTCAAAGCCTCCCAAACTTTGCCTAGCTTTCTCTTCCTTCGCTCCACTTTCCCGCGATGGCGTTGGGTCTTCCCAAGAGCCGCCTCAAGAGAAAGGACGATTTGATGAAGGTCCGGACCTATATGGGGTGGTCTAGTGACTCCTTCAGCCACCTGATTCGCACCGGCGAGCTCCCGTTCAAGAAGGAGCATAATGGCGACATGGTGTACTTCTCTTCGTACGCCATGGTGGGATTGATCCCACCTTTTTCAACCTTTCTTTTAATGCTGCTAGACTTTTACAGTCTCCAGTTGTATCATCTTGGCCCCCATTCTCTTCATCTAGTGGCGACCTTCGTCCACTTCTGCGAGATGTGGGTGGGTGTTCCCCCCTGCATCGAGCTATTCCGTAACTTTTTCACGGTCCACACCACCGGTAAGGGGACTGAGCTTCTTGGCTTCTACTATTTCGTGAAGCGCAAGAACTGCCCCTTCAAGTACTTGAAGTCATTCCCTTCTGGCAAATGGGATGACTGGAAGAAGGATTGGGTCATCATTGCAGTGGAGGAGCACGAGAGGTTGGATCTGCCCCAAGGACTCCCCTACATTGATACCGACGCTTGGAGTGTAGTTTAGAAGCTGTCATATGCCTTTAACCCTGTCCTGACCAGGATCCGAGAATGTGTGGAGGGTGGAGTGACCCCTCAGATTGTCTTCTGCAATTTCTTGGTCAACAGATGGGCTCTGCTGAGAAAGAGGGAGAAGCTCGCCTGGGCTCTCAACAGCGTGATGGATGACGACCGGATTGAAACTGGTCTGAAATCCAATTTGGATGATGAAGCTCTAAAGCTTCATCTCAAGTAATTTTAGCATGGGATAAACGTCGAAGGCGACGACTTTGTTCCGCCGGCTGCTTTCCTTCCTCTCAACATGGAGCCAAAGTAACCCAGAGAGCTCCGGAGGAAGATGCCGGCGCTTGATGACCTTGGTGAGGTGGAGAGTCGTCCGACCTCTAGGGTGGTAATCCCCTGAGCTTCCGAAGGAGGGCCTACCTCTGCCCCGATCCAAAGGGTTGAAGACATCGGCAAAGGCAAGGACAAAGAGCCAGCCGAACCCTCCAGCCGGAAGAGGAAGCTGAAGCATGCTGGTGGAGGTCCGTTAGGGCTGCTCCCTCTACAACAGCTCCTTCTCCCCGGTGGAGGAGGTCTTCTGCGGCTGCACCCTCTCCGGCTCAGGCGTCTTCAAGAGGCGCTAGCTCCAAACAGTTAACACTGGCTTCAATGTCGGCTAAGATCTCCAAGCCCGTGAGTTCTTTCCAACCAAGAGAAGCTTCGGTTGAGAGGACTTCGGCTGCCACAAGTGGTCCCCAGCTGAGGTCCAAAGTCGTTGTCTCGCCAGACATGGTGGGCTCTGGCTCCAGGCCTCAGAAGAAGAGGTTCCAAGGCGACTGGGGCGATAGCATCCCTAGGTAAGCATCGAGTGCTCACCTTAAAATGCTAGTCTTGTTTTTGCTGTGTCTTTAATATTCTCATGCCTTTATTTCTAGGGTGTCGAAGAAAGGGTCAGGAACTTCGGTATCTGTTGTAGCGACCGTGGCTGCGCATGCCGAAGCTCTGGCTTCGACTACTGAGCCTCCTCCTCAACTGGTGGCAGAAGTCACGGCAGCTTCGGCGCCAGCTGTCGTGGACTTGGATTCAGAGTCCACGCCGGAAGCTCCCGTGGTAGCGCTGGACCACGGGGAAGAAGTCGAAGATGTACCTCTGGCAACATTGCCTGAGGCTGATGCTCCAGTACCGGAGATGCCAGAAGCTCCGACCTTTGAGCCGGAAGTCATCCAAGCCCTAGCCACTGAGCCATAGGAAATTGAAGCCCCGACCATTGAGCCAGAGATGGTTGAAGCTCTGGCCCTTGGGCCAGAAGTTGTTGAAGGTCCGGCGGCTGGGGTCCGATGGCTGAGCCCGAAAAGCTTGAAGCTCCGGTCGTTGAACCAGAAGTGACTGACGCATCGGCGTCTGAGCCAAAGGTGGTAAGGGCACCGGATGAAGCTCCAGCCGCTGCCCTGAAGATAGCTGCCCCGGAGGTGTCTGGACCAGAGCCAGAGCAGCCTGAAGAGGTGGCGACAGGTCCTACACCCTCAGAGCCGGTAATTGAAGACCCGGAAGCAGCGCCTTCAACTTTTGGTCCGGAGGTGGGATTTCCCCCAGTGGGTTCTTCCTCTGCTGTTGCTGAAGGGCTTCCAGAGAGCGGCCCTAGGGAGGAGGTGGTCACCTAGAAATTGACTCTGGGTGAACAGAATTTTGCAGATCGCAGCAAAAAGATGGATCTATGGAGCAAAGAGGAGAAGGAGAAGTACTGAAAATTGGGGCAGGAGCTCTCGAAAAGAGAGGCTGACGTTGCCACTAGGGAAGGGAAAGTAAGAGGAAAGTTAAAAGACTTGGTGGAAAGGCGGAACCGCATCCACCTCCGGGAGGCAGAGCTGACCGATCGTGAGAAGCAAGTTGCTGAGAATATGCAGCAGCATGCCAAATTGGTCGAGCGCCTCGCTCGGGAGGGTTCGGAGCTTGCGGCCGCCAGGAAGTCACTGGAGGAGTTGCGGAGCTTGCAGGAGACTGAGTCCATCCAAGTATGGGACTTCTTGGGACGAGCCAATGACGCGCTGATGCCACTAGGCTTCAGTCCTATACGTCCAGACAATCTGGAGCTGGACTTGGACTGAGCGTTAGTGGCCCTCAATGCTCCTGGCGACAAACTCGACGCAATGGGTGACGTCATTGCGGACCACCTAGAGACAGAGGGGAAATCTCTGGCTACAAACGTCGTAGAGTATGTGATGACGTGTTATGTGAGCCGAGATCCCCAATTCTCCCTGGACCCGGTGCTCCAAGGTCCCGTTCCTGAAGAGGAGGACGCCGCCAAGGCCAGTGTCCAGGAAGTTGCCAAGAAAGTCGCCACATTCTTCCGCAGGACTTAGTACCTCCGGTAGCTAGGACTTTTTCTTTTTGTCTTCTGTTGTGATCCCAATTTTGTAATCCAGTGCTTCGAATTAATGAAATCCATTTTGCCATGAACTTCATTTTATTGTTATTTTGTATTCAATATAATGTGCTATGTCTTGTTGGCCCCCTGGTATATGTGCACAATTGAAGTGTGTACATATACTAAAGGATTTGATAGTATATTAATGACTTGAACGTTTCACACTTCTAGATTTTAGGTCTGAAGTCTTCATTTTCGACGCGTCGACGACAGGCACCCTGGGATTGATGGAGCTTGGTAGTTCCGACGGTACCTACCATCAACGTATAAAACGTCGACGGCGGCCCCCCCTAGGATTTATCAGAGCTTGGTAGCTCCTGATGTCATCGCACAAATAGTTGAAAGTAGGCCACCCAGAAGTTGTCAGAGCTTTGTAGCTCTGACATTACCCACTGTCAACATATTAAACATCAATGGTTGGCCCCCTTGGGGGATGTCGGAACTTAGTAGCTCCGACGTCATCCACCATCGCTATGAATTTCTGTTTTTCCTGCACATTAAATACAAGAAAAGAGTAAAATTCGTCCTCTTGTATATAAATCATTTGTGACTTATCATTCTCTTTTAAGTTTTAAATCCGAAGAAACTCTTTATGGTAACAAGCATATTAATTTAATCTTTCCGTACCCATATGCTTTATTAGTACTCACCCTACTAAGGCCTGCCAGGGTGTAGGTAGAGTGGTGTACTTAGGATGCAGGACCAGGCTAAGTCGATACACTCTAGACCTAGGTTGGCTTGGTGTTTGGGCAAGTAGACTATACAGCATGTTAAGATCCAAAGAGAACAACAATATAACTTGTAACACATATGAATAACTTGGACAAAAACTAAAAAAGAATTGCACAACTTCATTATAGACAAGAAGGTTAAAAATAATAATTTGATAGATCAAGCCTTGTACAAAAATAAATGCATGTGGAGTCTGTTTTCACACAACAATGTCTTTCATTACAAGTCCGGATTACAGGGGAGACAAGGACACACTTAGGGTGCGGGACCAAGTTAAGTGCGCTATACAACTTGTACTAACCCAGGGTAGGTAGTTACACTTTTAGTGCGGTGACTGTATGAAGTGTACCTAGACTTCCCGGACCCTTGCGGAGGGGTCCGGATGTTCTCCCGGAGGACCTACCCGTTTCTGTTTAGCGACTCTATAACATATATCGTGTGTAATTACAGACTCACCTCTGTGATTCTAAGCATAAAACTTATCGAGGTGCTCGATGTTCCAAGAATTAGGAAGCGGAGTCCTATCCTTAGTTGCCAAGCGAACGCATCCGGGTCGGGACACTTTGATCACTCGAAAAGGACCATCCTAGCTGGGGGAAAGTTTGTTCATCCCTTCACGAGTTAGTATCTTCCGAAGCACCAGATCGCCTTCCTTGAGTTGTCGGTTGCGCACATGCCTTTGATGATAGCGCCGGCGCGCTTGGCAAAAACGTGCATTCCGAACAGCTGCTTGGCACTTTCCCTCGTCGACGAGGTCCAAGTCTTCACGCCGGAACTGGTCCTGCGCGGCTTCGTCGAAGGTCCGGACCCAGAGGGACCCCAAGATGATCTCCAGAGGAAAGACTGCTTCAGCTCCGTACACCAGAAAGAAGGGTGTTTCTCCAGTTGACTGGTTAGGTGTTGTCCTGTTCGCCCACAATGTAGACAGAAGCTCTTCAATCCAGTTGGCTCCATGCTTTTTCAGGTGCTCATATGTGCGCGTCTTGAGTCCTTTTAAGATTTCTGCGTTTGCTCTCTCGTCTTGGCCATTACTTGTTGGGTGAGCTACTGAGGCGTAGCTGAGTTGAATGCCGAGGTCTTCGCAATATTCTTGGAATGCATCACTTGTGAATCGGGTTCCGTTGTCAGTTATGACTTTGTTTGGAACTCCAAATCTGCATATAATGGAGTTCAAGAACTTGATTGCTGATTGCTTGTTGATTGTTACAACTGGAGCTGCTTCTGCCATTTGGTGAACTTGTCGATGGCGACATACAGGAACCTGTAACCTCCGACGGCTTTTGGGAATGGTCCCAAGATGTCCATGCCCCACACAGCGAATGGCCATGTAGGAGGTATCATTTGTAGTAATTGAGCCGGTGTGTGAAAATGTTTTGCGTGGAACTGACACGCTTCACATTTTTTCACTAGCTCGATCGCATCCTGGAGTGCTGTAGGCCAGTAAAAGCTGTGTTGGATGGCTTTAACGACCAGCATGCGAGAAGAAGCATGATTCCCACACTCGCCTCCATGGATTTCCGCGGGGAGCTCGCGGCCTTCTTCCCTTGCAATGCACCACATTAGGATGCCGTTGGCACCGCGCCGGTAGAGATCCCGTCCTACCAACATATATCTTTTAGCCAATCTGACAATCTGGTCAGCGGATACGCTGTCTTCAAGAAGGATATTGTCTTTCAAGTAGCTCCAGATCTCCGAGATCCATGCATCGGAGCTAACTTGAGCTCCTGAGTCTTGCGTGCTAGGTTGCTCGGAGCTTCCGACAGCACCTACGACCCTTGGTGGACGCCATGGTAACAGGGCCACCGGGACTGCCAGCTTCGAGGTGCTGATCTCGTCCCCTTCGCTTAGTTCGGCAGGCTGAGCTTTTGGTCTTAACAACCTCCGAATGAAGGTTCCGTCGGGAGTTGGAGCTCCGGCTGAAGCCTTCATCGAGAGTTCGTTGACTTCAGTGTTATGAAGGCGTTGAATATGGTGGAGATCCAAGAATTCGAAGTCCTTCTGAAGCCTCTGGACTTCAAGGAGATAAGCAGCTAATTGGGGATTGTTACAGGAGCATTCACCTTTGACTTGTTTGATGATGAGTTATGAATCACCCTTCACTAACAGTTGTTTGACATCATAAGATAGTGCCACCTTGAGTTCGTAGATGAGAGCTTCATACTCCGCCATATTGTTGGTCGCCTTAAAATCAAGGTGAACCATGTATTTGACCTTCTCCCCAGTCAGAGCAAGGAGAAGGATTCCAGCTTCGGCCCCCTGCTTCTACACGGAGCCATCGAAGTAGAGAGTCCAGTGAGGCTCGGTGAATACCAGAACCTTGGGTTCCGGTTTCTACTCACTGTGGCCCTCAGGATTTGATGAAGAGGGAGTCCATTCTGCCACAAAGTCTGCCAAGGCTTGACTTTTGATTGTTTGTCGTGACACGAATTCGAGATCGAACTCAGTTAGTTCCACTGCCCACTTTGCAATGTTCCCAGTAGAGTTAGAGTTATGTAAAATAGCACGTAATGGAAAAGAAGTTACCACTAATATTTTGTGGGCTTGGAAATAATGACGAAGCTTCCTTGAGGCAATAAGAACTGCCGTAAGCAGTTTATGCACCTCAATGTATCTTGTTTTAGTTTCATGTAGTACTTCACTGATGAAGTACATTGGGCGCTGGACGGTCCGGACCCTCTTAGAGGGGCCCGGAGCTTCTTCTCCATCAACCCGGACCCTCCCGGAGGGGTCCGAACCCTTTTGATGAGTTTCTTGGACCCTCCCGAAGGGGTCCAAAACTTTTTCTTGTTCGACCCGGACCTTGCTAGAAGGGTCCATATCATCTTGGTCGGCCAGGTGAACCCCCTCAGGTGAATGAGGTTGATCTCCTAGCATTTTGTCTTGAGGTTCCGTGTCTGGGGGCTGGGACCCATACACGCCTTCAAGTAACTCTGGACCCTCCCGGAGGGGTCTGGGTTTCTGGACTGGACATGGCTCCGGTCTTTCTGTGACCAGGACCATACTTACAACTTCGGTGGTTGCCGAAATGTAAAGCAGTAAAGGCTCACCAGGATTCAGAGCTACTAAGATCAGTAGTGTGGTGAGGAGCTATTTTAGCTCTTGAAATGCCTTTTTTGCTTCTGCAGACCAATGAAATGGTCAGGACTTCCTCAAAAGTTTGAAGAAGGGTAGCGCCCGTTCTGCCAGTATTGAGATAAACTGGTTGAGTGCAGCTAGACATCTAGTTAACTTTTGGACATCCTTGATACGGGCTGGGGGCCGCATATCTTCTATAGCCTTGATTTTTGCCGGATTTACTTCAATTCCTCAGTGAGTCACCAAGAAACCTAGAAGCTTCCCGGAGCTAACCCCTAAGACACATTTGTCCGGGTTTAGCTTGGTGTGCGTGGTGCGCAGCTTGTCGAAGACAGCGTGTAAATTGTCAAGGAGTGACTCCTTGTTCTTGATCTTCACGGCGATGTCATCGACATACGCCTCCACCAAGTCTCTGATTAGCTCTCCAAATGTTTTGTACATAGCTCGCACAAATGTTGAAGCAGCATTTTTAAGACCAAAGGGCATGGCAGTATAACAGTACAATCCATCTACTGTTATGAAGGCACTATGCTCTTCATCTTCCTTAGACATTAAGATTTGATGATATCCAGAATATGCATCTAAGAAACACAATAGCTCACACCCGGAGGTGGAGTCCAGTATCTAATCTATTCTAGGTAGTGGAAATGGATCTTTTGGATATGCCTTATTTAAGGTGGTGTAGTCGATACACATCCGAAGCTTCCCGCCAGCCTTGGGCACCACGGCTGGGTTTGCCAGCCATTTAGGATGAAACACTTCCCGGATGAAACCAGCTTCGAGCAACTTCTTGATCTCCTATCGGATGAGGTTTTGCCGCTCGATTGATTGCTTTCGGGGCTTTTGGTGTACAGGCCAGGCGTCAGGGTAAATCTTCAGATTGTGCTCAATCACCTCCCTAGGGATCCTAGGCATTTGCGACGATTGCCAGGAAAACACGTCGAAATTAGCCCGGAGGAAAGTGATGAGCGCAAGTTCCCATTTGGTGTTCAGACCTCTCAATGTACAGGTAGTCTAAGTAGCATCGGAACCAATTTGGATGAACTTGACGGGAACATCGGTGTCGTCGTTTGGTTGCACACGGGGTGCGGAGGTAGAGCCTTGATGACGAATGCTCGGAGGGTTCAGAGTTGGCTCCTTACGGATGTTTCCTCTTGCGCCGTGGTAAGCACATAAAGTTCTTCTGAAGCAGTGACTCCTGCGGTGCGATCTCCGCGGATCCGGAGGACGCCCGCAGGTGTTGGCATCTTCAACACTAAATAACCATAATGGGCGGCGGCCATGAACTTGTACAAGTCTGGCCTACCCAAAATGGTGTTGAACGGCAGACTGATCTGCACAACATCGAAGACCAACTTCTCAGTTCTGAAGTTCTCCCGAGTCCCAAAGGTCACTGGGAGTGTGATAGAGTCAAGAGGAGTAATGGTCCTCGGACCTACCCCAGAGAAAGATTGAGATGGGTGAAGGTCCGAAGGTCTGAGCTGGAGCTTAATGAAGGCTTCGAAGCTTATGAGGTTCAACCCTGATCGTCCGTCCACCATTACATGGTGGAGTGGGATATTATTAATGGTGGGTGACACCATCAATGGGAGTTGACCAGCTCCGATCATGTTGCGGGGGCAGTTCGAAGCATCGAATATGATGGGAGTATCCATCCACTTCCAATGAGGCTCTGCCCTAGCGGTGGGAGCTGCAACGGCCATTTCACGCCGCATTGTCTTGAGGATGCGGCGAGAAGTGATATCCCAAGAACCACCATAAATGGTGTTTAGGGTCTTCCGACGCTCGTTGTCAGAAACATCGGATTTGTCGTCGACGGTGTTGTAGACAGCTTTCAGGACCTTCTTGGGGTCCTGAAAACCTAGCTCCTCCTCAGCCAGAGCTTCGTCGACTTTCTGTTTTCCTTCCCGCTGACGAAAAGGAGCTTCTTCCCGACGCTTATTATAGCGCTCGACAAGGTTTTGGACCTCCCGGCATTCTTCCAGACTGTGCCTGTCCGTCTTGTGGATCGGACACCACACTTTGGAGCTGCCACCATCTTCTGACGATGGTCGAGGTTGTTTCTCGGCGCGTGGCCCTCGGCCACCCGGAGCTGCAGCAGCCGCAGTGGCAGGTGCGCCGGTCGATGACTTTTTCCTGCCGTTGGACTTCTTTTTCTTTTTGCTACCTCTGAATGTAGTGGCTTCACTCTTAGTGGATTTCTTGTTGGCCACCGGAGGTGGTTTAGAATGCATTTCACGTCCCTCCACAGCTTTGGCACATTTGTCTGCCAAGCTGAAGAGTTCCGTGACACTGGTGACTTCTTTGTTTGCCAGTTTATCTAGCATCTTCTTATCTCGAACACCCTGTCTGAATGCAACGATAACAGAAGAGCTCGAGATTGAAGGGATGGTATTCTGTACCTAAGAAAACCGCTGGATGAAGGATCACATCGATTTCCCTGTTGTTTGCTTTACAACAAACAAATCCAGTTCAGTGCCAAGCCGAGTGTAAGAACTCCCAATGTTGGCAGTGAATTGTTGGCATAGCTCCGCCCAACTATTAATGGAGTCGGGTGAAAGACTCATGAACCAGGACCTTGCAGTCCCAGTTAGAGCCACTGGGAAGTAGTTGGCAGTCACGACCTCATCACCCCCCGCTGCCAGTATAGCAGTGGAGTAGATTTGAAGGAACTCGGCGGGGTTGATAGTAACGTCGAATTTTTCTGGCAAGTGAGGCCAGAACTTCTATAGCCATCTGACCATGCATAAATGCATGGCCAGGGCAGAACAGCCTCCCCCTACTCCCTGAGAAGCAGGGTTGTCTCGATCTTCTCGTCTCTCGCGAGCATGCTCGATATGGACACGATCGTCCTGCTGCTGGTAACGGCGATCAATTTTGACCGCAGGTCATGAGTCGGAATCTTGGTCATGGTGTGGGTGCGTCGTGCCCCGGGAGGCAGCAAAGTCACCTGCTGGGATGCAGCACGTCTCCTATGCTGCGAGACTTGTGGACCAAGTCAGCCTGACAAGGTCCGTCATTGTGATGGTGCTCACCCCGAAGGAGGAGGACCTTGATTGCTGATGCCAGCGGCTGCGGCTGCAACCAGATAGTCAACATCAGCTCTCCATTGTTCCATAGCACCCTGAGGTGCTCCTGGAGGAGGTGGATGTTGTAGAAGAGCTCGTGCGGCAATGAGCGCGTGCTCAGGTTTGTTGTTTGTCGATGCAGTGATTGACGCAGATGCCCCATCTTGTCGCCCAGCATGGAACAGATGGTGGTTGTGGTGTCATAGTGTCTGCCAGAACGATAGCACCCGCTGGCTGGTGCACGGTGGAGGGATTTCCTCCAGCAGGTTGTTCAGCACGACTGCCGTTGGAAGATCCTGCGACAGAATTCACCATCTTGAGATCTCGGGTTCCCCTTCCTGGCGCACCAAATGCCAAGTGTAGCAACAACACTTCCCCTGGTACTACCAAATGTAGCCCGCGGACGTTCTTGTTTCAGTTGGGGCACACAGAGATCAAGAGCAACATGGTGACACGGGAGATTTACGTGGTTCGGGCCGCCTGAGCGTAATACCCTACTCCACAGGGTGTGTGTTGTTGTATTGAGTGTCGCTAGTATGCGTGGTGTATGGCTCAGCTTGGAGTGTCCCCCTATATCGTGTGGCTCAGTCCTTTTATAATCCATGGACTGACTGTTACATCATTTGCCTGGCCCAACATGTGGCCCTGGTGTATTTAATAGCCTAATACATTGTCGATGAGTATTAAGCCTGGTTAATAGTGTGATAACGTGCCTTAATGGTTGCATTACCTCTATTAATGGTGCTCTGATCGTATGTCGTTAATACAACATTAACGACACGTAATCAAGTCTTGTAACTGCCGCTTTAACTGTCCCTTGAATGTCTGTGCTGAAGGAGATCCGCCAATGTATTCGTTGGTGACGAAGGTCCGGAGGCTCCACAAGTAGCAGCTTCAGAGCTTCCCCTTGCAGGGAGGTAGCTCTATAACCGCTATACACGTGTCGGCACCGGAGCTTCCCTCTGCTGGGGGTTAGGTTTGGGATCGTTATACACGAGTAGATCGCGGAGCTTCCCTTTGTTGGGAGTTTAGCTCCGGATTTACATTACACGTGTCAATCCTCGGAGCTACCCATATGAGGGATGCGAGTCCGGTGTGATATGACATGTGGGGCCTGATGAAACCTTCAGCTTTGATAGGTAGAACTCTCTTGCACTTCTTGCGGTACCGCGGGGTACCCAGTACGCAGGGTACCGACAGATTGTTCCCCAACCAAGGCTATAAAGCCAGGACGGAGTTCATAGCTGGTTGAGCAAATAGGTTCCGCCAATGATGGTGGCTCGCAAAACTCGCTCATTGGGGTAGAATATGAAAGAATGGTGAGCTGCTCCATGGTAATGGTGAAAAGGTAAGAAGTAAAGAAAAGCAAATAGATACGAGGGTGAATAAGGTTCGAAGATCAACATCAATCGTTTCCCGGCAACGGCGCCAGAAATGTGTTTTCATATTTCTTACAAAAACAGAATAATTTGCAAGCGCACAAAAATACTGTTGTAGCAGTTCACCTTAAAGAGTATTCCCAAGGGTATTGAATCCATGGAACGTGTGTGAGACCTTTCTAGCTTTTTCTCCTAAGGACACACAATTTGTTTGGTAGGTAAGGATTTTAGAGGTATTCAATGGTTTGAAGTCTAGGCCACCGTGTTCTACGGTAGCTACTTGCTTCGGGCATGGGTTTACCCCTAGAAACACCAGCACAATTCCCTCCAAGAGCCTATGGCATAGCCGAACGTGGAGTATTACTAAGGATAGATAGGGTTGTCACCACCTACTGTCTACCTCTTCAATATGTGGGTCTACGAGATATCCACTGATGAACTCTAACCAAAGCACCACGCTTAAGTTCTAATTCACAACTGTAACCATTTCAAATGCAAAGCTAAAACTAGAGCCTCCAATGAATTAAAGCATTGAATCCACAAGCAGTTACGAAAGCAAACTACCATGGAATAGAAATCAAACTTAAGTTGAATTTACAAAAGTTTCTTACTTGATTCCGGCAGAACTTCCGTAGAGGTACAAGTGTGGAAGAGGGACTTGACAAGCGCAAGCCTCCTCCTCCTAGCTCTTCCTCACTCTCCTTCTACTTGGTTGGCCACTTGGGCAGCTCTAAACCTTATGAGTGGAGTACTATTCTCAAACTTGTGGTGTGTGAAGTGAAAGAGTGAGGGGGGCTATTTATACACGAGTGAGGGGGGTATGCCTTCACAGTTGCATGCAAATCAATCTTTACCGCCATCTGGGAGCCACAGGAGGATGCCACACGTCGATTGATCGTGTTAGTGCCAAGACCTAGTCGGCTGAGCCAGAGGGTCAGCCGACCTGGTCCTAGCCCACCCTCGGTTGTGCTTTCTCAGGGTGGCTGATAGGTGGGCCCAGATCTCCTTCCCGCCTGAATCGATGTTTTGGAAACCCTCGAATACTCCTGGGAATGGGTCCATGGATCCATGTGATGCCACATGTCATTGCCTGATTCGTCAAATGGAAACTTTTAGGATTGTACCCAGCATTCTTGGGTAATTTGGGGCTTAATTCACATGCATGCAAATAGACACTAACACTTGTGGAATTTGCTAGTATTAACTCCTACATCTATGTTGTGTTCTCAATTTTATAATCTCATGCGGTGAATTGACAGTCAAATTTAGTGTTTAAGGATCGTCAACATGGATGGGAAACTTGTCCTTGACTATCTTGGAGTTGAGCTCAAGGTTGTCAATGTTGAAGCGCCACGTGCCCTCGGCCTTTTTGACCAATAGTACTTGGGGAGAACACCGATGTAAACTC
This sequence comes from Tuctoria greenei, assembly GCA_036927565.1. Taxonomy (NCBI): domain Eukaryota; kingdom Viridiplantae; phylum Streptophyta; class Magnoliopsida; order Poales; family Poaceae; genus Tuctoria; species Tuctoria greenei. The sequence continues at coordinate 110,036,668 of JAYESD010000007.1, read as the reverse complement.
CTGAATGATGCTCTACAGTAGCATCTCTGCACATTGCTTCCAAATTTCATCTTTGAGAAACTACTGATAGTGATACGGCTGGACAACGATAGGAGTCGTGCCCAGAAGTAGCTTGATGCGATGGTCATGGCGTGGGGGTGGAGGTAGGCCGCAAGGCTCATTGAAAGTTGCCTAGAGGGGGTGAATAGACTAATAAAACCTTAAAACACTTAATTAAACGAGATCAGCTTCCAAGGGTCGGGGTAGTCCAGTCACATGGTGGACTAGTCCGATCATTATATAGGAATTGACCAAAGGTTGGATGTTTATGAGTTTTTCTTTGAATTTGTTTAAGTAGAAGTTATGTAAAGAATCTAGTAACCTAACCAAGCAAGTAGGAGCACTACACCTAAGTTAGATCACAAGATTAACAATATGAACGATATGAATGAATATGAATGAGGTAAACCCTAGCAAGTGATTTTAGCGATGAACTCAAAAGTAAAGGGACAAGCGACACGATTTGATCTTAGGTTCGATTCCATACAGGAATCTACATCATCGTTGAGGTGTACACAAAGGACCGGGTCTCTTTCAACTCTAACACTCTCCAAGTCGAACAAAGGTCAACTTGGTTCTCCACTAAATCACAAGGGTAAATACAAGATCCTTGGGGCTTCTGACAAGTTAAGGCTCCCACAACAACCTAGCAGTTCTAGGAATCAAAATACAATGGGCACAAACTTGAACCAACAACCAAAGTGCGAGAGAATGAAATCGAGAGCTCAAAACTATGAACCACCCTTCTCTCCTCCCACAAATCTCCAAATCCCTTAAGAATCCCTCTTAGGAGGGTCAAGAAAGTTAGGAGACAGACTTAGAAGAGCTCTAGGTTTGCTATGGCGGTGCTAGGATGTAGGAGGGGCCCAAACAAAGTTGGGGGATCCTTTTTATAGGGATCCCGACATTTGACCGTTGCCAACCACTAAAGTCTGGACTAGTCCGGTCATGACATTGAAATAGTACAGACTTAGGGGGACCATCTACATCACAAAGTTAAAGTCCCCGCCACCGTTCAAATTTAAACAGTCACCTAACTTCGGACTAGACAATCCCACAACAGACTACTCACACAGGAACTTTTTTTTCGAATGGGAACGAACTAGTCCTATTAGGGTGGACTAGTCTGGCCACCAAGGAAAACTAGTCAGGCCTACAGGACTTAGTCTCAACACCTCTCAACTCACCGAGAAATGGAAAAGTCCATCCAACCATAGACTAGTCCGAAGTAAAATAGGAGACTTTGCTCCATTCTAAATCGACTAGTCTATACGGCGAACTAGTCCAGCCTCTAAGGCGGACTAGTCCGCCCTTCTTGGACTTAGTCCCAGAAGCACACTGGCTCACCACAAGAACTAGTCTGTCTCAAAATGTACAAGTTCGTTGTCACATAGGGGATCTTGGTTTGTCATACATTTGAGTAGTCCGATGTGGTCAGACTAGTCCGACCTTGAGCTTGGACAAGTCCAACCTTGTCCTTAAGGCCTTCCTAGCACTAATTTCTCACTAAATTCTCAAACTAAACTTTGAGCTCCATATTGATTCTCAGGCACCTAAGTTTATGAAACCCTCTACACAACATGGCAATCCTTGACTCAAAGAAATCAAAACCTTAATTTCTACTCTTGGAGTCTTCAACGCCTGTTCTTTATTTTTTTTCCTTTTTGAGGGGCTCCACATCCATTTTAAACATAATAACATGTGCTCATACTCAATGAAGCTCATTAGATCCTTAATTGTCATCATCAAGTATCCAAAACTCGTGAGGATTACCTAGATGCACTTACAATCTCCCCCTTTTGGTGATTGGTGACAACACATTAAGGTTTTTGATAAATTAATATAAAAGGTTGTTTCATAATACACGTGTGTATGAAGCGCTCCCCCTAAATGTGTGCCTATTAGTTTCTCGATAATGACATACACAAGAATAAATTCGTGGGGTTTTCATATACACATGTGTTAAGGTGGGGTGCCTAAGTGTGATGCAAAATATTGAGATGTGTAGAAATGAGTGAATAATGTATTTCAAGCAATTAAGGCATAACATCAAATATGGACATCATAATGAGCATAATATGTCATTAACCAAATTAACATAGTCTCAACATGACACAAGAGTAAATCGAGTTTCAAAATAAGATTACATGTGCATGGTTCAACAAAAGAAGAACAAAGTACTACTACTACTCTCCCTCTTTCTCGCCCCCTTTGGCATCAAGAAATCAAAAAGGAAAAGAGGAAGAGAGATAGCATAGCATCTACGCTTCCTCGTTCCCATCCTCATCTTCACTTGATTTGTTTTCGCTCACCGTCTCCTCATCGTCTTCATTGCCTGAATCTTCATCTTCACCAACTTCTTCAACGACAGGGGCGGTGCTAGAAGAGCCACCCTCATCGCCAAAGAAAGCTTTCTCTGTTGCGGAGAGCTCGTGGAAGAGAGTGACCTCATCGTCACTAACAGCCGAAGGCGACATCAGAATCTCCAACTTGTCATAGATTGCCTTCATGTATTTTTCTTGACGCCGCTCCATCCTTTGAGTTGTTACCTCAATCTTTCAGCACGAAGTGAGGATAGACTTGAAGAACTTCAAGAGGTCATTAGAGGAGCCTCCGAAAGTGGCGGGAGGAGTGGAGGGACCCACAGAAGAGGAAGGAGGAGCCTTGATAGCACCTCTCCTTAAAGAAGGGGGAGGTGGATGAAGTGGAGTAGGGATCTGTGGGTGAAGCTTCCTATGCTTGACGTCCTTCACAAACTTCAAGCATGAGACCTTCTCAATCATGCACATAATGAAGGGTGCATATCCACATGAGCAGTTTGCAGTGTGAGAGATGTTGAAGATGTCGTTGTAGATGTACTCGAACATGTTGAACCTCTCATCTTCACTAATAAGCTTCAAAAGATTTCATAGCAAACCCTGAATCACCCCTGCGTCCTGTTGGTATTTCTTAACGTCTACAGGTCATCCTAGTAATAAGGCTAGTTCGGCAGAGGCACTAGGCTAACCTAAGCAAAAACAAGATGAATTCCACAATAGCACATAAAGTACAGTTATAGAATTTCACCTGAGAGTATTGCCTAGGGTATCGTATTTGTTTATCCCAAAGGAAGGCAAGGTAGAAGAGTGGCAGAGTCAAGGATAGAAGAGGGTGTTCTAGTAAGGGATCTGATAAACCCAACGGGTGCGGTGGATGTCCTATCTTTCAATGGGAGATGTTGGTGGTGAATGAATTTGGTGGAGGCCGACGTTGGCTGCCCGACTACCACAACTAGAATGATGTGGTGCCTTGAGCGACAGTTACACCGTCTCCTGGTAACTACGATTTGGATGGAGGTCAACACTGTGCTACCCAACTACAACAACCACAAGGGTGTTGCGCCTTAGCGATAGTTACACCGGCTCCTGTTGTTGCTATTCTTGTCGTGCCAAGAACAACCTTGAACCTGCAAGCAATCGAAGAACAAGCAAGAACAAGATAACAAGCAAACACTCACGAGTGTGATAAGTTGGGGTTCTGATTCAGGTAATCGGAAGGTCTCGTCGACACTTGCATTACAAGAAAGTAGCAATGGATAAACTTACAGAAAACAAAACCCAAGTTCTTCCTATGGCTGCTAGTTGTTTATATAGAGGAGGAAGACTAGAACTCAGGATGGGGTCACAATCCTTGTTCGGCCTTTAGTGAGCAGCTCAAGCGTCATCTGCCTTTGATTCTTGATCCAATGGAAAGTAGACGAAGAGACCTTTCCAGCAAGTACTTATTTGCATTAAACAACCTTGGGTGTTAAAAGTTATGCCCCTTTTAAGTTTGTACTTGTTGCAGTTACGAGGACCCCTCGGGTGGAGCAGCTTTCATTGCATTAATCCCTCCATTCCTCCTAGCTGGATAAATTTCCAAGCACCTAATAATAACAAAGTCATCACAAGGCTTTAATAGTTCCCCATTTGAAGGATAATTATTTTGAACAGCCAGAAATGAGTTCAACTGATAATTAAGTTGACATGCACGAGCGCGTGTCATTGGACCTTGATTAGTTGCAAGTGGTGAATGGGCTGCTGTTGTGGTTGTATCAACGGTAGCGATGTCCTCATCATCCTCCCCTTCTTGCAATTGAGTTGTCCTCGACTCAAATGTGTCTTCCTCGCCCACATATGGTTTCAAATCTGCAATATTGAAAGAGGAAGTAACCCCAAAATGTGTAGGCAACTCAATTTCATATGCATTATCATTAATTTTTCGAAACACTTTGAAGGGTCCAGCAGCTCTAGGTAGCAATTTAGATTTTCCCAACTCAGGAAATCTATCCTTTCTCAAATGCACCCAGATCAAATCACCAGGTTCAAAAGTAACATGCTTTCTACCCTTGCTACTGGCTTGTTGATACTTAGCGTTCATGCTCTCAATGTTTGCTTTAGTTTACTCATGCATTTCAAGAATTAATTCAGCACAGCGAGAAGCATCAAATTCAATTTCTCTGAAAGTGGCAGAGCCAAAAGATCACTGGGGGCACGAGGGATAAAACCATATACAATTTGAAAAGGGCACAATTTAGTAGTAGAATGCAGCGAACGATTGTAAGTAAATTCAATATGAGGCAAACATTCTTTCCATAATTTGATGTTATGTTTTAGAACAACCCTAAGCATGTTAGATAAACTACGGTTCACTACTTCGGCCTGTCCATCAGTTTGAGAGTGACAAGTGGTAGAAAAGAGCAATTTTATCCCCAACTTACCCCATAAGGTTTTCCAAAAATGACTAAGAAATTTGGATCTCTATCTGAAACAATAGTGTTTGTAACCCCATGCAAACGAACAACTTCTTGAAAGAACAAATCAGCAATATGGGTAGCATCATCAATTTTGTGGCATGGTATGAAGTGTATAAACCATGTGGATTAAGACGGGACTTAGCTTTTCGACAGGTGGTGCAACGAGCAACAAACCGCTCCGCATCTCTTCTCATCTTTGGCCAAAGAAATAGCTTGCTAGGATGTCTTCTGTCTTCTTGACACCAACGTGTCCCATCAACCCACCACCATGTGCTTCCTGCAATAGTAATATACGCACAGAACCAGCTAGAATGCACAATTTGTTAGCTCAAAACACAAAACCATTAGTGAGAACAAACTTGTTCCATGTTTTTCCTTCTTTACATTGCAGCAGCACATCTTTGAAATCAGCATCAAAAGCATATTGTTCTTTAATTGTTTTCAAGCCAAAAAATCTTAAAATCAAGTTGGGACAACATATTATAACGGCGAGATAAGGCATCCGCAATGATGTTATCTTTTCCTTTCTTGTGTTTGATGAAATAAGGAAAGAACTCAATGAATTATACCCACTTGGCATGACTACGGTTCAGATTAGTTTGGCTCTTAATGTGCTTCAAAGATTCATGATCAGAATGTATAACAAATTCTTTAGGCCATAAATAATGTTGCCATGTTTCCAAAGGTCGTACTAGTGCATATAATTCTTTATCGTAAGTGGAATAGTTCAGACTAGGCCCATTGAGTTTCTCACTAAAATAAGCAATATGTTTCCTCTCTTGCAACAAGACACCTCCCAATCCAATACCACTAGCATCACATTCCAATTCAAAAGTCTTATTGAAATCTAGTAATTGGAGAAAGGGTGTACGAGTTAACCTATTCTTCAAAGTTCCAAATGCAGCCTCTAGCGCCTTGCCCCATGTGAATGGAGCACCCTTCTTTGTAAGATCATGCAGTGGGCCTGCTATGGTGCTAAAGTCTTTCACAAAATGACGATAGAATCCAGCAAGTCTGAGAAAGCTTCGTACTTGTGTGACCGTGGTTGGAGTCGGCCAGTTGTGTATCGCCTCTACCTTGGCTTGATCGACTTCAATTCCCTGTGGTGTCACAACATAGCCAAGAAAATAGACTCTATCCATGCAAAAGGTGCACTTGTCAATGTTGCCAAATAAGCGTGCATCACGTAAAGCATTGAAAACAGCACGAAGATGATCAAGATGCTCTTCTGGAGATGTGCTATAGATCAAGATGTCATCAAAATATACTATGACAAATCTTCCAATAAAAGCACGTAAAACCTCATTCATTAATCACATAAAAGTGCTAGGTGCATTCGTGAGACCAAAAGGCATGACTAACCACTCATACAAACCGAACTTGGTTTTAAATGCTGTTTTCCATTCATCACCTAGCTTCATGCGAATTTGATGGTATCCACTACGCAAGTCAATTTTAGAGAAAATCATCGAGCCACTAAGTTCATCAAGTATATCATCTAACCTAGGAGTAGGATGACGATATCTAATGGTAATGTTATTAATTGTTCGACAATCTACACACATACGCCATGATCCATCTTTCTTTGGAACCAAAAGAACAGGAACAGAGCAAAGACTAAGGGACTCACGCACATAACCTTTGTCGAGTAATTCCTGTACTTGTTGCTGAATCTCCTTAGTCTCCTCCGGATTGGTCCTGTATGGTGCTCGGTTTGGCAAAGAAGCCCCAGGGATGAGGTCAATCTGATGTTCAATCCCTCTCAATGGTGGCAGCCTGGCTGGTAGTGGAAACACATCAGCGTATTCCTGCAAAAGCTTAGTGACAGCAGGGGGCAAAGTACATGGTTCGTCGTGAAGTGAGAACAAAGCTTCTTTGCAAGCAAACACATAGCAGATTGCAGCATTATTTTTTAATTCAAACAAATCATATTTGGAAGCAAGAAAACAAGCACTCTTCAATTTTATTTCATTCTTCTTCACATGAGCAGATTTTGAATTGTCGGTCTTAGGGTGTACCGATTCCTTTGCAACATTTGAATTTTCATTTTGAGTAGATTTCTTATTTTTCTCTTTGCAAGCTCTAGCAATGTCATCTTTCAAAATAGCATCAGGAGACATAGGGTACAAAACAAGCTTGTTCTCATTATGCATGAAAGAGTATTGATTTGATTTTCCATGATATAATGTATCTTTATCAAATTGCCAAGGTCGACCAAATAGCATAAAGCAAGCTTGCATAGGTACCACATCACAATTAATGTAATCATGGTAGGAACCAATTGCAAATTCAACACGAACCAGACGTGTTACCTTAAGCTTACCACTGTCGTTGAACCATTGGATGTAGTAGGGATGTGGATGTGGAAGTGTTGTCATCCCAAGCTTCTCTACCATGACAACACTTGCTAAATTGTTGTAGCTACCTCCATCAATAATAATGCGACACGATCGTTCCAAAACTACACACTTAGTTTGGAATAGATTGTGTCATTGGTTCTGTTCAGCTTTGATCATTTGGGCTCTCAAGACACGCCTCACAACAAGACTCTCATAGTGGTCAGCATGATAAGCCCCAATGTGCTCTTCATCATCATTCTTCTTTCCTGCATCTTGTGCAGCAAGCATGGCATATGTTTCCTCATATAAATCACTAGCGGATGAGTACTCACCATTTTCTTGTACAATCAGCACACTCTTGCTTGGGCAGTCCCTTCGTAGGTGCCCAAAACCCTTGCACTGGAGGCATTGAATGTCTTTTGTTCTCCCGGTGGAAGCAATAGAAGAAGAAGTGTTGACTGCAGCTTGGGTAGATCCTTTTGTTGTCTCGATTGCACGCGAAGGTGCTGATTTTGATGTAGTCCTGGGCAACCGATTGGAAGCATCATCCGGAGAATCATGCTTAGTACCAGCAGCACTTGAGAGGGACTGCTATGAGGTAGTTTGACCTGCAGAAATGTTAGTTCTTGTGCGTGGTCCCTGCACTTCTCTTTCAGCCTTACAAGCAAGATGGAATAATCAAGTGACATTAGTGTATTCCTTATAAGCCAATATGTCCTGAATTTCTCTTGTTAAACCACCCATAAACCTAGCCATTGCAGGCTCTTCATTTTCAACTAGGCCACAGCGCATCATGCCTATTTGAAGTTCTTGACTGTATTCCTCAACAGATTTGTTGTCTTGTCTAAGTTGTTGTAATTTATGCAACAGGTCACGAGCATGATAGGAAGGAACAAAACAACAACACATGATTCGTTTCAAGGCATTCCAAGTTTGTGGTACGGTAGCTGGATTTTTAGTTTGATACTCATGCCACCAAACAAAAGCAAAGTCAGTGAATTCACTAGTGGCAGCTCTAACCTTTTTATCATCAGGGAAATCATGGCATGCAACTTTTTGATCTACTAATAATTCCCAAAACAGATATGCATCCGGATCATATTTCCCATCAAGGGGTGGTATGGAGAATTTAATGTTGCGTAGGGAATCATCATTGTCACGTACCTCACATCGTAGGGCTCGACTACCCATACCAAGATGGTCGCGATGTGGCTGCCATCGATACCAGAAAGGTCCATCATCAAGCTCGGTATTCGCTGAATACTCTGCCTCGTCATATCTTGCATCGCTGCTAACAGAGTTGTGGCTGTCATTAACACGTCTTTGTCTCTCTTTGGGTCCAACCTGTTCCATCCTCTCCAATCGCTCAATGATTGCTGCAAGAGAAGTGTTAATAGCCCCAACAGTGCTTTCTAATGTGGTCAGCTTGGTGTTGGTGCAAATCTGCGTCGACTCTAATTCACCAATGTGTTCATTGGTGACTTGAATATCCTCATTGAGGGCATCCGTGTGCAGCTTTACTTGGCGTTCGAGATGCTGAATGATGCCCCTCGTACATGGTGAATGTGGAGATGTCGCATTCGCATCCGCTAACATGGTTAGTACAGAAAGGAAATACGACAGCAAGCAGATTAATCCTAGCAGTTGCTAAGAGGTGGTAGGACACAATCACTTACTCACTAGCAAGAATTCAAGCTCTTACAAGTTCTTACCACGCGATGCAGGGGCGCCGGCAAACAGCAAGAACAACAATAACCAGTGGCTGCCAGCACAATTCTGTGGTGTTGTAGATGATTCGTGGAGTTGTAGGTGGCTGCTAGAAATAAGTTGTACAAAGGAACAACTAGTACCACATTAGTCACAACAAGTTGAATAAATGTTCCATGATGGTACTGTGCTGGTCCTAGTCTAAACCGTGATAGAGGCGCGAGCCGTTACTTCACGTGATGTTAAATTTACTGTAGTAGAAAGGTCCGGACAACACGAACGTTGTGTTTTAATAAAACGTTCAAAACAGCAAGTTGAACTACGAAACGTGAAACAAATGTTGCACAAATTGTTTCTTTTTTTGTACTGAGAAAATTTTTCTAGCAATTTTAATCAGTGCAACTTTTCTTTATTTGCACGTGCCTTTTTCTTGTTGATCCGTGCGTCTTGTCTTCCTTTGCACATGCCTTTTTCTTGCTGATCCGTGCGGCTTTTCTTTTGCACTTGCTTTTTTCTCAACTTTGGGTAGATAATGAAAATGGACTGAGAACAAAGTGGTACGAACTTGAAACTCTAGCAGTAAAAAACTTAGGACCAGCAACTCGACACAAAAAGGCAACCGTGAATTCAACAAGTCGAGAGCTAAGTAGCCAACCAAAAGGCTCAAAGTGTTTTTAGGATTTTTAGAGCAAACTTTTGTAGGCAAAAGTGGACTGTAGGTAAATGCAGAACAAGGAGAAGGAAATCTCTCACCGAGCAACCTGAAATCTGATACCACTTGATAAACCCAACGGGTACGGGGGATGCCCTATCTTTCAATGAGAGATGTTGTGGTGGATGAATTTAGTAGAGGCCGACGTTGGCTGCCCGACTACCACAACTAGAATGGTGTGGCGCCTTGAGCGACAGTTACACCGTCTTCTGCTAACTACGATTTGGGTGGAGGTCGGCGTTCTGCTACCCGACTACAACAACCACAAGGGTGCTACGCCTTAGCGATAGTTACACCGGCTCCTATTGTTGTTGTTCTTGCCGTGCCAAGAACAGCCTTGAACCTGCAAGCAATCAAAGAACAAGCAAGAACAAGATAACAAGCAAACACTCATGGGTTGTGATAAGTTGGGGTTCTAATTCAAGTAATCAGAAGGTCTCGTCAACACTTGTGTTACAAGGAAGTAGCAATGGCTAAACTTATAGAAAACAAAACCCAAGTTCTTCCTATGGCTGCTAGTTGTTTATATAGAGGAGGAAGACTAGAACTCAGGATGGAGTCACAAGTCTTGTTCGGCTTTACTGAGCAGCTCAAGCGTCATCTGCCTTTGATTCTTGATCCAATGGAAAGTAGACGAAGAGACCCTTCCAACAAGTACTTATTTGCAATAAACAACTTTTGGAGTTGAACGTTATGCCCCTTTTAAGTTGGTACTTACTGCAGTTACGAGGACCCCTCGGGTGGAGAAGCCTTCATTGCATTAATTCCTCCATTCCTCCTAGCTAGATCAATTCCCAAGCACCTAATAATAACAAGGTCATCACAAGGCTTTAATAGTTCCCTATTTGAAGGATAATTATTTTGAACAGCCAGGAATGAGTTCACCTGATAATTAAGTTGACGTGCACGAGCGCGTGTCATTGGACCTTGATTAGTTGCAAGTGGTGAATGGGTTGTTGTTGTGGTTGTATCAACGGTAGCGATGTCCTCATCAGGATCTAGTGGGATGGAAAAATGAAGTGATGGGGTAGTGTGACACACACCTAAGCAAACTACTCTAATGCGTAAGAATGTCCTAGTGGAGGCTATATTAGGGATGGAGCTACTCCTACTGTGCTTTAGGTATTCATATACATAGTCAACTAGTGTACACATGGCTATGCTAACTACGAGTACTAGCGCTTAGCGGTCCAACATATCGGGCACAGGTTTACCCCTAAGAATATCAGGACAATTCTGTAAAAAAGCCCACACTTGCTAATCACAAGAATGAGAAAGGTGAACTTAAAAATTTTGAAGTTAAACTAGATATTCAAACTCACACGAATTTAATTGATACTTGAAGTATATTCGAAATAGAAACTTTTTAGAAATTTCAGTATAATTTAGATGATTCCTCGTGGGTATGAGAGCTTGAGCAAATAATAGATGAAAAAGCCCAAAAATCTTGGTGTTCATCTCATCTATGAAAATGAGAAAAACAAAATAGAGACAAAATAAAAGGATTGATTCAAAACCCTATCATGGGAGGTTCCATTTCAAATTTATCTTATGTTCAAATTAGGTCAACATGAGAAATTAAGTTCACCAGAGGATTTCCCATACCTCAATTGGCCTCCATACAAGATTTCATAATTTTTGAAAGTCATTTGCTATTTAATACAATGAAGCCATTTGAAATGCATTTGAATTCTGATTCAAACATTATCAATTCTCAGATCAGAGTTCAGATTTGGTTTCCACATAATTACTTTAGCTTGGCTGCCAAGTTTGATAATTTTCCAAAGCTCATCTGAGAGCAGACTAAAATGACCTGAGAAGGTATGAGAGGGGGGAGTTTTCTGTGGGCCCCACCTGTCATCTTCACCAAGAAAGAACCGCCTCTGTCCCTGCTTCACATAGCGCCACAACGTTTTCTGCATGCCACGACCTCTCTATTCCTATGAGCTGAAGCAAATATCCACCAAAGTCCACTCTTATCATCACAATGTGTCTCCTACAGTCCAACTCAGATATTCTTCTTCTTCCTCGTGGTACAGAGCATTCCCACGATCTGTTTTTGCTAGCACCGGTGCTGCACTCTGGTGAATGGTGGAGCTCCACTGCTGTGCAGCGTTTCAACCCCAGCGTGCAGGCCACTGAGCAGAGCGCAGCGCCTTCCTCTACCTCCTCGACGCGCCTCTACATCATCTATTACCTCGCCATCCTGTGTTGAGGCGGAACGCTCGTCGTGTCCTCGTCCCGGGCCATTTCCTTTGCCTCAACATCGCCCGCTTCATCGCAGATCCTTCCACTCAGCTTGGGCCTCTCTCAGGATCGTCACTACCTCAAACTAGCACTCCCCAAGCAGCTTAGTCATCCATTACACCGTTGAGCAGTATTTCGGATTTTTCTTGCTGGCCATTAGTTAGAATCCTCCACTGTCATCCTAGAAATTTCGCCTCTATGCTTAATCCTCGCCTATATCATTCTTGATTATGTTCTAGACCCCGTTGCAGATCCCCAGTATGATTTAACGAAAAAATCTTGGTTGCTCCCATTGGGAACAACATATTTCCCCCACTTTCGGCCAAAACCCTAGGTCACCATTCAATTCATCCTTGCCATGCATTCTTTCCCGATTGGCGTCAAATTCCTTGTTCCTGAGATCACTACAATGCTCCTGGTGCTTTCAGTGATCGATTTGTCCTATTTCCCGAGCTAGTTCCTTGGAGACACCGTGGTGTCCGCCGCCGCGGCCATCGACAGTGCCTTTCCAGTCGCTTCCGTGTGGCCCCATGTTGCCCAACATGTGTTCCAAGATCCGGTGATCATTTCTTGTTCTTGAGTCGCTGCATTGTATCGCCCCCATGCACGGGAACGGACGAGCAAAGCCACTGAAGCACCCAGTCCGTCCTGTCCAGAGGTAGAAGAAGGATCTGACAGTGGACCCCCTGGCAGCAAAAATTCGAATTTTTTGTAGTTAAATAAATCCAGATTTTATCCAAATTTTGAAAATTCATAGCAGATAATGGAAACCTCCAAAAATAGTGAAATAAATTATGTTAGTCTCCTATTTATCGTTACTTTGCAATGGTCCAGTTTAACTGATATGAAAAGCCCCTGGATGTTCTGTAAAATTCCATTAGTATTACACATTTGTAAAATACTTATAGAAGACCAAACCATTAAGAAACTATCAAACTTGTCCAAATCATTCCTTATATGATAATTTACTTTCAGTAAATATTTCATAACCACTAGACATTGCTAAGTAGGTCAAATGCTATTGTTTTGCTCTATGTCTATGAAAATACTAAAAACAACAGAAAGAATTTTGAGAAAATGGTTGAACCTTGTAAAATTCATATCTCCTTGTAGTAAGCTTCAAAAAATGTGAAACCAATTTTCCTAGACTCCATGTGAGCTTCTCTACATGAAAAAAACTTCCTTGTATGGAAGACCTCATATTTTAATCTTAAAATCAAGTAAGGGAAAACACCTAGGGAATTATTGTGACCACACCAGGCCATAGAAAAATTTCAAACTTTGCTAATTGTTTGAACATCATCTCTAGGAGCCACTATTAAAATCACAGCCCTATTAAATCTTTTGAACTCATAAATTGGACTTTGTGTCCCTATGTGGTATGAAAGCCTAAATCACTTTATGCTTAAATCCTATTGCCTTTCCAATTCTTTTTTTTTCTCTGTTGCTGTAGACCACAGAGGCACGAACTTCACTCTTAGTCAGGCCTTGGCCTTTATTAAGTTATTTACAACTGCATTGAGCCTTAAGAATCCAGTTTTTTTTTCCTATGTCCATCACCAAGCATATTAAAGATCATAACTAAACTTACTAGGTTTAAATTATTTTCCCTCTAGTTTCTATGAAAAAGAACCAAGTACTTTCGCGTTCTTCAGTCTTAATCATGTTTCAAGTTGTAAACAACTTCATAGATTCAATTGTTAATCACATCTCTTTCATATTTGCATATTCATATCGAATAGTGATCATGACGGAGGAGTTCCACGAAAAGCACCATATGGAAGAGAAGGGAACCAACATGGACTTGCTGTGACCAGGTGGATCCGGAGCAATAGTGGGAGCCCTTGAAGAAGTGATTCAATGAGAAGCTTTAGTATGAAGATCAACAGCTGACTTTATTGACATTTATCTAGTCGCAATCCAAGGCAAGCCTCGGTTTGTATTTAAGTAGTTTCTAAAGTTTTGCTTTTATCACTATGATGACAAGTATATGAATTGTGCATTATGCCTATTTGTGATTGACACTCCTCATGCATGACCCACAATCCCATGGAGTGTATGGGTAGGTTTATAGCTCAACGTGTAGATTTGCCATGCTATTGTTGTAGGGAGTCCGGTAGAAGTCGAGTGGTTGGAATCCACTCGCGAGATAGTGAGATCATCACACAGGATTAGTTATTATGAACAATGATTTTTGAAACTGAATATGAGACCAGGCAGGGGTTAGGGTGCAGTAGGACATGATCTCAGGTGCGTAGCCCTGCCTTTGTCGATTGAGGATTGTGCCGTGTGCGCGCCTGGTTGGCAAGTTTGAACTATACCGGAGGCATACTGGATATATGGAACCCAGGAAACCGATGTAACTTGTCCACCTTAGCGTCGAGGCATAACCCACCACCTTATAGGTGTGGGTTGAGAGCAGCAAGGTGTAAACCTGCCAGCGAGCACAGACACGCTCCGTGTGGGGGCCTTCTGCTCGTAGCGGTGGGACCGGTTCAACGCGTAGGTGTCGAGTGAAAGGTGGCATCATACAATATCAGTGGAGTGTGCCTTCGCAGCTCCGAGTGTGGGTGTATGTGTCGTGCTATCCGGGTGTTATTGATTCGAATCACCATCACTCGTGGTTATGGATTGAGCATACTTGTTCACTGAGTCGTGACGTCGTAATAAAGAGTAGTTGGAATATTATGAATTTGCCGCTATGATTATTATTGTATTGCAAGTTGTATGGATTAGAAATAGCACAATTAAGTTTACATTTGATAAACATTTAACTTGAATTAAACTTATGATGCTCTGAGCATGTAACATCGGGGATTAAGCATTTCTCGTCTGATTGTGGAGTCCGTGATGTGCCATGCTCAAAGAATGTCATTTGCAACCTTAAAATTGAGCTAAGGATTTACTAATAGGCGAGTCCTTTATGCAAATTCAGCTTTCCTATATTAGAAGTCTTCAGCATGTAGAGTTCTATGTTTAGGTGATATGATTAAGTCTTGCTGAGCCTTCGTACTCACGGTTGCTTTATATGTGGTTTTGCAGGTTTTGTTATATTGTTGCTGTTATAGGTTGTCTGTGAGACCTCGATTTGTCGAGATGTATCTCTCACGTGACACCACACTGCTGCCTTCTGATCTTTGTGTTGCTAGTGAGAGGCGTTCGCGGGCATGGACAACTTCTCTTTTGTGTAGATAGGTTGAGAGTGTGAGTAATGTAGTTTTTCGCTGCATGTGTACCGCTGTTGTACACTATATTGTAAACAATATCTTATTATGAAATGAAAATTGTGTATCTTTGCTATGTCTTTTTGTGTGTGCTGCCGCATCGCACGGCACCACCCAATGTGATTCCTGGAATGTCGGGACCCCGGTCCCCACAGTCTGGTATCAAAGCTGCATTGGGAATAGCACGCTTGAAAAGAGCCTATTTATGAAAACTCCGAAGTAATCGAGTGAGGATTAGTCTATATGCCCACATAAGGTCTATTATAGCATAGTTATTAAGGTGACAAAGCTAACATACTTGTTATTATATTCGTACTGATGCTCTGATGTTAGGTAAGAGATAAGATACGCCACTGCAAGCGGATCAATTGTGGTAAGCTTCCCTGTACGAGAGGTAGTACGATGATTGTCCCCCGTGGCTTGGCACGGGAGTTAATATGAGTCTCTGAACCTTCTCATGGTTCTGGGAACATATGAAAACACTGCTCCCCGGCGTGCTTCAGGCAAAAGCCTAGATACCCCATCGTGTGGTCAAAAACACGAAATATGCAACTCTTGAACGTTCAGTATTCAAAGGGCCATACGCAGCGCTGAGCCCTAGCGCACGAGATAAATTATGTGACCACCTATCGTGCGGTTGAAAAGCATGTAGTGTGTTTTTTAATAAACACGCGAAAGTGCCTCCGATTGGCACAACATTAGGCAAAGACGTGGGACCCCGTTGGGTGATACATAACCCGATACGCCTCATATTGGTGCATCATTATGCAAAGACGTGAGACCCCCGTCGGGTGGTAGAAAACCCAGTCATGTACCTCGAGACGTGGCTCAGCTCGGGGCAGCCCATATGGAATGATACGAGATGAATGTCTTACTTTCATATATATTATTGTGACTGCCTGAAATGATCGCCCGTGCGGGCTATGCTGTACGACACCATAATGAGTGATCTTTAAATTGAGTGTCTTATGCAGGTACACTAACCACATTCATCGTATTGCGCTTAGAAAACATTTGTGAGTGACCATTTATAGCGTCACTGATTAATACGTATATGTTGGTAATATCCGGTTAGGATTTTCACTTTTGTGAGACACGTAGTACCGACATGTATCCCATTCATGCATTAATAACTTTGCTATAAAAAGGAACTGATAAGATGTAAGAGTACACATATTAGATATCAAGCTCTTATTTTGAACTATGTTTTCAAAATTGGAGTAGGTCTTGAACTCACATGATTCAAAAACAGAGAGCCCTATTTTCTGCCAGAAAAAGACCTACTTTCATAAGCCATAAGTCCCAGTAGGAATATCCAATTAAGATGTACCATACATGTTTAGAAAGAGAGTCCAATAAAACTTTTATGTTCATCTTAAGAGAAGAATCCATCTCTAACTTGTTCAAAATTTCGAAATTCCAAACTCTGTCAAATCTGGACAGAAACTGGGACAGTTTTTGGACTGTTTGCTATTTCTGTCATATCTCTTCGTAGAAACATCGAATAACTTCATATGATACATTCCTGTAAACCTTACGAGACATGTAACAATGTTGTAATTTAAATTTCTGTAAAATTTTGAATATATCTGTATGAAAATCTGTGGACAAAACAACCATAAACAAAAGAGGTGTTGTCAAAATTTCTCCAAAAATCTGGGAACTTAGGCCAACTTTAAAAATCCTTATCTCTTCAACCGGAAATTCTATGAAGGCAAATAAATACAAATTGGAAAGCGGTGGAAGTCCTCTACAATCTTTCTAGTCACTCCAAGACCAGAACCCTATAGAAATTGGTTAAAAGTCCAGAATAGCACAAACTGTAGAGAAACCCCAAATCTGGGAACTGTTTCTGTAATTTGCCCATAACCTTCAAAATACAAATCACTAAGAGTCACATGTTACATTTATAAGAATATTATGAGTTATAATACAACTTTTTTGTTTTGAGTTTTGTCGAATTTAGAAGAGAAATGTATGAAACAATTGAATCAAAGTGGGTACCTACAAATGGGATGCTGTTGCAAGTCTCCAGAAAGTTTAGCAACTGTGAAAATCCAGATATCCTAAACCAGAACTGATATGGTGGAACACCAATACTTTTTGAAAAGGTATTGAAGTTAACTGCAACTTTGTTTTTCATCTTTAGGGCTGAGTCTACTGTTAGATAGCTCAAAAACTCGGTTAATTGAGAACTGGTCAGCCTGAACAGTAGGGTAGTCAGTAGAACCAGGTTTGAAATTTGCCCTTCATTCAAGTCTGGTTTCATCTTCCTCAGTTGCACATTACCTTCTCATGAAGATTAATTGGAGTGAGTTCTCAACCTCCTAGTTTGAAACTTAAGGGGGAAGGAGTGCAACCGAGTTGATCTTGAAGTTCGCTCAACTGACATTGTACAACGGGTTATGTTAACACCAAGCGACGAAATGGAATTGCGTCTTCAAGTCATCAAAGTCCGAATACAAGATCAGTTCAGCATAAATAAAGGATTAAGCTTTCGTAGTATGTTTCCAACAATTCTTGCCAATACTCTTCTCAAGGATTTATGAACTTGGTCAAGTCTAAAAGGTGGAATTCCTTGTTAGCACCACTTTCTGACCAAGTTATCTGCAACTTACCAAGTTGAGATATTCCTTAATCATGTTGAATTGTCTTACTCATTCTTGCTCACAATATAAAATATGATGCATCAAGCATATTGCAAGTATTGAGAAATGCACAGCCGATCATGTGCCACACCTTACATGCACCATACATATGCACCATTTGCACCATACCATATGCATGTGCATTGCACCATACTACATGTGATGCATCATGAAACATCATTACTAATGAAATAATCAAGATATGATGCATGATCAATACTAAAAATCTGAGCAAGATTGTGTACCTCTATTCAATCTATTAAGTGATGTCTAATGACCTTGATCTTCTCACAACCCTTGTATGTCATTATCCTGTGCGTAAATATTTTTATTGAGTAATATCAGGGAAACCGATTACTCATTGTTCTTTGTAGTTAAGTAAAAGCTTTACCTTGATTGTTAACACTATACCGTCCTTCCTCATGAGATCACTGTTAACTGATCGATCTTGTGGAAATTTTGATTCTCCATATTCGTGAGGATTCCATTGGATTGTTAACCTCGCGAAGCTCCTTGAACTTGATTTAAATTCTTGATTTGATATATGGTGACTTTGACACGTCAAAACCCTTGTAGTGACCATATGTTGAATGTCTTTGCACTTTGAAGACATAAGAGGAACTGGATATCAAATTCTCTTATGACGTTGCAAGGAGTTCGATTCTTTCTTCACTTGTTGAGGTACCGATTCCTCGTGAGTTTAGTGACTCATGGTTATTCTCGTGAAATACCTTGATTCCTGTCTGGGAAAATACTACATCAATGTTAGAAGGATTAGTACAAAACAAGGCAAGGAAACAAGAACAATTGCCTGGTTAGTTCAAAGTCATCAAGGTAATAGACATGAGTGAAGAGCAAATGTGATTCCAGTCAAGACTAGGACAGTAACAGAAATAGTATTGGGGTAAGAGCAATTATGACAATACGTTGATGTAAGTTCAGTGAAAGATATAGGAGCTTTCAAGACGTGATATCACCATGTCGAGCACTCTATCAAGATTATCAACAAGAAGACTCAAGTCACCGAAAGCAAACATTGTGGTTCTATAAGGTGCATCAAAGTATTTCACTATATCACCGGAGATGTGCTTGACAGCAAGAAGACTTTCTCAAACTCAATTCTTCCAGACCGTTGTCATTTTTTCATAGTTGAGGACTCTCTTTTTCCTATCGCTCTCTAATCGTTTCCGCTATTCTTTTCACTAGAATCTCGGGACGAGATTTCCTTTAAGGGGGAAGGATTGTAAAAGCTCACACTTGCAAAGCACAAGAATGAGAAAGGTGAACTTAAAAATTTTGAAGGTAAACTAGATATTCAAACTCACACGAATTTAGTTGCTACTTGAAGTATATTCAAAATAGGAGCTTATTAGAAGTTTCAGTATAATTTAGATGATTCCTCCTGGGTATGAGAGCTTGAGCAAATAATAGATGAAAAAGCCCAAAAATCTTGGTGTTCATCTCATCTAAAATGAGAAAAACAAAATAGAGACAAAAGAAAAGGATTGATTCAAAACCCTATCATGGGAGGTTCCATTTCAAATTTAGCTTATGTTCAAATTAGGTCAACATAAGAAATTAAGTTCACCAGAGGATTTCCCATACCTCAATTGGCCTCCATACAAGATTTCATAATTTTTTAAAGTCATTTGCTATTTAATACAATGAAGCCATTTGAAATGCATTTGAATTCTGATTCAAACATTATCAATTCTCAGATCAGAGTTCAGATTTGGTTTCCACATAACTACTTTAGCTTGGCTACAAAGTTCGATAATTTTTCAAACCTCATTTGAGAGGAGATTAAAATGACCTGAGAAGGTATGAGAGGGGGGGATTTTTCTGTGGGTCCCACCTGTCATCTTCACCAGGAAAGAACAGCCTCTGTCTGTGCTTGACAGAGTGCCACGACGTTTTCTGCATGCCACGACCTCTCTATTCCTATGAGCTGAAGCAAATATCCACCAAAGTCCACTCTTATCATCACAAGGCGTCTCCTACAGCCCAACTCAGATATTCTTCTTCTTCTTCGCGGTACAGAGCATTCCCACAATCTGTTTTTGCTAGCGCCGACGCTGCACTCCGGTGAATGGTGGAGCTCCACTACTGTGCAGCGTTTCAACGTCAGCGCGCAGGCCACTGAGCAGAGCGCAGCGCCTTCCTCTACCTCCTCGACGCGCCTCAACATCATCTACTTCCTCTCCATGCTATGTTGAGGCGGAACGCTCGTCGTGTCCTCGTCGCGGGCCATTTCCTTCACATCAACATCGCCCGGCTTCATAGCAGATCCTTCCACTCAGCTTGGGCCTCTCTCAGGTTCGTCACTACCTCAAACTAGTACTCCCCAAGCAGCTTAGTCATCCATTACACCGTTGAGTAGTATTTCTGATTTTTCTTGCTGGCCATTAGTTAGAATCCTCCACTGTCATCCTAGAAATTTCACCTCTGTGCTTAATCCCTCGCCAATATCATTCTTGATTATGTTCTACATCTCGTTGCAGATCCCCAGTATAATTTAACGAAAAAATCTTGGTTGCTCCCGTTGGGAACAACATATTTCCCCCACTTTCGGCCAAAACCCTAGGTCACCATTCAATTCGTCCTTGCCATGCATTCTTTCCCGATTGGCGTCAAAATACTTGTTCCTGAGATCACTACAATGCTCCTGGTGCTTTCTGTGATCGATTTGTCCTATTTCCCGAGCTAGTTCCTTGGAGACACCGTGGTGTCCACCGCCGCGTCCGTCGACGGTGCCTTTCCAGTCGCTTCCGTGTGGCCCCATGTTGCCCAACATGTGTTCCAGGGTCCGGTGATCATTTCTTGTTCTTGAGTCGCTGCATTGTACCCCCATGCACGGGAACAGACGAGCAAAGCCACTGAAGCACCCAGTCCATCCTGTCCACAGGTAGAAGAAGGATCTGACAGTGGACCCCCTGGCAGCAATAATTCGATTTTTTTGTAGTTAAATAAATCCAGATTTTATCGAAATTTTGAAAATTCATAGCAGATAGTGGAAACCTCCAAAAATAGTGAAATAAATTCTGTTAGTCTCCTATTTATCGTTACTTTGCAATGGTCCAGTTTAACTGATATGAAGGATGTCCGGTAAAATTCCATTAGTATTACACATTTGTAAAATACTTATAGAAGACCAAACCATTAAGAAATTATCAAACTTGTCCAATATATTATAATTTACTTCCAGTAAATATTTCATAACCATTGTACATTGCTAAGTAGGTCAAATGCTATTGTTTTGCTCTATGTCTATGAAAATACTAAAAACAACAAAAAGAATTTTCAGAAAATGTTTCAACCTTGTAAAATTCACATCTCCTTGTAGAAAGCTTCGAAAAATGTGAAACCAATTTTCCTAGACTCCATATGAGCTTCTCTACATGAATAACATACTTCCTTGTATGGAAGACCTCATATTTTAATCAGTAATCAAATAAGGGAAACAACTAGGGAATTATTGTGACCACAACAGGCCATAGAAAAATCTCAAACTTTGCAAATAGTTTGCATATCGTCTCTAGGAGCCACTGTTAAAATCATAACCCTATTAAATCTTTTGAACTTCATAAATTGGAGTTTGTGTCCCTATGTCGTATGAAATCCTAGATCACATTATGCTTAAATCCTATTGCCTTTGCAATTCTTTTCTTTTTTCTCTCTTGCTGTAGACCACAGAGGCAGGAACTTCACTCTTAGTCAGGCCTTGGCCTTTATTAAGTTATTTACAGCTGCATTGAGCCTTAAGAATCCAGTTTGTTTCCCTATGTCCATCACAAAGCATATTAAAGATCATACCTAAACTTACTAGGTTTAAATTATTTTCCCTCCAGTTTCTATGAACAACAGAACCAATTACTTCAATGTTCTTCAGCCTTAATCATGTTTCAAGTTGTAAACAACTTCATAAGTTCAATTGTTAATCACATCTCTTTCATATTTGCATATTCATATCGAATAGTGATCACGGCGGAGGAGTTCTATGAAGAGCACCATATGAAAGAGAAGGGAACCAACATGGACTTGCTGTGACGAGGTGGATCCGAAGCAACAGTGGGAGCCCGTGAAGAAGTGATTCGATGAGAAGCTTTAGTATGAATATCAAGAGCTGACTTTATTGACATTTATCCAGTCGCAATCCAAGGCAAGCCCCAGTTTGCATTTAAGTCATTTCTAAAGTTTTACTTTTATCACTATGATGACTAGTATATGAATTGTGCATTAGGTCTATTTGTGATTGACACTCCTCATGCATGACCCACAATCCCATGGAGTGTATGGGTAGGTTTATAGCTCAACGTGTAGATTTGCCATGTTATTGTTGTACGAAGTCGGTAGAAGTTGAGTGGTTGGAATCCACTCGCGAGATAGTGAGATCATCACACAAGATTAGTTATTATGAATAATGATTTTTGAAACTGAATATGAGACCGGGCAGGGGATAGGGTGCAGCAGGACATGGTCTCGGGTGCGTAGCCCTGTCTGTGTCGATTGAGGATCATGCCGTGTACAGCCCTGTTGGGCAAATTTGAACTGTACCGGAGGCATAATGGATATATGAGACCCAGGAAACCGATATAAGTTACCCACCTTAGCATCGAGGCATAGCCCATCGCCTTATAGGTGTCGGTTGAGAGCAGCAATGTGTAAACGTGCCAGCGGGCAGAGACACGCTCCTTGTGGTGGCCTCCTGCTCATAGCAGTGGGACTGGTTTGGCGCGTTGGTTTCAAGTGAAAGGTGGCTACATACAACATCAATGGAGTGTGCCTTCGCATCTCCGAGTGTGGGTGTATGTGTCATGTTATCCGGGTGTTATTGATTCGAATCACCGTCGCTCGCGGTTATGGATTGAGCATACTTGTTCACTGAGTCGTGACGTAGTAATAAAGAGTAGTTGGAATATTATGAATATGCTGCTATGATTATTATTGTATTGCAATTGTATGGATTAGAAATAGCACAATTAAGTTTACATTTGATAAACATTTAACTTGAATAAAGCTTATGCCGCTCTGAGCAAGTAACATCGGGGACGGAACGTTTCTCGTCTGATTGTGGAGTTCGTGATGTGCCATGCTCAGGGAATGTCATTTGCTGCCTTAAAACTGAGCTAAGGATTTACTAATAGGGGACTCCTTTATGCAAATTCAGCTTTTCTATATTAGAAGTCTTCAACATGTAGAGTTCCATATTTAGGTGAGACGGTTAAGTCTTGTTGAGCCTTCATGCTCATGGTTGCTTTATATGTGGTTTTGTTATATTGTTGTTGTTATAGGTTGTCCGTGAGATCTCGAGTTGTCGAGATGTATATCTCACGTGACACCACGCCATTACCTTTTGATCTTTGTGTTGCTAGTGAGAAGCGTTCGCGGGCATGGACGACTTCTCTTTTGCGTAGATAGGTTGAGAGTGTGAGTAATATAATTTTTGATGCATGTGTACCGCTGTTGTATACTATATTTTATATAAAATCTTATTATGAAATGAAAATTTTGTATCTTTGCTATGTCTTTCCGTGTGTGCTGTTGGGTGCCGCATCGCACGGCACCACCCAATGTGATTCTTGGAATGTCGGAACTCCGGTCCCCACAGATTCCCGCCACGAGCCTGTGGCGTAGCCAAACGTGAGGGATTAAGAAGGATGGACAGGGTTGTCACCACCTGCCGCCTATCCCTACAAACTATGGGTCTACGAGACATCCAACGCTACTTAATTATCTAAGCACCATGGTTACATAACAAATAAATACCTTAAGAGCTGCAGTAGGTACACTAATTTGTAGTAGTCATAGTGAAAATCACACCCAAAGCGATGATCTAATGTGGCCTTCTCATATTTGTTCACATCCCCCCTTTGACATGCTTACCTTTTCTGCCCCTTTACCTTGGAAGATGTTGAATGCTAGGTCCGCTCGGCGGTTTGGGTTATGAGCGGGGGCAGCCATCTCAAGACAGCCAATTGGACCTCTAGGGAGAGGCTCACGATTGATCCTAGGGGGGATCTCAGATGACAATCCCCTTGGAGTGTTTTTCCACCCGTTTTCTTCCTTTTAGCGAGAGGATCCTTCTCCTTACCTTTTCCCTTCTCCAATGTGACCTTTTCTTTCCCTTTTTCCTTTTATTGCTCAATTGCTTTTCCCTTTCCCTTTTTGAGGCTTGGGTCTTTTATTTTTCCCAAGTGTAACTACCCTCTTCCTTCTTGGGGGCAGAAGAGAGTAAGATGAGCGAACATCACAGTCGTGCCTCTTATTCATGCGAGATTTGTGTGCAACTATCTCGTGGGCTAGTTCCACCTCATGAGCCGCTGCCTCCCGATAAACGGTTTGGCGAGCTGCCTCGATGGTGGGGTCTGAAAGCGGAGAATCTTCATGGTCTGACATGATCCCTGAGAGATAAAGGAAAAAGTATCAAGGAGTGAAGAATTAGGATTGAGTTCACTTAAAGTTTCAAAGTTAGGGGCTAAAAACAGTGAAGGGTCGGACTTGTTCGGCTCCAGGTCGGACTAGCCCCTAAGAGCCGGACTGGTTTGCCTCTAGCCCGAACTAGTTCGTAGCCTACAGTTTTTAAATCTTTTTCATTTTGCATAAATTTACAAAATTGAACCCCGATACTACCAACTAAGAGTCACAAGACATAGGTAATGCATAAAATAGACTAAAGTTCCAAGGTATAATGTAATAAATGGAAGTAATTTCAAAAAGGGGGAGTTATGTAAATATGGTACCTTGAGATGAGAAAGCAATGAAATTTGAGGATCGAAGGAGTGAAGTAGTGCGGGGATGGATTCCCGACACTCCTCACGCTTGAATCACGGATGGAATCAGAGTTTTGGTTGTTGAATTGCAAAAATTGCCTAGAGAGGCAGTTTTTGGAAGAGGTGGAGGCACGGTTGGATAAAATGAGGGAGTAGAAGGGTTTGGCCCAACCCCTGGGGGATAAGTCCCCAAAGGTCGGACTTGTCTAGTGTGTCGAACCAGGTACAGACTTCCTAGAAGTCAGAACTAGTCCGTAGATAGGGCGGACTAGTCCATTGTGGACTTGTTTGCACCTATCGTGACTAGTCTAGGATTTGGACTTGAACTGTCTAAGAGCGGACTAGTCTGGTCCTAAAAGGCTGATTCTCATATATATTGAGACTTTGGCCAATGTTGATCCTTTTGGACAAGTCTTCACATATATACTTGATAGATATGGCCAGAAAACAATCAAAGAATCAAGCAATGACCATAATCTACCAAGATTAAATAACTTCAAATAATTTGATACAAAAATGAAAATAGGGGATCTTTTTTTTTTCTACAAAAGTGCAAGTTTTGAAGATTCTGAACAAGTAGCAATCAGATGTGCGACATCTCAAGCCACATTTCAAGAATCAAGAATATTTAGCTCATTCATAAGCTCAGAAAGCATTTTCATCTAGTGACTTGGTGAATATATCAGTTAGTTATTTTTCAGTTCTAAAATGTGAAATGACTATCACCCTTAATCAAATGGTCTCTCAAGAAGTATTATCGGATGTCTATGTGTTTGGTCCTAGAATGTTCAACGGGGTTATATGCATTCTTAATGGTACTCTCATTGTTGCATAGGAGTGGAATATGGTTCATACTGAGACCATAGTCTCTTAAATTTTGTCGTATCCAAACAATCTGTGCACAACAACTTCCGGTTACGACATACTCCGCTTTGGTTGTAGATAAGGCAATGGAGTTTTGTTTTTTGGATGACCATGACACTTGAGACCTACTCTTTCTATCTACCTTACACCCGACGGAATTCGCATCGAAATGTACAATGATATTTTTCTTTGACCCTTTAGGATACCATAGCCCAAGGTTTGGTGTATAAACTATATATCGTAAGATTCTCTTAATGGCGGTGAAATGACACTCCTTAGGTGCAACTTGAAATCTTACACATATACATACACTAAGCATAATATCAAGCCTAGATGCACAAAGATAAAGCAATAAACATATTAAATGTAACCTAGAGGGGGGTGAATAGGCTTTTTAAACTTTCGTCGGATCTTGAAACACTTAGCAATTTGATCAAATACAGAGAAATCGTACTAGTCCGGTAGGGTCCGGACTAGTTCGGTGTGTGTGGACTAGATTGATCAAGTTTGATCACTGATTTCAATTCAAGTACTCTATGCAGCGGAAATTAAGTTGTATCTTGAATATGATACAAAGTAAGAATGAGTATGACACAATATTTTTATCTCGATTCCACAGAGGAAATCTACGTCCACGTTGAGGAGTCCACGGAGGACCGGGTCTTCACCAACCCTACCCTCGTCGAATCGCCACGGAGGCCGATTCTCATCCACTAATCACAAAGGGGGCAAATCACTGTGTTCAAGGGGTCTTTTCACAAGTTGAGAGCTCCCCAAGATTTACAATTGAAAACACCACCAAACACACTCGAAAGATATGCAATAAAACAGCGAGAGTGTGCGAGAGATTCAAACCCAAGAGCTCAAGACGTGTAGAACGAGTCTCTCCTTTGATCAATGACCAATCCTCGATGATTTGATCTTTCTAGGGTTAGATTGTGTGGAGAGACGTGTATTCTAGGCTCTTGGAAGGTGTGACGATGCAGGGGTCAAGAGTTATGGTTGTAGGGCTGTACACCTCTATTTATACTAGGGTTTCCAAAAGTTACCGTTAGGGTTTGCGATGTCCGGACTAGTCCGTGGTGGACTCTGGACTAGTCTGGTGTGCAGCATGTGGGAAACCTTAAGTGTCCCGAATTATCGGACTTGTTCAGAAATGAGCGGACTAGTCCGATTTGGTCTCTGGAAGTGTTCGGACTAGTCCAGCACATATCGGACTAGTCCGGTGTGGTGAACCTCAGGAGAATTGAGGACAAGTCCGCACTTAAAGGACTTGTCCAATTTTAGTCAGAGAGTTTTCGGACTAGTCCGTGGTGATATCGGACTTGCCAGTTTTTGTGTAAAGTGTGAGGTCCTCAGGACTAGTCTGCACTGGGGCGGACTTGTCAGTTTTTAGTCAGAAAGATATTGGACTAGTCCGTGGTGTTATCGGACTAGTCCGGTGCTGTGGAAACAGGTGTACTAGCGGACAAGTCCGCACTGGGAAGACTTGTCTGTTTCTAGTCAGAGACATATCAGACTAGTTTGTGGTCATATCGGACTAGTACGTTTTTCTTGTGAATTGTGCAGTGAATGAGGTTTCTTGTGCTTGAGCTCTTGGGGTGTGTTTCTCCAACACACTCCATACACAACACAATATTCTGTTCAGCTCTTGAGCTCTTTTCCATATAGATTCCTCATTCTCCTTTCTTTTCGCGCTTTCTTCATAATTTTATTAAAACCTGTGCTTATCTCAACCATTTGTTAGAATCTTATTTGTTTGTCATAAATCAACCAAAACCCACAAGGGATGCCTCGATGCACTTTCAATCCCCCCTTTTTGGTGATTGATGACAACCAATTGATATTTCACAAATATGATAAAAAATCCAGATTTTCATAAACTGTGCATATATAAGCTTGGAATAAATTGAGCAATGAAAACATAAGACATATGTGCACTCTTTATGGTGGGATGCAAAACTATATGTGAGGGAGCAATAATTGTGATGAGAATGAGGTAAATATTATAATCATATCAGCATCAAGCATGTATGCCAATTTCAGAGCAAAAACATAGATCATATCAAACATGAACATAGACTATATCAAAGCATCATCACAAGCTTCATAAACATGAATAGAAACGTAATAAGAGCATAATAGAAGTTTTACAACCCAAAAGTAGTAGAATTGCAAAAGAAACACAATCGGAGCTCTCATCTCTCAATCTACTGCTAGGACCTAGTGACCCCCCTCAATCTCTCCCCTTTGGCATCAAGGCACCAAAAAGAAGGAGAGGAGGGATCTAGATGTTGTCGTCAACTCATTCCTCATTGTCGGTCCTCTCGTCGTCTTCATCATCAGGTTGAGGGGGAGGAGGATGAGAACCACTCGCAGTGCCCCCAATGCCAAAATAGGCAAGTTCAGAAGGTGAAAGGGGTGGAAGCTCCGAGAAGTCAGAAGGAGAGTCCTCAAATATGACTGGAGATCCAATAGGCTCAATCTCCAGCTTTTGACAAATGGCCTTGATATTGTCCTTCATGTACCACATTTCCTCTTTTCTTGCCTTCTTCATCTTATGGACCTTCACCTCAGTCTTGCGGCAAGAACCAAAGATGACGGCCAAGTACTTCATTATTTCACTAGGAGACCCTTTGTAAGAAGGAGCCCTAGTGTTGGGGGCAGTCCTTGCATCTTCTTGAGCTCTCCTCGGAGCCTCTTCACTTGACACAAGAGATGGAGCAACTGGGAGAGTGGCTTGTGGAGGCTTCTGGGGCCTCAAGGCTGTGTGCTCAACATCTTTCACAAACTCAATCCCTCTGACCTTCTCTATCATGAACATGATATAAGGCGCATAGCCACAGGAGTGGTTAGGGGTGCAAGAAATGTCCACCATATCATTCCAGATGTAGTCGAAGATGTCAAATTTCTTGCTCTTGCTAATCACCTTCATCAATGTCCTCAGGTAGCCTTGGACACTGTCGGTACCCTGGGTACCATATACTCCTTGGGATTGCAAAGATCTCAAGGTAAAGTCATCTACTTGATTTGAAGACCTTTGGAGGCCCACATGTCAGACATAACCGGACCCGCTTCTCCAACATGGTTAGTCCCAGGGTCGCCACGTGTACTATCAAACCGGAGCTACTGCCCACAAGGGGGAAGCTCCGGGCTATGTACCAAAATAGCACCCCCGGACCTAACCCCAGACTGAGGGAAGCTCCGGAACTGACACGTGTCGGGTAACACCGGACCTATCTGTTCCCCACAGTGTGCTCCAGCGCTGCCACGTGTCCAACCGTCGGATCTTTAGCCTCTAACCTCTGGAAGACTCCACAACGGCTCCGGATCTTCAAAGGGGAATCAAGGACTTCAAGACCCGATCAAGTGTCATTAATACTATATTAATGACACACGATCGGACGACCTTAATTACCAGTAACGGTGCTATCAAAGCCCATAACTCGGTCATTAAGGGCAATTAAACGTGTTGAATGTGTATCAATATCAGTAACCGCCGGGGCCACATGTCGGGCCAGGCTAACTTGTAACAGCCTGCCTTTGTACTATAAAAGGACAGGCCGACGATACATAGGACACTCTCCGGAGACACGCTGACTTTACACTCTCAACTGATGTTGAGCTCATACATCCAATACAACACCAACACACCCCATGGAGTAGGGTATTACGCTCA
This sequence comes from Tuctoria greenei, assembly GCA_036927565.1. Taxonomy (NCBI): domain Eukaryota; kingdom Viridiplantae; phylum Streptophyta; class Magnoliopsida; order Poales; family Poaceae; genus Tuctoria; species Tuctoria greenei. Next base: position 110,007,665 of record JAYESD010000007.1, on the reverse strand, counting down.
GGCGGCCCGAACCACGTAAATCTTCGTGTCCCTTGTGTCACTCGACATCTCACCTTCTGGAATCTCCGCGCGCCCATACCGAACCTCAAACTCCTCTAACACTTTAGTAGTGTCGGGAGATCTGCCGGATCAAAACCACCGACAGTTGGCGCACCAGGTAGGGGGACCGGAGATTTCAAGAATGGTGAACTCAGCCGCTGGATCATCCAATGGTCATCCCGCTGTTCAAGCTATTGGGGGTAATCCCTCCAATATGCAGCCACCAGCAGGAACCACGGTTCCAGCAGGAGTCACTCTTCCACCACCGCCGCCTCCACCAGCAAATCAAGCTGGACAACGCGATGGTGCACCGGCGTCAATCACTGCGTCGTCGAATCTTGACAACCCGGAACACGTGCTTCATGAAGCACGTGCTCTTCTTCAGCGCCCACCACCTCCGGACGCATCCCGGGATGCAATGGAGCAGTGGAGGGCCGATGTGGAACACTTGGTTGCAGCAGCAGCCGACAGCATCAACAACCAGGGTCCTCCTCCTTCAGGACGGGCCCCGTCGCAGCGACGGACCTTGTCTGGCAGACTTGGTCCGCACGTTTCCAACAACAGGAGACGTGCTGCATCACAGCAGGTGACGTCGTTGCCCTCTGGGGCACGACGCGCTCACAAGGTATCAAGGCTTTCAACTCATGACCTCCGGGCGGAGCTTGATCGCCGATATCGCCAACAAGACGGCCGAGTCCATATTGAGCATGCTCGTGAAAGACGAGAAGCTCAAGACATTCCTGCTCCTGAAGGAATAGGAGGAGGCTGTTCAGCCCTGGCCATGCATGTGCGTATGGTCAGGTGGCCACAAAAGTTCCGGCCTCATATGCCGGAGAAGTTCGACGGGACCGTTAATCCTGTCGAATTTCTTCAGATTTACTCCACTGCTATCTTGGCAGCATGAGGAAATGAGGCCGTAATGGCCAATTATTTCCCAGTGGCTTTAACTGGGACCGCCAGGTCCTGGTTTATGAGCCTTCCACCCAACTCCATCAGCAGTTGGGAGGAGTTGTGCCGGCAGTTCACCGCCAACTTTGGGAGTTCTTACACCCGACCAGGCACCGAACTGGACCTTTTTGCAGTTGTGCAAAAAGGAGGAGAATCCCTGCGATCATTCATCCAGAGATTCTCTTAGGTACGAAACACTATCCCTTCTATCTCTAGCGCCTCTGTCATCGTAGCATTTAGACAGGGAGTGCGGGATAAGAAGATGCTGGAGAAACTGGCGATCAAGGAGATTACCAGTGTTACGGAACTCTTCAGCTTGGCTGACAAATGTGCCAGAGCTGCGGAGGGCCGTGAAATGCACTCCAAACTAACTCCGGAGGATCACAAGAAATCCTACAAAGGAGAAGTCGCTACCTCCGGGAGTGGCAAGAAGAAGAAAAAGACCAACGGCAAGAAGAAGCCGTCGGCCGGTGCATCCAATGCTGCAGCTGCTGCAGCTCCGGGTGGCCGGGGGCCACGCCCCGAGAAGCGACCTCGACCGTCTTCTGAAGACGGTGACAAACCCAAGGTGTGGTGTCCAATTCACAAAACGGACAACCACAGTTTGGAAGACTGTCGGGAGGTCCAAAACCTTGCCGAGCGCTACAACAAGCACTGGGAAGAAGCTCCTTTCCGACAGAGGGAAGGAAAACAAAAAGTTGACGAAGCTCCGGCTGAAGAGGAGTTAGGTTTTCAGGATCCCAAAAAGGTCCTGAAGGCCGTCTACACCTCTGTCGACGACGATTTCGACGTCTCTGACAACGAGCGTCAGAAGACCATGAACACCATTTTTGGTGGATCATGAGACATCACCTCCCGCCGCGTCATCAAGACTATGCGTCGGGACATGGCTGCTGTAGCTCCTACAGCCAGGGCGGAGCCTCATCGGAAGTGGATGGACACAACCATCACTTTTAATGCTTCGGACTGCCCTCGAAGCATGGTTGGAGCAGGTCAGCTACCTTTGATGGTATCTCCTACCATCAATAACATCCAGCTCCACCATGTCATGGTAGACGGAGGTTCGGGGCTCAACCTCATAAGCTTCGAAGCTTTTATCAAGCTTCAGCTCTGACCTTCGGATCTCCACCCCTCCCGACCTTTCTCCGGAGTAGGTCCGGGAGCCATTACCCCACTCAGAGCTATTACCCTCCCTGTTACCTTCGGGACCCGGGAGAAGTATTGCACCGAGAAGTTGGTCTTTGACGTTGCTCAAATCAACTTACCCTTCAATGCCATCTTGGGTAGGCCTGCCTTGTACAAATTCATGGCAGCTGCTCATTATGGTTACCTGGTGTTAAAGATGCCAACACCAGTAGGCGTTCTCCGGATCCGCAGATATCGTACTGCCAGAGTAACTGCTCTGGAAGAACTCCATGCACTTACTACGGCCCAAGAGGAGGACTCCAGGCAGGAGCAAGCTTCGAAACCACCGAGCATTCGTCAGCGAGGCTCGACTTTTGCACCTCGTGTGCAGCCAAGCGGAGACACCGACATTCCCGTCAAAGTCGTCCAAATCGGTTCCGATGCCGCTCAGACCACCCGCATATCGGGGGGATTGAACGACAAATAGGAACTCGCGCTCATCACTTTCCTCCGAGCTAATGTCGACGTGTTTGCCTGGCAACCGTCACAAATGCCTGGGATCCCCAGGGAAGTGATTGAGCACAATCTGAAGATCTACCCTGACGCCCGACCTGTGCATTAGAAGCCTCGGAAGCAATCCGTAGAGCGACAGAACTTCATTCGACAAGAAGTGAAGAAGTTGCTCGAAGCTGGATTCATCCGAGAAGTCTTCCATCCAAAATGGCTGGCAAACCCAGTCGTTGTGCCCAAGGCCGTCGGGAAGCTTCAGGTGTGTATCGACTACACAACACTAAATAAGGCATGTCCAAAAGATCCATTCCCATTACCTAGAATAGATCAGATAGTGGATTCCACCTCCGGGTGTGAATTACTGTGTTTCCTAGACGCATATTCTGGGTATCATCAAATCAGAATGTCTAGAGAAGATGAAGAGCATACCTCTTTCATCACAGTAGATGGATTGTACTGTTATACAGCCATGCCATTTGGTCTCAAGAATGCAGCTTCAACCTTGTACGAGCTATGTACAAAACCTTTGAAGAACTCATTAGAGACATAGTGGAAGTGTACGTCGACGACATCGTGGTCAAGGTCAAAAACAAGGAGTCACTCCTTGACACCTTGCAGGCTGTCTTCGACAAGCTGCGGGTCACCCGCACAAAGCTAAATCCAGACAAGTGTGTCTTCGGGGTTAGCTCCGGAAAACTTCTTGGTTTCCTGGTAAGTCACCGGGGCATAGAAGCTAATCCGGCGAAGATCAAAGCCATTGAAGACATGCGGCCACCAGCCCGCATCAAAGATGTCCAAAAGCTAACTAGATGTCTAGCAGCCCTCAGCCGGTTCATTTCAAGACTAGCGGAACGGGCACTCCCCTTCTTCAAGTTATTAAGGAAGTCCGGACCATTCCAATGGTCTGAAGAAGCAGAAAAGGCGTTCCAGGAGCTAAAACAGCTCCTCACCACCCTACCAATTCTGGTAGCTCCGAACCCTAGTGAGCCTTTGCTGCTTTACATTTCAGCCACTGACGAAGTCGTCAGTATGGTCCTGGTTGCAGAGAGACCAGAACCATCCCATACTCAGGAGTCCAGACCCCTTCAGGAGGGTCTGGAGGTTCCTGAAAGCGAGTCTGGGTCCCAGCTCCCAGACTTGAATCCACAAGAAGTTACTTCAGAAGACCCAGACCCCTCCGGGAGGGTCCAGGTCGCTTCTGAAGAAGCTCCGGGTTCCTCCAGCAAGGACCCGGAAGTCCTCGAAGAAAATCTAGACCCCTCCGGGAGGATCTGGATCAATGAAGAGGAAGCTCCGGTCCCCTCCGGGAGGGTCCGGACCATCCAACGCCCAGTGTACTTCATTAGTGAAGTACTTCATGACGCCAGGACTCGATACCTAGAGGTGCATAAGCTGCTCTATGCAGTTCTTATTGCCTCCAGGAAGCTTCGCCATTATTTCCAAGCTCACAAGATCTCAGTGGTGACCTCTTACCCACTCCGAGCAATTTTGTATAATCCCAATTCAAATGGGAATATTGCAAAGTGGGCAGCGGAATTGGCTGAATTCGATCTCGAATTCATTTCAAGGCAAGCAATCAAGAGTCAAGCATTGACAGATTTCGTGGCGGAATGGACTCCCTCTCCATCAAATCCTGGGGGCTCCAGCAAGCAGAAGCCAGAACACAAGGCTCCGGTCTTCACCGAGCCTCACTGGACCCTCTACTTCGACGGCTCCATGCAAAAGTAGGGGGCCGGAGCTGGAATCCTTCTCCTCGCACCAACCGGAGAGAAGGTAAAATACATGGTACACCTTGACTTCAAGGCGACCAACAACATGGCGGAATATGAAGCACTCATTTACGGACTAAGGGTGGCACTGTTATACGGTGTCAAGCAATTGCTGGTCAAGGGAGATTCACAGCTCATCATTAAGCAAGTGAAGGGTGAATGCTCCTGCAATAATCTCCAGCTAGCTGCTTACCTCCTTGAAGTCCAGAGGCTTCAGAAGGACTTCGAAGTCCTATATCTCCACCATGTCCAGCGTGCCCACAACGCTGAAGCCGACGAACTCTCGATGAAAGCGTCAACCGGAGCTCCGTCTCCTGATGGAACTTTTGTCCGGAGGTTGTCAAAACCCACAACTCAGCCTGCCGAACTGAGCAAAGGGGGCGAGATCAGCATCCTAAAGCTGACGGTCCCGATGGTCCTGTTACCATGGCAGCCATCAAGGGTCGTAGGTGCTGCCGGAAGCTCCGAGCAATCCAACACGCAAGACTCAAATGCTCAAGTTAGTTCCGATGCATGGATATCGGAGATCCGGAACTACTTGAAAGACAACATCCTTCCTGACGATGATGTATCCGCTGACCGGGTAGTCAGATTGGCTAAAAGATACACGTTGGTAGAAGGGGATCTCTACCGGCGCGGTGCCAATGGCATCCTAATGCGGTGCATCACAAGGGAAGAAGGCTGCGAGCTCCTCGCAGAAATCCATGGAGGCGAGTGTGGGAACCACGCGTCTTCCCGCACGCTGGTTGGTAAAGCCTTTCGGCATGGCTTCTACTGGCCTACAGCACTCCAGGATGCAACTGAGCTGGTGAAGAAATGCAAAGCATGTCAATTTCATGCAAAGCAAATTCACACACCGGCTCAGCCCCTACAAATGATACCTCCTACACGGCCCTTCGCTGTGTGGGAGATGGACATCTTGGGACCTTTCCCAAGAGCCGTCAGAGGTTACAAGTTCCTGTACGTTGCCATTGACAAGTTCACCAAGTGGCCGGAAGCAACCCCAGTTGTGACAATCAACAAGCAATCTACTATCAACTTTTTGCAGTCCATTGTATGCAGATTTGGAGTCCCAAACAAAATCATCACTGATAATGGGACCCAATTCACAAGCTCTGCATTTCAAGGATATTGCGAAGACCTCAGCATTCAAGTTTGCTACGCCTCCGTAGCTCACCCAGCAAGCAATGGCCAAGCCGAGAGAGCAAATGCTGAAATCCTTAAAGGACTCAACGTGCACCTATGAGCGCTTGAAAAAACATGGAGCCAACTGGATTGAAGAGCTTCCGCCCACTTTATGGGCCAACAGGACAACTCCAAACCGGTCAACTGGAGAGACACCCTTCTTCCTGGTGTATGGAGCTGAAGCAATCCTTCCTCCGGAAATCACCTTGGGGTCACTCTGGGTCCGGATCTTCGACGAAGCCACGCAGGACCAGCTCCGGCGTGAATACCTAGACCTCCTTGAGGAGGGAAGGTGCCAAGCAGCTGTTTGGAATGCCCGATACCGCCAAGCCCTTCGGCGCTATCATCAGCGGCATGTACACAACCGACAGCTCGAGGAAGGCGATCTGGTGCTACGGAGAATACAGTCCAGAGAAGGTTTAAACAAACTCTCCCCCAGCTGGGAAGGACCCTTTCGAGTGATTAAAGTATCCCGTCCCGGAAGCGTTCGCTTGGCTACCGAGGATGGGACACCTCTCCCAAATCCTTGGAACATTGAGCACCTCCGTAAGTTCTACACTTAATATCACGGAGGTGAGTCTGTAGTAACTTGAGGTGTATGTTATAGAGTCATTGTACAAAGTCGGGTAGTTCCTCCGGAAGAAGAGCCGGATCTTTCCCGGAAGGTCCGCAAAGTTCATGCAACACTTGTCACAGTCTCAGGACTAAAAGTGTGGCTAGCTACCCTGGGTCAAACAAGAAATTAAACACGCTTAGCCTGGTTTCGTACCCTAAGAAGTGTACTTGTTTCCCCTGTACCCCGGACCTATAATGAAAGACATCTTCATGTGAAACAGACTCCACATCCATTTATTTTGTACAGGCTCAACATTTTTTATTTTTCTCTTTCTTGTCTATAACAAAGACGTGCAATTCTTAAGAAATTTTAGTTCGACTGGTTCATATATGATTCGAGCTGTATTGTCGATTCATCTGGATTCAAATATTGTTCATGGCCCACTCGCCTGAATGTCGCCAAGTCAATCTAGGGCCGGAGTGTGCTATCGACTTAGCCTGGTCAAGCACCCTAAGTACGCCACTCTACCTACACCCCGGCAGGCCGAAGTAAGGCGGGTCCAAGTACAATTGGATCCGGAAGAAAGAAGGCAATGCGTTCGGTCACATTCAGAACCGTGTTTGACCTAAATTTTTTTTGAGAATCGTAAGCCACGACAAGGTTATAGACAAGGAGCGAATTTTACTATTTTTCTTGGCTTCAGTGTGCAGGAAAAATAAAGAATCCACGTTGATGGAGAAAAGCCGGAGCTGACGAAGCTCCGACTCCCCCTACGTGGCTTATAATCGATGTTGAACATTGAAAACGAGCATCACCGGAGCAACCAAGCTCCGGTAAAGCTAGGGGGGCCAACCGTCGACGCAAAATAAATGATGGTGAGAAGACCCCGCAAGCGGAGTCTGCTACCAACAAACTACACGTTGGTAAAGGTCACTACCGGAACTACTAAGCTCCGACACCCCGGAGGACTAACTATTGATGCTCTACGTGTTGATAGAGACTATTGCCGGAGCTACTAAGCTCCGACGATAGACAATGCTGGAGCTTCTAAGCTCCGGCAACCTCAGGGGGCCTTCACTATCGAAGACTTCGAACCTACACTCTACAAGTTCGAAGCAAATGATTCTTCAACAAAACACAATATCCTCTTGGTACATGTTCACAATCAAATTGTGTACATCTACCAGGGGGCCAAGTGAAGACAAAAGTGTTGAAGACAAAAAGTGAAATTCACAAAAAATTGGGGATATCATTCATCTGGAGACAAGGGATTACAAAATTGAGGAAGAAAAAGAGAGAATACAAGTGAGAGCTACGGAGATGGTCCTAGACCATATGGAAGAACTGGGCGACCTTCTGAGAAACCTCTGACACATTGGCTCGGGTGGCTTCGCCTTCTCCTTCGACGGGACCTTCAAGCACCGGGTCCAGAGGGAATTGGGGATCCCGGCTGGTGTAGCACGTCAGCACATACTCTGCGACGTTCTTCGCCATGGATTGCCCCTCAACCTCTAACTGGTCCGCGATGACGTCGCCCACCTTGGAGAGTTTGCTACCCGCTGAGCTCAGCGCTTGCAACGCCAGGTCCGGCTCCGGCTCCGGATCATCCGGACGCACGGGACTGAAGCCCATCGGTGTCAGCGCGTCGTTGGCCTTGCCCAGGAACTCCCAAACCTGTAGGGAGTCCGCAGATCTCAAGCCCTTTAGTTCTTCCAAGGATCTTTTGGCCGCCACCAGTTCAGAATTCTCGCGAGCGAGGCGCTCAACTTCTTTGGCGTTTTGCTGAATCTTTTCAGCAACTCGCTTCTCGAGTTTTCCGAGCTCCTCCTCCTGGAGATGGATCTTGTTCCGGCGGTCAACCAGGTCCTTCTCCCTGCCCCTTACTTTCTTCTCCCTGGCAGCGATGGCACACTCTTGCTCGTAGAGTTCCTGCCCTCGCACCCAGGCCTTCTCCTCCTACTCAGTGCAGCGCTCTTCCAATTTCTTGGCGCGCTCTTCGAAGCCCTTGTCAGCTAGAGCCACCTTTTCAGTGAGCTGCTCCTCCCTCCTCAAGACGTCATCCCGCAGCTCTAGGAGTTTCCGCTCTTCATCTTCGAGCCTTTTCTCCCTCTCTTCAAGTGCCTCCCGACGCTTGATGAGAGTAGTGTTAACGCCCTCAAGCCTTTCTTGGCGTTCATTGGCCGCACTATTAGCTGCTTTGGTCTGCTCATAAATGGCCCGAGATTGAGCGTCGAGGGCGCGAGTCATACTCTCCCTGTCATCCAATAATTTGCCCCAGTATTCCAGGCGGACCTTCTCCCGCTTGATCCACTCTTTATCATCTGCTAGCCTCGACTGCGCCAGCCTGGTCTCGAAGTAGAGCCGGTTACGCCACCGCCTAAGGGTTTGGCGCTCCTCTTCAAGAGCCTTGCTGTCGTGGAAGAAGGCCAGTTGAACTTGACGCAGACTGGAACAGGCGTTGTCAATAGACAATGACAACGGGATAGGTTTCAGACCTGCTGGGGTCTCCTCCGCTGGTTCCAGCGGTTTCTCGCTGACAAAAATTGGGTCCCACTCCACAAGAGTAGTCCCCTGAGCCTCTACGGCGCTAGGACCGTCCTTCGGGATGGCCTCAATCGCCATCGAGGAGGGTCCCACTGATGAAGTTCCGACCTCCGGAAGTGGTTCCGAAGGCCCCGCCGCCAGGTCTTCGTTTGCCCCCTCAGGCAGGGGGCCAGCAACTTCATCTGGGCACTCTGGCTCAGCTGCGGGTACCTCCGGCGTCGTCACTCCCGGAGCAGGGGCTGCTTCTGGCTCCGGCCTGGGCACCTCCTTTACTGGGGGCTCGAGCGCCGACGCCTCCGCAACAACCGGCTCGGGAGCCGGAAAGTCTTCAACATCAACCGGCCCTGCGGCTGGAGCTCCAACAACGACCGGCTCTGCGGCTGGTGCTTCAGAGGTAGCCGGCCCAACTGCCGGGACTTCCTCAACATCCGGCGCGCACGCTGAGACTTCAATTACCTCTGGCTCAACCGCTGGGGCTTCGACAATTTCCGGCTCTGGGGCCGGAATTATTGCTTCCTCCGACTCAACGGCCGAAGCTTCCATCATCTCAGCACCCAAACCCGGAGCTTCAACCTCCGGGGCAGGTGCCGCTGGCGCATCCTCTCTCCCGTGGTCCGGCACTACCACGGGAGTCTCGGGGGATGAGTCGAGGTCCATGACCACGACAGCTGGCGCCGGAGCTGCCGCAGCTTCATCCACCACTTGGGGCGGCACCGGGACAGGAGCAGAGGCTTCCGCCCTCACAACTTCAGCTGCTGTGGCTGAGGGTGGAGCCTCACTCCTCTTCTTGGGAACGCTGCAGATGAAGGATGAAGAAATTTCAAAAACAGTTACAGCAAAAAAACAACTGTCTGAGGTAAAGATTAAAAATTACCTCGGGAGGTTTCCGCACCAGCTTGCGCGGAACCTCTTTCCCTGGCGTTCTGGGCTGACCATAGCCGCCGCCGGCGTGGAAGCCCTGGAAGGCCCCCCGGAACTCGTCGCAGCCACGGGCATTTCCTTAGTCGAGGCCCCCCTCGACCGGGAAGGACCTTCGGACCTAAAGGCCTCAACCGGCCTTGGTGCTGAAGTCTCATGCCCGGAGCTAGCACCCCGGGAGGACGCCGCTGCGGGAACAACCGCCGCAGTTGTAGAAGACCTCCCCCTCCGGGGAGAAGGAGCTGATGCAGAGGTGGCAGGCCTGACGGACCTTCCGTCGGCATACTGCAGTTTCCTCTTCCGGCTCAAGGGTTCATCCACCGATTCCTTGCCCTTGCCGACGACTTCGATCCTTGGCTTCGGGGCAGGGTCGGAACCACCTTCGGAAGCCCCAGGGATCACCACCCTGGAGGTCGATCTTCTCTCGATGACACCAAGGTCGTCAAGCACCGGCATCGTCCGTCGGAGCTCCCTGCTGAACTCTACTTCCACGTTTAGAGGGAGAAAGGCTGATGGCGGGGTCAAGTCATCTCCCGCAACGTCGATGTCGTGCTGGAACTTTTTGAGATGTAACTCCAAGGTTGCCCCCGCCATGTTGGACTTTAGTCCGGTCTCGACCCGGTCGTTGTCCATCACGCTGTTGAGGGCCCAAGCGAGTTTTTCTCTCCTCTTCAGCGGTGCCCACCTGTTGACTAGGAAGTTGCAAAATACCGCCTGAGGAGTTAATCCTCCCTCCACGCACTGGCGGATCCTGGTCAGAGCAGGGTTGAAGGCATCCGACAGCACCGGAGCTTCACTCCAGACTGCAGTGTCGATGTTGGGGAGGCCTTCGGGCAGCTCCAGCTTCTCGTGCTCCTCCACCCAGATGACTACCCAGTCCTTCTTCCAATCATCCCACTTCCCATCAGGGAAACGACCGGAGGTACTTGAATGGGCACTTCTTGCGCTTCACGAAGTAGTAGAAGCCAAGGTATTCATTGCTCCTACCGGTGGTATGAACGGTGAAGAAGGTCCGGAAGAGTTCAATGCAGGGGGGGATGTCCACCCACATCTCACAGAAGTGGACAAAGACGGACACAAGAATAATGGAGTGGGGGTCAAGGTGGTACAGCTGCAGACCATAGAAGTCTAGCAGCATCAAGAAAAAGGAGGAAAAAGGTGGGATCAACCCCACCATGGCGTACGAAGAGAAGTACACCATTTCGCCGGCGTGCTCCTTCTCGAACGGGAGCTCTCTTCCGTCGCGGACCAGATGGTTGAAGAAGTCCGGGGACCATCCCATGAGGGCCCGGACCTTCTTCAAGTCACCTTCGGTCTTCAAACGACTCTCGCGGAGACCCAACTCCATCGCAGCACAGCAAGGCAAGAGAGGAAAAGCGAGCACAAGTAGGGAGTTTGAGCGCAAGATCAGATGAGAGGCGTAAAGAACTCCAGACGGTGCGCGCTTTCCTCCTTAAGTAATCCCTCGCAACGCTTGGATGGAAACCGCAAGGAAGTCGAAGATACTACTCAAAAATTCCACCCAGCCGATGACAAGAGGGCCCGGGACCATCCCGACGATCAAGTCAATATTCTTACCCAGGCGAACGATTGTCATCATGAGGCGGGAAGCCCTAAGGCGGCGGCCTGACAAGGCGCGCGGAATAGATACGATTTTCGTATCGGCAATCGACGACCTTCAATTGCGTGAGATCCGCACACCAAAGATCTCATTTGCCGCACACGAGATATGCCACGCGGCGAGGATTTAACTCCAAACTATCCCCAATGGCACATCCGAAGACCTTTGAAGACTCAGTTCAAAAGTCGAAGGATGGACCCACCTCAGGCGGAATGATTTCACCCAAGGGGTCTTCCCCAAAGGTGGGCCCAGGGGGCCACTGTCGGTACCCTGGGTACCATATACTCCTTGGGATTGCAAAGATCTCAAGGGAAAGTCATCTACTTGATTTGAAGACCTTCGGAGGCCCACATGTCAGGCATAACCGGACCCACTTCTCCAACATGGTTAGTCCCAGGGTCGCCACGTGTACTATCAAACCGGAGCTACCGCCCACAAGGGGGAAGCTCCGGGCTATCTACCAAAATGGCACCCCCGGACCTAACCCTAGACCGAGGGAAGCTTCGGAACTCACACGTGTCAGGTAACACCGGACCTATCTGTTCCCCACAGTGTGCTCTGGCGCTGCCACGTGTCCAACCGTCGGATCTTTAGCCTCTAACCTCCGGAAGACTCCACAACGGCTCCGGATCTTCAAAGGGGAATCAAGGACTTCAAGACCCGATCAAGTGTCATTAATACTATATTAATGACACACGATCGGATGACCGTAATTACCAGTAACGGTGCTGTCAAAGCCCATAACTCGGTCATTAAGGGCAATTAAACGTGTTGAATGTGTATCAATATCAGTAACCGCCGGGGCCACATGTCGGGCCAGGCTAACTTGTAACGGCCTGCCCTTGTACTATAAAAGGACAGGCCGACGATACATAGGACACTCTCCGGAGACACGCTGACTTTACACTCTCAACTGACGTTGAGCTCATACATCCAATACAACACCAACACACCCCATGGAGTAGGGTATTACGCTCAGGCGACCCGAACCACGTAAATCTTCGTGTCCCTTGTGTCACTCGACATCTCACCTTCTGGAATCTCCGCGCGCCCATACCGAACCTCAAACTCCTCTAACACTTTAGTAGTGTCGGGAGAACTACTGGATCAAAACCACCGACAGACACTCCCTGCATCTCCGTCCTTCGGAGAAATTGTCTTCCTAAGCACCCTGTTGAGAACCATGAAGAAGGGCTTCATGTTCTTGGTTGATGCAGGGTTGTACTTCAGGCGAGTATCATAGAGGAACTCCATCTTGTCCTTCTCCAATACACCAATGTTGTGAATGATGACCTCATTACTGCTAGTGTCCTCAAGATGCAGCAGTCTTGCAAACTCATCATAAGTAATAGTATGCTTGGATCCATGTGTCATCCAAGTCACTCTCACATCCTCATCGCTGGCAAAGTAGCAGGTTGCATAGAATTGAGCGATGAATTCATCATTCCAGATACACCTGAAAGCAAACAAGTCGTTGAGGGCATGTCTCTCCACAGCCTGTATCACTTCATCAAAGGCTGGGCAGCTCTTTCTCTCAAAGTTTGCCCGGTCGATCCATTGGTTGCGGACCACTGGAGTCTTCATCGGGACATAGACGATTCTATAGTAGTCCACGTGAAAGTTGCTCCAGAATCTTAGATCAACTGCCTTCTTGCTACCGCTGTATGCATCAACTTTCCTCAACTTCCAAGCCACATCACTCCCCTTGCCATTGAATTTTTCTTCCGAGGGGTCTCTATTCTCCCGCTTTGGAACACTCATCTTGAGAGGGCCAGAGGCAATCCCTTTGCCTTTCCCTTTGGATTGGCGATTAGATGTTGAGCTAGAACCAGCCATATCTTGAGCCTTCGAAGCTGGATTCTTGGCCGCAACCTTCCGTCGCATCCTAGGTGATAGCGCACTCTTGCCTTTTGTTAGCGCGAGACCCCAGGACTCATGGCAACACATCTTGATCCATCTCGTCTTCAAAGTCGGAGATGTTTTCATTCGACATTGTCCTGACAAGGAGGTTATACATGACATAGATAAGGATTGATGACAAGGGAATGCATTGAGTAGAAGGAAATTAGGGTCGTGTCTAGTCAAAAATCGGACTTGTCCGGTGTACAAGGGCGGACTAGTCCGGAGTACCGGACTTGTCCGCACTTGGCCGGACTAGTCCGATATTCTGCAGTTTGAACCTTTACAAGCAAGGCAATGGTTTTTCTCAATGCAAAAGAGGCTCAATGTACTTGTAATACAACAAGGAATCATGTATTAACAGGAAGAACTAAGCTATTTGATCCAAAACAAAAGAAATTGAAGGTTCTAGGGTTTGGGAGAAAGTTGTACCAAATCCTTCGATTCGCAGAGTTGGAAAGTTTTCGATGCGGATGATGATCGTTTCCCACGGAGATTTGAGGAGATTTGGTGAAGTCGCCAAATCACCTTGGGGGCGCTTGAGTGTGGAGGGAGAATGTGAGGCAAGTTGTGAGGATGAAGAAGATTAGGTTTTGGTGGCCCTAGGTTATGGAGTCGAAAAATCGGACTAGTCCGTGGTTGACCGGACTAGTCCGGACTACCGGAACTCTTCGGACTAGTCTTCATTGTGCGGACTAGTCCGGGTAACCACGGACTAGTCCGTGATCACCAGAACAGAACCAGTTAGACCATTCACATATATTCGAATGTGCTTACTAAGAAAATGGGGGGAAAACACACAAATAATCTTGATGACTATGATCAGTAAACATACAACAATCAAGCTACGACCATAATTCACCAAGATCAAGTAATTAACATAGTTTTTCGGAGGAAATAGAGAGAAATGATTTTCATAACACAATCAATAGATTTTGAGGATAGCATACATGTATGTAAGCTTTCAAGCCACGTTCCGAGCATCAAGGATATTTAGTTCATTTCAGAGCTCACAAAAACGTTTCCCATCAAGTGGCTTGGTAAAGATGTCAGCTAGTTGTTTTTCGGTATTGACATGGGAAATGGTTATGTCACTTTTCATTGAATGATCTCTCAAAAAGTGATGTCAGATGTCTATGCGTTTAGTTCTAGAGTGCTCAACGGGGTTATGAGCAATTTTAATGGCACTCTCATTGTCACAAAGGAGTGGAATACGACTCATATTGTAACAGTAATCCCTTAAAGTTTGTCGCAACTAAAGGAGTTATGTAAAACAAAAGAAATCGAAGGCTCTAGGGTTTGGGAGAAAGTTGTACCAAATCCTTCGATTTGCAGAGTTGGAGAAGTTTTCGATGCGGATGATGATCGTTTCCCACGGAGATTTGAGAGATTTGGTGAAGTCGCCAAATCACCTTGGGGGCGCTTGAGTGTGGAGGGAGAATGTGAGGCAAGTTGTGAGGATGAAGAAGATTAGGTTTTGGTGGCCCTAGGTTATGGAGTCGAAAAATCGGACTAGTCCGTGGTTGACCGGACTAGTCCGGACTACCAGAACTCTGCGGACTAGTCTTCATTGTGCGGACTAGTCCTGGTAACCACGAACTAGTTCGTGATCACCAGAACAGAACCAGTTAGACCATTCGCATATATTCAAATGTGCTTACTAAGAAAATAGAGGGCAAAACACACAAATAATCTTGATGACTATGATCAGTAAACATACAACAATCAAGCTACGACCATAATTCACCAAGATCTAGTAATTAACATAGTTTTTTGGAGGAAATAGAGAGAGATGATTTTCATAACACAATCAATAGATTTTGAAGATGGCATACAGGTATGTAAGCTTTCAAGCCACGTTCCGAGCGTCAAGGATATTTAGTTCATTTCAGAGCTCACAAAAACGTTTCCCATCAAGTGGCTTGGTAAAGATGTCAGCTAGTTGTTTTTCGGTATTGACATGGGAAATGGTTATGTCACCTTTCATTGAATGATCTCTCAAAAAGTGATGTCAGATGTCTATGTGTTTAGTTCTAGAGTGCTCAACGGGGTTATGAGCAATTTTAATGGCACTCTCATTGTCACAAAGGAGTGGAATACGGCTCATATTGTAACCGTAATCCCTTAGAGTTTGTCGCAACTAAAGGAGTTGTGTGAAACAACTCCCGGCTGCAACATACTGCACTTCGGTCGTGGATAAGGCAATGGAGTTTTGTTTCTTGGAGGACCAAGAAACTAGGGATCTACCTAGGAATTGGCACGTACCGGAGGTACTTTTTCTATCTACTTTGCATCTGCATAATTTGCATTAGAGTATCCAATGAGATTGAACTTTGAACCTTTAGGATATCAAAGGCCTAGGTTAGGTGCATGAACTAAATATTGCAAGATTCGTTTTACGGCTGTCAAATGACATTCTTTAGGATTGGCTTGAAATCTTACACAAAAACATACACCCAACATAATATCAGATCTAGATGCACATAAATAAAGTAGGGAGCCAGTCATGGAGCGATATACCCTTTGATCCATGTTTGGTCCAACTTCATTGAGATCCAAGTGTCCATTTGTTGCCATGGGAGTCTTTATAGGCTTCGCTTTGTCCATTCCAAACTTTTTGAGTATGTCTTGAGTATACTTGGTTTTGCTTATGAACGTCCCTTCCTTTTGTTGCCTCACTTGGAATCCCAAGAAATATCTCAATTCTCCCATCATAGACATCTTGAATCTATCTGTAATAATCTTACTAAATTCTTCACAAAATAATTTGTTAGTTGAACCAAATATAATATCATCAACATAAATTTGACAGATAAATAGATCATTGTCAAAATGCTTGGACAACTTGTAATCATCTTTGCCAATCTTAAATCCATTTCCAATCCAAAAATCTCTAAGGCACTCATACCAAGCTCTAGGAGCTTGTTTGAGGCCATAGAGAGTCTTATGCAGTTTGAACACATGGTCGGGGAACTCTTGATCTTCGAACCCGGGAGGCTGCTCCACGTTTGAAATCATGGTGAGTAGCATATGCAAGTAATATTCGAATCGGTTCAAGCCTAGCTATGAGAGCAAAAGTCTCGTCGAAATCCAAACCTTCGACTTGTGAATACCCTTTGGCTGCAAGTCGCGCCTTTTTCCTTGTCACCACCCTGTGTTCATCTTGCTTATTGCAGAAGACCCATTTAGTGCCAACGACATTGAATTTGGGTCTTTCGAAAAGTTCCCACACCTCGTTCCGTTTGAAGTTGTTCAGCTCTTCTTGCATCGCCACCACCCAATCCAGATCTTTCAATGTATGCTCAATCCTGTGTGGTTCCAAAGAGGATACAAAAGAGTAATGTTCACAAAAATTAGCTATACAAGATCTAGTTGTTACTCCCTTTGGATGTCACCGATTATATTGTCGATGGGGTGATCTCTTTGGATGCATTGATGTACTCTTGGATGTGGCACTTGTGGTCTTGAATCTTCATGATCATTTGCTTCTCCCCCTAGATGGTTGCCCTCATTGATTTGTTGATAACCTTGATCTTCATGAGGTTGATCTTGTGTAGACGTTCCCCTTGATCATTAACCTTCACTTTTGGTTCATCTTCTTCATTTGCATATGGATGTGGCGCTTGTGGTCGAACATCGCCCAACGCCAATCTTCTCAACGCTTCACATGGAGCTTCTTCTCTATCTAGCACACATTGATCAACTTGCTCTTCTTGAGAGCCGTTAGTTTCATCGAACAATACATCACGTGCTACGTCAACAAGTTTGGAGGATTTGTTGAGGACAGGATAGGCGTAAGAGTTCGAATCATAACCAAGCAAGAAACCTTCATCGGACTTCGAAGCAGCAAACTTTAAAGTCCTAGACTTCTTGTTCAAAATATAACATTTAGAACCAAAAACTCGAAAATAGGAAATATTCGGCTTGTTACCGATGAGTAGTTCATATGACGTTTTCTTGAGCAGGC
Source organism: Tuctoria greenei (assembly GCA_036927565.1). Lineage (NCBI taxonomy): Eukaryota > Viridiplantae > Streptophyta > Magnoliopsida > Poales > Poaceae > Tuctoria > Tuctoria greenei. The sequence continues at coordinate 109,990,584 of JAYESD010000007.1, read as the reverse complement.
GATGAAGATAGAGTCGGTTTATGGCGTGACAAGCGGTGTTAACCGCTTCAGCCCAAAACCGATCCGAAGTCTTGTACTCATCGAGCATTGTCCTCACCATCTCTATGAGGGTTCAGTTCTTCCTTTCGGCTACTCTGTTTTGTTGAGGGGAATACGGTGCAGAAAATTCATGTTTTATCCCCTCCTCGTCTAGGTATTCCTCAACTTGGGTGTTCTTGAACTCCGTCCCATTGTCACTTCGTATGTTCTTGATCTTCAACGAAAATTCATTTTGGGCACGCTTGAAAAACTTCTTGAGGGTTCCTTGAGTTTCTGTCTTATCATGCAAAAAGAAAACCCACATGAAGCGCGAAAAATCATAAACAATTACCAAAGCGTATTTGTTACCGCCGATGCTTATGTAAGCAATTGGAACAAATAGGTCCATGTGAAGTAGCTCGAGCGGTCTCATTGTTGTCATGACGTTCTTCGCGGGATGGGGTGCTCCTACTTGCTTCCTGACTTGGCACGCGCTACAAGGCTTGTCTTTCTCAAAGACAATATCCTTTAAACCACGGATGTGATCGCCTTTTAGAAGTTTTTGAAGATTCCTCATACCAACATGTGCTAGCCGTCTATGCCACAGCCACCCCATGTTGGTCTTTGCAATCAAGCATGTGTCAAGTTCAGCTTTATCTTTGTTGAAGTCAACTAGATAAAGTTTTCCTTTTAACGCAACCTTCAATGCAACCGAGTTATCATTCCTTCTAAAGACGGTCACACCCTCATTAGTGAACAAACAATTATAACCCTTGTCACATAATTGAGATATAGACAGAAGGTTATAATCTAGGGAATCGACATGTATAATATGAGAAAGAGTGTGTTTAGATGAAATAACAATTTTACCGGTACCAAGCACCCTTCCTTGACTGTTATCGCCAAAATAGATGCCTTCACTTGGATCTTTATTTTCTTCATATTCAACAAACATCCTTCTTTCTCCGGTCATGTGGTTGGTGCATCCACTATCTAGCACCCAGTTTGCTCCACCAGAGGAGTAAGCCTGCAAAAAACAAAGGTCTTAGGTACCCAAGCTTGCTTGGGTCCTTTGAGGTTAGTCACAAGTGATTTGGGCACCCACACATGTGACTTGGTGTTCCCATGGTGTGGCCCAACATGTTTAGCATAAACTTTACCAAAATTATTTTTCATAAGAACATATGATGCATCAAAAGTTTTAAACAAGAGTTGTTGCTCATATGTGTTAACAATGTTAAGTTTATCAACATTATTAGGTTTTCTAACTTGAGAGAAGTTTCCCTTGACAAAGGCAATGCGTTCCTTGTTGTTCTTGTGGCTTCTAGCATTTTTCTTTTCACCATAAGAATACCCAATGCCATATTTGACATTAGGAGGTCTTGTGACTACGTATGCACTGTGTGCATACTTGACCTTCTCCTTGTAAAATATGCCGCTTCGAGAAGGATGCTGGTCCTTTTTTAAGTTTGACTGCTCCTTCAAGTTAGTATCAATTTTAGCACATACACAAGCAATAGTAGTCTCAGATTTATATGTTGAGAAGGTGAACTTGCACAGGATGAAGGACCACTTGACTTGAGTGACTCAACTTGTACCTCAAGGATCTTGTTAACTTTGGGTAAGTTAGCAAGTTCATCCTTGATAGCCATGTTTGAGTCTTCTAGCTTCAAACAAGCTTCCTTGCTTGAAGCTAACTCAAGTTCCAGTGAGTTGCTTCGCTCCTTTTCAAGCTCAAGAAGTTTTTTGATCTTAAGATATTCTTTCTATTGGAAGATGATCATATCTTCTTGACGATCAACTAGCTCCTCCTTATCAATGAGCTTATCCATTAAAAATTTCATTTTAGCCGCAATTTTCTTATCTAAACCAACAAGCATATCTTCATCATCACTAGAGTTATCACTATCACTATTAAAAGAATGTGAGGAGGAAGATTTAGTTGTTACCTTCCTTTTACCTTCCTTAGCCATTCGACACGTATGATCGGTGTCTTTCCTTGCGCTGATGGTTGGGAAGAGGGTGGATTTCTTGGTTGGCTTCATCACGGCTATGGTAGCCATCTCCTCTTCCTCTTCGGATGAGGACTCATAATTTGAGTCTCACTCCTTCCCTAGATGCGCCTGTCCAAATTGCTTCTTCTTCTTAAACATCTTCTTGGTTTGAGGCTTGTTGTCCTTGGTCTTCCGCTTGTTTTTTTCATGAGGACAATCAACTATGAAGTGGTCGTATTCGCCACAGTTATAGCAAGCGCGCCTTATCTTCGGTCTTGGTTTTTCTCTATGTCTTCCTTCATTTGATCTACCACCTTGTCTTCTTTTCATCATCTTCTTGAATTTCTTCATGAATAGAATCATATCTTCTTCATCAATGACACTATCGTCTTCTTCTTGAGCTTCTCGAGCTTCTTTTGTCATAGGCTTACAAGTGAACTTCAAAGCGACTCCTTCCTTCTTTGCCGAAGGTCGGCGATCTCTTTGACATGCTTTGCTTGTTTCTCCACCATCTCAAAATTGATAATCTTTCCAAGCAATTCATCCGTGCTCATTTTCTGATACCTGGGACTTTCTCTAATCATCGAGCATAGGGTTACGTTGCGAGGCATGAAGGCTCTGAGAATTAGCCTCACCACCTCGTGATCATTCCACTTCTTGCTTCCATATGCTCAAACTTTGTTGATGAGATTCTTAAACTGATTGTACATATCTTGCGGTGACTCATCTTCTTCTACGGCAAATCTTCCCAATTCGCCTTCGATCATTTCGATCTTGCCCTCTCGCACATGACGATCACCTTCATGTGCGGTTTGTAGAGTATGCCATATCTCCTTAGAAATTTTGAGTCCATCCACCTTGGTGAACTCGTCTCGGCTCAATGATGATGTTATGACAGCTGCTGCTTGAGCGTTTCGATGAATAGCTTGTTCTTGGCTTGGTGTGAGCTCTTCATCGTCATCCGGGATATCTATCCTTGTACACACTATATGCCACAAGCTGGGGTTAAGTGATATGAGATGCATTTTCATATTTTGCCTCCATATTGAATAATCATTGCCATCAAAGTATTGGGCTTTTCCTAGAGGAATTGATAAATAATGGTTATTGTTGGAATTTAACCGATCATAATTAAAAGGATATCGGGAGTAGTCAATGTGACTACTCCTCTTCTTCTTCTTTTCATCCCCGATCTTAATCTTTCCTTTGGAGAGTGCCTTCTTCCTTAAGAGTGCCTTGAGTTCAAGTGTCTCCTCATCATCATCCTCGCAGTCTTGGATGGTGTCGAGGAGCTTCTCCAACTTCTGAGTCTTTTCATCGTTAACCTTCTCTTGGTTGAAGTTCTTGTGCACATTCTTAATGTTCGACATCTTCTCTTCAAGCGATGAGTCTCTTTTGCAGAGTCCAGCTCTAATATCAATTGAATGTAGCCTAGAGGGGGGTGAATAGGATTTTTGAACTTTCGTCGGATCCTGAAACACTTAGCAACTTGATCAAATACAGAGAAATCGGACTAGTCCGGTAGGGTGCGGACTAGTCCGGTGTGTGCGAACTAGATTGATCAAGTTTGATAACTGATTTCAATTCATGTACTCTATGCAGCGGAAATTAAATTGTAACTTGAATGTATTACGTCAATGAAACTAGTTATGACATAAATTAACTTTGGTTTCAATGTTTTAATGTAAGTTGTATAAGATCGAGTAAACCCTAGAATATGATGAAAAGTAAGAACGAGTATGAAGCAAGATTTTTATCCCGTGGTTCGATTCCACAGAGGAAATTTATGTCCACATTGAGGAGTCCATGGAGGACCGGGTCTTCACCAAAACTACCCTCGTCGAATTGCCACAGAGGCCGATTCTCATCCACTAATCACAAAGGGGGCAAATCACCGCGTTCAAGGGGCCTTCTCACAAGTTGAGAGCTCCCCAAGATTTACAATTGAAAACACCACCAAACACACTCGAAAGATATGCAAAACAGTGAGAGTGTGCGAGAGATTCAAACCCAAGAGCTCAAGATGTGTAGAACGAGTCTCTCCTTTGATCAATGACCAATCCTCGAAGATTTGATCTTTCTAGGGTTAGATTGTGTGAAGAGACGTGTATTCTAGGCTCTTGGAAGGTGTGACGACGCAGGGGGTCGAGAGTTATGGTTGTAGGGCCGTACACGTCTATTTATACTAGGGTTTCCAAAAGTTGCCGTTAGGGTTTGCAATGTCCGGACAAGTCCGTGGTGGACTCCGGACTAGTCCGATGTGCGGCTTGTGGGAAATCCTAAGTGTTCCAAATTATCAGACTTGTCCGGAAATGAGCGGTCTAGTCCGATTTGGTCTCTGGAAGTGTTCGTACTAGTTTGGCACATATCGGACTAGTCCGGTGTGGTGAACCTCAGGTAGAATTGAGGACAAGTCTGCACTTGGAGGACTTGTCCGATTTTAGTCAAAGATTTTTCGGACTACTCCGTGGTGATATCGGACTTGTCTATTTCAGTGTAAAGTGTGTGATCCTGAGGACTAGTCTGCACTGGGGTGGACTTGTCCGTTTTTAGTCGGAAAGATATCAGACTAGTCCGTGGTATTATTGGACTAGTCCAGTGCTATGAAAATAGGTGTACTAGAAGACAAGTCCGCACTGGGAAGACTTGTCCATTTCTAGTCAGAGACATATCAGACTAGTCCATGGTCATATCGGACTAGTTAGTTTTTCCTGTGAAATGTGCAGTGAATGAAGTTTCTTGTGTTTGAGCTCTTGGGGCGTGTTTCTCCAACACACTCCATACACAACACAATATTCTTTTTATCTCTTGAGCTCTTTTCCATTTCCTCATTCTCCTTTCTTTTCGTGCTTTCTTTATAATTTTATTAAAACCTGCGCTCATCTCAACCATTTGTTAGGATCTCATTTGTGTGTCATAAATCAACCAAAACCCACAAGGGATGCCTAGATACACTTTCACATATCATATAGCAATATACCTTTTGATCCATGCTTGGTCCATCTTCGTTGAGGTCGAGGTGTCCATTTGTCGCCATCTGCTTCTTGATGGGTTTGACCTTGTCCATGTCAAACTTCTTGAGTATGTCTTGAGTTTATTTCATTTGACTTATAAGTGTGCCGTCCTTGAGTTGCTTGACTTGAAAACCTAGAAAGAAGTTCAACTTCCCTATCATGGACATCTCGAATCTTTCAGTCATTATTTTGCTAAACTTATCACAAAACACTTTTTAGTTGAACAAAATATAATGTCATAGACATATATTTGGCACAAAAAGAGATCATCATCAACATGTTAAGTGAAAAGAGTATAATCCGCTTTTCCTATCCTGAACTATTTTTAAGAAGAAAGTCTCTAAGGCACTCATACCAATCTCTAGGAGCTTGTTTGAGGCCATAGAGAGCCTGATCAATTTAAATACATTGTTAGGATACTCTTGGTCTTCGAACTCGGGTGGTTTCTCCAGGTACACCTCCTCCTTGATTGGACTGTTGAGGAAGGTGCTTTTCACATCCATTTGATAAAGATTGAAATCATGGTGAGTAGCGTAGGCTAATAAAATGCAAATTGATTCAAACCTAGCTACAGGAGAAAATGTTTCATCAAAATTCAAATCTTCGACTTGTGAGTATCCCTTGGCCACAACTTGTGCTTTGTTCCTTTTCACCACCCCGTGTTCACCTTGCTTGTTGTGGGAACACTCACTGGGTACCTATCACATTCATATTAGGTATCTTCACTCGTTCCTACACATGGTTCCTCTTAAAGTTGTTTCACTCCTCTTGCATGACCACCATCCAATTCGGATCTTGTAGAGCTTCTTCCACGCTAAAAGGTTCAAAAGAGGACAGAAAAAGAGTAATGTGCACAAAAGTTAGCCATACAAGATTGAGTTGTTACCTCATTGGAGATGTCTACAAGTATGTTATCAATGGGATGATCTCATTGAAAAGTTTGATGAACTCTTGGATGTGAAACTTGAGGTCTTGAGTCAACTTATTCTTCTTTGTCTCCCCATTGATCATTGCCACCTTCTTGATCTTCATCATCTGGAACTTGGTGATCTTGATGTTTGGAGTCTTAAGCTTGATCTTGTGTAGGAGGCACCGATTGTGATGAGGTTGGATCACTTGGACCTTGGTGTTCTTCATGACAAACGTCACTAAGTGCCATCCTCCTTAGTGCAACACACGGTGCCTCTTCTTCATCTAGCACAGATTGATCAACTTGCTCCACTTGGGAGCCATTAGTGTCATCAAACACCACCTCACATGCAATTTCAAAACAATCGAACGTTTTGTTGATTTCGAAGTCCTAGACTTCTTGTGGAGAATATAACATTTACTTACAAAAACTTTAAAGTATGAGATATTGAGTTTGTTACCGATGAGAATCTCATACGGAGTTTTCTTCAAAAGACGACGAGGTAGAGCTAGTTTGTGGCATGGCAAGCGGTGTTGATCGCTTCCACCCTAAACTGGTCCAAAGTCTTGTAATCATCAAACATGGTCCTTGCTATCTCAATGAGTGTACAATTCTTCCTTTCGGCCACCCCATTTTGTTCGGGGGAGTAGGGGGCTGAAAACTGATCATTGATGCCCTCCTCGGCCAAGAACTCTTCCACTTTAGTATTCTTGAATTTGGTGTTGTTGTCACTCCTTATCTTCTTGATTCTTAAGAAAAACTCGTTTTGACCTCTCATCAAGAACCTCTTGAGGATACCATGAGTTTCACTCTTATCATGCAAGAAAAACACCCAAGTGAAGCGAGAAAACCATATATTGTGAGTAAGCCATATTTGTTACCGCTAATGCTTATATAATCAATGGGACCGATGAGGTCCATGTGAATCATCTCTAAGGGACTTGTTGTCATCATCACGTTCTTAGCGGTATGAGATGCTCCAACTTGCTTCCATGCTTGACCCACACTATAAGGCCTGTCTTTCTCAAAAAACAATTGTTAAGTCCATGGATGTGATCCTGAAAGTGCATCTAGGCATTACTTGTGGGTTTTGGTTGATTTATGACAAACAAATGAGATACTAACAAAATTGTTGAGATGAGCACAGATTTTAATAAAATTATGAATAAAGCGCAAAAAGAAAGGAGAATGAGGAATCTATATGGAAAAGAGCTAAAGAGCTGAATAGAATACTTTGTTGTGTATGGATTGTGTTGGAGAAACACACCCCAAGAGCTCAAGCAAAAGAAATCACCCTCACTGCACAAAATTTCGCAAGTCCGGACTAGTCCGATATCTCTTAGACTAAGATCGGACTAGTCCCCCCTAGTGCGGACTAGTCCTCAGCACTTCACTTCTGTTCAAAAACGGACAAGTCCGATAACACCACGGACTAGTCCAATATCTTTCAAACTAAAAACGGACAAGTCCGCCCCAGAGCAGACTTGTCCTCAGGACTTCACACTTTACATAGAAACGAACAAGTTCGATATTACCACGGACTAGTCCGAAAACTCTCTGACTAAAATCGGACAAGTCCTCCAACTACGGAATTGTCCTCAATTCTACATGAGATTCACCACATCGGACTAGCCCGATATGTGTCGAACTAGTCGGAACACTTCCAGAGACCAAATCGGACTAGTCTGCTCATTTCTGGACAAGTCTGATATATCAGAACACATAGGGTTTCCCACACGCTGCACACCAGACTAGTCTGGAGTCCACCACGGACTAGTCCGGACATCGCAAACCCTAATGGTAATATTTGGAAACCCTAGTATAAATAGAGGTGTACGGCCCTACAACCAACTCACTCGACCACCTACGCTGTCACACCCCCAAGAGCCCAAAATACACAACTCTCCACACAATCTAACCCTAGAAAGATAAAATCTTTGAGGATTAGCAATTGATCAAAGGAGAGACTTGTTCTACACATCTTGAGCTCTTGGGTTTGATTCTCTTGCACACTCTTGTTCTTTATTGTACATCTTTCGAGTGTGTTGGTGGTGTTCATCATTGTAAATTTTGGGGAGCCCTCAACTTGTGTAAAGGCCCCTTAAACACGGTTATTTGACCCTTTGTGGTTAGTGGAAGAGAATCAGTCTGTGTGGCGATTTGACGAGGGTAGGGTTGGTGAAGATCTGGTCCTCTGTGGACTCCTCAACGTGGATGTAGGTTTCCTTCGTGGGAATCAAACCACGGGATAAAATCTTGTGTCACATACTTTTGTTCTTATCGTTCATCACATTCTAGGGTTTACTCAATCTTGGATAACTTATGTTAAAACATTAAAATCAAAGTTAATTTGTGCCATACATAGTGTCATTGTTGTGATACATCCAAATTACAACTTACTTTCCGCTGCATAGAGTACTTGACGTGAAATCTTCGATCAAACTTGATCGTTCTAGTTCGCACACACCAGACTAGTCTGCACCATACTGGGCTATTCTGATTTATGTGTATTTGATCAAGTTGTTAAGTGTTTCAGGATCCGACAAAAGTTCAAATAGCTTATTGACCCACCTCTAGGCTACATTCAATTGGTATCAGAGCAAGGACTCTTCAAAAGAGACTCACTGCTCGAAGAGAAGATGTCGGACATTAAGGATGTACACAAGAACATCAACGAAGAGAAGGGTGACGATGAAAAGACTCAGAAGCTGGAGAAACTACTCGACGCCATCCAAGACTGCGAGGATGATAATGAGGAGATGTTAGAACTAAAGGTACTCCTAAGGAAGAAGGCACTATCCCCAAAAGGGAAGATGAAGATCAAGGATGAAAAGAAGAAGGGGAGTAGTCACACCGACTACTCCCGATATCCTTTTAACTATGATCGGTTAAATTCAAACAATAACCATTACTTGTCAATTCCTCTAGGGAAAGCACCTTTCTTCGGTGGCAATGATTATTCTATGTGGAGACAAAATATAAAAATGCATCTCATATCACTTAACCATAGCTTGTGGCATATAATGTGTATAGGTATAGATATCCCGAATGACGATGAAGAGCTCACACCAAGCCAAGAACAAGCTATTCATTGGAACACTCAAGCTGCAGCTGTCATAACATCGTCACTGAGCCGAGCTGAGTTCACCAAGGTGGATGGACTTGAAATTGCAAAGGAGATATGGGACACTTTACAAACCGCACATGAAGGTGATCGTCATGTGCGAGAAGCCAAGATTGAAATGATTGAAGGCGAATTGGGAAGATTCGCTACAGAAGAAGATGAGTCACCACAAGATATGTACAATGAATTGGAGAATCTCATCAACAAAGTTCGAGCATATGGAAGTAAGAAGTTGAATGATCATGAGGTCGTAAAGCTAATTCTTAGAGCTTTCATGCCTCACAACGTAACCCTTTGCTCGATGATTACAGAAAGCCTCGGGTATCAGAAAATGACTCAGGACGAACTTCTTGGGTAGATCATCAACTTTGAGATGATGGAAAAGCAAGCCAAGCATGTCAAAGAGATTGCCGACCTTACCTCAACAAAGAAGAAATGAGTTGCTTTGAAGTTCACTTGTAAACCTATGTCAAAAGAAGCTCGAGAAGCTCAAGAGGAAGACGATAGTGACGATGAGGGCAAAGATATAGATGAAGAAGATATGATCCTATTCATGAAAAAATTCAAGAAAATGATGAGAAGAAGACAAGGTGGTAGACCAAATGAAGGAAGACAAAGGGACAAGCCAATACCAAAAATAAGGCACGCTTGCTATAACTATGGAGAGTATGACCATTTCATAGTAGACTGTCCACATGAAAACAATAAGAGAAAGACAAAGGACAACAAGTCTCAAACTAAGAAGGTGTTCAAGAAGAAGAAGCAATTCAGACAGGCGCATCTAGGGAAGGAGTGGAACTCCAATGATGAGTCTTCATCCGAAGAGGAAGAGGAGATGGCTACCATAGCCATCAAGAAGACAACCAAGACATCCACCCTCTTCCCAACCATGGGCGCATGGAAGGACAATGACAACACATGTCTAATGGCGAAGGAAGGTAAAAGAAAGGTAACAACTAAATCTTGCTCCCCATATTCCTTTGCTAGTGATAGTGATAATTCTAGTGAGGATGATAGTTGTGATGAAAATGAATACTTGCTTAGTGGTTTAGACGAGAAAACTTCTACTGAGATGAAATTTTTAATGTATAAGCTTGTTGATAAGGAGGAGCTAGTTGATCGTCAAGAAGATATGACCATCCTCCAAAAGAAAGAATATCTTAAGATCAAAAAGCTCCTTGAACTTGAAAAGGAGCGAAGCAAGTCAATAGAACTTGAGTTAGCTTCAAACAAGGAAGCTTGCTTGAAGTTAAGCGACTCAAATGTAATCATCAATGATGAACTTGCTAACTTAACCAAAGTTAACAAGATCCTTGAGGTACAAGTTGAGTCACTCAAGCAAAGTGGCTTTTCATCCTCTTCAAGCTCATCCTCTCAATATCTAAAATCTAAAACTACTATTACTTGTACATGTGCTAAAATTGACACTAACTTAAAAGAAAAGTCAACCTTGACGAAGGACAAGCAACCTTCCCACAATGGCATATTTGACAAGGAGAAGGTCAAGTATGCACGTAGTGCATACTTGGTCTCAAGACCTCCAAATGTCAAATATGGCATTGGGTATTCTTATGGTGAAAAGCTAAATGCTATAAGCCACAAGAATAACAATGAACGCATTGCTTTTGTCAAGGGAAACACCTCTCAAGTTAGACAACTTAATAATGTTGACAAAAGTAACATAGTTAACACATATGAACAACAACTCTTGTTTATAACTTTTGATACTTCATATGTACTTGTGAAAAGTAGTAATATTGGAAGAGTTTATGCCAAATATGTTGGGCCACGCCATGGGAACACCAAGTCTCATGTGTGGGTGCCCAAATCACTTATGACTAACCTCAAAGGACCCAAGCAAGCTTGGGTACCTAAGACCAAGGCGTAATCTGTTTTTGCAGGCTTATTCCTCCGGTGGAGCAAAATGGGTGCTAGATAGTGGATGCACTAATTACATGACCGAAGAAAGAAGGATGTTTGTTGAATATGAAGAAAATAAAGATCCAAGCGAAGACATCTATTTGGGCGATAACAGGCAAGGAAGTGTGCTCGGTACCGGTAAAATAGCAATTTCATCACAACATACTCTTTCTCATGCTTTATACGTTGATTCCCTAGATTATAACCTTTTGTCCATATCTCAATTATGTGACAAGGGTTATAATTGCTTGTTTAGTAAGGAGGGTGTGACCGTCTCTAGAAGGAGTGATAACTCGGTTGCATTCAAGGGTGTGTTAAAGGGAAAGCTTTACCTAGTTGACTTCAATAAGGATAAAAATGAACTTGACATATGCTTGATTGCAAAGACCAACATGGGTTGGTTGTGGCATATAGCACATGTTGGTATGAGGAATCTTAAAAAACTTCTTAATGGCGATCGCATCCGAGGTTTGAAGGATGTTGTTTTTGAGAAAGATAGGCCTTGTAGCGCGTGCCAAGCCGGGAAGCAAGTAGGAGCACCCCATCTCGCGCAGAATGTCATGACAAGAAGGAGACCACTCGGGCTACTTCACATGGAGCTATTTTGTCCAATTGCTTACATAAGCATCGACGGTAATAAATACGGTTTAGTCATTGTTGATGTTTTTTCTCGCTTCACGTGGGTTTTCTTTTTGCATGATAAGACAGAAACTCAAGGAATCCTCAAGAAATTTCTCAAGCGATCTCAAAATGAATTTTCATTGATGATCAAGAACATACGAAGTGACAATGGAACGAAGTTCAAGAATACCCAAGTTGAGGAGTATCTAGACGAAGAAGGGATAAAGCACGAGTTTTTAGCACCTTATTCTCCTCAACAAAGCGGAGTAGCCAAAAGGAAGAATCGAACACTCATTGAGATGGCGAGGGAAATGCTAGATGAATACAAGACTTCGGACCGGTTTTGGGCTAAAGCGATCAACACCGCGTATCACGCCATAAACCGAATCTAGCTTTATCACCTACTCAAGAAAACGTCGTATGAACTACTAACCGGTAACAAACCGAATATTTCCTATTTTTGAGTCTTTGGTTCTAAATGTTATATCTTGAACAAGAAGCATAAGACTTCAAAGTTCGCTTTGAAGTCCGATGAATGTTTCTTGCTTGGCTATGATTCAAACTCTTACGCCTATCGTGTCTTCAACAAGGTCTCCGGACTCGTTGAAGTAGCATGTGATGTAGTGTCCAATGAAACTAACGACTCTCAAGGAGAGCAAGTTGATCAATGTGTGCTAGATAGAGAAGAAGCTCCATGTCAAGTGTTGAGAAGAATGGCGTTGGGCGATATTCGACCACAAGTGCCACCTCCAAATGCAGATGATGAAGATGAACCACAAGTGGAGGAAAATGATCAAGGGGGAGCTTCTACACAAGATCAACCTCATGAAGATCAAGGTGATCAACACATCAATGATGGCAACCATCCAGGGGGTGAAGAAGATGATGACAATGAAGACTCAAGACCATGAGTGCCACACCCAAGAGTACATCAATGCATCCAAATAGATCACCCCGTCGACAACATAATCGGTGACATCCAAAAGGGAGTAACAACTCGATCTCGTATAGCTAATTTTTGTGAACATTACTTGTTTGTATCCTCTTTGGAACCACATAGGGTTGAAGATGCTTTAAAGGATCCGGATTGAGTGGTGGCGATGCAAGAAGAATTGAACAACTTCAATAGAAATGAGGTGTGGGAACTTGATGAGGACATCAACACCCTCAATACATCCACACCAACTCAGCTACTGGTTTCTGGTTCGATAACTCGCGCTCGTGCACGTCAACTAAACTATGAGGTGAACTCGTTCTTGGGCTTATGTCCATCTTATCTAGACCGTGGAACTACGTGCTTTCTTGTTTTGCTTAGGAACAATGGAGAGGAGCCAATGGGAAAGGAATTCGCGCGGATAGGATTTGGACAGCAGAACAACACCAACTTGTGACGGCCACCACTACTTCATACGGACTCTGATCTGGGCGTTCAAGTACTTACTGGAAATATTATCAAGTCTACTTTCAAACGGATCTGGCCTCATGTCCATATCTATTCGGAGTCGTCCGCAATCGTTATTTTAATACCAATACCTTTTCTGTCCATGGTGCTGCATCACCAAAATTGGGCCCATGGCCCATGTATCGTTTGGAGTCCATTAGGGACTCGTGATTAAAGTTTCTCACGACTCTAGGGAGGTAATAAATAGTAGCCGCCGCCCTCATTAGCTGGTGGGTTTTGTTTATTCGTATGTTAGCTTCTGTTGCTTCCTTGTACACTTGCGTGTCGACTAGATCGCCCGTCTACTTGTATCCAGAACCCCACTTCATACTGATTCAATTGATAAGTGCTTGTTCTTCTTGTTCTTGCGTGTTCTTTGATTGCTTGCAGGAACAAAGGCCCTCGTGGTCAGGTTGATTGTGTGCCAGCAAGATCAATACAACTTCGGAGTCGGTGTACCGATCGCTAAGGCGCATCGTCTTGGGGACGGTGTAGTCGGATCGCCAACGTCTTCTCCTCCACAAATTGAACCCTCCTATTCTCATCGAAAGATCTTGAACCAAGATCCTATCAAGTGGTAATTTGAGCAAGGTTGATCGGTGAGAGTGCTACCACTACTTTTCTTTCCGTTGTTATCATCCTATAGTCCAGAAAAAGCCCAAAAAAATACCAGATCTATTTTTTCCATTATTCCTACACCATTGTGCCTTTTACTTTCTCTACTTAGTCAAGACTTGTTGAGTTCATGGTTGCTTCGACGAGTCAAGTTGCTGGTCTTTAGTTTTGCACCACTAGAGTTTCGAGTTCGTGTCACATTCGGTCACCTAGTTCGAGTCAGATTCGTAGTTCGAGTTTGAGTTGGATTACTATTTTGAGTTTGAATCAGATTGCTACTTTGAGTTTGAGTCGGATTGCTAGTTCGAGTTTGAGTCGGATTACAAGTTCGAGTTCGAATCAGATTGCTACTTCGAGTTTGAGTCAGATTAGTAATTTGAGTTTGACAATAAGAAAAAGGCAAGTGCAAAATCAAAAGCCGCACAAAAGCCACAAGCAATTAGAGAAGAAAAAAAAGGCAAGTGCAAGATCAAAAGCCGCTTGTGCAAATTTTGTTTCTAGGGTCTCCTGATTCCATCTAGAGAGTTTGGGTGACCACCCCAACAAAAGAAAAAACAAAAAAAAAAGAAAAAAAATCAGACTGTTGTTTGGGGTGTTTTTGGTGACGACATTGGTGTCTCGGCTCGCGTCTCTAGTACGGTCTAGACTAAGATCAGCACAGTATTTTCGTAGAACATTTATTCAGCTTGTTGTGATTAACGTGGTGAAAGTTTGCTCCTTGTGCTAGTTCAGCCACCTAAAGCCATAGATTGACACCTGCTCTTGAAGTTGTTCATTACTTGCTGGTTGCCATCACCTTCTTGCTGAGCTTGGTAAGAACAGGTAAGAGCTTGATTGAACAGGTTGAGAGTGAGCGAGTTATCTCCACCAGCACCTTTGTAGCTAGGGATAACATTACCCTTTCATATTGGATTGTTCTTTTTTTTTCTACTAACCATGGCAGGAGGAGCAAATACAAACGAAGACGTGCATTCACCTCGCACACGGGGAATTATACAACACTTTCAAACGCCAAATGCGGCTACACACAGAAGCGCTTAATGAGGATTTTCGTGTTACCAGTGACCGCCTTGGTCAATTAGAAAATATGCAGATCGACACCAACACCAAAATTAGCATGTTGGAGATTTCCATTCAAACATTGAACACCTCTATTGGAGCCATCCTGCAGCGCCTTGAGGAGAGGGATCGTGGACGCACCGCGGATGGACAGGTGAGCAATGCTCCTAGTATTGTACGTGACAATGAAGATGACTATTCTGCAAATACGAAGATTGGGGAAGATGAGGAAGCTAGGCCACGGCGCCGGCTACAACGCAACCATCAAGGTATGGGTGGACATCGTCGGCGTGAGGTACGCAATCATGATGATACTTTTAACAAGATCAAATTTAAGATACCTCATTTGATGGTAAATATGACCCTGATGCATATATTACTTGGGAGATTTCTGTTGATAAAAAATTTGCATGTCATGAGTTTCCTGAAAACGCAAGATTTAGAGCAGCCACTAGTGAGTTTACTGATTTTGCTTCTGTTTGGTGGATAGAACATGGCAAGAAAAATCCTAATAACATACCACAAACTTGGGAGCTTTGAAACGGCTCATGCGGGCTAGATTTGTTCCTTCTTACTATGCACGTGATCTGTTACATAAGTTACAACAATTGAGACAGGGAGCTAAAAGTGTAGAAGACTATTTTCAGGAATTACAAATGGGTATGTTGCGTTGTAATTTAGACGAGGATGAGGAACCAGCTATGGCTAGATTTTTGGATGGTTTAAACCGTGAAATTCAGGACATACTTGCTTATAAAGATTACAATAATGTTACCCGTTTGTTTCATCTTGCTTGTAAAGGTGAAAGGGAAGTGCAGGGACGAAGAGCTAGCTCTAGAACTAATATTTCTGCAGGAAAGACTAGTTCATGGCAACCACACACGACTACTCCTTGGACTGGGCGTGCTTCCCCGCCATCTTCTTCACCGTCGAGCAGCACCTTCTTCCTCCGGCAACAAGCCACATGCTTCTTCCACTAGCTCAGCAGTAAAGACCACCCAAAAGCCCACTGAGAGTGCTTCTTCTGTAGCATCTACCGGACGATCTAGAGACGTTCAATGTTACAAGTGCAAGGGTTTTGGCCATGTGCAACGTGACTCTCCAAGCAAATGTGTTCTAATTGTTAAAGATGATGGTGAGTACTCATCTGCTAGCGATTTTGATGACGATACATGTGTTTTGCTTCCAGCTGACTATGCAGGTAGCGATGAACATCAAGAAGAGCATATTGGTGCAGAAGATGCAGTGCGCTATGATAGTCTCATTGTGCAGCGTGTGCTTAGTGCACAAATGGAGAAAGCGGAACAAAATCAAAGGCACACATTATTCCAAACAAAGTGTGTCGTCAAAGAGCGATCTTGCTGCATGATCATTGATGGAGGTAGCTGCAACAACTTGGCCAACAGTGATATGGTGACCAAGCAGGCACTAAGCACCAAACCACACCC
Source organism: Tuctoria greenei (assembly GCA_036927565.1). Taxonomy (NCBI): domain Eukaryota; kingdom Viridiplantae; phylum Streptophyta; class Magnoliopsida; order Poales; family Poaceae; genus Tuctoria; species Tuctoria greenei. Next base: position 109,974,420 of record JAYESD010000007.1, on the reverse strand, counting down.
ACATCCCTATTACATTTAATGGTTAAACAACAACGATAAGGCAAAGGTAACTAGACTTGTGCGAATCAGTTTTACTATTGGATCATATAAGGATGTCGTTGAATGTGATGTTGTGCCTATGCAAGCTTGTAATATTCTGCTAGGAAGACCTTGGCAATTTGATAGAGATTCTATGCATCATGGTAGATCAAATTAGCATTCTTTTCTTTACCACGATAAAAAAATTGTGTTGCATCCTATGTCTCCTGAAGCTATTGTGCAAGATGATGTTGCTAGAGCTAGGAAAACTAAATCTCAGGACCATGCTAACGTTGAGAACAATAAGAATGTCAAATTTGTGTTTGATAAGAAAAATGAGATATCTCTGGAGGGAAAATGCTTGTTTGCTACGAAATCTGATATTAATGAACTGATTGCTTCCACCTTTGTTGCCTATGCTTTGGTATGCAAAGATGCTTTGATTTCCCTTTACGATATGCAACATTCTTTGCCTCCTGCTGTTGCTAACATTTTGCAGGAATATTCTGATGTGTTTCCAAGTGAAATACCACCAGGACTACCACCACTTCGAGGGATTGAGCACCAGATTGACCTCATTCCCGGTGCTTCATTGCCCAACCGTGCACCATACAGGACAAATTTGGAAGAAACTAAGGAGATTCAGCGCCAAGTTCAAGAACTACTCGACAAAGGTTATGTACGTGAGTCGCTTAGTCCTTGTGATGTTCCAGTTATTCTAGTACCTAAAAAGGATGGATCATGGCGTATGTGTGTGGATTGTAGAGCAATCAACAATATCACCATTCGATATCATCATCCTATTCCACGCTTAGATGATATGCTTGATGAATTGAGTGGTGCTGTTGTGTTCTCGAAGGTTGATTTGCGTAGTGGTTATCACCAAATTCGCATGAAACTAGGAGATGAATGGAAAACTGCTTTCAAAACTAAGTTCGGTTTATATGAGTGGTTAGTCATGCCTTTTGAATGCACCTAGCACCTTCATGAGATTAATGAACGAGGTTTTGCGTGCATTCATTGGAAAATTTGTTGTTGTGTATTTTGATGATATATTGATTTATAGCAAATCCATGGATGAACATCTTGATCACTTACGTGCTGTTTTTAATGCTTTACATGAGGCACGATTATTTGGTAATCTTGAGAAGTGCACCTTTTGCATGGATCAAGTCTCTTTCCTTGGCTATGTTGTTACTCCACAGGGAATTGAAGTTGATCAAGCCAAGGTAGAGGCTATTCAGGAGTGGCCTGTACTAAAGACCATCACACAGGTGTGGAGCTTTCTAGGGCTGGCTGGGTTCTATCGTCGCTTTGTGAAGTATTTCAGCACCATTGCTGCTCCATTGAATGACGTTACAAAGAAGGGGGTGCCTTTTTCTTGGGGCACCATAGAAGATAACGCCTTTATCATACTGAAAGATAAGTTGACGCATGCACCACTTCTCCAACTTCCTGATTTTTCTAGGACTTTTGAGCTTGAATGTGATGCTAGTGGGATTGGATTGGGTGGTGTTTTGTTACAAGAAGGAAAACCCGTTGCATATTTTAGTGAGAAAATGAGTGAGCCTGTTCTGAATTATTCTACCTATGATAAGGAATTATATGCTCTTGTACGAACTTTAGAAACATGGCATCATTATTTGTTATCCATTCTGATCATGAATCACTAAAGCATATTAGGAGTCAAGGGAAACTGAACCGTAGGCATGCTAAGTGGATGGAATTTATTGAGTCTTTTCCTTAGGTCATTAAACACAAAAAGGGAAAGGATAATGTTATTGCTGATGCTTTATCTAGACGTTATACTCTTCTATCTCAACTTGACTTTAAAATTTTTGGATTAGAAATGATTAAAGATCAATATGAACATGATACTGATTTCAAAGATGTATTGCTGAAATGTAAAGATGGAAAAACATTGAATAAATTTGTCCTCAACGATGGCTATGTGTTTAGAGCTAACAAGTTATGCATTCCAGCTAGCTCCGTTCGTTTGTTGTTGTTACAGGAAGCGCATGGAGGCGGGCTGATGGGGCACTTTGGAGTGAAAAAGACGGAGGACATACTTTCTGGTCATTTCTTTTGGCCAAGGATGAGACGAGACGTGGAGCGCTTCGTTGCTCGCTGCACGGCATGTCAAAAAGCTAAGCCACGACTTAATCCACATGGTTTGTACATGCCTCTTCCTATTCCTAGCATGCCTTGGGAGGATATTTCTATGGATTTTGTTTTAGGACTGCCTAGAACAAAGAAAGGGAGGGATAACATCTTTGTTGTCGTGTATAGATTTTCTAAAATAGCACACTTCATACCTTGTCATAAAAGTGATGATACTACACATGTTGCTGATTTGTTTTTCCGAGATATTGTTAGGTTGCATGGTGTGCCAAACACAATAGTTTCAGATCGTGATGCTAAGTTTCTTAGCCATTTTTGGAGAATGTTATGGGCAAAATTGGGGACTAAGCTTTTATTTTCTACTAGTTTTGATCCCCAAACCGATGGTCAAACTGAGGTTGTGAATAGAAGTTTATCTACCATGCTTAGGGCTGTTTTGAAAAAGAATATAAAAATGTGGGAAGAATGTTTGCCTCATGTTGAGTTTGCTTATAATCGTTCCCTACATTCTAGTACTAAGAAATGCCCTTTTGAGATTGTTTATGGATTTGTACCCCGTGCTCCTATTGATTTATTACCTCTTCCTTCAATGGAACGAGTGAATTTTGATGTTAAACATCGTGCTGAATTGATCTTAAAATTGCATGAAACCACTAAGAAGAATATAGAGTGAATGAATGCCAAGTATAAACTTGCTGGTAGTAGGGGAAAGAAACCTATCACTTTTGAACCTGGTGATTTAGTTTGGTTACATTTGCGAAAGGATAGGTTTCCTTATTTGAGAAAGTCTAAATTGTTAACTCGATCTGATGGTCCATTCAAAGTGTTAGAAAGGATTAATGATAATGCATATAAACTCGAGTTGCCTGCGGATTTTGGGGTTAGTCCCACATTTAACATTGCAGATTTGAAGCCACATTTGGGAGAAGAAGATGAGCTTGAGTCGCGGACGACTCAAATGCAAGAAGGGGAGGATGATGAGGACATCAACACCCTCGATACATCCACACCAACTCAGCTACCGGTTTCTGGTCCGATCACTCGCGCTCGTGCACGTCAACTAAACTATGAGGTGAACTCGTTCTTGGCCTTATGTCCATCTTATCTAGACCGTGGAACTACGTGCTTTCTTTTTTTTTTCTTAGGAACAATGGAGAGGAGCCAATGGGAAGGGAATTCGCGCGGACGGGATTTGGACAGCAGAACAACACCAACTTGTGACAGCCACCACTACTTCGTACGGACTCCGATCTGGGCGTTCAAGTACATCCTAGAAAGATTATCAAGTCTACTTTCAAACAGATCTGGCCTCATGTCCATATCTATTCGGAGTTGGCCGCAATCGTTATTTTAATACCAAGACCTTTTCTTTCCATGGTGTCGCATCACCAAAATTGGGCCCATGGCCCATGTATCATTTGGAGTCCATTAGGGACTCGTGACTAGGGTTTCTCACGACCCTAGGGAGGTAATAAATAGTAGTCGCCGCCCTCATTAGCTGGTGGATTTTGTTTATTCGAAAGTTAGCTTCTGCTGCTTCCTTGTACACGCGCGTGTCGACTAGATCGCCCGTCTACTTGTATCCAGAACCCCACTTCAGATTGATTCAACTGATAAGTGCTTGTTCTTCTTGTTTTTACGTGTTCTTCGATTGCTTGCAGGAACAAAGGCCCTCGTGGTCAGGTTGATTGTGCGCCAGCAAGATCAACACAACTTCGGAGTCAGTGTACCGATTGCTAAGGTGCATCGTCTTGGGGACGGTGTAGTCGTATCGCCAACGTCTTCTCCTCCACAAATCAAACCCTCCTATTCACATCGAAATATCGGGAACCAAGATCCTATCAGAACTTGCTGGAAGACTCAAGTTCAATGTCGTCGGCACTAAATAGGTCTTCCGCAACAAGAAAGACAAACAAAGGGTGGTGACAAGGAACAAGGCGCGACTTGTGGCCAAAGGGTATTCACAAGTCGAAGGTTTGTATTTTGACGAGACTTTCACTCCCATAGCTAGGCTTGAATCGATTCGAATATTACTTGCATATGCTACTCACCATGATTTCAAGCTTTGTCAAATGGATGTGAAAAGCGCCTTTCTCAACGGACCAATCAAGGAGGAGGTGTACGTGGAGCAACCCCCCGGGTTTGAAGATCAAGAGTTCCCTGACCATGGTTCAAACTACGTAAGGCTCTCTATGGCCTCAAACAAGCTCCTAGAGCTTGGTATGAGTGCCTTAGAGATTTTTTGATTGAAAATGGATTTAAGATTAGTAAAGCTGATTATACTTTGTTTACTAAGAATTTTGATAATGATCTATTTATTTGTCAAATTTATGTTAATGATATTATATTTGGTTCAACTAAGAAATCTTTTTGTCAAGAATTTAGTAAGATCATGATAGATAGATTTGAGATGTCCATGATGGGAGAATTGAGATATTTCTTGGGATTCCAAGTGAGGCAACAAAAGGAAGGTACATTCAGCCAAACAAAGTACACTCAAGACATACTTAAGAAGTTTGAAATGGACAAAGCAAAGCCTATAAAGACTCCCATGGCAACAAATGGACACTTGGACCTTAATGAAGACGGACCGAATGTGGATCAAAAGGTATATCGCTCCATGATTGACTCCTTACTTTATTTATGTGCATCTAGACCTGATATTATGTTGAGTGTATGTTTATGTCCAAGATTTCAAGCCAATCCTAAAGAATGTCATTTGACAACCGTAAAAAGGATCTTGCGATATTTAGTTCATACACCCAAACTAAGCCTTTGGTATCCTAAAGGTTCAAAATTCAATCTCATTGGATACTCCCATGCAGATTATGCTGAATGCAAGATAGATAGAAAAAGTACATCCAACACTTGCCAATTCTTAGGTTGATCCCTAGTTTCTTGGTCGTCTAAGAAACATAATTCCATTGCCTTATCCACAACCAAAGCGAAGTATATTGCAATCGGGAGTTGTTGTGCACAACTACTTTGGATACGAAAAACTCTAAGGGATTACGGTTACAATATGAGCCATATTCCACTCCTTTGTCACAATGAGAGTGCAATTAAAATTGCCCATAATCCCGTTGAGCACTCTAGAACTAAACACGTAGACATCCGACATCACTTTTTGAGAGATCACTCATTGAAAGGAGACATAGCCATTTCCCATGTCAATACTGGAAAATAACTAGTCGATATCTTTACCAAGCCACTTGATGAAAAACGTTTTTGTGAGCTCTGAGATGAATTAAATATCCTTGATGCTCAGAACGTGGCTTGAAAACATGCATACCTATATGCCATCTTCAAAATCTATTGATTGTGTTATGAAAATCAACTTTCTCTACTTTCTCCGAAAACTATGTTAATTACTTGATCTTGGTGAACTATGGTCATAGCTTGATTGTTGTATGTTTACTGATCGTATTCATCAAGATTATTTGTGTGTTTTTCCCCCTATTTTCTTTGTAAGCACCTTCGAATATATACAAATGGTCTAACTGTTTCTGTTCTGGTGACCAGGGACTAGCTGGTTACCCGGAATAGTCCGCACAATGCAGACTAGTCCGTAGAGTTCTGGTAGTCCAGACTAGTCCGGTCAACCACGGACTAGTCCGATTTTTTGATTCCATAACCCTAGAGCTGCCAAAACCTAATCTTCTTCATCCTCACAACACACCTCATGTTCTCTCCCCTCACTCAAGTGCCCTCAAGGTGATTTGGGTAGTTCCCCACCAAACGTCCTCAAATCTTCGTGGGAAACGATCTTCATTGCAAGGATATCAAGGACCCCGGACTTGTCCGCATCAAAAACTCCTCCAACTTCGTGAATCAAAGGATTTTGTAAATTTTCTCTCCAAACCCTAGAACCTTCAATTTCTCTTGTTTTAGCTCAAATAGCTTTAGTTCCTCATGTTAATACATGATTCCTTGTTGTATTACAACTACACTGAGGCACTTTTGCATTGAGAAACACCATTGCTCTGCTAGTTAGGGTTCAAATGGCCAATATCGATCTAGTCCGTTCTTAGTGCGGACAAGTCTGGTACTCCGGACTAGTCCGCTCTTGAGCACAGGACAACTCCGATTTTTGACTGGACTCAACCCTAATTTCCTTCTACTCAATGCATTCCCTTGCCATCAATCCTTATCTATGTCATGTATAACCTCCTTGTCAGGACAATTTCGAATGAAAACATCTCTGACTTTGAAGACGAGATGGATCAAGATGTGTTGCCACGAGTCTCGGAGTCTCGCGCCAACAAAAGGCAAGAGCGTGCTACCGAGCCTTCGCCTACTCTACCTAGGGTGCGACGGAAGGTTGCAGCTAACAAACCAGCTTCTAAAGCAAAAAACATGGCTGGTCCTAGCTCGGCGGCTCCATGCCAAACCAAGGGCAAGGGAAAGGGGCTTGCCTCTGGCCTGATTGGTCCCTTGGAGATGACTGCTCCAAGACAGGGGAATAGAAACCCCTTAGAAGAGAAGTTCAATGGCAAAGGGAGTGATGTAGCTTCAAAGCTGAGGATGATTGATGCTTATGGCAGTGCTAATAAGGCAGTTGATCCAAGATTCTGGAGCAACTTCCATGCGGACTACTACAGTTCTGTGTACCTGCAGATGAATACTCTAGTAGTCCGCAGCCAATGGATTGACTAAAACCATTTTGAAAGAAAAAGTTGTGGTGCTTTTGATGAAGTAGTAGAGGATGCAGAGAGGCATAGTTTAAAGGACTTGTTTGCTTTTAGGTACAACTAGAATGATGAAGTCATTGCTCAGTTTTATGCAACTTGCTACTTTGTCAGTGATGAAGAAGAGCGAGTGGCTTGGATGACACATGGATCCAAGTACACTGTGACATATGATGAGTTTGCTAGGCTGCTGCACCTTGACGACAATGGCGGCAATGAAGTGATTATTCACAACATTAGGATTTTAGGGAAGGACAAGATGGACTTTCTCTATGATACCCGTCTCAAGTACAATCCTCCCTCAACCAAGAACATGAAGCCCTTCTTCATGGTTCTCAATAGGGTGCTCTGGAAGACCATTACTCCAAAGGATGGAGATGCAGGGAGTGTCCAATGTTACTTAAGAACCTTGATGAAAGTGATTAGCAAGAAGAGAAAGTTTGACATCTTTGACTACATCTGGAATGATATGGTGAACATCTCCTGCACACTGAACTGCTCCTGTGGCTATGCACCATACTTTATGTTTATCATTAAGAAAGTCACAGGAATTGAGTTCGTGAAAGATGTAGAGCACATTCCTCTACGGCCGTAGAAGCTTACTCGAGCCTCTCATCCAACTGTTCCATCTCCTGTTTCAAGTGAAGAGGTTCCGAAGAGAGTTCAAGGAGATGCAAGGCCTACCTCTAACACTAGGGCCCCTCCTCACTAAGGGTCTCCTAGTGGCATTATGAAGTAATTGGCCACCATCTTTGGTTCTCGCCGTAAGACTGAGATGAAGTCCATAAGATGAAGAAGGCAAGAAAAGAGGAAATGCGGTATATGAAGGACAATATCAAAGCCATATGCCAGAAGTTGGAGATTGAACCTGTAGGGTCTCCAATTATCTCCGAGGACTCTCCTTCTGACTTCTCAGAGCTTCCACCTTTATCTCCTTCTGAGCTTGCATACTTCGGCATTGGGGGCACGAGTGGTTCTCATCCTCATCCTCCTCAGCCTGATGATGAAGACGATGAGAGAACTGACAACGAGGAGTGAGTCAACGACGACGTTTAGATCCTTCCTCTCCTTCTCTTTGGTGCATTGATGCCAAAGGGGGAGAGATTGAGGGGGAGTCATTAGGTTGTAGCAGTAGATGAGAGATGAGGGCTCTATTTATATCTTTTGTTTTTTGTTATGCTTTTAGTGCTGTAAGACTCCTTTTGGTGTTGTAAGACTCTTATTATGTTTCTAGTCATGTTTAAGAAGTTTGTGATGATGCTTTAATATGATCTATGTTTATACTCTGAAATTGGCATACATGCTTGATGTTAATATGATTATGTCATTTACCTCATTCTCATCACAATTATTGCTCACACACATATAGTTTTGCACCCCACCATAAGGAGTGCACATATGCCTTATGTTTTCATTGCTTAATTTGTTCCAAGCTCATATGTGTACACTTTATGAAAATCTGAATTTTTATCATATTTGTGTAATCTTAATTGGTTGTCATCAATCACCAAAATGGGGGATATTGAAGTGCATCTAGGCATTCCTTGTGGGCTTTGATTGATTTATGACAAATAAATGAGATCCTAACAAAATTGTTGAGATGAGCACATGTTTTAATGAAATTATGAAGAAAGCGCAAAAAGAAAGGAGAATGACGAATCTATATAGAAAAGAGCTCAAAAGCTGAATATAATAATTTGTTGTGTATGTAGTGTATTGGAGAAACACACCCCAAGAGCTCAAGCAAAAGAAATCACCCTCACTGCACAAAATTTCACAAGTCCGGACTAGTCCGATATTAACTGGACTAGTCCAATATCTCTCGGACTAAGATCGGACTAGTCCCCCCTAGTGCGGACTAGTCCTCAGCACTTCACATCTGTTCAAAAATGGACAAGTCCGATAACACCACGTACTAGTCCGATATCTTTCTGACAAAAAACAGACAAGTCCGCCCCAATGCAGACTTGTCCTCACAACTTCACACTTTACACATAAACGGACAAGTCCAATATCACCACGGACTAGTCCGATAACTCTCTGACTAAAATCGAACAAGTCCTCTAACTATGGATTTGTCGTCAATTCTACATGAGGTTCACCACACCGGACTAGTCCAATATGTGTCAGACTAGTCGAACACTTCCAAAGACCAAATCGGACTAGTCCGCTCATTTTAGGACAAGTCCAATATATCAGAACACTTAGGGTTTCCCACACGCCGCACACCGGACTAGTCCAGAGTCCACCACAGACTAGTCCAAACATCGCAAACCCTAACAGTAACATTTGGAAACCCTAGTATAAATAGAGGTGTACAACCTTACAACCAACTCTCTTGACCCCCTGCACCGTCACACCTCCCAAGAGCCCAAAATACACAATTCTCCACACAATATAATCCTAGAAAGATCAAATCTTTGAGGATTAGCAATTGATCAAAGGAGAGACTCGTTCTACACATCTTGAACTCTTGGGTTTGATTCTCTCGCACACTCTTATTCTTTATTGTACATCTTTCGAGTGTGTTGGTGGTGTTCATCATTGTAAATCTTGGGGATCCCTCAACTTGTGAGAAGGCCCCTTGAACACGGTTATTTGCCCCTTTGTGGTTAGTGGAAGAGAGTCGGCCTCCATGGCGATTCGAAGAGGGTAGGGTTGGTGAAGACCCGATCCTCTATGGACTGGATGTAGGTTTCCTTCGTGGGAATCGAACCATGAGATAAAATCTCGTGTCACATACTTTTGTTCTTATCGTTCATCACATTCTAGGGTTTACTCAATCTTGGATAACTTACGTTAAAACATTGAAATCAAAGTTAATTTGTGGCATACATAGTTTCATTGTTGTGATACATCCAAATTACAACTTACTTTCCGCTGCATAGAGTACTTGATGTGAAATCTTCGATCAAACTTGATAGTTCTAGTCCGCACACACCAGACTAGTCTGCACCATACCGGACTAGTCCGATTTCTCTTTATTTGATCAAGTTGTTAAGTGTTTCAGGATCCGATGAAAGTTAAAATAGCCTATTCACCCCCCTCTAGGCTACATTCAGACCCCTCTTTAGAAGATTTTGTAAGGTCCTCATACCAACATGGGCTAGCCTTCCATGCCACAACCACCCCATGTTGGTCTTTGCCATCAAGTATGTATCAAGTTGGGCTTTATCCTTGGTGAAGTCCATGAGATAGAGCTTTCCCCTCAATACACCTTGAAGGAAATTGAGTTGTCACTTCTTCTAAAGACGGTCACACCCTTTTTAGTGAATACACAATTACAATCCATCTCACATAATTGTGATATGGAAAGAGCTCATAATATAGCGATTCAACATGCATTACATGAGATAGTCAATTTTGAGATGAGATAGAGATTTTACTGATACCTAGCACCTTCCCTTGCCTATTGTCGCCAAAATAGATGCCTTCACTTGGATCCTCATTTTCTTCATACTCGGTGAACATCTTCCTCTCTCTACTCATGTGGTTGGTGCATCCACTATCTAGCACCCATTTTGATTCACAGGAGGAGTAAGCCTCCAAAACAAGTTTAGACTTATGTTTTAGGTACCCAAAATCGGTTGGGTCATTTGAGGTTAGTTACAAGGCATTTTGGCACCCACACATAGGTTTTTGGATTCTTGTGGAGTTACCCAATATATTTAGCATACACATAGCCATACTTGTTTCTCATGAGTACATAAGAAGCATCAAATTCATGAAGCATAGTTGAAGGAGTACTTTTAGCATTTTCATGAATAGGAGACGCATGGTTGTGATTCTTGACTTGAGTTGAATATTCTTTGAGTAAAGCAACACACTCGTTGTTATTTTTGAGGAGTCTAGCATTTTGCCTTCCTCCTTTAGAATAACCAAGACCATCTTTGATCAAAGGAGACCTTGTGAAAAAATATGGATTACGTGCATACTTGACTTCTCCTTGTCAAAGATTCCACTTTTGTGTGAGTGTTTGCTTTGTGCCACATTGTGTTCATTTTTCAAGTCAAGAACAAGGTTAGCACATTTGCAAGTTTTAGAGTTTGATTCCACATTTGATGAAGATGAACTCTTTGTGGAGGAAGAGGATACACTTGATTTGAGAGTGTCGAATTGCACCTGGAGATTCTTATGAGTTTTGGTCAAACTCACAAGTTGATCTTGGAGCACAATATTCGTACTCTTGAGACTTATGCAAGTCTCCTTACTCTTAGTAAGTTCAACCTCAACTGCCCTACTCTTCTCCCTCTCAAGTAAAAGGAGCTTCTCAACCAAAAGGTTTCTTTCCTTCTCAAGGACAAGCAATCCTTCTTGTTGGTTGAGAAGCTTTTCCTTCTCAAATATTTCAACCAACATTTTTTTAATTTTAGCAATAACATTCTTATTTAATCCCTTAAACATGAATTTATTTTTTCTACTACTATCAAAATCATCATAATCAATTAAATTTAAGGAAGAGAGTTTAGATTTGACCTTTTGCTTCCCATTCTTGGCCATGAGGCACGAGTGGCTTGAGTTCTTTCAATCACCCTTGTGTTGGCAAGAGTGACTTCTTCCTCGATGTCATCTTGATGGTGATGGTTGCCACTTCTTCTTCATCTTTGAAGGAAGACTCTTCTTTGGAGTCCCACTCCTTCCCAATGTGAGTTTGTCCATATGGCTTCTTCTTCTTGAAGATTTTCTTTTCTTGTGGCTTCCCATCCTTCTTCTCCTTCTTGTCATCCTCCTTGTCATGAGGGGAATTTAAGATGAAGTGCCTATGCTCACCATAATTGTAGCAAGCCTTCTTGGTTCTTGACTTGCTCTTTTCTTTGCACTTGATCTCATAGTTGTTGCCTTTTTTTCTTCTCATCATCCTGTTTAATCTCTTGATGAAGAAGGCCATCTCCTCATCATCCATGATCGTGCTCTCATCATCACTATCTTCTTCTTCACTTGTTGATAGGATCTTGGTTCCCGATCTTTCGATGAGAATAGGAGGGTTCGATTTGTGGAGGAGGAGAAGATGTTAGCGATCCGACTACACCGCCCCCAAGACGACGCGCCTTAGCAATCGGTTCACCGACTCGAAATTTGTATTGATCTTGCTGGCGCACAATCAACCTGACCACGAGGGTCTTTGTTCCTGCAAGCAATCGAAGAACACGCAAGAACAAAAAGAACAATCACTTATTAGTTGAATCAATCTGAAGTAGGGTTCTAGATACAAGTAGACGGGCGATCTAGTCGACACACGCGTGTACAAGGAAGCAGCAGAAGCTAACTTACGAATAAACAAAACCCACCAGCTAATGAGGGCGGTGACTACTATTTATTACCTCCCTAGGGTCGAGAGAAATCCTAATCACGAGTCCCTAGTGGACTCCAAACGATATGTGGGCCATGGGCCCAATTTTGGTGATGCAACACCATGGACAGAAATGGTCTTGGTATTAAAATAGCGATTGCGGCCGACTCTGAATATATATGGACATGAGGCCAGATCCTTTTGAAAGGAGACTTGATAATCTTTCCAGGAAGTACTTGAATACCCAGATCGGAGTCCGTATGAAGTTGTGGTGGCCGTCACAAGTTGATATTGTTCTGCTGTCCAAATCCCATCCGCGCGAATTCCCTTCCCATTGGCTCCTCTCCATTGTTCCTAAGCAAAACAAGAAAGCATGTAGTTCCACAGTCTAGATAAGATGGACATAAGGCCAAGATCGAGTTCACCTCATAGTTTAGTTGACGTGCACGAGCGCGAGTAATCGGACAAGAAAACCGGTAGCTGAGTTGGTGTGGATGTATCGAGGGTATTGATGTCCTCATCATCCTCCCCTTCTTGCATTTGAGTCGTCCGCGACTCAAGCTCATCTTCTTCTCCCAAATATGGCTTCAAATCTGCAATGTTAAACGTGTGACTAACCCTAAAATCAGCAGGCAACTTGATTATATGCACTATCATTAATCCTTTCTAACACTTTGAATGGACCATCAACTCGAGGTAACAATTTAGACTTTCTCAAATCAAGAAACATATACTTTCGCAAATATAACCAATCTAAATCACCAGGTTCAAAAGTGATAGGTTTCTTTCCCCTACTACCAGCAAGTTTATACTTGGCATTCATGCACTCTATATTCTTCTTAGTGGTTTCATGCAATTTTAAGATCAATTCAGCACGATGTTTAGCATCAAAATTCACCCGTTCCATTGAAGGAAGAGGTAATAAATAAATAGGAGCATGGGGTACAAATCCATAAACAATCTCAAAAGGGCATTTCTTAGTACTAGAATTTATGGAATGACTATAAGCAAACACAACATGAGGCAAACACTCTTCCCATATTTTTATATTCTTTTTCAGAACAGCCCTAAGCATGGTAGACAAACTTCTATTCACAACCTCAGTTTGACCATCAGTTTGGGGATGACAAGTAGTTGAAAATAAAAGCTTAGTCCCCAATTTTGCCAATATGTTCTCCAAAAATGGCTAAGAAACTTAGCATCATGATCTGAAACTATTGTGTTTGGCACACCATGCAACCTAACAATCTCTCGAAAAAACAAATCAGCAACATGTGTAGCATCATCACTTTTACAACAAGGTATGAAGTGTGCCATTTTAGAAAATCTATCCACGACAACAAAGATGATATCCCTCCCCTTATTTGTTCTAGGCAGTCCTAAAACAAAGTCTATAGAAATATCCTCCCAAGGCATGCTAGGAACAGGAAGAGGCATGTACAAACCATGTGGATTAAGTCGTGACTTAGCTTTTTGACATGTCGTGCAGCGAGCAACGAAGCGCTCCACGTCTTGCCTCATCCTTGGCCAAAAGAAATGACCAGCAAGAATGTCCTCCGTCTTTTTCACTCTAAAGTGCCCCATCAACCCGCCTCCATGCGCTTCCTGTAACAACAACAAACGAACAGAGCTAGCTGGAATGCATAACTTGTTAGCTCTAAACACATAGACATCGTTGAGGACAAATTTATTCAATGTTTTTTCCGTCTTTACATTTCAGCAATACATCTTTGAAATCAGCGTCATGTTCATATTGATCTTTAATCGTTTCTAATCCAAAGAATTTAAAGTCAAGTTGAGATAGAAGAGTATAACGTCTAGATAAAGCATCAGCAATAACATTATCCTTTCCCTTTTTGTGTTTAATGACATAAGGAAAAGACTCAATAAATTCCATCCACTTAGCATGCCTACGTTTCAGTTTCCCTTGACTCCTAATATACTTTAGTGATCCATGATCAGAATGGATAACAAATTCTTTGGGCCACAAATAATGCTATCATGTTTCTAAAGTTCATACAAGAGCATATAATTCTTTATCATATGCAACAGGTTTTCCTTCTTGTAACAAAATACCACCCAATCCAATCCCACTAGCATCACATTTAAGCTCAAAAGTCTTAGAAAAATCAGGAAGTTGGAGAAGAGGTGCATGCGTCAACTTATCTTTCAGTATGGTAAAGGCGTTATCTTGTGTGGTGCCCCAAGAAAATGGCACTCCCTTCTTCGTAAGGTCATTCAATGGAGCAGCAATGGTGCTGAAATCCTTCACAAAGCGACGATAGAACCCAGCCAGCCCTAGAAAGCTCCGCACCTGTGTGATGGTCTTTGGTACAGGCCACCCCTGAATAGCCTCTACCTTGACTTTATCAACTTCAATTCCATGTGGAGTAACAACATAGCCAAGGAAAGAGACTCGATCCGTGCACAAGGTGCACTTCTCAAGATTACCAAATAAATGTGCCTCACGTAAAGCATTAAAAACAGCACGTAAGGGACCAAGATGTTCATGCATGGATTTGCTATAAATCAATGTATCATCAAAATACACAACAACAAATTTTCCAATGAATGCACGCAAAACCTCGTTCATTAATCTCATGAAGGTGCTAGGTGCATTAGTTAACCCAAAAGGCATGACTAACCACTCATATAAACCAAACTTAGTTTTGAAAGCAGTTTTCCATTCATCTCCTAGTTTCATGCAAATTTGGTGATAACCACTACGCAAATCAACTTTTGAGAAAACAACAACACCACTCAATTCATCAAGCATATCATCTAAACGTGGAATAGGATGATGATATCGAATGGTGATATTGTTGATTGCTCTACAATCCACACACATACGCTAGGATCCATCCTTTTTAGGTACTAGAATAACTAGAATAGCACAAGGACTAAGAGACTCACGTACATAACCTTTGTCGAGTAGTTCTTGTACTTGGCGCTGAATCTCCTTTGTTTCTTCCGGATTTGTCCTGTATGGTGCACGGTTGGGCAATGAAGCACTGGGAATGAGGTCAATCTGGTGCTCAATCCCTCGAAGTGGTGGTAGTCCTGGTGGTATTTCACTTGGAAACACATGAGAATATTCCTGCAAAATGTTAGCAACAGCAGGAGGCAAAGAATATTGCATATCGTAAAGGGAAATCAAAGCATCTTTGCATACCAAAGCATAGGGAACTGATATGCACACGCCTAGGCAGCACGTGTAGCAAGTTGTTGTGGTCCGATCTTCTCGTAGGATCTGCAAACTTGATAAATTGTCGCTGCGTGACCTGGTGAAGAGGCAGCGCACCGCGAGGCTGTCCACGCGACGTACTACCGAGACAATCACCCTTCCACGTATCAACGAAACAGCTCACGCAATCACGCCCTATAGACGTGAAGGCACGAACTGGGTGAACCACAGTTCGGCGTTCTACAACTCGCTCAGGAATCGAAAGAACAAGTATTGTAAGCCTCTCAAGACTCACGCATAAACAAAACTCCTCGAATTTGTGTACTCTGAATTCAATAGAAATAAGCTCTTCCCCTATGCATTGTCTAGTACAAGATATATGTAGAGATAGGGACGTTCAACTTTGAGTAAATGACTGCATGTGCATGCTCTAGTGGATTTCGTTGCTGGTTCGCGCGTCTTTTCAGCTTCTGGCAGCAGTTACTAAAATGATCATAACTCCTTATTAAAACATCCAAATAATGAACCGTTTGATGGGATGGAAAGTATACTTGAAAACGCTTCCATCCACTTATAGAACACCATGTAACTCCTTGTATTCTGTCCGCAGTGATGCTTGGAATTCATACCGTATGTCAGTCATATAGCTTTTGGTTGCATTCACATGCTAAGGTGATGAACCACCATTTTATTCATGCACATGTATCATCATCAAAATCACTAGCAGATGAGTACTCACCATCATCTTTAACAATTAGAACACATTTGCTTGGGCAGTCACGCTGCACATGGCCAAAACCCTTGCACTTGTGACATTGAACGTCTCTAGATCGTCCGGTAGATGCTACGGAAGAAGCACTCTCATGGACTTTTGGGTGGTCTTTACTGCTGATCTATTGGAAGAAGCATGTGGCTTGTTGCCAGAGGAAGAAGGTGCTGCCCGACTTGGTGAAGAAGATGGCGGGGAAGCATGCCCAGTCGAAGGAGTAGTCGTGTTGCCATGAGCTAGTCTTTCCTGCAAAAATATTAGTTCTAGAGCTAGCTCGTCATACTTGCACTTCCCTTTCAGCTTTACAACCAAGATGAAACAAACGGGTAACATTACTGTAATCTTTATAAGCAACTATGTCCTGAATTTCACGGTTTAAACCACCCAAAAATCTAGCCATAGCTGGTTCCTCATCCTCGTCTCAATTACAACGCAACATACCCATTTGTAATTCCTGAAAATACTCTTCTACACTTTTAGCTCCTTGTCTCAATTGTTGTAACTTATTTAACAGATCACATGTATAGTAAGAAGGAACAAATCTAGCCCGAATGAGCCATTTCAAAGCATCCCAAGTTTGTGGTATGTTATAAGGATTTTTCTTGCCATGTTCTATCCACCAAACAGAAGCAAAATTAGTAAACTCACTAGTGGCTGCTCTAACTCTTGCTTTTTTAGGTAACTCATGACATGCAAATTTTTTATCAACAGAGATCTCCCAAGTAATATATGCATCAGGGTCATATTTACCATCAAAATGAGGTATCTTAAATTTGATCTTGTTAAAAGTATCATCATGATTGCGTACCTCACGCCGACGATGTCCACCCATACAATAATGGTTGCATTGTAGCCGGCGCCGTGGCCTAGCTTCCTCATCTTCCCCAATCTCCGTATCTGTGGAATAGTCATCTTCATTATCACGTACAATACTAGGAGCATTGCTCACCTGTCCATCCGCGGTGTGTCCACGATCCCTCTCCTCAAGGCGCTGCAGGATGGCTCCAATAGAAGTGTTCAATGTTTGAATGGAAATCTCCAACGTGTTGATTTTGGTGTTGGTGTCGATCTGCATATTTTCTAATTGACCAAGGCGGTCACTGGTAACACGAAAATCCTCATCAAGCGCTTCTGTGCGTAGCCGCACTTGGCGTTTGATGTGTTGTATTTCCCCGTGTGCAAGGTGAATGCACGTCTTCGTTTGTATTTGCTCCTCCTGCCGTGGTTAGTAGAAAAAAAACAATCCAATATGAAAGGGTAACGTTATCCCTAGCTACAAAGGTGCTGGTGGAGATAACTCGCTCACCCTCAATCTATTCAATCGAGCTCTTACCTGTTCTCACCAAGCTCAGCAAGAAGGTGATGTGAAAGCATCTAGGCCCCATGAGGTATGGTTTCGGTGATTAATAACAACCATTGGATTTTACTAATGAATTTGCGGATGCAAGGTCTCCCATATCACTCATCACAATCAAATGAAATCTATATTCTACTGCTCATTGGATATAATTGGAGACCCCTAAACAATCATTCTATGAGATCAATCAATGTTTATGAAGATTAGAAGTAAAAGCTCATATGTCAAAATTATTCAACCAAAATTGACAGCACTCAATGCTTGATAATCATCAGAAGAATATTTCCAACCAATGTCTAAGAGGTCAATCAAGCAAATTCCAAAAGAATCACTTAGAACAACTCGAAGCAAACAAAATCAACTCACCGGATCAACCGATGTTTCCAGAAAACAACACATCGGTCGAGTTGGTTTAGCAGAAGAAGAAGACCTCAGAACTAAGTACTCACCGGATCATCCGATGATGAAGGGAATGTTACATCGGTCCATCAGTACAGTAAGCAATATCCCTGGACCAAGTGTAACACCGGACCATCCGATGTACAACTATAAACACATCGGTCAATCACTCCAGTAAGCATCAATTCTGAACCAAATTTGGATGAAGTGCCACCGGATCATCCAATGAGAAAGCAAGTGTAACATCGGTCTAACAACGGTCATATCTGACATAGTGACATCAGCTAATTTGGATTCGACCGATGATAACTGAAGGGAGAGCATCGGATCATCCGGTGTTCGCAGAACAGTGATGTCAGCCTACTTTTCCAACGGCTATTTCGTGGAGGCTGGCTATTAATACCCCTTCAACCAGCCTATTCGACAAGTCTTGACAACCAGAGCTACTCTACACATTCTCAAGCATTCAAGACGTTGAGCTATCACTTCTACATCACTTACACCACTTGCACACCAAGAGATAGGCTAGAACTTGCTAGAGATAGTGCTTGTGTGCCTCCATTCTTGGTGATTGGAGTCTCTAGTGTAGTGAGAGCTGTAAGAGAGTGTCCCTTAGTGATTGTATTGCAGAGAGCCTTCTGGAGCTTGCCAAGATGGTTGTGGAAGCCCGGAGGATCCAAATTGTACAAGGCTTAAGCTCCACCTTGCCGAGGTTGGCGAACGAAGAAGTATAGCGAAGATCCCTGGTCTCGGTGACTTGGGAGTGGCTATACCCTTTGGTGGGTGCCACAACGTGGATGTAGGAAGATCTTGACGATCTTGCCGAACCACGGGATAAATCTCCGTGTCTTCGTGTCTCCTCGGGAGTTTGCGCTTTCTTCCTCTCCCCTTACACTTATGCATTTCATATACCGCAAAGTTACTATTCACTTGAATGCATAGGTTGTTTGCATAGGGAATTGGGCCTTTAATAATTAAGTTTCATTACTTTAATTTTTGAAAAGAAGCCCAATTCACCCCCCTCTTGGGCTTTCGATCCTTACAATTGGTATTAGAGCGAGGTTGCTCATTAGATCATTCTAGCTTCACCGCTAGAGAGCTAAAATGGCCAAGAATGGGGGTTTGGTTCCTATCTTCGAGGGCAAGAATTTTGCCTATTGGAAAGCAAGCATGCGTGCTTATCTAGAGGCTATTGCTCCCGAGGTTTGGTAAGTATAATTATGTTGGTGATCAAATCAAGTGGGATGCTAAAGCTAGAAATGCCATTTATGAATGCATTAGCCAAGATGTGTTTGCTAGGATTGCTAGCAAATAAAAAGCATGTGAAATTTGGGCTTGCTTGATTGAAATTCATGAGGGTTCTTCTCACGTCAAAGAACTAAAATATCGTATGCTTAAAGCCAAATATGATGAGTTCAAAATGTTACCTCATGAAAATGTCAATGAAATATTTTCTCGCTTGAATGTGCTTATCGAGGAAATTAATGCTCTTGACATTGCTTCTCTTGGCAAGGGACTCATCAACTGCAAGATTCTTATGATTCTTCCCAAGCCAAAATACAACATCATCAACTCCATGCTTCAAAAAGAATCTCTTGACCACATTGAAGTTTCGGAACTTATTGGAGAGATTCACGCTCATGAGATGAGTGTACTTGGGATGATGGAGCAATCATCTTCAAAGACAATTGCTCTAAAGGCCTCCACCAAGAAAACAAGTCTCAAGAAAAAGAAAGTGGTTGAGCCCAGCTCAAGTGAAGAAGAGCAAGCATCAAGTGAAGATGACGATGATGAGCTTGCTTTGATGATGAGAAAGTTCTCTCGCTTGAACTCCAAAATTGCCAAGAAGGGATACACCTTTGATCCCAAAAAGAAAGCTTTTCTACCAAGGAGAAATGATAACAAGACTTGCTACAATTGTGGTGATCAAGGCCACATCTCCTATGATTGTCCAAAACCGAATAAAAGAAGAGAGAACCACAAGGGCAAGCATCGCGAGCTTTAATATAGTGAAGATGATGAAGAAGAGGTCAAGCCCAAACCAGGATCCTTTGGGAAGAAGAAAAATGACAAGGGCAAGAAGGCAAAACTCCTCCCAAAGAAGAGGAAAGGTCCACAAAAGGTGTTCATTTGTGAGGCAAATGAATGGATCACCGACGAAGAATCAAGTGATGAAGAGAGTGAAGCGGGAGAAGAAAGTTTGGCCGGCCTTGCCATTGCCAACAATGATGACTCACCTCTACATCCACCTCCCATGTGCCTCATGGCTAAAGGTAACACCAAGGTATGTGATGACTCTAGCGATGATGAGCTTTCCCCCGATGATTTAACTTCATTAATAAATAAATACCACACTATCATTAAGAGGGAAAAGAGTAAGGTCAAGGCCCTTGAAGAAACTCGTGCTAAGCTTGAGAGTGCTAACCTTGATTTGCTTGACAAGTATGAAAGCATACTTAAGGAGCATGACAAGCTCAAATCTCATGTCAAGCAAATTGAGGAGGATAAGGCTCAAATCAAGCTAGATCATCATGAGCTTGACTTAGCCCACCAAGCACTCTTGGGAAAGCACAATGAGTTAATCCAAGAGCATCAAGTACTTAACCTTGCTTATGAAGCTCTTGATTAAGAATTGAAAAATATAAAGAAACAAACTCTTAATAATAAGGTATCTATTAATTCTCATGCCACTAATGTCTTGCATAAGTCTTTGCCTTAAAAGAGAATGCTAGGGAGAAGGACTTGTTGGAATAAATTGAAAGTCTCCGCACTAGTGTGGCAAGACTATCTAAAGGAGAAGTCAAGCACAAGGAAATCCTTTTCCAACAAGCAAAGGCCTTCAACAAGAGAGGACTTGGATCCTTCCCAGTGCCTAACAAAGGAAAGGTGCCCTCAACGGAGCTTAGAACAAGCTTCATCAAGGAAGTTGGTTCCTATTACCAACATTGTGAGGTCACCGGTCACCATACAAGGGAGTGTCCTCTTCCTAGCCGGCCTTCTCCAAAATTGCCTACTAACTACAAGTCTACTTTCAATGATCATTATTATCTCTTGAGAAAAGTAGATGGCAAGGTGAAGGCAAGGTTCATTGGCAAGGACATAAAGGGCATGAAGGGAAGCTCCCCAAGCAACTTTGGGTCCCAAAAACACTTGTATCACACATACAAGGACCTAAGTTGGCTTGGGTGCCTAAAGTCAAAAATTGAATTCATGTGTGTAGGTGAACTACAAAGCCGGAGGAAAACATTGGGTACTCGATAGCGGGTGCACTCAACATATGACCGGCAACGATGGTATGTTCACCACCATAGAAAACCCCGGCAATCATGAACAAGTCACCTTTGGTGATAACTCTAAGGGGAAGGTAATTGGTTTAGGTAAGATTGCAATTTCAAATGATTTATCTATTTCCAATGTATTGTATGTTAAGTCACTTAGTTTCAATTTGCTTTCTATTGCACAACTATGTGATCTTGGACTAACGTGCACCTTTAGCAAAAATGATGTTGTTGTGACTAGTGAAATAAGCCAAGAACTAATCTTCAAAGGATTTCGGCATGGACATCTCTACCTAGTAGACTTCACCAACAAGGATGCTAGCTTGACCACTTGTCTTTTCACTAAGACAAGTTTGGATTGGCTATGGCATCGACACATAGCGCACATTGGAATGAGCAAGATCAAGAAGTCATTCAAGCTTGGGATGGTGACCGGCGTGAAGGATGTCACATTTGAGAAGAACAAGCTTTGTAGCGCTTGTCAAGCCGGGAAGCAAGTTGCTTCACACCACCCGATGAAGACAATGGTGTCAACCTCCAAGCCACTTGAGTTACTCCACATGGACCTCTTCGGACCGTACACAAATCAAAGTCTTGACGGTAATCTCTATTGTCTTGTTATAGTTGATGACTACTCTCCCTATGCTTGGACTTTGTTTCTAGGTGACAAGAGTGAAACTCTGGAAGTGTTCAAGACCTTCGCTAACCGTGATCAAAGGGAATTTCAACTTCCCATCATCAAGGTCCGGAGTGACAACGACACCAAATTCAAGAACTACAACATTGGGGAGTGGTGTGACCGTGAAGGCGTGAAGCATGAGTTTTCGGCCACCTACACTCCTCAACAAAATGGTGTCGTTGAAAGGAAGAACAAGAGTCTCATCACTCTTGCACGATCAATGCTTGATGACTATGGAACGTCCTTGAAGTTTTGGGCCGAAGCAATCAACACGGCGTGCCATGCCGCAAATAGGGTCTACCTACATCGACTACTTCAAAAGACCCCATATGAACTTCTCATTGGGAGAAAGCCTAACATCTCCTATTTTCGAGTCTTCAGGTGCAAGTGCTACATCTACCGCAAGAAAAGGCTCGGTAAGTTTGAAAGAAGATGTGATGTTGGTATATTTCTTGGTTATGCATCAAACTCAAAAGCATATCGAGTATTCAACCAAACCTCCGGTTTAGTTGAGGAAAGTTGTGATGTTGAGTTTGATGAAACTAATGGATCCCAAGAGGAGAGTTTTGGTCATGATGAAATAGATGATGAGCCTCTACGAGAAGCTATGAAGAACATGACCATTGGTGACATCAAGTTGAAAGTTGAGGAGAGCCATGATCAAGGGGGAGCTTCAAGTTCCAACATCAACACATCTATGGCGCCTCAAGTTGACGAAGAAGAGAAAGATGATCCATTGCCGACACAAGATTCACAAGCCACACAACATCAAGAAGAAGAAGAAGTCCATGATCAAGTCCAACCACAAGATGAGCAATACGCATCACCACCTCCAAGTGCTTCACAACCACTCATGAGGCATGGACGCATCTCCAAGGCGCATCCGATTGACCGAATCATCGGAAGTCCGTCAAGGGGAGTAAGTACACGTTCTCGCCATTTCGCTATGTTTTGTGAGCACTACTCGTTTGTTTCATGTGTAGAACCCACTCACATTGAGGAAGAACTCCAAGATCCAAATTGGGTGATGGCCATGCAAGAAGACTCAAAAACTTCATCCGCAATGAAGTTTGGGTGTTGGAGGAGCGACCCAAGGACAAGAACATCATCGGAACAAAGTGGGTGTACCGCAACAAACAAGATGAGAACGGCGTTGTGGTCCGCAACAAGGCAAGACTTGTGGCCAAGGGTTTCTCGCAAGTTGAAGGACTAGACTTTGGGGAGACATTTGCTCCGGTCGCCCGACTAGAAACCATTCGTATACTTCTTGTCTTTGCATCACATCATAATATAAAGCTTTATCAAATGGATGTGAAAAGTGTCTTTCTTAATGGTTATATTAACGAGCTTGTCTATGTTGAACAACCTCCCGGGTTTGAAGATCTGAGGAATCCTAATCATGTGTTTAGGTTGCACAAGGCGCTCTACGGGCTCAAGCAAACACCTACAGTGTGGTATGAATGACTACGAGATTTCTTGATCATGCAAGGATTCAAGATCGGGAGGGTGGACACTACACTCTTCACCAAAGACATCGATGGAGAATTATTCATTTGTCAAATTTATGTCGATGATATTTTTGGTTCAACTAACGAAGCTTTTAGCCATGAGTTTGGCAAAATGATGTCTAGGGAATTCGAGATGTCGATGATTGGAGAGCTCAACTTCTTCCTTGGATTTCAAATCAAGCAACCTCGAGAGGGGACCTTCATCTATCAAGAAAAGTATACCAAGGACCTCTTGAAGAAATTTGAGATGGGAGATTGTAGCTCAAGAAGTACTCTAATGGCAACATTGTCATCTCGACGCGGATAAGGACGGTAAACCTATTAACCAATCTAATTAGCGTTCCATGATTGGTTCATTGCTTTATCTTACCGCATCTAGGCCCGATATCATGTTTAGTGTATGCTTGTGTGCTCACTTTCAAGCGGCACCTAGAGAATCGCATCGGAATGCGGTCTTTAGGATACTTCGGTATCTCAAGCATACCCCTAGTCTAGGCCTATGGTACCCTAAAGGTGCAAAATTCCATCTCTTGGGTTACTCGGATTCAGACTTTGTCGGATGCCGTGTGTATCGCAAGAGTACCTCCGGTGGGTGCCAATTGCTTGGGCATTCCCTAGTATCTTGGTCAAGCAAGAAGCAAAATTCCGTTGTCTTGTCCATGGCGGAAGCGGAATATATTGCGGCTGGTGCATGTTGTGCCCAAATTCTTTATATGAAGCAAACCCTTTTGGACTTTGGTATTAAACTTTGTTGTGTGTCTCTCCTTTGTGACAATGAAAGTGCGGTTAAGATAGCTAAAAACCACGTTCAACACTCCCGCACTAAGCACATTGATATTCGCTATCATTTCTTAAGGGACCATGAAGCTAAGGGAGACATCTCCTTGCGAGGTGTTAGGTCCGAAGAACAATTGGCGGATATCTTCACTAAACCACTTGATGAGAAAACATTTTCTAGACTAAGAAGTGAATTAAATGTGCTAGATGCATCTAACGTCATGTAAGTTTCCATGATCATGTAAGAATGCATCTCATATAGGTCTTGTCTAACTTTCAAAGGATAGGGGTGAGCAAGGGTTAGCTTGGGATGGAGGTTCTTTTGGGTTTCCCCAAGACTTGGAGAGTGGCTCTCCCTGAAGAAGCCTTTGAAAGGTTCAAATTTGGCAAGATAGATTTAATATATGTCTTGCATGATGCCTGCCATATAGACTTGCACTCACATTTAATTTCTTGCATTATAAATTGTTTGGCATTGCATACGGTAGATTGTCACAAAGGGGAACCAACTTCATGAGAAAGAGACTTGTTTGAAATGCAATATCTCAACTCATATGATGTGGAAATAACAAAATGTTAGGTGCATTAATGCCTAAAGGAACATGCTTTAAAGAGATAGAAGTATTCATCCTCTAGCTCACAAAGCATGGGCCTTACATTTTATTTGGATTTATTCCTTATTTTCTTCGGTGTTCTATTTGCTTTAGGGCTTAGCCAAGTTATTGGCAAACTAGTCTTTTTGAGGGGTAAGGGGTTGCCCAAAAAGTCCTAAGACATGCGTTTCTTCGTGTTTGTTTGAGTCAAAGGACATATATGGGATGTTGTTGTTTTGTAGTCATCGGATTATCCGATGCTTAGGGCAGAAACATTGTCGGATCAGTTTGTGTTCAAGAGCCAAGGGTCAATTCAGTCAGAAAGACAAATCAACCGACGGGTTCATTCTGAGAAACATCGGTACATCCGATGTGCACATTTCTAGAGTTGCGCAACACTCAACCGATGCTTTCCTTTCCTCGTTGGATCATCCGGTTTCAATGGTACTTTTGGAATACCCTTACTGTACCATTCGACCGATGCTCCTATCATTTGATGTCGATTCATCCGGTGTTAAAATTTGAGCTAGGGTTCGGGCCCCACCTTTTTAGCGCGCCCCTTCAACTCCTTCTCTCTCCCCGACACGTCCTCACCCCGACGCCGTTCCGCACCTCACCTCCGCCGCCGCCGCTACCTCTCCCTGCCGCCGCCCTCCGGCCGCCGCCGTCCTCCGGCCGCAGCCGCCCTCCGAGCCGCCGCCGCTGCCTCTAGCCGCCGCCGCTCACCCTGTGCCCCACGCAGCGCCAAGCAGCACTGCCGCCTCCCCAAGCACCTCACCGCCGCCGCACCACTGCCGCTGCCCCACGCCGTCCTAGGTGCCGCACCACTGCCGCCGCCCCACGTCGTCCTAGGCACCGCACCACCGCCCTCTGCGCTGCCGTGGTGCCCTCCTTTTGGTCGCCGTGCTTCGCCGCTAGGGTTCCCCAGCTGTGACGACCTTTGCATCGCTGTCTCGTGCGCCCGAGCTCGTTATCTCGCGTGCTCACCTCCATCGTTGTCATGGGCCGTGACAAGAAGGGAAAGGGCAAGGCTATTGAGGAGCCCGCCGCCAAAAAGCAGAAGTTGTCGAAGGAAGCCAAGAAAGCTTTGATGGCCACTCGCGCCGCTGAGGAGCGAGAGCGAGGTCGAGGAGGATCCTTGAGGATCCGGGAGGCCCAACATAGGCAGCCTCCCGTGCCAGAGGAGTCAGAGGAAGAAGAGGAGCCCGAAGTGCCGCTTGTTCGCCGACGCTCAGCCAGGACCCGTGGGGGTCACCTAGCGGCAGCCCCGAGACAGAGACCGTCAGCAGCTGACCTTCGGGGGGACAGGGCGGCCTAGAGAGCCGTCTATGAGATGGACACCATCGTTCGTGTTGGTGAGGGTGTCTGGCTGACAGACTACAGGATGTTGAAGGCCAAGCAACTCAGGAAGCTCAGGTGGAGCATTTTACTTGAGGAGTGGTTCCCGCTGCCCAGAGAGGCACTTGTGGACAGCCGCTTTTGGACCCTAACACAGGCATCGCTGTATGATACTTACAGACGTCAGGGCCATAAGCTCTTCCACCACAATTTCCTGGATTGGGATCAGCTTGCACTTGCAGCAGGGACGGAGATACGCCCTTACTTTGAGAGGTATATAGGGCTAGTGGAGCTGATGTCTTACGAGAGGAGTGCCTACGTGGAGGACTGGGTCCGAGTATTCTATGCCACATTCTACGTCTCTGAGGGCCACAAATCCATTGACTTCATGTTTATGGGCCAGCATCACCACCTGACCAGGCAGACTTTGGGATAGGTGTCAGGCGTGGATCTTCACGACACATGCTTACACGAGAGAGTGTATGGACTGGCTGACCCACCGAGGAGACCAATCACTGGAGGTGTGGCACCACCACTTGAGGAGATATGCTCACTATTCGCTCAACCTTTCTCTCCAGACCAGCCGAGGGTACCGGCACTACTCACTCCAGCTGCGCGCTCAGTGCACCTTGCCTTGTGCCGCACACTTTTGCCGAGGTTCGGATACCTTGAGGGTTCACCAGCTTGCAGCAGACTCTCCTGTTCTATGTCATGAACGGGATGGAGTTCGACATTGTGGACATTCTCATTTGTGAGATGGAGGACGTAATCACTGATGGAGTTGGGATGATGAGGCAGCTTGTGTTTGGTCACTGGATCAGCTACTTGCTCTACATGGTAGCTCCAGAGGGGTCCACTGTGCGTGACAGTCTCACCGACGAGAGCGTCACACGGTTTGTCCACTACCATGCTCCAGCTCCTGGAGACCGCCGCCTTGGCCGTCCAGTTGAGCGTCAGGTCCGTGCCCGTCTCTCAGAGGAAGACTGGTCAGACCTGGAGAAGGAAGATGAGAGACTAGCACAGGCAGAGGCTCAGGGTGAGGATCTTCAACACATATGGTCCGAGAGTGACACCAGCGACAGTGTCGAGGAGTACTTCCCTCCTCCTCCCTCACCCAGGCAGCACGACGCGGAGGCTGGAGGCTCGACTGTGCCACCTCCTACTCCACCTCCAGTATCTGAGGCACAGGTTTCTCAGCCATCTGAGTTGACTTCACTACACCAGCAGATGGTTGAGCAGTAGCGCCTGGACCGGCTTGCAGCTAAGCAGGCCCGAGCTGAGCAGGCTGCACGTCTCTTGGAGCTCCAGCAGCAGCAACAGGAGATGCAGCGACAGATCGCCCGCAAGAGGCGAGAGGACACTGACAGGCTGACTGGGCTGATTGATTAGATGCACTAGCACTCTCTCGACCAGCAACAGCAGACGCAGCTGTCGATGATGGGCATCCTGGGGTTGATCACCAACCTCTACACGCAGACCGGGATTGCCCTGCTGTCGCAGCTTCTAGGCCTAGCTCCAGGTCCGCCTATCCTAGCACCAGCTTCAACACCAGTGCCGAACACGCCGATCCCGACGATCAGCATGTCCCCACTGCTTGCTCCAGGCGCTCCTATCCACTCTCCACTGCCGGCTACGACGCTCTTCCAGCAGACTCCGGCATCCGTTGTCAGTGCCCCTCTTCCTACAGTTCAGACTCAGCAGGCACCGACAGCAGCTCCTGCAGCACCCGCCACCTCTACTCTAGCTTCAGCAGCAGCAGGCAGCAACTCCGACGACAGCACCCCCGACGGTGACCAGTTCGTCATCGCCCCGAGCGCTCAAGATCCTTAGGCACTTGACTTCCTTTATGGTGTCTTGATGCCAAAGGGGGAGAAGAGTCAGGGGTAACATTATCCCTAGCTATAAAGGTGCTGGTGGAGATAACTCGCTCACTCTCAATCTATTTAATCGAGCTCTTACCTGTTCTCACCAAGCTCAACAAGAAGGTGATGTGAAAGCATCTAGGCCCCATGAGGTATGGTTTCGGTGATTAATGACAACCATTGGATTTTACTAATGAATTTGTGGATGCAAGGTCTCCCATATCACTCATCGCAATCAAATGAAATCTATCATCTACTACTCATTGGATATAATTGGAGACCCCTAAACAATCATTCTATGAGATCAATCAATGTTTATGAAGATTAGAAGTAAAAGCTCATATGTGAAAATTATTCAACCAAAATTGACAGCACTCAATGCTTGATAATCATCAGAAGAATATTTCCAACCAATGTCTAAGAGGTAAATCAAGCAAATTCCGAAAGAATCACTTAGAACAACTCGAAGCAAACAAAATCAACTCACCGGATCAACCGATGTTTCCAGAAAACAGCACATCGGTCGAATTGGTTTAGCAGAAGAAGAAGACCTCAGAACTAAGTACTCACCGAATCATCCGATGATGAAGGGAATGTTACATTGGTCCATCAGTACAGTAAGCAATATCACTGGACCAAGTGTAACACCGGACCATCCGATGTACAACTATAAACACATCGGTCAATCACTCCAGTAAGCATCAATTCTGAACCAAATCTGGATGAAGTGCCACCGGATCATCTAATGAGAAAGAAAGTGTAACATCGGTCTAACAACGGTCATATCTGACACAGTGACATCAACTAATTTGGATTCGACCGAGGATAACTGAAGGGAGAGCATTGGATCATCCGATCTTCGCAGAACAGTGATGTCAGCCTACTTTTCCAACAGCTATTTCGTGGAGGCTGGCTATTTATACCCCTTCAACCAGTCTATTCGACAAGTCTTGACAATCAGGGCTACTCTACACATTCTCAAGCATTCAAGATGTTGAGGTACCACTTCTACATCACTTACACCACTTGCACACCAAGAGATAGGCTAGAACTTGCTAGAGATAGTGCTTGTGTGCCTCCATTCTTGGTGATTGGAGTCTCTAGTGTAGCGAGAGCTGTAAGGGAGTGTCCCTTAGTGATTGTATTGAAGAGAGCCTTCCGGAGCTTGCCAAGACGGTTGTGGAAGCCCGGAGGATCCAACTTGTACAAGGCTTGAGCTCCACCTTGCCAAGGTTTGCGAACGGAGAAGTATAGTGAAGATCTCTGGTCTCAGTGACTTGGGAGTGGCTATACCCTTTGGTGGGTGCCACAACGTGGATGTAGGAAGATCATGACGATCTTGCCGAACCACGGGATAAATCTCCGTGTCTTCGTGTCTCATCGGGAGTTTGCGCTTTCTTCCTCTCCCCTTACACTTATGCATTTCATATACCGCAAAGTTACTATTCACTTGAATGCATAGGTTGTTTGCATAGGGAATTGGGATTTTAATAATTAAGTTTCATTGCTTTAATTTTTGAAAAGAAGCCCAATTCACCCCCCTCTTGGGCATTCGATCCTAACATGATGGCAACCAGCAAGTAATGAACAACTTCAAGAGCAAGTGTCAATCTATGGCTTTGGGTGGCTGAACTAGCACAAGGAGCAAACTTTCACCACGTTAATCACAATAAGCTAAATAAATGTTCTACGATAGTACTGTGCTGATCTTAGTCTAGACTGTACTAGAGACGCAAGCCGAGACACCAATATCGTCACCAAAAACACCCCAAACAATAATCTGATTTTTTTCCTTTTTTTTGTTGGGGTGGTCACCCAAACTCTCACTAGACGGAATCAGGAGACCCTAGAACAAAATTTGCACATGCGGCTATTGATCTTGCACTTGCCTTTTTTATTCTCTAATTGCTTGTGGATTTTGTGCGGCTTTTGATTTTGCACTTGCCTTTTTCTTGTTGTCAAACTCAAATTATTAATCTGGCTCAAACTCGAAGTAGCAATCTGATTTGAACTCGAACTAGTAATCCGACTCAAACTCGAACTAGCAATCCTACTCAAACTCGAAGTATCAATCTGATTTGAACTCGTAATCCGACTCAAACTTGAACTAGCAATCCGACTCAAACTCGAAGTAGAAATATGATCAAACTCGAACTAGTAGTCCGACTCAAACTCGAACTACGAATCTGACTCGAACTAGGTGACCGAATGTGACACGAACTCGAAACTCTAGTCGTGCAAAACTAAAGACCAGCAACTTGACTCGTCGAAGCAACCATGAACAACAAGTCTTTACTAAGTAGAGAAAGTAAAAGGCACAATGGTCTAGGAATAATGGAAAACAACAGATTTGGTATTTTTGGGGGCTTTTTATGGACTATAGGATGATAACAGCAGAAAGAAAAGTAATGGTAGCACTCTCACCAATTAACCTTGCTCTGATACCACTTGATAGGATCTTGGTTCCTGGTCTTTCGATGAGAATAGGAGGGTTCGATTTGTGGAGGAGAAGACGTTGGCGATCCGACTACACTGTCCCCAAGACGATGCGCCTTACCGATCGGTACACCGACTCCGAAGTTGTATTGATCTTGCTGACGCACAATCAACCTGACCACGAGGGTCTTTGTTCCTGCAAGCAATCGAAGAACACGCAAGAACAAGAAGAACAAGCACTTATCAGTTGAATCAATCTGAAGTGGGATTCTAGATACAAGTAGACTGGCGATCTAGTCGATACGCGCGTGTACAAGGAAGCAGCATAAGCTAACTTACGAATAAACAAAACCCACCAGCTAATGAGGGTGGCGGCTACTATTTATTACCTCCCTAGGGTCGTGATAAACCCTAATCACGAGTACCTAATGGACTCCAAACGATACATGGGCCATGGGCCCAATTTTGGTGATGCAGCATCATGGACAGAAAAGGTCTTGGTATTAAAATAACGATTGCGGCCGACTCTTAATAGATATGGACATGAGGCCAAATCATTTGAAAGTAGACTTGATAATCTTTCTAGGAAGTACTTGAACACCTAGATCGGAGTCTGTATGAAGTCGTGGTGGCCGTCACAAGTTGGTGTTGTTCTGCTGTCCAAATCCCATCCGCACGAATTCCCTTCCCATTGGCTCCTCTCCATTGTTCCTAGGCAAAACATGAAAACACGTAGTTCCACGGTCTAGATAATATGGAAATAAGGCCAAGAACGAGTTCACCTCATGTTTAGTTGACGTGCACGAGCGCGAGTGATCGGACCAGAAACCGGTAGCTGAGTTGGTGTGGATGCATCGAGGGTGTTGATGTACTCAACACTTGTTACTTGCACTTCTTTGCCTTGGGACTTGTATGAGCCTTTGAGAGCATTGTCTTTATTTCTCGATGAAGTGACCTTTCCAAGGTTCTTCATATGTCGAGATTCCATCTCCATCATCTCATGGTTGATGATCTTCCCTAGCACCTCATCCCGGATCATCTTGTGGAAGTTGGGGCTCTAACGGATCAAGGAGTAAAGGGTCACATTGCAAGGCATGAACACTCTTGTCAACCTCTTCACCACTTTATGATCCATCCACTTCTTGCATCCGTACGCTTGACTCCTATTGATGAGGGTCTTAAGTCAGTTGTACATCTCTTGTGGTGTCTTGCCATCTTCTATAGCAAACTTCCCAAGTTCTCCCTCGATCATCTCGATCTTTGCTTCTCGCACGGATTGATTTCCTCATGTGCGATCTTGAGAGTATACAAATCTTCTTGGCGAGCTCCAACCCATCCACTTTGTTGAACTCCTCTTGGCTCAAGGATGAGTTGAGAATGATCGCTGCTTGAGCATTGCGGTGAATTTGTTGCTCTTGTTCTTGAGTGAGCACATTGTCATCCTAGAGGATATCTATGGATGTGCAAACAACATGCCAAAGACTTGAGTTGAGGTAGGTTAGATGCAACTTCATATTATGTTCCACATAGTATAGTTAGTTCTATCAAAGTGAGGTGGGTTGCCCAAGGGAATATACAAGTAACTAGAATGAGAATTTAAGCATTCATAATTGAAAGGATATCGAAAGTAGTCTTGTTGACTACTCCTTGGATTCCCCTCCTTCTCCTCTTTCTTCTTCTTCTTGGCTTCCTCCTTCTTCACGAGCTCCATGAGGCGAAGCACCTCTTCATCTTCCTCATCTCGATATGTCAGATGGAGGGGGCCTTCTCGTAGGTGGATTTGATCTCTGATCTTTGTTGGGATCGGACTTGCTGATCTTGGCATTGTCGATGTGTCCCGTATCATTCTCCATGTGCTCCCCCATTTCCTCTCCAAGCGGTTAAGCTCTTTGTGGAGAGTTAGGGTCTCATACCAATTGAAAGTTGCCTAGAGGGGGTGAAATAGGATAATAAAACCCGAAAACACTAACTTAAACGAGATCAACTTCCAAGGGTCAAACAACTGCGATCGTAGGGTGGAGTTGTCCGGTCAGTGTAAATGAATTAATCAAAGGTTACATTTTATAAGTTTTTCGTCAAACTTGTTTAAGTGGAAGTTATGTAAACAATCTAGCAGCCTAACCAAGCAAGTAGGATCCCTACAACTAAGTTACATCACAAGATTAACAATATGAACAAGATAAACCCTAGAAAGTGATTGTAGCGATGAACTCAAAGGTAAAGGAACAAGAGGCATGATCTATCCTGAGGTTCGACTCCACATAGGAATGTACATCCTCGTTGAGGTGTTCACAAAGAATCGGGTCTCTTTCAACCCTAACCCTCTCCAAATCACGACAAAGATCAACTTTGTTCTCTAGTAAATCATAATTGTAAATACAAGATCCTTGGGGCTTCTCACAAGTTGAGGCTCTCACAACAACGTAGGAATCAAATACAAAGAGCACAAACTCGAACCAACAAACAAAGAGCGAGGGTATCCAACGAAGAGATCCAAATGACGAACCACCCTTCTCTAATCTCACAAATCTCCCAAATTCTCAATAATCACTCTTAAGGGTCAAGAAAGTGAGGAGAGAGTCTCAGAAGAGCTCTCGGTTTGCTATGGCAGCGCTAGGGTGCAGGAGAGGTCCAAATGGAGTCGGGGGATTCCTTTTCATAGGGCTCCCGACACTTGACCAATGCCAACCACTAAAGTCTGAACTAGTTCGACCATGACCTCAGACTAGTCTGGCCCTGGGGGACCACCTACGTCACAAAGTTAAAGTCCCCGCTGCCTTTCAAATTCAAAGGGTCACCTGACTTCAGACTAGTCTATCCACAACACACTAGTCCGTTCTCACACAGGAAGCTTTGTTTCAGATGAGAACGGACAAGCCTAGCCAGGGTGGAGTAGTCCGACCTACCAGGACTTAGTCCCAGTAGCTCTGAACTCACCGATAAATGAAAACTCTGTCCAACCATGAACTAGTTTGAAGTCAAACAGGAGCCTTTGCTCCGCCCTAAATCAGACTAGTCTAGACAGCGTACTAGTCCAGCCTTTGAGGCGGACTAGTCTGGCCTTCTGGGCTTAGTCCCAAAAGCAAACTATCTCACCATAATGAATAGTCCGCCCCAAAACGGACAAGTCCGTTGTCACATAGGCAGTCTTGGTCTGTCTAACATCTGAGTAGTACGGAGCTGTCGGACTAGTCCGGCCTTGAGCTCAGACAAGTCCGACCTTGTCCTTAAGCCTTCCTAAAACTATTCTCTCACCGGATTCCCAAACTAAATTTTATCTCCCTATTGATTCTCAAGCATCTAAGTTGATGATACCCTCTACACAACATGGCGATCCTCGACTCAAAGAAATCAAAAACCTAATTTCTACGCTTGTGAGTCTTCCAAACCCGTTCTCCATTCTTTTCCATTTCGATGGGCTCCACATCCATTTTAAACCTAATAATATGTGCTCATACTCAATGAAGCTCATTGGATCCTTAATTGTTGTCATCAAACATCCATAACCCACGAGGATTACCTAGATGCGCTCTTACTCATTAAAGAGGTCTTGGAGTTCAAGAGTGCGCCCATCAGGTCTGAAGTGCGGCCAGGGAGACACACATAGGGGTGGGATGTGCAGCCTTGTCCAGACAATCTTCTTGACACCATGCCACAACTCCATGCTAAGGTCATTGAAACTCCAGAGGATCGATCCAAGGGACTGCAAGCACTGGATCCCCAAAACAAGGTTGAAGACATCCAAGGGGAGCACGTAGCAGTTGATGGCAAAAGTCTCTCCTACAATAGAAAGAGGAACATGAAGGTAGATTATTGTACATGAGATCGTCTCACCATTCGTGACTTTGACATCCATGCCTGGACTCGTGTGCATCATCAGGTTGAGCTTGTAGATGAAGGGCTCCCTGATGAAGGTGTGGGTGGAGCCATTGTTGGTCAAGGTGATCAACAACCTACTGCAGATGTATACTTGAAGCTTCACAATGTCGAAAATGTTGATGCCTGTGTTGGTAGGAAGCAAGATACCCATATCTGCAATCGTTGTGT
Source organism: Tuctoria greenei (assembly GCA_036927565.1). Classification (NCBI taxonomy): domain Eukaryota; kingdom Viridiplantae; phylum Streptophyta; class Magnoliopsida; order Poales; family Poaceae; genus Tuctoria; species Tuctoria greenei. Next base: position 109,940,076 of record JAYESD010000007.1, on the reverse strand, counting down.
CGATGTTGTCGTTGTTGTTGAGCTCCAAAAGGAAGACCCCCTTGTTGGCGCAGTCGTGGTTCACTGTGCACTTCTCCTAGCAACGGTAGCATTGCCCGCTTGGCCAACAACTCATCCAGTGTGAGGCACTTCAAACGTGGACAACCGGTACCCGGGCATGGAGGCCCTAGAGGGAGGCACATTTGGTAGGGGCAGCCTTCTGAGTTGTTGCACCCTGTGTTGGAGGCGCGCTCGAGTCCGCCATCACAGTCAGCCAACACTCAAAAGCTCTGACCAAGCTCATTGTTGTGTGAAGGTTTGTGGGAAACTGCAGCTCCACATTTGTGGGAAGTGGTTCCCCGAGGACAGCCATGAACAGGTTGATTTGCTGGCGTGAACTCATGTGTTCACAGCGACATGTAACACCAAGAATTAGCGTTGGTAGTCCTCCACTGTGCCCATACGACGAAGATACTTCAATTCAGCCAAGTCGTTGGAGCAAAGAGGAGGTCCAAAGCACATGTTCATGTATTCCACAAACCACACTTAGAAATGATGCCACAGTCGCGCTTGAGGACCATGTACCATTCTGCCTGACTCCATAGAGATGGAAAGAGGCCAACCAAACTTCTCCTCGCGCATCGTGCATACCTCAAAAGTAGGTTTCACACTTGTTTAGCCAAGGCAAAGGGTCAATTTCCCCCATCATACTTGTGAAAAATGATCTTGTGACAATACTGCCCATTGTCATCGACTGCAAGATGCCCAGAGGGGCACTTGTTGATGTCGACATCATCCTGGATGAAGCTACCTACAAATCTAGAGGTGTGGGGCGGCCCCGGGGTGCTAAAAAAATCGTCTCGAGTTCCTTTTTCTAGACTCACGAGGCACGGGACATGGCTATTGAGGCATGAAGCGGTTATGTCCAGTTGTGTCGTCATGTGGTTCATGATGGTGGTGACACCATCCAACGTCATCCTGGCTGAAGCTGCCAGCAGATCCAGAGGTGCCCTGAGGGGGCAGTCCTAGGGTGCTGAAAAAAATCATCTTGAGTGCTTTTTCCAAACTCGTGAGGCATGGCTATTGTGGCGTGAAGTGATGATGTCCAGTTGTGCCATCATGTGGTTCATGATGGTGGTGACACCATCCAAATTGGCATTGAGGGCTTCAAGGATCAAGGTCCCAAAATCGTTGTCGGGGCTGGACATCATCGCTGGTGCACTAGAACTAAATATCAAATGTTGTGAAGCTTTGTGGGCAGGGGGCTTCCTACGCCTAGGGGTGTGCAGGGGGAGTATAGGGTGAGCTGGGAGGGGGGAATAGAACATAGAGGGTAAGGAACAGTGGGCACCAGATGCATGGGAGCTCTTGCTCGGGAGGGATCTCAAGCCAAGAAGAAGCTATCACCCACCACAATAGGCGACTACTTCCTTGATGATCCTTTTACATCCTAGGGGGTTTCTATAATATGCCAAGGACCGCCCAGGAGGTTGAGATCTGCCAAGAACCTCATCTAATGTGAATAGAATTGATGTAACAACTCAATTTTTATTTGAAACTGAACTAATATGATCTCTAGTCGGTTGAGTGTGGCTGACCAGCAGGCTGGGCCTGCGTCCCCTGTGGCACTTTTCTGGGGATGCTTCACATAGTGGCGCAGGCGTCCACAACAGAAATACACAGGTATGATTACTTTCCACAGTAAACGGTTGTTGCTTTCCTCTGTTCCAAATGCATGGTTGTAGATCCTTTCTAGATGAATGATTTCCTTACTATGAAAATTTCATGATCCAAATGGAGCCTAAGGAATCACTGATTTCTTCGTTCCAAACTCTCAATCCGCTTTCCTTTCTTCTAAAATGGTTCCTTTATTTTTTGTATGAAAATCCAATCCAAATGGTGCTAAGACAATCGTCAGATTAATTATTCATCCACTGCTCTCATGTCAATCCACTGTGGCCTGCCTCGTTTTTCTGGTGGATGTGTTTGTCCTTCTCAATTTCCCTGATAGTGCTGCTGTCAAGTGTCCTGATCAGCTACTGTATACATCTCATCTTTGTAAAAAAGTTAAGTGAATAAACGAGGGAAGAGATGAATATGTCAAAGGCATTATAGTATTTGGTTAGGTTTTCAGTTATATAGTTTCTTTGAAACATAGTACAGAACATAAATATCTTCTTAGGTTTTAGATTTAATATATAACTAGATTTTTTTATTTCAAAGTTTCAGAGTTTGAAATTTGAGATACGTGCACACATTCTCTTTTAAGATGGAGAAGGTATGATTTATACATATTTTTTGTTGTTTCGGTCTCTAAGGGAGGAGTTGGCTGCCTACAGAACCAATCTTGGCACCCACAATGCCTCTAACGAAAGCCGAGGTCAAGACCTACTTCTAAGGAAAACAAAAAATGACTATTTATATTAACAACAATATTTTATAATAGTGGAGTTCAACCTAGTTGTATGTATTTTTATAAGAACTCTGCAACACCTTTTACAAACACACCGTATACTATTGTAATTTTTAGGAGCAACAAAGGCAGCTTAGCTTACTACATGGTACATCAAATCAAAATATATATCAATGTCGAAAAAGACATGAGAATTCATGTTTCTACAATTAATTAATCTTGTTTTCACTAAAGCAAAAATATTTATTTCTGTCAGCCCTTCACCAAATATGTGGGAATTCACATCTAGAAAGGGGGGAATGTGCATTCACTCCCTCCATTTTTGTAAAAGGGTGCACTTTTCACGGGGTCATTGGTGTTGGTGATTGATATCAACATAGTCAATATGAGTAATAAAGTTTGCTAGTGTACAATCTGTTAATATTATGAATTTAGTGCTATAATATTGGAGTGTCAATATCCTTAAAGGCTACAAGGAAGTTGATGAATAGAAGATGAAATAGAGGAGAGGCATTAAGAGAAGATAAGTTATAGATGTCTAAGTGATCGAAATCAAGAATGAAAATGATTACTTGATGTGATGAAGAATTGAAGATCAATATGAAGTGATGGATGACTTCATGTGATCAGGATCAATACAAAGTGGGAGACGACTTCAAGTGAATAAGATTGAAGAGAATAAAAGAACAATAAGATTAGTCTATGTCATGAAGTACCACTACACACATATGGTAAGAGACAAGATAAGCATGTCTTGTGTTCCCCATGTATCTTGTATATTGACATGCTCTTGATCATGATGTCTAGTGTTGCATTATATCCTGTATCATGATGATCATGTTATATATATGCAGTGATGATATACGTGAGCTTATTCATTTATATTTTATCTTGTCATCATGTTGTCATGTCATATCATACGATCTTGTTTACATATTTTTCAGCACCCTGCGTACCGGGTACCCCACGATACCGCAAGAAAAGCTACGGAGTTCCGCCTGTCCGAGTTGAAGACCTCTGAAGGCTCCACGTGTTCCACAACACTGGGCCCACCTCCCTCATTAGGGTAGCTCTGATGCTGTCACGTGTAAAGCAAGGCCGGACCTAACTCCCTATATAGGGAAGCTCCAGTCATGCCACGTGTCCAGTGGCCCCAGACCTAAGAAGCCCCAGACCTAACCCCCAGTAGAGGGAAGCTCTGGTGCTGCCACGTGTATAACGTCTTCGGACCTGCCTCCCCACAGTTGGAAGCTCCAGAGCTGCCACGTGTCGAGCCTCTGGACCTAAGCCTGCAATGGGAAGACTGCCGGATCTCCAACGGCGCCGACATTCAAGAGGCAGTTAAAGCAACCGTTACAAGACCTGATTACATGTCATTAATGCCATGTTAATAACACACAATCAGAGGACCTTTAGTACTGGTAATACCGCCATTAAGGCGCGTTATCACACTGTTAAATGTACTTAATACGTACAAATAATGTATTATGTAATTAAAGACCGCTAGGGCCACATGTCAGGCCAGGCTGACAATGTAACGACCAGTCTTTGTACTATAAAAGGGTTGTGCCGCACGGTACAAAGGACAAGCCCAATCAAGCGGTCACAGACACACAAGTCATACATACAACAACCACCCATGGAGTAGGGTATTACGCTCAGGCGGCCCGAACCACGTAAAAATCCCTCGTGTCATTGTCTCATTCATAATCTCACGTGCGTCCCAACCAATTACGAACCGCCGCGGACTACGATCTAGTAGTACAGAGGAAAGTGTCGATTGCACACTTTAACAATATTATTAATCAAGACGTACATGCTTATCTTAGCCATCATAAGCAGCTTGCTTTCATATCCTATATCATGATGTTGTACTTATGCTAGTTTAAGTTACTTATCTTATACAGATTATATGATGTTTGGAAGGGTTGTCTTCGATGACAACAACATCATTGTGACGAACATCTTTGGATGAAAGAATGATATTCATATATTTTCAAGGTCACAATGAGTTAGGATATAATACATAATGAATCATGAAGTATTGGCAACTAAGTGGATCAAGGCTAAGGACTTGCTAGGTCTAAGCATCACAATGAGGCAAAGGACACTTGGGGTAGATGTAGGTATTGAGCCTATAGAAAACAACATAATATAAAGAGAGGTTTGACCTTACTAGTTTGATATAGTGTCTTTGGTTGGTCACCAAGTTAGTGATGCATCGTAAGCTTTGCTAGTTCTTGAAGACCAAGGGATGACACAAGTTGATGAAAGATCAAATGGATATAAAGAGAGGAATGAGTTGTACCTTCTCATGATTTTGAGGTTGGACCAAATAGTGTTGAACTCAAGATATCACTGATGATTTTACCGTTGTTCACAAACTTCCCAACAAGTTCAAGATCATGGAAATCAAAGTTCAAAGTGAAAAGATACAACCAAAAAAGACTCAACAAAAATTGGAGTTACCATAAGATACGATGACCATCAATGTAAGTTATGGTAAGGTTGAGAAATAATCAATGTTTTCATTCTTTAACTGTTCTAACATATGATGGATCAATCATCGTATGTTACAGGAATTAGCTAGTCTCATCACAAGATATTACAATATCTATAACTTTTGCTACATGTCAAATGAGAAGAACCCAAAAAAGAAAAGTTTAGGGAATTCATAAGCTTTCTGATGACTCATGCTAAGCTACATTAATAAAAAATTCATGGCAATAGCACCAAGATACTTTACTAATGCACCCAACGGTCAGTACAGGGTAAGCTCCACAAGCATAGAAAATACAGTTGTAGTATTTCACCCAAACGTCTTTCAGGGTATCGTATTTGTTTATCCCAAAAGAAGGCAACAAAGTAAGACGCAACTAATCTTATATTTATATTATAGGGTCTCCTAGTAGGTATTCAACAAGGGAGATAAATGATTATATGTGGGTAGTGTGACACACATGAGCACCTACTCTAATAAGATAATATAGTCATAGTCAGAGTTAGACTAAGAGGGAGTTGTTTCTTTTCTGCTTTTAATATACATGTGTCAGCCTTGATAGTGTACATATACACATATTAGTGATGAGTCCTAGGGTTTAATAATCCAACCAATTGGGCACGGGCTTACACTTGGTCTGCAAGGTGACTCCTGCCAAGAGCCTCTGGCATAGCCAAACATGGGAGATTACGAAGGACAAAGAGGACGGTCATGACCTGCTGTCTATTATTTCAATCCGTGGGTCTATGAGACATCCAACATTACTTAAGTATACAAACACCACATTTGCATATTAAGTAGATACCTTAGAAAGTTGGTATGAATCTTAGGCAATTCTTAACCTAAAGATCATTGAACTAATGTTGGATCTAAACAATATTGAGTTAATACTAACATGCTCATGCCTTACACAACTAGACTATAGTGGAGGTATATGATGTTTATGATAGTATAATAACAATGTTACTACAGTAGCCTGATAACCACTAGTGCTACCACTTATATGAAATCCACAATCAAACAAGAACACATCATCCAAACACATGAATATGAAAAGACTAATATCATTGATAATAAAAATGCCATAATTTCAAGAAAATATACATGAGCCATAACTTTCCCAAAATGGACTTGAGAACTAGAGAGGCTCTTTCCTAAGCCTAAACTCCACAAAGGACATGGAGAGCATGTGCAGACGAGAGTTGCTCAAGTGGTGTGTGTGAGGATAAGGGAGTGAGGGGTCCTATTTATACTACTCCTAGAGGCGGTACATGTTGTTTCTTGTGCGGGAATCGCAATTGACCATGACCATGAAACTACAATGAGTTGGTACATGTTGCTTGACCGAGTTGGTGCAAGGACCAGTCCGACCAAAAGCCTGGTTTGGTCGAACTATCACGTGCTCTGTTCGTGTTGTACTTCCTCCAAGAGAGTTCCATGTGGGCCCTCACCATAGGTGTGAGTGATTCCCGCATCGTTTAGTTTCTTTAACACCCTTGGTGGGCCAATGGATCCTTGTGATGACATGTGCCAGCTTCGGATTGGCTGGGAGTGTTGTTTTAAGGATTGATCCTCTCAATTCACCTCATTTCTGCATAAAAGTATCTTCATGCACAATTTCTCCAAACACATGTGGAACTATGTTATTTGTAAAGGTAATGTGTGTATGAAATGTATACTTGTTCACATATTTGAGCTAGATTGATGGTCAAAAGTGGTATTTAACGACCCTCAACAACTCCCCTAGGCTTAGTCGTTGTTCGCGCCGAAGCAAAGATTAAGAACTTAAGTTATTGATTAGGAGTTGCTACAATGTTCTACTCTTTGATTGTTGAAAGTGCATCTAGGCATTCCCTTGTGGGTTTAGGACGATTAATGACAAACAAACGAGATCTTAATGAATTTTATTGAGATGAAAGCAGGTACATGAAGAATAGAACTTATGGTGCACAAAAAAGGAGAAAATGAGGATCAAAAAAGGAAAATCCCAAGTAAAGAATGGAAGTGCGAAGTAGATGTTAATGTATAGGATGTGTGTGAGAGACACATCCCAAGAGCTCATAACTTTGCATAGAAGGTAAGGGCTAAAATCAACAATTAAGCAATTCACTGAAGCGCTGAACATGTTCATTCACGAGCAGACTAGTCTGATACACTTTCTGTTCTCACATGGATAAGTCCGGAACAGAACACGAGTAGTCCGATCAACTCACTGTTTCCATCCGAACAAGTCCGGACATGTGTCGGACAACAACTTTCTGATCTTTTGTCAACTCAACACATATCACCTTGCACCGAACAAGTCCGCGCAGTTGCGGACTAGTCCGATTGAGTCTCTGGACCCATCACAAACTAGTCCGGATAACTTTCTGTTCCAATGTGGACAAGTCCGGATCACCTGACACAAATTAGGGTTTCAGGTGTGCTACACTATTCACACAAGTTTTTCATAGCACACAGGACTAGCCCGGTGCCCTGAGCGGACTAGTCTGGCCGTTGGGATCCCCAACGGTAACTTTTTTAGAAAGTCTATAAGTAGGTGATCCACGACCCCACAATCAACAACTAAGAACCCTAGTGCCATCATACATCCCAAGAGCACAGAAACACTTCCCCCACACATCTAAATCCCTAAAAAGTTAAATCTTTTAGGAATCAAGATTTGGGAAAGGGAGATTGTCTTGTACACATTGTTGAGCTCTTGGGGTTTGAATATATTATACACTCTCGCATCTATTGTACATCTTTTGAGTGTATTTGATTCATTTTCCTTGTTTTAATTTTGTAGCAGCCCTCGGTGTGTGAGGTTTGCCACATTGACTCGGTGATTACCCCTTGATAGTGGAACTCAAGTTGGCCTTTGTGGTTACTTGAAGAGGTAAAGGGTTGATCGAGACCTGGCTCCATGTGGGCCCCTCAACGAGGAGTAGATCTCTTTGGTGAGATCAAACCTCGGTAAAAATCCTTGTCTCTTGTGTTCTAGTTCTTTACTTTTGCTATCATTATCATCTAGGGCATATGGTTAATCAAACTTGCAACTTGTATCAATTTTGTATTCCACGTGCTAATTGCTTATCCTAATTACATCATTAAGTTGTTAGGATAGTTTACTACATTCCGCTGCGATAACATCTGAGAAAGTTTCATAAAAATAGTTATTCCTTTCGTAGATACACCAAGCACATCGAACTAGTCCGCACTCTATACTGGACTAGTCTGGCCCTCCTGCATTTGACAATTTTGGTTAAGTGTTGCAGGAAAAGTTTTCAACGCCTATTCATCCCCCTCTAGGCAACATTCAATTGGTATCAGAGTGAGGCTCTTCTTTATGAGACTCACAGCTTGGAGAGACAAATGTCCACCGACAAGACAACCGAGATTCCGTAAATGCCCATCATTGGATTCGAACAAGACACCAAGGCGTTCGATGTGCTCAAGGAGCACGAACACGATGATGAAGAAGTGTTTGAACTCAAGGCGCTTCTAAGGAAGAAGCTTCTAAGGTAGAAGGGCAAGAAGGAAGATGAAAAGCCAAAAGGGGGTAGTCATCAAGACTACTCCCGGTATCCTTTTAATTATGAAAAGCTTAACAACTACAATCAGTATCGTTCTATTCCCATAGGAGGACCTCCATAGTTTGATGGCAATGATTACTCAATGTGGAAATATAATATGAATATGCATCTTACTCATTTAATCCTAGTCTTTGGCATATAATGGGTACATGTTTGGACATCCCCGACAACGATGAAGAACTCACTTCAGAGCAAGAACAAGCAATTCTTTACAATGCACAAGTCGTTGCGTTGATTACTTCATCTTTAAGTCAAGAAGAGTTCACCAAGGTGGATCGACTTGGAGTTGCCAAAGACATTTGGGATACACTCAAAACTACTCATGAAGGGAACTGCTCGGTTCGCAGAGCAAAGATTGAGATGTTTGAGGGAGAATTCGAGAGATTTGCCATTAAAGATGGTGAAACTCCTGAAGAGATGTACAACCGCTTGTAGACACTCATCAACAAGATCCGTGCTTATGGAAGCAAAAAATGGACTGATCATGAGGTTATAGAAAGGATCATGCCTCAGAATGTCACTTTATGCTCAATGATAAGGGAAAGCACGGTATTCCACAAAATGACCCCCGATGAAGTTCTTGGGAAAATTATCAATCATGAGATGATGAAGAAAGAACTTAAATATGTCAAAGACTTAGCTGAACTTACCTCATCCAAGAAGAAGGAAGTTACCCTCAAGGCAACTTGCAAGCCCAAAAGGAAGGAGACTCATTAGACAGATGAAGAAGAAGACACTAACAATGTAAGCACAGATTTGGATGTTGAAGATACGGTACTCTTCATCAAAAGATTCAAGCACATGATGAGAAGAAGAAAAGGCAGCAACTCAAGTGAAGGAAAGAACAAGGAAAAAGGAAATCCAGGGCTTGATGTGATGAACCCAACGGGTACGGGAGATGCCCTATCTTTCGATGAGAGATGTTGGTGGTGAACAAATTTGGTGGAGGTCGACATTGGCTGCCCGACTACCACAACCAGAATGGCGTGGCGCCTTGAGCGACAGTTGCACCGACTCTTGATAACTACGATTTAGGTGGAGGTTGATGTTGTGCTACCCGACTACAACAACCACAAGGGTGTTGCGCCTTAGCGATAGTTACACCGGCTCCTGTTGTTGCTATTCTTGCCGTGCCAAGAACAACCATGAACTTGCAAGCAATTGAAGAACAAGCAAGAACAAGATAACAAGCAAACACTCACAGGTGTGATAAGTTGGGATTCTGATTCAAGTAATTGGAAGGTCATGTTGACACTTGCGTTACAAGGAAGTAACAATGTCTAAACTTACAGAAAACAAAACAAAAGTTCTTCCTATGGCTGCTAGTTGTTTATATAGAGGAGGAAGACTAGAACTCAGGATGGACTCACGAGTCTTGTTCGGCCTTTTTTGAGCAACTCAAGCGTCATCTGCCTTTGATTCTTGATCTAATGGAAAGTATACAAAGAGCCCTTTCCAGCAAGTACTTATTTGCATTAAACAACCTTGGGAGTTGAAAGTTATGCCCCTTTTCAGATGGTACTTGCTGCAGTTATGAGGACCCCTCGGGTGGAGCAGCCTTCATTGCATTAATCCCTCCATTCCTCCAAGCTGTATCAATTCCCAAGCACCCAATAATAACAAGGTCATCACAAGGCTTTAATAGTTCTCCATTTGAATAATAATTAGTTTGAACAGCCAGGAATGAATTCACTTGATAATTAAGTTCACGTGCACGAGCGCGTGTCATTGGACCTTGATTAGCCGCAAGTGGTGAATGGGCTGCTGTTGTGATTGTATCAATGGTAGCGATGTCCTCATCACGACGTACTTGCTACAATTGCGGCGAATACAGACACTTTATAGTTGATTGTCAATATGAGGAAAACAAGAAGAAGAAAGAAGTGAAGCCGCAAGAAAAGAAAATTTTCAAGAAAAAGAAGCAAGCACATCAAGCGCGCATCGGCAAGGAGTGGGAATCAAACGACGTGTCCTCCTTGGATGATGAAGATGAGATGGCAACAATCGCCATCAAGAAGCCAACCAAGAAGTCTACACTCTCCCCAAACATGGGAGACGGGAGAACTACAACCACACTTGTCTCATGGCTAAAGAAGGCAAGAAAAAGGTTCAGCTTACACCCTCCTCCTTACATTCCTCCAATGATGATTTTGACAGCTCTAGTGAGAATGAGGAAATGTTAAAGGGATTGAGTAAAACTGCATTAAGAAAAATGAAGATGTCATCGGATGAGATCTTTGAGAACGAAGAGCTTGTCAACCATCAAGAAGATATGCTCATCCGTGAAAGGAAGAGATATCAAGAGGTTGAAAAGCTTCTTGAGCTTGAAAAGGAGAAAGGTAAGAAACTTGAGCTTGAGCTAGTTTGAGTAAGGAAACTTACTCAAAACTAGAAGACTCACATGTTGCAATCAAGGATGAACTTGCTAACTTGACAAAAGTTAACAACATTCTTGAAGTGCAAGTTGAGTCACTCAAGCAAAGTGGTGCTTCCTCCTCAAAGAGCTCACCTTCTCAAGATATCAAGTTGACAACAATTAAAATTGCACATGCTGTAGTAGGGAGGCTAATGTAAAAGATGAATCCAATGCTACACAAGCCAAGCATCCATCCCAAAGCTGCATCTTTGACAAGGAAAAGATCAAATATGCACGTAGTGCATATATGATCACAAGACCTCCTAATGTCAAAGATGGTCTTGGGAATGCAAGGGGTAAGAATCAATTCACTAGTGGTCGGAATAAGAATCAAATTGCTTTTGTTAAAGAAAAATCATATGAACATAACAACAAACTTTATTTCATACTTTTGATGCATCTTATGTTCTTATGAAAAATAAATTTGGATATGTTTATGCTAAATATGTAGGGCCCCGGCATAAGAGACCCAAAGCTTGTGTGTGGGTGCCTAAAACACTTGTCACTAACCTTCGAGGACCCAAGCAAACTTGGGTACCTAAAACCAATACATAACTCTATTTTGTAGGCCTACTCCTCCGATGGATCAAAATGGGTGTTAGATAGCGGATGCACCAATCACATGACCTGAGAGAGAGGAGAATGTTCGTAGAGTATGAGCGAAATGCGGATCCAAGTGAAGGAATCTACTTCGGAGACAACAACCAAGGAAAAGTCCTTGGCACCATTAAAGTTGCAATCTCATCTCAACACACACTTTCCAATGTTTTACATGTTGATTCTTTAGATTAGAATCTTTTGTCCATATCTCAGATATGTGACAAAGGATATAATTGTTTATTCACTAATGAGGGTGTGACAGTCTTTAGAAGAAGCGATAACTCAATTACATGCAAGGAAATGTTGAAGGGAAAACTTCATCTTGTTGATTTCAACAAAGATAAAGCCGAACTCAACACTTGCTTGGTTGCAAAAACTAACATGGGATGGTTGTGGCATAGACGGCTAGCCTATGTTGGGATGAGAAATCTGCAGAAACTTCTAAAGGGTGGTCACATCCGAAGTTTGAAAGATGTTGTGTTTGGGAAAGACAGGCTATGTAGCGCATGCCAAACTGGAAAGCAAGTTGGAGCACCACATCTGGCAAAGAACGTGATGACAACGTCAAGACCACTCGAACTTCTACGCACAATCTTTTTGGTCCAATTTCTTATATAAGCATAGGCAGTAACAAATACGGTTGGGTCATAGTTGGTGATTTTTCTAGATTTACGTTGGTGTTTTTCTTGTATGACAAATCAGAAACCCAAGGTATCCTCAAGAAGTTCTTGAAGAGAGCACAAAACAAATTATCTACAACAATCAAGAACATAATGAGTGATAATGGAACGGAGTTCAAGAATACTCAAGTTAAGGAGTTCCTGGATGGAGAAGGAATGAAGCACGAGTTCTTGGCACTCTATTCACTTCAACAAAACGGGGTGGCCGAGAGAAAAACCCGAACACTCATTGAAACAGCAAGAATAATGCTAGATGAATGCAAGACTTCAGACCGGTTTTGGGCGGAAGCGGTGAACACTGCTTGTCACGCCATGAACTAGCTATATCTTCTCGACTTCTAAAGAAGACACCATATGAGCTCCTAACGGGTAACAAACCAAATGTTTCATACTTTGGAGTTTTTGGTAGTAAATGTTACATATTGAACAAGAAGCCTAGGACTTCAAAGTTTGCTTCAAAATCCGATGAAGGTTTTTTGCTTGGTTATGACTCGAATGCCTACGCTTACCGTGTCTTCAACAAAGCCTCTGTAATTGTTAAAGTAGCACGTGATGTACTGTTTAATGAGACTAATGGCTCCCAAGTGGAGAAAGTTGATAAGTGTGTACTACATCAAGAAGAATCCCCATGTCAAGCATTGATAAAGATGGCACTTGGTGATATTCGAATACAAGAAACATTACAAGATTCAAGTGCTCAAAATGTACCACAACTAGAGCACAATGATCAAGAGGGGGCTTCTATACAAGATCAACCTCAACAAGATAAACTTGATCAACATAATGATGGAGGCAATGATCTAGAGGGAGATGACAAAAATGAAGAAGATGAAGAGGGAACAAGACCACAAGTGCCTCACCCAAGAGTACATCAGAGTATACAAAGAGATCGTCCCATCGATAACATCATTGGAGATATTGCAAAGGGAGTAACTAATAGATCTCATATTGCTAATTTTTGTGAACATTACTCTTTTGTCTTGTTTCTAGAATCATACAAGGTTGATGAAGCAGTAAAAGATCCAGACTGGATGACCACCATGGAAGAGGAGCTGAACAACTTCAAAAGAAATGAAGTGTGGGAGCTTGTGGAAAGACCAAAAGCAAAGATCGTGGACACCAAATGCATCATTCGGAATAAGCAAGATGAACACGGAGTAGTAACGAGAAACAAAGCACGACTTGTGGCCAAAGGTTACTCACAAGTCGAAGGTTTGGATTTCAATGAAACCTTTGCTCCCGTAGCTAGACTTGAGTCCATTCGAATTTTATTAGCCTATGCTACTCACCATAATTTTTAGCTGTATCAAATGAACGTCAAAAGTGCATTCCTCAACGGTCCTATCAATGAAGAGGTGTACGTGGAGCAACCACCAGATTTTGAAGATCAAGAGTACCACAACCATGTGTACAAATTGTAGATGAAGGGCTCCCTGATGAAGGTGTGGGTGGAGCCATTGTTGGTCAAGGTGATCAACAACCTACTGCAGATGTATACTTGAAGCTTCACAATGTCGAAAATGTTGATGCCTGTGTTGGTAGGAAGCAAGATACCCATATCTGCAATCGTTGTGTCGATGTTGTCGTTGTTGTTGAGCTCCAAAAGGAAGACCCCCTTGTTGGCGCAGTCGTGGTTCACTGTGCACTTCTCCTAGCAACGGTAGCATTGCCCGCTTGGCCAACAACTCATCCAGTGTGAGGCACTTCAAACGTGGACAACCGGTACCCGGGCATGGCGGCCCTAGAGGGAGGCACATTTGGTAGGGGCGGCCTTCTGAGTTGTTGCACCCTGTATTGGAGGCGCGCTCGAGTCCGCCGTCACAGTCAGCCAACACTCAAAATCTCTGACCAAGCTCATTGTTGTGTGAAGGTTTGTGGGAAACTACAGCTCCACATTTGTGGGAAGTGGTTCCCCGAGGACAGCCATGAACAGTTTGATTTGCTGGCGTGAACTCAAGTGTTCACAGCGACATGTAACACCAAGAATTAGCGTTGGTAGTCCTCCACTGTGCCCATACGACGAAGATACTTCAATTCAGCCAAGTCGTTGGAGCAAAGAGGAGGTCCAAAGCACATGTTCATGTATTCCACAAACCACACTTAGAAATGATGCCACAGTCGCGCTTGAGGACCATGTACCATTCTGCCTGACTCCATAGAGATGGAAAGAGGCCAGCCAAACTTCTCCTCGCGCATCGTGCATACCTCGAAAGTAGGTTTCACACTTGTTTAGCCAAGGCAAAGGGTCAATTTCCCCCATCATACTTGTGAAAAATGATCTTGTGACAATACTGCCCATTGTCATCGACTGCAAGATGCCCAGAGGGGCACTTGTTGATGTCGACATCATCCTGGATGAAGCTACCTACAAATCTAGAGGTGTGGGGCGGCCCCGGGGTGCTAAAAAAATCGTCTCGAGTTCCTTTTTCTAGACTCACGAGGCACGGGACATGACTATTGAGGCATGAAGCGGTTATGTCCAGTTGTGTCGTCATGTGGTTCATGATGGTGGTGACACCATCCAACGTCATCCTGGCTGAAGCTGCCAGCAGATCTAGAGGTGCCCTGAGGGGGCAGTCCTAGGGTGCTGAAAAAAATCATCTTGAGTGCTTTTTCCAAACTCGTGAGGCATGGCTATTGTGGCGTGAAGTGATGATGTCCAGTTGTGTCATCATGTGGTTCATGATGGTGGTGACACCATCCAAATTGGCATTGAGGGCTTCAAGGATCAAGGTCCCAAAATCGTTGTCGGGGCTGGACATCATCGCTGGTGCACTAGAACTAAATATCAAATGTTGTGAAGCTTTGTGGGCAGGGGGCTTCCTACGCCTAGGGGTGTGCAGGGGGAGTATAGGGTGAGCTGGGAGGGGGGAATAGAACACAGAGGGTAAGGAACAGTGGGCACCAAATGCATGGGAGCTCTTGCTCGGGAGGGATCTCAAGCCAAGAAGAAGCTATCACCCACCACAATAGGCGACTACTTCCTTGATGATCCTTTTACATCCTAGGGGGTTTCTATAATATGCCAAGGACCGCCCAGGAGGTTGAGATCTGCTAAGAACCTCATCTAATGTGAATAGAATTGATGTAACAACTCAATTTTTATTTGAAACTGAACTAATATGATCTCTAGTCGGTTGAGTGTGGCTGACCAGCAGGCTGGGCCTGCGCCGCCCCTGTGGCACTTTTCTGGGGATGCTTCACATAGTTGCGCAGGCGTCCACAACAGAAATACACAGGTATGATTACTTTCCACAGTAAACGGTTGTTGCTTTCCTCTGTTCCAAATGCATGGTTGTAGATCCTTTCTAGATGAATGATTTCCTTACTATGAAAATTTCATGATCCAAATGGAGCCTAAGGAATCACTGATTTCTTCGTTCCAAACTCTCAATCCGCTTTCCTTTCTTCTAAAATGGTTCCTTTATTTTTTGTATGAAAATCCAATCCAAATGGTGCTAAGACAATCGTCAGATTAATTATTCATCCACTGCTCTCATGTCAATCCACTGTGGCCTGCCTCGTTTTTCTGGTGGATGTGTTTGTCCTTCTCAATTTCCCTGATAGTGCTGCTGTCAAGTGTCCTGATCAGCTACTGTATACATCTCATCTTTGTAAAAAAGTTAAGTGAATAAACGAGGGAAGAGATGAATATGTCAAAGGCATTATAGTATTTGGTTAGGTTTTCAATTATATAGTTTCTTTGAAACATAGTACAGAAGCATAAATATCTTCTTAGGTTTTAGATTTAATATATAACTAGATTTTTTTTATTTCAAAGTTTCAGAGTTTGAAATTTGAGATACGTGCACACATTCTCATTTAAGATGGAGAAGGTATGATTTATACATATTTTTTGTTGTTTCGGTCTCTAAGGGAGGATTTGGCTGCCTACAGAACCAATCTTGGCACCCACAATGCCTCTAACGAAAGCCGAGGTCAAGACCTACTTCTAAGGAAAACAAAAAATGACTATTTATATTAACAACAATATTTTATAATAGTGGAGTTCAACCTAGTTGTATGTATTTTTATAAGAACTCTGCAACACCTTTTACAAACACACCGTATACTATTGTAATTTTCAGGAGCAACAAAGGCAGCTTAGCTTACTACATGGTACATCAAATCAAAATATATATCAATGTCGAAAAAGACATGAGAATTCATGTTTCTACAATTAATTAATCTTGTTTTCACTAAAGCAAAAATATTTATTTCTGTCAGCCCTTCACCAAATATGTGGGAATTCACATCTAGAAAGGGGGGAATGTGCATTCACTCCCTCCATTTTTGTAAAAGGGTGCACTTTTCACGGGGTCATTGGTGTTGGTGATTCATATCAACATAGTCAATATGAGTAATAAAGTTTGCTAGTGTACAATCTGTTAATATTATGAATTTAGTGCTATAATATTGGAGTGTCAATATCCTTAAAGGCTACAAGGAAGTTGATGAATAGAAGGTGAAATAGAGGAGAGGCATTAAGAGAAGATAAGTTATAGATGTCTAAGTGATCGAAATCAAGAATGAAAATGATTACTTGATGTGATGAAGAATTGAAGATCAATATGAAGTGATGGATGACTTCATGTGATCAGGATCAATACAAAGTGGGAGACGACTTCAAGTGAATAAGATTGAAGAGAATAAAAGAACAATAAGATTAGTCTATGTCATGAAGTACCACTACACACATATGGTAAGAGACAAGATAAGCATGTCTTGTGTTCCCCATGTATCTTGTATATTGACATGCTCTTGATCATGATGTCTGGTGTTGCATTATATCCTGTATCATGATGATCATGTTATATATATGCAGTGATGATATACGTGAGCTTATTCATTTATATTTTATCTTGTCATCATGTTGTCATGTCATATCATATGATCTTGTTTACATATTTTTCAGTACCCTGCGTACCGGGTACCCCACGATACCGCAAGAAAAGCTACGGAGTTCCGCCTGTCCGAGTTGAAGACCTCTAAAGGCTCCACGTGTTCCACAGCACTGGGCCCACCTCCCTCATTAGGGTAGCTCTGATGCTGTCACGTGTAAAGCAAGGCCGGACCTAACTCCCTGTTTAGGGAAGCTCCAGTCATGCCACGTGTCCAGTGGCCCTGGACCTAAGAAGCCCTAGACCTAACCCCCAGTAGAGGGAAGCTCTGGTGCTGCCACGTGTATAGCGTCTTCGGACCTGCCTCCCCACAGTTGGAAGCTCCAGAGCTACCACGTGTCGAGCCTCCGGACCTAAGCCTGCAATGGGAAGACTGCCGGATCTCCAACGGCGCCGACATTCAAGAGGCAGTTAAAGCAGCCGTTACAAGACCTGATTACATATCATTAATGCCATGTTAATGACACACAATCAGAGGACCTTTAGTACTGGTAATACCGCCATTAAGGCGCGTTATCACACTGTTAAATGTACTTAATACGTACAAATAATGTATTATGTAATTAAAGACCGCCAGGGCCACATGTCAGGCCAGGCTGACAATGTAACGACCAGTCCTTGTACTATAAAAGGGTTGTGCCGCACGGTACAAAGGACAAGCCCAATCAAGCGGTCACATACACACAAGTCATACATACAACAACCACCCGTGGAGTAGGGTATTACGCTCAGGCGGCCCGAACCACGTAAAAATCCCTCGTGTCACTGTCTCATTCATAATCTCACGTGTGTCCCAACCAATTACAAACCTCTGCGGACTACGATCTAGTAGTACAGAGGAAAGTGTCGATTGCACACTTTAACAATATTATTAATCAAGATGTACATGCTTATCTTAGCCATCATAGGCAACTTGCTTTCATATCCTATATCATGATGTTGTACTTATGCTAGTTTAAGTTACTTATCTTATACAGATTATATGATGTTTGGAAGGGTTGTCTTGGATGACAACAACATCATTGTGACGAACATCTTTGGATAAAAGAATGATATTCATATATTTTCAAGGTCACAATGAGTTAGGATATAATACATAATGAATCATGAAGTATTGGCAACTAAGTGGATCAAGGCTAAGGACTTGCTAGGTCTAAGCATCACAATGAGGCAAAGGACACTTGGGGTAGATGTAGGTATTGAGCCTATAGAAAACAACATAATATAAAGAGAGGTTTGACCTTACTAGTTTGATATAGTGTCTTTGGTTGGTCACCAAGTTAGTGATGCATCGTAAGCTTTGCTAGTTCTTGAAGACCAAGGGATGACACAAGTTGATGAAAGATCAAATGGATATAAAGAGAGGAATGAGTTGTACCTTCTCATGATTTTGAGGTTGGACCAAATAGTGTTGAACTCAAGATATCACTGATGATTTTACTGTTGTTCACAAACTTCCCAACAAGTCCAAGATCATGGAAATCAGAGTTCAAAGTGAAAAGATACAACCAAAAAAGACTCAACAAAAATTGGAGTTACCATAAGATACGATGACCATCAATGTAAGTTATGGTAAGGTTGAGAAATAATCAATGTTTTCATTCTTTAACTGTTCTAACATATGATGGATCAATCATCGTATGTTACAGGAATTAGCTAGTCTCATCACAAGATATTACAATATCTATAACTTTTGCTACATGTCAAATGAGAAGAACCCAAAAAAGAAAAGTTTAGGGAATTCTTAAGCTTTCTGATGACTCATGCTAAGCTACATTAATAAAAAATTCATGGCAATAGCACCAAGATACTTTACTAATGCACCCTACGGTCAGTACAGGGTAAGCTCCACAAGCATAGAAAATACAGTTGTAGTATTTCACCCAAACGTCTTTCAGGGTATCGTATTTGTTTATCCCAAAAGAAGGCAACAAAGTAAGACGCAACTAATCTTATATTTATATTATAGGGTCTCCTAGTAGGTATTCAACAAGGGAGATAAATGATTATATGTGGGTAGTGTGACACACATGAGCACCTACTCTAATAAGATAATATAGTCATAGTCAGAGTTAGACTAAGAGGGAGTTGTTTCTTTTCTGCTTTTAATATACATGTGTCAGCCTTGATAGTGTACATATACACATATTAGTGATGAGTCCTAGGGTTTAATGATCCAACCAATTGGGCACGGGCTTACACTTGGTCTGCAAGGTGACTCCTGCCAAGAGCCTCTGGCATAGCCAAACATGGGAGATTACGAAGGACAAAGAGGAAGGTCATGACCTGCTGTCTATTATTTCAATCCGTGGGTCTATGAGACATCCAACATTACTTAAGTATACAAACACCACATTTGCATATTAAGTAGATACCTTAGAAAGTTGGTATGAATCTTAGGCAATTCTTAACCTAAAGATCATTGAACTAATGTTGGATCTAAACAATATTGAGTTAATACTAACATGCTCATGCCTTACACAACTAGACTATAGTGGAGGTATATGATGTTTATGATAGTATAATAACAATGTTACTACAGTAGCCTGATAACCACTAGTGCTACCACTTATATGAAATCCACAATCAAACAAGAATACATCATCCAAACACATGAATATGAAAAGACTAATATCATTGATAATAAAAATGCCATAATTTCAAGAAAATATACATGAGCCATAACTTTCCCAAAATGGACTTGAGAACTAGAGAGGCTCTTTCCTAAGCCTAAACTCCACAAAGGACATGGAGAGCATGTGCAGACGAGAGTTGCTCAAGTGGTGTGTGTGAGGATAAGGGAGTGAGGGGTCCTATTTATACTACTCCTAGAGGCGGTACATGTTGTTTCTTGTGCGGGAATCGCAATTGACCATGACCATGAAACTACAATGAGTTGGTACATGTTGCTTGCCGAGTTGGTGCAAGGACCAGTCCGACCAAAAGCCTGGTTTGGTCGAACTATCACGTGCTCTGTTCGTGTTGTACTTCCTCCAAGAGAGTTCCATGTGGGCCCTCACCATAGGTGTGAGTGATTCCCGCATCGTTTAGTTTCTTTAACACCCTTGGTGGGCCAATGGATCCTTGTGATGACATGTGCCAGCTTCGGATTGGCTGGGAGTGTTGTTTTAAGGATTGATCCTCTCAATTCACCTCATTTCTGCATAAAAGTATATTCATGCACAATTTCTCCAAACACATGTGGAACTATGTTATTTGTAAAGGTAATGTGTGTATGAAATGTATACTTGTTCACATATTTGAGCTAGATTGATGGTCAAAAGTGGTATTTAACGACCCTCAACAACTCCCCTAGGCTTAGTCGCTGTTCGCGCCGAAGCAAAGATTAAGAACTTAAGTTATTGATTAGGAGTTGCTACAATGTTCTACCCTTTGATTGTTGAAAGTGCATCTAGGCATTCCCTTGTGGGTTTTGGACGATTAATGACAAACAAACGAGATCGTAATGAATTTTATTGAGATGAAAGCAGGTACATGAAGAATAGAACTTATGGTGCACAAAAAAGGAGAAAATGAGGATCAAAAAAGGAAAATCCCAAGTAAAGAATGGAAGTGCGAAGTAGATGTTAATGTATAGGATGTGTGTGAGAGACACATCCCAAGAGCTCATAACTTTGCATAGAAGGTAAGGGCTAAAATCAACAATTAAGCAATTCACTGAAGCGCTGAACATGTTCATTCACGAGCAGACTAGTCTGATACACTTTCTGTTCTCACATGGATAACTCCGGAACAGAACACGAGTAGTCCAATCAACTCACTGTTTCCATCCGAACAAGTCCAGACATGTGTCGGACAACAACTTTCTGATGTTTTGTCAACTCAACACATATCACCTTGCACCGAACAAGTCCGCGCAGTTGCGGACTAGTCCGATTGAGTCTCTGGACCCATCACAAACTAGTCCGGATAACTTTCTGTTCCAATGTGGACAAGTCCGGATCACCTGACACAAATTAGGGTTTCAGGTGTGCTACACTATTCACACAAGTTTTTCATAGCACACAGGACTAGCCCGCTGCCCTGAGCGGACTAGTCTGGCCGTCGGGATCCCCAACGGTAACTTTTTTAGAAAGTCTATAAGTAGGTGATCCACGACCCCACAATCAACAACTAAGAACCCTAGTGCCATCATACATCCCAAGAGCACAGAAACACTTCCCCCACACTCTAAATCCCTAAAAAGTTAAATCTTTTAGGAATCAAGATTTGGGAAAGGGAGATTGTCTTGTACACATTGTTGAGCTCTTGGGGTTTGAATATATTATACACTCTCGCATCTATTGTGCATCTTTTGAGTGTATTTGATTCATTTTCCTTGTTGTAATTTTGTAGCAGCCCTCGGTGTGTGAGGTTTGCCACATTGACTCGGTGATTACCCCTTGATAGTGGAACTCAAGTTGGCCTTTGTGGTTACTTGAAGAGGTAAAGGGTTGATCAAGACCTGGCTCCATGTGGGCCCCTCAACGAGGAGTAGATCTCTTTGGTGAGATCAAACCTCGGTAAAAATCCTTGTCTCTTGTGTTCTAGTTCTTTACTTTTGCTATCATTATCATCTAGGGCATATGGTTAATCAAACTTGCAACTTGTATCAATTTTGTATTCCACGTGCTAATTGCTTATCCTAATTACATCATTAAGTTGTTAGGATAGTTTACTACATTCCGCTGCGATAACATCTGAGAAAGTTTCATAAAAATAGTTATTCCTTTCGTAGATACACCAAGCACATCGAACTAGTCCGCACTCTATACTGGACTAGTCTGGCCCTCCTGCATTTGCAATTTTGGTTAAGTGTTGCAGGAAAAGTTTTTAACGCCTATTCATCCCCCTCTAGGCAACATTCAATTGGTATCAGAGTGAGGCTCTTCTTTATGAGACTCACAGCTTGGAGAGACAAATGTCCACCGACAAGACAACCGAGATCCCGTAAATGCCCATCATTGGATTCGAACAAGACACCAAGGCGTTCGATGTGCTTAAGGAGCACGAACACGATGATGAAGAAGTGTGTGAACTCAAGGCGCTTCTAAGGAAGAAGCTTCTAAGCTAGAAGGGCAAGAAGGAAGATGAAAAGCCAAAAGGGGGTAGTCATCAAGACTACTCCCGGTATCCTTTTAATTATGAAAAGCTTAACAACTACAATCACTATCGTTCTATTCCCATAGGAGGACCTCCATAGTTTGATGGCAATGATTACTCAATGTGGAAATATAATATGAATATGCATCTTACTCATTTAATCCTAGTCTTTGGCATATAATGGGTACATGTTTGGACATCCCCGACAACGATGAAGAACTCACTTCAGAGCAAGAACAAGCAATTCTTTACAATGCACAAGTCGTTGCGTTGATTACTTCATCTTTAAGTCAAGAAGAGTTCACCAAGGTGGATCGACTTGGAGTTGCCAAAGACATTTGGGATACACTCAAAACTACTCATGAAGGGAACTGCTCCGTTCGCAGAGCAAAGATTGAGATGTTTGAGGGAGAATTCGAGAGATTTTCCATTGAAGATGGTGAAACTCCTGAAGAGATGTACAACCGCTTGTAGACACTCATCAACAAGATCCGTGCTTATGGAAGCAAAAAATGGACTGATCATGAGGTTATAGAAAGGACGATAAGAGCCTTCATGCCTCGGAATGTCACTTTATGCTCAATGATAAGGGAAAGCACGGTATTCCACAAAATGACCCCCGATGAAGTTCTTGGGAAAATTATCAATCACGAGATGATGAAGAAAGAACTTAAATATGTCAAAGACTTAGCTGAACTTACCTCATCCAAGAAGAAGGAAGTTACCCTCAAGGCAACTTGCAAGCCCAAAGGGAAGGAGACTCATGAGACAGATGAAGAAGAAGACACTGACGATGTAAGCACAGATTTGGATGTTGAAGAGACGGTACTCTTCATCAAAAGATTCAAGCACATGATGAGAAGAAGAAAAGGCAGCAACTCAAGTGAAGGAAAGAACAAGGAAAAAGGAAATCCAGGGCTTGATGTGATGAACCCAACGGGTACGGGAGATGCCCTATCTTTCGATGAGAGATGTTGGTGGTGAACAAATTTGGTGGAGGTCGACATTGGCTGCCCGACTACCACAACCAGAATGGTGTGGCGCCTTGAGCGACAGTTGCACCGACTCTTGATAACTACGATTTAGGTGGAGGTTGATGTTGTGCTACCCGACTACAACAACCACAAGGGTGTTGCGCCTTAGCGATAGTTACACCGGCTCATGTTGTTGCTATTCTTGCCGTGCCAAGAACAGCCTTGAACCTGCAAGCAATCGAAGAACAAGCAAGAACAAGATAACAAGCAAACACTCACAGGTGTGATAAGTTGGGATTCTGATTCAAGTAATTGGAAGGTCTTGTTGACACTTGCGTTACAAGGAAGTAACAATGTCTAAACTTACAGAAAACAAAACAAAAGTTCTTCCTATGGCTGCTAGTTGTTTATATAGAGGAGGAAGACTAGAACTCAGGATGGACTCACGAGTCTTGTTCGGCCTTTTTTGAGCAACTCAAGCGTCATCTGCCTTTGATTCTTGATCTAATGGAAAGTATATAAAGAGCCCTTTCCAGCAAGTACTTATTTGCATTAAACAACCTTGGGAGTTGAAAGTTATGCCCCTTTTAAGATGGTACTTGCTGCAGTTACGAGGACCCCTCGGGTGGAGCAGCCTTCATTGCATTAATCCCTCCATTCCTCCAAGCTGTATCAATTCCCAAGCACCCAATAATAACAAGGTCATCACAAGGCTTTAATAGTTCTCCATTTGAATAATAATTAGTTTGAACAGCCAGGAATGAATTCACTTGATAATTAAGTTCACGTGCACGAGCGCGTGTCATTGGACCTTGATTAGCCGCAAGTGGTGAATGGGCTGCTGTTGTGATTGTATCAATGGTAGCGATGTCCTCATCACGACGTACTTGCTACAATTGCGGCGAATACAGACACTTTATAGTTGATTGTCAATATGAGGAAAACAAGAAGAAGAAAGAAGTGAAGCCGCAAGAAAAGAAAATTTTCAAGAAAAAGAAGCAAGCACATCAAGCGCGCATCGGCAAGGAGTGGGAATCAAACGACGTGTCCTCCTTGGATGATGAAGATGAGATGGCAACAATCGCCATCAAGAAGCCGACCAAGAAGTCTACACTCTCCCCAAACATGGGAGACGGGAGAACTACAACCACACTTGTCTCATGGCTAAAGAAGGCAAGAAAAAGGTTCGGCTTACACCCTCCTCCTTACATTCCTCCAATGATGATTTTGACAGCTCTAGTGAGAATGAGGAAATGTTAAAGGGATTGAGTAAAACTGCATTAAGAAAAATGAAGATGTCATCGGATGAGATCTTTGAGAACGAAGAGCTTGTCAACCATCAAGAAGATATGCTCATTCGTGAAAGGAAGAGATATCAAGAGGTTGAAAAGCTTCTTGAGCTTGAAAAAGAGAAAGGTAAGAAACTTGAGCTTGAGCTAGTTTGAGTAAGGAAACTTACTCAAAACTAGAAGACTCACATGTTGCAATCAAGGATGAACTTGCTAACTTGACAAAAGTTAACAACATTCTTGAAGTGCAAGTTGAGTCACTCAAGCAAAGTGGTGCTTCCTCCTCAAAGAGCTCACCTTCTCAAGATATCAAGTTGACAACAATTAAAATTGCACATGCTGTAGTAGGGAGGCTAATGTAAAAGATGAATCCAATGCTACACAAGCCAAGCATCCATCCCAAAGCTGCATCTTTGACAAGGAAAAGATCAAATATGCACGTAGTGCATATATGATCACAAGACCTCCTAATGTCAAAGATGGTCTTGGGAATGCAAGGGGTAAGAATCAATTCACTAGTGGTCGAAATAAGAATCAAATTGCTTTTGTTAAAGAAAAATCATATGAACATGAACAACAAACTTTATTTCATACTTTTGATTCATCTTATGTTCTTATGAAAAATAAATTTGGATATGTTTATGATAAATATGTAGGGCCACGGCATAAGAGACCCAAAGCTTGTGTGTGGGTGCCTAAAACACTTGTCACTAATCTTCGAGGACCCAAGCAAACTTGGGTACCTAAAACCAATACATAACTCTGTTTTGTAGGCCTACTCCTCCGATGGATCAAAATGGGTGTTAGACAGCGGATGCACCAATCACATGACCGGAGAGAGAGGAGAATGTTCGTAGAGTATGAGCGAAATGCGGATCCAAGTGAAGGAATCTACTTCGGAGACAACAACCAAGGAAAAGTCCTTGGCACCATTAAAGTTGCAATCTCATCTCAACACACACTTTCCAATGTTTTACATGTTGATTCTTTAGATTAGAATCTTTTGTCCATATCTCAGATATGTGACAAAGGATATAATTGTTTATTCACTAATGAGGGTGTGACAGTCTTTAGAAGAAGCGATAACTCAATTACATGCAAGGAAATGTTGAAGGGGAAACTTCATCTTGTTGATTTCAAAAAAGATAAGGCCGAACTCAACACTTGCTTGGTTGCGAAAACTAACATGGGATGGTTGTGGCATAGACGGCTAGCCTATGTTGGGATGAGAAATCTGCAGAAACTTCTAAAGGGTGGTCACATCCGAAGTTTGAAAGATGTTGTGTTTGGGAAAGACAGGCTATGTAGCGCATGCCAAACTGGAAAGCAAGTTGGAGCACCACATCCGGCAAAGAACGTGATGACAACGTCAAGACCACTCGAACTTCTACACACAATCTTTTTTGTCCAATTTCTTATATAAGCATAGGCAGTAACAAATACGGTTGGGTCATAGTTGGTGTTTTTTCTAGATTTACGTTGGTGTTTTTCTTGTATGACAAATCAGAAACCCAAGGTATCCTCAAGAAGTTCTTGAAGAGAGCACAAAACAAATTATCTACAACAATCAAGAACATAATGAGTGATAATGGAATGGAGTTCAAGAATACTCAAGTTAAGGAGTTCCTGGATGGAGAAGGAATGAAGCACGAGTTCTTGGCACCCTATTCACTTCAACAAAACGGGTTGGCCGAGAGAAAAACCCGAACACTCATTGAAACAGCAAGAATAATGCTAGATGAATACAAGACTTCAGACCGGTTTTGGGCGGAAGCGGTGAACACCGCTTGTCACGCCATGAACTAGCTATATCTTCTCGACTTCTAAAGAAGACACCATATGAGCTCCTAACGGGTAACAAACCAAATGTTTCATACTTTGGAGTTTTTGGTAGTAAATGTTACATATTGAACAAGAAGCCTAGGACTTCAAAGTTTGCTTCAAAATCTGATGAAGGTTTTTTGCTTGGTTATGACTCGAATGCCTACGCTTACCGTGTCTTCAATAAAGCCTCTGTAATTGTTAAAGTAGCACGTGATGTACTGTTTAATGAGACTAATGGCTCCCAAGTGGAGAAAGTTGATAAGTGTGTACTAGATCAAGAAGAACCCCCATGTCAAGCATTGATAAAGATGGCACTTGGTGATATTCGAATACAAGAAACATTACAAGATTCAAGTGCTCAAAATGTACCACAACTAGAGCACAATGATCAAGGGGGGGGCTTCTATACAAGATCAACCTCAACAAGATAGACTTGATCAACATAATGATGGAGGCAATGATCTAGAGGGAGATGACAAAAATGAAGAAGATGAAGAGGGAACAAGACCACAAGTGCCTCACCCAAGAGTACATCAGAGTATACAAAGAGATCGTCCCGTCGATAACATCATTGGAGATATTGCAAAGGGAGTAACTAATAGATCTCATATTGCTAATTTTTGTGAACATTACTCTTTTGTCTTGTTTCTAGAACCATACAAGGTTGATGAAGCAGTAAAAGATCCACACTGGATGACCACCATGGAAGAGGAGCTGAACAACTTCAAAAGAAATGAAGTGTGGGAGCTTGTGGAAAGACCAAAAGCAAAGATCGTGGACACCAAATGCATCATTCGAAATAAGCAAGATGAACACGGAGTAGTAACGAGAAACAAAGCACGACTTGTGGCCAAAGGTTACTCACAAGTCGAAGGTTTGGATTTCAATGAAACCTTTGCTCCCGTAGCTAGACTTGAGTCCATTCGAATTTTATTAGCCTATGCTACTCACCATAATTTTTAGCTGTATCAAATGAACGTCAAAAGTGCATTCCTCAACGGTCCTATCAAAGAAGAGGTGTACGTGGAGCAACCACCAGATTTTGAAGATCAAGAGTACCACAACCATGTGTACAAATTGCGTAAGACTCTCTATGGCCTCAAACAAGCTCCTCGAGCTTGGTATAAGTGCCTTAGGGATTTTCTCACTCAAAATGGTTTTAAAATAGGAAAAGTTGATTATACATTGTTCACAAAGCATTTTGATAGTCATCTATTCGTATGTCAGATTTATATTGATGACATCATTTTCGGATCTACTAATGAATCTTTTTTGTGAGGAATTCAGTAAAATTACGACAGATAGACTCAAGATGTCAATGATGGGCGAATTAAATTTCTTTTTGGGATTCCAAGTGAAGCAACTGAAAGAAAACACTTTTATCTGCCAAACAAAGTACACACAGGATATCCTCAAAAAGTTCAATATGGACAAAGCCAAGCCCATCAAGACTCCCACAACAACTAATGGACATCTTGATCTTAATAAAGACGGTCCATATGTGGATCAAAAGGTATGTTGATCTATGGTAGGCTTGCTACTTTATTTATGTGCATCTAGGCCTGATATGATTCTTAGTGTTTGTATGTGTGCAAGGTTTCAAGATGCACCTAAAGAGTGTCATTTAATAGCTGCAAAAAGAATCTAAGATACCTTGTTCACACGCCCAACTTGGGCCTTTGGAATCCTAAAGGATCCAAGTTCAACCTCATAGGATATTCTGATGCCGACTATGCAGGTTGCAAAGTCGATAGAAAAAGCACCTCAGTAACCTGCCAATTTCTTGGCAGATCCTTAGTTTCATGGTCCTCTAAGAAGCTAAATTCCATTGCCCTCTCCTCAGCCGAAGTGGAGTATGTCGCAGCCGGTAGTTGTTGCACACAACTACTTTAGGTGCGACGGACTCTAAGGGTATTACATTCTGAACCATATTCCACTCTTATGTGATAATGAAAGAGCCATAAAAATTGCACACAATCCAGTAGAGCACTCAAGAACCAACCACATAGGTACACGTCAAGCACCCAAGGCGATTTCCACTTTGAGCCACCAAAATTGAAGGTTCTTCCATGGGAATCTCCCTCCTCGATGTGAAGCATCTGCCTCTAGACTAATTCGGAACCTGCTCCGCTCCTCTGCCCTCAAATCCTCAATTTTCGGAAAAAATCAAACCCTAACCCTAGTTCTCATCTTTCCTCAGATCTTGCTTACTTTTCTTGATTCCTAGGGTATACATTGCATTGTTGTGTGTATTCCTACTGTCCTCCTACCTTTTTGCATTAGTCTTGGTTGCATTTGTTGAAATAAGAAGTTTGGGTTCATAAGTCAAATCGGACTAGTCCGGTACTTGGTGTGGATGAGTCCGGTGATCCGGACAAGTACGCACCCTAAAATCGGACAAGTCTGACCCCTTAATAGTTTGAACCTCTAAATTCTTGTCTCAAAAAGTGTAATTCTCATTCTTACCGGACCTTGTACTCTCTATGTCAGGCACGATGTTGTCCGCATTGGATGATAGCATGTTTGACTTCGAAGTCAAGCGTGATCACGAGAGAGTGGTCAGAGCAAAACAACTGAGAAGAAAGAAGCGCCATGACCATGATGCAAATCATTCTCCTCCTGAGTCTATGCTCCCAAGAAAGAGGAAGGTCACAGTGAAGAAGCCATCAAGCAGAGATGGTGCTGGTGCAAGCTCAATGGCACCAAGGAGAAGCACTAGCAGGGGCAAGGGACTTACTAGTGGACCTATTGGTCCATTGAAGATGAAGTCACCTTTGCAGCACAATGGGCAACCCTATGAATATGATTTCTCGAGAAAAGGCAATGATTTGGCTGACAAGTTTAGGAAGGTCAAAGTTTATGAGCAGCCAAAGCAAGCGGCTGAGCCAAGGTTATGGAGTCACTTTCATGCAGATTTTTGTGAGCATGTGTATAGGAAGATGAAAAATCTAGTGGTTGCGAGTCAGTGGGTGTATGTGACATATTTGCAATCAAAGAACTGCCAAGCCTATATTGAAGTCTTAGAGGTTTTGGAGAGACATGGATTGAAATGATGAGGACATCAACACCCTCAATACATCGACACCAACTCTGCTACCAGTTTCTGTTCCAATCACTCACGCTCGTGCACGTCAGCTAAACTATGAGTCATTTTGAATTCGTGGGTTCAGGAATTCTTCTATAACTTAAATGACTCAATAACTATTGAAACTAATAAATATAGGCCTGCTTTCCATCCACACCAGAATAGATAGAGTCACAATGTCAGGCAACCTCGTCATATATTTAATCCCGCCGATTGCAAATATATCAACGGTAGAATCAATTGAATTTTGAATTGCAATAAGCAACAAAAAATCTTTGTCGCATAACTCGTTCTTGGCCTTATGTCCATCTTATCTAGACTGTGGAACTACGTGCTTTCTTGTTTTGCTTAGGAACAATGGAGAGGAGCCAATGGGAAGGGAATTCGCACGGACAGGATTTGGACAGCAGAACAGCACCAACTTGTGACGGCCACCACGACTTCATACGGACTCCGATCTGGGCGTTCAAGTACTTCCTGGAAAGATTATCAAGTCTACTTTCAAATGGATCTTGTCTCATGTCCATATATATTCGGAGTCGGCCGCATTGGTTATTTTAATACCAAGACCTTTTCTGCCCATGGCGCTGCATCACCAAAATTGGGCCCATGGCCCATGTATCGTTTGGAGTCCATTAGGGACTCGTGATTAGGGTTTCTCACGACCCTAGGGAGGTAATAATAGTAGCCACCGCCATCATTATCTGGTGGGTTTTGTTTATTCGTAAGTTAGCTTCTACTGCTTCCTTGTACACGCGCGTGTCGTCTAGATCGCCCGTCTACTTGTATCCAGAACCCCACTTCAGATTGTTTCAACTGATAAGTGCTTGTTCTTCTTGTTCTTGCGTGTTTTTCGATTGCTTGCAGGAACAAAGGCCCTCGTGGTCAGGTTGATTGTGCGCCAGCAAGACCAATACAACTTCGAAGTCGGTGTACCGACGCTAAGGTGCATCGTCTTGGGGACGGTGTAGTCGGATCGCCAACGTCTTCTCCTCCACAAATTGAACCCTCCTATTCTTATCGAAAGATCGGGAACCAAGATCCTATCAAGTGGTAATCAAAGCAAGGTTAATCGGTGAGAGTGCTACCATTACTTTTCTTTCCGCTGTTATCATCCTATAGTCCAGAAAAAGCCCAAAAAATACTAGATCTGTTTTTCCATTATTCCTAGACCATTGTGCCTTTTACTTTCTCTACTTAGTCAAGACTTGTTGAGTTCATGGTTGCTTCGATGAGTCAAGTTGCTGGTCTTTGGTTTTGCACCACTAGAGGTTTGAGTTCATGTCACATTCGGTCACCAAGTTCGTGTCAGATTTGTAGTTCGAGTTTGAGTCGGATTACTAGTTCGAGTTTGAATCAGATTGCTACTTCGAGTTTGAGTCGGATTGCTAGTTCGAGTTTGAGTTGGATTACGAGTTCAAATCAGATTGCTACTTCTAGTTTGAGTCAGATTGCTAGTTCAAGTTTGAGTCGGATTGCTAGTTCGAGTTTGAGTCGGATTACTAGTTCGAGTTCGAATCAGATTGCTACTTTGAGTTTGAGTCAGATTAGTAATTTGAGTTTGACAACAAGAAAAAGGCAAGTGCAAAATCAAAAGCCGCACGAAAGCCACAAGCAATTAGAGAAGAAAAAAGGCAAGTGCAAGATCAAAAGCCGCACGTGCAAATTTTGTTCTAGGGTCTCCTGATTCCATCTAGAGAGAGTTTGGGTGACCACAAAAAAAACGAAAAAAAAAGAAAAAAAAGTCAGATTGTTGTTTGGTGTGTTTTTGGTGACGACATTGGTGTCTCGGCTAGCGTCTCTAGTACGGTCTAGACTAAGATCAGCACAGTACTATCGTAGAACATTTATTCAGCTTGTTGTGATTAACGTGGTGAAAGTTTGCTCCTTGTGCTAGTTCATCCAACTAGAGATATAGATTGACACCTGCTCTTGAAGTTGTTCATTACTTGCTGGTTGCCATAACCTTCTTGCTGAGCTTGGTAAGAACAGGTAAGAGCTTGATTGAACAGGTTGAGAGTGAGCGAGTTATCTCCACCAGCACCTTTGTAGCTAGGGATAATGTTACCCTTTCATATTGGATTGTTCTTTTTTTCT
Source organism: Tuctoria greenei (assembly GCA_036927565.1). Lineage (NCBI taxonomy): Eukaryota > Viridiplantae > Streptophyta > Magnoliopsida > Poales > Poaceae > Tuctoria > Tuctoria greenei. Next base: position 109,908,640 of record JAYESD010000007.1, on the reverse strand, counting down.
ACTAACCATGGCAGGAGGAGCAAATACAAATGAAGACGTGCATTCACCTCGCACACGGGGAATTATACAACACTTCGAACGCCAAGTGCGGCTACGCACAGAAGCGCTTGATGAGGATTTTCCTGTTACCAATGACCTCCTTGGTCAATTGGAAAATATGCAGCTCGACACCAACACCATAATCAGTACGTTGGAGATTTCCATTCAAACATTGAACACTTCTATTAGAGCCATCCTGCAGCGCCTTGAGGAGAGGGATCGTTGACGCACCGCGGATGGACAGGTGAGCAATGCTCCTAGTATTGTACGTGACAATGAAGATGACTATTCTACAGATACAGAGATTGGGGAAGATGAGGAAGCTAGGCCACGGCGCCGGCTACAACGCAACCGTCAAGGTATGGGTGGACATCGTCAGCGTGAGGCACGCAATCATGATGATACTTTTAAGATACCTTATTTTGATGGTAAATATGACTCTGATGCATATATTACTTGGGAGATTTTTGTTGATAAAAAATTTGCATGTCATGAGTTTCCTGAAAACGCAAGAGTTAGAGCAGTCACTAGTGAGTTTACTGTTTTGCTTCTGTTTGGTGGATAGAACATGGCAAGAAAAATCCTAATAACATACCACAAACTTGGGATGCTTTGAAAAGGCTCATGCGGGCTAGATTTGTTCCTTCTTACTATGCACGTGATTTTTTAAATAAGTTACAACAGTTGAGACAGGGAGCTAAAAGTGTAGAAGAGTATTTTCAGGAATTGCAAATGGATATGTTGCGTTGTAATTTAGACGAGGATGAGGAACCAGCTATGGCTAGATTTTTGGGTGGTTTAAACCGTGAAATTCAGGACATACTTGCTTATAAAGATTACAATAATGTTACCCGTTTGTTTCATCTTGCTTGTAAAGCTGAAAGGGAAGTGCAGGGACGATGAGCTAGCTCTAGAACTAATATTTCTGAAAGAATGACTAGCTCATGGCAACCATGCCCGACTACTCCTTCGACTGGGCGTGCTTCCCTGCCATCTTCTTCACCAAGTCGGGCAGCACCTTCTTCCTCCGGCAACAAGCCACGTGCTTCTTCCACTAGCTCAGCAGTAAAGACCACTCAAAAGCCCACCGAGAGTGCTTCTTCCGTAGCATCTACCGGACAATCTAGAGACGTTCAATGTCACAAGTGCAAGAGTTTTGGCCATGTGCAGCATGACTGCCCAAGCAATCGTGTTCTAATTGTTAAAGATGATGGTGAGTACTCATCTGCTAGCGATTTTGATGACGATACATGTGTTTTGCTTGCAGCTGACTATGCAGGCAGTGATGAACATAAAGAAGAGCATATTGGTGCAGAAGATACAGCGTGCTATGATAGTCTCATTGTGCAGCGTGTGCTTAGTGCACAAATGGACAAAGCGGAACAAAATCAAAGGCACACATTATTCCAAACAATGTGTGTCGTCAAAGAGCGATCTTGCCGCATGATCATTGATGGATGTAGCTGCAACATCTTGGCCAGCAGTGACATGGTGACCAAGCTGGCACTAAGCTCCAAAACCACACCCACATCCCTATTACATTCAATGGTTAAACAATAGCGGTAAGACAAATGTAACTAGACTTGTGCGAATCAATTTTACTATTGGATCATATAAGGATGTCGTTGAATGTGATGTTGTGCCTATGCAAGCTTGTAATATTCTACTAGGAAGACCTTGGCAATTTGATAGAGATTCTATGCATCATGGTAGATCAAATCAGTATTATTTTCTTTACCACAATAAAAAAATTGTGTTGCACCCTATGTCTCCTGAAGCTATTGTGCAAGATGATATTGCTAGAGCTAGGAAAACTAAATCGCAGGACCATGCTAACGTTGAGAATAGTAACAATACCAAATCTATGTTTGATAAGAAAAATGAGATATCTCTGAAGGGAAAATGCTTGTTTGCTACGAAATCTAATATTAATGAACTTATTGCTTCCACCTCTGTTGCCTATGCTTTGGTATGCAAAGATGCTTTGATTCCCTTTATGATATGCAACATTCTTTGCTCCTACTGTTGCTAACATTTTGCAGGAATATTCTGATGTGTTTCCAAGTGAAATACCACCACTTCGAGGGATTGAGCACCAGATTGACCTTATTCCCGATGATTCATTGCCCAACCGTGCACCATACAGGACAAATCCATAAGAAACAAAGGAGATTCAGCACCAAGTACAAGAACTACTCGACAAAAGTTATGTACGTGAGTCTCTTAGTCCTTGTTCTGTTCCAGTTATTCTAGTACCTAAAAAGGATGGATACTGGCGTATGTGTGTGGATTGTAGAGCAATCAACAATATCACCATTCGATATCGTCATCCTATTCCACGTTTAGATGATATGCTTGATGAATTGAGTGGTGCTGTTGTGTTCTCAAAAGTTGATTTGCGTAGTGGTTATCACCAAATTCGCATAAAACTAGGAGATGAATGGAAAACTGCTTTCAAAACTAAGTTCGGTTTATATGAGTGGTTAGTCATGCCTTTTGGGTTAACTAATGCACCTAGCACCTTCGTGAGATTAATGAACGAGGTTTTGTGTGCATTCATTGGAAAATTTGTTGTTGTGTATTTTGATGATATATTGATTTATAGCAAATCCATGGATGAACATCTTGATCACTTACGTGCTGTTTTTAATGCTTTACGTGAGGCACGATTATTTGGTAATCTTGAGAAGTGCACCTTTTGCATGGATCGAGTCTCTTTCTGGGCTATGTTGTTACTCAATAGGGAATTGAAGTTGATCAAGCCAAGGTAGAGGCTATTCAGGGGTGGCCTGTACCAAAGACCATCACACAGGTGCGGAGCTTTCTAGGGCTGGCTGGGTTCTATCGTCGCTTTGTGAAGGATTTCAGCACCATTGTTGCTCCATTCAATGACCTTACGAAGAAGGGAGTGCCTTTTTCTTGGGGCACCACACAAGATAACGCCTTTACCATACTGAAAGATAAGTTGACGCATGCACCTCTTCTCCAACTTCCTGATGTTTCTAAGACTTTTGAGCTTGAATGTGATGCTAGTAGGATTGGATTGGGTGGTGTTTTGTTACAAGAAGGAAAACCTGTTGCATATTTTAGTGAGAAAATGAGTGGGCCTATTCTGAATTATTCTACCTATGATAAGGAATTATATGCTCTTGTACGAACTTTAGAAACATGGCAGCATTATTTGTGGCCCAAAGAATTTGTTATCCATTCTCATCATGAATCACTAAAGCATATTAGGAGTCAAGGGAAACTGAACCGTAGGCATGCTAAGTGAATGAAATTTATTGAGTCTTTTCCTTATATCATTAAACACAAAAAGGGAAAGCATAATGTTATTGCTGATGCATTATCTAGACGTTATACTCTTCTATCTCAACTTGACTTTAAATTTTTTAGATTAGAAACGATTAAAGATCAATATGAACATGATACTGATTTCAAAGATGTATTGCTGAAATGTAAAGACGGAAAAACATTGAATAAATTTGTCCTCAACGATGGCTATGTGTTTAGAGCTAACAAGATATGCATTCCAGCTAGCTTCGTTTTTTATTGTTGTTATAGGAAGCGCATAGAGGCGGGCTGATGGGGCACTTTGGAGTGAAAAAGATGGAGGACATACTTGCTGATCATTTCTTTTAGCCAAGGATGAGGCGAGACGTGGTGCGCTTCGTTGCTCGCTGCACGACATGTCAAAAAGCTAAGTCACGACTTAATCCACATGGTTTGTACATGCCTCATCCTGTTCCTAGCATGCCTTGGGAGGATATTTCTATGAACTTTGTTTTAGGACTGCCTAGAACAAAGAAGGAGAGGGATAGCATCTTTGTTGTCATGGATAGATTTTCTAAAATGGCACACTTCCTACCTTGTCGTAAAAGTGATGATGCTACACATGTTGCTGATTTGTATTTCCGAGAGATTGTTAGGTTGCATGGTGTGCCAAACACAATAGTTTTAGATCGTGATGCTAAGCTTCTTAGCCATTTTTGGAGAACATTATGGGCAAAATTGTGGACTAAGCTTTTATTTTCAACTACTTGTCATCCCCAAACTGATGGTCAAACTGAGGTTGTGAATAGAAGTTTATCTACCATGCTTAGGGATGTTTTGAAAAAGAATATAAAAATGTGGGAAGTGTGTTTGCCTCATGTTGAGTTTTCTTATAATCATTCCCTACATTCTAGTACTAAGAAATGCCCTTTTGAGATTGTTTATGGACTTGTACCCCGTGCGCCTATTGATTTATTACCTCTTCCTTCAATGGAACAAGTGAGTTTGATGCTAAACCAAGATCCCATCAAAAGATCTTCTCTCTTTTTGATACAAGTAGAACAATGAGGTCATCACCCAATTCTATTCGACTATCTACTTCTCAGGTGATGACAAGGAAGGACTCACTTGGATGACGCATGGATCCAAGTACAGTGTCACCTACGAGGAGTTTGCCAGGATACTCCATCTCGAAGGCACTTTGGAAAATGAGCTTGTGATTCACAACTTGAAGCCTTTGGAGAAGGATGAGCTAGCTTTCCTCTATGATACAAGAATGCCATATACAAGCCACCTACCACAAAGTACTTGAAGCCATTCTTTGCGGTGCTTAACAGGATTTTGAGGAAGACTATCGCTCCAATGGATGGAGATACAGGGACAATTGAAGGAACTCTAAGGACCTTGATGAAAGTGATAAGCAATAAAAGGACCTTCAATGTCTTTGATTATATTTACAATGACATAGTGAACATCTCAATCACTCCCAACAGGTCGTGTGGCTATGTGTCATACATCATGTTCATGATTTAGAAGGTAACTGGCCTTGAGTTTGTTAAGGATGTTGAGCATGCCGGTCTCAAGCCTCAGAAGCTCACAACCTACACTACTCCCAATGGACCTGCCTCACCTGCAAGGGAACACAAATCAAAGCAAACAAATGAAGATACAAGGGCTCCTGCTGCTACCTCTGCTCCTCCACCTTCCAGAGAGTCCTCCAGTGGAGTCCGAAAGATGCTTTCCTCCATCTTTGCATCCCGTCGCAAAGTGGAAGTTAAGCAACATAAAGAAAGATTGGCAAGGAAGAGACACCAGAGGTACATGAAGGCAAACATCAAAACTATCTGTGAGAAGTTAGAGATTGAGATAGTGGAATTTCCTTAGATCTCCAAAGACTCCGAAGAGAACTACCCAGAGATGGTACCTCTCACAGAACAGGAATTGGCCTCTCTTGGACTTGAGAGTGCCTCCTTTCCTCCTCCTCAGCACGATCATGAATCTGAAGATAAAGACGAGGACAGGACTAAGAGTGAGAGATGGAGTTACGGGGAGTAACTTCCCTTAATTTTTCTCATTTTGGTGTCTTGATGCAAAAGGGGGAGAGATTGAGACTAGTAGTCTATTTATGAGCCTTAAGGACTCGTGATCATGGACATGTATCTCTTTTATGTTTTAAGTTTTAAACTATTGTAATCTCTATTTAGATGATGTATATTTTGTTTAATATGGATGTGTGATGCTCATTATGATATTCTTGTGATGGTTGTTTATTATAATTGCTGTATTTTCAATTCTACACATCAATATCTGCTCACACACACTCTATAGGCACCCCACCATAAAGAGTGCATATATGTAAGAAATCTGTTCTTGCTCATATGTCATTCTCACATATGCACACTTTATGAAAAATCAATTTTTACTCTTAATTGTGAAATCTCAAGTGGTTGTCATCAATCACCAAAAGGAGGAGATTGAAAATGCATCTAGACATTCCCTTGTGGTTTTGGACGATTGATGACAAACAAACGAGGTCCTAATGAGTTTTGTTGAGATGAAAGCAGGTATATGAAGAATAGAACTTACGGTGCACAAAAAGGTGAAAATGATGATTGAGAAAGGAAAAGCCCAAGTAAAGAATAGAAGCGCAAAGTATATATTAATCTATAGGATGTGTGTGAGAGACACATCAAGAGCTTATAACTTTGCATAGAGGGTAAGGGCTAAAATAAACAATTAAGCAATTCACTGAAGCACCGGACATGTCCGTTCACGAGTGGACTAGTCCAATACACTTTTTGTTCTCACATGGACAAGTCCGGAACAGAAACAGACTAGTCCGATCAACTCACTGTTTCCAACCGGACAAGTCCAGATATGTGCCGGACAAGTCCCTTCAACTTTCTGATGTTTTCTCAATTCAACACATATCACCTTGCACCGGACAAGTCTGTCCAGTTACGGACTAGTACGATTGAGTCTCTGGACCCATCACGGACTAGTCCGTATAACTTTCTGTTGCAATGCAGACAAGTACGGATCACCTCACACAAATTAGGGTTTTAGGTGTGCTGCACTAGTCCTGCTGTCGGGATCCCCAATGTTAACTTTTTTAGAAATTCTATAAATAGGTGATCCACAACCCCACAACTATCAACTAAGAACCCTAGCGTCATCATACATCCCAAGAGCACAGAAACACTTCTCCCAACACATCTAAAGCCCTAAAAAGTTAAATCTTTTGGGAACCAAGATTTGGGAAAAGGGTTTGAATCTTGGGGTTTGAATCTCTTGTACACTCTCAAAAGTACATCTTTTGAGTGTATTTGATTCACTTTCTTCGCTCTAATTTGTGGGAGCCCTCAGCGTGTGAGGTTGCCCTATTGACTCGTTGATTACCCCTTGATAGCGGAACTCAAGTCAGCCTTTGTATTGACTTGATGAGGTAAAGGGTTGATTGAGACCCGACTTTGTGTGGGCCCCTCAACGAGGAGTAGATCTATTTGGTGAGATCAAACCTCGGTAATAATCCTTGTCTCTTGTGTTCTAGTTCTTTACTTTTGCTATCATTATCATCTATGGCATAGGGTTAATCAAACTTGCAACTTGTACAAATTTTGCATTCCACGTGTTAATTGCTTATCCTAATTACTTCATCAAGTTGTTAGGATAGTTTACTACATTCCATTGCGATAATGGTTGAGAAAGTTTCATAAAACCAGTTATTCCTTTCGTAGATACACCAAGCACACCGGATCAGTCTGCACTCTATACCGGACTAGTCCAACCCTTCTGTGTTTGACGGTTTTGGTTAAGTGTTGTAGGAAAAGTTTTCAACGCCTATTTACCCCCTCTAGGCCACATTCAATTGTACCAAATTCAAAATCAAGTATTCCACCTTGCATTGAAGTAATTGGCAAATGATACTCGACCTTTACCTTAGTCCTCATGGGGCGTTTGGCTTTTCTCTTTTGTTGGGTGGTTGAAAAAATAGAACAACTCATAACGCATGCATTACCCGATACCTAAGATTCACATTAATTTGGGGGTTTTCAAATTTAACAATATGTTCATCAAGTGATATCTCTCAATCACTCATTTTGTGTATGGAATTTCCTCACCAAGGCAACACCTATTTTGTTCCTACATCTAAATATGACCTTTTGTGGAGCTTGGTATAGAACACGAGTAAGCATAGTTGCAAAACATATCATGTTAAGTTTGAAGAGTAAGCCTTAGTAGAAAACAAATCATATTTTAGGACAAGATGTGCAAGTGTGATAGAATATTTGAAGATGATTCCTTTTTGTGGACCCTCTTTTGATGTAAGGATGAAGCAGGACTACTTTTTTACTCATGCTCATTTTATTGAAAGCATGTTTAATTCTCATTTTGTTGTAGCCACGCCTTCTACTCCTTTTTAAGTGAACTTTGAAGAGAGTATTTGGCAACTGAAATATGGAGCATCTTTTTTTGGTGAGATGGAATGATGGAGTGTTGCTAAATCTAGTGCAGAATTTTAGCATGTGTACGTGTAATCTTGGTCATGAAAATATGAAAAGAATTTCACATAGATCTATACTAGTTTGACTAAGCTAAATGTGAAAACAAATAGCATATGCATAAGGTTTATCAAATTGAGAATTATCTTATAACTTTAGTAAGAAATTTTCATCAAAGGAGGAACATCGAATTTTATCGTTTCAAAATTCTCTGAAGATTAAGTTTCACTTCGATTTAAAATTTTAGCAGCTCTGTGTACTATATAGTATCTCACAACAACATAGAAGTTCAAGGCAATTTAAGCTCATGCTACCTGCAATTTCTAAGTTCAAGGCAAAATACTTCTATGCTAATAAATGCAATACATGGACAATATTAAGTTGTAAACTAAGCACTAAGGAATAGGGATGAAAACGGATCGTATATTTTCTGATCCGTCTAGGTGTTGGATCCGAAAATGTTCGATCCATATCCGTTTTGGTCAGATCCTATTCGGATATAGATCGGATATTGGATATCCCTATTCGGATATCGGACCGAAAATGGCACGACTCAATATCTGTCTGTTTTGTCGGATATTCGTTTTCCACCGGATATATCCGATTATGTATCCATTTTATATCCGAATACATTTTGACCCAAACCTTGCTGGTGGCCTGGCCCAAAAATTCTGATGGCGGCGGATTGCTGCTAACCCTAATCCCGTGCGTCCCGTGACTCCCGTTCCTGTCTCCTGCGACTCGACCTCAACTCCCTGAATCCCCTACTCCCCGAATCCCCTACTCCCGACACCCGTCTGCCATCTGCCAGCCAGGCGTCAACTGCCATTCCGATCCGGCGAGGCATCAAGGTGAGCGTCAGTCAACCCGCAGGCCACAGCCGCCCTTCGGCCACCGCCGCACACACACGCGCACACTCGGCCGTCGGCGGATAGCCACCCCACGCTCCCACCACCGTCGACCGTCGCTGCCCCCACGTGTTGACGGTCTAGCTCTGTTGTCGGCTGGTGCCCCTCCCCCGCCCTTGCTGGTTGCTAGGAGCCTGGGACCGACGCCCTGTCTCCAGCACCACCGAGGCACCAATGCCCTCAACCCCTCACTTCACTTCACCGAAGGTGAAACCACCATCTGTACCGCTCTGGCTCTCTGTGGAAAAAGGTGAAATCATACACTTATATGATTTGTTTAGATTGGCATATGATTTATTCGATCATGAAATTGTACAATCTTTGATTTGCACCAAGAGTTGGGTTGCTGCAGCAAGAAAAGGAGATAAGTTTGTTGATGTTTTAGCTTAATATTTCATATTTTTAGGATTCATACTTTCTTTTGTCATTTTCATCTACTTCAGATCGTAAGTGTATTCCTACTACAGTTGATGATTCTGAGGAGACGATGGGTATCAATGAAATTCAGGTTTATTTATCAACAGTAAAATTAGTAGCATCATTTTGCCTAGCATCTTTTACCTAATGCTTCATTATTTCATAGGACGAGGACATAGAATGTGATCCCAATGAGATGAATGATGTTGCTGATTTTATCATCTAGCGGTGATAAAGGTTGGAACATATTATTGAAATGTTGTTGTTGATGTGTGGAAATGAAATGAGTGACTTAATTTTCTATATTTGTTGCTGTTTTTTGCAGGGTGGAGGAATGGAGGGTGCTGCTGTGTGCTGCTGCAGTGCTGTTGTTGTTTTGGTGCTGTCTTGCTGGCTGCTGGCGTGCTGCGTGTTGTTGTTTTGGTGGCTGCTGCCTGCTGGCATGTTGCACGCTGCTGTCTTGCTGGCTGCTGGCGTGATGGTGTGATGTGTGCTGCTGTTTTGGTGGAGGGCTATGAATGTGGCCTAGAGGGGGTGAATAGGCTTTTAAAGTTTTCTTGCACACTTAATCAAATTGTTAAATTCCTGATGGATCGGACTTGTCCGGTATCAGTGCGGACTAGTCCAGTGTGCTTGTGTTATGTGAATTGATTAAGTGTTAGAGCAAAAATTGTATGTATTATAGCAGTGGAATTTAAACAACTATTCAAACAAACTTGATTGAACAACTAATGTTGCAAACTTGCACATGGAACACGAATTACTTGTTAGATCAGATCTAATGCCCTAGATGATGAAACTTACAAAAGTGAAAGAGTAAAGCACGCGAGATATGGATTTTTACCGATGTTCTATCTCACCAAAGAGATCTACTACTCGTTGAGGAGGCCCACAAGAGCCGGGTCTCTTCAAACCCTTTTCCCTCATCAAGTCACCAAACAAGGGCGACTTGATTCCAGTATCACGGGTAATCACCGAGTTGGTGGGGGCAGCCTCACATGTTGAGGGCTCCCACAAGAATTACAGTAGAAAAATGATCAAATACACTCAAAAGAATTAAAAGTAATGCAAGAGTGTTTAGAGATCAAACCCCAAGAGTTCAATGACGCGTAGACAATGATCTCCCAATCCCAAATCTGAATACTCAAAGGATTTTCACTTTTGAGGATCTTAGATGTGTACGGAGATGTGTTTTTATGCTCTTGGGACAAGTGGCAGCGCTAGGGTTTGAGTTATGAATAGTAGAATGCGAGAGTTGTGTTTGTGAGGTCGTGGATCTCCTATTTATATTATATCCAAAAATATTACTGTTAGAGATCTCGACGGCCGGACTAGTTTGTACTGGGGACCGGACTTGTCTGGTGTGCTGTGTAAAATCCGCGTGGAATGTGCAGCACAATAAAGTCCGCGTGGAATGTGCAACACACTAAAACCCTAACTAGTCCGGTACGAGTCTGGACTAGGAGTCTGAACTTGTCCGGTGCCCTGTGTATTGGAACATCAGAAAGTTTCTCTGACTAGTCCGGTCCACGAACGGACTTGTCCAGTGCATAGTGTTGTGAAATATCAGAGAGTTGAACGGACTAGTCCGGTTTGGAACGGGCTAGTGCAGTGCTCAGTGAATTATTAAGGTTGATTTTAAGCCCTTACCCCTACGCAAAGACTTGAGATCTGGGGATGTGTCTCTCACACACATCCTATACAATTAAGCCTACTTTGCGCTTCATTCATCAATTGGGCTTTTTTTTTCTTTATCACTTCATTTTTCACATTTTGAGTGCACCAAACTATTTCATCTGAGTTGACCTATATTCATATCAACAAGTTCATTAGGATTTCATTCGTTTGTCATTAGTCATCCAAAACCCACAAGGGAATGCCTAGATGCACTTTCAATCTCCCCCCTTTTTGGCGATTGATGACAACCAATTGATATTTCACAATTAAGAGTAAAAATTGATTTTTATAAAGTGTGCATATATGAGAATGACAAATGAGTAATAAAAACTTCTCACATATATGCACTCTTTATGGTGGGGTGAATATAACGTGAGTGTGATCAATTTATGTGATGAGCAAAAATTGAGAACATAACAATTATAGCAACAACCATCACATTAATATTAGACTAAGCATCACCCATTATGTAAAGTAGGCACATTCAAAAGAGATTACAATAATTTGAAATTAAGATACATGCCCTCGATCACAAGTCCTTAAGGCTACAAAATAAGCTACTAGTCTCAATCTCTCCCTCTTTGGCATCAAGACACCAAAAAGAGAAAAATTAAGTGGAATCACTCATCACCACTGCATTCCTCACTCTCGGTCCTCTCTTCATATTCATCTTCATTTCCACGTGCTTGTTGAGGAGGAGGAGCGGAGACACCTGCTAGTACAAATGATGCCAGTTCTTGCTCCGAGAGGGGTGCCATCTCAGTGATATCCTCTTCAGAAGCCTCTAAAATATAAGGTGATCCCACTGGCTCAATCTCTAGCTTCTCACAAATACCTTTGATGTTGGCCTTCACATATCTTTGATGTCTCTTCCTGGCCAAATTCTCCTTGTGCTGCTAAATTTTCACTTTGCGGTAGGATGCAAAGATGGATGAAAGCATTTTTAGCACACCACTGGAAGACTCTCTAGAGGGTGGAGTAGCAGCTGGAGCCCTTGTCCCTTCATTTGCATGCTTAGATCTCTGCTCCACTGCAGGTGAGGCAAGAGCGAAAGGAATAGTATAAACAGTTGGCTTCTGGGGCATGAGGCTTGTGTGAGGAACATATTTGGCAAACTAAAGTCTTGTCACCTTCTTAATCATGTGCATAATATAAGGTGCATAGCCATAGGACCTGTTTGGAGTAATGGAGATGTTCACAATGTCATTGTAGATGTATTCAAAGACATTGAAGGTCCTTCTCTCGCTTATCACTTTCATCAAGGTCCTTAGAGTCCATTGGATGGTTCCCGCATCTCCTTCCTTAGGAGCTATGGTCTTCCTTACAATTCTACTCAGGACTGCAAAGAATGGATTCAAGTACTTGGTAGTTGGAGACTTGTAAGGCATTATTGTATCATAGAGGAAATCTAGCTCATCTTTCTCCAAAGGCTTCAAGTTATGAATAAAGAGCTCATGATCCAAGGTATCTTCAAGATGAAGTATCCTAGTAAATTACTCATAAGTGACACTGTACTTTGATCCATGTATCATCCATATCATCTTATCCCCATCATCATGGGCGAAGTAGAGACTAGAGTAAAATTGAGTTATAGCCTCATTGTTCTAGTCATTCTGGAAGGATATGAGATCCTTCAACCCGTGTCTCTCCAATGCCTCCAGGACCTCTTGATAGGCTTGACACTTCTTGAATTGGAGATAGGTGATATTGACCCACTGACTTCCAATCAACGGGTTCCTCATCTTCATATAAACATGCTCATAATAGTCGACATGAAAATTGCTCCAGAATCTGGGATCAGCCGACTATTTAGGTTGCTCATAGACTTCAATCTTTATGTATCCGTCAGCCAATTCACTTTGTAGGATCGAAGAGCACGTGAAAAGCTACCAGAGGGGGGTGAATGGTAGATTAAAACTTTTTCAGCAGAAGTAACAAAAACCCCTCGGCAGAAAAACGATTTGCTAAAGAAACCATGTGTGCAACTAATTTAAATGTGCTTCACCATGAAAAAAGTGATAGATATTAGAGAGAATCAAGTCGCGAAGACACGACAACAAGAATCACTGAAATCTGTCGAGAAAAGCTCAAGTTACGATTGAAAGATCGAACAAAGGTCAATCTATTTTACCCGAGAAAAATAGATCTGCAATAATGCAAAGAAACTCGTGTAGATAAGAAACTACAAATCCAATGACCGTGAAGTTTTCACAGATGATAGATAATCAAGTTGTGAAGACAACCCAAAAAGAATCACGTCAATTGGATCTGTAAAACTCAAGTTATGATAAAACCACCGAAGCAAGGTAGTGTTGTACAAAAACTCGACGAGAAAAACTTGTCCGAAACAAATCAGATGAACAAGGCACAAAAGTTCCATTAAACTACAATCTTTATTCAACAGAACACAAGAGGAACAACCCAGAATCCGTGCACCACGAGCTCTGACCTCCCTTCCTTATATAACTAGCCATGAGGCCAACCCAAACCAAACTAGGAGTCGTATCCTACTCAGTTTCTACCGAAACTTTCCATAACTGCTCAAGATTCTTTTATATGCAGATAGAAGCAATCTTAAGACTTCCAAACACCTTAGGAACGTATCCCACATTCCTAAAAACAACTCAACTTCGTGACCCACACAAAATCTAACCAAAACAAAATCGAATATTTCCATGAACGAACCATAACCAACTCAGCGGCAGCCTGAGGCATAATCCCGCCTGTTGGACCTTTTTGACAAATTCTTTATGTCCACTTCTCTTCATCGCACCTTGGAACTATGTTGACACGTCCATGCACTCCTTGCATATGTGCAAACACCTTCCAACAATGTTGACAATACCTTCATATGCATTCTTCTTGATTCAAACATGTTGCGCAACCTCCTGATCAACTCAACCACAATTTCTCCCGAACTTGGTTGTTGAACCTCATCTTCTCCCTAAGACTAGTTCAATGGATCCCGTCACCAGCCATGTCTTGAACTCAAGTAACACCCACATATGAATAAACAACCAATACTTCCGAGCACAAGCCCTCGACTTGACTCACGTTAGTTTCGAAACCACAACACCTTACGTGAGCACCTCACATAACCATGTTGCAAACCATAGCAAAAACAAAAAACAATAACACCCAAAATGCAACAAAAACTTAGTAAAAGAATACTAAGCAAACTTTCCATAAGTGTAAAGCAAGTTTAAAACATTTCAAGGTAAAAGTAGAACAATTGCAATTTAACTCCGAACCTTGTCAAAGCTAACAGGGCCTTGAGTCGGAGCTTACCAAAGCTAGCAGGACCTAGCGCCGGAGCTAACCAAAGCTAGTCGGACCTAGTGCCAGAGCTAACCAAAGCTAGTCGGACCTAGCGCTAGAGCTAACCAAAGCTAGACGAAACTTGCGTTGGACCAAGGAAAAACATGTCGGACCTAGCCAAAACATGTCGGACGTAGAAAAAGTCGGACCTTACGTCGCACCTTGCAGAAGCTCGGGCCTAGAGTCAGACCTTGTTAAAAGGGTGTTTTGGAGTATTCAAAACTTTTATCGTCATATCCAATGTATTCAACACACATAGGTCTCACAATCTCCCCTTGATGAATGCATTGACAACACCACTTAAAATCCGAACATTGGCTTATGAAAAGTTTTGAAAACAATCAAATGAGAAAGAAAGAAATTTCAAAACAAATATTTCTCCCCCTATACTTATGTCTCCCCCTTTGTAAATCAGAAATAAAACAAGAAGAAAAATAAAAATTCTCCCCCTTGAGAAGAATCATGCCAAAACACTTGTGAATGTGTGCAAAGTGTGATCAATTTCTTCCCCTTTGACACTGTATTCAGCAAATTTCAAAAGAGAAATTTCAATTGTTATGACCATATTGTAACACATACATATAAAACAAAGCTCATACAAGTCATACTATCAGGTAACTTACACTATCACATTACTGAGATACATAAAGTAGTATAAGTCATGCTAGAGATCAAATGAAATTTTCAATTTAAGCAAGTCATGATATCACAAACTTAACTATTTCAAAACCTGAAAGCATGACACTTGCTGCTGCATTTTTATTATTTTTCAAAGCACAAATTATAATCATATGACATTTACAAGAGATTATATGCCGCATCTGCCTTATTCTAACCAACCAAGCCAAGCCTATGTCATTTGACAATCATAAGCTTAAGGACATGGTTTTAGTCATACGCAACTTCTTCTAAGTTCATATCTAAGTGCAATGATAAGCCATCTCAAAAGAAGAAGTGCGATGCATGCATATTCTCTTGATCTTTTCTCATTTTTATTTGATTATAAAAGCTCAACATGTGGATAGTTGATTGATTAATTTTTCATTATTAAAATCACTTGTGAGCATGCAACAAGTCCAAAACAGCAAGAAAGTTCGATCATGACCAGATTTAATGTAAATAACTATTCCAATTACTAGTCATGGCAAGAACTACAAAATGTATAACATGAGTATGTAGTAAGAATCTTCAGCATGTAAAAGGAATCACAAAGTCATATATGTATGAAATACTATGCTCATATTATTTTAAATTCAGATTCACACATAGACTTCCTAAGTTTCAAAACTCCCCCTCAAATTAAGCCATGAGGATGCATAACCCGTATTTCACTATGAATGAAACAAAAACAAGTGAAATCCAAAGGTTTTATGAAAATATCAGCCAATTGTTGTTCGGTATCTATATGGTGAAGCACAATGTTTACTTTTTCAACATTATAATGAGGACATGCCTAGCATTCACTCATCTTCAAATGAAAATCCACTTGATATAGCTGGTCCAATTACAAGGAGTAGAGTTAAACAATTGCAGAAGGAAATTCATTCTCAGGTGAACGCTAACCTTATGTTTAATAATCAGTCTATGTTCAATGAGCCTATACTTTTGAGTTCTTGTTTCAATGTCCTTAGGAATGATGGAGTGTATGAACCAGCATGGAATCAAGATGGATTCAATCCTCTGGACATCTGAACCAAGAAGCATATGGTGTGCATGAATAAAATAGTGGTTCATCACCTTAGCATGTGAATGCAACCAGAAGCTAAATGACTGACATATGGTACGAATTCCAACCATCACTGCGGACAGAATACAAGGAGTTACATGGTTTTCTATAAGTGGATGGAAGCGTTTTCAAGTATACTTTCCAGCCCATTAAACGGTTCATTATTTGGATGTTTTAATAAGGAGTTATGATCATTTTAGTAACTGCTGCCAGAAGCTGAAAAGACGCGCGAACCAGCCACGAAATCCACTAGAGCATGCGCATGCAGCCATTTACTCAAAGCTGAACGTCCCTATCTCTATATATATATATCTTGTACTAGACAACGCAAAAAAGGAAGAGCTTATTTTTATTGAATTCAGAATACACAAACTCGAGGAGTTTTGTTTATGCGTGAGTCTTGAGAGACTTACAATACTTGTTCTTTCGATTCTTGAGGGAGTTGTAGAACGCCGAACTGCGGTTCACCCAGTTCGTGCCTTCACGTCTATAGGGCGTGATTGTGTGGGCTGTTTCGTCTATACGTGGAAGGGTGATTGTCTCGGTAGTTCGTCATGTGGACAGCCTCGCGGTGCGCTGCCTCTTCACCAGGTCACGCAGCGACAATTTATCAAGTTTGCAGATCCTACAAGAAGATCGGGCCACAACAACTTGCTACACGTGCTGCCTAGGCGTGTGCATATCATCTGGTACCAGAGCCTCCGTTTCCTCAGTAGGATTATTCTTGCTTTTGGTAGGATAGATTTTTATATACCTACTGTCCACTAATAGCCAAAAAGAAAACCAACAGCCCAAATTCATACGTGCTACTGATTTTGTAGTTTGCTTTATCGAGTTTTAATCCTTTAAGATTTGTCTAGTTGCTGATTTTTTTCTTTTCCACATCATTCTAGTTGTTATCTTTGTTCTAAGCATCAAATCGCTTGCTGCATATACCCCCCATCCCACCCATGTTTTCTACCCGCCACAAATTCCCCACCCGAGTTTCTTGTTTTTGTGTTGTACCATCCATCTTGGTTAATCCTTATGCACCCCTTTAGTTGAAAGTTGTGCTGCATTTGTCACAAAGGTTAAAAAAAGAGAGGAAAGAAGAAATAAAAAGAGAATTGTGTTCAGCACATCCAAAGGGGTTTGGGCAGCAATAAGTTTTGGTTGATGCACTTGGTGTTCATCTATCCACTTCCTACATCTTGTTTCTACATCTTTGTGCATCTTTTCCTTTATATTCAGCAACTTAGACTTGTGTTTTTGGATTATTATTCGGTTTTGCATCAGTACATTTTTTAGCGCATTCCACTTACATATTACCCCACCAAGCTCCACTTAAAACGCACTGTGAGTTGTTGCACTGTCATCGCGGTTACAATCACTCTTCCAATACAAATTGTAGCCGGGGTCTTGCTCTTTTCAGGGAGAGAAAAAACTTGTTTTGTCAGTGGTGAGGGAGTGATTCCACATATATTTTGTCCTATTACTCTCTTCCTTTGTTACTAACATGGCAGGAAATGAAGATTCCCGTTCTCACACTGTTTCTGGTCAAGAAATTCAGGAAGTGCGTGCACAAATGCAACAATTGATGCAGGGGATGCAAGCGCTTCAACAATCACTACAGAAGCAACACGGGGAGCATACACCTCATGATGATGAACACATTGAGGATGATGATCAACATGACGGTGGCGGCGGTGGTGGTCATGGCTGAGGATTCGCTGCTGGTTTTGATAACTTTGCAGGTGGCTGTGGCCGAGGATTTGCTGCTGGTTTTGGTCGTGCATGATGTGTTCCTGCTGGGCATCCTCCTGATTTTGATGCTGAAACATTTTCAAATTATAGTGCTGAACATGGAGGTGATCCTTATGGTTGTCGTGATGCATATGATGATCATGGTGGTGACAACTTTGGCCGTTTTGGAGCCCGTGGTAGTTATGGTGATCACCATCGACGTCATCATGAACGACGTCATAATGATGATGGTTTGGGCAAGGTTAAAGTGTTCATTCCTCCTTTCAGCGGCAAGGAGAATGCTGATGATTACTTTGAATGGGAAACCAAAGTGGAGCAACTATTTGATTTGTATGAATACCCTTCTAAAAAGAAGGCAAAGCTTGCAGCCATTGAGTTTAAAGGCTATGCCATAACTTGGTGGAATCAGGTCCATACTGAATATCAAAGAGTTGGGCATGTTCGTATAACTTGGGAAGACATGAAGAGGGAAATGTGACGTCGTTTTGTTCCTGCATATTATTCTCGTGACCTACATTTGAAGCTGAAACGTCTTGTGAAAGGTACTCGTACTGTTGATGAATATTTTCAAGAATTGGAAATGTGTTTACTTCGTACAGGGATAACTGAAGATGAGGAATCCACAATGGCCCGGTTTGTGGTTGGCCCCAATAAATCCATTGCTGATAAAGTGGATATGACAAATTACACTTGTCTCACTGAGTTGGTTCATTTTGCAAAGAGGGCTGAATGGCAAGTTGCTACGTCTTACAAATACAATGCTTCATGGCGTCATTCCCAACAGCAAGGGGATGTCACTCCTCAATTCCAACAGCAAGGAGCTGCAACGCCCAAATCTTCATCTCATGGAACAAATAGATCCATTCCACCTTCTTCCAAACAATTGGATGCGAAAGGTAAAGCTGTGAGTTCAAATCAGCCCACTTCTTCTACTGCAGCCACCCAACGCAAGACAAGCAAGATTGAGTGTTTTAAATGTGGTGGTCATGGGCATAAACAAGCTGAATTCCCAATCGTCGTACTATTATTGCCCTTGCTGATGGTTCTTATAATTCCCAAAGTGAAGAGGAGGATGAGTTTACCAATGTATTTGCAGATTTTAATCTTGACACTTGTGAGTATTCAGCAGAAGATGGTACATTTGAGCTAGGTCTGAATTTTTTAGTGATTCAACCTATTCCAACTTTTGCTCCCCATGACATGTTACAAGATGTTATTTCTCCATCTTCTGATGAGATTACTAGTGCTGATTTTGATGAGTTGCTTGCTGATTTCCTTGCTTTCGAGCCTTCTACAATGAATACACCATCTCCTTCTTTGGTGGTTAGGAGAGTTCTTTCTACTCAGTTTGTTGCTGCTGAACAAGGACAACACCATAATTTATTTCAGTCCTGATGCAAAGTGCAAGGCCAAGTGTGCCGTTTCATCATAGATGGTCGGAGCTGCAATAATATTGTTAGTGCTTTGCTAGTTGAGAAGCTTGGTTTTCAGCCACGTCACCATCCATATCTGTACCATATGCAATGGCTGAATAATTCCGGGACACAAAGAAGGATGTTCTACTCAAATGGGGACATGACGAAGACCAATCATTTCAAACGCTGAAAACAAAGCTTTGTGAAGCACCGCTGCTGCAACTTCCTGATTTTGGTAAGACATTTGAGATCAAATGTGATGCAAGTGCTATTGGCATAGGAGGTGTACTGCTGCAAGAAGGTAAACCTGTTGCCTACTTTTCTGAAAAGCTTAATGGTCCACATCTGAATTACTCAGTTTATGACAAGGAGCTTTATGCGTTAGTTCGCTTTTTGGAAGTTTGGCAAAATTACTTGTTAGCTAAAGAATTTGTAATTCATTCTGATCATGAAGCTTTGAAATATCTTAAAAGTCAAGGCAAGCTGAACCGTCGACATGCTAAATGGATTGAGTTCATTGAAACGTTTCCCTATGTTGTCAAACATAAGCGTGGTAAAGATAACATTGTTGCCTATGCCTTGTCTAGAATATGTGCGTTGATTACACAACTAGATACAAAAGTGCTTGGGTTGGAATTCATTAAAACACTTTATGCTGCTGATGCTGATTTTAAAGAACCTTTCTCTCGTTGCATTGATGGAAAAGGTTGGGATAAATATTATACGCATGATGGCTTCTTGTTTCGGACTAACAAAATATGCATCAGCTTGCTCGATTCGTCAAGTTCTTTTGCAGGAAGCACATGCTGGTGGACTAGCTGGTCATTTTGGTGTCAAAAAGACATTGGACATGCTCTCTGAACATTTCTTTTGGCCACATATGCGACGTGATGTCCAGCGGCATGTTAGGTGCTGATGAGGACATCAACACCCTCGATACATCCACACCAACTCAGCTACCAGTTTCTGGTCCGATCATTCGCGCTCGTGCACGTCAACTAAACTATGAGGTGAACTCGTTCTTGGCCTTATGTCCATCTTATCTAGACCGTGGAACTATGTGCTTTCTTATTTTGCTTAGGAACAATTGAGAGGAGCCATGGGAAGGGAATTCGCGCGGACGGGATTTGGACAGCAGAACAGCACCAAGTTGTGACGGCCACCACAACTTCATACGGACTCCGATCTGGGAGTTCAAGTACTTCCTGGAAAGATTGTCAAGTCTACTTTTAAACGGATCTGGCCTCATGTCCATATCTATTAGGAGTCGGCCGCAATTGTTATTTTAATACTAAGACCTTTTTTGTCCATGGTGCTGCATCACCAAAATTGGGCCCATGGCCCATGTATCGTTTGGAGTCCATTAGGGACTCGTGATTAGGGTTTCTCACGACCCTAGGGAGGTAATAAATAGTAGTTGCCGCCCTCATTAGCTGGTGGGTTTTGTTTATTCGTAAGTTAGCTTCTGTTGCTTCCTTATACACACGCGAGTCGACTAGATCGCCCGTCTACTTGTATCCAGAACCCCATTCAGATTGATTCAACTGATAAGTGCTTGTTCTTCTTGTTCTTGCATGTTCTTCGATTGCTTGCAGGAACAAAGGCCCTCGTGGTCAGGTTGATTGTGTGCCAGCAAGATCAATACAACTTCGGAGTCGGTATATCGATCGCTAAGGCGCATCGTCTTGGGGACGGTGTAGTCGAATCGCCAACGTCTTCTCCTCCACAAATCGAACCCACCTATTCTCATCAGAAGATCGAGAACCAAAATCCTATCAAGTGGTAACCAGAGCAAGATTAATCGGTGAGAGTGCTACCATTACTTTTCTTTCCGCTGTTATCATCCTATAGTCCAGAAAAAGCCCAAAAAATACCAGATCTGTTTTTCCATTATTCCTAGACCATTGTGCCTGTTACTTCTCTACTTAGTCAAGACTTGTTGAGTTCATGGTTGCTTCGACGAGTCAAGTTGCTGGTCTTTAGTTTTGCACCATTAGAGTTTTGAGTTCGTGTCACATTCGGTCACCTAGTTCGAGTCAGATTCATAGTTCGAGTTTGAGTCGGATTACTAGTTTGAGTTTGAATCAGATTGCTACTTCGAGTTTGAGTCGGATTGCTAGTTCGAGTTTGAGTCGGATTATGAGTTCAAATCAGATTGGTACTTCGAGTTTGAGTCGGATTGTTAGTTCGAGTTTGAGTCGGATTACTAGTTTGAGTTTGAATCAGATTGCTACTTTGAGTTTGAGTCAGATTGATGGTCCGAGTTTGAGTCGGATTACGAGTTCAAATCAGATTGCTACTTCGAGTTTGAGTCGGATTGCTAGTTCGAGTTTGAGTCGGATTACTAGTTCGAGTTCGAATCAGATTGCTACTTCGAATTTAAGTTAGATTAGTAATTTGAGTTTGACAACAAGAACAAGGCAAGTGCAAAATCAAAAGCCGCACAAAAGCCACAAGCAATTAGAGAAGAAAAAAAGGCAAGTGCAAGATCAAAAGCCGCATGTGCAAATTTTGTTCTAGGGTCTCCTGATTCCATCAAGAGAGAGTTTGGGTGACCACCCCAACAAAAGAAAAAACAAAAAAAAAAATCAGATTGTTGTTTGGGGTGTTTTTGGTGACGACATTGGTGTCTAGGCTCGCGTCTCTAGTACGGTATAGACTAAGACACAATACTGTCGTAGAACATTTATTCAGCTTGTTGTGATTAACGTGGTGAAAGTTTGCTCCTTGTGCTAGTTCAGCCACCTAAAGCCATAGATTAACACCTGCTCTTGAAGTTGTTCATTACTTGCTGGTTGCCATCACCTTCTTGCTGAGCTTGGTAAGAATAGGTAAGAGCTTGATTGAACAGGTTGAGAGTGAGCGAGTTATCTCCACCAGCACCTTTGTAGCTAGGGATAACGTTACCCTTTCATATTGGATTGTTCTTTTTTTCTACTAACCATGGCAGGAGGAGCAAATACAAACGAAGACGTGCATTCACCTCGCACACGGGGAATTATACAACACTTCAAACGCCAAGTGCGGCTACGCACAGAAGCGCTTGATGAGGATTTTTGTGTTACCAGTGACCGCCTTGGTCAATTGGAAAATATGCAAATCGACACCAACACAAAAATCAGCACGTTGGAGATTTCCATTCAAACATTGAACACCTCTATTGGAGCCATCCTGTAGCGCCTTGAGGAGAGGGATCATGGACGCACCGCGGATGGACAGGTGAGCAATGCTCCTAGTATTGTACGTGACAATGAAGATGACTATTTTGCAGACACGGAGATTGGGGAAGATGGGGAAGCTAGGCCACGGTGCCGGCTACAACGCAACCGTCAAGGTATGGGTTGACATCGTCGGCGTGAGGTACGCAATCATGATGATACTTTTAACAAGATCAAATTTAAGATACCTCATTTTGATGGTAAATATGAACCTGATGCATATATTACTTGGGAGATTTCTGTTGATCAAAAATTTGCATGTCATGAGTTTCCTGAAAACGCAAGAGTTAGAGCAGCCACTAGTGAGTTTACTGATTTTGCTTCTGTTTGGTGGATAGAACATGGCAAGAAAAATCCTAATAACATACCACAAACTTGGGATGCTTTGAAATGGCTCATGAGGGCTAGATTTGTTCCTTCTTACTATGCACATGATTTGTTAAATAAGTTACAACAATTGAGACATGGAGCTAAAAATGTAGAAGAGTATTTTCAGGAATTACAAATGGGTATGTTGCGTTGTAATTTAGACGAGGATGAGGAACCAGCTATGGATAGATTTTTGGATGGTTTGAAATTCAGGGCATACTTGCTTATAAAGATTACAATAATGTTACCCGTTTGTTTCATCTTGCTTGTAAAGCTGAAAGGGAAGTGCAGGGACGACGAGCTAGCTCTAGAACTAATATTTTTGCAGGAAAGACTAGCACATGGCAACCACGCCCGACTACTCCTTCGACTGGGCGTGCTTCCCTACCATCTTCTTCACCAAGTCGGGCAGCACCTTCTTCCTCCGGCAACAAGCCACGTGCTTCTTCCACTAGCTCAGCAGTAAAGACCACCCAAAAGCCCACCGAGAGTGCTTCTTCCGTAGCATCTACCGGACGATCTAGAGACGTTCAATGTCACAAGTGCAAGGATTTTGGCCATGTGCAGCGTGACTGCCCAAGCAAACGTGTTCTAATTGTTAAAGATGATGGTGAGTACTCATCTGCTAGCGATTTTGATAACGATACATTTGTTTTGCTTGTAGCTGACTATGCAGGTAGTGATGAACATCAAGAAGAGCATATTGGTGCAGAAGATGCAGCACGCTATGATAGTCTCATTGTGCAGCGTGTGCTTAGTGCACAAATGGAGAAAGCGGAACAAAATCAGAGGCACACATTATTCCAAACAAAGTGTGTCGTCAAAGAACGATCTTGCTGCATGATCATTGACGGAGGTAGCTGCAACAACTTGGCCAGCAGTGACATGGTGACCAAGCTAGCACTAAGCACCAAACCGCACCCACATCCCTATTACATTCCATGGTTAAACAACAGCGGCAAGGCAAAGGTAACTAGACTTGTGCGAATCAATTTTATTATTGGATCATATAAGGATGTCGTAGAATGTGATGTTGTGCCTATGCAAGCTTGTAATATTCTGCTAGGAAGACCTTGGCAGTTTGATAGAGATTCTATGCAGCATGGTAGATCAAATCAGTATTCTTTTCTTTACCATGATAAAAAAATTATGTTGCATCCTATGTCTCCTGAAGCTATTGTGCAAGATGATGTTGCTAGAGCTAGGAAAATAAAATCTCAGGACCATGCTAACGTTGAGAACAATAACAATGCCAAATCTGTGTTTGATAAGAAAAATGAGATATCTCTGAAGGCAAAATGCTTGTTTGCTACGAAATCTGATATTAATGAACTGATTGCTTCCACCTCTGTTGCCTATACTTTGGTATGCAAAGATGCTTTGATTTCCCTTTACGATATGCAACATTCTTTGCCTCCTGCTGTTGCTAACATTTTGCAGGAATATTCTGATGTGTTTCCAAATGAAATATCACCAGGACTACCACCACTTCGAGGGATTGCAGCACCAGATTGGTCCCATTCCTGGTGCTTCATTGCCCAACCGTGCACCATACAGGACACATCCGGAAGAAACAAAGGAGATTCAGCGCCAAGTACAAGAACTACTCGACAAAGGTTATGTACGTGAGTCACTTAGTCCTTGTGCAGTTCCAGTTATTCTAGTACCTAAAAAGGATGGATCATGGCATATGTGTGTGGATTGTAGAGCAATCAAAAATATCACCATTCGATATCGTCATCCTATTCCACGCTTAAGGTGATATGCTTGATGAATTGAGTGGTGCTGTTGTGTTCTCAAAGGTTGATTTGCGTAGTGTTTATCACCAAATTCGCATGAAACTAGGAGATGAATGGAAAACTGCTTTCAAAACTAAGTTCAGTTTATATGAGTGGTTAGTCATGCCTTTTGGGTTAACTAATGCACCTAGCACCTTCACGAGATTAATGAACGAGGTTTTGCATGCATTCATTGGAAATTTTTTGTTGTGTATTTTGATGATATATTGATTTATAGCAAATCCGTGGATGAACATCTTGATCACTTACATGCTGTTTTTAATGCTTTATGTGAGGCACGATTATTTGGTAATCTTGAGAAGTGCACCTTTTGCAAGGATCGAGTCTCTTTCCTTGGCTATGTTGTTACTCAATAGGGAATTGAAAATGATCAAGCCAAGGTAGAGGCTATTCAGGGGTGGCCTGTACCAAAGACCATCACACAAGTGCGGAGCTTTCTAGGGCTGGCTGGCTTC
The DNA here is from genome assembly GCA_036927565.1 of Tuctoria greenei. NCBI lineage: Eukaryota > Viridiplantae > Streptophyta > Magnoliopsida > Poales > Poaceae > Tuctoria > Tuctoria greenei. The sequence goes on along the minus strand of JAYESD010000007.1, from coordinate 109,883,781 downwards.
TATCGTCGCTTTGTGAAGGATTTCAGCACCATTGCTGCTACATTGAATGACCTTACGAAGAAGGGGGTGCCTTTTTCTTGGGGCACCCCACAAGATAACGCCTTTACCATACTAAAAGATAAGTTGACGCATGCACCTCTTCTCCAACTTCCTAATTTTTCTAAGACTTTTGAGCTTGAATGTGATGCTAGTGGGATTGGATTGGGTGGTGTTTTGCTACAAGAAAGAAAACATGTTGCATATTTTAGTGAAAAAATGAGTGGGCCTGTTCTGAATTATTCTACCTATGATAAGGAATTATGTGCTCTTGTACGAACTTTAGAAACATGGCAACATTATTTGTGGCCCAAGGAATTTGTTATCTATTCTGATCGTGAATCACTAAAGCATATTAGGAATCAAGGGAAACTGAACCGTAGGCATGCTAAGTGGATGGATTTTATTGAGTCTTTCCCTTATGTCATTAAACACAAAAAGGGAAAGGATAATGTTATTGCTGATGCTTTATCTAGACGTTATACTCTTCTATCTCAACTTGACTTTAAAATTTTTAGATTAGAAACGATTAAAGATCAATATGAACATGATGCTGATTTCAAAGATGTATTGCTGAAATGTAAAGATGGAAAAACATTGAATAAATTTGTCCTCAACGATGGCTATGTGTTTAGAGCTAACAATTTATGCATTCCAGCTAGCTCCGTTCATTTGTTGTTGTTACAGGAAGCGCATGGAGGCGGGCTGATGGGACACTTTGGAGTGAAAAAGACGGAGGACATACTTGCTGGTCATTTCTTTTGGCCAAGGATGAGGTGGGACGTGGAGCGCTTCGTTGCTCGCTGCACAACATGTCAAAAAGCTAAGTCATGACTTAATCCACATGGTTTGTACATGCCTCTTCCTGTTCCTAGCATGCCTCGGGAGGATATTTCTATGGACTTTGTTTTAGGACTGCCTAGAACAAAGAAGGGAGGGATAGCATCTTTGTTGTCGTGGATAGATTTTCTAAAATGGCACACTTCATACCTTGTCGTAATAGTGATGTTGCTACACATGTTGCTGATTTGTTTTTCCGAGATATTGTTAGGTTGCATGGTGTGCCAAACACAATAGTTTCAAATCGTGATGCTAAGTTTTCTTAGCCATTTTTGGAGAACGTTATGGGCAAAATTGGGAACTAAGCTTTTATTTTCAACTACTTGTCATCCCCAAACTGATGGTCAAACTGAGGTTGTGAATAGAAGTTTATCTACCATGCTTAGGGCTGTTTTGAAAAAGAATATAAAATGTGGGAAGAGTGTTTGCCCCATGTTGAGTGTGCTTATAATTGTTCCCTACATTCTAGTACTAAGAAATGCCTTTTTGAGATTGTTTATGGATTTGTACCCTGTGCTCCTATTGATTTATTACCTCTTCCTTCAATGGAACGAGTGAATTTTGATGCTAAACATCATGCTGAATTGATCTTAAAATTGCATGAAACCACTAAGAAGAATATAGAGTGCATGAATGCCAAGTATAAAGTTGCTGGTAGTAGGGGAAAGAAACCTATAACTTTTGACCCTGGTGATTTAGTTTGGTTACATTGGTGAAAGGATAGGTTTCCTGATTTGAGAAAGTCTAAATTGTTACCTCGAGCTGATGGTCCATTCAAAATGTTAGAAAGGATTAATGATAATGCATATAAACTCGAGTTGCCTGCGGATTTTGGGGTTAGTCCCACATTTAACATTGCAGATTTGAAGCCATATTTGGGAGAAGAAGATGAGCTTGAGTCGCGGACGACTCAAATGCAAGAAGGGGAGGATGATGAGGACATCAACACCCTCGATACGTCCACACCAACTCAGCTACCGGTTTCTGGTCCGATCACTCGCGCTCGTGCACGTCAACTAAACTATGAGGTGAACTCGTTCTTGGCCTTATGGACATCTTATCTAGACCGTGGAACTGCATGCTTTCTTGTTTTGCTTAGGAACAATGGAGAGTAGCCAATGGGAAGGGAATTCGTGCGGACGGGATTTGGACAGCAGAACAGCACCAACTTGTGATGGCCACCACGACTTCATACGGACTCTGATCTGGGCGTTCAAGTACTTCCTGGAAAGATTATGAAGTCTAATTTCAAAGTATCTGGCCTCATGTCCATATCTATTAGGAGTCGGCCGCAATTGCTATTTTAATACCAAGACCTTTTCTGTCCATGGTGCTGCATCACCAAAATTGGGCTCATGGCCCATGTATTGTTTGGAGTCCATTAGGGACTCGTGATTAGGGTTTCTCAAGATCCTAGGGAGGTAATAAATAGTAGTCTCCGCCCTAATTAGCTGGTGAGTTTTGTTTATTCGTAAGTTAGCTTCTGCTGCTTCCTTGTACACGCGTGTGTTGACTAGATCGCCCGTCTACTTGTATCCAGAACCCCACTTCAGATTGATTCAACGATAAGTGCTTTTTCTTCTTGTTCTTGCGTGTTCTTCAATTGCTTGCAGGAATAAAGGCCCTCGTGGTCAGGTTGATTGTGCGCCAGCAAGATCAATACAACTTCGAAGTCGGTGTACCGATCGCTAAGGTGCGTCGTCTTGGGGACGGTGTAGTCGGATCGCCAACGTCTTCTCCTCCACAAATCGAACCCTCCTATTCTCATCGAAAGATTGGGAACCAAGATCCTATCAGGTGCTACATCATTTGCTTGAAAGCTAAGTCCCGCCTCAATCCTCATGGTTTATATACTCCATTACCTATTCCACATGTACCTTGGGAAGATATATCTATGGACTTTGTTCTGGGGTTACCTCGATCTCAGAGGGGGGATTCTATTTTTGTTGTTGTAGATTGCTTTTCTAAAATGGCACATTTTATTCCTTGTCATAAGAGCGATGATGCTTCACATGTTGCTGATTTGTTTTTAGGGAGATTGCTGGTTTACATGGAGTTCCAAAGACTATTGTTTCAGACCGGGATACTAAATTTCTCAGCTACTTTTGGAAGACATTGTGGGCTAATCTTGGCACAAAGTATTTTCAACCACTTGTCATCCACAAAAGGATGGCCAAACTGAAGTTGTCAACCGTACCTTGTCAACCATGTTGTGTGCTGTGTTAAAAAAGAATTTGGAGCTCTGGGAAGACTGCCTTCCACATGTTGAATTTTCCTATAATAGGGCAGTCCATTCCACAACAAACTCTTGTCCATTTGAAATAGTTTATGGGTTTAAACCGCATACTCCCATGGCTATTGCCTTTACCATTACAGGAACAAGTTAACTTGGATGTCACAAAAAGATCATACTTTATCAAGCGGTTACATGCGGCGGAGACAAGAAAGAATATTGAGAAGAAATCAGCACAATATGCAAAGCAAGCAAACAAAGGTAAGAAGATGGTTACATTTCAGCCAAGAGATTTTGTTGGTTGCATCTACGGAAGGATCGCTTTCCCCAACAGCGTAAGAGTAAGTTATCTCCTCGGGGTGATGGTCCGTTCAAGGTTCTCCAAAAGGTAAATGATAATGCTTACAAAATCGAGCTGCCATCTGAATATTCCAATGTGAGTACAACATTCAATGTCAAAGACTTGCTTCCATTTGTTGGTGAGCCAGAGTCGAGGACGACTCCTTCTCAAGTGGGGGAGGCTAATGAGGACATGCCTAGCATTCACTCATCTTCAAATGAAAATCCACTTGATATAGCTGGTCCAATTACAAGGAGTAGAGCTAAATAATTGCAGAACGAAATTCACTCTCAGGCGAATGCTAACCTTATGTTTAATACTCAGTCTATGTTGAATGAGCCTATACTTTTGAGTTCTTGTTTCAATGTCCTTAGGAATGATGGAGTGTATGAACCAGCATGGAATCAAGATGGATTCAAGCCTCTGGACATCTGAACCAAGAAGCCTATGGTGTGCATGAATAAAATGGTGGTTCATCACCTTAGCATGTGAATGCAACCAGAAGCTAGATGACTGACATATGGTACAAATTCCAAGCATCACTGCAGACAAAATACAAGGAGTTACACGGTGTTCTATAAGTGGATGGAAGCATTTTCAAGTCTACTTTCCAGCCCATCAAACGGTTAATTATTTGGATGTTTTAATAAGGAGTTATGATCATTTTAGTAACTGCTGCCAGAAGCTGAAAAGACGCGCGAACCAGTCACGAAATCCACTAGAGCATGCGCATGCAGCCATTTACTCAAAGCTGAACGTCCCTATCTCTATATATATCTTGTACTAGACAATGCAAAAAAGGAAGAGCTTATTTTTATTGAATTCAGAATACACAAACTCGAGGAGTTTTGTTTATGCGTGAGTCTTGAGGCTTACAATACTTGTTCTTTCGATTCCTGAGGGAGTTGTAGAACGCCGAACTGCGGTTCACCCAGTTCGTGCCTTCACTTCTATAGGGCGTGATTGCGTGGGCTGTTTCGTCGATACGTGGAAGGGTAATTGTCTCGGTAGTTCATCGCGTGGACAGCCTCGCGGTGCGCTGCCTCTTCACCAGGTCACGCAGCAACAATTTATCAAGTTTGCATATCCTACGAGAAGATCGGGCCACAACAACTTGCTACACGTGCTGCCTAGGCGTGTGAAAATCACATTATCACGGAGAAGTGATACCTAATGTCAATGTGCTTTGTTTTTGAATGTTGCACGGGATTTTTAGCAATGTAAATGGCACTAGTGTTATCACAAAATAGTGGAACACTATCTAGATCAACCCCATAGTCCTTAAGTGTTTGAACAATCCAAAGAATTTGTGAGCAAGCGCTAGGAGCAGCTATATATTCAGATTCGGATGTGGATTGTGTAGCTGAACTTTGTTTTCTATAGGACCAAGCAATAAGTGAATTACCAATAAAATGAAAAGCACCTGAAGTACTTTTCCTATCAATCCTACAACCCCCAAAATCAGCATCCGAAAAGGCTTACAAAGTAATGGTTGAGGAAGAAGGAAGAAAAATGCCAAATTCTTGAGTTCCATGTAAGTACCTGAGAATTCTTTTGATGGCTTGACGATGTGAAGCACGTGGAGAAGCTTGAAACCGTGCACAAAGACATACGCTGAATTATATGTCTGGTCTTGAGGCCGTGAGGTACAAAAGTGATCCGATCATGCTTCAATATTCTTTTTGATCGACCGGGTCACCATCTTCATCAAGTTCAAGTGTCGTTGTTGTACCCATTGGTGTCCGAAGAGGCTTGCTTTTGTCCATGTTGAAGCACTTAAGAAGGTCTTTCGTATACTTCATTTGATGCACAAAAGTACCTCGTTGGTTTGCTTAATTTGCAGCCCCAAAAAGTACGCGAGTTCTCCCATCATACTCATTTCAAATTCTGAACTCATCATAGCTGAAAACTTGGACACAGGATCATTAGAAGCACAACCAAAGATAATATCATCCACATACACTTGAACGAATAATGAGTCATTGCCATGCTTAAGCACAAAAAGAGTTTTATCAACCTTGCCCATGGTAAACCCCTTTCCAAGTAAGAATGTTTTTAACCTATCATGCCATGCTCTAGGGGCTTGTTTGAGACCGTACAAGGCTTTGGACAGTTTGTAAACATGATTAGGAAAATCTGGATTTCTAAAACTCGGTGGATGCTTGACATAAACCTCCTCTCTATGTAGCCATTAAGAAAATCACTTTTAACATCCATTTGATATAACTTAAAACCTTAGATGCAGCAAAAGAAAACAAAATTCTTATGGCTTCTAGTCTAGCAACAGGAGCAAATGTTTCATCAAAATCTAGACCTTAAAACTTGTGTGAAATCTTGAGCAGCCAACCTAGCCTTATTCCTAATCACAACCCCATCGTCACTTTGTTTATTTTTAAACACCCTTTTAGTTCCAATTGTAGTATGACCTCGAGGTGGAGGTACAAGTTTCCAAACATTATTTCTTTCAAAGTTTTCTAACTCTTCTTGCATGGCAATAATCCAAGATTCATTAGTGAGTGCGTGTGATATATCTTTGGGTTCAAAAGAAACAACAAAAGCAGAATGAGCGTGAGAGTTTGGATCACAAAACCTGGACCGTGTGACTCGTTCGTGCAAGCTTCTAATGATGAGTTTGGATATGACTTTTGAGGACTCAGAGGGGAGTACACACTTCACAATCTCCTTCTTCATGTTCATCACATATTTAAGAGCTTGTTGCTTGAGGACAATCTGAACCAGATGCAGTAGTTGTTGGTGCTGGTTGTGGTGCAAAATCAGCAGCGTGATCAACGTCATTTGCTTCTAAATTTTCCAGAAGCAGCACCACTTCTTCGTCTTCTTCGATGAAAATACTCTCCCCCTGCAGATATAGATCTAAACCTGCAATATTAGAGCTAGTACCTGGGCTAGCTTCATAAAAAAAAACCTCACAAGTCTCCATAATTTTGTTAGTGTAAAGTAAAAGCACATGGTAGCCTCTGGTATGAGATGGATAACCAAGAAACATGCCATCAACGGATCTTGATTCAAATTTGTCAAGATTTCCATATTTCTTAACAAAGCTTCTGCAACGAAAGACCCGAAAGTGTGTAACACTAGGCCTATGTCCAATCCGGAGCTCATATGGTGTTTTTCCTAGCTTAGCATGCAAGAAAACACGATTCAAGACATAACAAGCAGTTGCAATTACATCAGCTCAAAATATCCTAGGATTTTGATATTCATCAAGAATAGTCATATCCATCTCAACTAAGGTTTTGTTCTTTCTTTCTACAACACCATTTTGTTGAGGTACATAAGGTGAAGAAAATTGATGATCTATTCCTTTTTCAGCACAAAAGTGATCAAAAGATTGGGTTTTAAATTCAGTTCCATTATCACTTCAATTGCTCTTAAAGATCCTAGGTGATCAATTGATAATCTAAGAAATAAAGTTCCAAAGTGACTAAAAGTTTCATACTTAGATGCCATAAAATAAACCCAAGAGTATCTAGAAAAATCATCAACAATCACAAGAACATACCATTTACCTCCGAAGGATTGAACACGTGAAGGTCATACGGTGTTAAGGTGCAAAAGCTGACCTGGTTTAGTTGACATAGTTATTGTGAGAGGAGCATGTCAACCTACAACCATCTTAGTATGTCTACAAGAAGAGCTCACAATTTCTTTGTCCCCTTTAAGCTTAGGCAGCCCACGTATGCGATCAAGAGCGCTAACCCGTGTTAGATGATTAAAGCCTACGTGATCAAGTCTACGATGCCAAAAATATAAGTCATTTGAATAATTAGCAACTAGACACCTATACTTAGAGGATGACATATCAAAATCAGCTTTAAAAACTCTTCCAAACTGAGATTTGTTAAAAATAAGCTCACTATTTGAATCTACAACTGTGCAACAGTTTTTATTAAAAATATTTCCAAATTTTCATCTAGCAATTTTTAAATAGAAAACAAGTTGTATTTCAAATTTTTGACAATTGCCACATCTTTTAATGTGTAGTGATCATTTACCATAATCAACCCTTACCAATTATAGAAGTTGAAGAATTATCGGCAAAAGTAACATTCTCTACACGTGACAAAAAAAAAGAGGGAGGAGACCATTCTTTGTTACCGGTCATGTGGCGTGAGCAACCTGAATCCACAATCCAAATGTTCTCCTTCCTCAAGCATGTAACCTACATAGAAGCACAATACATTGATGACTCAATACTGGGGCTAGTCAAAAGGCATTTAGGAATCTAGTACTGAGTCACACAACGTCCAACAGGAATAACATGCGAAAGATGAGATAAAACAGTAGGTTTATGAGCCAAATTTTGAGAATTTTTGTACCCAACTACTGACCTATGAGGTGTTACATATGTAGCATGAAAAACAGTAGGTTTAAGAGCAAACTTTGCATGTTTTTGACTCATAACAGCAGGTAGCATGTTCTTGATATTTGGTTTAGCATGTGCATCAAATGTTGCATGAGAGTTATGAGATCTAGCTTGCATTCTTTCCTTTTTCTGTTGTTTAGCTAGTCTATAACAAAATTCTATGATATGACTATCTCTACCATAGTGGGTACAATGAAATTTAACTTTGTGTTCATGTCTAGATAAGCAAGCAATATGTTTATTAGAAGCTGAATGAGAGAGCACCCCTGCGGATTTGAAAACTACTTCTTTTTGTTTAGGAACTGTTTGAAACAAAACACTTCCTAATGACATTATAATTTTAGGTGGATGTGCCTTAGCATGAGTATGAGAATCAAAACCTAAACCAATTTTATCATTGCAAGACTTGGAAGAATTCAACAGCAAGTTTAAGTTCTTATTTGCATTACAAAACCGATCTAATGTCCTATGCATGGCATGAAGTTTATTGGACAGATCAAGGCAATTTTCACATCAAGTTTTTTCTTTTAATTTGCAACTAGAACAATTTTTAACTTCATGAGCACGTAAAGCATTGTTCAAAACAGAAATTTCATCCATAGCTTTATGTAGTTTCTTATCAAGATCATCACAAGTAGAACAATGCAAATCAATTGTAGAACAACTAGCATCTTTCAAGTTTTTATCAGTAAGTGCAGCAATCTCTGTGTTCTTTTCAATTTCTAACTCAAGTTTATCAAGTGTGGAGGTGTGTGCACTTCTTAGAGAGGACAATTGTTCATATATTAAATCACATGAGGAACAAGAATCATCACTAGGAATCAAAGATTTCAAATGATTAATTTCATATTCTAGTGACTCAATTTTATAAACATTGTTCCTAAGCTTTTTGTCCTTTTTCTTAACTATAACAGTGGCTTGAGACATAGCATCACACATTTCTTCGCAAGTAGGACATACCTCTTCATTGTCGCTGTTGTGTTCCCTCCATACTTGATCTTGACTTGCCCGCCATGAAGCACAAGTTTGCCAAATCATCTTCATCTTCGTCACTTCCGATGTCCACATCGCTCGAGCAAAGTTCTTGAAGTGCGGAGATAAAACTATTTTACAATTGGCATCCTGTAAAACCTTTCTTTTTCTTGTTGTTGTTTGTAGAGAAGTGATTCGTCCTTGTTTGCTTTTCATCACAAGAAGTAGTACCTCAATGGTTAGGGCAATTTGTGCGAAAATGACCTATCTTACCACATTCGAAGCATCATTGAGGTCTGGCACTCCCTCTCCTTCTAGTTCTCACATTTTGCAATGCTTTTGAGAACCGAGTAGAGATGGGTGCAAGTTCTTCCTTTGGAAACTCTTCAACCTGTTCAAGGGTTAGAGAGGACAACAAAGCAAGTGTTCTACAAGATGAAGACTGGCCGGAGCTAGGCATGTCACGTTGAGAAAAAAATGCAAGAGACTTATTGGTGTTCTTACGTGAGATTATGTCAATTTCATGAGTTTTCAATTTAGAATATCGAACATCTAAAGTAAGTGTACTCATGACAGTAGATTCACGAATAGATGTGACTTTCATGTCCCAAATTGACATGTCTAATGCACTTAGTAATTGCCTAGAATTCTCAACATCTGAAAATTTAACATTGATGCTATGCATGTTGCTGAGAATTTTATTAAAGCGAGCAGAGAAGTTGTCGACGGACTCACCTGGTTGCATCTCAAAGCGCATGTCCTTTTTGAACATGTCTTGCCTTACCTCCTTGATCGTGTTGGATCCTTCGTAGTAATCACATAGAGCTTTCCAAACATCATACGCAGATCAGAGGTGAGCAACACGGTCGAAGTCGCTTTGAGTTAATCCTTGTATAATCAAGTTCCGAGCCTTGTTGTTGTTGTCGACATCTCTCATATTTGTAGCTGTAACTTGACCGTTTGACAGCACTTCGTAAGGCTTCTACACCTTTTCCCATATTGCAAAGCCTTGCACCTGGATGAAAGCCTCCATGCGTGCCTTCCAAAACTGGAAATCAATACCACTAAACACATAGGGTTTGGCGAAGTATTTCTCCATAATGACTATTCAAAACACGTGCAAATCTGAAAGATTAGAGCACCGTGGCTCTGATACCAATTGTAGGATCGAAGAGCAAATGAAAAGCTACCAGAGGGAGGGTGAATGGTAGACTAAAACATTTTTAACGGAAGCAACGAAAACCCCTCGGCAAAAAAATGATATGTTAAAAAACCTGTGTGCAATTAATTTAAATGTACTTCATGAATGTGGCCTAGAGGGGGGGTTAATAGGCTTTGAAAATTTCCTACACACTTAATCAAACTATCAAATACTTGAGGGACCAGACTTGTCCGGTTGGTGGAGCAGACTAGTCCTGTGTGCTAAAGTTGTGTGAGTTAATTAAGTATTGATTCAGGAATTGAGATGTTATAGCAGCGGAAATTGAACAACTATCGAGATCACTTAAATTGACAATCAATATTGCAAAGTTATACATGAAAAGCAATTGTAATTTAGTTTACAAGATTGATCAACTTAATGCCCTGTAATGCAAGAATAAAGAAGCACATGTGACACGGATTTTTACCGAGGTTCAATCTCACCAAAGAGATCTACTCCTCGTTGAGGAAGCCCACACAGAGCCGGGTCTCTTCAAACCTTTCCCTCGTCAAGTCACCACACAAGGCCGACTTGATTCCACTATCACAGGTAATCACCGAGTTGGTGGGGCTCACATGGGCTCCTACAAGAATTACAGTGAAAAGATGATCAAATACACTCGAAAATATAACAAGTAATTGCACGAGTGTAAAGAGATCAAACCCCAAGAGCTCAATGATGTGTAGACGACGATCTGCCAATCCGAAATCTGAATACTCAAATGATTTTTACTTTTGAAGGCTTTAGATGCGTGGAGAGAGGTGTTTTTGTGCTCTTGGGACAGGTGGCGGCACTAGGGTTTCACTTGTGAATTGTAGAATACGTAAGATGTGTTTGTTTGGTCATGGATCCTATTTATAGTGTTTCCAAAATTGTTACCGTTAGGGTACCTGACGGCTGGACTAGTCTGTACTAGTGACCGGACTTATCCGTTGTGCTATGTAAAGTTGGCGTGAGATGTACAGCACACTAGAAACCCTGAATTGTGTGAGGTATACCTGACTAGTCCGATAGGTGTCCAGACTTGTCTGTTGCCCTATGTATTGAAACATCGGAAAGTTTCTCGGACTAGTCTGATCCTCATATGGACTTGTCCGACGTGATGTGTTATGGAACTTCAGAGAGTTCAACAGACTAGTCCGATCGTTGAACGGACTTGTCAAGTGCATAGTGTATTGTGTTTATAGAAAGTTGAATGGACTGGTCCAGTAACGGACTAGTCCGATGCACTATGCATTGAGGTTCCAAAAAGTTGATCGGACTAGTCCGGTCCATGAATGGACTAGTCCAGTGCACTGTGAAGTGAGACAACAAAGAGTTGAATGGACTAGTCCGGTCCAAAAACGGACTAGTCCTGTGCTCAGTGAATTTTAAGATTGATTTTAAGACTCTTACCCCTACACAAAGACTTGAGCTCTTGGGATGTGTCTCTCACACACATCCTATACAATTGAGTCTACTGTGCGTTTCATTCATCAATAGGGTCTTTCTATTTCTTCATCACTTCATTTTTCACTTTTTGAGTGCACCAAACTATCTAATATGAGTTGACCTGCATTCATGTCAACAAGTCCATTAGGATCTCATGCGTTGGTCATCAATCGTCCAAAACCAACAAGGGATTGCCTAGATGCACTTTCAATCTCCCCCTTTTTGGTGATCGATGACAACCAATTGAGATTTCACATTTAAGAGTAAAAATTGATTTTCATAAATTTTGCATATATGAGAATGACAAATGAGTAACAAAAACCTCTCATATATATGCACTCTTTATGGTGAGGTGCCTATAGAGTGGGTGATCAAATGATGTGATGCGCAAAGATAAGCACTTAACAATTATAGCAACAATAATCACATTAACATTAAACTAAGCATCACACATTAAATAAAGTAAGCACATCCACAAGAGATTACAATAACTTGAAATTGAGATACATGTCCTCGATCACAAGTACTTAAGGCTACAAAATAAGGCTACTAGTCTCAATCTCTCCCCCTTTGGCATCAAGGCACCAAAAAGGGGAAAATTGAGTGGAATGACTCATCGCTGCTGCCTCCCTCACTCTCGATCCTATCTTCATGCTCTTCTTCATCTTCGGGTGCTTGCAGAGGAGGAGGAGAAGCGGAGACACCAGCTAGTCCAAATGAAGCCAACTTTTGCTCTGAAAGTAGTGCCATCTCTTTAGGATCTTCTGAGATCTGAGGTGACCCCACTGGCTCCATCTCTAGCTTCTTAGAGATTGCTTTGATGTTGGTCTTCACATATCTTTGATGCCTCTTCCTCGTCAGACTCTCCTTGTGCTACTTAATTTTCACTTTGTGGCTGGATGCAAAGATGGATTAGAGCATTTTCAGCACACCACTGGAGGACTCTCTTGAGGGTGGAGGAGAAGGAGTAGCAGCTTCAGTTCTTGTGCCTTCATGAGCCCTCTTAGATCTTTGTTCCTCTGCAGGTGAGGTAGGAGCAGAGGGGACAGTGTAAATTGTAGGCTTCTGGGGCCTGAGACCAGTGTGAGGAACATCCTTTACAAACTCAAGTCCTGTCACTTTCTCAATCATATACATGATATAGGGTGCATAGCCACAGGACCTGTTAGGGGTGATGGAGATGTTCACAATATCATTGTAAATGTACTCAAAGACATGGAAGGTCCTTTTTTCGCTTATCACCTGCATCAATGTCCTTAGTGTCCCCTGAATAGTTCTTGCATCTCCCTCCTTGGGAGCTATGGTCTTTCTGAGGATTCTGTTTACAACTGCAAAGAAGGGCTTCAAGTATTTAGTAGTTGGAGACTTGTAAGGCATTCTTGTATCATAGAGAAAATCAAGCTCATCTTTCTCCAGGAGCTTCAAGTTGTGAATGATGATGTCATTCTCCAAATAATCTTCAAGATGATGAATTCTAGCAAACTCCTCATAAGTGACACTGTACTTTGCTCTGTGTGTCATCCATATCATTTTGTCACCATCATCAGGAGCAAAGTATATAGTGGAATAGAATTGAGTGATGACCTTATTGTTCCTGTCCCACTTGAAGGAGACAAGATCCTTCAGTCCATGTTGCTCCAATGCCTCCATAACCTTGGCATCTCTTGGACTGGAGGTAAGTGATATTCACCCACTGACTTTTTAATCACTGGGTACCTCATCTTCATATATACATGCTCATAATAGTCAGCATGGAAAGTTCTCCAGATCTAGAGTCAGCTAACTGTTTGGGCTGCTCATAGACTTTTCTTTCTGAACTTTTCAGCCAATTCACTTCCTTTTCCAGTAAAATCATCACTTGATGGATGCCAGTTGCGGTGATTAGGAGCCTTCATCTTCAAAGGGCCAATAGGACCACTAGCCAGTCCTTTGCCCTTGTTGAGACTTCTCTTGGGTGCCGAATAACTGCCTGCACCTTCCTTGCTTAGGGGTTTCTTCACTACCACTCTCCTCTTCTTAGGAAGTACTTCATCGGGAGGATAGGAGTGAACATTGTGGGCGTGCCTTTTCTTCATAACCCTCTCTTTTGCTCTTTGCACTCTTGCACGGTCACACTCTTTGTCATAGTCAAAAGGGTTGTCCTTGGAACCTGAAGACATCGTGCCTGACAGAGGAATTCAACTGTTGATAAGAATTGATTGTAGACTTTGTAAAAATAAGAATTTAGAGGTTCAGATTGTCAGGGTACCGTACATGTCCATTTTTAGAGTGCGGACTTGTCCGCACTTGAATACCCGGACTAGTGTGGTCTGACATAAGAACCCTAATTTCCTGTTTTCAACAAAACTAGCACGAATCAATACAAGGCAAGTACGAATACAATAGGAATACATCTAGAGAGGTAATGTATGCCCTAGGAATCAAGAAAAATAAGCAAGATTGGAGAAAAAGTGAGAACTAGGATTCAGTGGGATTTTACCAAAAAATTGAAGATTGGAGTTGAAGGAACAGAGTATGGTCCGGATTAGTCCGGAGTGGGCAAGCTCCACGGCGAGGAGAGGATTTCCCTCAGAGAAATCTTTGATTTTGATGGATGGAAGCAAAAATCACCTTGCGAGCTCACGATAGAAGAGAGAGAGAGAGAGAGAGAGAGAGAGAGAGAGAGCAAAAGCAATTGTGATATGAGGGGGATGAGCTCATGGCGGCGGGCTAGGGTTAACCCCTATATATACGGACTAGTCTGGTCGCTGCCAGACAAGTTCGATATGTCGGACCAGGGCTGGACTAGTCTGAGGGAACGGACTAGTCCGATGTTAGCAGGACAAAACAGAATTGAACAACTTGATTTTGGTTGATTGATCTAATAGTGATCCAAAGGACATCAGTTCACAAATAATCCTGATGAACATGACCAGTAAGCAATTAACAATTATACAATGACCTAATTCAAATAGTTTTCAAGAGAAAATCGAGACAAGGGACAAATTTTTGCAAAAATGAGTAAATTTTGAAATCACGATCAGGTATGCAGTGCTTCAAGCCACATTTCGAGAGTCAAGTATATTTAGCTCATTTCTTAGCTCACAAAATCTCTTCTCATCTAATGGCTTGGTGAAAATGTATGTAAGTTGTTTTTCAATCCTAACATGTGAGATTACAATGTCACCTTTTAATGAATGATCTCTTAAGAAATGGTGATGAATATCTATGTGCTTAGTTCTTGAATGCTCTACTGGGTTGTGTGCAATTTTTATAGCACTCTCATTATCACATAGGAGTAGAATGTGGTTCAGATTGTAACCATAATCCCCTAGAGTTTGTTGCATCCAAGGTAGTTGTGCACAACAACTACCGGCTACAACAAACTCCGTTTCGGCTGTGGAAAGAGCAATAGAGTTTTGCTTTTTAGATGACCATGAAACCAAGGATCTGCCAAGAAATTAGCAAGTCTCCAATGTGCTCTTTCTATCGACTGTGCATCCTACATAGTCGGCATCGAATTATATCCTATCAAGTTAAACTTGGATCCTTTGGGATACCAAAGGCCCAAGTTGGGTGTGTGCACAAGATATACTAAAATTCTTTTTACAGCTATTAAATAGCACTCTTTAGGTGCGGCTTGAAACCTTGCACACATACACACACTAAGCATAATATCTAGCCTAGATGCACATAAATAGAGTGATGAGCCAATCATAGGCCGATATACCTTTTGATCCACATTTGAACCATCTTCATTGAGATCAGGATGTCCATTAGTTGTCATGGTTGTCTTGATGGGCTTGGCCTTGTCCATATTGAACTTTTTGAGGATGTCATGCGTGTACTTGGTTTGGCTTATGAAAGTGTCTTCTCTTAATTGCTTCACTTGGAACCCAAGAAGAACTTTAATTCGCCCATCATTGACATCTCGAATATATCTATCAAAATCTTGCTAAATTCTTCACAAAAGTATTTATTAGTAGAACTAAAAATGATATCATCAACATAGATTTGACATACAAATAGATGATCATCAAAGTGTTTTGTGAACAAAGTATAATAAGCTTTTCCAATTTTAAAGCCATTTTGAGTTAGAAAATCTCTAAAGCACTCATACCAAGCCCGATGAGCTTGTTTGAGGCTATAGAGAGCCTTATGCAGTTTATACACATGGTTAGGGTACTCTTGATCTTCAAATCTCGGTGGCTGCTCCACGTACACTTCCTCCTTAATGGGGTCATTGAGGAAGGCACTTTTGACGTCCATCTGATACACTTTAAAATTTTGGTGAGTAGCATATTCCAATAAAATACGAATGGACTCAAGTCTAGCTACAAGAGCAAAAGTTTCATCGAAATCAAACCCTTCGACCTATGAGTAACCCTTTGCCACAAGTTGCGCCTTATTTATTGTTACTCCATGTTCGTCTTTCTTGTTCTGAAAGACCTATTTGGTTCCTATAATGTTTGCATTTTTTCTTTCTGCAAGCTCCCATACTTCATTTCTTTTGAAGTTGTTTAGATCTTCTTGCATTGCAATCACCCAATCTAGATCCTTTAGTGCTTCTTCTACCCTATATGGTTCCAGAAAAGAGACAAAAGAGTGATATTCACAAAAATTGGCTATGTGAGATCTAGTGGTTACTCCCTTAGCAATGTCTCCAATAATGTTGTTGATGGGATTATCTCTTTGTATACTCTGATGTACTCTTGGGTGAGGAACTTGTGAAGTTGCTTGCTCTTCATGTTCTTCATTGTCAATGTCTCCCCCTAGATCATTGTTTTCTTGATTATATTGATCTTCTTGATCCTCCTGATCTTGATCTTGTGCATGAGCTCCCACTTGATCATTGCTTTCCTATTGAGGTTCATCTCGAGCACTTGAGTTTTGTGGTTGCTCTTGAGGTCGAATATCACCAAGTGCCATCCTCTTCAAGGCTTGACATGGGGCTTCTTCTTGATCTAGCACACACTTATCAACATGCTCCACTTGGGAGCCGTTAGTTTTATCAAATACTACATCATGTGCTACTTCAACAAGGCCAGAGACTTTGTTGAAGACACTATAGGCGTAGGCGTTCGAATCATAACCAAGCAAGAACCCTTCGTCAGATTTCGAAGTGATGTTCGAAGTCCTCAGTTTCTTGTTCGAAATAAAACATTTGTGACCAAATACTTTGAAGTATGAAACATTTGGTCTGTTATCGGTGAGAAGTTCATATGGTGTTTCTTCAAGAGTCGGTGAAGATACAACCGATTTGTGGCGTGACAAGCGGTGTTCACCACTTCAGCCCAAAACCGGTCCGAAGTCTTGTATTCATCCAACTAGTCTGGTCGTTGAACGGATTTGTCCGGTCCACAGTGTATTGTGTTTACAAAAAGTTGAACAGACTAGTTCGGTCCAGTAACGGACTAGTCTAATGCACTGTGCATTGAGGTTCTAGAAAGTTGATCGGACTAGTTCGGTCCATGAACGGACTAGTCCGTTGCACTGTGAAGTGAGACAACAGAGAGTTGAACGGACTAGTTCGGTCCAAGAATGGACTAGTCCGGTGCTCATTGAATTTTAAGATTGATTTTAAGACTCTTACCCCTACGCAAAGACTTGAGCTCTTGAGATGTGTTTCTCACACACATCTTATACAATTCAGTCTACTTTGTGCATCATTCATAAATTGGGCCTTTATTTTTCTTCATCACTTCATTCTTCACTTTTTGAGTGCACCAAACTATCTAATATGATTTGACCTGCATTCATGTCAACAAGTCCATTAGCATCTCATTTGTTTGTCATCAATCGTCCAAAACCCACAAGAGATTGCCTAGATGCACTTTCAATTCACCATGAAAAAAGTGATAGATATTAGAGAGAATCAATTCACAAAGACACGACAACAAGAATCACCGAAATCCTTCGTGAAAAACTCGAGTTACGATCGAAAGATCGAACAAAGGTCAATATGTTTTACCCGAGAAAAAACAGATCTACAATACTGTAAAGAAACTCGTGTGGATCAGAAACCACAAACCCAATGACCAAGAAATTTTCATAGATGATATATAATCAAGTTGTTAAGACAACCCAAAAAGAATCACATCAATTGGATCTGTAAAACTCGAGTTATAATAAAACTACTGAAGCAAGGTAGTGCTGTACAGAAACTCGACGAGAAAAACTTGTCTGAAACAAGTCGGACGAACAAGGCACAAAAGTTCCTTTAAACTACGACATTTATTCAATAGAACACAAGAGGAACAGCCCAAAATCCGTGCACCACGAGCTCTGGCCTCCCTTGCTTATATAACCAGCCATGAGGCCAACCCAAACCAAACAAGGACTCGTATCCTACTTAGTTTTCACCAAAACTTTCCATAATTGCTCAAGACTCTTCTATATGCAGATAGAAGCAATATTAAGACTTCCAAACACCTTATAAACATATCCCACATTCCTAAAAACAATTCAACTTTGTGACCCACATGAAATTTAACCAAAACAAACTGAAATCTTTCCATAAACGAACCATAACCACCTCAGCTGCAGCCTGAGGCATAATCCAGCCGGTTGAACCTTTTCGACCAATTCTTTACATCCACTTCTCTTCATTGCACCTTGTAACTATGTTGCCACGTCCATGCACTCCTTGCATACATGCAAACACCTTTCAACAATGTTCACAATACCTTCATATGCATTCTTCTTGATTCAAACATGTTGCGCAACCTCCTGATCAACTCAACCACAATTCCTCCTGAACTTGGTTGTTGAACCTCATCTTCTCCCTAAGACTAGTTCAATGGATCCCGTCACCAACCATGTCTTGAATTCAAGTAACACCTACACATGAAAAACAACCAATACTTTCGTGCACAAGCCCTCGACTTGACTCACGTTAGTTTTGAAACCACAACACCATACGTGAGCACCTCACATATGCATGTTGCAAACCATAGCAAAAACAAAAAATGATAACAGCCAAAACGCATCAAAAACATAGTAAAAGAATACTAACCAAACTTTCCATAAGTGTAAAGCAAGTTTGAAACATTTCAAGGTAAAAGCAGAACAATTGCAATCTAGCTCTGGACCTTGTCAAAGCTAAATGGGCCTTGAGTCGAAGCTTACCAAAGCTAGCAGGACCTAGCGTCAGAGCTAACCAAAGCTAGTCAGACCTAGCACCAGAGCTAACCAAAGCTAGTCGAACCTAGCGCCGAAGCTAACCAAAGCTAGTCAGATCTAGCGCTGGAGCTAACCAAAGCTAGTCGAACCTTGCGCCGGACCTAGCAAAAACATGTCAGACCTAGCCAAAACATGTAGGACCTAGAAAAAGTAAGTCGGACCTTACGTCGGACCTTGCAGAAGCTCGGGCCTAAAGTCGGACCTTGTTAAAAGGGGGTTTTGCAGTATTCAAAACTTTTATTGCCATAGCCAATGTATTCAGCACACATAGGTCTCACACACTTCTTTTTCCAGTGAAATCATCATCTGAAGGTTGCCTGTTGCGGTGAATAGGGGGCCTTCATCTTCAACGAACCAATAGGACCACTAGCCTATCATTTGCCCTTGTTGCCGCTTCTCCTAGGTGCCGATGAGCTTCCAGCACCATCCTTGCTTATAGCTTTCTTCACTACCAGTCTCCTCTTCTTATTAAGAGCATTGTTGGGAAGAGGAGTGAACATTGTGATCATGCCTCTTCTTCATGACTCTCTCTTTGGATTTTTGTACCCTTGCACGGTCACACTCGTCTTTATAATCAAATGAACTGTCCTCAGAAGCTAACGACATCATGCCTGATAGGAGATTTCAAGGATTGATAAGAATTGATTGTAGATTTTGTGAAAATGAGAATTTAGCGGTTCAAATATTTAGAGTACCGGACTTGTCCGCACTAGAACATTGGACTAGTCTAGACTGACGTATGGACCCTAACTTTCTATTTTCAACAAATCTAGCTCGAATTGATGCACAACGAGTAGGAATACAGTAGGAATACATCTAGAAAGGTAATGTATACCCTAGGAATCAAGAAAAATAAGAAAGATTGGAGAAAAGGTGAGAACTAGGGTTAAGAAAGAGTTTTATCAAAAAACAATGATTCAAAGAGGAGGCGTGGAGTGAGGTTCAGATTAGTCCTGAGTGGAGAAGCTTAGCGTCGAGGAGAAGATTTCCCGTGGAGAAATCTTCGATTTCGGTGGCTAATTGCAAAAATCGCCTTGGGAGCTCAAGCTCAAGGGGAGAGAGAGCAAAAGCGATTGTGAGAGGTGGAAGAAGAAGTTCTGACGGTGGGCTAGGGTTAAGCCAGATAAATACGGACTAGTCCGGTGCAGGACCGAACAAGTTCGGTATGCCGGACCAGGACCGGACTAGTCTACAACAACGGACTAGTCCGATGCTGACGCCAGACTA
This sequence comes from Tuctoria greenei, assembly GCA_036927565.1. Lineage (NCBI taxonomy): Eukaryota > Viridiplantae > Streptophyta > Magnoliopsida > Poales > Poaceae > Tuctoria > Tuctoria greenei. Next base: position 109,863,953 of record JAYESD010000007.1, on the reverse strand, counting down.
GTCTGGGTCAGCTAGACAGATCAGAACTAGATACCGAGGTAATTTGGGAGTTTGATCTAATAGCGATCTTAAGGACAAAATTTCACAAATAATCTTGATGAATATGACCAGTAATCAATCAACAGTCATACAATGGTCATAATTCACCAAGATTCACTAATTTATATATTTTTCAAGAGAAAATCGAGATAAGGGGCAAATTTTCGCAAAAATGAGTAAATTTTGAAATTACAACCAAGTATGCAGTGTTTCAAGCCACATTTCGAGACTCAAGTATATTTAGTTCATTTCTTAGCTCACAAAATCTCTTTTCAACTAATGGCTTGGTAAAAATGTCTACAAGTTGTTTTTTAGTCCTAACATGTGAAATTACTGTCACCTTTAATGAATGATCTGTTAAGAAGTGGTGACGAATGTCTATGTGCTTAGTTCTTGAGTGTTCTATTGGGTTGTGTGCAATTTTTATGGTGCTTTCATTATCACATACAAGTGGAATATGGTTCAGATTGTCATAATCCCTTAGAGTTTGCCGCATCCAAAGTAGTTGTGCGCAACAACCACCGGCTGCAACATACTCCGCTTCGGCTGTCGAAAGAGCAATGGAGTTTTGCTTTTTAGACAACCATGAAACTAAGGATCTGCCAAGAAATCGGCAAGTTCCTGACGTGCTCTTTCTGTCGACTTTGCATCCTGCATAGTCGGCATCAGAATATCCTATTAAGTTAAACTTGGATCCTTTGGGATACCAAAGGCCCAAGTTAGGTATGTGCAATCTTAAAATTCTTTTTACAGCTATTAAGTGGCACTCTTTAGGTGCGGCTTGAAACCTTGCACACATACAAACACTAAGCATGATATCTGGCCTAGATGCACATAAATAAAGTAATGAACCAATCATAGACCGATATTGACGAGGACATCAACACCCTCGATACATCCACACCAACTCAGCTACCGGTTTCTGGTCCGATCACTCGCGCTCATGCACGTCAACTAAACTATGAGGTGAACTCGTTCTTGGCCTTATGTCCATCTTATCTAGACCGTGGAACTACGTGTTTTCTTGTTTTTCTTAGGAACTATAGAGAGGAGCCAATGGGAAGGAAATTCTCGCGGACGAGATTTGGACAGCAGAATAACACCAAATTGTGATGGCCACCACGACTTCATACGGACTCCAGTATGGGCATTCAAGTACTTCCTGGAATGATTATCAAGTCTACTTTCATACGGATCTGGCCTCATGTCCATATCTATTTGGAGTCGGCCACAATCGTTATTTTAATACCAAGAACTTTTCTGTCCATGGTGCTGCATCACCAAAATTGGGCTCATGGCCCATGTATGTTTTGGAGTCCATTAGGGACTCGTGATTAGGGTTTCTCAGGACCCTAGGGAGGTAATAAATAGTAGCCACCGCCCTCATTAGCTGGTGGGTTTTGTTTATTCGTAAGTTGGCTTCTGCTGCTTCCTTGTACACGTGTGTGTCGACTAGATCGCCCGTCTACTTGTATCCAGAACCCCACTTTAGATTGATTCAACTGATAAGTGCTTGTTCTTCTTATTCTTGCGTGTTCTTTGATTGCTTGCGGGAACAAAGGCCCTCGTGGTCAGGTTGATTGTGCACCAGCAAAATCAATACAACTTCAGAGTCGGTGTACCAATCGCTAAGGCGCATCGTCTTGGGGATGGTGTAGTTGGATCGCCAACGTCTTCTCCACAAATCAAACCCTCCTATTCTCATCGAAAGATCGGGAACCAAGATCCTATCAAGTGGTAATCAGAGCAAGGTTAATCAGCGAGAGTGCTACCATTACTTTTCTTTCCGTTGTTATCATCCTATAGTCCAGAAAAAGCCCAAAAAAAATACCAGATCCGTTTTTTCCATTATTCCTAGACCATTGTGCCTTTTACTTTCTCTACTTAGTCATGACTTGTTGAGTTCATGGTCGCTTCGATGAGTCAAGTTGCTAGTCTTTAGTTATGCACTACTAGAGTTTCGAGTTCGTGTCACATTCGGTCACGTAGTTCGAGTCAGATTCGTAGTTCGAGTTTGAGTCAGATTACTAGTTCGAATTTGAATCAGATTGCTACTTTGAGTTTGAGTCGGATTGCTAGTTCGAGTTTGAGTCGGATTACGAGTTCAAATCAGATTGCTACTTTGAGTTTGAGTCGGATTGCTAGTTCGAGTTTGAGTCGGATTACTAGTCCAAGTTCGAATCAGATTGCTACTTTGAGTTTGAGTCAGATTAGTAATTTGAGTTTGACAACAAGAAAAAGGCAAGTGCAAAATCAAAAGCCGCACAAAAGCCACAAGCAATTAGAGAAGAAAAAAGGCAAGTGCAAGATCAAGAGCCGCATGTGCAAATTTTGTTCTAGGGACAGGAGATTCCATCTAGAGAGAGTTTGGGTGACCACCCCAACAAAAAAAATGAAAAAAAGGAAAAAAAATCAGATTGTTGTTTGGGGGTTTTTTGTGACGACATTGGTGTCTCGGCTCGCGTCTCTAGTACGGTCTAGACTAAGATTAGCACCGTACTGTCGTAGAACATTTACTCAGCCTCTTGTGATTAACGTGGTGAAAGTTTGCTCCTTGTGCTAGTTCAGCCACCTAAAGCCACAGGTTGACACCTGCTCTTGAAGTTGTTCATTACTTGCTGGTTGCAATCACCTTCTTGCTGAGCTTGGTAAGAACACGTAAGAGCTTGATTGAACAGGTTGAGAGTGAGCGAGTTATCTCTACCAGCACCATTGTAGCTACAGATAACGTTACCCTTTCATATCGGATTGTTCTTTTTTTCTACTAGCCATGGCAGGAGGAGCAAATACAAACGAAGACGTGCATTCACCTCGCACACGGGGAATTATAAACCACTTCAAATGTTAAGTGCGGCTACGCACAGAAGCGCTTGATGAGGACTTTCGTGTTACCAGTGACCGCCTTGGTCAATTGGAAAATATGCAGATTGACACCAACACCAAAATCAGCACGTTGAAGATCTCCATTCAAACATTGAACACCTCTATTTGAGCCATCCTGCAGTGCCTTGAGGAGAGGGATCGTGGATGCACTGCGGATGGACAGGTGAGCAATGCTCCTAGTATTAAACGTGACAATGAAGATGACTATTCTGCAGATACGGAGATTGGGGAAGATGAGGAAGCTAGGCCACGGCGCCGGCTACAACGCAACCGTCAAGGTATGGGTGGACATCGTCGGCGTGAGGTGCGCAATCATGATGATACTTTTAACAAGATCAAATTTAAGATACCTCATTTTGATGGTAAATATGACCCTGATGCATATATTACTTGGGAGATTTCTGTTGATCAAAAATTTGCATGTCATGAGTTTCCTGAAAACACAAGAGTTAGAGCAGCCACTAGTGAGTTTACTGTTTTTTCTTCTGTTTGGTGGATAGAACATGGCAAGGAAAATCCTAATAACATACCACAAACTTGGGATGCTTTGAAACGGCTCATGCAGGCTAGATTTGTTCCTTCTTACTATGCACGTGATCTGTTAAATAAGTTACAACAATTGAGACAAGGAGCTAAAAGTGTGAAGAGTACTTTCAGGAATTACAAATGGGTATGTTGTGTTGTAATTTAGACGAGGATGAGGAACCAGCTATGGTTAGATTTTTGGGTGGTTTAAACCGTGAAATTCAGGACATACTTGCTTATAAAGATTACAATAATGTTACCCGTTTGTTTCATCTTGCTTGTAAAGCTGAAAGGGAAGTGCAGGGACGATGAGCTAGCTCTAGAACTAATATTTCTGCATGAACGAATAGCTGATGGCAACCACGCACAACTACTCCTTCGACTGGGCGTGCTTCCCCGCCATCTTCTCACCAAGTCAGGCAGCACATTCTTCCTCCGGCAACAAGCCACGTGCTTCTTCCACTAGCTCAGCAGTAAAGTCCACCCAAAAGTCCACTGGGAGTGCTTCTTCTGTAGCATCCAACAGACAATCTGGAGACATTCAATGTCACAAGTGCAAGGGTTTTGGCCATGTGCAGCGTGACTGCCCAAGCAAACGTGTTCTGTTAAAGATGACGGTGAGTACTCATCTTCTAGCGATTTTGATGATGATACATGTGTTTTTCTTGCAGCTGACTATGCAGGTAGCGATGAACATCAAGAAGAGCATATTGGTGCAGAAGATGCAGCGCGCTATGATAGTGTCATTGTGCGGCGTGTGCTTAGTGCACAAATGGAGAAAGCGGAACAAAATCAAAGGCACACATTATTCCAAACAAAGTGTGTCATCAAAGCGCGATCTTGCCGCATGATCATTGATGGAGGTAGCTGCAACAACTTGGCCAGCAGTGACATGGTGACCAAGCAGGCACTAAGCACCAAATCGCACCCAATTTCCTATTACATTTAATGGTTAAACAACAGCGGTAAGGCAAAGATAACTAGACTTGTGCGAATCAATTTTGCTATTGGATCATATAAGGATGCCGTTGAATGTGATGTTGTGCCTATGCAAGCTTGTAATATTCTGCTAGGAAGACCTTGGAAATTTGATAGAGATTCTATGCATCATGGTAGATCGAATCAGTATTATTTTCTTTACCACGATAAAAAATTATGTTGCATCCTATGTCTCCTGAAGCTATTGTGCAAGATGATGTTGCTAGAGCTAGGAAAACTAAATCTCAGGACCATGCTAACGTTGAGAACAATAACAATGCCAAATCAGTGTTTGATAAGAAAAATGAGATATCTCTGAAGGGAAAATGCTTGTTTGCTACGAAATCTGATATTAATGAACTGATTGCTTCCAACTCTTCTGCCTATGCTTTGGTATGCAAAGATGCTTTGATTTTCCTTTAGGATATGCAACATTCTTTGCCTCCTGCTGTTGCTAACATTTTGCAGAAATATTATGATGTGTTTCCAAGTGAAATACCACCACCTCGAGGGATTGAGCACCAGATTGACCTCATTCCCAGTGCTTCATTGCCCAACCGTGCACCGTACAGGAAAAATCCGGAAGAAATGAAGGAGATTCAGCACCAAGTACAAGAACTACTCAACAAAGGTTATGTACGTGAGTCTCTTAGTCCTTGTGCTGTTCCAGTTATTCTAGTACCTAAAAAGGATGGATCCTGGCGTATGTGTGTGGATTGTATAGCAATCAACAATATCACCATTCGATATCGTCATCTTGTTCCACGCTTAGATGATATGCTTGATGAATTGAGTGGTGCTGTTGTGTTCTCAAAAGTTGATTTGCATAGTGGTTATCACCAAATTCGCATGAAACTAGGAGATGAATGGAAAACTGCTTTCAAAACTAAGTTCAATTTATATGAGTGGTTAGTCATGCCTTTTGGGTTAACTAATGCACCTAGCACCTTCATGAGATTAATGAATGAGGTTTTGCGTGCACTCATTGGAAAATTTGTTGTTGTGTATTTTGATGATATATGGATTTATAACAAATCCATAGATGAACATCTTGATCACTTACGTGCTGTTTTTAATGCTTTACGTGAGGCATGATTATTTGGTAATCTTGAGAAGTGCACCTTTTGCACGGATCAAGTCTCTTTCCTTGGCTATGTTGTTACTCCACTGGGAATTGAAGTTGATCAAGCCAAGGTAGAGGATATTCAGGGGTGGCGTGTACCAAAGACCATCACACAGGTGCGGAGCTTTCTAGGGCTGGTTGGGTTCTATCGTCGCTTTGTGAAGGATTTCAGCACCATTGCTGCTCCATTCAATGACCTTACGAAGAAGGGAGTGCCGTTTCCTTGGGGCACCACACAAGATAACGCCTTTACCATACTGAAAGATAAGTTAACGCATGCACCTCTTCTCCAACTTCCTGATTTTTCTAAGAATTTTGAGCTTGAATGTGATGCTAGTGGGATTGCATTGGGTGGTGTTTTGTTATAAGAAGGAAAACCTGTTGCATATGTTAGTGAGAAAATGAGTGGGTCTGTTCTGAATTATTCTACCTATGATAAGGAATTATATGCTCTTGTACGAACTTTAGAAACATGGCAGCATTATTTGTGGCCCAAAAAATTTGTTACCCATTCTGATCATGAATCACTGAAGCATATTAGGAGTCAAGGGAAACTGAACCGTAGGCATGCTAAGGGGATGGAATTTACCGAGTATTTTCCTTATGTCATTAAACACAAAAGGGAAAGGATAATGTTATTGCTGATGCTTTATCTAGACGTTATACTCTTCTATCTCAATTTGACTTTATAATTTTTGGATTAGAAACAATTAAAGATCAATATGAACATGATACTGGTTTCAAAGATGTATTGCTGAAATGCAATGACGGAAAAACATTGAATAAATTTGTCCTCAACGATGGCTATGTCTTTAGAGCTAACAAGTTATGCATTCCAGCTAGCTCCGTTTGTTTGTTGTTGTTACAGGAAGCGCATATAGGCGGGCTGATGGAGGACTTTGGAGTGAAAAAGACGGAGGACATACTTGCTGGTCATTTCTTTTGTCCAAGGATGAGGCGAGACGTGGAGCGCTTCGTTGCTCGTTGCACAACATGTCAAAAAGCTATGTCATGACTTAATCCACATGGTTTGTACATGCCTCTTCTTGTTACTATCATGCACTGGGAGGATATTTCTATGGACTTTGTTTTAGGACTGCCTAGAACAAAGAAGGGGAGGGATAGTATCTTTGTTGTCGTGGATAGATTTTCTAAAATGGCACACTTCATACCTTGTCATAAAAGTGATGATGCTACACATGTTGCTGATTTGTTTTTTCGAGAGATTATTAGGTTGCATGGTGTGCCAAACACAATAGTTTCAGATCGTGATGCTAAGTTTCTTAGCCATTTTTGGAGAACGTTATGGCAAAATTGGGGACTAAGCTTTTATTTTCAACTACTTGTCATCCCCAAACTGATGGTCAAACTTAGGTTGTGAATAGAAGTTTATCTACCATGCTTAGGGCTGTTTTAAAAAAGAATATTAAAATGTGGGAAGTGTGTTTGCCTCATGTTGAGTTTGCTTATAATTGTTCCCTACATTCTAGTACTATGAAATGCCCTTTTGAGATTGTTTATAGATTTGTACCCCGTGCTCCTATTGATTTATTACCTCTTCCTTCAATGGAACGAGTGAATTTTGATGCTAAACATCGTGCTAAATTGATCTTAAAATTGCATGAAACCACTAAGAATAATTTAGAGTGCATGAATGCCAAGTATAAACTTGCTAGTAGTAGGGGAAAGAAACCTATCACTTTTGAACCTGGTGATTTAGTTTGGTTACATTTGCGAAAGGATAGGTTTTCTGATTTGAGAAAGTCTAAATTGTTACCTCGAGCTGATGGTCTTCAAAGTGTTAGAAAGGATTAATGATAATGCATATAAACTCAAGTTGCCTGCGGATTTTGGGCTTAGTTCCACAATTAACATTGCAGATTTGAAGCCATATTTGGGAGAAGAAGATGAGCTTGAGTCGCGGATGACTCAAATGCAAGAAGGGGAGGATGATGAGGACATCAACACCCTCGATACAGCAACACCAACTCAGCTACCAGTTTTTGGTCCGATCAGTCGCGCTCGTGCACATCAACTAAACTATGAGGTGAACTCGTTCTTGGCCTTATGTCCATCTTATCTAGACCGTGGAACTACGTGCTTTCTTGTTTTGCTTAGAAACAAAGGAGAGGAGCCAATGGGAAGGTAATTCTCATGGACGGGATTTGGATAGCAGAACAGCACCACTTGTGACGGCCACCACGACTTCATACAGACTCCGATCTGGGCGTTCAAGTACTTCCTGGAAAGATTATCAAGTCTACTTTCAAACAGATCTGGCCTCATGTACATATCTATTTGGAGTCGGACACAATCGTTATTTTAATACCAAGACCTTTTGTGTCCATGGTGCGGCATCACCAAAATTGGGCCCATGGCCCCTGTATCATTTGGAGTCCATTAGGGACTCGTGATTAGGGTTTCTCACAACCCTAGGGAGGTAATAAATAGTAGCCGCCGCCCTCATTAGCTGGTGGGTTTTGTTTACTCGTAAGTTAGCTTCTCATGCTTCCTTGTACACACGCCTGTCGACTAGATCGCCCATCTACCTGTATCCAAAACCCAATTCAGATTGATTCAACTGATAAGTGCTTGTTCTTCTTGTTCTTGTGTGTTTTTTGATTGCTTGCAGGAACAAAGTCCCTCATGATCAGGTTGATTGTGCGCCAGCAAGACCAATACAACTTCATAGTCGGTGTACCGATCGCTAAGGCACGTCGTCTTGGGGACGGTGTAGTCGGATTGCTAACATCTTCTCCTCCACAAATCAAACCCTCCTATTCTCATCAAAAGATCAGGAACCAATATCCTATCAGATATACCTTTTGATTTACATTTGGACCATCTTCATCGAGATTGAGATGTCCATTAGTTGCCATGGGTGTCTTGATGGGCTTGGCTTTGTCCATATTGAACTTCTTGAGGATGTCATGCGTGTACCTTGTTTGGCTTATGAAGGTGCCTTCTCTTAATTGCTTCACTTGGAATCCCAAGAAGAACTTTAATTCGTCCATCATCAACATCTCGAATCTGTCTGTTATGGTTTTGCTAAATTCTTTACAAAAAGATTTATTGGTAGAACCAAAAATGATATCATCAACATAAATTTGGCATACAAATAGATGATCATCAAAATGTTTTGTAAACAATGTATAATCAGCTTTACCAATCTTAAAACCATTTTGAGTTAGAATATCTCTAAGACACTCATACCAAGCTTGAGGAGCTTGTTTGAGGGTATAGAGAGCCTTACGCAGTTTATACACATGATTGGAGTACTCTTGATCTTCAAATCTTGGTGGCTGCTCCACGTACAATTCCTCCTTAATGGGACCGTTGAGGAAAACACTTTTGACGTCTATTTGATACAGCTTAAAATTATGGTGAGTAGCATATGCCAATAAAATACGAATGGACTCAAATTTAGCTACAGGAACAAAAGTTTCGTCGATGTCCAAATCTTCGACCTGTGAGTAACCTTTCACCATGAGTCGTGCCTCATTTGTTGTTACCACTCCATGTCCATCTTGCTTGTTTCGAAAGACCCATTTGGTTCCAACTTTGTTCATCTTTGGTCTTTCTACAAGCTCATATACTTCATTTCTCTTGAAGTTGTTCAACTCTTCTTGCATTGCAATCACCCAATCTGGATCCTTTAGTGCTTCTTGTACCCTGTATGGTTCCAGAAAAGAGACAAAAAGTAATATTCACATAAATTGGCTATGCGAGATCTAGTGGTTAATCCCTTAGCAGTGTCTCCAATGATATTGTTGACGGGATGATCTCTTGTATACTCTGATGTACTCTTGGGTGAGGGACTTGTGAAGTGATTAGGACATCAACACCATCGATACATCCACACCAACTGAGCTACAGGTTTCTGGTCCGATCACTCGCGCTCGTGCACGTCAACTAAACTATGAGATGAACTCGTTCTTGGACTTATGTCCATCTTATCTAGACCATGGAACTACGTGCTTTCTTGTTTTGCTTAGGAACAATGGAGAGGAGCCAATGGGAAGGGAATTCGCGCGGACGGGATTTGGACAGCAGAACAGCACCAACTTGTGACGGCCACCACGACTTCATACGGACTCCAATCTGAGCGTTCAAGTACTTCCTGGAAAGATTATCAAGTCTAGTTTCAGAAGGATCTGGCCTCATGTCGATATCTATTGGGAGTCGGCCGCAATCGTTATTTTAATAACAAGACTTTTTCTGTCCATGGTGCTGCATCACCAAAATTGGGCCCATGGCCCATGTATCGTTTGGAGTCCATTAGGGACTCGTGATTAGGGTTTCTCATGACCCTAGTTAGGTAATTAATAGTAGCCGCCGCCCTCACTAGCTGGTGGGTTCTGTTTATTCATAATTTAGATTTTGCTGCTTCCTTGTACACGCGCGTGTCGACTAGATCGCCCGTCAACATGTATCCAGAACCCCACTTTAGATTGATTCAACTGATAAGTGCTTGTTCATCTTGTTCTTGTGTGTTCTTCGACTGCTTGCAAGAACAAAGGCCCTCGTGGTCAGGTTGATTGTGCGCCAGCAAGATCAATACAACTTCGGAGTCGGTGTACCGATCGCTAAGGCGCATCGTCTTGGGGACGGTGTAGTCGGATCCCCAACATCTTCTCCTCCACAAATTGAACCCTCCTATTCTCATCAAAAGATCGGAACCAAGATCCTATCAAGTGGTAATTAGAGCAAGGTTAATCAGCAAGAGTGCTACCATTACTTTTTTTCTGCTGTTATCATCCTATAGTCCAGAAAAAGCCCTAAAAAATACCAGATCTGTTTTTTCCATTATTCCTAGACCATTGTGCCTTTTACTTTCTCTACTTATTCAAGACTTGTTGAGTTCATGGTTGCTTCGACGAGTCAAGTTGCTGGTCTTTAGTTTTGCACCACTAGACTTTTGAGTTCCTGTCACATTCGGTCACCTAGTTTGAGTCAGATTTGTAGTTTGAGTTTGAGTCAGATTACTAGTTTGAGTTTGAATCAGATTGCTACTTCGAGTTTGAGTTTGAATCAGATTGCTACTTCGAGTTTGAGTCGGATTGCTAGTTCGAGTTTGAGTCGGATTACGAGTTCGAATCCGATTGCTACTTCGAGTTTGAGTCAGATTGCTAGTTCGAGTTTGAGTTGGATTACTAGTTCGATTTCGAATCAGATTGCTACTTCGAGTTTGAGTCAGATTAGTAATTTGAGTTTGACAACAAGAAAAAGCCAAGAGCAAAATCAAAAACCGCACAAAAGACAAAAGCAATTAGAGAAGAAAAAAAGGCAAGTGCAAGATCAAAAGCCGCATGTGCAAATTTTGTTCTAGGGTCTCCTGATTCCATCTAGAGAGAGTTTGGATGACCACCCCAACAAAAAAACAAAAAAAATCAGATTGTTGTTTGGGGTGTTTTTGGTGACGACATTGGTGTCTCGACTCGCTTCTCTAGCACGGTCTAGACTAAGATCAGCACAGTACTGTCATAGAACATTTATTCAGCTTGTTTTGATTAACGTGGTGAAAGTTTTCCCCTTGTGCTAGTTCAGCCACCTAAAGCCATAGATTGACACCTGCTCTTGAAGTTGTTCATTACTTGCTGGTTGCCATCACCTTCTTGTTGAGCTTGGTAAGAACAGGTAAGAGCTTGATTGAACAGGTTGAGAGTGAGCGAGTTATCTCCACCAGCACCTTTGTAGCTAGGGATAACGTTACCCTTTCATATTGGATTGTTCTTTTTTTCTACTAACCATGGCAGGAGGAGCAAATACAAACAAAGACGTGCATTCACCTCACACACGGGGAATTATACAACACTTCGAACGCCAAGTGCGGCTACGCACAGAAGCGCTTGATAAGGATTTTCATGTTACCAGTGACCACCTTGGTCAATTGGAAAATATGCAGATTGACACCAACACCAAAATCAGCACGTTGAAGATCTCCATTCAAACATTGAACACCTCTATTTGAGCCATCCTGCAGTGCCTTGAGGAGAGGGATCGTGGACGCACTGCGGATGGACAGGTGAGCAATGCTCCTAGTATTGTACGTGATAGTGAAGATGACTATTTTGCAGATACGGAGATTGGGGAAGATGAGTAAGCTAGGCCACGGCGCCGGCTACAACGCAACCGTCAAGGTATGGGTGGACATCGTCGGCGTGAGGTATGCAATCATGATGATACTTTTAACAAGATCAAATTTAAGATACCTCATTTTGATGGTAAATATGACCCTGATGCATATATTACTTGGGAGATTTCGGTTGATCGAAAATTTGCATGTCATGAGTTTCCTAAAAATGCAAGAGTTAGAGCAGCCACTAGTGAGTTTACTGATTTTGCTTCTGTTTGGTGGATAGAACATGGCAAGAAAAATCCTAATAACATACCACAAACTTGGGATGCTTTGAAACGACTCATGCGGGCTAGATTTGTTCCTTCTTACTATGCAGTGTTCTGTTAAATAAGTTACAACAATTGAGACAGGGAGCTAAAAGTGTAGAAGAGTATTTTCAGGAATTACAAATGGGTATGTTGCGTTGTAATTTAGATGAGGATGAGGAACCATCTATGACTAGATTTTTGGGTGGTTTAAACCGTGAAATTCAGGACATACTTGCTTATAAAGATTACAATAATGTTACCCATTTGTTTCATCTTGCTTGTAAAGCTGAAAGGGAAATGTAGGGACGACGAGCTAGCTCTAGAACTAATATTTCTGCAGGAAAGACTAGCTCATGGCAACCATGCATGACTACTCCTTCGACTAAGCGTGCTTCCCCGCCATCTTCTTCACCAAGTCGGTCAGCACCTTCTTCCTCCGGCAACAAGTCACATGCTTCTTCCACTAGCTCAGCAGTAAAGACCACCCAAAAGCCCACCAAGAGTGCTTCTTCTGTAGCATCTACCGGACGATCTAGAGACGTTCAATGTCACAAGTGCAAGGGTTTTGGCCATGTGCAGCGTGACTGCCCAAGCAAACGTGTTCTAATTGTTAAAGATGATGGTGAGTACTCATGTGCTAGCGATTTTGATGACGATTCATGTGTTTTGCTTGCAGCTCACTATGCAGGTAGTGATGAACATCAAGAAGAGCATATTGGTGCAGAAGATGTAGCGTGCTATGATAGTCTCATTGTGCAGCGTGTGCTTAGTGCACAAATGGAGAAAGCGGAACAAAATCAAAGGCACACATTCCAAACAAATTGTGTCATCAAAGAGCGATCTTGCCGCATGATCATTGATGGAGGTAGCTGCAACAACTTGGCCAGCAGTGACATGGTGACCAAGCTGGCACTAAGACCCAAAGCGCACCCACATCCCTATTACATTCAATGGTTAAACAACAATGGTAAGGCAAGGGTAAGTAAACTTGTGCGAATCAATTTTACTATTGGATCATATAAGGATGTTGTTGAATGTGATGTTGTGCCTATGCAAGCTTGTAATATTCTGCTAGGAAGACCTTGGCAATTTGATATAGATTCTATGCATCATGGTAGATCAAATCAGTATTCTTTTCTTTACCACGATAAAAATATTGTGTTGCATCCTATGTCTCCTGAAGCTATTTTGCAAGATGATGTTGCTAGAGCTAGGAAAACTAAATCTCAGGATCATGCTAACGTTGAGAACAATAACAATGCTAAATATGTGTTAGATAAGAAAAATGAGATATCTTTGAAGGGAAAATGCTTGTTTGCAGCAAAATCTGATATTAATGAATTGATTGCTTCCACCTCTGTTGCCTATGCTTTGGTATGCAAAGATGCTTTGATTTCCCTTTACGATATGCAACATTCTTTGCCTCTTGCTGTTGCTAACATTTTGCAGGAATATTCTGATGTGTTTCCAAGAGAAATACCACTAGAACTACCACCACTTCGAGGGATTGAACACCAGATTGATCTCATTCCCGGTGCTTCATTGCCCAAACGTGCACCATACAGGACAAATCCGGAAGAAACAAAGGAGATTCAGCGCCAAGTACAAGAACTACTCGACAAAGGTTATGTATGTGAGTTTGTTAGTCTTTGTGCTGTTCCAGTTATTCTAGTACCTAAAAAGGATGGATCCTGGCGTATGTGTGTGGATTGTAGAGCAATCAACGATATCACCATCCGATATCGTCATCCTATTCCATGCTTAGACGATATGCTTGATGAATTGAGTGGTGCTGTTGTGTTCTCAAAAGTTGATTTGCGTAGTGGTTATCACCAAATTCGCATGAAACTAGGAGATGAATGGAAAACTGCTTTCAAAACTAAGTTTGGTTTATATGAGTGGTTAGTCATGCCTTTTGGGTTAACTAATGCACCTAGCACCTTCATGAGATTAATGAACGAGGTTTTGCGTGCATTCATTGGAAAATTTGTTGTTGTGTATTTTGATGATATATTGATTTATAGCAAATCCATGGATGAACATCTTGATCACTTATATGCTGTTTTTAATGCTTTACATGAGGCACGATTATTTGGTAATCTTGAGAAGTGCACCTTTTGCACGGATCGAGTCTCTTTCCTTGGCTATGTTGTTACTCCACAGGGAATTAAAGTTGATCAAGCCAAGGTAGGCTATTCAGGGGTGGCCTGTACCAAAGACCATCACGCAGGTGCGGAGCTTTCTAGGGCTGGCTGGGTTCTATCGTTGCTTTGTGAAGGATTTATGTAACATCCACTATTCTTAAGAGAGAAATTTTTTTTTAAATGAATTTCTCTTGAGATAAAAACATTTTCTTGGGAATAAAATTCATATAAGGCAAGTTGCATCATGTTTGAATGATTGTGTGAATTTTTGAAAATTTGAATTCGCTAGAAATTTGGTTTACAAATTCAAAACATAAAAGAGAAGAAAAAGAAAACAGAAAATAAAAAGAAAAAGAAAAGAAAAACAAAAACCTGTCCCTGGGCCGAATCCTCCCGCCGGCCCAATTCCTTCCCACCTCTCTCCTGCGCCGGCCCGCACCTCCTCTCCCCTCCCTCTCTGCCACCCGGGCCCCGCGCGCCAGCTCACTCTCCCGCGCTTTCTCTTCTCTCCCCCTCACTGACAAGCCGGCCCTGCCTGTCAGGCCTTCATCCACCTCCCGCACCTGCGCTGTAACGGTCGCGCGCCATCACCTCGCCGCCCATTTTCCCCCTTTTTTCAATGTCGGCCGTTTCACCCGAATCAAACTCCCCATCATGCTCATGATGGCCGCCAGCCGTTTCTACTCCAGACCCCCTATAAAAAACCCGGCCAATCCCTCCCCAATCCCCTCACCCGACGATGAAACCCTAGCTCCGACAAGCTCAGTAATGGCGCCACTGTTCCCGACTTTCCACCCATTGTTTCTCCTCGGGAGTTTGTCTAACACCTTCCTCATGTTGTTAGGAGCCCGCTGGACATCGCTGTTAAGGTGGAACGCTGCTGCGTCACCGTTTTCATTGGGTGCCGACGAGCTCCGCCACCCTTCGTCGTCGCCGGCTAACCTCCGTCCAAATTCTGGCTTCGCGACCACCACTGGTGAGTTCCCCTCGATTCCACCTTCAAGCCTTTTGGTTGTACCCCGTAGCCTTCGTTTGGCAATTTTGGTCGCCGCCGGCGAGTCCGCCACCGCGCGTGCGCCGCCGCCGCCGTGCGCCGCCCCTGCACGACGGCTCCCGCCTTTCGGGGTGACGTGGCCCTCTGTCGTCCGTCCATTTTGTTTCAACGGCCAAGATTAGAACCCCGTTACCCCTTCGGTACATTAAATCTGGGCCCCCCCATTCTAAATCCTACGGCCCACGTTCAAACCACTTTTCCCGCCATCAGTTTTGCGCCCAAGCCCCTGGAAACTTGTGGGCTACCCCCTGGGTTTCTCTGGAATTCAAGTCTAGCCCCTAGAAATGACAAACTAGCCCCTGGACGTTCTGGAAATTAGTAAAATACTGGTTAAATTATTAAAAAGTGTTTTAAGCCCCTGGAGTATTATAAAATAGCAAATAAAATCTGGAAAATTGTAGAATAATCCCTGGACTTAATAAAAATCATTTTTAACCACTGGAACAGTTTTGTTTTTATAGAAAAGCCCCTATTAGTTCTAGAAATTAAATAAAAGTCCTTAATTTTTATAAAATAATTATAAAAACAGATTTAAATATGTTTTATTTATTTTCATTTCTGTATTATTTTTATTAATTCATTTAAATTGCTGAAACGGTCATAAAAATACTTTTAAGTATATTTAGTTCATAAAAATTGTTTTGCACATAGCAATAATTAATAAAAATAGTGTAAAAATTGTAAAATTTACATTATTGATTACAAATCTAATTTAAGCTTATTTTGAAGGATAAAAATTTCTATAAAATAATATTAGGTTTCTAATAAATATAAAAATGGTATAAAAATCTCTAAAAATATGTTTACACAATAAATTTCATTTAACTCTAATTTCTCATCAATTGATTATGCCTATAATTGAAATCAACCATAAAATCACTTTTGCGTAGGAATTTGCGTTTATTTGAATTGTGTGCATTTTATTATGTTCTTATTGTATGTTATTTTTCGTGCATCGTCGTAATTTTAGAGTCGGGGCCAGAACCCACTTTTAACCTGCAAGAGCAACAATTTCCCGACGACCCCGAAGCACAATTTGGAGGCAAGTTCCTTGACAATCTTGCACCCTTTTTGTTAAGTTTTAGTTAGTTGCATGCTAAATTAAAATATGAATCCTATGTTATGTTTTACTAGATTTTCCACAATATTCCTTGTCAACATGGTTTGGGTGTTTTACTATTAAATTAGTTTATGCTTAGCCCTGCTTCAATGAAATATGGTCTATTCTACAATATTACATTGGATGTTTTATGATTCATGAATTGATGGCAAAAATGGAATTTAGTAGATAGGAATCTGATAAGGGGTTTTGTATGGATTGGTGCATGCGTGCACAAGACCTTGGTTTGGGGCTTGACACCTATCGGATTCTAAGGACCGGTTTAAGGAAGAAGTTGCTAAGCCTTTTAGTATCACCACGGAATTGTATATGGGACAACTTGGTTTAGTAATTTGGTCTCTCCCGATGTAGCATAGGTAATTGATCGGGCGGGGAATGGGCTTTGCCTTGGGATCCGCATGGCTCAAGAGGGGGCTTCTCCTGGCGGAGGGAAAATAGACTCCAGGTGCCGGAGCAGTGAAACCTTAGAGTACCCATTGCAAGTCGAGAGAACCATTGGAAACACCTCGTAGTGATCTCCTGGCCACACACCTACAGAAGTGTGTATTGTGGTTAGCTACCACAGGCATCAGGGAGGTTTACCTTAGTCCACCTGGCAACAGGGGACGAAATCACGAACTGTGGGTAAAGGATACACACTCTGCAGAGTTTTGTCAAACTGTCTAGACAACCGTGCTCACGGACACGAGCGGCTTGGAAACCAAATTCATAATTAGCACATGGTTACATAAAGGATGGTTGGATTTGGTTTTACCTGTATTAATTTTGGGATGTTGGTTGGGATTTCACCTAAATGTAGGTGCTTAATAAACAATTAAGAGTAGGTTGTTACTGCCATAATGCTTAACCTATTAATTGCCTTCCTTGTGGTGAACCACACATGTCATAACTTCCCAACTTGCGAGTACTGTTGGTACTCAAACTTGTTAGTTGCATATCCCCCCCCCCCAGTCTACGAAGACGCTGAGGTGGAGAACCAGGACTTCTACGGAGATCACGAAGAGATGTTCTAGGCTGGAGCTCCCCCGTGCAACGCTTGTGTTGGAGCCCTTTGTTATGTTTTTTCCGTTGCTTGTGTACTTTTATTTTAGACCTGGAAGGTCATTTATGTAATAAGGTGACGTACTCGAACATGGTATTTTTATTTGGTATTTCACTTTCGTCTACACATGTATGAGTTGAATTGATCCTGGCATACATGTGGAAAGCATCTGGTTGTCTTATTATTACCAGGTGTGACAAAGTGGTATCAGAGCCGTATTGCCCGTAGGACGTAAGCCTAGATAGAAAAGAATGATTTAAGGACTTTACTATTTTCAAATATTATTAATTATAAAATTTCTTTGTATTCTTTACCTTGTACTTGTTTCACTTACTCCTTAATTTGTTTTATTACTGACACTCTTCCGTTTCAAAATTTTAGATGGCCAACTTCAGGAGAACCGCTCGCATTTCCACTGGAGGCTATGTCCCTAACCGAAGGATTGCTGCCCACCGTACCCCGCTCAACGATCCTCGACGTGCGGTGGTGATTCGTACTGATGGGAGAGCTGTAGGACGACTCCGATGTCGACTTCCGGCCATACTGCACGATGCCGGCTACAGGCACGAGAGACTGGCACTCACCTACTACTCCATCGGGATGCAGCGCCCCTACCGGATTGAGTGGTCATGCAAGCTATTTGTATACTATGGGGATGAACTACTCAAGGTGCACCGTACTCCTGCCGCGAGGAGCTACCGACGTCACGCTGAGCAGGATGTCAGTTGGGAGGCCATCACCTTTTGGAGTCACACTTACCGCTACCAGCTTCGGAACTCGGTGCACGCCTACACTCCCCAGCGTCCCAGCGGCACTAGCAACTTCGTCACCAGGTACGTGGAGGGGCCCCTGGCCCTTCCACAGACTCACCAGACAATTGATGACGTGGAGCGCCTCAGCATTTGCCTCCACAAGGCTCAGCAAGAAATTCAGGATGTCCGAGACCTTGCAGCACACTATAAAAGGCAGATGAGGAGGTACCGTCGGATCACCGACGAGGACCCAGATGGGTATGCTTCAGACACCTCCACTTGGATTCCGGACTCTCCTGATCGCCGCGTCAGTCGTGGCGACACTAACTCACTGGACCAGTCTTTAGACGAGGAGCCAGATTCTGAGGAGCCTTCTGTGCCGCAGCAGCCAGCCAACTCTCCTCTGCATGTCAATGAGTCTCGTGGCAGCAACTCGGGATATGATGGAGATGATGATGAAGACCCGAATGAGGAGGATGTAAGGATCGAAATGCCCAAGAGGGGGGGGGTGAATTGGGCTTTCTTTCAAATTTTTAAAGCAATTTAAGATTAACAACCTAAAGCCCAATTCCCTATGCAATTTAAACTATGCAATCAATATAAATTAGAGTTGCGGAACGGAGATTGCATAAGAGTAAAGGAAGAGGGATGCAAACGCTCAAAGGACACGGAGTTTATCCCGTGGTTCGGTAAGATCACAAGGATCTTCCTACGTCCACGTTGTGGCACCCTCCGATGGGTTTTGCCACTCCCAAGTCACCGAGACTAGGGGCTTCTTCACTATTCTTCTCCGTTCGCCAACCTCGGCAAGGTGGAGCTCAAGCCTTGTACACTTTTGGGATCCTCCGGGCTTCCACAAACCACTTGGCAAGCTCCGGAAGTTACACACACCAAGGGACACTCCCTTGTGGCTCTCACTATGCTAGAGACTCCAATCACCTAGAGTGGAGGCACCCAAGCACTATCTCTAGCTAGTTCTAGCCTATCTCTTGGTGTACAATTGATGTGAAATTGATGTGAAAGTGGTAGCTCTCTTGCTTGAATGCTCTAGGATGTGTAGAGTATGTCTGGGCTTCAAGTCATGTCGATTTGACAGGTTGAAGGGGTATAAATAGCCAGCCTCCACGAGATAGCCGTTGGAAAAGTAGGCTGACATCACTTGTCTGCGAACACCGGATGATCCGATGTCTCCCCTTCAGTTATCATCGGTCAAAGCCAAATTAGCTGATGTCACTATGTCAGATATGACCGTTGTTAGACCGATGTTGAACTGTCTTCTCATCGGATGATCCGGTGGCTCTTCCTCCAGAATTCTGCTTGATCTTGAAGCTTCCTGGAGTGATCGACCGATGTGTACAAACCTGCACATCGGATGATCCGGTGCTTCACTTGGTCCAATGGTGTTGCAATCTGTGATGATGGACCGATGCACTAAGCCAATTACATCGGATGATCCGGTGAGTGTATTTGTCTGAGGTCTTCTTCTTCAGTTGAACCAATTTGACCGATGCAGTCAACTCCAAGTACATCGGATGATCCGGTGTGTTCAACTTGTTGACTTCAAGTTGTTTTGAGTTGTTCTTTTTGGAATTTTGAACTTGTGACCTCTTTGACATTTGTTCGAAGTGTTGTTCTGATTGTCTTCAAGCATTGATTGATGTCAAGTTAGAGCTTTCACTTCTTGTTCTTCACATGATTCGTTTTGATCTCATTTGTTGATTTCAGATGGGTCTCCAATGTAATTTTGATTTTATTTGATTGAGTGCTATTGAGACCTTGCATTCACAAATTCATTAGTAATATCGAATGGTTGTCATTGATCACCGAAACCGTACCTCATGGGGCCTAGATGCTTTCAATCTCCCCCTTTTTGGTGATTGATGACAATACAAAAATTTAAAGCACAATAATAATGAATTTGATGATAGTGTTCAAGTAGATATGCAATGAATACAAGATAAGACACATTAAGCTTGTAAAACGCAAATGAAAATTATGGTGCGAAAAGCTCAATCGATTAAAATCATAAGCAAATGAGACAAGTGAAGGAGTGCTTATTTAAAATTACAAACGAGTATGAATACAAAGCATGAAAACAAAGATACAAAGGATAACCACGCAATCACGCACTCACACTCCCCCTGAAACTACTACTCCCCCTGACTCTCCTACACCTTCTCCCCCTTTGGCATCAAGACACCAAAAAGGGATCAGAACGCCTACTGACCCTGAGAGCTAGGCGCGAGGACGAACTGGGCACCGTCGCAGTCGTCGGAGCTGGAGTCGCCGGTCGAAGGGGCTGCCGGAGCGGTGGAAACTGGAGGGTCCGCTGCCGGTGCTGGAGGAGAGGAAGCAGGGACCGAAGGTGCTGGAGGAGCTGGAGGAAGTGGAGCGCTCACCACGGACGCCGGTGTCTGCTGGAACAAGGTCGTCGCCGGCAGTGGTGAGTGAATCGGTGCGCTAGGTGCCAGAAGAGGTGACATACTGATCGAAGGGATAGGAGTAGTAGGCACCTGAGCGACACCTGGAGCCAGCCCCAGTCCAGGCTGCTGTGAAGGAAGGGCGATCCCGGTCTGAGTGTATAGGTTGGTGATCAACCCTAGGATCCCCATCATGGCCTGCTGGGTCTGCTGCTGCTGGTCGAGGGTACGGCGGTGCATCTGATCTACCAGGTTGGTGAACCTGTCCGTATCCTCTCGCCTCTGACGGGCGATCTCAAGCTGGAGCTCCTGCTGCTGCCTCTGCAGCTGTGCCAAGTGAGCAGCCTGCTCTGCCCTGGCCTGCTCAGCAGCGAGCCTGTCCTGGCGCTGCTGCTCGATCATCTGCTGGAGAAGCGACGTCAGCTCAGACGGCTGCGTCACCTGCGCCTCGGACACAGGAGGTGGTGTCGGTGGCGGAGCAGCTGATCCTCCTGCCTCGGCGTCGTGCGGCCTCGGTGAAGGTGGAGGGGGAGGGAAGTACTCCTCGACACTGTCGTCGGTGTCGCTCTCAGACCAGATATGCTGCAGGTCCTCCCCCTGAGCCTCAGCCTCAGCAAGTCTCTCGTCCTCCCGCTCTAGGTCGGACCAGTCTTCCTCAGTCAAGCGGGCCTGGACCTGGCGCTCAACTGGACGGCCAAGACGGCGGTCTCCAGGAGCGGACGCACGGTAGTGACCGAAGCGGGTCACGCTCTCGTCTGCAAGCCGGGCCTGTGCTGAGTGCCCCTCTGGCACTACCATAGAGCAAATAAAACTGATCCAGTGCCCATAGACCATCTGTCTCATCATCCCAACCCCATCAGTGATTACGTCCTCCATCTCGCAGAGAAGTATGTCTATGATATCGAAATCCATCCCGTTCATTATGTAGAACAAGAGGGTCTGCTGGAGACTCGTGAACCCCTCCAAGTACCCTGACCTCGGCAGGAGCGTGCGGCGCAAGGCGAGGTGCACAATGCGCGCAGCTGGAGTCAGGAGGGTTGGGACTCTCGGCTGGTCCGGAGAGAAGGAGGAGCCAAACAGGGAGCGGATCTCGTCTAGCTGTGGAGCTACCCCTCCAGTAAGTGGCCTCCTCGGTGGATCTGCCTGCCCATAGACCTTCTCATGTATGCTGGTGTCGTGCAGCTCCAAACCAAGAATGTGCCCCAAGGTCTGCCTCGTGAGGTGGTAGTACTGGCCATTGAACATGAAAGCAATGGACCGCCTGCCTTCCGAGATGTACAGGGTCGCGTAGAAGACACGGACCCATTCTTCCACATAGGCACTCCTCTCATAGTCCAGTAGATCCACCAACCCTCTGTATCTCTCAAAGAAGGGGCGGACATCAGTCTCCGCGGCCACTGCAAGCTGCCTCCAGTCCAAGTGGTTGTGCTGAAAGAGCTTGTGGCCACGGCGTCTGTAAGTCTCGTAGAGAGACGCCTGCGTGACCGTCCAGAACCGACTATCCACAAGAAGCTCTCGCGGCTGTGGGTACCATTCCTCAAGCAGTACACTCCATCTGAGCTTCCGTAGTTGCTTCGCCTTCATCTTTCTGTAATCCACAAGACGGACTCCTTCACGGACCAGGACGGTCGTGTCCATCTCATGGATGTCCCTCTCAGCCTCCCTGTCCTCACGACGGTCGGCAGCCGTCGGTCTTGGACGAGGAGGAGCCTCGGCGTGACCCCCACGTGTCCGGGCTGAGCGCCGGCGGACGAGGGGCGCGACCGGCTCCTCTTCGACGTCGGAGTCGTCGACCACGGGAGGCGGCCTCGGTCGGGCCTCGCGGATCCTCAAGGAACCCCCACGGCCGCGCTCACGCTCCTCGGCGGCGCGAGCGGCCATCAAGGCCTTCTTCTCGTCCTTGGATAGCTTCTTCTTCTTCGCGGCGGGCTCCACAATGGCCTTTCCTTTGTTCTTCCTGTCGCGACCCATCTAGTCGACGGAGAGCTAGGGTTAGGCGACGATGACGAAAGAACGACGAGAGAAGCAAATGAGATATGTCGCATGGCACGGGGCTCACCTTAGCGATGATGATCAACCGGGCCGAGAAACCCTAGCGAGGAGGTGACCGGAGATGGCGTTGCTTGGGTGGAGGTGCTTCGACGGAGGGAGAGAAGCGTGGAGTGCTTGGGTGCTGGTGGAGCACGGCGGCGGCGGCGCCTAGGGCGGCGGCGGCGGCTGGCGATGGAGGTGCGCGAGCACGGGCGGCGATGGCGCGTGGGGAGGCAGCGGCGGCGGTGCTGCGGGTGGAGGCGGCGCTGGGCGGCGGCGCTGCGGGCGGCGGCGCTGGGCGGCGGCGCTGCGGGCGGCGGCGGCGGCCGGCGGCGGCGCTGTAGGCGACGGAGAGGCGGCGACGTGAGCACGGGGGCGCGAAGGGTCGGGGAGAGAGAAGGTGGCGGCGGCGCGGGCGATTAAATAGTGGGGCCCAAACCCTAACCGTTTTTAAAACACCGGATGGTCCGATGATAAGTACGTTGCACGTCGGTCAAATGCCACAGTAAGGATATTCAAGAATTGCTGTTGACATCGGATGGACCGACGTTTAGGGTTTGGGACATCGGTCGAAAGGCACAGTAAGGGTGTTCAGCCGAGTGAAGTTGACACTGGATGATCCGACGTAGGGGAGAGGTAAACATCGGTGGAATTGATCACTGCTCCAGAAGAGTGAACATCGGATGGACCGATGTTTTTCAGGATGAACTCGTCGGATCATTTTGAGGTTCTGACTGAAATTGGCTTTGAAGAATGAACACTTATTGGACCGATGAGGGTTAGACAAAGGCATCGGATAATCCGATGACAACAGAACTAAAACATCCCATATATGTCCTTTGACCGAACAAACAATTGAGAAGAAAACACATGTCTTAGGACTTTTTGGGCAACCCCTTACCCCTCAAAAAGCTAATATGCCAATAGCTTGGCTAGGCCTTAATGCAAATGGAACACCGAGAAAAATAGAGGAAAAATATCCAAATAAAATGTAAGGCCCATGCTTTGTGAGGTAGAGTATGAAAACTTCTATCTCATTAAAGCGTGTTCCTTTAGAATTTTGCTCTTTCCACATCATATGAGTTGAGATATTGCATTTCAAACAAGTCTCCTTCTCATGATGTGGGTTCCCCTTTGTGACAATTCTACCGTATGCAATGCCAAACAAATTATAGTGCAAGACATTAAATGAGTGCAAGTTTATATGGCAGGGATCATGCAAGGCATAAAATAAATCTATCTTGCCAAGTTTAAATCTTCCAAAGGCTTCCTCAGGGAAAACTATTTCTAGCTCACCCCTATCCTTTGGGAGTTAGACAAGACCTATATGATATGCAACCTTACATGACCATGGCAACTTACATGACGTTAGATGCATCTAGCACATTTAATTCACTTCTAAGTCTAGAAAAGGTTTTCTCATCAAGTGGTTTCGTGAAGATATCTGCCAATTGTTCTTCGGATCTAACACCTTGCAAAGAGATGTCTCCTTTAGCCTCATGATCACGCAAGAAGTGATGGCGAATATCAATGTGCTTAGTGCGGGAGTGTTGAACGGGGTTTCTAGCTATCTTAACCGCACTTTCATTGTCACAAAGGAGAGGCACACAACCAAACTTAATTCCAAAGTCCAAGAGGGTTTGCTTCATATATAGGATTTGGGCACAACATGCACCAGCCGCTATATACTCCGCCTCCGCGGTGGACAAAGCCACGGAATTTTGCTTCTTGCTCGACCAAGAAACTAGGGAACGCCCAAGTAAGTGGCAACCCCCGGAGGTACTCTTGCGGTCAACACGGCATCCGGCAAAGTCCGAATCCGAGTAACCTAAGAGATGAAAACTAGCGTTCTTGGGGTACCACAAACCTACACTTGGGGTATGCTTGAGATACCGAAGTATCCTAAAGACCGCCTTCTTGTGCGATTCTTTAGGTGCCGCTTGAAAGCGAGCACACAAGCACACACTAAACATAATATCGGGCCTAGATGCGGTAAGATATAACAATGAACCAATCATGGAACGGTAATGAGATTGATCAATAGATTTACCGTCCATGTCCGCGTCGAGATGACAATTTGTCGCCATTGGAGTGCTTCTTGAGCTACAATCTCCCATCTCAAATTTCTTCAAGAGGTCCTTAGTGTACTTCTCTTGATGGATGAAGGTCCCCTCTTGAAGTTGCTTGATTTGAAATCCTAGGAAGAAGTTGAGCTCTCCAATCATCGACATCTCGAATTCCCTAGACATCATTTTGCCAAACTCATGGCTAAGAGCTTTGTTAGTTGAGCCAAAAATAATATCATCGACATAAATTTGACAAAGAAATAAGTCTCCGTCGATGTCCTTGGTGAAGAGTGTAGTGTCCACCCTCCCAATCTTGAAACCTTGCATGACGAGGAAGTCCCTTAAGCGCTCGTACCATGCCCTTGGAGCTTGCTTGAGTCCATAGAGTGCTTTGTTTAGCCTATAGACATGGTTAGGGTTTCTTGGGTCCTCAAACCCGGGAGGTTGCTCAACAAACACAAGTTCATTAATATAGCCATTGAGAAATGCACTTTTAACATCCATTTGATAAAGCATGATATTATGATGAGAAGCAAAAGCAAGGAGTATGCGGATAGCTTCTAACCGTGCTACCGGGGCGAATGTCTCCCCAAAATCCAAACCTTCAACTTGAGCAAATCCCTTCGCCACAAGCCTAGCTTTGTTGCGGACCACCACGCCATTCTCATCTTGCTTGTTGCGGTAGACCCACTTGGTTCCAATCACATTCTTGTCCTTGGGTCTCTCCTCCAACACCCAAACTTCATTGCGGGTGAAGTTGTTGAGTTCCTCTTGCATAGCCATCACCCAATTTGAGTCTTGGAGAGCTTCCTCAATGCTTTTGGGTTCTACACACGACACAAAAGAGTAGTGCTCACAAAAAGATGCAACATGACGTGAACGAGTACTTACTCCCCGTGAAGGACTTCCAATGATTTGATGCATTGGATGTGCCTTGGAGATGCGCCCATGTCTCATCAATGGTTGTGAGTCACTTGGTGGTGGTGAAGCATCTTGCTCGTCTTGTGGTTGGACTTCATCTTGGACTTCATCTTCTACTTGGTGTTGTGTGGCTTGTTGGTCTTGCATAGGCAATGGATCATCTTTGTCTTCTTCTTCATCCACTTGAGGCGCCATGGAGGTGTTGATGTTCGGACTTGAAGCTCCCTCTTGATCATGGCTCTCCTCAACTTTGGGCTTGATGTCTCCTATGGTCATATTCTTCATAGCTTCTCGTAGAGGCTCATCATCTATATCATCATGACCAAAACTCTCCTCTTGGGAGCCATTAGTCTCATCAAACTCAACGTCACAACTTTCTTCAACTAACCCGGAGGTTTGGTTGAATACTCGATATGCCTTTGAGTTTGACGCATAACCAAGGAAAATACCAACATCGCACCTTCTTTCAAACTTACCAAGTCTTTTCTTGCGGTAGATGTAACACTTGCATCCGAAGACCCGGAAGTAGGAGATGTTGGGCTTTCTCCCAATGAGGAGCTCGTAGGGAGTCTTTTGGAGAAGTCGATGAAGGTAGACTCTATTTGCGGCATGGCATGCCGTGTTGATCGCTTCCGCCCAAAACTTCTCCGACGTCCCATAATCATCAAGCATGGCTCTCGCGAGGGTGATTAGTGTCTTGTTCTTTCTCTCAACAACACCGTTTTGTTGAGGGGTGTATGTAGCCGAAAATTCGTGCTTGACTCCTTCACGGTCACACCACTCCCCAATATTGTAATTCTTGAACTCGGTGCCGTTGTCACTCCGGACCTTGATGATGGGAAGTTGGAATTCCCGTTGAGCTCGTTTTGCAAAGGTCTTGAAGACTTCCGGAGTTTCACCCTTGTCACCTAAAAACAGAGTCCAAGCATAGCGAGAGTAATCATCAACAATAACGAGACAATAGAGATTACCGCCAAGGCTTTGGAAGGTGGACGGTCCGAAGAGATCCATGTGAAGTAGTTCGAGCGGCTTGGAGGTAGACACCATTGTCTTCATCGGATGGTGCGAAGCCACTTGCTTCCCGGCTTGACATGCGCTACATAGCTTGTTCTTTTCAAACGTCACGTCCTTTACGCCGGTCACCATCCCTAGCTTGAAGGACTTCTTGAGCTTGCTCATTCCTATGTGAGCAATCCTCCGATGCCATAGCCACCCCAAACTTGTCTTGGTGAAAAGACAAGTGGTTAGGCTTGCGCTCTTGTTGGAGAAGTCCACCAAATATAGATGACCATGCCTAAACCAATTACCTTCCCCTTTGAGTTATCACCAAAGGTGACTTGTTCATGATTGCCGGGGTCTTCTATGGAGGTGAACATACCATCATTGCCGGTCATGTGTTGAGTGCACCCACTATCGAGTACCCAATGTTTTCCTCCGGCTTTGTAGTTCACCTACACACATGAATTTAGTTTTTGAGTTTAGGAACCCAAGCCAACTTAGGTCCTTGTATGTGTGATACAAGTGATTTTGGGACCCAAAGTTGCTTGGGGAGCTTCCCCTTCATGCCCTTGATGTTTTTGCCAATGAACTTCGCTTTCACCTTTCCACCTACTTTGCTCAATAGATAGTGACAATCATTGAAAGTAGATGAATAGCTAGGAGGTAATTTTGGAGAAGGACGAGTGGGAAGAGGGCACTCCCTAGTGTGATGTCCGGTGACCTCACAATGTTGGCAATAGGATCCCACTTCCTTGATGAAGCTTGTCCTAAGCTCCGGTGAGGGCACCTTCCATTTGTTGGGCGTAGGGAAGGTCCCAAGTCCCCTCTTGTTGAAGCCTTTAGCTTGTTGGAAGAGGATCTC
The DNA here is from genome assembly GCA_036927565.1 of Tuctoria greenei. NCBI lineage: Eukaryota > Viridiplantae > Streptophyta > Magnoliopsida > Poales > Poaceae > Tuctoria > Tuctoria greenei. The sequence goes on along the minus strand of JAYESD010000007.1, from coordinate 109,836,607 downwards.
CTTGTGCTTGTCCTCTCCCTTGGAAAGTCTAGCCACACTAGTGCGGAGACTTTCGATCTCGTCCATTAGCTCCTTCTCCCTATTAGCTTTCAATGGCAAAGACTTATGCAAATTGTTAGTGGCATGTGAACTAGCGGGTGTTTTGCCATCAAGAGTTTCTTTCTTCAAGTTATTCAATTTTAGTTCCATTGCTTCATAGGAAAGACTAAGTGTCTCATGCTCTTGAACTAACTCGTTATGCTTAGCCGATAATGCCGTGTTAGCTAAGTCAAGCTCATGGAACTCAAGCTTGATTTGAGCCTTCTCCTCCTCGATTTGCTTGACATGTGACTTGAGCGTTTCATGCTCATTAAGTATGGTGACATACTTGTCTTGCAAATCGAGGTTGGCACCCTCTAGCTTGGCGCGAGTTAGCTCAAGTGCCTTAACCTTAGCCTTTTCCCTTTTGATAATGGCATGATATTCATTGATCATAGATGCTAGTTCATCGGGAGAAAGTTCATCATCACTTGAGTCATCACATACCTTTGTGTTACCTTTCGCCATGAGGCACATAGGCGGTGGAGGAAGGGGTGAGTCATTCTTGTTGACGATAGCGAGGTTTGCCAAGTTTTCTTCCTCATCTTCACTATCATCACTTGTTTCTTCATCGGTGACCCACTCATTTGCTTCGCACATGAAGACCTTTTGAGGTCCTCTTCTCTTCTTTGGAAAGAGCTTGGTCTTCTTGCCTTTGTCAAGTTTCTTCTTTCCAAAGGTGCGCTTGGGCTTTGCATCTTCATCATCCTCACTCTCTTCTAGTTTGCGATGCTTGCCCTTGTCCTTCCTCTTGTCCGGTTTTGGACAATCATATGATATGTGGCCTTGATCGCCACAATTGTAGCACGTCTTGTTTTCATCTCTTTTTGGCAAGAAGGCTTTCTTCTTGGGATCAAACGAGTATCCCTTCTTGGCAATCTTTGAGTTGAGACGTGAAAACTTCCTCATCATCAATGCAAGCTCATTGTCATCATCATCTTCACTTGTAGCTTGTTCTTCCTCACTTGAGCTAGGCTCAATCACTTTCTTTTTCTTGATATGTGTCTTCTTGGTTGAGGCCTTGAGAGCAATGGTCTTTGATGATGATGACTCCTCCATCATTCCAAGCACACTCATCTCATGAGCATGTATCTCTCCAATGAGTTCCGAAACCTCAATGTTGTCAAGTGACTCCTTTTGGAGCATTGAGTTTATGATGTTGTACTTGGGCTTGGGAAGTAGCATGAGGATCTTGCGGTTGATGAGTCCCTTGCCAAGAGAAGCAATGTCAAGAGCATTAATTTCCTCAATGAGTACATTTAAGCGAGAAAACATTTGATTAACATTTTCATGAGGAAGCATTTTAAAATCATCATACTTGGATTTAAGCAAGTGATATTTGAGCTCTTTGACACGAGAGGAACCCTCATGGATCTCAATCAAGCAAGCCCAAATTTCACAAGCTTTTTCTTTACTTGCAATTCTAGCAAATACATCTTGACTAATGCACTCATAAATAGCATTCCTAGCCTTAGCATCCCATTTTAGTTGATCACCAATATATTCATGGTTGCCAAACCCCGCATGGGTCGCTTCCCACACTTCGGGAGAAATTGCCTCAAGGTAAGCGCGCATGCGTGCTTTCCAATAAGCAAAATTCTTGCCCTCGAAGGTAGGAACCGAACCCCCATTCTTGGCCATTTTTGCTCTCTAGCGGTGAAGCTAGAATGATCCAATGAGCAACCTTGCTCTGATACCAATTGTAAGGATCGAAATGCCCAAGAGGGGGGGGTGAATTGGGCTTTCTTTCAAATTTTTAAAGCAATTTAAGATTAACAACCTAAAGCCCAATTCCCTATGCAATTTAAACTATGCAATCAATATAAATTAGAGTTGCGGAATGGAGATTGCATAAGAGTAAAGGAAGAGGGATGCAAACGCTCAAAGGACACGGAGTTTATCCCGTGGTTCGGTAAGATCACAAGGATCTTCCTACGTCCACGTTGTGGCACCCTCCGATGGGTTTTGCCACTCCCAAGTCACCGAGACTAGGGGCTTCTTCACTATTCTTCTCCGTTCGCCAACCTCGGCAAGGTGGAGCTCAAGCCTTGTACACTTTTGGGATCCTCCGGGCTTCCACAAACCACTTGGCAAGCTCCGGAAGTTACACACACCAAGGGACACTCCCTTGTGGCTCTCACTATGCTAGAGACTCCAATCACCTAGAGTGGAGGCACCCAAGCACTATCTCTAGCTAGTTCTAGCCTATCTCTTGGTGTACAATTGATGTGAAATTGATGTGAAAGTGGTAGCTCTCTTGCTTGAATGCTCTAGGATGTGTAGAGTATGTCTGGGCTTCAAGTCATGTCGATTTGACAGGTTGAAGGGGTATAAATAGCCAGCCTCCACGAGATAGCCGTTGGAAAAGTAGGCTGACATCACTTGTCTGCGAACACCGGATGATCCGATGTCTCCCCTTCAGTTATCATCGGTCAAAGCCAAATTAGCTGATGTCACTATGTCAGATATGACCGTTGTTAGACCGATGTTGAACTGTCTTCTCATCGGATGATCCGGTGGCTCTTCCTCCAGAATTCTGCTTGATCTTGAAGCTTCCTGGAGTGATCGACCGATGTGTACAAACCTGCACATCGGATGATCCGGTGCTTCACTTGGTCCAATGGTGTTGCAATCTGTGATGATGGACCGATGCACTAAGCCAATTACATCGGATGATCCGGTGAGTGTATTTGTCTGAGGTCTTCTTCTTCAGTTGAACCAATTTGACCGATGCAGTCAACTCCAAGTACATCGGATGATCCGGTGTGTTCAACTTGTTGACTTCAAGTTGTTTTGAGTTGTTCTTTTTGGAATTTTGAACTTGTGACCTCTTTGACATTTGTTCGAAGTGTTGTTCTGATTGTCTTCAAGCATTGATTGATGTCAAGTTAGAGCTTTCACTTCTTGTTCTTCACATGATTCGTTTTGATCTCATTTGTTGATTTCAGATGGGTCTCCAATGTAATTTTGATTTTATTTGATTGAGTGCTATTGAGACCTTGCATTCACAAATTCATTAGTAATATCGAATGGTTGTCATTGATCACCGAAACCGTACCTCATGGGGCCTAGATGCTTTCAGAGGAGGATCCCGAGGAGCGAGAGTAGACTCCGACCTGCCCTACAACTCAAGATTAAGACACTTACCCATGAGTTGTAATAAGAGCGATGTAGTAGCGATCTGTGTAATCTTGAGTTGTATGATTTTTTTTGCTTTGAGAAATTGTTTATCCATGTTTGAGTTTGCTTAATGAAATGACCTTTATTTCTCTTATTCCTTATTGATGCATATAGTGGGAAACTCGTGTAGAATAGTTTCCCTCTTATCTTCTTATTCTAAATCAACACCCCAACCTCAGATGGCACGAAGAGGAAGAGGACGTGGACGTGGTGTACCACCCAATCAAGACAATGAAGTCCCGCTACCTCAATGGAATGGACGAGGTGCCCGTGGAGCACCAGCTGCAAATCAAATGCAGTATATGATGGCTATGCAGCTTCAAATGATGCAAAATTTAACACAAATTGTGAACAACATGCAACAGGCTCAGCAAGCACCACCACCCCCTCCTCCACCACCACCACCCCCACCTCCAAGGTTTTGCTTAAGAGACTTTATGAACACTCAACCTCCACGCTTTTCCAACGCTGTGGAACCTACGGATGCTGACGACTGGATTAATACGATTGAAAGTAAACTGAGGATTGTTCAATGCGAAGGAAGGGAAAGGGTGTTATTGGCATCACACCAACTCCATGGACCTGCAGCTGATTGGTGGACCGCTTATACTGCAGCCCATGGCAACCTAGACAACATCACCTGGAAGGAATTCAGAGAAAGCTTCCACAATCATCACGTGCCTGAAGGAGAAATTCAAGCCAAGCATCTGGAGTTCCTAGCACTGAAGCAAGGGACATGAACATACGGGGGTATTTGAACAAGTTTACACAACTATCTCGGTACGCCCCTGGAGATGTTGACACTGATGCCAAGAAACAATTTTGTTTCAAGGAGGGACTAGACAAAGAGATACAGTTGATGATGTCTTCCGGTGACTATGCTAGCTTCCAACATCCGGTGGACAAAGCTTATACGATAGAAAGAAAGAAAACGGAATGCGAAGGAGAAGACCGCAAAAGGAAGATGATGATGGGGCAGTCTTTAAGCAACAATCGTCCTCGCTTCAACCCACAGCAGTCGGGACACATGAATCGTCCCATGGGCAATAATCAAGGTCAGCGGTACATCAACAACTCTTCATTCAGACCTCAAGCCCAGTATGCTCGTCCACAGTACCAGCAGATGTAACCACAACACCCTCAAATGTATCAACAGCGTTCTATGACTTCAAACCCTCGACCAACTGGGCAATCACAGCAAAATCAACAACGAAACAAGGCTCAAGACACCAGTACTCGGGGAGCTTGCTACATATGTGGTGACAAGGGACACTACTCCAACAACTGCCCGAAGAAGCTATCACAGCAGAACCAGTCCAGAGGAAGGGTCAATCATGTTGTTTTGGAGGAAGCCCAAGACGCATCAGATGTGGTGATCGGTACGTTCCCTGCTGATTTCCATCATTCTACAGTATTGTTTGACTCTGGTGCAACACATTCATTCATAGCAAAAGAATTCGTAGGAAGACATGGAATGACTGTTACATTAATGAATCAAGTATTAGTAGTCAACTCTCCTGGAGGAGAGATGTTGACAAGGCAAGTATGCCCTAATGTAAGCATAAGCATTAGGGGGGTAGCATTCTTAGCAAACCTTATAGTGCTGGAGTCACAAGGAATAGACATTATTCTCGGAATGGATTGGTTAACTAAGTACAAAGGAGTGATCCATTGTGCCATCAGAACAGTATGCATTATGCTTAACTCATACAGATGGTACAAACGTGGAGTTTCGTCCTGATCAAGCACCAGTTCAGAAAATATGACTCAATCAAGTTGAAGGAGTACAAGAGATCAAAGTTGTTTGTGACTTATCGAATGTGTTTCCTGAGGAACTACCGGGTATGCCCCCTGACAGAGAGATTGAATTCATCATTGAATTAGTGCCTGGTACAGCACCAATTTTACAAGCGACCATACAGGATGGATGCTAAATAATTGGTAGAATTGAAGATCATATCAATGAGTTGTTAGCAAAAGGATACATTCGTCCAAGTTCCTCACCTTGGGGAGCTCCAGTGATATTTGTGCCCAAGAAAGATGGCACACAGAGGTTGTGTGTGGATTATCGCGCACTCAACACAGTAACTATCAAGAACAAGTATCCTTTACCAAGGATTGAGGATTTGTTTGACCAGTTGAAGGGTGCTTGTGTGTTCTTGAAGATTGATCTACGTTCAGGGTATCACCAATTGAAGATACGGCCCTCTGACATACCCAAGACGACATTTGTTTCGAGATATGGATTATATGAGTATATAGTCATGTCTTTTGGCTTGACTAATGCCCCAGCTTATTTCATGTACCTTATGAATAAGGTGTTTATGGAATACTTGGATAAGTTTGTCGTGGTGTTTATTGATGACATTTTGATATTCTCCAAAAGTGAAGAGGAACATGAGGAGCACCTAAGACTGGCCTTACAAAAACTTCGTGAACATCAGTTATATGCAAAGCTAAGTAAATGTGAGTTCTGGTTGAAGGAAGTGTCATTTCTGGGACATGTTATATCACAAGGAGGAATAGAAGTAGACCCTAGTAAGGCGAAAAATGTTCTGAATTGGAAGACACCAGAAAATGTTGGGGAAATCAGGAGTTTCTTGGGTGTGGCTGGCTATTATCGTCGATTCATCGAAGGATTCTCAAAAATAACTTGTCCGTTAACAAAGTTACTTGAGAAGGGAGCTGTATACAAGTGGACACCAGAATGTGAAGCTAGTTTTAAATAGCTAAAGAAAAGATTGACCACTGCTCCAGTGTTGATTATGCCTGATATGCAGAAAGAATTTGCAGTCTACTGTGATGCATCCGGCCAAGGACTGGGATGTGTATTAATGCAAGAGGGACATGTAGTAGCCTATGCTTCACGTCAACTCAGAAAGCATGAAAGAAATTATCCCACTCATGACTTGGATTTGGCAGCTGTAGTGCATGCATTGAAATTATGGAGGCATTATCTGATTGGAAAAAGAACTGAAATTTATACGGACCACAAGAGTTTGAAGTATATCTTCACCCAACCAGATCTAAATCTCAGACAACACAGATGGTTGGAACTTATCAATGATTTTAATGTCAGAATCAACTATCATCCTGGGAAAGCTAATGTGGTCGCAGATGCATTAAGCAGATCAGCTCAATGCAATAGCTTGGCACTGCAAGGTCAACAACCGCAGTTATGTGAGGAATTCACAAGGCTAAACCTTAGTATCGTGACAAATACTGAGGTAGTGTCTATGGAAGTAGATTCCATGTTGGAGAAGGATATTCGTGAAGGGCAAAAGAATGATAAGTGGATTCAGAAGATTAAGCAACTAATAAAAGAAGGAAAAGAACCAGACTTTAAAGAAGATGAACAGGGAACTATATGGCTGGGGAAGAAAATATGTGTACCTGATATCAAGGAGATTCGAGAGCTGATACTGAGAGAAGCCCATGATTCATCATATTCTATTCATCCAGGAAGCACAAACATGTATCAAGATCTAAAGGATCGGTATTGGTGGCTTGGAATGAAACGTGATGTGGCGGAGTATGTAGCTTTGTGTGACACATGTCAGAAGGTTAAAGCAGAACATCAAAGACCCGCAGGGTTACAAATTCCTGAATGGAAATGGGAAGAAATAAGTATGGACTTTATTGTGGGATTGTCGAGAACTCAGTCTGGATATGACTTTATATGGGTCATAGTGGACCGTTTGACCAAAGTGGCTCACTTTATCCCAGTAAAAGAAAGCTATTGTGGTTCAAGATTGGCAGAACTATACATGGCAAGAATTGTATGCCTGCATGGAGTGCCGAAGAAAATAATATCGGATAGGGGTACTCAGTTCACTTCCAGATGTTGGCAAAAGTTGCATGAGTCTATGGATACCCGACTGAATTTCAGCTCGGCATATCATCCACAAACTGACGGTCAAACGGAGCGCACTAATCAAATTCTTGAAGATATGTTGAGAGCGTGTGCTTTGAAAATAGTAGGAGTGGGATAAGAACCTACCGTATGCCGAATTTTCTTATAACAACAGTTATCAAGCCAGTTTGAAGATGTCTCCGTTTGAAGCTTTGTATGGACGGAAGTGCAGAACACTATTGTTTTGGAATCAAACTGGGGAAAGCCAAGTATTTGGGCCTGAAGTGTTAAGAGAAGCTGAGAGACAAGTACAAGAAATCCGGAAGAATTTGAAGACGGCTCAGTCAAGGCAGAAGAGTTATGCTGATACTCGCCGTCGTGATTTATCCTTTGAGATTGGTGATTATGTGTATCTCAAGGTGTCACCCGTGAGAGGGTTGAGATGATTCAAGGTGAAGGGCAAATTATCACCCCGATATATTGGTCCTTTCAAGGTATTGGAGAAAAGAGGAGAAGTAGCATATTGGCTCGAGCTACCATCTCACTTATCAGATGTACATGACGTATTCCACGTGTCACAATTGAAGAAATGCTTAAGAGTCCCTGAAGAACAATTGCCATTAGAAGCAGTAATACAAGAGGACCTGACCTATGCAGAACAACCTGTTAAGATTCTCAAGACATCAGAACGAGTCACGAGGAATAAAGTTACTCGTATGTGCAAAGTTCAATGGAAACATCACTCAGAAGAAGAGGCGACATGGGAAAGAGAAGAAGACCTCAAGGCAAAGTTTCCCATTCTATTCTCTTAGGACGCCCAAATCTCGAGGGCGAGATTTCTTTTTAGGGGGGTAGAATTGTAACACCCACTATTTTTAAGAGAGAAAAAAATTTGTAAAATGAATTTCTCTTGAGATAAAAACATTTTCTTGGGAATAAAATTCATATAAGGCAAGTTGCATCATGTTTAAATGACTGTGTGAATTTTTGAAAATGTAAATTCGCTAGAAATTTGGTTTACAAATTCAAAACATAAAAGAGAAGAAAAAGAAAACAGAAACGAAAAAGAAAAATAAAAGAAAAACAAAAACCTGCCGCTGGGCCGAATCTTCCCGCCGGCCCAATTCCTTCCCACCTCTCTCCCGCGCCGGCCCACACCTCCTCTCCCCTCCCTCTCTTTCTGTCACTCGGGCCCCACGCGCCAGCTCACTCTCCCGCGCTTCCTCTTCTCTCCCCCTTGCTGACAAGCCGGCCCAGCTTGTCACGCCTTCGTCCACCTCCCGCACCCACGCTGTAACGGGTGCTCGCCATCATCGTGCCGCCCATTTCCCCCCCTTTTTTTTTCAATGTCGGTCGTTTCATCCTAATCAAACGCCCCATCATGCTCATGATGGCCGCCAGCAGTTTCTACTCCGGACCCCCTATAAAACCCGACCAATCCCCTCACCCGACGACGAAACCCTAGCTCCGCAAGCTCGGTAATGGCGCCACTGTTCCCAACTTTCCACCCATTGTTTCTCCTTGGGGTTTCGTCTAACACCTTCCTCACGTTGTTAGGAGCCCGCCGGACAACACCGTTGAGGTGGAACGCTGCTGTGTCACCGTTTTCATCGGGCGCCGATGAGCTCCGCCGCCCTTCATCGTCGCCGGCTAACCTCCGTCCAAATTCTGGCTTCGCGACCACCACTGGTGAGTTCCCCTCACTTCCACCTTCCGTTTAAGCCTTTTGGTTGTACCCCATAGCCTTCGTTTGGCGATTTTGGTCGCTGCCGGCGAGTCCGCCGCCTCGCGTGCGTCGCCGCCGCCGCGCGACGCCCCTGCGCCGTCGCTCCCCGCCTTTCGGGGTGACGTGGCCCTCTGTCATCCGTCCATTTTGTTTCAACGGCCAAGATTAGAACCCCCGTACCCCTTCGGTACATTAAATCTGCCCCCCCCCCCCCCATTCTAACTTTTCTCGCCATCAGTTTTGCACCCAAGCCCCTAGAAACATGCGGGCTAGCCCATGGGTTTCTCTGGAATTAAAGTCTAGCCCCTAGAAATGACAAACTAGCCCCTGGACTTTCTGGATAAATTAATAAAAAGTGTTTTTAAGCCCCAGGAGTATTATAAAATAGCAAATAAAATCTGGAAAATTGTAGAATAATCCCTGGACTTAATAAAAATCATTTTTAGCCACTGGAACAGTTCTGTTTTTATAGAAAAGCCCCTATTAGTTCTAGAAATTAAATAAAAGTCCTTAATTTGTATAAAATAATTATAAAAACAGATTTAAATATGTTTTATTTATTTTCATTTCTGTATTATTTTTATTAATTCATTTAAATTGTTGAAATGGTCATAAAAATACTTTTAAGTATATTTTGTTCATAAAAATTGTTTTGCACATAGAAATAATTAATAAAAATAGTTTAAAAATTGTAAAATTTACATTATTGATTATAAATCTAATTTAAGCTTATTTTGAAGGATAAAAATTTCTAGAAAATAATATTAGGTTTCTAATAAATATAAAAATGGCATAAAAATCTCTAAAAATATGTTTTACACAATAAATTTCATTTAACTCTAATTTCTCATCAATTGATTATGACTATAATTGAAATCAACCATAAAATCACTTTTGCGTAGGAATTTGCATTTATTTGAATTGTGTGCATTTTATTATGTTCTTATTGTATGTTATTTTTCGTGCATCGTCGTAATTTTAGAGTCGGGGCCAGAACCCACTTTTAACCTGCAAGAGCAATAATTTCCAGACGACCCCGAAGCACAATTTGGAGGCAAGTTCATTGACCATCTTGCACCCTTTTTGTTAAGTTTTAGTTAGTTGCATGCTAAATTAAAATATGAATCATATATTATGTTTTCCTAGATTTTCCACAATATTCCTTGTCAACATGGTTTGGGTGTTTTACTATTAAATTAGTTTACGCTTAGCCATGCTTCAATGAAATATGGTCTATTCTACAATATTACATTGGATGTTTTATGATTCATGAATTGATGGCAAAAATGGAATTTAGTAGATAGGATTCTGATAGGGGTTTTGTATGGATTGGTGCATGCGTGCACAAGACCTTGGTTTGGGGCTTGACACCTATCGGATTCTAAGGACCGGTTTATGGAAGAAGTTGCTAAGCCTTTTAGTATCACCACAGATTGTATATGGGACAACTTGGTTTAGTAATTTGGTTTCTCCCGATGTAGCATAGGTAATTGATCAGGCGGGGAATGGGCTTTGCCTTGGGATCCGCATGGCTCAAGAGGGGGCTTCTCCTGGCGGAGGGAAAATAGACTCCAAGTGTCGGAGCGGTGAAACCTTAGAGTACCCATTGCAAGTGAGGAGAACCATCAAAAACACCTCGTAGTGATCTCCTGGCCACACACCTATGGAAGTGTATATTGTGGTTAGCTACCACGGGCATCAGGGAGGTTTACCTTAGTCCACCTGGCAACAGGGGACGAAATCACGAACTGTGGGTAAAGGATACACACTTTGCAGAGTTTTGTCAAACTGTCTAGACAGCCGTGCTCACGGACACGAGCGGCTTGGAAACCAATTCATAATTAGCACATGGTTACATAATGGATGGTTGGATTTGGTTTTACCTGGATTAATTTTGGGATGTTGGTTGGGATTTCACCTAGATGTAGGTGCTTAATAAACAATTAAAAGTAGGTTGTTACTGCCATAGTGCTTAACCTATTAATTGCCTTCCTTGTGGTGAACCACACATGTCATAACTTCCCAACTTGCGAGTATCGTTGGTACTCAAACTTGTTAATTGCATATTCCCCCCCCCCAGTCTACGAAGACGCTGAGGTGGAGAACCAGGACTTCTACAGAGATCCGGAAGAGATGTTCTAGGATGGCGCTCCCCCGTGCAACGCTTGTGTTGGAGCCCTTTGTTATGTTTTTCCGCTGCTTGTGTACTTTTATTTTAGACCTGGAAGGTCATTTATGTAATAAGGTGATGTACTCGAACATGATATTTTTATTTGGTATTTCACTTTCGTCTACACATGTATGAGTTGAACTGATCCTGGCATACATGTAGAAAGCATCTGGTTGTCTTATTATTACCAGGTGTGACAATTTCAGCACCATTGCTGCTCCATTGAATGACCTTACGAAGAAGGGGGTGCCTTTTTCTTGGGGCACCACACAAGATAACGCCTTTACCATACTGAAAGATAAGTTGACGCATGCACCTCTTCTCCAACTTCCTGATTTTTCTAAGACTTTTGAGCTTGAATGTGATGCTATTGGGATTGGATTGGGTGGTGTTTTGTTACAAGAAGGAAAACCTATTGCATATTTTAGTGAGAAAATGAGTGGGCCTGTTCTGAATTATTCTACCTATGATAAGGAATTATATGCTCTTGTACGAACTTTAGAAACATGGCAGCATTATTTGTGGCCCAAAGAATTTGTTATCCATTTTGATCATGAATCACTAAAGCATATTAGGAGTCAAGGGAAACTGAAACGTAGACATGCTAAGTGGATGGAATTTATTGAGTCTTTTCCTTATGTCATTAAACACAAAAAGGGAAAGGATAATGTTATTGCTGATGCTTTATCTAGACGTTATATTCTTCTATCTCAACTTGACTTTAAAATTTTTGGGTTAGAAACGATTAAAGATCAATATGAACATGGTGATGATTTCAAAGATGTATTGCTGAAATGTAAAGATGGAAAAACATTGAATAAATTTGTCCTCAACGATGGCTATGTGTTTAGAGCTAACAAGTTATGCATTCCAGCTAGCTCCGTTCGTTTGTTGTTGTTACAGGAAGTGCACGGAGGTGGGCTGATGGGGCACTTTGGAGTGAAAAAAATGGAGGACATACTTGCTGGTCATTTATTTTGGCCAAGGATGAGGCGAGACGTGGAGCGCTTCATTGCTCGCTGCACGATATGTCAAAAAGCTAAGTCACGACTTAATCCACATGGTTTGTACATGCCTCTTCTTGTTCCTAGCATGCCTTGGGAGGATATTTCTATGGACTTTGTTTTAGGACTGCCTAGAACAAAGAAGGGGAGGGATAGCATATTTGTTGTCGTGGATAGATTTTCTAAAATGGCACACTACATACCTTGTCATAAAAGTGATGATGCTACACATGTTGCTGATTTGTTTTTCCAAGATATTGTTAGGTTGCATGGTGTGCCAAACACAATAGTACCGGATCGTGATGCTAAGTTTCTTAGCCATTTTTGGAGAACGTTATGGGTAAAATTGGGGACTAAGCTTTTATTTTCAACTACTTGTCATCCCCAAACTGATGGTCAAACTGAGGTTGTGAATAGAAGTTTATTTACCATGCTTAGGGCTGTTTTGAAAAAGAATATAAAAATGTGGGAAGAGTGTTTGCCTCATGTTGAGTTTGCTTATAATCGTTCCCTACATTCTAGTACTAAGAAATGCCCTTTTGAGATTGTTTATGGATTTGTACCTCGTGCTCCTATTGATTTATTACCTCTTCCTTCAATGGAACAAGTGAATTTTGATGCTAAACATCGTGTTGGATTGATCTTAAAATTTCATGAAACTACTAAGAAGAATATAGAGTGTATGAATGCCAAGTATAAACTTGCTTGTAGTAGGGGAAAGAAACCTATCACTTTTGAACCTGGTGATTTAGTTTGGTTACATTTACGAAAGGATAGGTTTCCTGATTTGAGAAAGTCTAAATTGTTACATCGAGCTGATGGTCCATTCAAAGTGTTACAAAGCATTAATGATAATGCTTATAAACTCAAGTTGCCTGCAGATTTTGGGGATAGTCCCACATTTAACATTGCATATTTGAAGCCATATTTGGGAGAAGAAGATGAGCTTGAGTCGCGGATGACTCAAATGCAAAAAGGGGAGGATGATGAGGACATCAACACCCTCGATACATCCACACCAACTCAGCTACCGGTTTCTGGTCCGATCACTCGCGCTCGTGCACCTCAACTAAACTATGAGGTGAACTTGTTCTTGGCCTTATGTCCGTCTTATCTAGACCGTGGAACTACATGCTTTCTTATTTTGCTTAGGAACAATGGAGAGGAGCCAATGGGAAGGGAATTCGCGCGGACGGGATTTGGGCAGCAGAACAGCACCAACTTGTGACGGCCACCACGTCTTCATAAGGACTCCGATCTGGGCGTTCAAGTACTTCCTAGAAGGATTATCAAGTCTACTTTCAGAAGGATCTGTCCTCATGTCCATATCTATTCGGAGTAGGCCGCAATCGTTATTTTAATACCAAGACCTTTTCTGTCCATGGTGCTGCATCACCAAAATTGGGCCCATGGCCCATGTATCGTTTGGAGTCCATTAAGGACTCGTGATTAGGGTTTCTCACGACCCTAGGGAGGTAATATATAGTAGTCGCCACCCCTCATTAGCTGGTGGGTTTTGTTTATTCGTAAGTTAGCTTCTGCTGCTTTCTTGTACACGAACTTGTCGACTAGATCGCCCGCCTACTTGTATCCAGAGCCCCACTTCAAATTGATTCAACTGATAAGTGCTTGTTCTTCTTGTTCTTGCATGTTCTTTGATTGCTTGCAGGAACAAAGGCCCTCGTGGTCAGGTTGATTGTGCGCCAGCAAGATCAATACAACTTCGGAGTCGGTGTACCGATCACTAAGGCGCATCATCTTGGGGATGGTGTAGTCGGATTGCCAACATCTTCTCCTCCACAAATCAAACCCTCCTATTCTCATCGAAAGATCGGAACCAAGATCCTATCATGAAGTTGCTTGCATTTCATTTTCTTCATGGTCAATGTCTCCCCCTGGATTATTGCTTTCATGATTGTATTGGTCTTCTTGATCTTCCTGATCTTGATCTTGTGCATGAGCTCCCCCTTGATCATTGATTTCCTGTTGAGGTTCATCTTGAGCACTTGAGTCTTTTTGTTGCTCCTGAGGTTGAATATCACCAAGTGCCATCCTCAACGCTTGGCATGAGGCTTCTTCTTTATCTAGCACACACTTATCAACTTGCTCCATATGGGAGCCATTAGTTTCATCAAACACTACGTCACGTGCTACTTCAACAACGCCAGAGACTTTGTTGAGGACACGATAGGCGTAGGCATTCGAATATAACCAAGCAAGAACCCTTCATCAGATTTTGAAGCGAACTTCAAAGTCCTCAATTTCTTGTTCAAGATAAAACATTGCACCCATATACTTTGAAATATGAAACATTTGGTCTGTTACCGGTGAGGAGCTCATATGGTGTTTACTTCAGAAGTCGGCGAAGATATAACCGGTTTGTGGCGTGACAAGCGGTGTTCATCGCTTCAGCCGAAAACCCGTCCGAAGTCTTGTATTCGTCTAGCATCGTCCTCACAATTTAAATTAGCATCCTATTTTTCCTTTCGGCCACCCCATTTTGTTGAGGGGAGTACGGTGCCGAAAATTCATGCTTTATTCCTTCTTCATCTAGATACTCCTCAATTTGTGTATTCTTGAACTCTGTTCTGTTGTCACTTCTAATGTTTTTCACGGTTGAGGAGAATGAATTTTGCACACTTTTTAGAAATTTCTTTAGGATACCCAGAGTTTTTGATTTATCAAACAAGAAAAACACTCAGGTAAATCTAGAAAAATCATCAACAATAACCAATCCATATTTGTTACCGCCGCTGCTTATATAAGCAATTGGACCGAAGAAGTCCATGTGAAGAAGTTCCAGCGGTCTTGAGGTAGTCATCATGTTCTTGGCAGGGTGTGGTGCTCCAACTTGTTTTCCTGCCAGGCATGCACTGCACGATCTATCTTTCTCAAAAACAACATCTTTTAAACCTCGGATGTGACCACCTTTTAGGAGTTTCTGCAGATTCCTCATCCCAGCATGGGCTAGCCGTCTATGTCACAGTCATCCTATGTTAGTTTTTGCAACTAAGCAAGTATTGAGTTCAACTTTATCTTTGTTGAAGTCAACAAGATAAAGCTTTCCCTTCAACATTCCCTTGAATGCAATCGAGCCATCACTTCTAAAAACAGTCACACCCTCATTAGTGAATAAACAATTATAACCTTTATCGCACAGCTGAGATATGGAAAAAAGATTATAATCTAGAGAATTGACATGTAAAACAGTTGAAAGGGTATGTTGAGAAGAAATTTCAATTTTACCGTTACCAAGGATCTTTCCTTGGTTGTTGTCTCCAAAGTATATTCCTTCACTTGGATCCGCGTTGCGCTCATACTCCATGAACATACTCCTCTCTAGTCATGTGATTAGTGCATCCACTGTCCAGCACCCATTTCAATCCATCGGAGGAGTAGGCCTGCAAAACAGAGTTATTTCTTGGTTTTAGGTACCCAAGCTTGCTTGGGTCCTCGCATGGGTAGTCAAAAGAGTCTTGAGCACACGCACACAAGTTTTTTAGTTCTTGTGGCGTGACCCTGCATATTTAGCAAAGACTTGTCTAGATTTATCTTTCATAAGTACATAGGAAGCATCAAAAGTATAGAATAGTATTTGCAATTCAGATTCATTTGATGTTTCTTTAACAAAAGTAATTTGCTTCTTAACTTGAACATTAGTGGACATGTGTTTATTTTTAGTAAACCCAAGACTATCTTTGATGTTAGGAGGTCTAGTGACCATATATGCACTACATGCATATTTAATCTTTTCCTTGTCAAAGATGCCACTTTGGGATAGAAGTTTAGCGTATGAAACAAAAGAATCATGTTTAACAATATCTTTCTTATTAGAGCTTGTGCAAGTTATAGTTGTTGTTGAATTTACACCTTTGGAAGATGAGCTGGAGGAGGAGGAGTCACTTTGCTTGAGTGACTCAACTTGCACTTCAAGGATTTTGTTAACTTTTGACAAGTTAACAAGTTCATACTTGATTGCAATGTGTGAATCTTCTAGTTTTGAGTAAGTTTCCTTACTCAATGCTAGCTCATGCTCAAGTGACTTGCTCTTCTCCTTCTGAAGCTCAAGTTGCTTTTCAACCTCTTGATATCTCTTCCTTTCGCGGGTGAGCATATCTTCTTGTCGGTTGACAAGCTCCTCCTTCTAAAAAATTTCATCCGACAACATTTTCATTTTTTTAAAGCAGTTTTACTTAAACCTTTAAACATTTCCTCATTTTCACTAGAGCTATCAAAATTGTCAATGGAGGAATTAAGCGAGGGAGGTGTTTAAGTCGAACCATTTTCTTGCCTTCCCTAGCCGTGAGGCAAGTATGATTATGAGTCTCTCGTCCTCCCATTCAGGAAGAGCGTAAACTTCTTGGTAGGCTTCTTGATGGCAATGGTAGCCATCTCCTCTTCTTCTTCGAAGGAGGACTCGTCGTTTGAGTCCCACTCCTTGCCAATGTGCACTTGGTGAGCTTGCCTCATTTTCTTGAAGGTTTTCTTCTCTTGTGGCTTCACTTCCTTCTTCTTCTTATTTTCTTCATCGGTGCAGTCAACCATAAAGTGATCGTACCCACCACAATTGTAGCAGGTACATCGTGCCTTGGATTTCCTTTCTCCTTGCTATACCCATCACTTGAGTTGTTGGCATCCTTCTTCTCATCATGTTTATTTTCATTGAGTACATCAAATGCCTTTGTGTCTTGTTCTTCTTCAGTGTTGGGCACCTTTAGGATCTCATTATTCTTGTTAGAGGCCATTGATCTCTTTGAGCGGTGAGTCTCGTACATGGAGAACCTGCATTGATACCAATTGAATGTGGTCTAGAGGGGAGGTGAATAGACTTTTTAAGTTTTCCTGCACACTTAATCAAATTATCAAATTCTTGATGGATCGGACTTGTTCAGTGTTAGTGCGGACTAGTCCAATGTGCTTGTGTTATGTGAATTGATCAAGTATTAGAGCAGAAATTGCATGTATTATAGCAGCAGAATTTAAACAACTATTCAAACAAACTTGATTGAACAATTAATGTTGCAAACTTGCATGTGGAACATGAATTACTTGATAGATTAAATCTAATGTCCTAGATGATGAAACTTGCAAAAGTAAAAGAGTAAAGCACGCGAGACATGGATTTTTACCGAGGTTCAATCTCACCAAAGAGATCTACTCCTCGTTGAGGAAGCCCACACAGAGCTGGGTCACTTCAAACCCTTTTCCCTCGTCAAGTCCACACAAGGCCGACTTGATTCGACTATCACGGATAATCATCGAGTTGGTGGGGCAACCTCACACGTTGAGAGCTCCCACAAGAATTACAGCAGAAAAATGATTGAATACACTCAAAAAAATACAAGTAATGCAAGAGTGTATAGAGATCAAACCCCAAGCTCAATGACGCGTAGAGAACGATCTCCCAATCCCAAATCTGAATATCAAAGGATTTTCACTTTTGAGGACCTTAGATATGGTGGGGAGATGTGTTTTTGTGCTCTTCGGACAAGTGGCAGCACTAGGGTTTGAGTTATGAATAGTAGAATTCTAGAGTTTTGTTTGTGAGGTTGTGGATCTCCAATGTATAGTGTTTCCAAAAATATTACCATTGGGGATCCTAACGGCCGGACTAGTTCGTACTGGGGACTGGACTTTTCTGTTGTGATGTGTGAAATTCGCGTGGAATTTGCAGCACACTAAAAACCCTAATTTATGTGAGGTATACCGGACTAGTCCATATTGGGGACTGGACTTGTCCGCTGTGTATTTGAACATCAGAAAGCTCTCGGACTAGTCCGGTCCACGAACGGACTTGTCCGGTGCATAGTGTTGTGAAACATCAGAGAGTTGAACGGACTAGTCCGGTTTGGAATGGACTAGTCCGGTGCTTAGTGAATTATTAAGGTTGATTTTAATCCCTTATCCCTACGCAAAGACTTGATCTCTTGGGATGTGTCTCTCACACACATCATATACAATTAAGCCTACTTTGCGCTTCATTCATCAATTGGGCTTTTCTTTTTCTTTGTCACTTCATTTTCACTTTTTGAGTGTACCAAACTATCTCATCTAAGTTGACCTGCATTCATCTCAACAAGTTCATTAGGATCTCAATCGTTTGTTATCAATCATCTAAAACCCACAAGGGAATGCCTAGATGCACTTTCAGGCTGCTATTTTGTAGCTGTTTTGGTGTTGTTTCATTGTTGCATGTGTGCTATTTTCATGCTTTCTTGATGCTGTAATGTGTATGAACTATGACTATATATTTGTGTGTTTGCACCATATATGCACCATGTATGAACTATTTGTATATTTCATGTATGAACCATTTATGCATTTGATGCGGATGTGATATGGATTATGTGTAAGGACTGTGAATTACATGTTACTCCCTCCTTTCTCAAAAGATTGTCACCTTTGGTTCAAAAAATAAACTAAAGGTGACAATCTTTTGACAAAAAAGGAGGGAAAACTTATTAATTGTTTTTCCGAAGTAAATATTCGAATCTGTTTGATATCTTTTATTTTCCGATCTGATGAATCCTTTTCTTATACATCCGGCATATCCGATATCATATCCATTTCCGACAACCCCCGATCCAAATCCATTTATGAAATTATTATATGGATATGGAAAATCATTTTATCAGTCCATATCTGTCTGTTTTCATCACTACTATGGAAGAATATAATAGAGCAACTATTCATCATTTCAATTTTTGAAGATTGAAAACATTCTTATCGTGCATATTTTATTTTATTTATCCTAGGTCAGAGAAGAAATCAATATATTATTTTTTATTTTTTTAAAATGCAAATGAAATGGAAATGGGAAATGTGAAACAAGTTGCCTCAAATATGGGTCCTACCCCAAGCTTGTTACACATGAATCTATGTGGTAAGGGTTGAACCCATGGTGACGGAAAGAGGCCAAGAGGTCAGCCTATTGTTGTTCCAGCGTGGCGTTGACATTGTTGAACTAAGCATCGATTTGTTGCTGCAAATCATGGGTCCCTTGGATATGATATTAAAGTGTGTTGAGGACATCACCAGTCCTTACCTTAGGGTCTCCCATTCGTTGGGTGAGATTTATTGTTCTTTGGCTAGGGTCACGATAATTTATAGCCAAAAAGGAACGACGAATTCTAATAATGGAGGGGTAGACCACTTGAGTTTGAATGAGCACTTGAGTAGTTAGAATGGCATGGATCCCATCTACCTTCAGTGGCCTTGAATGTAGCCTAGAGGGGGGTGAATAGGCGTTGGAACTTCTTATACAACACTTTTGCAAAACTGTCAAATACCAGGAAGTACGGACTAGTCTTGTGTTGGCTGCGGACTAGTCCGGTGTTGTCGCAACACCTACAGGAATCTAACTCTTTTTGGTATTTTCTTCAAATAGTTAAGTAGCAGAATAGGTAAATTAACTTAAGAGTAATACGCCAAGGTGTAGAATGATGAGGACATCGCTACCGTTGATACAACCACAATAGCAACCCATTCACCACTTGCAACTAATCAAGGTCCAATGACACGTGCTCGTGCACATCAACTTAATTATCAGGTGAACTCATTCCTGGCTGTTCAGAGTAATTATCCATCAAATGGGGAACTATTAAATTCTTTTGAAGATCTTGTTATTATTAGGCGCTACTTCCTTGTAACGCAAGTGTCAACGAGACCTTCTGATTACTTGAATCAGGACCCCAACTTATCACACCCGTGAGTGTTTGCTTGTTATCTTGTTCTTGCTTGTTCTTTGATTGCTTGCGAGTTTAAGACTATTCTTGGCATGGCAAGAACAACAACAACAGGAGCCGGTGTAACTATCGCTAAGGCGCAACACCCTTGTGGTTGTTGTAGTCGGGTAGTACAACATCGACCTCCACCCAAATCGTAGTTACAAGAAGACGGTGTAACTGTCGCTCAGGGCGCCACACCATTCTGGTTATGGTAGTCGGGCAGCCAACATCGACCTCCACCAAATTCATTCACCACCAACATCTCTCATCGAAAGATAGGATCCCCCATACCCGTTGGATTTATCAAGTGGTATCAGATTTCAAGATAGAGCATCCCCCGTACCCGTTGGGTTTAACAATGACGATTCCCTACGCAACATTAAATTCTCCATACCACCCTTTGATGGTAAATATAATCCGGATGCATATCTGTCTTGGGAATTATTAGTAGATCAAAAATCTGCATGCCATGATTTCCCTAATGATAAAAAGGTTAGAGCTGCCACTAGTGAATTCACTGACTTTGCTTCTATTTGGTGCCATGAGTATCAAACTAAAAATCCAGCTACTGTACCAAAAACTTGGAATGCCTTGAAACGAATCATGCGTCGTCGTTTTGTTCCTTCCTATCATGCTCGTGACCTGCTGCATAAATAACAACAATTTAGGCAAGGCAACAAATCTGTTGAGGAATACTATCAAGAACTCCGAATAGGCATGATGCGATGTGGCCTAGTTGAAAACGAAGAGGCTGCAATGGCTAGGTTTATGGGTGGTTTAACAAGAGAAATTCAGGACATATTAGCTTATAAGGAACACACTAACGTCACTCGATTATTCCATCTTGCTTGTAAGGCTGAAAGAGAAGTGCAGGGACGACGCACAAGAACTAACATTTCTGCAGGTCGAACTACCTCATGACAGTCCCGCTCAAGTGCTGCTGGTCTTAAGCATGATTCTTCGGACGATGCTTCCAATCGGTTGCCCAGGACTACCTCAAAATTAGCACCTTCGCATGCTATTGAGACAACAAAAGGATCCACCCAAGTTGCAGCCAACAATTCTTCTTCCATCGCTTCCACCGGGAGAACAAAAGACATTCAATGCCTCTAGTGCAAGGGTTTTGGGCACCTACGAAGGGACTGCCCAAGCAAGCGTGTGCTGATTGTACGAGAGAATGGTGAGTACTCATCCGCTAGTGATTTAGATGATGAAACATATGCCATGCTTGCTGCACAAGATGCAGGAAAGAAGAATGATGATGAAGAGCACATTGGGACTGATCATGCTGACTACTATGAGAGTCTTGTTGTGAGGAGTGTCTTGAGTGCCCAAATAATCAAATCTGAACAGAATTAGCGACACAATCTATTCCAAACTAAGTGTGTAGTTTTGGAACGATCGTGTCGCATTATTATTGATGGAGGAAGCTGCAAAAAATTTAGCAAGTGTTGTCATGGTAGAGAAGCTGCCACATCCCTACTACATCCAATGGTTCAATGACAGTGGTAAGCTTAAGGTAACAATTCTGGATCGTTTCGACTTTGCAATTGGTTCCTACCATGATTACATTGATTGTGATGTGGTACCTATACAAGCTTTCTCTATGCTATTTGGTCGACCTTGCCAATTTGATAAAGATACATTACATCATGGAAAATCAAATCAATACTCTTTCATGCATAATGAGAAGAAGCTTGTTTTGCACCCTATGTCTCCTGATGCTATTTTGAAGGAGGACATTGCTAGAGCTTGCAAAGAGAAAAATAAGAAATCTATTCAAAATGAAAATTCAAATGTTGTGAAGGAATCGGTACACCCTAAGACTGACAATTCCAAATCTGCTCATGTGAAGAAGAATGAAATAAAATTGAAGAGTGCTTGTTTTATTGCTTCCGAATCTGATTTGTTTGAATTAAAAAATAATGCTGCAATCTGCTATGTGTTTGCTTGCAAAGAAGCTTTGTTCTCACTTCATGACGAACCATGTGTTTTGCCCACTGCTGTCACTAAGCTTTTGCAGAAATGCGCTGATGTGTTTCCACAAGAGGTACCAGCCGGGCTGCCACCATTGAGAGGGATTGAACATCAGATTGACCTCATCCCTGGGGCTTCTTTGCCAAACCAAGCACCATACAGGACCAACCCGTAGGAGACTAAGGAGATTCAACGACAAGTACAGGAATTACTCGACAAAGGTTATGTGCGTGAGTCCCTTAGTCCTTGCTTTTTTCCTGTTCTTTTGGTTCCAAATAAAGATGTATCATGGCGCATGTGTGTAGATTGTCGAGAAATTAATAACATTACCATTAGATAATGTCATCCTATTCAAAGTTTAGATGATATGCTTGATGAACTTAGTGGCTCGATGATTTTCTCTAAAATTGACTTGCGTAGTGGATACCATCCAATTCGCATGAAGCTAGGTGATGAATGGAAAATGGCGTTTAAACCAAGTTTGGTTTGTATGAGTGGTTAGTCATGCCTTCTGGTGTCACGAATGCACCTAGCACTTTTATGAGATTAATGAATGAGGTTTTACGTGCTTTTATTGGAAGATTTGTGGTAGTATATTTTGATGACATCTTGATCTAGAGCACATCTCTAGAAGCGCATCTTGATAATCTCCGTGCTGTTTTCAATGCTTTACGTGATGCACGCTTATTTGGTAACATTGACAAGTGCACCTTTTGCATGTATAAAGTCTCTTTTCTTGGCTATGTTGTGACACCATAGGGAATTGAAGTCGATCAAGCCAAGGTGGAGGCGATACACAGCTGCCCGACTCCTACCACGGTCACACAAGTACGAAGCTTTCTCGGACTTGCTGGATTGTATCGTCGTTTTGTGAAAGACTTCAGCACCATAGCAGGCCCACTGCATGAGCTTACAAAGAAGGGTGCTCCATTCACATGAGGCAAGGCGCAAGAGGCTGCATTTGCAACTTTGAGGAATAGGTTAACTCATACACCCCTTCTCCAATTACCAGATTTCAGTAAGACTTTTGAATTGGAATGTGATGCTAGTGGTATTGCATTGGGAGGTGTCTTGTTGCAAGAGGGGAAACCTATTGCTTATTTTAGTGAGAAACGGAATGGCCTAGTCTGAACTATTTCACTTCCGATAAAGAATGATATGCACTAGTACGAACTTTGGAAACATGAAAACATTATTTATGACCTACATAATTTGTTATACACTCTGATCATGAATCTTTGAAGCACATTAAGAGCCAAACTAATCTGAGCCGTAGGCATGCCAAGTGGGTAGAATTCATTGAGTCCTTTCCTTATGTCATCAAACACAAGAAAGAAAAAATAACATCATTGCGGATGCCTTATCTCGCAGTTATAATATGTTGTACGAACTTGATTTTAAAATCTTTGGCTTGCAAACAATTTAAGAACAATATGCTTTTGATGCTGATTTCAAAGATGTGCTGCTGCAATGTAAAGAAGGAAAAACATGGAACAAGTTCGTTCTCACTAATGGTTTTGTGTTTTGAGCTAACAAATTGTGCATTCCAGCTGGTTCTGTGCATATCTTACTATTGCAGGAAGCACATAATGGAGGGTTGATGGGACACTTTGGTGTCAAGAAGACGGAGGACATCCTAGCAAGCCATTTCTTTTGGCCAAAGATGAGAAGAGATGTGGAGCAGTTTGTTGCTCGTTACACCACCTGTCAAAAAGCTAAGTCCCGTTTTAATCCACATGGTTTATACATGTCTCTCCCTGTTCCTAGTGCTCCATGGGAGGATGTTTCTATGGATTTTGTTTCAGGATTGCCTAGAACAAAGGAGGGGATGGATAGTATTTTTGTTGTTGTGGACAGATTTTCTAAAAAGGCACACTTCATACCATGCCACAAAACTGATGATGCTACCCATATTGCCGATTTGTTCTTTCGAGAAGTTGTCCGTTTGCGTGGGGTCCCAAACACTATTGTTTCAGATAGAGATGCCAAATTTCTTAGTCATTTTTGGAAAACCTTATGGGCTAAGTTAGGGACAAAATTGCTTTTTTCTACCACTTGTCACCCTCAAACTGATAGACAGACCGAAGTAGTGAACCGTAGTTTATCTACCATGCTTAGGGCTGTTCTGAAACATAATATCAAATTATGGGAAGAATGTTATCCTTATATTGAATTTTCTTACAATCATTTGCAGCATTCTACAACTAAATTGTGTCCTTTTCAGATTGTAGATGGTTTTATCCCTCGTGCTCCAATTGATCTTTTGGCTCTACCACCTTCAGAGAAATTGAATTTTGATGCTTCTCGCCGTGCTGAATTAATTCTTAAAATGCATGAGGAAACTAAGGCAAACATTGAGAGCATGAACGCTAAGTATCAACAAGCCTGTAACAAGGGTAGAAAGCATGCTACTTTTGAACCTGGTGATTTGGTATGGGTGCATTTGAGAAAGGATAGATTTCCTGATTTGAGAAAATCTAAATTGCTATCTCGAGCTGTTGGACCCTTCAAAGTGCTTCGAAAAATTAATGATAATGCATATGAAATTGAGTTGCCTGCACATTTTGGAGTTACTTCCTCTTTTAATATTGCAGATTTGAAAGCATATGTGGGTGAGGAAGACACATTTGAGTCGAGGACGACTCAATTGCAAGAAGGAGAGGATGATGAGGACATCGCTACTGTTGATACAACCACAACGGCAGCCCATTCACCACTTGCAACTAATCAAGGTCCAATGACACGCGCTCGTGCACGTCAACTTAATTATCAGGTGAACTCATTCTTGGCTGTTCAAAGTAATTATCCTTCAAATGGGGAACTATTAAAGCCTTGTGATGACCTTGTTATTATTAGGTGATTGGAAATTGATCCAGATAGGAGGAATGGGGGGATTAATGCAATGAAGGCTGTTCCACCCGAGGGATCCTCGTAACTGCAGCAAGTACCAACATAAAAGGGACATAACTTTCAACTCCCAATGTTGTTTAATGCAAATAAGTACTTACTAGAAAGGTCTCTTCGTGAACTTTCTATTGGATCAAGAATCAAAGGCAGATGACGCTTGAGCTGCTCAAGAAAGGGCAAACAAGACTCGTGACTCCATCCTGAGTTCTAGTCTTCCTTCTCTATATAAACAACTAGCAGCCATAGGAAGAACTTGGGTTTTGTTTTTTGTAAGTTTATCCATTGCTACTTCTTTTCAACGCAAGTGTTGATGAGACCTTCTGATTACTTGAATCAGAACTCCAACTTATCACACCCGTGAGTGTTTGCTTGTTATCATGTTTTGCTTGTTCTTCGATTGCTTGCAGGTTCAAGGCTGTTCTTGGCACGGCAAGAATTGCAACAACAGGAGCCGATGTAACTATTGCTAAGGCGGAACACCCTTGTGGTTGTTGTAGTAGGGTAGCACAACGTCGACCTCCACCCAAATCGTAGTTACCAGGAGACGGTGTAACTGTCGCTCAAGGTGTCATACCATTCTAGTTGTGGTAGTCGGGCAGCCAATGTCGACCTCCACCAAATTCATTCACCACCAACATCTCTCATCGAAAGATAGGATTTATCAATTTGATGAGAATAACAAATTTAATGAAAAGTAGCAGATTTATCAATTTGAGCCCTAGCTAATTGCATGTATGAACAAAATAAACTAAAGGCACAAGACAACACTGTTTTCATCGAGGTTCAATCCCACAAAAGGGATCTATGTCCTCTTTGAGGAGCTCACATAGAGTCGGAGTCTTTGTCCGGATTATTTTGAGGATGTTGACTTTGCAATGAAGAAGGTCGATTCCCATGAAGAAAAAGCGAGATTTGGTGGAGGGATTTAGATTTTCCTTCGGAGCTCACGGAGGAAGAGAGAGAAAGAGAGGAAAGTTGTGAGGAAGAAGAAAGGATTGGCGATTGGCTAGGGTTAAGCCCGACAATATTGGACTAGTTCGAACTGGACCAGAGTAGGCTGTAGGAGCGGATAGTCCGGGGTAAGCGGGGCAGAATGAGTTGAGAATCAATGGGTAATGTAGATACGGACCAGTAAGCAATCAACAACCAGACAATGGCCATAACTCACCAAGATTCAATAATTAAAATAGTTTTCAAGAGTAAATCGAGAGAGGAGACAAATTTTTGCAAAACAAGTAAATTTTAAAGTGACCAGCAGATATGCAACTTTTCAAGCCACATTTCGAGCGTCGAGGATATTTAGTTCATATCAAAGCTTGCAAAAGCGTTTTTCATCTAAGGGATTGGTGAAGATGTCTGCTAGTTGTTTCTTGGTTCTAACATGTGAAATTACTATGTCTCCTTTTAAAGAGTGACCTCTTAGGCAGTAATGGCGGATATCGATGTGTTTAGTTCCTGAGTGCTCTACAGGATTGTGTTCAATTTTTATGGAACTCTCATTGTCACATAGGAGTGGAATACGATTCAAATTGTCACCGTATTCTCTTAGAGTTTGTCGCGTCTCTTAGAGTTCTAGAGTTTGTCGCAAGCACAACAACTACCGGTTGTAACATACTCTACTACGGCTGTGGAAAGTACAATTGAGTTTTGTTTCTTTGAGGCAGGTTCCAGATGTGTTTTTTTCTATTAACTTTGCAGCCAGCATAATCGGCATCGAAATAACCTAAGTTGGATGTGTGAACTAGGTATCTTAAGATTCTTTTTACAGCAATTAAATGACACTCTTTTGGTGCATCTTGAAACATTGCACACATACAAACACTTAGCATAATATCAGACCTAGATGCACATAAGTAAAGCAAGGATCCTATCATAGAACGGTATACCTTTTGATCCATACTTGGACCATCTTCATTGAGGTCGAGATGCCCATTTGTTGCCATGGGAGTGTTGATGGGCTTGGATTTGTCCATGTTGAACTGTTTGAGGATGTCCTGCATGTACTTGGTTTAGCAAATGAATGTGCCCTCTTTAAGTTGCTTCACTCAAAATCCCAAGAAGAACTTCAATTCACCCATCATAGACGTCTCAAACATGTCCGTTATGATCTTACTTTGACTTGTGAGTAACCTTTTGCCACAAGTCATGATTTGTTCCTTGTGACCACTCCATGTTCATCTTGCTTGTTTTGGAAGACCCATTTGGTGCCCACTATGTTCGCTTTGGTCTTTCCACAAGCCCCCACACTTCATTCCTTTTGAAGTTGTTTAACTCTTCTTGCATGACCATCACCCAATCCGGATCTTGCAGTGCTTCATCAACCCTATAAGGTTCCAAAGACGAAACAAAAGAATATTTTTTCACAAAAATTAGCAATACGAGATCTAGTGGTTACTCCCTTTGCAATACCTCCAATGATATTGTCGACGGGGTGATCTCTTTGTATACTTTGGTGCACTCTTGAGTGAGGCACATGTGGTCTTGTTCCTTCTTCATCTTCTTCATTTTCTTCATCTCCCTGTAGATCATTGCCTCCATACACTACAAGAATCAGGCAAAGAAGTGTCGGGGAAACTATAAACGTCGACGCCGTCGACCATAATTCATTTAAAGCCGTCGGTTGGACAAGCCAATGGCAAAAATGTTATAGCCGTCGGTGCCATTGAGACAGCCGACGAGCATAGCTAACAGCGTCGGTTATTCCAAGGCAGCCGACACCTTTAAGTAAAATCATCGGTCCAATCTCCTAGCCCGACGACCATAGCATGGGCCCCAGATGTGCAAAAAAGTATTCTTCCCGCTCAACAATTAAATCCGTCGGCCTGTTGTGCCCGACTGACACCCTTACTTAAATCTACCGGGGACGACATACACCGACAGTCATAGGGCGGTTTAATATTCACCGAAGCAGCCCCCACCTCTCTCATATCTTCACGCACCTTACGGAGCTGTCCCCACCTCTCCGTCTCTCCACCTCCAAACCCTAGCGCCAACAACCTCTCTCGCCCTTTCCTTCTACCGCTGCCGGGTAGGCCATGAGGTCAAGCAGGGGTCGCAGGGGCTCCACGGCGCTAGACTTCATGGCGCGGAGCCAGCTCTAGCGCGCGTCGCCGGTCTCGAGGAGGGAGACGAGCCACACGGACTCCACGGCACCCGACTTCACGGTGCAGAGCCAACTCTCACGCGCGCCATGCTGGCCGCGCACGTCGCCGGTCTCGAGGAGGGAGACGTGCCGCACGGACTCCAGACGCCGGACTTTAAGGCGCGGAGCCATCTCTCGCGCGCGTCATGGCGGCCACGCGCATCTAGGAGGGAGACGAGAAGATAGCGCGCTTGTTCTTCCTGGATCCAAAGAGGACGAGGCCCCGACGCTACGAAGGAGGCCGGGGAGCGCAAGCCGGGAGCCGTCTGCAGGTTTTCCTTCGTTGCTCTGTTCACTGAAGTTTCTCTGGAATTTTTTGTGCAGTCTTCCAAGATCCAAGAGCCGCACTCAGCTGCGTGACGGCGGTGGCGGCATCAGCCGCGCCGACCCACCTAGAGGCATCCGGTCCGACATCCACACCGACTACCCGGAGAACTTGGAGTGGGTTTGATAGCTCCCCGCCGAGGTCGGGGCTCAACGACGGGAGGAGGGCATGGTTGACGGGCTCGTCGTGGCGCTGGAGAACGTCGCACGCACCATAGCAATATCGACGGAGATTCTGCAGTTTTGCTTTGTTGTTTCCCATCTTACTTGTAATTTCTGTATGAACTTTGTTTGGTAAACAACATTCGTGTGAATGCTGTCAAATTTCTGTCTACAATATTGTTTATAGTCCATGATTTTTTTTGGTTGATAAGATGTCTGAAGGTTGTGCACATTGTTTATGGTTGATGAGATGGTGAAGATTCTGAACACAAGAAACGGTAAAAAGAATTTGTGATGCACAGTTACGAGCAAATAAAGCTGAACACAAGAAGCGGCAAAAAGAATTCAGGATGCACAGTTACCAGCAAATAAAGCTATGGGTGCACAGCGAGCCGACGACTTTATTGGAATACAAGCGTCGGGGGCCTCACGCGATAGTTCTATCCGCTTTAACGACTATAGGTGTCGGGCTCGGGCTGAGCACCGACGGATTTAATCCTGTAAGGATGTCGGTACCGACAGCCCTAAGACTTAAAAATGTCCACTGTTAATCATTGGCTATGGACGTCGGTTGATTGACGTGCATAAAATAAAGACGTTGGTCTTAATTCCTTACCGACGCTTATAAGGCCGACATTTTTTCACCTGATTCTTGTAGTGATAATTATGTTGATCATCTTTATCTTGTTGAGGTTGATCTTGTATAGAAGCTCCTCCTTGATCATTACTCTCAAGTTGTGGTACATTTTGAGCACTTTAATCTTGTAACGTTTCTTGTGGTCGAATATCACCGAGTGCCATCCTTATCAATGCTTGACATGGGGCTTCTTCTTGTTCTAGCACACACTTATCAACTTTTTCCACTTTGAAGCCATTAGTCTCATCAAAGACTATGTCACTTGCTACATTAACAATTCCAAAAGCTTTGTTGAAGACACGGTAAGCGTAGGCGTTCGAGTCATAACTAAGCAAAAATCCTTCATCAGATTTGGAAGCGAACTGCGAAGTCCTATGCTTCTTGTTCAATATGTAACATTTACTACCAAAAACTCTGAAGTATGAAACATTTTGTTTGTTACCCGTTAGGAGCTTATATGGCGTCTTTTTAGAAGTCGATGAAGATATAGCCAGTTCATGGCATGACAAGTGGTGTTCACCGCTTCTGCCACTAGTCCAAAGTCTTGTATTCATCTAGCATTGTTCTCGCCGTTTCAATGAGTGTTCGGTTCTTTCTCTCGGTCATCCCATTTTGTTGAGGTGAATAGAGTGCCAAGAATTCATGCTTTATTTCTTCTTCATCCTGATACTTCTTCAATTGAGTATTCTTGAACTCCGTTCTATTGTCACTCCTTATGTTCTTGATTGTTGTAGAGAATTCGTTTTGCGCTCTCTTCAAGAACTTCTTAAAGATACCTTGGGTTTCTGATTTGTCATACAAGTAAAACACCCACGTAAATCTAGAGAAATCACCAACTATGACCAAACCGTATTTGTTATTGCCTATGCTTATATAAGAAATTGGACCAAAAAGATCCATGTATAGAAGTTCCAGCAGTCTTGACGTTGTCATCACGTTCTTTGCCGGATGTGGTGCTCCAACTTGCTTCCCGGCTTGGCATGTGCTACACAGCATGTCTTTCTCGAACACAACATCTTTCAAACCTCGGATGTGGCCACCTTTAAGAAGTTTATGCACATTCCTCATACCAACGTGGGCTGGCCATCTATGCCACAACCATCCCATGTTAGTCTTTGCAATCAAGCATGTGTCGAGTTCGGCTTTATATCTGTTGAAGTCAACAAGATATAGTTTTCCCTTCAACACACCCTTGAATGCAACTGAGTTATCGCTTCTTCAAAAAACTTTCACACCCTCATTAGTGAACAAGCATTTATATCCACTATCACATAACTGGGATATGGACCAAAGATTTTAATCCAAAGAATCAACATGTAAAACATGAGAAGGGTGTGTTGAGATGATATCGCAATATTACCAATATCAAGTACATTTCGTTGGCTATTGTCCCCAAAGTAGATACCTTTGCTTGGATCTTCATTTTGCTCATATTCCACAAACATTCTCCTTTCTCCGGTCATGTGATTGGTGCATCCACTATCTAGCACCCATTTTGATCCACCGGAGGAATATGCCTGCAAAATAGAATCGTGCCTTGGTTTTAGGTATTCAAGCTTGCTTGGGTCCTTTGAGGTTAGTTACAAGTAATTTTGGCACCTATAAAGGCCCTAAATCCAAAGTGCAGAGTTCAGTTATGAGAAATAAAATTAAGCAAAAGATAAAGAAATA
Organism: Tuctoria greenei; assembly: GCA_036927565.1. Classification (NCBI taxonomy): domain Eukaryota; kingdom Viridiplantae; phylum Streptophyta; class Magnoliopsida; order Poales; family Poaceae; genus Tuctoria; species Tuctoria greenei. The sequence goes on along the minus strand of JAYESD010000007.1, from coordinate 109,806,049 downwards.
AAATGGAAAAGGAAAAGTGAATAGGTTTAAAACCTAAAGTAAGCAATCCAAAAATCAAATTTAGTTACTGTTCAAACTAATTCAAAATGGAAATCCGAGTCCACCAATAAATTCCAAATATTTCAAAAAGCACTCCAGCCAAGTTTCATGAATTTTGAAGTAAGTTTACTATATAATTCAATGTGTTCTTTGAATCGCATTTGAATTCAAATTCAGATTTGAATTTAAATGAAACTTGGCCAAATCAAGATTTTGATTTCTGAATCAAATCCTAGATATTTGTTTTAGGCTCCCTGCCAAATTTCAAAATTTTTGGACTAAGTTTGGTAGGATATTTGATGGAGCAGAGTGGGGGATAATTATTAGGGGTGTGGGACCCATTGGTCAGCCTCCCAACTTGCTGAACCGACAGAGCCTTCGCTCTGTTTTTCTCTCCCGCTGTTCAATGCCGGTGCAGCCACTTCCCAGCTCACCAAGCACACATGCAAGCAGCTCGATGGAAAGGGTGAGTTTAAGGCGTCCTAATCCCCTCACTGATTCATTTCTTCACGCCATCGACCATTCCATTGCTCCTGCTCGTTTTCCTCCCTCTCGTGAAACAGAGCCCCAGCTTCCCTTGTCTCACCGGTGAGCACCTCGGTCCGGCTCCCTTTCACTTCAGTGTAAACAGCAAAAATGGCGCTAAGGCTATGCTCTATCATCTCCACCATTTACTTCATCATTTTGCTCACTGGTTTGCCGGTATATTGAAGTTTCGCGGATGCCACTTGTCGCCGCCGAAGTTGAACCCCTCTACCTCACCGTTGTCCCACTGTTACAGTCAACTTCGTGGCTGGCCTCCAACAGCAAAGAAAGGCGCAACACCTCTACTTTCTCATGCTGAAAGCCGTTCTTCATTTCATTCTCTATCGAGTTCTTATTTCTAGTTTTACAGTAGCATGTTCATGAGAGAAGGAGGTTAGGTTCCACCCTAATTCAGAGTACAACCTTCATCTTAGTTCGATTCAGTTTATGAAGATGTTCCACGTGGCCGTGCGCATCTCTCGGAAGAAAAGCCAATGAAAATCTTTGCGGGAACACTCGGGTTCATGAGATTTTCCCCTTTTCTGCCATATCCGTCATAGGTCACCGGCGCAAGCTACCTTGCAGCCATCTCCTCCATGATTTGGGTGCGTTTTCTAGCTCCTCGTATCACCAGGCTACTTTTGCAACAAGAACTGAGCTAAACGGTGGACTCTCGACCGAGGTAGAGCTCGCCGGAGTGGTCTGAGCAACCGCCACTGTCGCATGAGATTTTCCGGCCGTCGCCGAGGTGGGAAAACCCCTCCATCATGTTTCCCATCTCGTCTATGCACAGGCAGAAGGGACGAGTCCGGAGAGGCCCGAAATCAGCAGGCAGCGAAAGCGCCGCACGCCGCCGCGGGCTCGCTGCCGTCTCGAGGTTGAAGACAACCCGAGCGGGCCCGCGTGTCAGCGACTGTTGGCCTCGGGCCAGATCTAATGTGGCTGTTGGATCAAATGTGGCTGTGTGGGGAAACCCTATGGCCCATATGTGGCCCAGTTGTGATTGGATCTTTTAAACAGTGGGCCCAGGTTTAATTAATTCAAAATTTTCTATTAGCAAATAAATTCAGAATTGTGTCAAACTTCAAAAATCAATTTCTTCTAGTAAATTTGCTCAAATAATTCCCAATAAATTATAGTGGACTCATCTTGATACCAATTTTGCAGTGGTGTAGTTTCTTTCTACATGTAAGTCTCAGAATTTTCTTAATTTATTCCTTTAAGCCATTTGCCTGGGAAATTAATTACTCCTATTTTGCTTATTACATAATTACCAATTTTGGTCAGAATACTCAATCGAATACACTTGATCTCCAGCAAAAATTTCAAGTTCAGTGGACTTCATTTACTTGGTAAATTAGTGTTCCAATTCTCTGTCATGTGAAAAATCAGAAATGTACACAAACATTTCCAGAATTTATTCCAAATTTGAAAAAGCAATTCGTCCCTGTATAAAGATCAGAAAATTATGAAATAAACTTTCCTAGAAAGAGTGAGACCTCCTCTACCATGATCATCCACTGTCAGCCATGTTAAAGTTAAAAATTTAGTACCGAAATTCAGAGAAGCCTTTTACTTGTTGAAATTCTAGAAACAACAAGCTTCCTTGAACATCTTCAATTCTTAGCCCTGATCATCCTATCAGAACCTAATATCCACTATAGAAATCCCAAAGCCAATTAAAATCTTTTCCTACCAGAAACTGTGTTTAGAGAAGCTAGTTCGCATAGTTTCTATATAGCTTATACATATTGTGGCTTTGCACATAATATAGTGACCGAGCTCGAGGAAGGACCAGAGGCCTTGGACAGCAGACTCCTTGAGGCTAAATTTGATATTGACTCACAGCCAGACAAACCCTAGTTTGCATTATTTGTATCACTATTAAGTCTATAGTTTGAATTGCATTATGTCTAAGGTATATTGATACTCCAATTGCATGACCCACAATCCCATGGAGTATTTGGGTAGTTGCATAGCTCAACATATAGAATTGCCATGCTAATGGTATGTGGAATCCGGTAGAAGTCGTGTAGTTGGAATCTACTCGCGAGATAGAGTTATCGTCACACGGGATTGGTTTATATTGAGAATGGCATATGTATATGAATATGAGACCGAGCAGCGGCGTAGGAAGCAGCAAGACATGGTCTCACGTGCATAGCGCTGCCTGTGTCAATTGAGGACCGATCCGTGTGCGGCCCCGCTAAGCAAGTTTGAATTGTACTGGATGCATACTGTATATATGAAAACTAGGAAACTGATGTAATTGGTTAACCTAGGTGTCGAGGCTTAACCTACCGTTTTATAGGAGTGGGTTAGAGGCAACAAGGTGTAGATCTGCCGGCGGGCATAGACACGCTCTGCGCGGGGACCTCCTGCCCGTTACAGAAGGACTGGTTCGATATTTGGGTTTCCTTTGAAAGGTTGCTACATACAACATAGTATTGAAGTGTGATTCCTCCACTTCTAGAGTGGGTGTAGTGATGTGTGGGTTTCCTTTGAAAGGTTGCTGCATACAACGTAGTATTGAAGTGTGATTCGCTCCACTTCCAAAGTGAGTGTAGTGACGTGTTATCCGAGTGTCTACTGATTGCAATCACTATCCCTCGCGGTTATTTGAGCCCGCTTGTTCACTGTGTCGTGACGTAGTAAATATTGAAGAAGCCAGAAGAATATGATGTATTGAATTATAATTGTTTTGCAACCATGCCTGCTGTAGTATATGCTCACTAAATTTATATTTCTGAACCATTACCTTGCTGCTAATAATTTGAAAGTAAAGATCCACTTGTAGGCGAGTCGTTTATGCAATATCACTGCCTATGTTTACGTATCCTTGCATGGAGAGTTCCATTCTTAGGTGAGACGATTAAGTCTTGCTGACACTTCGTGCTCACGATTTCTATATTAAGTTGTTTGCAGGTGAGACGTATGAGGAAGGGCCCTAGGATGAGGCGATGCCCCTGTCGGGGTATACCATCGAGAGGGAGCCTTGCAGGTCATCGTGATCTGTTGTGTGCTGCTAGTGTGTAGTGTCCACGGGCTGGTAAGAGGTAAGGTATGCCGCCGCAAGCGGATCAATTGCGGTAAGCTGCCCCATACGAGAGGTAGTACGGTGATAGTTTATGTGGCTTGGGCACGGAAGTGAATATGAGTCTCTGAACCTTTTCATGGTTCTACGAACATATGAAAACATTGTTCCCCAGCGTGCTTCAGGAAAAAGCGAGGATACCCCATCGTGTGGTCAAAAACACGAAGTATGCAACTCTTGAACGTTCAATGTTCAAAGGGCCATATGCATCACTGATCCCTTGCGCGAGAGATAAATTACGTGGCCACCTATCGTGCAGTTGAAAAGCATGTAGTGTGTTTTTTAATAAACACACAAAAGTGCCTCCTACTGGTGCAGCATTAGGCAAAGACGTGGGACCCCGCCGGGTGGTAGAAAACCCGATGCACCTCCTACTGGTGCAGCATTATGCAAAGATGTGGGACCCCCGTCGGGTAGTAGAAAACCCGGCCATGTACCTCGAGACGTGGCTCAGCTCGGGGCGGCCCGTATGGAACAATACGGGATGAATGTTCTTACTTTCATACATATTATTGTGAATGCCTGAAATGATCGCCCGTGCGGACTGTGCCGTACAGAACCATATCATTGATCATTAAGCCGTGTGTAGTTGCAGGTACACTAACCACATTATACGTTGTTCGAGTCGAAAAGGTTTGTGAGTAAACGTCATTAAGGCCACTGTTGAGACGTATGCCGGAATAGCAGTTTAGTATTTTCTTTGGTGAGGGCGTAGTACCGGCATTGCATTCTTGTTTCATCAGGCACGTCGATGATATCCGTGTTGGAGGTGTGACTCGACAAGTAAAAATTTCCAACTTAGGACTAAGTTTGAATTTGTAATCTCTGTTTTGGAGCGTGCTGGTTAGATTGAAAATTAATCATGTGGTCGTTGCGGTAAGCAGGCATATGTTTTGGAAACTTGAGGAAGTCATACACAAGTTTCATTTTCAGCTCCAAGGCAGATTTCAAGATTTTAAACTTGAAAATATTATTTGAACTTAAACTGCCAGGTTCCTGATTCAAACTGAGAATCTGGCAGCAAAATGCTTAAATTTGGAATAGCATTACTCTCTATAGGAATAACCACTGAAGGTCTACCACACATGGCTAGAAATTTTAGAGAGTCCTCTAAAAATCCTATGTTCAACCCCAGATTAGAATCCCCATGTACCTTGATGAAAATTTTGAAATTCCAAACTCTGCCAAATCTGGACACAGAGTGGACAGTTTATGTACCCTGTCACTGTTTCCATCATATCTCTTAGTAGAGTCGACGAATGACTTTATGTAATACATTTCTGGAATACTAAGGAAGTTTGTAATAATTTTTTAATTTATTATTTTTGCATATAATGATGTTTTGTATCTGGAAAAATGTGGAAAAAATCAGCCTTAAACAAAGGAAGTGCTGTCAAAATTTTTCCAGACACACTGCCAACTTGCAAAAGCCATATCTCCTCAGACAGAAATGATCTGAAGGCAAATAAAGACATTCTGGTAAGAGCTTTGAGTGTACTATAACTTTGTAGCTGAACTCAAGTCCTGAATGTGCCTCTAACTGGACGAAAATTGCGAGTTTCTCCAGACTGGTCGGAATGAAAGAAAATGTGACAGAACTGCAGTGTGATGTTTCATTTGACATTTGAATTTGAATTCATTTTCATAATTAAATTATCACATCCATGATCTTTTTCTCAACAAAATTTGTTGAAATTGAGTATTTGACCCATTCAAATACTTCTTTTATAAATGGCGGATGTGATGCTATTGTTGCCTGACGGATGGGTGTTCTCCACGTGCGCAAACCATCCGGGCTTCCCGATCATGCTGCGGGAAGTGCTCGAGCAGTTTGGCTTCATCGAAATGTCAGGCTATTGGGGTCAAGCGACAGAAGACAGAGGTGTACTGCTGTGCACCATCCTTGTTGATGTCCCTGCTAGT